>OV884005.1:1373343-2746687 GCA_930367185.1 Myathropa florea | reverse complement strand
CAGCCCAGAAATGTGCTTCCTCCCCCCCTGCCAGCGACCGCCTAATGAAAGCACAATGGATGCAACAATGCCATGCAATACTCGTTAGTTACCCGCACAGGGTTTCAATTTATGGACAGGTTTCTCTGCTATTACTGTGAAGGGTATCGCTGTACCGGCGGCGGTAGTTTGTGCAACGATGAGTGTGTGTGTGTGTGTGTGTGTGTGTGCGTTGCCAAGTGGGGGGGTGTCATTGCGTTTCTATTGCGTGCGCTTTCACAAAACTGGCGTGTTAAGCTCGGTGAATTTAAAGGATTCTCGCAGCAAAAGGAACGACGACACTTCACACGGGAGTGCAATTCACAGCGTCCTCACACGAATGCCAGATGGGAGTCCGCCTTCAGTTGTCTTAATTAAACTTTCACCGAGAGTCTTTGGTTCGAAGGCGGGGCTGTGAGGGTGTATCAACACCCAACCGCAAGGATGCCTTACCAGGGTTTTAACAGGGCTTGCTCGAGTGACATCAAGTGCTGTTCAATAAAAAGCAAAAGTCTCAAATTTATTAGCAGTTAAGCTGCCAAACACCCCCGCCTTCACACTGTCATCCTGGGCGTTGTCATCCTGAAAATCCTTTTTCACTTGTGAGCCCCTTGAAATATGGAGACGTGGCAGTGGTTCCTATCTCCAACTGGCCAAACATTCAGCGTGGAGTTGAGTGGAGATTATGGAGTTCTAAGGGAGACGTCACATTTCAACGTCCTGCGTGTGGAAGGGAATTTACATTTTCATTATCACGAAGGTGAAGAACAGGACAGACTGGTGGGGGAGAGATCAAAATGCGAACAAGGGATTAGGACTGTGACGAGAGAAGGTCGAACAAGAGAACAGGACTGTGACGAGAGATGGTTTGTTACGAAAAGGCGGCTGTTGTGGGAATGTTTGATGAGACAAAACAATCAGACAGAATACAGAGACAAGCGTGATTAGCAAATAAAGAATGAAACAAAGCTTCCCAAAGACAGACGAAGTTGAAAAAAAGAGAAACCCAAGCACAAACCTACAGACCAGTCAACCAAAACCACCCCGAACCAAGCCTGCATTCAAAGTAGACGCTTTCAAATGCCGTCTAAAGTGCGCTAACAACTCTCCACGCATCAGCTTACAAAAACTCGATCAAAACCTAATCAGAAAATCGCTTCAAAAACTCCCCTCAAAAAAGGACTCTTCTTCGCACACCAAATCTACTTCCACTTCCCTAGATCAATAGAAACAGCGAAATGCTCACAAAGTAAGCTCTCATAAGCCCATTTCTGTCCGCACTTCATCGAGAATAGTCCACATGTTGTAATCCCCATCGATTGAGACAGTCCTCTTGCAGGGCTCAAAGCCCACCCGCTTCCTCCTCGCCGGCCTTGTTTCTGTAAAACCCATTAAAGTTGACAAAGTCTAAGCTTGTATGGTTTCCCAACCACCATCCGCACCTTCGGAAACGTGACAAGAACGAAGACAAACACTGCGACACATCATCGATAGCCAGTTACGGCAGCAAGGTCACTTCGGTTCCACCAGCCTTGTGTCCACTGTAATTGAAATCGATGAGAGGTTTTCCTCTTCACTAATTTGAATTTATTTGCTTTTCATTTATTTCACTTTAATTGCGTCGCACAGTTGGTGTCGATGATGATGATGATGATGAATTACCGCACCGTGCACCTATCGAAGGAGCGCCTCCAACACTACCCCCAGAGCAAGCAAGTGCTCTTTTGAGGTGAAAGCAATTCCTGCTCAGGGGATACATCACATCTCTTGTAATCAAGTCAACTGCAACGATGACATGCTTGCGAAACTCTGCTATTAAGCTGTGTGAGGGTGAGGGGTAGAGCAGATTGCCTTTGAAATTCTCGATCAACAAAGGGATTCACAAGAAGAATATACTCGTCTCTGCCTCTGCACACAGACGCACACCAATTGAAATCTTCCGGATGCATAGCTCGACAACAATGACAATGAAATTCTATCCCCACAATGGCCGGGGGGATGTTTGTTCGAGGGACACGCATGCGAGAGGCGAGAGGATGTGTTTTGTTATCAACACTGCTGTCGGAGAAGCTATTGGCAACGGGAAGTTGCATTATCCGGAGTAGCTATCCAGGTAACCAGAAGATCGTCCTATCTTTCTGTGAATTCGAGAGACTCATCTCCATTAGGGACGAGCACCGGGCACGGAGGAGGAGGATGTGTGTGAGACACACACACAGTGCAGATCACCTTGGAGACCATGCACTCACGACAATTGCCAGGAAGCATTGTTGCTCATTCGCCCGAGTAAACAATCGGCTCAGAGACAAGGCACACGGCACACACACGGAAGATGTGTGTGTGTACTCTGATGTGGAAGAGGATAAATGAAAAAGAGCATTCTGGGAAGAGGCGACATGTCGGAAATGCACACAAATTAGATAAGCAGAAAACCCTGAGAGAAGTTTAGGCATGTATCAGATATTTGATGGAACAGGAGCAGGACTAAAGGATTGTGCATTCAAGTGCGCAACAACAGAGCCTGTATTTTTAAGAAACTCCCTTCGATTACGACGAAGACAAGACAAAACATAGGACAAGACATTGGAATACACTCCGTTTAATCATTTCTTGCTAAGCTTCTTCAACGATTTGCGTGAGAACAAAAGAAGTCTTATCTGCAGACGAAGATGGCACAAAGAAAGGAGACATTTAAGGAAATATTTCGGCTGCTCTCGAAGCGAAGATGAGCAAACTGCACAAAGTAAGGAAACATATAACACGTTGAGTGCCACATGATACCACTTTGCTTGCTTGCTGTGCCGCGCGAGACCGGAGTGTAATCGAAGTGTCAATAAAAAAAAATTCGTGATCTGTGGGGACAGTTTTTCGGATTGTAAGGAAATACAGTCAAAATCGGTTATAACGACCTTCAAGGGATTGGTCGAGTTTGGTCGTTGTATGCGACATGTCGTTGTAAACGATTTATTGTGCTATTGGACTACATATAATGGAGCTCAGCTGGGACATAAGAATCTAGTTGTTATATCTGATGTCGTTGTAATCGATTTTGACTGCATTTCCTCTATTCTCGGCTTCAACAGAAATTTCTTTTTGTTTTCGAACAAGACAGCAGCAGGAAATTATGCAAGACAAAAAAAAACCCTCACAAAACCAACTCATCCCCAAAAGGCAGAAATTTCCCTAAGGAAAATCCCATCGCCGAACTCTCTCCCATGAAGAAGAAAAAATCCCAAACCCACCCCAATAAAAGAATTCACAAAATCAGTTCATATTCAATTTATTTTCGATAAAAAAAATACCACGCAGAGTCCGGTGACATTCACCACAGCAAATAAATTGATCCCCTCGTTGATCTCTTCTCAATTTCTTGACAAAATCTCCCTCTGAATGGCCGAAAAAACTTCCCAAATCATCATGCAGAACAAAAGACACAAACAAATTGACCAAATGGGACAAAAATACAAAATTTCTATGGAATTTCCCAAAACACTTACAACAGCAACAAAAAATTACCTCTGGAACATTTCCGTAGATCTTTTCTCAATTTCTGGACGAAACCCCCTGGGAAGTGTCAAAAATCTGCCTAAATACATGCATAACAAAACACACAAACAAATCAAACAAATGACACACAAACATACATGAAATATATAAATTATCTTTACCATTACCTTTTTGCAAACAAATTTACCTGTGAATCTCGTTGATTTCTTCGTAATTTCTTGACAAAATCAGCAGCCAATCATCCCACTACATAACGAAATAATAAAACAACAAAATATGTTTGGATTTACTTACAAAAATACACCAGCAAACCAAAATTCACCTTCGAAATCAGCAACAACAAGTGACATAAAAGAAGGAAACAATTTACCCAAAAAAAAACCCCAAAAAATCCCAAAAATCCCCACAAAAGAATTTATCAAATCAATATAATTTAAATGAATATAATTTTGTAAAAAGAAATACCTCACGGAGTCCAATAAGACTCCGCTACAATTTACCATTCAACTTACCGTACGCACTCAACTCACCTGCTCAACATTTTCGTCGATTTCTTCTCAATTTCTTGAAGAAAATCCACTGGAAATCACCCCAAATCTGCGCACACCCCTTACGCGCGATAAAATATACAAATTATTCCAAAAAATTAACTTTCAACACAAAAAAAAAATATTTTTTCTGATTAATTTTGCTCCGAGTTTGAAATTATCGACCACGCGCGAAAACCGATTGACAGGAACTGACAAGTCGATTTGACAATTCGAAGATCACTGAAAAGCACAACCGAACATGAAAGCATGTTTGAACTTGAACTTTCGGCCGAGCCGGTGAAGTTGCTCGGGGAATTAAACATGATTTGACAAGCCGAGCCAGTGAATTATGCTCGGGGAATTAAACATGATTTGACAAGCCGAAATCATGCCGAATTCGATGATCAGTGAAATTCGAATTCGTGTTTGAACTTGAATTTGTATGGGGAACGATAATTTGAGGGAAATTTTATTGAGTTTGTGGGAAAATGTTCAACGATTGTGTGGGGAAAGGACATTTATTTGATTTTGAAATGAATGTAATATGGAATGAAAATTAGTTAAAGACAGGGGCGGTTGTGTGTTGTAAGTAAAAAAGGGGTTTATTGATAGACTTATTGAACGGCATTCGAATATAGACTACGAAGAATTGTGTACAAACACCAGCAAAAGATTGAAGTATGACTTTTTGGTGACGTCCTTTTTGCATCCTGCGACACTCAGTCCTTCGAAATTCTTCACAGTTCCCTAGAAAACCATCAACCCAATTCAAACCGTGCCAAGAGACCATCAAAACATTGAAGGATGACCGGTGATGTCGTTTTTTGTCTCCTGTTTCGTCCTGCGGCAACCAATCCTTCCAATTTTTCATATTTGCCTAGAATATCATCAACCCCACGATCTCTGATCATTTTCACATCAAAAATCGACAAAATTTTGAAAATCGAAAAAGTGTCACTGTTTCACCGAAAAAATGCAGTCAATTGTGAAACTTCTGAGTCGACTTTTCCGCTGAATTTGTGTCATTTTTTTGAAAATCGAAATTTGGATGAAATTCTTTGGGTTTTTGGACGGAGATCATGTGTTTATTGATAGAAAGCGATAATCTGAAGTTTGAAAGTCGAAGGCGACAGGATAACGACAAAAATTTGAAAAAAGTCCTGAGCTGAAATGAGGTTATGACTGGTCCGGATGGGAATTTATGGCTATAGCTCGGTAACCATAAGTCCGAGGACAACAAATGATAGCTTAAAATGTTCGTAGTGAACACTCGTACCGAAGACTAAAGGTTTAAATTTACGCCAGACGCAGAGATTTCGAAATATAACGCATTTTTTGCAATGAATTGTTTTTTTCGTCGTTTCTGATGCGAATTCTTGGCTGTAGCTCAGAAGTTTTTAGACTTAATTGATGACAATTGATGGCTCAAAACACTCCTTTTGACCGTCTGCTTCGACACAGAAAGGTCTAAGTTGTTAGCAGTCTAAATTTGGGACTGACTTTGAATGTTGGAGATTACTAGGACCTGTTTCAGCAGACAGATTTAACTGCTGCCCAAGCAGATCAACCTTCGTTAAGTGCATTTTCTTCTCATCAGAAATGTAGTCAGAACTTATTTTCTAGCGAAATGGGCTCCGAGTTTCAACTTTCAAACGAGCATTTGGAGCACAGTCGAGCAGTTTCTTCATTTGGTCCCCGAAATTATACACACCTAGCAGAGACCACAACCACTTAACTGCGGCAGACATTGTCACTACGTTGAGTGCTGCGTACACTTACCGATGCCAATGGCATTTCAAATTTCTAGTCCATTGGCCTTTAGATGCTCACTCGGTTTCCTTGGAGTGTCCTCGATTTACCGAGTGGTCTTTACGATTGTCCCCCTCACCGCATCAACTTCAATGAAAGACTTCACCAACATTTCGACTCAATAAATTTTTCAATTGTTTATTCTGTTTCGTTTTCAAATTCAAATGAATCTCACAGTTTTGCAACAAATCGTCATATGAAATTCAATTTGTTCGTATTTATTTTCATCTTCTTGTTTTGAATTGCAATAATGATAATAATAATAAATTTTCTTATTTTTCATTCAATAATACTTCATTTAGTTGGTTGGTTGAGTGTATTTCTTTCGTTTGTTGGTTTTGATGCATATGAGATTGATAGAGACATTAACTAATTTAATTTAAAGTTTATATAAAGATAGTTTCCATTGCTGAAGGAGAATAGTTTTATTCGCATTTGTTTAATAATTTAAATTGTGATTTATTCTTTGGTTTCTTATGTTCTTTTGTTTCTTTTGTTTTGCTTATAATCAATAGACATCCACAGACACAATATTTAATAAGTTATTCATTTGCTTTTGTTTTCATATAAGATTTATGTTCTTCATTTTGTTTTTCCTTTGTAATAATAATTGTAGTAATAATTATAAAGATATTGTTAATGTTACCAAATATACGTATTTATTAATTATTGTTTATAATATAAACTTGCTTTTGGATTTTCATCGATATACATTTAAAATTGTTTTCATTTGTTTTTTCACGTTACATAGATATTCCTCTTTTGGGTTTTTCGTTTTGTTTTTGTTTTTGGTTTTGTTTTGCATATAAATATATGTATGTTTGCAATTATAGTTGGTTTTTTGATATCTTTGTGTTTTTTTTTCTTGTAATAATTGTAATTAATTGCTGTAATATATTTCTTTGTAGTTTAACAGTGGGAAGTGTTCAGAAGGAGACTGAGCGGAGATGGCTTTGATTTTTAAGAGACATCAGTGGGATCATTTCAGCAAATTAGGTGCAGGGAAATAAATCCCCGAGAACCAAGTCCCCAGTCCCCCGGCCCACGCCATTTCTTTAAATTTGTGTAAGATTGCAGCAAAGGACTGTATCGATAGGGAGATGGTGTGAAACACTGAGCAATGAATAGACGTAAATGCGCAATTCACAACCTTCGAGAATAGGTATAAACTGTAGAGCACATACTGAACGTCTTCCCAAGTTTAAGCCTTTTGTTAAAATTGATAAAATTGAATAAGACTTTCGTCTTCGACTGAAATGAGCCAAAATTTAAAGGAGCATGGCTTAAGAAAATCTCTAGGGTTCTCAGTAACAAACCAGAGGACAAATACCTGCATTTACACTGAAGCACTCAGACTCAAAACTGGTCCATTGTGCACTGCCAGGTAGCAACCTATTCCAGTGCCGTGCAAAATTATCTTTCAACCATAATAATCTGCACTCGCTAAGTCCGCAGTCTCTGTGAAGAATCTTTAGCCCAGCGAAGCTAGGCGCCGATTCTGGAGAGCCAGGCAGTGGTAAGCAGATGTTGGATTGTCTCTGTCTCTTCTTTATCGCCGGAGCTCCGGCACCGCATTCCATTTCCGGAGCATTGTTCAGATAGAACAGGGATCACTCCGACGAGCACTCGGATCGATCCAACGCCAGAAGCTTCCCGTTGTTAAGCTTTGGTCACGTTAATTTTGCCGTGTGACAGTCATTTTTGCAGGCCAGGACTGGAATATTCTACTTTCTTTTGCTTAGGCTCAGTCTCTCCAGGGGTAAAACCGAATGGCGAGTTCTCTAAAGAAGATATGATGTTACTCGTCCTTAACTCGAGCTCGTCGCGGCGACTTTGAGGAGGCTATTGCAAAATCACCAAGCAATGATGTCTAAGATAGAAAAAAATCTCTGGTCTGGTCTTAAAATCATCGTTGACGCCATCAGGAGGCACTCAATGGAGACATGCTCAAAGAGAATGGTGGAAAATCACGAAAACAGTCTCCTCTATCCAAGAGGCTCTCCTCCAGATCAAGCACGCCAAGAAATTCCCACCAGCTCGACTCCCTTCTGAACACTTTCCACTTTGTGTGTTTAAATTTAGTACTAAGTTATTTCCTATGCCAAAGTGGAGTTCATCTAATCAAAAAAAAACCATCAAATCATTCAAAAGAATCCATAAAACTGCGCAAATTAAACCTCAAATAACGAACAAAAGACTCAAACCAAAGGCTTCAAGAAACAAAGCAAAGATTCCTTTCATTTTTTTGTTTTGTTTGTTTAAAGTATATAACTCCATCGCTGGAATTAGCACAACCGTTTAAATATTTATCGTGTTTGTATTCATTTTTTTGTTTCGTGTGTGTTTTGAGAGTTTTTCAAAAAAATATTCTTCATCACTCACACCCACGTAAGATGTATGAACTTTTTTTTGGTTTCTTATTTATTTTTCTATAGATAATACTGACATTTAGTTTTATTCTTTTTTTTGTTAATATATCGTTTGTTTTTTTGGTTTTTTTTTCTTCAGTGTAAAAGTACAAAAGAACATTCAATTTGTTTTTTGTTTTATTTATCATTTTCCTTAAATTGGGATATGCGCGTTCTATGTTAACATTTATAGCCTTATGTACGTCTTCTTCTTCTGGTTTATTCTTCATTTACTCCATAAGTGTTTCTTTTCTTTCGATTTGTTACTTCATTTGTTTTCTTTCTTTCTTTCTTTTTTTAATAAATATATTATTGTGCTTTTTTTTCAATTGAGTTTTTATTTTTTTTTTTTCGTTTTTCTTTACCCCTAAATTTTAGTATAATACTAGAGTAAAAAAATTGTTGTATGAGTCAATTGTATTCATTTTTTTTGTTTTTTTTTGTATCTAACACGATTGCTTTTTCAATTTGTTTCATCAAGATTGAGTGTTTGTGTGTGTCTTTTGTTTTGTCACATGTTTGTATTCTCGAGTGGATGATTAGTTTATTTATACATACATACACATAGATATATATATATGAAAAGAAAACAGAAACACAGTGAGCTAAAAAATAACATATTTACGAATCTGCTTTATTTAAAAGTCTAATTTAATATATTTTATGAAAAGTAATTTTAAATGTATTCTTTGTTTTGTATATGTTCTACAATAGTTGCTAAAAGTTTTTTGTTTTTTTCTTTATTAATTTAAATTTCGAACTATGTTTTGTTTTATTTTGTTTCTTGTTTTCACTTTCTCATGCATTTTGAACACATTTTTGTAGCGATATTCTACGCTTTGGCTTTCTAGGACGTTAAGCAGTGACTTAAGGTTTGTGTAACGTAGGGGAATCACGTCTTATTTAAAGAAAACTTAGAGTAAGATCGCAGCAAGGGACTGCATTGATAGAGAGACGCTGTGAAGCAATAAGAACGCTTAAAAGTGCAGACTGTCGTCGGTGTCATTACAGGACACTGCCTCATAGGAAATCACGCCAGAAGACTTGGAATTCCGGCTAATGATTTCTGCAGAAGCTGCCTGGACGAGGAGGAAGTGGAAAGCGTTTATCCTCTGCTCCTGTCCGGGCCTGGCGTCTCTTCGACGGCAACAACTGGGGGCCTATTTCTTTGAGAGTTTATGCGAACTTAGTGAGGTTCCCATAAGCAAACTACGCTAGATCCAAAGCTCCAAATGGAGCATATATTCAACTGGATTGACCTCAGTCAATCCGTGTGGCAATACAAGCACACCGCACACCGATTAGCACCTTGCACAGGGAAATAAAAATAGACACTGAGTCCAGCGGGGCGGCTAATAAACGGTGGTGTCGATGTGTCTAGCGCTACAGCTAAATCGTTAAGACCAGAGTACGACAAGAGGAGATTTACCGATTTCATAAAACTAAGTCGAAGGGATATACGAACAGCCGTTGGGGTCGTGAAAGAGCACTGCGCGATAGGAAATCACGCAGCACGGCTGGGAATACTCCTGTAGAGACGAAATAGAATCAATTCGTCACCTATTGTGTGATTGTCCTGCACTAGCTGTTAGGAGGAAGGAAACCCCTCTGTGTGCGCCATCGGTTTCGTGGGCATTCTCAACTGTGCTGTCCCACCGGCGCGGAGTCGAAGTTGCTTTTTTGGAGTCTCCCTCTTTAGATGGTTTGCTGTAGAAGCTAGGACCATGTCCACCTCGAACTGTAGCGCCACGATCTGTACATGTATACAGTCGTATCCCTCTAAGTCAAACCTCTTCTAATTGAACCTCCTCTAAGTCAAACCTGCTCTAAGAACCCCCTGTAAGTCGAACCTCCTCTAAGTCGAATCGGAAATATAAGGCGTAAAAACAAGCATGTCACTTTTTGGCGCATGCACTCCCTCTCGTTCTCGCTTGTGAAAATCGTATACTTTGTCTCCGATACTTCTGCTTTTTCCGCTCATGTCGTGTAATGTAATAATCGTCATGGCGTTGAATCAAGACTCAAAATTATCGCTGGATAAAGATCTCACAAATATGGTAAAGAAACGTTGAGCGAATCCTCGTTTACTCAAATAACCAATCAAAACTAAGACGTTATTCTCACTGAATACAATTCCTTCAAACTTAACACCCTCAGTCACTGCATATATTCTACATTTTTTTGTTTGTTTAATTATTTCATAAATACATTCTACATCTTTATTAATAATTTCTATCATATTTCATTTGTTTTTTGTTTTTCTTTTTTTATTAAATACCATCAAGGAAAATATTTTAAGCACCATTTGTTTTATTCATTTAATTCTTAAAATGTGTGTTTCAAACATTCATATAGACTTTTATTTCGTTTTCTTCTCTAATTTTGGTGTTTTATCGGGGGGAGAGAAATGAAAATAAAAAAAAAAACCAAAACCAAATACCTACCAGACATTCACACAAACCAAACTGAAAAAAAGGAAAGAATAATAATCAAAACCATTCGGAAGTATCTTCTCATTTTTTTTGTTGTTTTATTTGAAACTGAACAAAATCATATGTGAATATGTATAATATGACATTCAAAAGGAAAAGTAACATAGAATGAAAGACAAGAGAAAGAAAGAAATCAACAAATACGGACTTAAATAATTACAATTACAACGATCAACACAAAGGACATCATTTTTTTTTGTTTCTTTTTGCAAATAATGATACAATATCTTTAACATTGCGTACAATAGACAAGAAAACTTATGAAATCACCTGTTTTACAGACACCATAAATTAAACAGAACAAAAAAAACACTAAACATTACAAAGAACGAAACAAAAATGAATTCATGCATAAGAGGGGGAACAAAACATAACACGGATGTGACTGAATATAAGTCTGCATCTTCAGTCTTGTTTCGCAGAACAAAGATCCGAAGAGAAAATAAATTTGTGCTGAAGAAATCATCTCAACAAACAATCGAATTGGACAGACAAAACATCATGGATTTACTGAATTTTGTTCTTTTTTCTTTAGTTTTCTTTTTTGTTTTTGTTGTTGAAACCACATAATAAAATAATTTCCTATTTTTCGTTGTTTAACGTTTACCACTTTCTGTTCTCGTTTTCTTCTACAAATGCGATTTGTTTTGTTTTTCACTAATTTTCCTTTTTTTTTCTAAGCGATTTTTGCATTTTAAATAATTTATCTATAACCAATGATTGGAGTTGTGTTGTGTACGACAGATTGCATCATTTGAATGAGGTTGGGAATGTGAGGAGTGAAGTCAGTGGGATAGATTGCTTCAACAGAGGCGCTGATGTTCATTGCGAGCTATGAGACGGGTGGGGATTTGTTGCATCAACTTCTTGAGCTTTTATTCAAAGACCATTGTTTCGAGGTCTGAAGGAATAACAGAGGCGATGGTGTTCATGGCAAGAGATGAGACAACAAGAAGAACTTCTTGAACTCTTAGTTTTGCTTCGTGGTCTATAGGAAGTCTCAGATGAGTCTGTCAAGCAACATCTTCTTCTCGGTCAAAGATTAATGCTCCGCGATCTGAAAGACGCTGGTGTTCATGGCAAGAGGTGAGACAACGAGGAAGTTGTGGAGCTCTTACTCAAAGTACAATGCTTCGTGGGCAGGGACATGCTTCGTGAAACTTGTTGTATCAACTTCTTGATCAATACTTCGTGATCTAAAGGAATTACAGAGACGCTGGTGTTTGTGGCAGGAGATGAGACAATGAGTTCGTTGTATCAACTTCCTCAGCTCCTGCTCCTGCTTCGTGGTCTAAAAGAAGTGCAGAGACGCTGGTGTTCATGGCAAGAGATGAGTTAAAAAGAAACTTGTTGTATTAACTTCTGGAGTTCGTACCCAAAGTCCGTTGCTGATCAAAGACGCTGGTGATGAGACAAGAAGGAGTTCGTTCCATCAAAGATCAATGTTTCGTGGTCCATGTTAAGTGCCAGATGAGCCAGTCAAGTGAAATATTTATCTTGGTCAAAGATCAATGCTTCGTAGTCTAAACGAATCGCAAAAACTCTGGTTTTCATGGCTAGACCTGAGACACGAAGGAGCATGTTGTATCAACTTCGGGAACTCCTACTCAAAGATCATTCCTTCGTGGTCTAAAAGACGCTGGTGTTCATGGCAAGAAATGATTGTTGTATCAAGTTCAGAAGCTGTAAGAGCTGAGCAAAGATGCTGGTGATGAGACAAGAAGGATTTCGTTGCATCAAAGATCAATGCTTTGTGGTGTACAGGAAGCGTGAGATGAGTCTAACGACGTAGACAATTGGTTTCTATTAAAATTTCTGAAGTATTTGGAGGTTTCTCCTTGTCTCTTTCTTCTTGCAGAAGTAACAAGTCTGAGTTCATCAAAGTTGAGTCTGAAATCATGGACAAATACGAAATTCGTTGCTTACAGTAGCCACCCTGTGTGCGCAGTGGAGTACTCCAAAATCAGATTGAAACGCACGGTTGGCATGTGATTTTTTGCAGACTTTCATATTCCAATTTAAAACCGAGGAGAATGACTTTAATGACTCTTCAAATTGGCTCGTATCATATTCCAATTTCACTCCGAGAAGAATGAATTGAATGTCTGGTCAGAGCGATTAATAAGGATGCATTGTGACAACAAATTGCTGTTTGGAAAGCAAAAGTTGTTCGCCTGGTGTTCGGCTTGATGTCTCTCTCCGTTTTATGAACTGATCCGTCACATAATGGATCACAAAAACGTCTCATTGGGTAAAGTGCTGTCGAACATCAATGACATCAATGAACTACACTCATCCTTCGCAACCTCATTCTGCAATGTTACCAAGTCTTCGTACACACAAATAACCTCTAAAACGTTTCACTTATATTACCCTACACGCATTCAATTTTCAATTTAACTTGCTTCTGCTTGCTAGATTTGTGTATGTGATTTAGGAGGGACATAGAAGTTTCTGAGTTTCATAATTTGTTTACTCAATTGAATTACGCTTCAAAAAAAAAAAACAATCCTCACTTAAACTTACGAAAAAAGAAAAACGGAATCAAACTGATGAATCAAAATTTATCAAAGGAAAAGGTTATGTTTTGCATTTTGTTTGTTTACGAAATTTGTCCTACAATTATATTAATTTTTCTACTAACAAACTTTCTGTCGATTGATCAATAATTCATAATAATAATGGGGTTTGTTGGAGTTTGTTTCTCTTAGACTTTTATTTGTATCTACAAAATTCATATATATATACTTTTGTTTATAATTTATTGTAATATTAATTGTATACGTTTCTCTCACATATGTGTTTCGTTATTTCTTCATTTTCTTTTCTCCTTTGCTTCTTACTTGGAATTAAATGTATAAAGTTATGTATTTGTGAAAATCATGATCTTTTTGTTTTTGTTTAGGTTTGTTTTGTCTCGATTGTAGATTAAATATATAATATAATATTTTATATAAATGTATATATTATTAATAATATAGTAAGGTGTATAATATTCTTTTCTGTTTTGTTTTCTTTTAAAAATGGTGTTTTATCTCATTATCTCATTTTTTTTTCTGCATGTTTCAACATCTTTTTCTTTTGCATCTTTTCTTTCCTACGTGCACTGGGTTCTAAGGAAGGAGTGAACATAACCAAGGCGTCGTCGGTTCGAATGGAACGTTCAAAGAACTGAACAGAAAAGGAAACAAGCACACTCTCGATCGTAGGAAGAAAAAAAAACATTGTAATCAAATTCGTAGAGAAAAAATCAACATAATCGTTGTGAGTTAAGAGCAAAAATAAAGTGTAAGAGAGAACTGTAAAGACGTTACAATAATCATGGAATTCAGTACAAGTTGTCGTCTTTCAATCTTGTGTACAATCAGTTGTATGCAACGCATGGCACAATGATTCCATATTCAATTCGAGAAAGGCATATGCATACACATCAGATGTGAACAAAGAGATGTAACTCAAAATCAATCAAAGTGTAAGAACCGAATGAACGAAACCGCAATAAATAGAAATCAACTTAAAAGGGAACACAAATAAACTTAAAACTCTTCACACTTAAGAATACGAATAAGATAATGAAATAAATAAAGTGACAGACGTTTTTCTTCCTTTTTCTTCTCGTTAAACGCTTAACGTAAAATTAAATTTAAAAACGCAAACAATTGATTTCGATTGAAGATTTGTAAAAATTACGTTTGCTTCTGTTTGTTCGTTTTGAAACTGACTTGTAGGACTCGATTACCCAATGTGTAGCCGTTGAGGGTTTGTATAGCAACGACTGCTTCTTCGTAATTGGTCATGGTGACAAAGCCGAATCCTTTACACTTGTTTGTCTGGAGATCACGAATTACCTGAAAAAAAAAACAAAAGAAAGAACGTCAGTTTTGTAGTAATTTGTGGGAGAAATGAAGAAACAATGTCGCGCCCTTGAAGACAAGACCCTACTTGCTGATCTGCGACCGCCAACAAAGTTGGACTTGTTTCCTAAAGGAAATTTCTCTGAAGTACTAGTCGCCCAGAAATTTTAGTAGGTATATTTTAGCAAAATGTTTGTCTTTGACAGGGTATATCTCGGGAAGGGGGGAACGTAGGAAAAAAGTAATGATGAGGGATTGTAGGTAATGTCTTCGTCTTCAAGTCAAGCTTTGTGGAAGCTCGAAAGTCCCGTTATTTGCGTCAAAATTGAACGCGCGAAAGATTCAGTTGGCACTTTTTTACGTCTAACTCAGAAATCGGGCGGTTTAGTGGGACGCCTGAGATGAGGAAATGAAGAGCACATTATGCCCGTTCAGACAAGGCATCAATTGTTCGTATACATGCTCAGACAAGAAAGTTGCAAGCTTCTGAAATCGAAGAATTCGTTGGAACATTTTTCTGAAGTACTAGTCGCCCAGCAATTTTAGTAGGTATATTTTTTCAATATGTTTTTCTTTGACAGTGAATATCTCAGGAATGGGGGGACGTAGGAAAAAAGTAATGATGAGGGATTTTAGGCTGTGACTTCGACTTCAAGATAGTCTAAGGCTAGACTGAAGAATTCCGTTATTTGGATCGAAATTCGGCACAAAATAGGCAAAATGGCGCCTGTACTGCGTTTTACTTCAAAACTATGAGCTATTGTGAGACGCACGAGGGGGGGTGAGAGTGGGAATTGAAGAGCAAGTCGTGCCCTTTAAGACAAGGTACGACTTGCCGACTTACGTCATTGGAAAAGAGAATTCAAGGACTTGCATATAGAGCAGCAAAATATTGATGTATGTTTGTGATGTCCTTTTTTTGCATCCTTCGCCACTCGATCCTTTCAAAATCTTCAAATTTCCTTAGAATATGATCAACTCAATTCAAATGTTGCCAAGAGACTAGCAAATCATTGAAGGCTGATCGGTGAGATCCTTTTTTGTCTCCCGTTTCGTCCTGCGGCAACCAATCCTTCCAATTTTTCATATTTGCCTAGAATATCATCAACCCCACGATCTCTGATCATTTTCCAATCAAAAATCGACAAAATTTTGAAAATCGAAAAAGTGTCACTGTTTCACCGAAAAAATGCAGTCAATTGTGAAACTTCTCGGTCGACTTTTCCGCTGAATTTGTGTCAAGTTTTTGAAAATCGAAATTTGGATGAAATTCTTTGGTTTTTTCGACAGAGATTGTGTGTTTGGTGGTAAAGAGCGATAGTATGAGATTTCAACGGTCTCAGACCTCAGGAAATGGTAAAAAAGTTGAAAAAGTCCTGAACGAAAATGAGGTTATGACTGGTCCGGATAGGAATTCATGGCTATAGCTCGGGAACCACTGAACCGAGGACAACGAATGATACATCAAAATGTTCGTTGTGAACGTCTGCATAAAAAATAATAAGGTGAAAATTGACGCCAGACGCTCCGTTTTTGAGATATGACGTATTTTTCAAAAAAAATGTGGTGATTTTGTCATATACGTTCCCAATTTTTGGCTATAACTCGGAAACTACTAGACTTAGGGCAAGAAATGATGACTTAATGGATGCGCAATCGAAACGTGCATCGGAGGAGTGAAAAATAATCGATACCAGGTGCACCGTTTTTAAGATATAGTGCGATTTACAACCAAATTTTAGGTTTTGCAACGAATTTCAACGTAAATAACGGGATCTCCGAAGCCTCTTTGAATGTGTCTTGAAGAGGACGTCATTACCTACAATTCCTTATCATTACTTTTTTCCTACGCCCCCCCATTCCCATTCACTTTCAAAGAAAAACATGATGTAAAAATATACCTACTACAATTTCTGGGCGACTAGTATTTCAGACAAATTTTCAACCGAATTCTCAGATTTCAGACGCTTGCAACTTTCTTGTCTGACCATGCATATCGACAAATGTTGCCTCGTCTGAAAGGACACATGTTGCTCTTCATTTTCTCATTTCAGGCGTCCCACTGAACCACTCGAATTCTGATTTAGACGCAAAAGAGTGTTCATTGACACCTTCGTGCATTCAATTTTGACGCAAATAACGGGACTTTTGAGCCAAGGGCAAGGATTTTGACTGTGTATACATTAAACGGAGGTTGATCTGCTGTGGCAGGTAGATTTTACTGTCTGACTCAGCAGGTCCCAGCATCCTCCAACATACAAAGTCAACCCCCATTTAAAAACCACACACAAAGAGTCCTTTTCAGGACTAAAATGGTAAGTATTTTCAGAAAGATAGACCAATTGAAAGTCTCATAAGACTTAAGGATTTTTTCTGACGTTCTAAAAAGAACGATCGAATTGGGAAATTGAAGAGCACATCGTGCCCTTTCAGACGAGGCAACATTTGTTGCTGTACATGCTCAGACAAGAAAGTTGCAAGGGTCTGATTTCTCAGATTTCATACGAAAATTTTTCTGAAATACTGGGCGCCCAGAAATTGTAGTAGGTAAATTTTTGCGAAAGTACATTTTTTAAAATTGAATATCTGGAGAACGGAGAGGCGTAGGAAAAAAGTAATGATGAGGGATTGTAGGTAATGACACCCTCTTTAAGACACATTCGGCAAGGCGTCAGAAGTCCCGTTATTTGCGTCGAAATTCGGGGGAAAACCTAAAATTTTCTTATAAAATGCACCATAACTTGAAAACGGTGCAACTGGTGTCGATTATTTTTTTCCCCATAGACGCACGCTTCGATTGCGCATCCATCAAGGTATAATTTGTGGTCATAGGTCAAATACTTTCCGAGTTATAGCCAAAAATCGGGAACGAATTTGTCAAAATCACCACATTTTTTTAAAAAACGCGTCATATCTCGAAAACGGTGCGTCGCAGCGCATTTTCGCTTCTGTTAACTCTTTTTGCCAAATGCCACACATCGTGACAAACGTTTTGAGCCATCATTCATGGCTCTAGGCCTTATAGTTTCCAAGTTATGGGCAAGAATTGGGAAGGTATGCAAGGGAAAAGGAGAACACCACTTTCCTTGCATCATTTCACAATTTTTGGCTATAACTCGGAAACTATTAGGCCTAGGCCAACAAATTATGGCTCAAAACGTTCGTATTGAATGTGTGCATTTGGCCACAAAAACAAAACAAAGGGAAAAACACACTCAGACGCACAGTTTGCAAGATATGGCGCATTCTGCAAAAAAAAACCCTGTTTTTCCTTGCATACCTTAACTATTTTTGGCTATAACTTGGAAACTACTAGACTTAGGGCAACAAATTATACCTTAATGGATGCGCAATCGAAATGTCCGTCGGAGGAGTGAAAATTAATCGACACCACATGCACCGTTTTCAAGTTATGGTGCATTTTATTAGAAAATTTTAGGTTTTCCACTGAAATTCGATGCAAATAACGGGATCTCTGACGCCTCTTTGAATGTGTCTTGAAGAGGACGTCATTACCTACAATCCCTCATCATTACTTTTTTCCTACGTCCCTCCGTTCTCGAGATATTCAATTTTAAAAAATGTACTTTCGCAAAAATTTACCTACTACAATTTCTGGGCGAAATTTTCGGACGAAATCTGAGAAATCAAACGCTTGCAACTTTCTTGTCTGAGCATGTATTTCAACAAGTCTTGCCTTGTCTGAAAAGGCACATGTTGCCCTTTATTTTGCCATTTCAGGCGTCCCACTGAACCACTCGAATTCTGATTTTCAGGCAAAAATGTGTCAAATGAAACTTTCTTGCGTTGAATTTTGACGCAAATAACGGGACTTTTGAGCCATGGCCAAGTGTGTCTTAAAGGCGAAGACATTACCTACAATTCCTCATCATTCCTTTTTTTCTACGTCTCCCCATTTCCGAGATATGCAGTGTCAAAGAAAAACATTGTTTCAAAATGTACCTGCTAAAATTGCTGGGCGACTAGTACTTCAGAAAAATTTTCGGCCGAAATCTGAAAACTCAGACTGATCTTTGAATTTCTCGGGACACAATAGATCTTGGAAGTCGTGGTTTCTCGGGAACGGTAGGCACAGACAAAAAGGAATGATTCTAGGTTGTAACCACTCTCAAGCAAAAGTAAACACTCACCTTAACAGATTGCACAGCACCAAACGGTCCAAACAATTGCCACAACACATTCTCTTCAGTCTCTGGAGCCAAATTATAAACAAATATACACCAACCAGATCCATTAATAGTATTCCCCGGAATCATTGTGTTGGCTAAGAGATCACCAGTCAGTGGGGAATATCTGGGAATCACCGAACTAAAGACGATCAAAATGAGCAAAAGAAAAGGAAAAAAAAAACGCACAGAAAAACAATTTAAATCGATTTATGAATGAAAATAAAAATAAATTATTCCATCAACCACCTATAACGTCCAGCGGCAGTAGGATGATGTATGGCAGCGGCGGCTGCAGCCGCAGCAGCTCCGCCCGGAAATCTCGCTCGTGGATTTTGTGGTGCTATATAGGCGGCGGCAAGTGGTGCCAACGCTTTGCTGCTACTTGGATTGTTGGCAAATTTCACTGTAATTGGATCGGTGGCGTTTTTCGGTACGGTTCCGTTCAGCTCCTTGATGGCACGATCTGCCTCATGGCGTTGATCGAACCGAATGAAGCCGACACCTTTTGAAAGACCTGTAGTTAGATATATTTTGGATAGTATACATCAATTTAGTTTTTTTTTTAGCATAAGGCGGTCTGAGAGATAGAGATAGAGACTGATTTTAATTTTATTTTGTTATGATTACGTCTCTACCTTTCTTTGGATTATTATTTTTGCAACTAAAAAATACAAACAAATCATTTGATTAATGAGCTAATGAGAAAGAGATTCAAATGAAAGCCAAGAATAGTTTGACAAATGCGGTTAATCGACAAAAATGAAATCAAATTAAATCGCAAATATAGCAAGAGAAAGTGAAAGAGAGAGAGAGAGAGAGAGGAGAAACGTCTCTAATCGTTAATTGATGTCTGGATTTTTATTTAGATGTTTTTTTATTCAAAGAAAATGTAACTCTATGCGTTATGGCGAACAAACAACAGTCTTGTTCAATTCAGCGAATCGGTTAAGAACAACAAAATGAATGAGAAAAGAAACTAAAACACAATCACATTGAATTCCAATTACAAACAAAAAACCAAATGTGTTACCAAAAGTAAGTACAAACAATGAAACACAATGAAACACAATTCTCTGCTTTATGAACACCCACACAAATCGTATTTTTGACAAAAGTATGGCGGTTACCTACCGGAATCGCTAGCTCCACCTGAAGGTACAAAATATATGATAATTGTTTTAAAAACGTAATGTATTCAATTTTGTCTCAAAATTTTGTATCATAAAACAGAAACAATAAGAAAACAAAAACAAAAGAGAATCAATTTCGATCTCAGTCTCTGTTGGCGAAAATGTTTTGTTATTATTTCTTTTTCATATAAAAATCCAGAACTTGTTTAAGTTTTTTTTTTTTTGTTTTGATTTTTTGGTTTTTTAAAGGTTAGTTGAGGAAAGAAACGAAAAAATTAAAAGAGACAACGAAGAACTGTCACACACTGTGTGGGCGATATGCGAACTCACCTGTGATATTGTCGCACAAAATTCTTGAGGTAATTATTTTTCCATATGGACTGAATAGAACTTCTAGATCTGGTTGGGTCATGTTCTTTGGAAGACCAGATACGTAAAGATTTGCTCCCTTAATTGATTCTGAGCTAGGACGGGCGATTGACACCTAACAAATGAGAAATTACGATATAAATCTGATTCCAGTTGATCGAGAGAATGGGAACTTACTTTAATTGTTTTATTTTGCAAACGAAGACCATTCAAGGAGTTTATTGCTTTTTCGGCATCTTCCTGTTTTATGTAATTCACAAAGCCATAGCCTAGACTTTGACCTGCAAAACCATGGAATGGGATGTATGTTTCATTCAATTCCATCACCAACTCACCAGTAACTTTATCACGAATCAGCTTACAACTCTCAACCTCACCAACACTCACAAACAACGATCGAATGTCCTCCTGTGACATTGTCTGTGGCAGATAATTAACAATCAAATTAGTCTTTGGATCCTCGGAAGTACTACCACTTCCGCCATTTTGCTGCTGTTGTTGCTGCTGTTGCTGCTGCTGTTGCTGCTGCTGCTGCTGTTGTTGCTGTCCCTCAACCATTCCGCTGGTCATCATTTAGATTGGATTTTAATTTTATTCAACCGTGGGGATGATGTGTATGTGTATATAGTTGTCGAAAGAAAGTATATATTGTTCGTTATATTTACAAAGCAAGTCACAGAATATGATTATCAAAAGAAAAAAAACAGTTTCACTAAAAAGTTAATCTCTTCTTTTTCGTCTACACTTTAGATTTCAAAATCGAAAGACAATTATTCTACGGCTAATAATACTGATACAATTGATTTTAGATATATTTCAACTTGAATTACGATTGTAAATAGAGCACACGCACGCACACACAAAAGTAAAGAAGACGAACGATTAGAACGTAGAAAAAAATGTCCTGAAAGGATAAGCAAAAGAGCGGTTATTACTTCGTGGGTGGTGGGCGGTCCTCCTTCACTTACCTTGCTTAACTTGTTGATGCCGAGGTCAGCAGTTAAAGCAGTTTTTGTTTTTTTTTTGTAAAATTGATCACAATTCGTGTGTAAAAAGCTTCTTTTTTTGGTTTTCTTATACTCTCTTATTTGTAATTAAATTTAACATAAAAGTAAAACTGAAACGAGATGGAGAATGCAAAGAAAGAGAGGCATTAGATATGTGTTTGTTCGGAAGGATATGTGCATGTGTGTAGGATTAATGGGATTAAATTGATTTACTATGACCGCATCGATTGGAATGCATACACGGGCGATATGTTGTGCGTAGAGACAATTTGTTGTATCTGAGTTAAATCCAGAAGCCTTAAAAATGTAAAACTAATCCACTAATTAGATAAGGTTAAGTGCATGATGACGCACCGATCAAGGACGTCTGTTGAACTGAATTCTCCTTCGATTTAATTCGATTGTTACATGAGCTATTGACTCCATTAAGTAGGTGAGGTGGCTGGAGTATGCATTGAGACCAGTGTTGATCCATTGTGCCGCCACACGGATTGACCCCTCCTAATCAACTCCATTTTCTAGGTTAGGGTTTCTTCCTCGATTTTGTTGCTCAGTTTGATTGGATAGTTAAGGTTCTGACTCTTCAGCTTTTCGAAGTCAGTGGATTGAGATTTATCGTCCAGTCAACGAGGTTAGGTTAGGGGCTTCTAGTGAATTCACCAGCAAATGTAGACCATGTTGGTCCATTGTGATACCCACAGTCAGACTACTACCACTGATCGACCGCTCCAGTGATAGCGCCGTTCATTTGATCCCAACGACAAATGGCGACTGGATCAGATTCGATTTCACTGGGATTCGAACCTGGGACCCCACTAACTTGGGACAAGGCACTTAACCAACAGCGCCAACC
Source organism: Myathropa florea (assembly GCA_930367185.1). NCBI lineage: Eukaryota > Metazoa > Arthropoda > Insecta > Diptera > Syrphidae > Myathropa > Myathropa florea. The sequence goes on along the minus strand of OV884005.1, from coordinate 2,724,520 downwards.
AGTCATCTGCAGTCAACGAGGATTGAGTGGGAAACTTCCGTGAATCCTTACATAAGTCTGGAAAATGAAAACAGTGGATGGGGATTTATCAAGGATTCAGTGGGGAAGTTGCTCCTTTTCACAACTTCCCACTCAATCACAGTTCCAGCGCCTTAATCAGAGTCCAGAATTTGGCACAGAAGGAAAGGAATGAAAGGAGTTTTCAGATCGTCTTCATTTTCTGAAAAATCTTCTGGCAGTCCACAGAAGGGAAGGAAGGAAAAAAGTTTTCGGATCGCCTTCATTTCCTAAGAAATATTTTCGCAGTCCAGAGAAGAGAAGGATGTTTTTCGGATCGTCTTCATATTCATCTCGCATTCCACAGAAGAAAAGGAATGATAGGACACCTTGTTCTCAGAAATTTCTAGCATTCACTGGGAAAGTTGTTCCTTTTCACAACTTCCCACTCAGTCACAGTTCTGCAGAGATGACCAGAGTCCAGAGTTTGGCGCAGAAGGGAAGGAATGAAAGGAGGATCGTCTTAAATCTGATGCAGAAGAGAAGAAAAGAGAGGATTTTTCGGATCATTTTCAATTTGGTGCAAAAGGAAAGGATGTTTGAAAGGAGTTTTCGGATTGTCTTAATTTTTTGAGAAATCTTCTCATATTCTACAGAAAAGAACGATGTTTCTCGGATCATATTCATATTCTTCTCGTATTCCACAAAAAAGAAGAAATGAATTGACACGATGTTCTCAGAAATCTTCTCGCATTCAAACCCACGTGGATATCGTTTGGCGCCATATGGTAGACACCAACTGCGACAGCAATTCATTCGACTATTCGAGAGCTATTTGGCATATCGAGTTCATGAAAAACAAGTGATGAAACAACACGCCTACGCACTGAAGATTACACTCCTCTGACGTGGGATAGTGATTAGGGATCTAGAAGGTTTACAACTTTGCTATCAGTTGCAACCTTGGATAAATACCATTCCATCAGGCAATGATGTCATCGACGCCATGCAGGTTTGAAGAAAAAAAACAACGAATGTACGTCGAAATAATAAAAATGGAGGCGTTGGGACTAGCTTTGAAAGCAACCAGTCGTGTTGTGCGTCCTCTGTTGGGGCTACAGTCCGAGGCGGACTTGGAGCTGGCTTCTAAAGCAAGCGTCCTATGGTGGCACTACAATTCGAGGTGGACTTGGGGCTAGCTTCTAAAGCAACCAGTCGGCGTACAATTCGAGGTGGACTTCGGGTTAGCTCCTAAAGCAACCAGTCGGCGCCACAATTCGAGGTGGACTTCGGGCTAGCTCCTAAAGCAACCAGTCGGCGCACACTTCGATGTGGACTTAGGACTAGCTTCTAAACCACCCAGTCGTGTTGTGCGTTCTATTTTTCTCTCATGAGTGGAGGGGATTTGACTCCGAACGTTGCACAAAACCTTGTTATTGCCACATACCTGTCCGCAAGCAATCATAACAAGTCAACAGCAAAATAAATCACCTGATGAATAGTAGGAAAAATATATTCGCCGACAACCAAACACAACACGACCCACTGCACTGCATCATCATCAAAATTGCAATCTGAATCCCTAATCCCAAACAGATTCCCAAATTAGAACAATTTTCGTGTGTTCTGCATCGTTCGAAGAAGAATTTCATCTCCCCAGTCTAATAATAAAAGAATATCGAAGAAATATTGAAAATATTGTAAGGAACCCATTGTAGGTCAGAGAGAAAGAGTTCAATACAATCGAAGCGGTATGATCAGCAAGCAACTATAGATTCGAAGAGAGTCTATATTTTTGTGTACACACACGTTTCATTTGAAAGACACACAAGAAGTGGAATACGAAATTTTGTATTTGAAAATATTTTTAGAAATTTCAAAAATAACTTTCGAAGAACATCATCACAAAATGACGACGACGACCGACGATGGCGGCGGCAACGAAGAATGAGGCGACCGTAGCGGGAAAATTAGTTTGTTCTCTGATCTCTTAGAAATATATTTTATTTTTCCACTGACTCCAAGTCAGTCAGTGGATGTGTGAAAGGGAGTTAAGAAAGGCTTGAGAATGAGACACAGATCAAGACAGGTTGGTGGAGTATGTACCTTTTGACAGAGACGAAAATAATAAATCGCTCACAGGTGCCTGCCACGCAAAAGAATCTGATGTGCCTCTCAAAAATACATAAATTCCAATAATAGAATGCACTTAAAACAAAAACACATATACGCGCGTTAGGCGATTACGAAACGATAAATGAATTTAATTGAATTATGTGTGTTTCAAAAAAACGACTCAACGGCACACTGCACCACGGAGAAAGGAGTCCGTCTTCTTAGAAAATGCACGTTTTCTTTTCTTTTTTTTTCTTCAATTTCGTTAAGAACTTTTCCACTTTTCTGGTAACGTATGGTTGTATAATTTGAAAAAATAAATTAACAACAAAAACAAAACGAAACGAACGTAACGAAACGGTTTTGAAGTTGAGACCGAACGAAAAAAAAAAACGATAATCAGTAATTTAACCAAAAGAATAAATAAGTTAAATTCAAACGGAACTCAAATGAAAAATGAAAAGAAATCAAATTAGGAGAAAATAAATGAAATCAACTGAAAGAAGAACAAAACCACGTTCCTTCAACTGAATAGAACCGAAATAAACTGAAAAGGCCACGTCGAAGAAAAGTCGGTATTTTCTCGATTTGGGGGAAAAATAGATGAAAAAGTAAACTTTCGTGGTGGAGAACTGCGATTCGTGGTGTGAGATTTTCGATTTCTCTTAGCTTTCCCAGGAGGGGTTGGCTTTTTGTTTTTGAGAATGGGAGCTCGTTGGCTCTCTTAAATACAAATGGCAGGTGGGCATGTGAAAGGGTTGGGGTGATCCTTATCGGAGCGTTTTTGTTGTGATAATGATATTCAAGTGCGTAGAGGGTGGAGATTGACATTGTATTGATCTTTGTGCATCGAAAACATGAGGGTTGACAATGACACGTGGCACGCAGGGTGGGTCAACAACAGCTCTGCAGTGAAGTAATACGTGACACACGATGAGGGGGAATTTATTTTGAGGACTAAGTCGAGAGTGTGATTGGTTTTTTGACGCGACTGAAGGAGTGAACGCCAGTTCAAGGGTTCATTTAACGACACTTGTGTTAATAATTCAACAAAACACGTCCCCGACGCATGTGTGGCTTAGTTGTAGGAGCACCAGTGTACATTCGAAGAGCATGATTGGGGTTTTTCTAATGACAACAGTGGTGGCGCTACAGTCTGAGGTGGAGATGAAGGCTACAGTCTGCCCAACTTCTACAGCAACCACACGTGTTGAGTGTGCTATTGTTCTCTCACGAATGTGGGGGACCTACTGAGCCCAGGACTCTGAAGGCTTGATGGCAGTCATAGCTCAGAGCATTCATGAATTGCTAGTTATGTCCTGTATCCCCTTGTGGGTCCTAGGGCCTCTACTGTGCCTATGCGCCACCGAGTTCGGTTTCTGGAAATGTGCCTCAGCTTTCCCAAATTTTTTCCCAGTTGCCGTGCTTCCTTCTCAACTGTTCTGCGCCACGTACTCCGTCGACCGCCGAGTTGCTAGCCTAACACAGAAGCTATTGATTCCTGTTCTAACCTCATTTTCACTTTAAACTGAAAACGAGTAAGAATCTACAGTCAAGATCGCTTATAATGACCTGCAAGGGACTGATGAATTTGGTCGTTGTAAGCGATGTCGTTATACGCGATTTTGACTGTATTCTCCAACAAACGTTGCGCCTAAACGTCGGTTTTTTCCGGAGGAGGAGGAGAAGCCATCCTGTCATGTGATGGCTGAAATCACCCGTGCTCCTTATGAATTTCAGAAGATTTGGTTTAGAAACTCTGGCTTGTCAAAGTTGGAGGTCGGGGCCTTTGAAATCGCTGTGGCAGACACTTAACCAGCTGCGCCATTCAGTCGTGTCACACTAGTCGGTGAATTTCAACTGAAATTGGATGATTTCACTTCTGTTTGACTTCTCACATCGCCCCTCATCAAGACTCAGGTAGATGGGCGCCCTTGGTGACGTGAAGAACATGTCAACGGCTCACTTAGACCACTATGTGCCCAACTCATCAACACTCACACTCCAGCCATCTGTCCCCCTCGTCAAACAAAATACAATTTCTGCACACTCATTCCATAAATTAATCACTATCTTATCAGCAATCATTGGATACCCTCAAAATCGATACAGAACACCCCCTCTCTCACCGGTGAGAGCACTAAAGCCGGCTTATGGCTGCAATCAAAAGGATAACACGACCAAATAAACGTGTGTAAACAAACTACCCCCCCACAAAACTCTTTCCCTCAGCAATGCAAGCTAAAGAGTCACATCTGACATTTCACCAAATTTCTCTCTTCTAATGCAGCTCTTAGTGCGCTCTCACTCTTTTTTACTGAATGAAACTTCTTTCAGAAATAAACTCTGCCTGCATACACACCCGCCACCTTCCTCAATGTGAACGAGAAAAAAAAAAGGAAAAAGAAAATAAAACTCCCCACAGACCCTTACCACCCTCAATAAAGTAGTAAAAGCTGCCGGAAGAATAGTATTCAAAGGAAAAGAAAAAAATAGAAAAATAAACAACCAGCACAGGCACAGCACAGGCAGAGCAGACTCAGAGTCAGAGTCAGAGTCCTTCTCTCATCAAACCGAACCTGTTACAACATCAGTGGCAAAAAGCTTTTATGCACTTCTCACCCAACAAAAGCTCAGTCGAGTCGAGTAAAAGAGACAAACAATGACACAGATGCAATGACAACAACAAAACGAAACGATTGCATACATCTCTCATCTAAATCGATTAATTCTCCCACATAAATGAGGGTAAAATAAGGATATACCCCGAATGCTACTATGAAACGTAAAAATCTAGGCAAAACAAACACAAATCAGGGGAGGATACTGGATACTACATGACTACACTTTTTCTTCTGAGGGAAAAAAGCAAAAAAAATTATATATACAAACCACTCCTTGTGTGTCCTGCTTTTTTTTTCTTGCACTGCTGCTGGAAGAACTGCTGTGGCAAAATAGGAGAACACGATAAATGCAAAATCCTTGTAGAGAGGAGGAAATATTCTCAGTAATTAACGATCAAAAAAAATGTATGTACCGAAGGAGGAGAGTATCCTTCGATTGATTATCCTACTGCACTAGAAATTACAAAAACAAAACTAATCACACACAACCACTGACCACCACACTTTTTTTGGATGATGATGATGGAGAATCTACGAGTAGTAAAAACAAATGCAAAAGTGAGTGTACAACGAAACGATTGCGAAAGGAGTTGTCTGTCCTTTTCAAAGAAATGTCCTCTTTTGTGAGTTAATTTTGTCTTCTGATTGATTTCTGATTATTCTCTGCTCGTATTCTCTGATGCGTTTTTTTTTTTTTTGAATTTTCGTCCTTTTTCTCTTGCGAATGCAACTGCTGCTACTGCTGCTTTCGAGTGGAGCTGGTGCAACTTGGTTGTCTCAGCCTCTTCTCGCTCGCTCTCCCTACATATGCTGCTCCTGTGCAACGCCGCGATGTGTAGAGTAGTTTTCCTCCTTTTTGGGTGTATATACACACTATTTTAAGGTGCGGCAATAATTGTATTATTACGCGGCTCGTAACACGAACGAAAACAATGCAATAATTATCCTTAGATATATTCTATTCGGTTTTATACTCTGATCAAGCGTTTGATTTCCTCGAGCAGCACCTTCCACCAGCAGGATACACTCCGCGCGATAGTGAGAATTTGCTTCCTCCTGATATAAGATATATAGATAGGTGGGGTTGTAAAGGGTGGATTCGAAAGGGCGACGGCGATATATGCAGAGAGATGCACACAAAATGAACCAAGTTTCCGATGGAATATTCCGTGTTTTTTTTCTTTCGCTACAAATTTAAATGCAATAAATTATCCTTGGAGGAGTAATACTGTTATACACAAAAATCTAATGCGACAAACAATTCTATCAATTTTTTTTTTTATTTATTTAATTTATTTTTTGGTTTTTGTTTGAACTGAAAAACACAACTTGCGTTCAGAGAGTGCAAGAACTAAATGGGGGGTAGAACTAGAAAAACGTCAGAGGATCCTTTTCGTTCAGTGGTAGTTGTACACCTCCCTCTCTCAATGGTTGCAAAATGTATCAACCAACCAAACCAACGGAGGGGCATTTTATAGGTTCCTGGTTTGATGTTGCATGCGGTGGTTGCCTTAACGTTGGGGTTGTTTTTTATCTCCTCTTCTAGATTTATTCCCTCTGTATGGGTTTTGAGTGAACATTTGTTTTGAAATTTAACGCAGAAGTGGATAAGGAAACAGGTCAGTGGGGGTGTTTCAAGTGATGGTTATTGCATTTTGTGGGTAACTCGGTGGAAGTGGAAATGAAAAAGGGTTCGCTGCTGCTGCTTGCAAGAGAAATGTTCAATTATGCGTAAGGGTGTTGCATATACACTTGTTGTTGTTGCTGCTGCTGTCTGTGCATGCATGTAAACAAATGGGAAACGATATTGCCAGGCTGGAGTAGATGGTTCCCATCTGCATGTTGTTAGATGTGATTTATCACTCTTTTCTTCATGAGGCGAGCATGTTCGAATTGCTTTTACACTTTTCGAGCACATCGGGCTCTCAGCGTCTTATTTTGTCCAGTTTTTTGCAGACTTCAAACTTCAAATTGCTGAAAGAATCCCCTCTAAACTCTGAGAAATCCAAGTGTTCGCCAAAAACACCCCGACAGTCCCCAACGATGTACTTCACTCGAAACCCCTTCTCTTGCCTCAAAAGAGCACAGCGAGGTTTACACTCTCCAATGCAAACCAGAATTCATTAAGAAAAAAACCAGGAGACAAACCATAACTAGGTAGCCTGACTTTCATCCGAGAGTCAGATGATCGAAGTCCGTACAAAAACAAATCACACAAAGAGCATGCGTCAATCAGACCCAGTTGCAGGATGAAAAACGAAAAACAAAACATCTCTCATCTCAAATCCACAACAAACACCGGGAATTCAATCCAGCTGTAACCTGCATGGAGAGCTGTACCGACTGCCATGTGGCTTCCTGAAAAAAAAAAGAAACAGAAAGAACACACAAGAGGAACCTCAAGAAAATCACGACAGGGATAGCATAAAGCTCATCAATTTCTCACAACGCATTGTGTAACATCTTTTTCTCGAGCTTTTCGTCGAAACACATTGGGATAGGTTCCTTAAAAGCACCGTGCAGTTGGTCCTCCCACCATCACCCACTTTGCTCTACACACCTCTGCACTTGACTGTACGAACTTTGTGTCAAAAGACCATTGAACCCTGAATGGTGGAGGTTCGCCACCGCCGCCACCACATCGCTGTTGATTGTGTGTGATGGTAGTGTGTTATGGTTATGCACTTTTTGTTCGTAATATGGATTTTAAAGGATAACACAATCTCACTTAACCTAATGACTGCGATGGAAAGCTGAGGATTATTATTCTTTTTCGGGTAATTGAATGGAGATTAGGTTTTAGTTGATGATGAAGTTGATTGCCTGGATGGTTGAAGAAGTTGGATTATAACCAATTGGAGTTTGAGATTTCTTTGATTGGAAGATTTGTGTGGGGAGATTTGATCCTTGAAGTCGAGAGCTGGAAAATGATGGGTTTGTTGAGAGTTTTGTTTGGTTTTCGTGTTGCTCTTGGAGAAGGGAAACTTTTCACAACTGATCTTACTCCAGGAACACATGAACTAACATCTAAACGTGAAGTTAAGTGGAGATCAGCAAAAAATTCTTCAAAAAGAAGTCTGGGTTCAAAAATAATACCAAAGAGATGATTTTCTGTACAATGACATCAGACGGACTCATGTTCATTCACTAAAAACATTCTCAAATCCGCTGAAGTTCTCAAGAAAGCCAGAATTCCTGAAACCCCACGTCACAATGCCCTCGTCAAAAAATGTCAATGTCCTGCTAACCATCACAGCGGAAACCGAGACACAGTCCGCCACCATCTGATCATCAAAACTCCGATGAATCAGTTTGCGTTCCAATTCAACAGTCCGCACACCACACACAAACGCACACATCTACTTCCCGATTCACTGTAAATATCACTCAATTCCCCACCACCTTCGCACAGTTAAACTTCGAAACCAGCACCTACACACACACGCGCAGCCTCAAAGACTTTGTAGACTTGCAGACGACAAAAATGGCGTCTCGGCTGTATAACAAGTAGCAAAATGTTGCTAAATTTACAGAAAAAAAATACCTTTCAAATCTCTGATAGATGTGCCCAGTCAGGCCATTTGAATCTTTGATAGATCCCAACCGTCTAATTCCCAGAGTACTCACCTTACCCGATAAACGATGCCATTTCCTCACTTGAATTCGAAGCCATGATCACACTTGTTAATGCAGCAAAGGATCGATGAACCGTCGGGAAACTGACAAGAGGCCGCTGTTGATTGGTGCAGGTCGACAGACACTGATGATACTGGGTGGAGGTGGAAGCAACCGGAGGAGAATTATTCCCTGTCTCTAGTTCCGGCCACGAATGAGTTTGACTTAGCACGTTAATTGCAAGCTGACGGCGATGCTGTTGATAATGGAATTGTTCACTGCTCATACTTAAAGTTTTTTTTTTTTTTCAACAATATCTTGTGTCTCACTTTGCGAATGTTAATCGAACGTAATCGTTTGAAATCCAACTAAAACGAACGAGATTAAGAGAAACTGGAATTTTGTGAAGTCCGCTGCAGGGGAAGTTATGGACAGAAGTAGGGAAGATTCAATGGGAGTGTATTGTGATATTCAATTCATCAGAACCGTTAACTTTTGCATCAGGGTGGCTGAAGCTCTTCAAGGAATACATATGCAAAGCCTTGAGATAGGATCGAAAAGTTCATTTCTGTTCACTGTTCATTTCTTGACGATCGTGTTTGAGTGAGATCACATCAAACCTGTGGACTGGAGACAACGTTGAACAGGGAAATTTTGAATGTCAAACGTGGATGCGGCGTTGCCAGACAAATGGGTTGACTGGGTGGTGAGTTTTATGGCGAGGTTTGAGTGGAATTAATGCTCCTTCCGTCCATCTGTCGCCTGAAGGATCAAACACAAATCAAAAACCAACGAAATGAACAACAAAAAAAAGTACAAAAACTCGTTTCTTTCAACTTTTTTCTCATTAATAATGATAATATGTATTTGTGTGTTTTTTTTCTCAAACATTTAACTTATTTAAATAAAATAAAATTAATTTATAAAAACAAAAGGTAAAGGAGAAAAGAACTAAACGGTAAGGCGCGGTTACCTAACGAAACAAAAAGTAGTAATATTCGTATGAAACAAGCAGATTAATCGCGTAAGAATGATACGAGAAGGAGCTGCGTGTTCCCTCCCACAAAAAAAGAAAAACGAAAAACGAAAATAAAGTAACATTCATTCCAAATACAACAAAAAACGGAATTTCAAAAATAAAGGATAAACAGTATTCAAGCTTAAAATTATAAACTAAACGAGGGGAGGAGAGGCTTTAACTAATTTTACACATGTAACAAACTTCATTTGGATTAGCATTAGAAGGACAATTGAGCGTAGGATCTGATATAACCTCAAAAAAATGAAAAAAAAAAAGGAAAACAGAGAATCAAATGATATATATATACAGATATATACGTATAAACAAAATAAATTTTATCTCTATGTTTAATTCAGTAGAATGATCTAATAAAAAAAACAGGATTTGATTGGATTTCATTTCAGTTTCTTTTTTATCTTTGTTTCGTTTCTTAAATTTTTACTTCTTTTCCTCTTTATGTATAATTTATGTATAATATAAAATTGTATAATAGAATAATCATATATATATGTATATATAGATATATACCTTTTTGTTTTCTTGTTTTTGTCTCACTTATATTAACAATTTCATTTTTTTTTTTTGTTTTGCTTTTGTTTTCTTACTTGTTTTTGAGTTTTGCTTTTGCTATAATTTTTGTTTGTTTCCTTTTTGTTTTCTTGTGGTTTCTTCTTTTATTTTGTTCACTTAGTACTTAGGTTTATAATATTGTTGTAGTAGTAAAATATTTTTTGTTATTTTTTTATTTTGTTTTGCTTTCTTTCTCTTTGCTTACTATAGATACATACATACATCTTGCATATGCTTGTGTGTGTGTGTTGGTTTGTTAATAATATTTACAAAATAGTTTCTTGGTTATTTCTGTTGACTTTTTATTCAATTGTATATATATTCTGTTTGTGGTTGTTGTTGTTTGTTGCGTAATTTACAAATTTGTTACTTGAAGAAGGTGAAATGAAAAGTACAAAAACTTGAGAGTTTAGTTGCATGTTTGAGCAGAGCGGGGCGTTGTATTCATGAGGGGAAGGATCGTTGGAACTCTTGTTGGCTTGACAAAACCCTCGACGGAATAGAAGCATTTTTATCTAAACTTCAAGGAGGGGTCATTGAAGCAGGTCTTAGTCTGGCGAAACTCTCGAAGCAAAAAAGTCATTTTTATCTGAATTTCAAGGAGAAATCAGTGAATCGTAAGGAGGAGCTAAGCTGCAGTATGAGTGGATCTCGAAGGAAAGCAAAGGGATAAAAAGGGGGCACAACAGACCTAAAGGTCACGTAGCAACATACCCTCAATAATAACAATAATAATAGGCTTCAGTCCACATCAGACTGTAGCGCCAGAATTCATTGAAACGACGCTTAAAGGAACATCAAGCCCAAAGTCCACCTCGAGCTGTAGCGCCCACATTTTAATTATTTGAAGGAGAAGTTGAGGTACAAATCAGAGAGAACACACACTCCTTTCAGCCCCTTCACACCAATTAGGTATCCCACAGGATGTGGCATCAAAATGGCGCTTTCAAGGCGCTAATTGGACCTGTCTGTCCACCGTCACTTTTACCTATCTACCGAGGTAAATATAATTCACATCAAAACAGGCTGCCTTCTGTCCGAAGAATGGAAGGAATTCAGAGGGGTATGCATTTGAAGCAAATCGGACATACTGTGAATATACGACATAAGTTAGAAGCAATTCATAGGATTTCTGGATTATTAACATCCGTTGGTTGAAGCGTCTACCCTGGACTGTAAGGGCATCAGAAGAAGAAGAGGGACATCCGTTACAGGCTTTAAATTCATAAAGCACATTACAAGGTACTCATAGGGATATCGAACAAAGTAAATACACCACCAGTCATGGCTCGTGTGCAATCATCGCCCGTCGGAAGCTAAGAATCTCCACAATTTCAGTCATATTGTGAGTTCGACAACGTTTGAGGGCTGATTTTGAAGAAGTCAATACTTCAATTTGCATCAAATCACTAGGCTTACAGAAAAAGCTGGAGGTATCATCGGAGCAAGTGCACGTTAGAAGCCAAAGATGTTCACAATTTCAGTTATATTGAGTGGGGCAGTGGGTGAGGACTTATTTTGAGGAGAATGATGCTTCAATTTATCTCAAATCATCAGGTCGACAGAATAAGCAGCAGGTATACCCGGAACAACTTTAGTGCACATCAGGAGATAAAAATGTCCACAACTTCAATAAAATTGCGACTTAGACAACAAGTAAGGGTACATTTTGAAAAGCATTGCCAGTGTTTTAAATTCCATCAAACCACCAGGTCAACAGAAGAAAACAGAAGGTATCTTTGGAGGAACCTTTATACACATCGGAAGCTAAAATGTCAATTACTTCAGTAAAATTGTCAGTTGGACAGAGGTCGGTGGCTCGTTTTAAAGAGCATTATCAGTGCTTCAGTGTACGTCGGTTCACTAGGCTAACAGAAAGAACAGGAGGTGTCTTAGGAGCAAATTTTTTGCATGGCGGAGGCTAAAGTGTACGTAAGTTCAGTAGCATTGCAAGTTAGGTAATGATTGAGGGCTCATTTTGAAGAGCATTTACAGTGCTTCAGTTTGCACACCAAGTCGATGCTTTTTGAGGAAGATGGAATGGAAAAAGATGCCAAAAGGATACCAAAAGGACATTGTTTGTATGAAATGTGGTACAACTCATCGGTTTCAGTTGAAGAAAAGTTTAGAGAGCCCTTGACTCGAACGTATGTATATACAATTGTTGCTTTAATTTTAAGACGGAAAAGAACATGAGTAAGAGATTCAACGTATGCAGAGCGGATGGACAACACTGGCTAGGACATTTAGAGCGGATGGGTGACACTGGTTAGGACATGTAGAGCAGATGGACAACACTGCTGCAGCCCGAAGAATCTTCGACTCCGCTTCGAACGCAATAGAAGACCAATGACGCAAACAAGTGAAGAACAATTGGAGTCGGCTGGTTAAATATCGTGCCAATTGGAGATGCTTGTTGGTTGAGGTCCAGGTCTATCCCAAACTGTAGCGCCATCAAAAGCAGAAGATGAAGAGGAAGAATGGAGCAACAGACGATAGTCCTTTCACTATTGTTACTGGCGTGAGTGAATGACATAACTTCTGATGTCGGACAAGGGGAAGAGGCTTGAAAAAGTACCCCCATTAGAAGAAGAGGAAAGGGCATGACAGGCTTCTTGGTTGAAGGCCAGGTCTACCACAGATTCTACCCCCATAAGGGCATAAGTCTATGGCTGAAACTGAAGGTTAGAATGGAATGGCACCAAGGCTCCTGAACTGTCTTCTGTATTTTAAGTTGGATAAGGATGTTTACAGCACAATGTATCTAAGTAGATCATGGCTGATTCAGCGGTGACAGTGACAGTGAAAGATGTTGGTTCTTCACAATGGGTCCTCAAGGATTAAAGTGAGACATGGTTTCTGCCCACCAACCTAAGATGTTGTTTATTGCCTCGCTGATAAGACTAATGATTTGGAAAGTCAAAGTTGAATAGATTAGTTAACAGTTCCAGTACCCTTCACCAGATGATCCCATGAATAGCAACGCAGGCGGCTCTCTGGCTTCATTTTGTTTTAAAAACCTATACAATTGTTCCTATTCACTGTGTGTGCTTCAAATAACATAGATTTCTGACTGTGTTGTGTCTCAGTTTTGAAAAGAAAATAAGAGCAGTTTATTTTGCTTCCTTTTTGGTTGTTCTCCACTTAGTTTTCAACACATCCACTGCTGTATGCCTCACTTAAACATAGTCAATAAGTATTCTTTAATTGTACAGTTACATATACAAATCTCACATATATATATCAAATAAAAACTAATCAATAATCAAAAAATATACAATTGCGGTAGAAAATCTCGCCTAAACAATGTTTACTCCTCTCAACTTAAACACTTAAGAAACAACAAATCTGATTCTGGTTTTTTTTTTTTTTTCTTAATTTCTGCTTATATTCCCTAAAGGTGTGTGTGGTTTGATTTTTCATCTTTTCATCTTTGAAGGACAAAGAGCATCTTCTCCTTCGTTTGTTAGCTAATTTTATCTAAATTTGAATTGTGTGTGTCTGTGTGGTTTTTCTTTAGAATAGAGTAGAGACATAGAGTTTGATTTGTTCTCCTCTCGCTGGATAAATTTTGAATCAATTTATCGCCCGTTACATAACTATACACAATCAATAAGTAATGATAATTATAATTAATAAGATATACCCACTAAATGATTTAATTTTCCATTTTGTTTATCATATATTTCTATAGCTTTAGATTTTGTTTGTTTTCGTTTTCAGCTACTTAACCGAAAGAGAAAGGAAAACGGTATGATTACAGTTTGTTTTTGTTTTTGTTTTATTTGTTTGTTCAAAACAGTTTTCTTCTTCATCTTTTACTTTACTAACAATGTAATGCTTGTTTTTGTTGTTTTGTTTTCACATTTCAAACGATTCCCTATTCAGTTTCGTTTCGTGGAACTAAAAAAATAAATTTCTTCATAAAAAACAATTTCTTTTCCTTCCTTTTTAAACATAAACAATTAGATTTAATATATCTCTCTAAAAATTTAAATATATATTTATATATAGAATTAAAAAAAAAAAACGTATGATGATGATCGTGGTGGTGGTGCGAAAGTAAACGTTGCAACTGAATCAGTGATTAGTTAGGGTTGCTCTTAACTAATTGTAGACAGGATCGACTTTCATCTCTTTAAGTTTTTTCAGTCCGGCCTGGACGTACTTGAAGACATCAGAAATTGTGCTATGCAATGTTAGGGGACCGTGGTGTCGATCGAGGGCGATGAAGAATTCTGTAAGTCGAAAAAAAGTTGAAGGTTAGGTTATGTTGAATGTGTGGGATGACTCATTTAAACTTACCAGTATGATTTCCGGATTTAACCAGTTTATCCGCCTGCTCCCACAGATCGTGACAGCTTATAAAATATCCTAAATACTGTGTATTCTTTTGCAGAGCGCTATGCACATTTAATGGTACCACTTGACCAGGCGGTGTATTTGATCCAGAACCCTGTTCAAAAGCACAACCAGTTAATTCCATTCGTGATGGAATAGGGTCGTAAGGCTCGCTTACCTGTGAGCACACTGAGTTTGTTGGTGAAATCGACGATGGGGTATTGCCATTGACGATCTCTGTGCTACCTTTGGCAAAGTAATCATTGGAAACTTTGAGTGCCTCAACACAATCGGCACGTCGCATTCCGCACAGTTTTAAGGAGATCAACGATTGACATCGAAGGCTGTGAAATACAAGAAAACACTCGATTAAAGCACTGATTTCGGGGGGCAAAGTGTGTGTGTCAGACTCACCTTAATATTGCAACTTTGCTGTGGTTGTCAGCTTGACCGTTCGGCGCTGTTTGCTGACTGCGAATTTTCGTTGAAATAAATCTGCAAAAGAGAGAAACACCGAGGTTAGATTCGCATTCAGGTGGGATTGAAAATGTGTGTGCATTTGGTTGCTATTTCGTTCATACTCACTTAATTAAAGCTAACGTATCCTTATACATGGTCCAGGCGGCTTTCTCTGTACGCTTATCCTGTTCCATTTCAGCTCCGGACAACAGGAAATATAGCACCGCTTCGAGATACAGAGTGACCTGATCAAAAGAGTTTGTCTCTTTGTCAGCAGCATGCTTCCGGTTCACCGCTTCCTCAATGAGTCTACTATCACTGTTCAAAACAAAAAAAACACCCGATTAGAGTCACAAAAACCGTCAAACAGTTGTCAAACTTACCTAGGTCGCTCGCCAACGACATCATCACTTGGCTCAAACAATGACCGATACACCCTTGAGATAATAACATTCCCTTCTTGCGGCTGCTGCATCTGCTGCTGCTGCTGTTGTTGTTGAAGGTGCTGTTGTTGTAATGGCGGGACACTTGTGATTTGTATTGGTGGCATTAAGCCAGATTGAGGCACCACTGTCGATGTACCTGAAGGTGGTAGAAGTTGCTGCGTCTGAGGTATATTTGGTAATCCAGCAGCACCCGAAATACCTGTTCCGGCAATCTGGGGCTTCTCCATTAACCGATCATGATTGGTTGGTGGAAGATGTTCCAGCATGTCCTTCTGCAAATGAGAGTTCTCACAAGATGTCCATGAATTTCGGAATTTCAAACATACCTGTACAATCCCCATATCCTTATCCTTCTTCCGTTTCTTATCCTTAAATGGACTAGAACTCGAGCTAGAACTTCGTTTTCTTCTCGTCTTGGTTGTCGCATACTCATCCTTCCCGCTACTATTGCTCAACGATGAAGGCGATATCGCACGTTGCTTCTCCTCCAACAGCATTTGTGGCGATACACCAATTCCAATTCCAATTCCCCCGTCACCACTAATGACGCCCCCATTTCCGGGCTTGTACTCGTTTTTGATTGGTTGCTCCTGCTTAACGCCCAGCTTATACACATTGTACTTGTCATTGTATTCATCCTGCTCGTACTTGATGTTCTCGTGCTTGATATCACCAGTTGGTGGCACTCGACCCAGGACGTATCCATTGATCGGCTGATGATGCGATGGCAGATGTTTTTCCAGCAATTCATTTGGTTTTGGCGGTGTTCCACCTCCACGATCTGTCCCGTCGATGCTCTTCATTAAATTCACACTATCGTTCTCGCTGAGACCTCCGTTGGTGGATGCGCGCTTTACACCGCCAGCTGTCATCAGGCCCGTTGGTGTGTTGCCTCCTCTCGCCTTCAGTCGATTGCTAGCCGCTAAGTCTGCGGCCAGTATCGCATCCCCCGCTACCGGGCTGCTCATGTGAGGACTCACATACAGCCGATAGGAGTTCTGCAACCAATCCGAATTGAATCTGGGCAACTGAGAGAGTTCGATTTTGCATATCAACGAGTGATGGGGAATCACTGGTCCGCTGGGGATTGCTGCTGGTGATAAATGCGGCGAGGTGATGGTGGCGAGTGTTGTCGGGGTTGGGGTACGTGTTGGCGTTCGAGTTGGCGTCCTTGTGGGGGTTCGTGTCGGTGTCGTGATCCTCGTGTTCATCTTCCGCTCAACAGAATTTCTATCAGGAGTCTTGCCGACAGCTGTTGGTGTCATCGCCAGTTGCTGCGTCGGTGTCATTATCCGCGGCGACTTCAATCTGGGCTGCTGTTGGTCTTGCTGCTGCTGCTGCTGTTGCAGCATGGCGTTCAGGCTAGTATTGCTATTGTTGCAGTGGTTGTTGTTGTTTAAGATAAGCGAACTAGAACAGTTCAGTGAGTGACTATTGTTTGCGTTTGAGTTCAGAAGTGACTGCTGCTGTAGGTTCTCCGTACTATTACTATTTTTAAAGGCGATCGGTGATAAAAGTTTCTCATGGTGGTGCAGTGTGCTCGCTCCCAGCGCATTCGGTGTGGGCAAGGATTGTTGCTGCTGCTGCTGCGATTGATGCTGGTGGTGGTGGAGCTGTTGTTCTTTTGCTTGGTTTTGTAGTTCCTCGGATTGGTCAACGATGAGCACTTGACCTTTGTTCTTGGCTCCGCCATCCTTCAAGTTGAAGAGCTTGCGTAACGTGTCGCTTTTGTTCTTATCAGACTTTGTCTTATCGCGGATTTTCTTATCTGTTCTAGTTTCTTCACTTTCGCTGTCGGAATGATCATCGGAGCAGGAGGAGGAGGAGACTTTGCTTTTGGTTGAGCCTTTCTTCACGGGTGAGTATTGATGACGATGCGAGCTGTTGTTGCCTCCTGGTCCCGCTCCGCCAACACTGTGTATGCTGTTCTCGTTGGCGATCCGTGATGGCGATAGTCGGTCATCGATTGAGGTGTCCGACGATGAGGACGACGATGACGAGGAGTCTTTGTCATCGTCGCTTTTGTCATCATCGTCATCTGACGAGGACTTCTCCACCGGTGCTCGCTTGGTGATCTGCTTCACAATTCTGTGGTTCGTTGCAGGAGGCATTACAACATCGTGCTTGATTGCTGGCGTTATTGTCACTGGACGATTCGGCACTGGCGCCACGTTAGCTTTCTTTGCAGCTTTTGTCGGTAGCACTCGACTGGTCTTTCCTTCTTCGTCTGAGGAACTTGGTTCTGACTCGATTATAGCTCTGCTCTTAATGCTCTTTTGCGTTGAATTCTGTCGAGACATTCTTCGTCGAGCTGTGGTCTTCTTGGCGGCACCTCCGACTTCCTTCTTTGCCGTCAACGTCGGCCCTTTGGTCGATGAGGATGCTGAGCTGATGTTGCCACTGGGTGTGTTCTTTCGTGGCCGTCCAGGACCTTTCTTGCTGGGACCATCCCCGGCCGACTTTGCTGGTGACACCGCACTAGAATACTCGCCCTCCTCTTCATCGCTGGAGCAGTCCATGCCAGACTGCTTCTTGTCCTTGAGCACCCTCTTTCTTCGTTTCTTTCCCACTGTGGGAGGAGAACTCTTGAATTTTGGTGATGGTTTTTGCACCGCTGGGGCGATGGCGATGGGAGCCGGTATCACTGGAGGTAGCGGTGATGGGGGAGCCAAAACTGCTGTCGGTTGCACTTTCTGTGGCTCGGGAACGGTCTCACAGCTGCTGCTATCACTGAGCCCTGACAGGGCTTTTATGCTCTCGTACTCGGCAGCAGCTTCGAAAATCGACGCAGACTGATCCGACTCCACTGTGTACGGCTGCTTCTCATCGTGCATAGGACTCGATGAGGGGCTCTTCTCGAAGGATTCGTTTTTGATTTGCTCCGGTTGTATGGTGGCAAAGACATCAGGCTGCACCTTGCCAGGATTTGGAAATAGAGCATCACTTTCTTTCTTGATCTCCTCAATGGCAGGCAGCGTGTGATTTCTGATAGGCGACAGCGGTTGGAGGTTATGTGCCGAAATCAGTGGCGAAATTGACGGTTGACCCAGATGGTCGTGATCAACTGGCAGCGTTGGCTCATTTTTTATGCTTGGTTCAGGAATTTGAGTTGGTGGCAAAACAACGCCACCACCGTGAGGTGATGCATCGTTTTGAGCTTGTGTCGCTTGTTGCTTGTTGAAGAAGAGGCTCAGGTTCCAGTTGTACTGCGAAGGCGGCGGACGAGTCTCACCTTTCGTCCCGTTCGATTCTTCACTACCCGATTCACTGGAACCCGATTCCGAAGTATCGCTTGAGTTCAGCGGAGATATCCTAAAAAGAATTACATTTAGCAACAGTCAGAGGGAGGTGAGATGTTTGTTGGACTTACTGATCAACAGAAGGCTGCTTGGTTTGCTTGCGCTCATCGTCGCTCTCGGAAAGTTGCAGGTCCTCCACTAACTCACTGCAAAAAAAAAGAAAAACCATTGAGTGCCATTGATTGATGCGAAGGAGTAAAGGGGGGGACTTACGATGAGTTCGGCACAATATTGTTCTCCATAAGTTTCTCTTTGGCTGCTAGAATGGAATATAAAGAACCAGTTGGGGTTTGGCTTAAATTGTTCAACTCACGTTTAACCGGTGGTTCCTTTGGCGTTTTGGGCATCGGCAGACCCAGCGAATACTTGTGCCTATTTGGCCCGTTCAAGTCATAATTCTCAATTTGCATTCGTGGCGTTGCACTAATCTCAGTCAGAGGGGTCACCGACGTCGTCATCTCATTGAGAATATAATGAATATCTTTTTCCTGTGGAATTTTGTGCATATTTGGTATCGGTGGCTGTTGGAAATGGCCATTGTGCAGTCCGTGAAGACCACCGCTTGGCATTTTGCTACCTCCTCCTTGACGCCCATTGGGCATTATTGAAGTTGCCGGCGGCGCTAACAGTGTTGACGACGATGATGAAGAAGACGATGATGATGACGATGATAGTGGCGGTGGTCTTGGTGGAGCCATACCACCACTCGATCGAATATCATTCTTCACAGGCTGTCCTGGATAGCCACCGCGCCCATTGTATGGTGGCTTGTTGTCCGCCTGCTTGACATATGGCAGACGCGATTGCGTTTGCAATGGCGGCTGGGAATAGTGATGTGAAGGCGGTGGTAGTGGTAGGCGATTGTTGCTACTGTTGTTACTCGGTAGCTGCTGGGGTGGCATCATTTGAGGCGGGGGTAACTGCTTCGCAACTAGTTGTGCACGACCTGAGGTTATTCCAATGAAACCCTTCTGCTCTATAAGCGGCTTGGCCATTAAGAAATCCCCCAATTTACTGGTGATATCATGATCTCCTTCAGATGGTTCAACCTGGAATAAAAACAAAACAGAAATTTAGTTTCAAATGTGAAAGGGTTGCAAACAGAATGTGGGACTTACTCGAATCGGTTCTCGAAAGAGAGCCTGTTCCCGATCGGTGTTTTGAACCTGTTGCCTAGCAAGCTTATCGCGTTCTCTACGCTCCCTTCGGTCATAGTCTTCCATTCTGCAACGAAAAAATTCAAAGATATCCGTAAGTAAAAATGAAACTTATTCAATTCACATGCAACACATAAAGCAAACACATTTAGCTGAGGTATGACAAAATGAGACACGGAGTTAGAATTGATTTATCAAATGAATGATGCCGAATCTATGGAATGTCGCTTCTGATTCTGATGAGGCACGAGAATGCTACACCTTACGCTCTAAATTCAACAAACAATGCAAATGCGTACCTTCGATACATGATGATCTTCTTGAATTCACGACGAATCGATTATAACACTGGAATCACTGAGTTCACACGAAGTTTTGCGGTGATGTAAAAATGCTGATCGCTTTTAGTCAACGGATGCTG
Organism: Myathropa florea; assembly: GCA_930367185.1. Classification (NCBI taxonomy): domain Eukaryota; kingdom Metazoa; phylum Arthropoda; class Insecta; order Diptera; family Syrphidae; genus Myathropa; species Myathropa florea. The sequence continues at coordinate 2,704,455 of OV884005.1, read as the reverse complement.
TCAGAAATGTGACAAATATTTGCAAGGATGAATTGAAAAATTCAGATGTTTTCACTTGTAACTAATCAGATGTATGATCACTACAGATGAGTAGATTGTCAGGACAGAGGATTCTGCAATGTTTGTTGTCAAAAACAAGACTGAATACGTTCGCACAAAGGGCTGCTTTTAAATCCTTCGATCAGGATCACTGATCTCAGGTCATTCTTGTGCCATCCCGCTCGCACACCGCGGATTTACCTGTTCGCCAGGCAAAAGGGATGCACGATAATTACCGTGGGGCGTTAGGATTCGTTTTTTTCACGCGATCATTAGAGGCCTACTAGTTTTTTGGGTAATTGTAATTAGATTTGCGGAATGTTACCTAACATAGGGTTAGGCGTAAAGGCTTAAAACGCATTTTATTGAGGCTTCAAAATTCCTTGAACTGAAGGATATATGAAGAGCGTTATGCAGCACATTTTGTGGTCACTGCGAAATTTGAGTGCATTTTGAGATTATATCCGTCATTTACCGAAAGTGGAGGGGAGGATTTTTGAAACTCTACTGGAGCACTCAGACTCAAAACTGGTCCATTGCACTGCTAGGTAGCAACCTAATCCAGAGCCGTTAATTTTATCCCAACGGCAAATGTTGACTGGAACAGATTCGATTTCACTAGGATTCGAACCTGGGACTCCTCTAACTTGGGGCAGGCACTTAACAAACTACGCCACCCAGTCGTTAGGTGGAGCTTAATCGCTCACTTCATCCAAGCTTGATCCAGTCCATGGAATCAATTGAAGGGAGCCCTAACTTCATCTGAACTTGGTCCAGTCCATGGTTCCACTAAAACTTCCTCGAAACTTAATGCAATTAAGTGAAGCACTCACTTCATCAGAACTTGGTGCTACTCTGGATCGAATAAAGTGGAGCCTGAACTTGGTCCAGTCCATGGTTCCACTAAAACTTCCTCGGAAATGAAGCTCTCACTTCATCAGAAACTGGAGCGACCCTGGATCCAATAAAGTGAAGCCTGCACTTGGTCCAGTCCATAGTTCCACTAAAACTTCCTCGGAACTTAATGCAATTAAGTGAAGCACTCACTTCATCGGAACTTGATGCGACTCTGGATCGAATAAAGAGGAGCCCTAACTTCATCTGAACTTGGTCCAGTCCGTGGTTCCACTAAAACTTCAAGTGAAGCTCTCATTTCATCTGAATTTGGTGCTACCCTGGATCCAATAATATGGAGCACCCACTTCCTCGGAACTTGATCCAATCGAGCTTGGCACTCACTTCGTTTAAACTTGGTCCAGTACCTGAATCCAATAAAATTAAGCACCCACTTCCTTGGAACTTGATGCAATCAAGCGAAGCACTCACTTCCTCAGAACTTGATGCAGTCCCTGGATTCAATCAAGCCAAGCGTTCACTTCACCAGAACTTGGTACAACCCATGGCTCAAGTTCTAAAGCTACCTGTCTACCTGTCCCAAAACTCTGAAAATTAATTGATGATTATGCAATTTCCAAGAACCACGGACCCTCGTAAACGGATTTTCGGTTTGATCAAATTAAAATGAAAAGGAATCCCTGATCTTGGTAATTGCGAGGAAATGATGAGCAATTTAAAGCAGTTAATCAGCCGCAAATGCACCCTGCACGTGTGCCAGTGAAAACGCAACCAAACAAATCGTTTTACCACGTGGGGAATTCCCCGATCTATGAGGTGGCGCGTGAGTCGATGGAAATTTTTGTACAATGAAATCAATTTTGATGAACGTGACAAACAAACAACACGAGACAATGCGATTGAAATTAGTTTACTGACCAATATGGCACAATTAAGGGGACACTGAGTCATGATTATATGCGTGAATGAATGAATGACAACGGAAAAAAAAATGAAAAACAAACAAACAAACACACGAAAGGATGTGTGGGTGAGGGCGGAGGTGGGGGTGGAAGGAAAGGAAAAGCAAACAAACAGCACAAACAAGGACAAGGACACAAACACAATCAAGTGTTTTACTTACTTGTCTGCTGATTATTGCTGTTTTCCTACGGTTTATACTCTCTGCGTGACCGAAAAGTATCGCCCGCAATTAAGTATGACGTATTTAGGTTTTTGAAAAAAAAATTGAATTTTTGGAAAAACACGATGACGCCGATGCTTCTGGTTCGCGTTGGACGAAAATTTAAAACCAAAATTTGAAAGAAAAAACGCACAAGAGAGTGGAGAAAAAAAAAGAAGAACTGAACAAAATTTCTCCCTCTATCGTCACTTTCTTGTAGCGACTCTGTTTTTGATTCTGTTTTTGTTTTTGTTTCTTGTTGCTTAGGTCTCCTTTGTGTTGAGTGTTGTTTGATGTAAGGGTATTTTTTTTTTCTGTTTTTTGCTTCCTTTCGGAAAAGAGTTCACCTTTGGTCAGAGCTTAAAAAAAGTCATTTTTGATTTTGCTTGTTGCTTGGTTAACTTTCTCTTCTGACACCCTTGTGTGGCAGGCCCCCCCCTTCTTGAATCAGTGTGGGGCGGTGGTAACAGAGATGTAGACTTGATTTCTTCAGAGAATCTCTCAAATCCTTTTGTTTCGCGTAAAAAAGAAGGAAAACAATAAGTAGTCTAAGGTGTGCATTAGGGTTGCACGATTAGGCCTTGTTTTGTTTTTGATAAATGCACCAGTTTCATTATTTGTTTTTGATTTGATACAATTACTTGTAGTACCTGCAATTAAAGTAAGAAATACACAAATTTAGTGTTTTGCCGAAGTTCTGTTTGTGTGAGCGGTGAGAATGAGATGAACGAGGGGGGGACACGACAGATAACTTCATTCCTCTTGGAGATTTTTCTTCAACTTTTCTTTTAATTTCTTCTTTTTTTTTCGGTTTAATTAAATAAAGTTTTTCTATTTACTGACTAAAAGGGAATATTTTCAAAAGTCCACCATTCCATCTCGTCTCTTTGTCGGTTTCTCGAGAGAGAGAGAGGAGAAAAAAATAGTGAACGATTAGATAACCAACACAACCTCTTGTTGCTGCACCGAGCCACAGGCGGCGGGGGGCACTGAAAAACCAACCATGAGAAAAAAAAAAAAGACCACCTCAACAGTCAGAGTCGAAGGATGGAAGGAAAAAGTCCAAAACTGTGTGTAAACTTTACGCTTTTCTCTCGTTATGTTCGTGTGTAATCAAATTCCAAGGACGCGCGCGTCTTGATTCCAACAACCAAATCAAAAAGAAACCAAGCGCACACAGTAGTATCCCAGGAAAACCACAAACAAATGAAAAACTTCTCAGTCATGCGGGGGACGACCAGAACGAGGACAGAAGAGGCCAGAGAGAGAGTAAAGAAGAACGGAAGTCTTTTTGGTCAATTAGAGCGAGCAAGGAGGAATGGTATCCGTTTCATCATGAAACTGCACTGCAGAGAGATGCAAGTTCGTTTTTTTCTTAAACTTAATCAATTTTTCGTCTTTTTGTTGTCAGCGTTTCCTATTTCATTTCCTTTTCTCCCACTTTTGACTCTCACAGAGAATGATACCAGCGGACAAAAAAGAAACACCCCACGGAAAGCGTATGTATATCCTAAACCACACGGATCCAGAGACTGAATGGAAAGCTTATGTATATCCTTAACCATACGTCAAGACGTTTCCTGAGAAAATGAAAAGCAAATAAAACGAAAAGAAACAAAGGACATTCCAACTTCGATGATTTTTGGGGTAATTTGCTAAATGCTCCTTCTTCCGAGAAGCCCCTGTGTGTGTTTGGGTAGAAGAAGCGAGTTCGTTTTCTTTTCTCGTTGTCCTCCTTTTTTCACTCTTGACTGAGTACGGTTTGCATAGTCGTTTGATATTTAGAGCTAATTCTTGTGGTCTTCGAGTGAAGGACACCGGGGCACGTTTGTGTGCTCGTGTGGAGATGGGGAGGGGAAGATTCCAGTGTCTTAGGTAACACATGTCGGTCAGAGTCAAAGAGAATGACTTCTTAAACCCTCATCGCAATTGAATTCGACCAGATTTCGGTTAAGGTAGCCCTAAACGACGAACATGCTCGCCGAACTTGCTCGTATTCGCCGCATTTTCGTCGTGTATGGGCTTTAGGTAGATGGGTGCCCTTGTTGACATGAAGAACATGTCAACGGCTCACTTAGACCACTGAGTCCATTGTGCCAAACACGAGCGGTTACTGTAGGCCCAAGTCCATCCCGGACTGTAGCGCCATCAGAAGAAGAGCCTCGATTTCGGTTAGACTTCTGATTCCCAGTCGATGCCGTCTTTTCCCCCCTGTACAGAGTAGAAAATTCAAGCACGACAGGGCGACAGGAAATTCTGTGAGATTCTGCTTCCCTCCACAGAAAAATCCCCCCCATCAAACTGCAGCCCTGTCGTGCTTAACTGCGTGCACTTTCAACACAATAATTAGTGAAAATTCGCTCATCAATCTCTGGCTGGGTTGCCCATGTCGCACGCTGGTGCCTCATAAATCATTTCCCCCGACGACGACGACGACGACGATGACGGTGTGTGTGGAATTTTTTGCCATTTTAAAGAAGCCATTCACACAAGCGACTGATTTTCAACAGAAATTCGTTCGAAAATTATCCCCCCCTGGATGTGGATAATACATCCATCCATCCGCTCCTGTGTTCACCCTTCCGGCCATCTCTGAAGGTTCACCGCCGGTTGTGGACAAAAGAGTGGGCGAGACGGAGGAATAAATAGCTCCAGAGTGCCTGTGCCCGAGTCATCACCATCTAAATGACAGAAATACACGACTGATTGTGGGCGGCTGATTTGAGTGTGTGTGGGCGGGCGGGGGGTCTGGTCGGTCTTGGGGAATGTAAGGAATTTCGGCGGGAAGTGAAAATAGAATTGCTCGTCAAGGTGTATTGGCAAGATCCCATGCATGTGTTTTTCGTTGCGGCAAAATGAATTTCGATTGAGAATGTTCTCCACGCCCATTATCGGAGAGCAAAAACAAAAAGAAACTGCAACTTCCTCAAGTGGAAAAAGGTTTAAACTGGAAGCGAAGCCGGATGGCAGAAGACAGAAGGAAAAAAATCCCTCATTCACTATTCATAATGCTGAACTGCTTTGCCCGCCCATCTCCCTCCTCCTCCTCCACCGTCGTCGACGACGACAACGACTCTGCTGACGATAACGACTATGTTACACACAGAGAGGAAACCGAAAAGGACTTAAAAACTTTACTTCAAGTTGAACTATTTACCCCCTAAGGCTTGCCGCCTGTCATCTTTCATCTACTTCCATCCATCATCAACATTCTCCCACATCAAATTCAACTGAATCCTCTCGTTCTCCCCCAACACACATGCTGAAGAGGAGGACTGAAGGACTGCCAAAGAGTCCTAGAAGTTGGCGGCGCCTAGTACCCGATTCGAGGGTAGTTTCCATTCTCGTAGTCGTCTCAAAACAGATTTGTTGCTTTTCCCTTTCTCCTCTCTCTTTGGTTTTGAATTTATTTCAAATTGTCTGCGTGTGTGTGTGGGGGTGGCTGGGGGGGGGGGGGTCGAAGAGGTTCTCATCCTTTCAAGCGACTTTTCCTCGTCATCAGATGATGTCTATCCACCCGTGCACAGAAGACGCACACACACACGTCTCTCTCTCTCGACGGAGATCTTCCTCTTCTACTTTACCGACAAACGAAAAAATTAAAACTTTGTGTTTTTTTTCTTGCTCCTTTGAACAGTCTCCTATTTTTGCCGCCTTTTTTCCACTGTTGTGTTGGTGAACTCTTGTTTTTTTTTCTTTCTCCTCCACTGTATCCTGAGCGGCACACATTGAGAGTGCTCAGCGACGACGATGGTTGCGCTAGAGGATTGAAGGAGTATCCGATTCGGATCCTTTTGGCATTCACCCTCTATCCCATGAAAACTACACCACTTTTGATTTATTTTGCCTCCACATCGTTCCCAGGCTTGTCCTTTTCGCTCCATATGTTAGATTTGCGATCTCCTGCTCCTCTCGTGCATCGGAAAATAACTCGGAGAGAATTAAGGTTATGTCCAAATGAGATTCTATTTTTTTCATTCCATTCTCTTGCCTGCACTCCTTTTGTTTTATTCTGCGTCTTCTTTTTGGTCTCCTTGCTCGGTCGTTTTTGTAATGTCTTTCTGTTTCGTCGTCCCACCTGCGGCTGTTGCTCGCTGTGCTGCACAGATTGGAGATACGATGGGGTGTGTGGTCGTGTGTGGGCGATGAAGGGGTTCGTGTAATCTCAAATTCACTTTCTCTGTTTTGTGCATTTTTCTTGTGTGTTTGCCCCCCCCCCCACCACCAGCACCTCTGCCTCGGATTAAATCCGCAGCGAGAAGGGTTGGATGGGAACTGGTGCTGGGGGGGGTGCCTGGTTTATAGTTATTCTGTGTAGTCTAAAAGCTTTTAGCCGGTGGGGCAAAGTGAACAAGATGTTTAAACCCTACAATTGAGAGTATTACTCTTGTTATTACCTCGCTTTTAAGGCCGATCCTTGGCGTACTTGGAATAGTCATCGTTCGTTCTTCTTCCCTTTGAAACAAGTGGGGGGATGGCATTTAGGCCTTTTCTTTTTTTTTCGTGTTTTTTTCTGAAAGTTTTATGCATTTCCTAGGACAACGGCGCGTGTGTTAAATTGCGGTAAGTTGTTCGGGTCTCCTTCGATAGGAGGCGCATCAAATTAGGTTAGTTCGTTGAGGGATTGAATGGTCGGAGGGATGTCGACGTCAAGGTGATGGTTGTGATGAGTGATGTGGGAATTTTTTAAGGACTTCGAGAGGATTTTACGAGAAGTGCAAAGTTATGGATGGACTTGGGGACATAAAAACCCAAAGAGAAGTCGACGGCTATTGACAGATGGTGATGGAGTATGAACCCAGGCAATATGTTGTTTGGTTATATCTTTCAACGCCAACCCTTTGAGAGATTCGCTGACGTGGTAAATTCGGCAATGGGGGCCTCGGGATGTACGACGGACTCTGAAATCTTGACTGCGGAGTGGAACTTGGTCTTTGAGACATTCGCGGATGTGGTAAATTGGCCAATGGGGGCCTCGGGTGCACGACAGGCTCGGAGAAGTTGACTTCGGAGTGGAACATGGTGTTTGAGAGATTCGCTGACGTGGTAAAACGACAGGCTCCGAAATGTTGACTTCGGAGTGGAACATGGTGTTTGAGAGATTCGCCAGACAGCAATGGGGGCCTCAGGGTGCACAACAGGCTCTGAAATCTTGTGGAACACGATCTGAGATCTGAAAGATATTGGCAATTTCTCTGAGCTATTGAAGTGTTCAAGTTGTGAACAGCAATTCTAAGCCATCTCCCGTAAGGATTGCTTCAAAGCAATGCTTTTTTCGGGGTTTTTTTTTAAGCTCTAGACAGGAGCACTCAGACTCAAAACTGGTTCATTGTACTGCCACGTAGCAACCTGCTCCTAGTTCCGTTAATTTGATCCCAAATGCTGACTGGACGAGATTCGATTTCACTGGGATTCGAACCTGGGACCCTTCTAACTTGGGGCAGGCACAGGAGTGGAACATGGTCTGGGATCTGAAAAATATTGACAACTCCTCTCAGCTATTGAAGTGTCAGAGTTGTGAACAGGAATTCTAAGCCAACTCTCGTAAGGATCGGTTCAAAGCAAGGCTCACCGACTAGACGTCTGTTTTTTTTTGTCCCAAAACCCCTCTATCAACCCATTTTTGCCCCAAAACACCTTTATCAACTGCGGAGTGGAACATGGTGTGGCATCTGAAAGATATTGATAATTCCTCTAAACTATTGAAGTTGTGAACGGAAATTCGAAGTCAACTCCTGCTAGGATTGCTTAAAAATAAGGCTTTCCCCCTAGACGTCTGTTGTTTGCCCCAAAATCCCTCTATCAACTTATTTTTGCCCCCAAACCCCTCTATCAACTCATTTTTACCCGCAAACCCCCTCTATCAACTCATTAAACCACAACAAGCTAGATACTCCATAAACCGACCGTCTGTCGCCCCAAAACCAAGTCACATCGTACCCAACCATTCATCTCCAACCCCGTTTGCGACTCATCTCTCCACCTCTCCACGCCACAAACCAACTCGACGTTATTTTCTATCCAACAAATATCACATTTTCCAATGACAACCGACTGGGGGGTGGATGTAGAGGGGGAGGAGAAAGGAAAACAAAAAAAAGTCCTCATCAGTTACACGCAAATGGAGCTTCTGCACTTCTTCCCCCAGCACATTCATTACCCAACTGTTGTCCAGTCTCGCCGACAGTTTTTCACAGCAAATTAAAAAAAAAAATGCTGGAAAAAAAAAACATAAAACGAAACGATTTCGTAGAGAGAGAGATCCAACACAACGGCATGGCCATTAATAGGAACCAGCGCGGAGTGCACACAAGTCACAGGGAGTGGATGGAGGGAGAAGACAGCAGCTAGGCAGGCACCCAGTTCGAAGCAAGCGACCACGTTTTACGCCAATCATGGGCTAAACCGAACGTTGCTACTGCCGCTGTCGTCGTCGTCGTTGTCGCTAGCTTTTGTTTTGTTTTGTTTTTTAATTTCCCCACAATTGCCAGGCGGAGAGACTCGACCAAAGAAACATCATCGACCGCGGAAAAAACAAAAAGTGTATCTCTCTAACGAAAGAATGGAATATCCCATCTAAACCGAGTTCCGAATTGACGCACACACAAGTGCGCCTAGAGAATCGAGAAACTGACTCCCAGACTCGTGACGTTTGTTGTGGCAATCAAATGAATACGCAAACGTGTTCCAAACCAACAACCAAACAACCAACCACCAGCAGCAGTACAAGCTTTCAAGAATGAGCAGTTCGCAAGAAAAGCTGAACGGACTACGGGCTGTGGATTTACCCGGAGTTCACCAACAGGATTTTGGATTTTTCCCCATCATCCATCCTCCTCATCGTCGTCTGTGGAATATTTTTGCGTATTTTTTTGTGCGGTTTTATGCAGTTCACCTGACTTCTGCCGCTCGACTCCACACATATTCGCATTTTTCCATTCCATTTGAGGATTAAGTGGGATTTTTTTTATTTAATTTCAACCGAGTGAATACCTGCAGTTGTGCACACGCGGAAAATGAAAGGCTTCTCGGATGCTGCTTCGCTACCCGTGTTGTAATGAGTAATTAGTGAGAATGACGTCTAGGGAAAACATTCCACCTTTTTCCCTCACTCTCTCTCTCTCGGTCGCTCTGCCTCTGTTCTTCGGCGGCGTGGTATCAAAGGAACTGCTTTTTTTTCGTGTTCTGGGTTTTATGATGCTGATAACGAGGGGGAATACGTCATTCGGTAACGCTTGCTGTATCGCGTGAAGATCCGAAGAAACATGTCCCTCGATTGACTCTTAACATTTCGTATGCGTGTAATTTAATCGCCTTAAGTCGGGCGCTGCGATAAGCGAGGACGACGCATTTACGTCAGACGGCCGGCTTGGGGTGATGATGGGCTCCCCTGGAATCCGTGTTAATGTGGATTAAAGGGGATTTTTCGATTGTTCTCAGTTCAGTCACTGATCTGAGATGGCTTCCAATAAGCTACTGGTTTAAGTGGCTCTCACATCAGGCTGTGGGCGGCTTACTTCTCATGAGAACATGAGGTAGTCGTCACTTGTGCTGATGTCATCATGCGAGATCGGAGCTCACAGAGTTTCGGATCCAAACGACTTTCATCAATTAGAAGCAAGGTTATCTGTTGGTGGCGCTGAAATGAGATTGACTGAGATAATCCAGACACGGCGCATAAAACGGGAGCCGCTGTAAAAGAACGGGCTATTTCACTTTAGGGCTTTCGAACGTGGTCTACGCACCGAGAAGAAAGGTCACAAGAAAGTCCAAAATCCCACGCAAGAGACACATTCCCTCGTCTCTGTCAATAAAACCTCCCCTGACAGGCACCGAACCCGAACCACTTCAACACTCGAACTTTACACATTCCCCCCCTCGAGAATCATCACCAGAGAGTAGCTCGAGTATGATAATGAAAACATTTTTCGCGGCCACAAATTACAAAAGGAATTAATTCATCCCCCAATTACCACCACCCCCGCCCGCTCAACAAAAAAAAAAGCCTCAACCAACCAAAAATGTTGAACGACGCGCCAACGGAATTCCACCACTGAATCCATTAATTAATTTGCGGCTTGCTGGGTCACAGCAGCTATCCACACCATCAACCCCCACAGGGTACGACCGACCGACCGCCCGTCTTCGTCGTCGTCGTTGTTGTCCACACCCACACTCACACACGCAGAGTCGTTCGAATTCATGTTTACATGAGTAAATCCCTCCACGGGTAAAGTGTGTCAATTTTACATCCCAGCACACACGTACACACAAATCCAGCCCTTCTGGGGCAATCCAAATCAATATTCAAAGCAACTATCGAAAATCGACGATTAAATAAAATTCCACAGTACATTTACCCCTCAAGGAGAAGGCGAGTCAAGTCGAGTGTGCCTGGACACCCACAATGTGCGGGGCCTTTGTGTGGCATTCCAACGACGATAATTACACCCCCGCAGTCAATTGTAAATGTGTTACGATAACCTCTATCCCCCCAGGGGGGAGATGAATGGAGAAGGATAGGGTCAACTTCGTCGGATTGCCTTGAGATGAGTGTGAGTTGTTGCCCAGACCCCGCTACGCAAAATTAACAAGAAAGAAGAAGAAAAAAAAGACTCCGTAGAGGGCCTTGCTCTTTCGGCCCCTATCCGCGCTTGGGTGGAGCGCGATGACATGTTTGGAAGAGGAAGTGAAACATGATTTATTATAGCACCTTCTTTGGGGTTTCTTTTTCTGCCTTTTTCTTCTCTCCCTCTCTCTCTCTCTCTCTCTCTCTCGCTCTTTCTTTTCTTCGAAACCCGCCTTTCAACGGTGGCAAGCGCGTGCTACACTATCGCCATTCACACGCACTTGTGCTCGTCCTACTTCCTTCCCCTAATGACATTACGAGTTGTTGACCTTTCGCATCCTCTGCTGCCTGGCTGGCTAGCTAGCTACTGGTGTCATTATTCTTGCAAAAGATGAGTTATGCTCGAGAATAGATATGGGGGCTCGTTGTTTTTGTTCTTTTCATCATTTCCATCAATTTCCTGTGTACGCGCTCTGCTTTGCCCTTCACCCTACGCCCTTCATACATCTCCTCTCTGCCCACAGTCTTTCGCTCTTGCCTTTGCCCATATTGCCGTTCATCGAGACCAACGTCAAGTTGACAGTTCTAGCTCATTAAACTAATGGCCTCCAATGGGTTTCAGCAGTTTCAGCTGAAAGCTGTATGAATGGGAAGCTACACGCTCTCCAGTGAACGATGACACACGCACGCACACAGCACACACATGCGTGCGTGTGTGTGTGTGTACGTTTGTGGGACACATTCAGTTTGGTGGCAATGTTTGCTTACACTTCCTGTTCTCTCCTTCTGGCGATACTTACTGTTATTTTATTTATGTTAAACGGGCAGTGAAATGTCACCGCATAGTTATAGCGAGACGCTAACGCAACTACTTCTTTGCACGCCCAGCCAGCGTACGCATGTGTGATGTGATTATGTTTGTGTATCGATGGTATTTTGACGGTTAATTTAATGCAGATCAGGTACATGACAACCACAAACAGGTATTTATGGGGGTCTGCACTTTTATTGACTTTTGCCGCTACAAGCTGTTACACTGCGCCCGAACTGTTAAGTATGCAGTCGTGAATGATTTTATGTTTTATGACGTAGACAAGAAAAAAAAAGGCGATGAAGGTGACGACGAAGGCGGAGAATTCATGGGAGAAGTGCTTTGCGAAGGGCTCTTGTTGACGGTAATCCACTTAAGTATGGGATTTCGTTTTTAATGGGACACTTGTCAGTGACTTTGTAATATAACCCGTAATCCAGTCAACCATAAATGGAAACCATAGTTTCATCTTATTTTGCAATGATTTTCGTTCACTCGATAAGTTTTAAAATTCGGCTTATAACAAACATCAATATTTCCCATCAAAACCACAACACTTGGCAACTCCACAGTTTGACAGCCAAATATCCACCAGAAAATTTAAACGAAAACACCAAAATTCTCTCCTTTTTCAATCAAAAAACACCCCGAACACATGTTAATTCACCCCACACACATTCAACAACATTTTCCTTTTGAGATTTCCCCCTCAAATGATGAAAAACATTTCCTTCGAAAATCCACTCAATTGTCATGCCAAGCAAGTGTTGCCAAACAGGGAGTAATTCTTTCATATTTACAGTGGCTCACTCACTGAACTCTGACGTCATGAAAAATGAAAAATTCAATTTTCTCAAATTTTCAAGGATTTCCAATCAAATTTTTGACTGAATTAACATTATTTATCAATTTCACATTCAGCCCCATGCATTCGCAGTGAAATTTCGGTTCAATTGCAGAGAAAATCGACTTTTGAAAAAGTGACATGGTTCACACGAAAAAATGCAGTAAACTCATAAATCAACTGGGTCGCATTTTTTTGCTGAAAATGAACGACGTTTTACAGAAGTCGATTTTATGATTACAACATTTTGTAAGTTGATTTTCTCGATAAATAGGACGAATTGAGGGATAAGGGTTATATCAATGGATTGGAAATTAAATGTAGAAGCGAAATAAGGTAAAATTTGTTAATGGGAATGTCGTGGTTGATTAGTTAGAGGCAAAGTTCGGAGGATGTTGCTTTTTTGCATGAAATTTGTTATCTTTGGTAGAGATGATGTTTTCTGAAACGATTATCTCGATAACTAGGACGAATTGAAGGAGGTGGGATATCAAAATGGAAAGGATATTAAATGTAGAAGCCTAATAAGACATGGTTTTCGAACGGGAGTGCCGTGGTTGCTTAGTTGGAAGCAAAGTTCGGAGGATCCTACTTTTTCGCACAAAATGCCTGATCTTAGAGGACATGACGTTTTCTGAAACGAAATACTCGACAGTCAGGACGAATTGAAGGTTGTGGGGTACCTCAATGGAAGGGAAATTAAACGTAGAAGCGGAATAAGGTAAGCTTGTTCAACAGGAGTGACGTGGTTGGTTGTTAGGATGCAAACACCACAGCACGATTTTGTATGTATGTATTTGCGGTAGAATGTCATGACCTCAGACTCAGACCTTGACTGCGACAAATTCCTTGTTTGAAGGACCAGATCAGATATGTTAGACCTAGACTTAAAAAGCACACTCGGTTCTTCAATTCCCACATTCATGCGCCTCACGATTTCTAAGCAAGACTTTGCAGAAAGCAAGAAATACGCAAAATTGCATAATTTGCCGCAGAATTTTGACGCAAACAATGAGACTTCTGATCCATCCCATATCCATATAGAATGCGTCTCGAAACCGACGAAAATCAGACCCCTGCAAAGAAGTTGGTTTTCCGTCAAACGCCTACCTATTTTTGGCTATAAGTCGGGTTCTATTGCAGCTAGGGCCTTGAATTTGGATTTAAAAGTTGCGTCATTCGGTCGTGAATTTTTCGAAAAAAAGCTTGGCCAAAAGCCAAATCGTCGTCAGACCCAACGTTTCCGAGATATGGCGCTTTTTCCAAAAACGAACGGCATTTTCCCAGAAATTCGATACAAACCAGGCGATTTGCGATTTCTTCTTCTGTATGTCTTGTAGTCGAAGTCATTACCTATAATCCCTCATCATTACTTTTTCCCTACGACCCACCGTTCCCGAGATATTCAAATTCACACAACGAACATTTGTCGAATTTGTTACTTCTGCTTATCAAAATGATATCGAATTCAAGTTCAAACATGAATTCGTGTTCGATTCGATGTTTCACTGATCAATGAATTTGTCATCTCTGCTTGTCAAATCATGTCAAATTCAGCGGCGGGCGCGATCGGAAATTTTTTACTCCGTGCCGAAATTGCTTCTAAAATATTTTTTGCGGGTTAAAAGTTTAGTTTGTTGAATAATTCGTATGGTTTTTCGTGCGGAGAGTATTTGCGAGGAATTTGAGCGTATTTGGGGTAGATTTTGTGCAGAAATTTTGGAGAAATCAAGGAAAATATTCGGCAGGTAAATTGGTTTGGTGTGGTAAGTGAAATGGTAAGTTTTAGCGGAGTCTCTTGAGACTCCGTGGGGTTTTTTCTTATATTTATTTAAATTTAATTGATTTGATGATTTATTTTGTTTGGGGTGTGTGGGGAATTTTTAGGGATTATTTTTTTGTCCAGCGATGGTTAAATTGATACCTTTTTTGGGTGTCGATTGTTTTGATTGATTGCGAAGGGGATTTCTTCTTGCAGGACATTGTTTTTTATTTGTTTTCGATGATTGCTTGATTCTTTTTATCTTTTCGCTATAATTTGGGATCAATCGGAACAAATTTCGTGAAGAAATGAAGAAGAAACTAACGCCAGGTAAATTAATTTCCTCTGGTAAGTGTTTTGGTAAGTTCAACTCAAATGATATATTTTTGCGTGTCATTTGCTCAACTTTTGTGTGCGTTTTGTTATTCAAGAAGCAGTGAGAAGATTTTGAGACTGTTTGCCAAGGATTTTGTCAAGACTTCAAGAAGAAATCAACGAAAGTTTTCAGAAAGACTTTAACGATTACGATAACGATTGTAACGAAAGATTTTAAGAAGAAATCAAAGAGAGTATCAGGGGATTCTCGTAAGATTCTGCGGGGTATTTTTTGTTTTTGTTATTTGTTCAAATAAAACTGATTTTTTGAAATGTTTTGTTGTGGTTTTGAGGTCATTTGCTGTAGAAAGCACTATTTTGTGACATATTTCGACGCATGTAACCGAGCTTTCGATCTCCTACCTCTTCGTATCTGAAAGGTGAAGATATTACCTACAACCCCTCATCATTAGTTGTTTCCTACGTCCCCCCGTTCTCGAGATATTCAATGTCAAAGATTGGAACTTTGTAAAAATTTGGGATGGGTGACTAGTACTTCATGAAAATGTTGAAGGGGACTATGAAACTACTGTTGGCTTAGTGCCCCTTGTGCAAGCAAAAGGTAGCTTGAAAGGTTGCGTCATAGACTACATTTTGAGTTCAATCAGAAAACAACGACTTCTTTGGTTGGTCTTCATCTGGGAGATCTTTAGAAGCAGAAGACGAAGCAGAAGCAGTAACAGAAGCAGAAGTAGAAGCGGAAGCAGAAGTAGAAGCAGAAGCAGAAGCGGAAGCAGAAGCGGAAGCAGAAGCAGAAGTAGAAGCAGAAGCAGAAGCCTGTCACAAGGAAAAAAGCTAGACTCTGAAAATCTGTCTTGATTTTGGTGGGGTGGTCTTCAATCCCTCCGTCATTTGCCACGTAAGGTCTCCTCTTACTCAATGTATCAAGAAGTCACTGTGGTCACTGAGGCAATTTGGATTCAGTTGTTTATTTCATTCCTAAGAAGGGATCAGTCGGATTTAACTGAATCCATCTAAATGATGACACACGTGTCATTTACACCATTCATCCGCCACCCACTCGGCCGCCCATCCATTCGCAAGCTTAAAAGACACCGAACAAGAGCCTGGTTAAAAACCAGGTCAAGTGACACAACGATAAGAATGAAAACACGGAAGGAGACACACGAGGAAACATTAAGAAATAAGAAAGAAGAAGACGAAAAAAAAAAACACATAAACCCAACTCGACTAGATAGGAATGTTAACACTCTTTTCATCAGCACTCAAAGTGCTCTAGCCTCGTGTGCTCCTCCCACACTCACCAATGGACGCCGCCACCGCACCCGCTTGTCCCAGTTAAGTGGGCAAATGTATCAAATACAAGCGAAACGAAGGAAACAACAACTCACACACGTTATGGGTGGTGATTGGTTGGGGGGGGGGGAGGGTGATTGTTGTGGCAGCGACAGCGGCGACCGGGACGGCTGCAGAAGGACGAAAAAGCAGAAGAGCGTACCGAACAGAAGAAGACGGGGGGAGAAAAAAAGCACACAGCTCCACACTGGAAATCGATTTACGACCTCATACAATGGCCACTCGAACAATATTTTATATCCATTTTATTTATTTACAGTTTCCGATATCCATCCACCATCCGTTTCGCCCTCCACCCCCCCTCCTCCCAGACACACACACACCGCTCAGGAGTGGATGAGAAAATGCTGGCAAGAGTGAGCAACTCGTTCGCAGAGACGAGAGGTCAGAGGAACCGAGAAACAAGATGGTGATTTATTCAAGTTTAAACGAATATCGAAGGACATGTCTTGCAAGGCTACAACCCGGTGCAAGGGTGCTGGCGGAGCGTGTAGGTACTGTGTGGCGATGCTAAATTTATTGATGGGGTGAAAGTTGAAACTCGCAAGGGGTTGTGAGTGTGTGCACCCGGGCGGGCATATGGACAGTGAACACCGAGAGGGAGAGAGGGGAGATTTTTTCTTTTTCCAGGACACCGAGATGGATCTTGTTGAACAGGATTAACACGAAAATTTCCTCCTAAGGAATCCATGAATGTCTTGAGATGTCAAAAATTCGATTCACATGAAAGGTTTCCTCTCGCTGGAGATTCCCCTTTTTTTTTGTTGAGGTGAAGTGGCTCATAACTTTGGAATGTTGCTTGAAAAGTAGATTGTCCCCCTCTCAAGTGAGGGTTTGTGTGTGGACATGGGATTCAGGGGGGGGGATACGGAATTCGATTGGAAATAACGCTGACGAAGCAGGCAACGATTTTGTCATGCGTCTGGACACGTGTCTGTGTTTGTCAAGTGATTCGTTACCTTTGCCCTTCTGATTTGAGATTCTTCATTCACACCGGCCGCGCGCATAGAGACAAGATCAACAAAACAAACAAAACTAACCGCATGACGTCAATGACAGATCGCGAACCAACGAGACGTCACAGCAGAATAAAAAAAAATGCATTATTGTATAACCATGACAAACAGAAATACAGTCGCGCACTCATTTGTTTACCGAAATCGGGAACAACAACAAAAAATTGAAAACAAATTACTAATAGAATACCTTGCATAGTCAAATGTCAGCGAATTGATGTAGCCTGACAGCGCCAATTGACACTCTCTCTCTCCCTACGTCAGAGAACTACGCAAAATCAAACAAACTGCAGTAACTTATCGCTAAACCGCTTCTCCCCCTATTCCCCAATGTCAATTTAGAGAGGGACACACAACCCGAAAAAAAAAACAAACAAGATGTCAAAAAGTTACAAAAACAAAAAGAAAAGGAAAGAACACAACTGAGAGAGATAGGCAATGTGTCAGAGCTAACTTCGTGTTTCAACACTCGAGAGAGTAGGTAAATTCTGTTGATAACGACCGACTTGTTGGCAATCAATTCGTTCCCCTTCTCTCCGGCACCGTGTCAAAGGGAAGGGGACGATACAAATTTAAGCGCATAAAGAGGATAAATAAGCTACTAGCTAATTGAAGACGGATTCGGTGGCGTGCGGCGCCGAGCGGCAGCCAGAACAATGGAGAGTATAAACAAATAAATAAATAATTGTGCCGACACTTATTGGATTTTGAGTGTGTGAGCGGTGTGTGGAGATGGAGAAACTCTCCTAACGAGGCTTGAATCTCCATCTCTTGGTTGCTGAGACTTGTGGCAGCAGATATGATTTGTCTAGAGTGCACATGTGTGTTGCATGAGACGTGGTCGATTACATGCTACGTGACGGCGAACGCATGCTTCGACGGGGTGATTATCAATGTGACACAATCTGAGAAGCTAGACGGGGAGAGGAGGGCTGAGAGGCTGTTTTAATTCAATGCCTGTGAAGGGGTGGAACGAGGGAGGGCCATCATTTCATTTGAAGTGCATTTTTTTCTCGGAAGCGAGGCGGCGCGCTTTGAAGTCAGGTTAAGTCAAGTGGAGTTGCACTGAATTGATCGGATCAGAGCCTTGACACGGAATTGAACGGAAGGAGAGGGGCTTAGTGGATGGCAGGGGCGAGAAGATCGATAGGGGGTAGAGGAGAACAGTTCGATTTAGTCGCTGGACAATAGATGAGTCTGAGTTTTTCCAGGCAGTTTTCAAAGAAATCGTTTAAAAAACACCTCGACAAGATCAGCCGCAAACCCGCTCAAAGTCTCTCGAGCAACGCGACCTTTAAGGTCTATTGGGGTAGAGAAAGAGAGACGCTGAGCATGAGATGATTGTGGGGACTCCCAAAATCTGAGGTTTTCCAGGCATTTTTCAAGGAAAACGTTTCAAAAACATCCCGTCAGTTGCACAGAATTGATCGGACCAGAGCCTTGACACAGAATTGAGCGGAGGAAGAGGCTTAGTGGATTGCAGGAGGCGTGATTTGGTAGAAGATCGATAGGATGTAGAGGATTTCGATTTAGTCGATGGGCATGAGGCGAGTCTAAGGTTTTCCAGGCAGTTTTCAACGCGCCGTAGTGGAAGCTTTCACGGCGATTGAAGAACAGGTGAAACGAGCTGGTCTTAAGGTCAATGAGGATGTACCAGGATGTGGACGTAGTCCGGAAGGCAAAGATCCGTCGACTGCACTGGCTCGGCCACATCGAGCGCATGGACAACGCGCATAATCAACGCTCCAGCTAAGAGGGTCTTCAAATCCGAGACTCCTGGTTCGGGAAGGAGAGGAAGACCGAACCTGTGGTACAAAGACCAAGTCATTGCGGACGTAAGACAGCGTGGTCTTGATGACTGAAGGCAGCGCGCTCAGACTCGGACCCTCCATGGGTCGTAGGCCTGTTAAACAAGTTTTCAAGGAAATCGTTTCTAAAACATCCCGATCAGCTGCAAACTCGCTCAAAGTTTAGACCAGACACTGCAGAAGAATCTGCGACCACTTACATTCAAACAAATCATTCCTGGTGACCTCCAGTGTCCTCTCGGTGAATGATAACCCATTGAAACCAGAAGAAAAACAATTTTTTTAATATTTCCACGATATTAGTTTGCGATGTGATAAAACCTTCAACAGGCGCACCGTCTTCATAACTCAAATTGAAACCCCATCAGCCCCCAGCCCCCGTGTGTGTATGTGTGAGAGAGAGAGAGAGAGAGGGAGAGCGAGGCAAGACCAGCAAGAAAACGAGACAAAAAAAGGGGAGAAACTATTCACTCTAGCGAAACCGACGAACGAATGAAAGAAAAAAAAATGATTGCTGGCGCATGCATAATATTATCTCCAACGATAGCAACAATAAAAGCGAAAGAAAAAAAAAATGAAAGAAAAAGAGGCAAACAAAAAAAATGAGAAGAAAAAACCTCAAATAAACGACAGCGAAAACAAAAAGGAATTATATTAGAAAATTATTGCGGTTCTGTCCTTGAGAGATTGTCGGATTGTTGTTGCAGCAAACAGCTAGAGTGTGCGTGCTTCTAGTTCTAGTTCCGTCGGAGATGAACTTCACTGAAATAGACGGGGGTTTGTGGTCTGAACGCGCACCCCCACCTCGGGAGAGATAAGCAAATATGTGTGTGTGTGTGTTTAGCAGCATCATTTTCTTTGAAACAATCTGAACCGAAATTGAAAGTATCTGTCACTGGTTGGACCATGTTGTCGTTTTGATTTCTCTCCCACACAGACTTACACACACACACACACAAACACATCCATTGCACACATTTACGTAAAGTTCATGAAGCGATAAACAAATTAAAAATTATGTCAGAGAGTCAACGACAAACACGTAGATACGAGCGAACGAACGGCAAAGACCAACCGAATCCATCGACAACCTAGAACGAGACAGACAGACAAACAGCAGAAAATTTTCGCCGGATTCGTAATCACAGATAATTGCTTATTGTGATTGCGTCGCAACAACAACAGCAAAAGTATCTATACGACGATGAAAAATATACACACTCTAACCTTCGAGAAGAGATAGGATGCGGGACGTGTTTCTTGAATTTCGCGCTACAATCGGAGGGAGGGCGACGGGCACAGCAGGCAGACGCCATGCCATGCCATGCCATGAAATCCACTAGCAGCGCAGCGCGATATGAGCAAAATATTCAATTTCGCGGATCTCTTAGAGTGAATTATTGGACTGTCAAAATACGAATAAATTGTCGAATGTCACTGCGAGGATCTCGCAGAGAGAGAGAGAGAGAGAGAGGGAGGATGGGGAGAGGGGGCGGATGATTCAGACACAATCAAAGCGAGTAGGCGGTCGCGGCGGCGGCGGCGACGGTGTTGGGTGATGCGACACATAATTTCACGAGTATTTATCTTCTTTTTTTTTTGTTTGGAGAGAAGATTTCATTACGTACACCTGTCATCGGTGCTTACTCCTCGGAGGACGACACAAATTAATCAGATGGCAGGGGGGGCGAAGGTTGGAGGAGGCGGGTTCATTATCGACGTGGAATTCTTCGGCCGGGTAAGCACTCTAATCCATCGTATATCTAGTTCGAGGCGAGTTGAATCAATGTCACTCCGATTCACGAATTGAGACAGCGATGGGGTGCGCTGGAGGAGGGAGAGGAGAAGGACGGAAGGAGGGCGGTAAGAGTGCGGGGGCAAAGCGGGAGGGGGACGGGAGGAAAGCGGGCGGAGGACGAGCGGAGAGCGGGAGGACGAGAGGAGAGCGGGAGGAGGACGGGGGGAAAACGGGAGGAGGGCGGGAGGAGGACGAGAGGAGAGCGGGAGGAGGACGAGAGGAGAGCGGGATGAGAACGAGAGGAGAGCGGGATGAGGAGAGCGGGATGAGGACGGGGAGTAAACGGGAGAAGAACGTGGGGGACAGCGGGAGGAGCACGGAGGAGAGAGCAGGAAAAGATGCGTGATTTTCTTGGGTGTTTTTCAAGCTCCTTAAGTTGTCTCATTTGACAGCGTTTAAGTCGGTGGAATGATAAGGAATTTCACAGCAGGATTTTGAACCCAAATTCTGTCGCGTTGCGAAGGAGTGGTGGGGGAAGGGGGTTAGGGGCAATCAAACGGATGGCGCCTGAGTTCAGGGTTGTTGAAATTAAATTTGTCTGGTTTTTCTGTGCGTGATAACCTTGAACGTGTACATGACGGGGTTTATTTAATCGCTGCTGATTTTAAGGAGATTTGTTTTTCGACATTAACGTGACGCTTTGTCAACATTTGAGTCCATATTTATGGTGTGAGCATTATTCACGACTGGATGGCGCAGTTGATTAAGTGCCTGCCCTAAGTTAGAGGGGTTCCAGCTTCGAATCCCAGTGAAAGCAAAGTTAATTCGCTTTTATTCGGTTTTTAACGGTACTTAACGGAACTATCACTGGAGCTGTCGATCAGTGGTAGTAGTCTGACTGTGGGTATCACAATGGACCAACATGTTTGCTCGTGAATTCACTAGCAGTCCGCTAACCTCATCGGAAGCCCTTAAATACAGCGTAGATACACACTTTACGAACACAACCCTTTTTTCCATTGCCCCGGGAAGGGAAGCACCGGAATAATTGAGGTGAGTTTATTCTGCGTAAGAAGAAAGAAGAGGAGACGTTCCTCTTCGGTAGCTCTTAAATACCGCGTACAAACACGCTTTACGAACACATCCCGCCTCTGAAATCACCTCCAAAGCTAAAGGAATACATTTGAAGTTTGTTGACTGGCACAGAATAGCATCAATCATCGAAATTAGCTGTCAAATCCATCGAATTTATGCCCACGTTCCATGCCAGCTCCAACCTCAAACTCCAACTGAATTTGTCACCAATTCCCAAATCTGGCTCATCATCTGCCAGACAACTGTCAAAAGATGTCATGGAAAATCAATTCACACACAAGGTTGCGCTGCCAAAACAAAAACACACGTAGACGCGCTTCACTCATTAACGAAGCAAATTGTCATCATTAACTTGACACTTGTTCAGATCCCCCTCCACCCCCCACTCAGAGTGTCAAGTGAACATCTATCCATCAGCGACGTCATTAAATGTCACTGTCATCACTTACCCAAGACCCGCTAAACGTCCCAAAGAGCAAGCGGAGAACATGAAACTTTCCGAATCACAAAAATGCCTTCACATCCCTCCACCACTTCCACCTCACTCTCTGCCTTTCTCTATCTGCATCTTCCGTTCTCGTGTCCATTTTTAATTTCTCATTTATCCGCAAATTAATTAGCATATGCTTGACAGCGTTCCGCAAGAAATTAAACAAAAAAAACCCCCGAAGAGAGATGAGCCTGCAAGAGAAAAAGGAAAACAACAACAAAAAAAAAAAAGAAGAGAAAGAAAAGAAAGCGAAAAGTGAACAAAATTTCAACTATAGAAACCGAAGCCGAAGCTGAAGCGGAATGATAGGAGACACAGCAAGTGCCAGTGCCAGTGCCAGAGCTGGAACCGTCCAAAAAGTCAGTGAAAAGAGCCAACACCAGCAGCACCAGCAGCGGCGGCAGCAGGCAAAATAAAAGGTCCAACATTTAAATCACCAAATGCGTGGTGAATAGCAATGAAACGAGAAGCCGAGACGGGACGAGACGGGATGGACGTGCGCGGGCGGCAATCAAGGAGGCGGAGAGAAAGAATTTGCAAAAAAAATCACTTTTTCAACCCCCCTCTCTCCAGTTTGTGTGCCGTTGTTCTTCTGTGTAATAAGACAGAAGAGGAGACGTACTAAAGAGCGTGATTTAAGTGTCAGTGTTTTGTGTGCAGCATTCTGTGTTCGGTTGTGTGCGCTTTGTGGGCCACAATCGGGGGTAGGGGGTGCGCCTTTTGTTCGTCTTCAGTGTGCGCGCGTAGCTGCTGTTCCTGCACAATGTATTCAAACATCCCCTCGTCGTCGTCGCCGCCTGATATTCGCTCCCATCATCCCGAACGAGTAGAGTTCTACAATCAGAGAGACTGTGTACTCCACTTCATTCCACTCCCCGCGCGGCGGCAATCTACTGTAGAGCGCCATGCGGTCATTCATCCAACCTATTTTCAATCCCGCGAAGCTTCCTCTTTTCTTCCATCGCTCCCCGAGCGCTTCTCTCTCTCCCTCGGCACATGATTCTTTGTTTCTTTTGCATTTTTTGTTCCTCTCTTTTTTTTTATTGTTCCTAACCTCGTTCGTCCTCCGCTCTATGCTCCCCCCGTCGACGACGACGACGAACAATGTGTTCGCGTGTAAGCACAGGACAGAGGGAGGAGGGTGCGCCACCGCCACCAAGTCAGCAGAGTCCCAGTCCCAGTCCCGCGCACCTGTGCTCACAGGGTCCTTGTGTTTTCGTTCGTTTGGTTTGTTAGTTAATTTTGTAAGGCACACTATCCGCGCTTTATGCTCGGGGTACGCCATGACATTCGATTAGAATTAAATTGCGAGATTGAAAAATGCATTGAAGGGTAGGGTTGGCACAAAACGAGGCCACCGCTCCGAGAAGATGGGAATGTATGCATTCTCTTTGGAATGGAAGAAGCACGAGGGCGATACACAACCCTTTTCGGTGTGACGGGTGTTTGCTTGGTTTCCAATTAAAAAACTCGATTTTCGTGAGGGGTGTGTGCATATGGGGGGAGGTTGAAGGTTGAACCTAGATTTTGAGGGAGCACAACAAGACGACGGCGACAACAACGATTTAGGTGAAGGGGTAATGAATTCTAAAATTGCTTTCGACTCGACGTTTTTTTTTTTTTTCTTCTTCTCCTTCTGCCTTCTGCCGATGCAAGGACGTTTCTGTGGAACGAAGGCGTGCAGGTTGTAGGCCGTTGGAATGACGAAGGAATGGAATCACGGATGAAAGATTGACAGGGCTGGATGGATTGGGAACAGAGGCATAACCACAGAAGATGGAGTGTGCTCCACAGAAAGTAGGTTACGACAAACAATGAAAGCACCGAAACGGAAGCCAAGGAGCGGTACTGAAGTGACTGAAGTGCGTTGAATGCTGCGCAAGATATCGAGGGATCGATATCAAATGAAATGTTCATAGAATCATCTCAATACTGACGAAAGTGGAATGTTCAAGACAAAATTGCTCAAATCATCGATGAATTCGTGTTTGGAGCGTGCAAGGGTAATCGACATTCTCAAATGCACGAGTGGTGGGACTCATCGTGGAATCATTTTAAAGTCCTTGAGAGTGTTCAAAGAGTTGGGGACGAGTGCCCGTTTAGTCAGATATGCTCAGGGCATCAAATCAGAAGGCTTTCAAGAGTAGAGACAGTTCGCCAATCAATTCCCACTCCAGGAACGACTCTATGAAGTGACACATCCTGTGTTAGCTCTTCTACCACCAAAAGAGGCATGATTTCGCTGCATTTTCCTGTAATTCAAACCCCAGCCATCTAATTAACTGAATTCCATGTTTTTGTCCAACTTCCCTGTGGCTCATCAGCAGAGGTTTAAAGTGCTAAACTCGTGTCCAGACTGTAGCCACTCTAGAGCTGAGAGAAAGTCATCCATAACGTTGTCAACAAGACAATTTTGGTCTTAGTTCCATTTCAGATGTTTGTGGTCAGAGATTTTCTCCAGGACATGCTGTGACAATGAGGGAAGGGGTCTCCAAGACGAACGAGGCTCCTCCCCACCTACAAAGTGCTTTCTTCTGTCCTCTGTCTTCCCAGTCTGTGACATATCCCCTGGACATTTTCAATTTCCAGAGGCCAGTTCAATGGTCTCCGTAAACCCTAAACCTTCCCCCACCCCCACACTTGATACATGTAATTACCTCTGACAACCAAGAGCGCATACAAATGTCTCCACACACAGTATCTCTATCCGGAGATTGTTACGATGGAATTGAGTTAATTGATATTTGATTCCCTAGAGTCGCATGCCTAAGGTTATGTCAAATAACAAATTAATTATTCATTCACTACACACACACACACACGAACAGTCAAAGAAAGATGGAGCGAGAGAAGAGCAGAGGGCATCTGTGCTGAATTTCATTAATTTGTCAAACGCTCCTGCGACAACTCAAATAAAAACATTTAAAGAGATCAAAAAAACACGGAAAAAAAAAAAGAACTTTCTAAACACTCTCCTCTCCTGTCATCATCATCCTCTGCGGCTACTATCGCCCGACGGAATCAAATCAAAAATCATCAAGTGATGAGGAAAGGAAAACTTTTTCTTTTCGTTCTGCTTTTCCTCATTTCGAATGCCGTATGGATTCGGTTTTTTCGGTGTTTGCCAACTCTGCTCAGCTCTGCTCTGCTCCTCCCCTCCTTCTAATGAGTTGATGATTTGATTTCGAAATAAAAAAACAAAATCCTTCTTGTTTTTTTTATGTGTTGTCGTCGTCGTCGTCGTTCTTTTCCATTCTTTTTTTGGCAATGTCACAAAAAAGAAGCGAGTGCTTGTCGTTTGCACTGCACACCCATGGATGTGGTCAAAATATAGAACACAACCAGGAGAAGGAAAAAAGGAAGCCACCAAAGCAGTGGCATAAGAGGAAAAATATTTCATCGGCGTGCTCGAGGTATGTGGAGGTGTTCCGCCATTTATTTCTGTGACACACTAAACCATAAAGTATTCAAATTAAATTCATCATCATCATCGTTCAACATACTCGTCTCTCTCTCTCCCTCTTGCTCCTCACATAGCTCCCAGCAAACGAATAAAAAATAAATGAACTTGTGTGCTTTCGAGTGTACTCGTATGCTTGTGTGTAGATGAGGCATCAGACAGACAAGCAGACTGACAGTGGCCGATGTTGGTCAAGGAAGGAATTTTAATGCGAATGCCATGCATTCTGAATCGACAAAACGATCAGAAAATTGACACTTTACATGTCATGCACTGAGACTGAAAAATGCAATGCCCTTTCTACATTCCAATGCCCTTAGCACATCACTACACAACCGTTTTCAACAGTGCCGTTAAATTTCAGGCGTGAATTTACCTCAAATGAGATTCACACATATTTTTAACACATTTAATAAAACCCCATTTGCCCTTAGTTCAAATTCTTACTCAATTCAATATAAACCTTTACTCTCTCGACTCCCTTGAATCATTATTACACATTCACACACACGTACACACGATACAGTTAAATTCTAAGAGTCAAAATCCCTCAAATCAATTTCCAACATATTTTCAATACATTTGATAAAACCCCATTAAAACACTTAAAATCACTTAATTACACCCACAAAATTCATTTCTGGTAACGCTTTCTACACAATTTCATACAAATCAAATGTCAAATCACATAGATCATTGCCAGACATGCACACTTCATTGCAAACAAAATGATTTCTCATAACGTCACCGAAATCGTAATTTTCACTTTTCTTCCAAATTACACAAAATTAAGACGAAATTCCAACGCAGATCGCTTCAATTGACTCAATCACACACAGCCCCAGCAAAAAAACACAATTTCCACGACGAAATATCAAGAAAACTCGATTTGAAATTTTCGACATGTGTCACACGAAAAAATGCAGTAAATTCATAAATGATTTCAGAAGACTTTTTTCCCCCAGGAAATCCAAATTTCAACTTTTTGTGTTTAGCGACTTCAGGACGATTTTCAGGATTGTAATGATGGGGGAGTGTTTGAATTAGATTAGAAACGATAGAAAATCGATTCTTGAGGTAGATTTTAAGCAGGAAATGTATGAAAATGGGTTTTATTCGAGGGAAAATGAAGGAAACTTGAAGTTTTGGCATATCATGATTTGAAAGTTCATTTTAATGCTTTTACGCAACTGTTTTCGATGGGGTTTTGGTTTGTTAAGATGGATTAGACATTGGAGAAGAGGAATGAAAAGCTTTTTGGTGGCAGTGGATATCTGCATACAGGGAATCCTTCCGCAAAGTGCCAGAAACCTTTTTCGACTGACGCCTGTTAACACAACTCAAACCAGTACGTGTATCAGTCTTTCCAAAAGCTGAGTTTCTTGGATGATTAGAGGCTTATATAGGCTTCCAATTTCAGTAAACATCCGATGGATAAGGATTGAGAGTCCTGGCAGATCGCTTTTCCAAGTTGTACCTTACTTTTTACTGAACAGGGGAGTTAGTGGGGATTCCTTCGGGATGAAGGCTTGATGTACAGTTATGGCGATCCTTTGATTTTATTTGTCATTTCTCCGACTTGAAGATGTGACAAAATTTAGTCAGATATGTCTTTGAAGTAGGCTGCTGTATCGATTCTAAATTGTAACCTCCAAATGAATCAGTGGGTCTCCTATGCATTTTCTTTGGATGACACTACAGTTTGTGAGTGGTCTGAGGGTCCGCCAACAATCTTCGGCAGGTTCTAGCTGCCTCCTCTTAAGCACGCGAAGATGGTTTAGGTCCTACTCAACTTCTGCGACGCCTTATTCAAGGACGTTCTGAGTTGTGGTGTCCCACAGGCGAGATTCATCGGACCTAAGCTGAGCTGCACATAAGATCTACTTGGTCTAGCGGTGAAAATGGGCTTAACCTGGCTGTAGGAAGGATATCCCAGGTGCTATATCCATTTATGTGTCCACGGAGACAACTGGATGGCGCAGTTGGTTAAGTGCCTGCCTGAAGTTAGAGGGTCCCAAGTTCGAATCCCAGTGAAATCAAATCTGGTCCAGTCACCATTTGCCGTTGGGATCAAATTAACGGCACTGGAGTGGGTAGCTACCTTACAGTACAATGGACAAGTTTTGAGTTTAAGTAGTGTTTAAAAAAATGTCCACGGAGGAGTGGAATGGGCTTGAACTTGGGCTTTAGAGTGCCGAATGCAGGTTTTTGCATATTAATCTATCTACGATGGGGCTCGTGACAGTGAATGTCACACACCCGCGACCTGACAGACTCCCCTTGGTGGCAACAACTGTGCTGGCCGGTGACAATGCCAAAATGTTTGGATATCTGAATTTTGGTTAAGCCCAGGCGCGTTCATGAATAAACGATACCCAACTCTTTATTGAAGCAATTACGCCTTTTCCGCACATATTTCTCCCCTTACTCTGTTTTTCTTTTTTCCTTTCATTACTCTCTGCTTTAATTCACACAGTTATTTATGGTTGACTGACAGGAGAGGCACGTCAGGCGCGCACACACACACGCACCGCCGTGTACACTGCATACAGCCGATGTTGACATATGTATGATGGTGGCAATGACAGTAGCAATGTCAGTACCGAACGAGATACACTGTTTTGGCAGTTGTTGACTGACTATGGGTGCAGAAATCGATTTGTACACTTGACTGAGGGTGTCCGGGGTATGACGACGATGAAAATTCATGTTGTTTTCGCCTTTTTTTGCGCTCTTTTTTGTGCCATATTTCTTTCGTTTTTTTTTCTCTTCTCTTCTCTCGATTTGTCATTCTTACAGTCGATTGAGAATTGATATTTATTTTCTATATTTAGAAGGGGCTACACGCTTTTGTCGATGGTTTGGCTCTCCTTTTCGGTGGGATGTGATGAAATGATACACTCAAGAGGAAGTGGGTATATATTTTCAATTCTTCTGAGAACGATATCCAACGAGAGAAGGAGCTAGAGAAGCAGAGGAGAAAGCCGTTCGTAGTTGTCGAATGTCAAATCAAATTAATGAGCACAATGGGAACGTCATTGAGATGACAGGGGGGAGTGTGTTTTGAGTGGTTTTGGTGTGTGTTTTTTTTTACGAGTTCTTCGCGATCATCAATTCTGGTTGATTTTATGACTTGCGTCTCGGTGAATGATTGGTACATGAGATTTTGAAGGAGCACTTGAAATGGGTCTTCTTCGTCTGAATGAGTTCTCTCAGTCGGTCGCATTTTGAAAATCAAATGCGTCAAATGGACAGTTCGGAAATAAATGGCGCCCAACAAGGGGTCATCGTGGTGAATATTGGGCTCAAATTTGAGTTGAGTTTCTCTTCACTTTCACGCAAAGGCGAAATGGAATGGCATTCGAGAGTCACTCATTTGGAAATGAAATGCCTCAGATAGACACTTCGGAAATAAATGGCGCCCAACAGATGGTCATCGTGGTGAATTTTGACTCCAACTTGAGTTGGGTTTCTTCTCATTTTCACTCAAAGACGACCATGCAATGGAGCAATGGCTCGAAGACAGCTCGACATCAGTCTGGAAATGGAATGGCATCTGAGAGTTACTACAGGCCAGCGTTTGGTAAGGCGAGGCCCAGTGTTTGGTAAGAGGAGGCCCAGCTTTTGTTAAGGCGAAGCCCAGCGTTTGGTAGGACGAGGCCCAGCTTTTGCTAAGGCGGAGCCCAGCGTTTGGTAAGACAGGGCCCAGCGTTTGGTAAGGCACCATCTGGGTACAGGTCTGATCTTCTCAAAAAGTCCATCCTCCTGAAGCCAACTGTAGACAATATTTATTAACAAAAAAATCGCGCCCAACAACAGCCACAACAAAATGAAGCATTCATCTTTCCCCACCATCGTGTCAAAACTTCACACACCAATCACCTAGCAACAATTTCTTTCGAAATTCTCTCACATGAATGCATCACGTTGTCCGCATTGGCCCCCGCCGACTCGTAAGCAACCACCACAATTGTCACAACAACAAATGTCCCAAACAAACATCCCCGTTTCAGTCGAAAACATTATTCTCTGTTCCCATCCCACGCTACCCACCTATCAATTAGTAATCCAATTTATATTTAGTCACACAAAAACCACGATTGAACGAGCAGATCGACGTCGAATAGAGGAAAAGAAGCCACGGAGAGCATCGGAGAAGATAAACGCACGCAAAGAGACAATTAAAAAACAACACACAGCAGCAGCCACCGCACGAGTAAGCATTTCGTGGCTACCTCCTCTCTCCTGCCTCCGCTGGGAAAGAGTGAAAGCTTCTTTCTAGTCAAATATTTTTTTGTATTCCCTTTCTGATAGACGAACCGGAGGAAAAGTGCAAAAGAGAGGCCGACCAAACACGCTTTGGTGCTTGACACTGACCAACGACACCGTGAATTCGGGTGGGATGACAGGAGAAAGGTGGAAAACGCTCATCTGTCAGTGGTGGTGAGTTCCGAACCAAGATTAAAGACAGAGGGATGGATGTGTCAATAGGCAGACGTCATGCTGACTCATCTCCTTGTGCAGACGAAATGAAAAATGAGTTTGGCCCTTGTGCACTCTGGATTTTAATCCGTCCCCGAAGACCCTTTGTTTGACGGTATCGTAATAAACATTATTCAAGTGAGTGCCAGGCGGGAAATACAATGCTAATCAGCGTCACGCTGACGAGAAAGCAGCGATGGTGAATTGTCTATACATGTCATTGGCCTGCGACGAAGGAGGGTAGTGTAACACACGAAGCACGGAGCACCGTGATCACCTAGAACCAACCAAACATCCACCACCATCGACTCAACCACCAGCAGCAGCAAATACCAAGCACCAAGAGGCAACGGCAATAGGCACGTGACTTGAATAGCGTTTATGTCGACTACCACATCACCACCAGCAGCAGCACCACCACCACCACACCACCGCAACAACCAGCACCAGCAGCAAATGACAAAAAAAAAAAAAAACTGAAAACGAACCGAAGACAGCATGCATGGGCATTTTCATTTTTCTCTACACTCTCTCTTTCGCCTGACAGTCGAGACATACGATAGGTAAGTCGGTCGGTTGGCCTGTCAGACGATTGGTTGGTCCGTCAAATGATTGCCAGGCGACGGGCCATTCAAACGCTTGATTCGTTCACTCGTTCAATCGTTCGTCATCTTGTCATCGATCGATGGATTTGTACACTTTGGAAAGAAATTACTAGGGCATATCATCAACTCCTCCACCCCATCCCCGGTCGTAGTCATCATCCCCCCTCCACCCTGGGCCACCACCAGAGACGCCTTTTCCGCTTGATTTGTGTGCTTTCCTGGTTGCCGTTGGGTGCCCATTGCACCTCCCGTCACCGTGTATTGTTCTCCGTGCACCCGTACGTTTTAATTAGTGATAGAGAACAACTTGTAATCGCGTTTTATTTATCGATTCGATTTTCATTCGCCTGCTGAATCGTTTAGTCGAACTGCGATGCCGCCATGCTACTCCGTCGTTCTCATTGCGTGTGAGGAAGCGAGATAGGGAGAGGCCATGAACTGTGTTCATATTCGCTTTGGACGGATGAACTGTCAGTCGCACTAAGAGGTGTGGGAAATAGGCCAGTTCCTGGAAGTTAAGTTCGAAAATCGAAAGCAAACAAGCGGGGGAAATGTGTGTGTGTTTTGTGGTTATCTTCCTCATTGTGGGCAGCTTATCAGCTTCTTTCAAATGAATGTGAACGGATGTGGTTGAGAGCTTCACCTCACTCCACTCCAGGGGGGCCTGGAGTTGAATCTAGTTGGGTAAACTAAGTGAATCGTTAGACAAGAAGCAAACGAGAATGCTAATGAACCTGATGGGCAAGGTTTTCAAATGTTTTTGTGGTATCGACCTTGACTCACCAAAGCCTAGTCACTCATTTAATAGGTAATCTTAGAGTTTTGACGCAAAGAACCTGATGTTGTTCTGATAACGTCAACGTCAGAGGCATGTCTGAAAGGAGGAGATGGACAGAAAGTCAAGAGAAATAACCTGCACCTGAAATTAGTCAGAGGGAGTTT
Source organism: Myathropa florea (assembly GCA_930367185.1). Classification (NCBI taxonomy): domain Eukaryota; kingdom Metazoa; phylum Arthropoda; class Insecta; order Diptera; family Syrphidae; genus Myathropa; species Myathropa florea. The sequence continues at coordinate 2,673,085 of OV884005.1, read as the reverse complement.
GTTATGCGAGGGCGAGAGCTTATGTATATTACATATAAATAAATACATCTTGAGGAAATCATCAACACTAAGATGCCTGACTAGCAACAGTTTGCTTGTCAGGTTGCCCTATAAACTTTCTCCTTACTTTTGCCAATAGTTTGCTCGTAGTTCAAATTCTTACTCAGTTTAATATAAATCTTTACTCTCTCGACGCCCTTGGATCATTATTACACATGTACACACGATACAGTTAAATTCCAAATGTTAAAATCCCTCAAATCAAATTCCAATACATTTTCAATACATTTAATAAAACCCCATTAAAACACTTAAAACTACTTAATTACACCCACAAAATTCCTTTCTGGTAACGCTTTCCATACAATTTCATGCAAATCAAATGTCAAATCACATAGATCATTGCCAGACATGCACACTTCTTTGCAACCAAAATGATTTCCCATGACGTCACCGAAATCGTAATTTTCACTTTTCTTCCAAATTACACAAAATTAAGACGAAATTCCAACGCAGATCGCTTCAATTGACTCAATCACACACAGCCCCAGCAAAAAAACACAATTTCCATGTGGAAATATCAAGAAAACTCGATTTGAAATTTTCGACATGTGTCACACAAAAAAATGCAGTAAATTCATAAATGAATTCAATGGACTTTTTTCCCCCAGGAAATCCAAATTTCAACTTTTTCTGTTTAGCGACTCCAGGACGATTTTCAGGATTGTAATGATGGGGGAGTGTTTGAATTAGATTAGAAACGATAGAAAATCAGTTGTTGAGGTAGATTTTAAGCGGGAAATGTATGAAAATGTGTTTTATTTGAGGGAAAATGAAGGAAACTTGAATTTTTGTCATATGATGATTTGAAAGTTGATTTTAATGCATTTACTTTGCCGTTTTTGGTGGGGTTTTGATTTGTTAGGATGGATTAGACATTGCAGAAGAGGAATAAAGAGTTTTTTGGTGTCTGTGGACATCTGTGTCCAGGGAATCCTTCCGCAAAGTGCCGATATCCTTTTTCGACAGATGCATGTTAACACATGTCAAACCAGTACGTGTATCAGCCTCTCTGAAAGATGAGTTCCTTGGATGATTAGAGGCTTATATAGGCTTCAAATTTCAGTAAACATCCGATGAATAAAGATTGACAGTCCTGGCAGATCCCTTTCTCAAGTTATACCTTATTTTTTACTGAACAGGGGAGTTGGTAGGGGGTCCTTTGGGATGTAGGTTTGATATACAGTTATGGGGATCCTATGCTTTTTATTTGTCATTTCTTCTGGTTGAAGTCGTGATAAATTTTATACAGATATGTCTTTGAAGTAGGCTCCAGCATCGATTCTAAATTGTAACCTCCAAATGAATCAGTAAGTCTCCTATATATTTTCCCTGGATGACACTACAGGTCGTGATGAATCTGGGCCTCAGCCAATAGTCTCTTCAGGTAGCACCAACGAGAATGCTAATGAACCTGCTGGACAAGGTTTTCAAATGTTTCTCCGATATCCACTATCGACCTTGACTCACCAAAGCCTAGACGAAGTCATTCGATGGGTAATCTCTGAGTTTTAACGCAAGGAACCTGTTGTTGTTCTGATAACGTCTACGTCAGAGATACGTCAGAAAGACACAAGAAGACGGCATTTTGACGAGGAGGAGGATGAACGGATGGTGGAAAGATAAAACTGGGGCCAGAAACTGAAAGGCGATGATCTGTTGTTGTGCAGGAAAAATCTACATAGGAAGATATAGCGTGATGATGTCATTTCTAATGCCAAACTCCTTTCCTCAACTCTTCTCTTACCCCAGCTGTTTCCTTTCCCCAGCTGCTCGCTAACCCCAGCTGCTCGCTAACCCCAGCTGCTCCCTTACCCTAGCTGATCCCATGCCCCAGCTGTGCCCTTACCGCAGCCCTGCGTGTACTCCATTCCCGAGAGACATCCAAAACCCTTAGGCAGACCTGCATCTTCACCTGACAAGCGCACACTGATCAAAGTGTTCTACTTCACAAGCGCTCGTCAGGCTGGATGCCCTAGAACTTATGCAGATCCTAAGCTTGTCCCCATAAGGTCGTCCGTGTGTATGAACATGACATGTTAATGTCGGGCGTCAAACGCGAGAAGTGTCAATGTCTAGAGCGTTCCGCATATGCTCGCGCTGTAGATACACCCACCACCCGTCCGCCAGAATCGAATGCAAATGAGCGCATGACATGAACAGTAATATCCCCAACAACAACCACAACACAACAAATTCAGCATGACCTTATTTTCTGAGTTGGATATCTTGAAATGCTAATTGAGTGGGGTTCGTTGGAATGACAGATTCGACGACGCTAAAAACGCTCTTCAAGACCTTGAATCTTGACATTTTTCACCCCATCCCCAATCCCCTCAGCGGCCTCTTCTTGTCATTCAATCATCACACACGCTGGGGATTCGTGAGAAACCGAGATGTATTCTAATTTGTTGTATTAACGCCCACTTTCGGTGATTTATTTGTTTCCCATTTGAAGAGCACACACACGAACCGCACTCACCGAAAGCAAACCGAACCAAGAACCAACCACTCGAAGAAGTGTGTCGCCTGTCAACGACCAAATCAAAGGCCATCTCCTCTGCTGCTGGTCGGCCCCTACCGGGAGGGGGCCGATCGAAGCAGACAAAACAAAAGAAAAAGGGAAAACATTCGCAATTTCAAATGCAAAACAACGAAATTAAGATGCAACCAGAACTGACGGCTATGCTCGAGTGGGGAGCGAATGCAGTTGCAACACTTGTGTGCACACACGTCCGCCCATGTCTATGTGCATGAGCCGAGCTATCGTTCTCTGGAAGTCTCTGTGTGTGCAATGGTGACATGGGCGGAATATTTAATTAAATTATTTGTATACACTTCTCTCTTCACCTCGTCGTCATCACTGCCGCTCGTCACTTTTCTGTTGTCCGTGTGCTCCTGTGTGCAGAGCAGAGGAGGTGCTGGGACAGGGTGATGATGGAGGAGAACTTTGAAGAGTTGTTAGTTTTTGGGGCCAGGCGAGACTCGTGAAAGGGGCTCCTCTGAATGGGTGCTGGAGGTACGTGTGTGCACACAGTCTGTCTTTGACTGAGAGTTCGAGAAGCGCATTGATGCCTGAGTTGCAAACCTGAGAATATATTAAAGGACACTCGGGGAAATTGATTTAGCACGGCACGTTGAAGTATTTCGATATTGAAGGTGACTGATGGGGAAGGGGATGAGAGCGGAGACTTCAAAGGCAAGCATATCATCTTCGCTGAGGTGTTCAATTAGCGACGACGGCAGTGGAACGTGGCTTTTATCTGCTGCTCCATCGGAACCACAATTCAAAGCACATGAATGTCAAATGTCGTCTCAAAAGTATTCTCAAGACAGTTGCTTTGCTCAGTCAAGGTTGACAGGAGGGAGTATTTTTTTTCATGACATTTTTAAAACTCTTCACTGGAGCATCTACTCCAGTGCCGTTAATTTGACTTCAATGGCAAATGGTGACTTGGACCAGATTGGATTTCACTGGGATTCGAACCTGGGACCCCTCTAACTTGGGACAGGCACTAAACAAACTGCGCCCTCCAGTCGTCACGGCAAACGGTGACTGGGCAAGATTTGAAAAACCGGATAAAAGCGTATTAACTTTGATTTCACTGGGATTCGAACCTGGGACCCCTCTAACTTGGGTCAGGCACTTTACCAACTGCGCCATCCAGTGAGGGAGTTGGAGTTGGTGGCGAATTGTCCTAAACAGAGGTTTACGAATTCAAAACTATTCATGGGGAGGATGACCCCAACCCGTCCTCCACAACTGACAAGTGTCACTGTTGACAGTTCTCAAATATTCCAAATTACATGTCAACTTCATTAAATCAATCAAAGACCCACTCTGACCGGTCCTATTCAAACAGTCCTTCCCCAGTCATCATTCCAAAACTGTCGTGTGATGATTGCAAATGACATCCCTGCAATTAACTTCTGTCACAAAGTGTCACAAAGAACAACAAAAAACCGTCAAAGCTCATCAGTATTTGTTTCACTTTTTTTTCGGCTCCGATGTGGCCTCTAACTGCTGTTGGTGTGTGAGTTTATTTTGTAACCATGCAGAGTAAGAGAATTATCGCACGACGAGAGGAGAAAGTGGCTTCGCGTCTAGCTGTTTCTGATTTTTAAACACCGAACCATCACGTGGCGTTCAATCGATGGAAATCAATTCGCATTTCGTCTGTGAGTCGTACATAGTTGCAAAGACGTTGTCTGTTAATATGCCACTTTTATGACAGCACGGGAATATTTGCTGTTGAATTCGTGGTGAACAATGATTCATTCTCTCGGTCGTCTTCAGGTCGACATCGGTGGCTACCTTCACCCGGTTTTTATTTGCACGTGGCCGAGCCTCATGTGCAATAAATTTTGGCTTATTTTTCCAGCGTCCCACATAAAGCACCCGATTGCGGTCAACGAGCACAAAGTTTGCCACTCACACCAGAGCGTCGGAGAATGTGAGTGTGGGCCGAAGAGGAAAGAGGTGTGTTCAGGTATGACGAGGTATGGAATTTATTTTTAGGCAGAATGAACGAGATCGTCTTTTTTATTGACTGCAACTGCCTCTAAGCACCCGAGGGGGGATGAAGGAACCCGTGAAATACTGAAGCAATTATTGCCATGATGAATAACCCCCGGTCTCCGCAAATAAGTGTACGTGTGCACTCGTTGTGAGTTGTATTTACTTGGAGTTAGTCAAAGTCGGAGCCACTTTCCTCAGAAGCTGCCCGCCGACTTGGGTACGATTCCAACGAAGGCAACGACAACGACGACGATGACGACTGGCTCCTGCCATGCTTTGATGTTAATCAGTTTTTACACCTGTGTTGTGTTTTAGCGCGCGAGAGACGCACATCTGGGAGTTGAGGCCGCACCCCCGTCGCAAGCAGATAGAGGGGGTTTTGTATCTGACTGAAGAAGGAGCCGAGGATAGGCCTCGGGGTTGATTTTCTCTCTAATTACGTATGCCTACTGCTTACACCACCAGGCAGAAGGGGTGCACAAGGAGGGGAATCAAATTCGCATGTGTTACGTGCGCGCGTGTTTTCATTCGACGAGGGGAGGCGAAATAATAATTTATGGCATTCAGATTGTCGGAAGCGCGAGGACAGCGACACAGAGTAAGTGTATCAGAGACCGAGAGACTGAGTGGCTTAAGGTGTGGGGCTGAGGCACGATAAACTGAGGTTATGTGGTGTTGACTGTAATGTTTCGTTATTCCTGGCAATAGCGGATAATACATTATATATAAATCGTGTAAACAAATTGAGGTAAACACCGGGGGCATGACGCTAGAAACAGGATAGATTGTAGGGAAAGGTCTTGTGTGTCCTAAGATTAGAGAGAATTCCCCTGTTGGACGGTGGAATGGAATGGAATGGGTGTAGTCGATTACACAAGGGTCGCAGGGAAACAAATTCTTTTCACTTTCCAAGATGGCCTTTGTTTGCAGAGGATGATCTTAGTTGAAGGAGTTGCTTGCGTCCTTTTTGGGACTTAAGAGACTGAATTTGTTGTGTTTATCTATTTTTGATGAGCTAACAGCTAACAGGCGTTTTGTGTGATTACAGGTGCACCCACAAGGTGTGCCTTTTTGACCTTATACGTGTGGCTTAGATGGAAACAAAGATTTTGTCTTAATTTTTACGATTTCCCTCTCTTCTCTGCAAATTTAATAGAGAGAATGAGGTTGAAGGGTAGAAAATGTGTTAAAGGTTACGTGCACACTCACTAGGAGTTACTGTCTTTCATTTCATAGCGCCAAATGCCCTTTCGAAAACAGGATTAAACAGATTTCCCATGGAAGTAGGCAGAAAGATGTTCAAATAGTAAAAAAAAAACCTACTCACAGAATGTATTCTACACGTAATGTCGCTCAAAATATTAAAAAGGATGTTCTAAATACCAGACGATTTTTAACGAGATTACTTATGTGAATCTACGTGATGGATGCTTACAAAACATCCTTAATAAACGTGTAACCCTCAAATGAATGCAAGGTTTTCATTCCTCACATCCTACAAACTGAGGTAAGGTCATGATTTAGTTATAAAATCGCTTAAAACAATTATTCCAAGTCCAAATCTAAGATAAAAGTCATCCAATACCATTTAACACACTACTACGCACACGCCATTACAAGTTCCGTTAAATTCCAAGTGATAAAATCCCTCAAATCAAATTCCAACATATTTTCAATACATTTAATAAAACCCCATTAAAACACTTAAAACCACTTAATTACACCCACAAAATTCCTTTCTGGTAACGCTTTCCATACAATTTCATGCAAATCAAATGTCAAATCACATAGATCATTGCCAGACATGCACACTTCATTGCAAACAAAATAATTTCCCATGACGTCACCGAAATCGTAATTTTCACTTTTCTTCCAAATTACTCAAAATTAAGACGAAATTCCAACGCAATTCGCTGCAAATGACTCAACCACACACAGCCCCAGCAAAAAAACACAATTTCCATGTGGAAATATCAAGAAAACTCGATTTGAAATTTTCGACATGTGTCACACGAAAAAATGCAGTAAATTCATAAATGATTTCAGAGGACTTTTTTCCCCCAGGAAATCCAAATTTCAACTTTTTCTGTTTAGCGACTCCAGGACGATTTTCAGGATTGTAATGATGGGGGAGTGTTTGAATTAGATTAGAAACGATAGAAAATCAGTTGTTGAGGTAGATTTTAAGCGGGAAATGTATGAAAATGTGTTTTATTTGAGGGAAAATGAAGGAAACTTGAATTTTTGTCATATGATGATTTGAAAGTTGATTTTAATGCATTTACTTTGCCGTTTTTGGTGGGGTTTTGATTTGTTAGGATGGATTAGACATTGCAGAAGAGGAATAAAGAGTTTTTTGGTGTCTGTGGACATCTGTGTCCAGGGAATCCTTCCGCAAAGTGCCAGAATCCTTTTTCGACTGATGCATGTTAACACAAGTCAAACCAGTACATGAATCAGTCTCTCTGAAAGATGAGTTCCTTGGATGATTGGAGGCTTATATAGGCTTCCAATTTCAGGCAACATCCGATGGATAAGGTTTCAGAGTAATGGCGAATCGCTTTCTCAAGCTATACCTTATTTTTTACTGAACAGGGGAGATAGTAGGGGGTCCTTCAGGATGAAGGTTTGATGTACAGTTATGGCGATCCCGAGCTTTTATTTGTCATTTCTTCGACTTGAAGATCTGACAAAATTTACTCAAATACGTCTTTGAAGAAGGATGCTGCATCGATTCTAAATTGTAACCTCCAAGTGAATCAGTGAATCTCCTATTCCTTTTTTTTGGATGACACTACAGTTTGTGGTGATTATTAATATGAATATTTTATAGCGAAATCTACTTTCATTTACGATTTCCTCTTCTTGAAGACGTGACAAAAATTATTCAGATATGTCTGAAAAATAGAGTGGTTTACCAAACTTAAATTGTAACCTCAAAATGAATCAGTGGCTTTTTTCTTTGGATGGCATTGGAGTTTGCGGTGATCTAGGAGCTAGCACAAACGAGAATGTCTTCTAAGACCTGAGTACCCCAGATAACCCACAAATTTCAGCCAAAAGTGTGTCAAAAATTACGAGTTCACAAAGCGTCTGTCATTCATTTCTAACAGCTCTTTCAAAAACAAGATTAAACAGGTTTCCTATCCCTCCCACGTCCAGTGAGTTTGCAAAACATTTTTCGTCATTCACCAGCATCAGTGCCAACTCTGATAACGTTCCCATTTCAATCATCCAACCATGTCTCCGTGAAACACTTTCTAAACCTCATGAAACCACAGAACCCAGCACATGATTGACCTCTGCGCTCCCGAAAATAAGATAATCCACAGAGCATATCACGAGCCAAAACTGCCCTCGACCCCGATTTACCACCACAAGACTAAGTCAACCGTAGCGAAACTCATTAGAATCCAAACTCGTTGCTGTCCCTTAAAGCCCCCCCATCAGAAAAGGCATGCAAATTCAATTTACTCGTACTGCCGAAACCTTTATCCACTCGCCAGCCTTCTGTCGACGGTTATGCAACTTCAACCTCTCGCAAGTATATTTCCTCCTCGAAGAACCAAATCAGTCTTAGTCTTATCGCAAAACAAATGCTCCTATTTAGACCCTTATCTCGGCACAAAAACAAAAGGAATTTCGCAACACCAAAACAAAAATTCAGAACGTCATTCACGTGTGCGTGTGTGCGGCGTAGAGACAGCGAAAAATAACCACAATCTGAAGTAAAAAATAAGATAAAGCAAACCCCATCAAATCACTATCAAAAAAAAAAAAAAGAAGGCGACTCAAAAACTCTACGACACGACCTTGAGTCGATTTTGAAGTAACCCCGCATTCTCCCCAACTGACACAGACCGCACCAAGTGTCAGACGAACTGTCATTAGCTTGCAATTCGTTTATCGTTACCGAGGGCGATACGCAAACCACAACATAATTGAATAATTAAAAACCAAATAAATACAGAAACAAAAAAACGAGCATAAACCTAACCTCACAAAAGTGAAAAGTGATTACAGTTAAAGTTGTGCTGCTGCTGCTGTCAGCGGTGCTCTTGTTGTTGTTGTTGTTGAATTGAAATTCGCTTCCTCACTTGCGCGAAATGTTGTGTGCGTACTATCTTGTTTTACCCCCTTCCCAACCGACCAATTGACATCACGGTGGATGGGAGCGTTGGATGCGGGCGATGGTGGGAGGAGACGAACAAGAAAATCAAAACAAAAGACACTAGCAAAAATTGAATGAAAAGTTGCAAAGGGAGGTGTGGTGAAGGTGGAGGAGGAGGAGCATGAAAAGACCATGCTTTTTGTGAATTCATTTTTTTTTTGTCGTGTTTTTGCGCGTAGATTTTTGAGAAATTAATTTCGTCGGAGAAAATTAACCGAGATTATATGAGGCGTGGAAGAGATACATTTGTCAGAGGATGAAAATGCGGAAAAATCTCATGAATCAGTAGTGGGTGCGCGCGCGGGTGTGCTGTGGAGAGTTGACCTCTCGCAAGTGGGTCAGTTGTGAGGTTTCATCTGACTCAGGCTCTGATTGAGGCACGCAGATAGAGGCTTGAAGCTCGTGACAGCTCCAAGTGGAATCAGATTAGACTTCGGCTCTGAATTGGCCATTTGTTAATTGAATTTTTGTGCTTTTTCGTCTCTGCCCTCGCCTTGAATGAAGCACGTTTAGATTATGCGCGATAGACTGAGGTAGAAATTCAAGGCTGAACAGAAAATCACTGACGCGCAGACACTAGTTGCGAGAGTGTGCACTAGTTGAAGAGAGAATGCTAGAATTAGCACCTACCTGTTCAAGACTTGATTGAAGAAGCAGCTTAGGAATTTGCCTGAGGAAATATCATCCAAGCAAGGCTTGATTGACGAATCTGCTTGAGGAAATATCGTCCAGACAAGACTTGGCTGAGGAATCTGCTCAGGAAGTGTCTGATTGTGTGCAACTCGAATGGGAAACTGACGTTTCATCGTCAGATGCAACTGAGATTGTGAGTCAGAAAATGCAGATGAAACAGTTGAATTAATTCATGAGTCAAGAATTTGTTTGTGAAATATTTTGCTCCAGGAGTTGCTGAATCATGTAGCTCACAGCGTGGAGGTCGTTGGCAGACGATTCAATTGGAAATTGAGAGGCAGGAAAGCAGCTTTAGGTTAGGTTAGGTTAGGGGGCTGCTAAGGATTTCTGTCCTGGTCACTTAGACCATGTTGGTCCGTTGTGATACCCACTGATCGACTGCTCCAGTGATCTCATCTCATCTTATCTTCAGTGACCCGCATGTTCTACTAAAGGGGTGGCGGGAGCAATGCATGCACGAGAGATCTCCAGGCCCATCGATCCTCCGCCATCGACTCTAACTCATCTGGAGCTATGCCCAAGCGCAACCAGGCGAGTGTTCAAACTTCAGACTTCAAACTTGGTCCAACCATCTCGTCCTGGGTCTGCCAAGCGGTCGCCTACTTGATGGAATCGCACTGAAGGCACGCCTCGGAAGTCGTGATGATGGGGAGAGTGGAACTCAATGTTGGGCAGCTGCTTCTTCGAACGGAAAAGGCTGTACTTCTATGGTTTGGGGCAGGCACTTCTCGATGAAAGTCAAATGTCTGTCAAAAAAGGAAAAGACCCTTCAGAACCTTCACGAACAGCCGTCAATCTTCTTCTTCTTGTGGGTCTACAGTGCGGGGACCTGGAACTCAATTGAAAAACCTCGCCAGCTAACACGATCGTTTGCCAATTCCGCGCCCCAAGTTGGTTGAGGTTCCTCTCCACTTGCATGCGCCACCTAAGATGTGGATCTCCTTCGTTGCGTTGTGCCACTGATTCAGAGCTCCCGATCTGTGAAGGGTCTCTGCCTGAGACACGGCAGCCTTCCATGCTCTGCGGTCCCGGGCACGATTCTTCCAGTTATCCAGACCACAGACAAATGAAATTGTGACGGAAGCCGCCAGTAGGTCGTCGTTTAATCTCAGATTAAATTTCCAAGGTTTAGTTTCCATATCCTCCAGACAAGAACAGATAATGCGTCACTCCTTAATTTCCCCCCCAAAAAACGATGCATAAGAGGACGAAGATTAAAGCACGAGAGAGCATTACAAAAAAAACTTGGCTTAACTCAGTGCACAGATACGGCATCTTGAAATCTAATGAATAGCAAAAGTTTCCTCTCCTCATCGCTGCAAAATTGCACTCGAATGGCAAGTTACTTCTAATTGAATTCTTCTAACCAACTGCAAGTTGCTGGAGTGCACCAACCGCCTAACAAACTTCACTCCTAAATATTCGAACCACGAAATGCCTCAAAAATGCTTCACCTCCTCAACGCCCACAGCAACTTTCCGTCTCAAGACCAAGACGAGGATCCTTGGCAGCATTTTGAATGGAGATTTGGAACCCCACCTCCCACACACTCCCTCTGCATTCTTCTGCGTACGAGTATTGACACTTAATCATTCATGCCTTGCACTTGCATCGCAAAACCCTGTCTTTGGATGTCCCTGTTTTCAAGGATTCACCAGCTTCAGCTCCAGATCCTTTGGGAGATGTGTGTAATAAATTTTTAAATTCTCCACAAAACGCAATGAAGCCAAACTAGAAAATTACTATCAAACTTTGTCCATGCAGAGGAGTGCACGAGAGAGAGAGAGAGAGAAAGAGGGAGACTAAGGAGACAGAGTTTACGTCCGTTTTGTGTCGGAATGATGATGATGGCCCACAAACAACATAAGGAATCAGAGCTAAGGGCAGACACCCTGTCTCTCCCCATTCTCCTTAGCTGCCTATTGAATTTCAAAGTGAAAAATCTCCAAGGATGGAGTGGGGGGGTGTACTTTAAATAAATCAATAAACACAAGCGCACATCCCCGTGCGAACTTGGATGTCGCTTGAACTTAATTCAATTTGCATGCGTGTGTGGATGGATTTAGATAGTTGCTAAATGAATTGTGTACTCACCGTGGTTTTGGTAGCTTCTTCATATCCATTTCATTGGGCTTAGTAAGTTTTTTACTAAAGTCTCTCATTGCGTTTCATTTCTTTTGTTTTTGTAGATGCAGATACAAAATCTATACATGTGGTAGTATATAGCAGTGTATATATATATTTTTTTTTGTTTATTTTCTGTTTTTTTTTTAATCTTATTTGGTGTTGATGATGTTGCTTGTTGCTGTTGATGTTTTGTTTGCTTTTTGTGGTGTTGTTTCTTTTATTTGATTTCACTTGGGATTTATTTTTAGAATTAATCTCGATCTAATTCATTCTGCAGGTGCGATAGAAATTGATTAGTTTTGGATATATTTAGAATTTACGTTTTAAATATAAATCGCGCGAAAGGTGGTCGCGCGAAGGTAGTTCTTGAGCGGTGACAGAAGTCGTGGTGGATGAATGAGATGAGGATTTATCCGACAGCAGCAGAGGAAACCAAAGATAGGAGATAAACAGCTAAGAATACGCATCAGACAAGGTTGGGATTGTGAAACACCATGAATGACCGAACACTGTTTGATGTCATTTTGGAGAGAAAAGAGTTAGGTCGCGTCGTCAAAGTGGGAAACTTCTTGAAAATGGTCTTGTATCATACACTCCATTACGTGTGCTGTGGGAGTGGTAGCATTTAATTGATTTACTCCTGTTCAATCAAACCCTGAACTGACCCCCTCTCCCTACGAAAAAACATGAATTCAAGACCACGGTCGTTTGTCTAAAAATAATCGCCCTCTGACGCTATTTAAGCAGTAAATTCTGACCCCAGGCCTGTGCCCACATCATCACCATTTCAATAAAAAGGATACCGCACCAAAAGCAGACTTCTCCCTCCCCCCTCCATCAGACCTCATGACACAGAGCCATCACACAGTAGTTGGGGAGAGACCTCTCATTTGTTTTTATTTTTAAATAGAAAATTCCTATTTTCATTCATTGCAAAGCTCAAAAAGTTCAAAAATAACCAAAAAGTGTACGTCAACCCATTCCAAGGAGGCCACTTAATTAAATGGGAACCTACTTGCCTCGTAATTTCCATCAAACAAACCACTTGACATTATTTCTTCTCCAATTTCCGATGAAAACACCTTCAACTCTCCTTTTGTGTTGACACCCACACGAGGGTTGAGATTAATACATGTCCTTCACACACACATCCCCCTCCCCCCCCCACCTCACTCACACACATCTCTCCACTCTGACAGGCTTCGATTGATTTTGACAGATTGGGTGACCATCGAAGACATCAGTTTTGTGTTGTGTGTGTGTGCCTCCGCTAAGAGGATGCAGTCTATTTATGGGGACGGATTAACTCTACGAAAAGGACACTCTCGACTCCTTCATAATGCGATACATACAGGCCTGAAATACCCAAGGGGGGGGGAGATGGTGAGGGAGAGAAAGAGAGAACTAGCCAACAATCACCGATTGGCGCGCACCAATAAAGCCGAGCGCCGACGAAGAAGGCGAAAAAAAAAAACGACACTCCGACTCACAAAGAATAGCGCAGGGATAAGAGCCAAGGATCCTACTTAAATAAAAAGGGATGAAACTGACACAGCAACAAAACATAGGCACACACAGAGGAGCAAGGATGATGGCAAAGGAGCAACAAGGGGCACATTTCCATATGACAGAGCGAAAGGGGAAGTTTTTTTTTCCTCATCCATCCTCTGCCACTGTCGTCTCCGTCGTACCCACAAGCTTGTTGCGTTTTTTTATTTTCGTTTCCCTGAACCCGACCGAACTGATACGAAAAAAAAAAACAGAAAATCAAAAGCGAAAACGAAAACGAAGAGAGGAATACAAAAAAAGAAAAAGAAAAACACACTCACTCACTCAACACAGTCAGTCTGGCAACCGATAAAAAAAATTCCTCTTCTTTGTTCACATTTGCGATGAAATTCGCTGCGCCGAGTAGTACTGCTGGCTGGACGGGACGGTTGGCTCAAGGAAAAACCCCCAAGTAAACAGATATACCTCTGACTCTGTTCCACACGCGCGCACTCCTTCTCTCACTCCCTCAGCGAATGGCTGGCTGGCTGACTGGCTCTGTTTGATTTGGCGAAGACGGCATAATGGTTTGACAGATGTTCAAGGGGATGAGATGACAGTAAGGAGGAAAAGTCAAGGATGAATCGAGAGCTCTAATTTCACAACAAAACCCCATCGACGATGCAACACCGCTGGCAACCACTGTTTTGGAACAGAAACTAAATTTCGATCTGTCAAATTCGACGCGGGAAAGAGACACCCATACTACCTTGCTATTGGGAAATCGCTCCTACCACTTCTTCTATCCCACCACGACTTCTATCTTCCCATCTCGGTCAATGATATATATTTTGACATTTTCTTGAGCCTCAAGAAGGGCTCCTGAGACGACCCAAAGGCATTTCAAAAGGTCCCACATCGTCTTCCCCCAACACGCACACACACATATCCATGGGGAGAAAAAAAAATAGAAGAAATGAGCAAGAGGGTGCGCACTACCACCGTGTCCATCACACTCTCTCCCTCACTCCTGCTCATTCTACAATATTTTGGCAACAAATGATTTTTAATGATTTTTTCCTCTGCACATCTTTTTTTCCTTCATTCACTTTTCATTTTTCTTTTTCGAAATGTTTCATAAAAATTTAACCCGTCAAACCGTATATTCTGCAAATTAAACACAACAAATCATGTCACACTGCCTTTATTGGGGAATTTTTCACACTGACAGCTCACGAAAATCGTTTATGACACATTTGTGAACATTTTTTTTACCCATTTTCGGGGGAATTTCTTTGCACTCCAACCCAACACACGGGCTCAATTCGTGCGCGTTGAGAAAAAACACACTGAAACTGAGGGGAAAAAAACTTTTTGCACTTATTTTGAAATTCATTTTTGATTTTACCTTTTTTTCTTTCTTCACATCCAGCATTCACTTGATGAAGGAAAACAAAATAAAGCAATTAATTACGAATTAACGTTGTTTTTGTTGGTTGTGTGCACACACACGCACGCACACACACGAACTGGGCAGGTGGGGAGAGATGATTGGGGGGACAACTCAAGGGAAACCAAGGGAAATGTTTTTTTTTTTTTCGTGTATTTTTTTTTTGTCGTTTTTTTGTTTTTCAGTTTGCTGCTGAAATTTGATGTTGATTTTTTGATTTTCTTTCACGAGAAGAATTGGGAAACTTAGAGGAAAATAAAATCGCAAGACACTTCAGTTTTTTTTTCATCACATTTTTCTAACTTTGATTTGATTGCTTTCTTCATTTGATAGTCGCGTTTACTTTATTTTCTTTTGCATCTCTCGTTTCACCTCGTCTTTGGTGGCCTATGAACCGATTCAGCGCCGCGAGAAGGAACCGAGAAACGACGTCGAATAATGGAAGGAAGAGCGAAGAGAGAAGGTAGGAAGAAGAAGAAGGAGGAAAAAAAAAGACGAAGTGGAGAAGTGTGAACTTTTTACAAAATCTTTTTGGTTTTGAGGCTTATTGTTGCGGAATTCCGGGGTAATGAACACGTTAACTTATTGCGGAACCGTTCACCGGATGATGGGTAGTATTTTCGGTATTTTTATTGTTTTATTTTCTGGGAGAAATTTCAGAAAAGTTTCCAAAAATGAAAATCAACCCAACACGCAAAGTTCGCCATTTTCTACTCTTCTTCGGTTTTCTTCTTTTGACATATATTTCTCGCCTTGCAATGATGAAGTGTGCGAAAGGAACGGGTGGATGGATTGTTGGGCGAATTGATATGAATTGCAGATGGGCAATGGAATGTGTGAAAGCGAGACGGACGGCTGTTGGTGGCGAGATTGTGGGGATATTTTTCTAATTCGTTCGATGGTGGATTTATTGGCGGTCATTGCCATATGTGCGGGAAAGAAATGTGTTGAGATTTCTTGGCATAACAATGTTCAATTCGCCGTGGAAATTTTTCTACTTCGGAAGTGAAGAAGAGTTGATTAGATCTGTTTGATTTGGATTTCGGTGTAGGAACTGAAATTGTATTTTAAATTTTTATTGTTTTTCTCAAACGACAGTGAAACCTTGATATGGTTGCACAAAGTCCGTGAGCTAATTCCTAGAAATATGTTAAACGTTAAGACGTTTAAAGTTTTCCTTTGACAGTGGTGATAAAAAGTATAATTTTTTCCCTCCCATAACCACCACGACAGATAAGGATATCCAGGCCATTAGTCCGTCAAAAAAACTTTAAATCGCCTTAGGGAGTGAGTAGAAGAAATCTCATCTCTTTCCTGCAACCAAAACACATCCCAAGAACCAGTTTTAGCCGGTTCTACAGAAGCTTCATCACTCCACCAGATTCAGGAGTGAGTCATACCAAGTTTCTTCAAAAAGGGATCAAAAGGGCTAACATCTCATCATTATCACTGACCCAACATGTTCCACTAAAGAGGTCGCGGGGGCAATGCATGCACGAGAGATCTCCAGGCCACTCGATCCTCCGCCATTGACTCTAACTCATCAGGAGCTATGCCCAGGCGAGTTTTTGGACTTGGTCCAACCATCTCATCCTGGGTCTGCCAAGCGGTCGCCTACCTGATGGAATCGCATTCAAGGCATGCCTCGGAAGTCGTGATGATGGGGACATTCGTGCCAACTTACCAAACCATCGAAGTACAGCCCTTTCCGTCCGAAGAAGCAACTGTTCAACGTTGAGTTCCACTCGCCCAACTCTCCTCTGATAGGCTGTCATTTGTTTACAGATAGACTTCTTAAATATGTCGACACAACCTCTTTCCCTACACCTTGCTACCTGAAGAGGTTTGTTGGTTAAGGTCCAGGTTCACCCCGGATTGTAGCGCCGCAAGGACCTCCTTCCATTGAAAAATGAAAATCAATTGATAAACATCCCTCTTCTCTAGCCTTTGGCTTGAAGCTAGACTTCATCTATGGGGACTGATTGCAGATCAACGCGACGTAGTGTTCAGTACTTGATTCGAAGCAGAAATTTGAAAGGAATGTTAGGTAAGGTTAGGTTTTGGAAGGGGAGAGTGATGGTTGAAGCATCACTTCCACTCGGAGACCATAGCGCCCTTTGTAAATCCCTTCAATCGTGGAGTCCACAATCTATCCTGTCACGTGATGGCAGAAACCACCTCGTGCTCCTTATGAATTCTAAAAGATCAGATATATCTGCGAAGCCCGCAGTCTTCATGAAGAATTTTTGGCCCAGCGAAGCTAGGCGCCGATTCTGAAAGAGCTGGGCAGTGGCAAAGCAGGTGTTGGTTATCGTCTCGGCCTCTTCCTCAGCTCCGCAGCTCCGGCAGAGACTGCTGGATTTCATATACCATTTCCAGGAGCAGTGTCCTCTAATAACTCCAACGAGCACGCGGATCGAAAGGAAAGCAGAGCATGAAAACATCACAAAGAATCTACCAGCCATTTACACGCTGAATTAATGCGTCCACCATTCTTTATTGTATTCGTTATCCCAAAAAGCTCTCTCTATACACACATTTGTTGACACTTATTTATTTTACTTAAATAAAAAAAAAACTCACATTCATATAGTTTTTCTTCAAGATTGTTTCTTTTATACATTAACAAAATTAACTGTATATTCTTAGAGTTTCGTTTCAATATATAATAATGCAGAAACGTACACATATTCTCCTACACTTACACAAATGTATATCTGTTCCTTCTTCGTCCGCTACTTTACTTTCAATTCTTTATTTTGTTTAATACAATATTAAAATATATATATATATATGTATATGTAAGTGTCTTACATTAATGACATCTAATATATTTGTGAAGTGCATCTTGCGGGGGAAGAAACTAATAAAAGCCATGGTAATTAAAAAAATGATACGAATGAAAGTCTGTGCGGGAGAATTTGAGAGGTTAATCGGTTAGGTTGCATGCAGGGGGGTTGTTGATTAGCAGCAGACTTTCAAAGGCGAGAAGTTTCTCTCGAGAAGGGATGCACTTTGTGGCGTGCATCGTTGAATGATAGATTTGAAGTGACATCAAGTGAAAGGAGTTTCTCTCGAAGGGATGCGTGCATCAATTCGGGATGATCTGAAGTGACTTCAGGTGAAAGAAGTTTCTCGAAGGGATGCACTTTGTGGCGTGCGTCTTTTCAGGATGATTTGGTCACTTCGGGTGAAAGAAGGTTCTCGAAAGGATGCACTTTGCGGCGTGCATCATTTCGGGATGATCTGAAGTGAATTTAGGTGAAAATTTGAGCGGTTTCTTCTTTTGTCAGAAATGCACAGTCAAAGTTGTCGATTGACAGGTTCAAGGGGGCAGTGAAAAGCGATAGATTGCATTTAAGCAGCAATTTACGACGAGATTAGAAGGAAAAACAGGCAATTATCTGAAGGTGATCCCTAAATCCTGCATTTACTGTTTGCTGCGACTGTAGAGGCCTAATTCTGACGACAAAACATTGCAACGAGATTAGAAGGAAATTTGAGACAAATATGTGATTCCATAAATGCTACATCTACTTGTTGCCGCGACTGCAGAAGCCTGACTCTGGCGACAGGACAATGTTCATGTGAAAGCGATAGATTCCATTTAAGCAGCAATTTACGACGAGATTAGAAGGAAACACTGAGGCAAATATCTGAAGGTGATTCCATAAATGCTACATCTACTTGTTGCTACGATGCAGACGCTGCTGCTGCAGAGGCCTGACTCTGACGACCAGAACTTCGTTCATATTTGCACATTTTAACCCCAAAACAAATTCAAAAAATCACACCCAAAAAAAGAGAAAATAAAAACCACAAACAAAAGGAAAATTTAAGTTCTCAACTCAAGTTCTTCTAATCATAAAAAGAATTCTTTAATAAAACATCGAAGGAAGAAAAGAAAAAGATCGATAGAGCGTGCATTAACAAAACAATTTACGAGTAAATTTGAAGCTCTACCCTTTCGTCTTTTCTAAGTGTACACCGTATGCAGCTCTTCACTATAAAAAAATATGTATATATATATGTAACATAGCATAATACAAAAATGAATGAATTTTAGTAATTAAAAAAGGCAACAAGCCGGGTGGGAAGAGAAGTTAAAAAGAAACACATCAGATGATGTCCCAAAATCTCAGGGAAAACACTTGCATTGCGTTCCCGTGTTAAGTCTTACGTATCTTCAATTTTTTTTCGCGTTCTTCTTGAATGTTTTTTTTGAAACATTTTGTTTTTCTTTCTTTCTTCCATTCGTTCTTCTTCATGCATCTTGCTTGTCTGCTTTAAATTTATTTTCTACATCATTTTTCAATAACTTTGCGTGTTTTTTTGGGTGGAGAGGGATGTTTCATAAGGAAGCGGGGGGATAAAACTGAATTATTAATTTGAAATTAATGTGATTAAGAAGTACACACATATATGTATCTGTTTGTTATGTCTAACTGTATAATTGTATCTGATTTAGATTGAATTTCTGTCATCTAACCTTCAAAGGATGGTTCTTCTGTGGGATTCATTTCGGATTCAGTTGGAGAGGGAGAGGGAGAGGATGAGGATGAGGAAGAGGAGGAGGAGGAGGAGGAGGAAGTTGGAGATGGTGATGGTGATGGAGAATATTGAATAACTGTTGTTGTGGTTGTTGTTGTTTGAGGAAAAGTTGTATTAGTATCTCTGTTTAAATCTTCATTAGAATTAATTAACCGTTAAAATCTGGATCTTACAAAAACAGCACTCGAATCATGATCACTGTAACCGAGACGTTTTGTGTGCTTGAAAACTTCATTTGTTATTGCGGTTACAGGCATTGATTGATCTAGATTCTCGGCCATGCCAAGGACTAAGCGAAGATCCTTTTGCATGTGCATCAGCGGCTGTTGAGGATTAAAATCACCCTTTGCCATCTCTGCGAACAAAAAACCAAAGACATGAGCATCTGCATCAGAGAATCAGTGTGAAGTTGAAACAAACCTTTTCCTTTCTCCAACAATAACTGTGACTTCATGGATGTCAGTTCAAATATATCAATGATGTCCTTCAGCGAAATTGAGAAACGATCAGCTGGGGGAAACAAAATAGTTTTTCATTCATTCTGTTCACAATCCTCGAGTGAATGAACAAAACAATTTTTCCATTCATTCTCTCCACAATCCTCCTCTGATTGAACTTACCCAAAGCCAGTGCCTCTGAGAAACCAACAAGACTCACACCCAGAATAGTTTGAAGGATAAGATTGACCTTACAAGCATTTCCAACATCTAAAATGGACACATTTCGTTCAGAAATCATGCTCCACCAGCAGTCTCTTTTTTTGTGTACTTACCACCCAAGAAGAATGTATTCTTGGCGATGGTCTTGAAACATGAGTGACATTCTTCGAAAACTGTGCGGTCTCCGCCTGCCAAAATGATGAGCATGCCGTCTTCGGCCTCTTGTCTTGTGCCATGAATCTAAACACAGTCAATTTGAAAATCCCGGCAAGATTTGAAGTGTTTCGCGTGCGACTTACTTGAACTTCGAGATATCTGCCTCCACATTGTGCGATACCTTCGGCGATGTCTTGTGAAGTCTCTGGATCTATGGTTGACATCTCTACGTAGGCTTTGTTGTTAAGATCCTTGCCTTGTAGGACGCCACAATTGCCAAACACCAACTGCAAAGAATCACGAATACATAACCTCACTGTTGAGAACCCCTCTCCCCCTGGTCACTTACATCTTTTGATGCCTTCGGGTCTGATACACAACAGAATGTGATATCTGCAGCATCGACAACATCCATTGGGGTGTCCTTTACCTCAGCACCAGCCTCAGCAAATGGTTTGCACTGCAAAACACAAAACACAGATCAATCCCCGACCTCTTCCTCCTCACTGCCCGCCTGACACCCACCTTTGAAATAGTCCTGTTCCAAACCACAATCTTATGTCCTGTGCATATCAAATCCTTCACAATGGTCGACCCCATTATGCCCAAACCCAAGAATCCAAAAGTCAAATTCGACGGAGTGATGTCACGCTCGGACAACGTCTGAGATCTAGCATTCATGTCGATCTCCTGCGCCTCTGGTCGATTGATAGCTGGACGATCCAACAAAGCAATTGTTGAGCTCATATTGCGACGTGAAGAGCTTCCAATGTGTGCCAAAGCATCTGTATTCACTCGTCTACGTGATGATGTTGCCTCGGAACCTTCGGCTGCTTCACGTTTTCTCTTGTTATTCTCTGATGCTTTACTGCCGCTCGCGCGACGTTTTGTTGCAGCCGACTTTGCTGTCGACACGGTGGACTTTGCACGTGATTTTGCTTTTGGCGAACGCTTTGGAGTTTTTGGTGGCTCCCCCAAATCATTAGTGGAATCAGCAGTTTCGAGACCATCGCGAATTTTATCAAAATCAGCATCGCTAGTGTAGTTTACTGGTGGAGGTGCTTTTGATTTGATCTCCTCATCAATTGGTGTGGGATTGAGAATGTAGGCTTGAATTTCTTCTAGGGCCAGTTTGAATGAATTTGGCTTGTTGGGACGCATCAGTTCAGCCTTGTAGGGACCTTCAAAAGGTTTGATATTGTGCTCCTCAATCCATGCGCTGGAAATTTTAAGAAATTCATTTGAGGTTAGAAACCGTGCCGATGACAACTGATGACTGCCCTCTTTCAAATGGAAGTAGGAAAAAGATGTGACAGACTTCCTAAACATGACTACCTCGTTCAAATGAAATCAGGAAAGACATTTATTCGGAAATTAGGGAAAATAATGATGGAAATAGGAAACGGCGTGACATTTTCGTCCAAATTTCGCCGATAACAACTCTACAAATCGAGAAATGTCACTTGCACGCCAAAAGCAACTGCCTCAACATATTTTTACCGAATGTGTTGTCAAATTAGGTCAAGTGGGGTCTAAAAACCTACGCTTAATCATATTTGCCATGTCTAGAGAGATTTCCTTTCATTTCCCAACCAAAATCGACCAAATACACACCATTTTCATTCAACCTGTCAAATTTATTATCTCTCCCTACGCATATTTCACAAAATATGTATACATTTCGAAAGTCGCCATAATCGCAGCAAAATCCTACAGGAATTTACGAATTTTCTCCTTAATTCTGATCGATCAACGATGCCCGTGTGACACTTGAACGGCATCCAACGCCACATAACCAAAGAAAATAATTGGAAATTCACAATTCTTATCAAGCCACCAACAAGCAAAGCACAAGTACATCTCCCTTCACTTCGGCAGACAATTGCAAGCAAACGCATGAAAAAATATCCGAAAATTCTCTACTTACTAGTTCCTGGAACCGAAGAAGAATACACATCTACTTGGGGTATTTTTCCGCGGCTGGTTTAGCATCTCCTCAGGCGGGTCCACAATCTAGAAAAATACAAGAAAAATAGGACAAAAAAAATTAAATTACCTAAGAGAACATGAGAAATGCTTCAAAATGGTCGAATGCAAGAGTATTTCTAAGTGAATTAAATCCCTCAGCCCACTTACCATTGAAGGCCATGGTGTGAAACCCTTCATCTTAGCCCTGCAATGAGAAAAACACAAAATTTCGATTAGAAAACCGATTCATTTTGATGATTTCATAGAAATTTATCGAAAATTCCTCTCGAGGCGAAATAACGCGCGGGAAAATTATTTTACTGCCGGCCATTGTGGTTAGCTGCCAATAGATAGAACGAACGAACATTCCCGCAGCCGTGTCCCCATTAAAATACCCGACTTTTGTTATGTTTCTCTGCCGAAAGATTATTCTCCGTTGCAGCGTTTGCATTCGAAAGATTATTAATTCGTCGCATGGGTGAATTTTTTCTGGATAAATATTCGGGAATGGCCACGGCGACAAATCAAACGAAGACCCCACAGCTTGGGTACGTTGCCATGATGAAGTTGAAAAACAAGAACGAAACACACAGAGAATAAAAATTTACAAAAACCAAGCCCCGCAAGGCAATTCATCTACTCACCAGATCAAATCTTTCGGCTTGTAGTTTATTATTTCCGACATAATCGGTTCAATTGTTGATTTTGCTTTGCGTTTTCGTGCAATTTTTGCAATTTTCTAATGGACTTTTATTCCAACACAGATTATTCCGACTCCACTCGGGTACACACTATACACTTTGGCCAACAGTGAGAAATTCAGCACTCTATCTCGCTTCAATTGCCTTCCCAGCAATTGAATTAGCAACTACACTTTGACTTAATGTAGTCAAAGGGGGTATAATTGTTTTTTTATGAACAAATTTATTCAGTAATTATTTAAATTACAATCAGAAAAATTATATTTCATCAATCAAACACGCAGTAATTGCAACTTTCAAGACGGAAAAAATTTCTCTGATACGTTTGACGCGTTTGACTGAAACAATATGGCCGGCTGCGGGGTTGTTGTTGTCAAAAAAGCGAACGAAACGAACATTGGATACTGGACGACAGTTTTCGTTTAATTTTGTTGGTGTTTGCTTCTACAATTTGCCGATTGGGGTGGGACTTTGCTAAATGTCAATCGGTGGAACAGGACAGACTGTTTTGTAGCGTTTTGTACGTAGCTCGAGTAAAATTAAGAAAAGGAAATTTTGAAATAATTCTGAAAGCGCTTTATTGTGATATTCTTGAAGATTAAATTGTGCAGATCATTTAAACATAAAAAAGTTGTGAGTTGCAATGTTTTTTGGAAGAGAACAAATTGAATAAAGATTTGATAATTTCGATCGTTGATTTGGTGCTAAATTCAAGTCGTTGAGAGCAATAAGAAATTAAGTGCAACTGGTGATAAGTTCAATACATCCGGCTGAATCGGATTTTCCGATATATGGTTCATTTTTGAATTTGTAGCAAATAGCGTCATCCATATTGGAAAACAGATTTCGTTAAATCTTGTTTCAACTTGTTCTCATTCTTTGACGTTTGGTTTCGGGTTTTGCTAAATGACAGTCGGCAATGTAGTGTGCTCGGTTTTTATTCGTTTTAGAGTTGAAAAAAAATAAAACAAAATTTTGAATAAATTTTTCAATAATTTTTTGTGAAATTCTTAAAGATCAAAATGTGTAGATTGTGTGTATATAAAATAATTTTGAATTCGTGTGTTTTTGGAAATGAAAAAATTCAAATTCAAATTGCGCGGTTAAAAATGGTAATGTAGACCGGATTTCCCGCCTTCTCATATGAACGAAGCTCTTTTTCGGTGAGTCTTGTTTCAACTTGCTTGTGGAACTTGACGTTTGGTTGGAGCTTTTGCTAAATGACATTCGGTCGTGCAGTGCGGTTAATATTGGTTTTGCTTCTGCGTCGTCGGCTTGAGAAAAAATTAAAAATAAATTTCGAAACGATTTTTTTGTACGGTTTTTTGCGATATTTTGGAAAATTAAAATGTGGAGATTATTTTAAATTCAAAAAATCGCGGATTCCGGTGTTTTTCGGGGAGAAAATTGAACATTTCGAATGCGGTTTCTAGGCTGAGTGGTGGTGAGGTGAAGGTGTTTGTAGGTAAAATTTTGACGAAGGTACGTAGACCGGATTTTCCGATTTTCTTTATTTTTCAAATTACATATGCTTTTCCTTATATATTTATTGAATTTTTATGCTTATTTATTCTCAATTGATTGGTTGACGTGATTCACTTGTTATAACATTATTTGGGGTGGGGAATTGGGGAATTTTGTCATTTTGTGTGTGCGAATTGTAGTGGTAGACTTGTAGATAGATTTTGTTATGTTTTTTTTGATATACATATATTTGCTTAGACAATTGATTGGTTGTGTGTGTGTCTTTTTTTCAGCACTGCTCCGTGATTTTGATTTTCTTGCTCTTACGCCTTTCTAATCATGAATTCTTTTTATTTTTCACAGGCTATTTCATCACGGGACTGCAACAAGATGCATCACGATCTAAAGGCAGTCAGCGCTGGGTAGTTTTTATTAAAACGTTTGTAAGTATTTGTCGTCGCAATGAGATGTCTTCAATTCGTCGGTGGTAAAGTGGGTATGTGTTTGTTTTTCTTTGTGTGGTAAAGAGGTAACTGAGGTATAAATTGTTTCTTAAAAAATTGTATCTTCGGGAACTGAGTTAACATCTGCATTTTTTTGATTCTTGATCGATGGGTTTATTGAAAACACCAAGGTAACAATAAAACACATGTTGTAGTAGATTTTTTGGCACGTAGATTTTTTTTCATTTCATTTTTGACAGATTTTCTCGCACTGTTTTTTGATTCTCTAGATTTCTAGCGGATTGGAGCATTTTTTTCATCGTCATTTATATTTAATATTGGCTGCGATTGTCTATTATTTGTCTGTTCCTTAAATCCCTGCATTTATTCCGTTTCCTGCCTTCTGCCTGTCCCTTACTTCCTTCCTCTTATTCCCTTTGTTATTCCGTGCTTTTCTGTCTGCATTTTTGTCGTTCATTTGTGTCTTAATTTTTTCTTTTATTTCTGCTTTTCTGTCTTTCATTTTTGACTCCCTTCTGTGTCTTTGTATTCATTCAGTCTTTACATTCCTAGCAAAAACCATTTCTTCGTCTATCTTGACAACAGACCGTCGTGCTCAAAGGTCAGCATTATCTGCCACAAATTCTTGTCTTCGCACTTGTTTCCTTGCTTACCTCCCTCCCCTCATTGTTGTGTTCTTAAAACGTGAGGATTAGCCTCACTTAAAGATAATCTCTTCCAAGCCTCAACTTACCTCAGGGGAGCGATAAGATTTGTCAAGTGCAGCGTATTTGCTTCTCGATAACGCTACCAAAACATTCACATTAAATATTCCCCACCAATTATCCGCCCGTGTGTCTACACCAAACACGGCAAAGCATTATGCCTACGACGAGATTAGAATAAATCATTTATTGAATAGGTTAATCTGTCGCTCTCGCTGCCTTTCATGGCAAATCACATTTGTTTTGTCGTACTGCGCACACTTCTGGCGTTCCCTGAGCAGCTTAACCCAAAGCCTCGCACGGCGAAATCTCGATTCCATAATCCCAACAACAAACATCAATCCACAGCCAGGAAGAAGGGTGCGACGGCGATGAAGTAGTAGAGCAGCAGTCGACCGGCCATCTCAATAGGCAAGAAATCATAAAAAAGAAATGCTGCTATCCCCAGCAGCACACTCGCCGATGTGTGAGGGTATGGCCCAACTCAAAGATTAGCTCGTTCTTTATATTTATAACCTGGCCCAATAAAACCAAATGAAGCAGCCATAAACAAAAATACAAATACACTTAGGTTATCCCTCCTGAGTGGAGGCGATTAGGTGGAGAGTTTCTTATTCCTTTATCCGAGCTTTCGGTTTCTTTTCGTCGGCACCGCCGCCCTGATGGGTTTCCAGTTTTACCTTTAATCCTATTTTAAGAGTAATGTGTTGCCATCCGCACAGCTCTCCAACTAAGGAACTCTATTTTGAGGGGTACTTTATGCGGATGATGTTTTGGGAGGGAGTGGGGATAGGTGGCTTGACTGGCATTCAATTTGATTGAAACGCAAGAAGTAATTTACATCAGGTTCTCTCTATTTCTTTGCAATCTTCTTGTACGTTTGTAATTTAAGCAAGTAGTCTCGATTTGCCATGATGTGGTTCCAAATGAGGCTCTCATCGGGCATGTTCTTCTCGGGGCCGCCGTAAGTGACTGGGACGTAATCCTCACCGATGGCGTCGTGCATTTTCTTCAGATTCTTCTCGTCATGATGGGTGATCTAATGTGACGGCGGTGGTGAATGATTGAGATCTCTTTTCGGTTGATTTGGGTTACTTACTCTTTCCCTGATGCTCCTGTCCATAAACGGCATCATCATTGCCGTGGCTGTGTTCATTATGAAGCCTCGTTGTATGACGTGACAGTAGCGGTTTGTGATGGGAAGGATGTCGTTCTTTTTGTTGATCAGTTTTGAGTTCGACGGGGAGATGGTTTTTGCGAATTTTTTTGTTGCCCTAGAGGGGGAAATGGGAATGAATAGAAGAAGGGTCTGGCACACGTTCTTGAGCAGTCAGATACTCACTCAGTTAAATCAAAAATGATAGTCATTCCATATCGTTGCACTTGCGGGAGCAGGAAGAGGGACTCAAAGATCAGGTCATCCATCTCGATGAGGTCTGTGAAGTAGTTGGGGTATTTGTCGAAGCGATCAACTGAAAAGAGACTCCATTTAGGTGACCTGCACTCCCCCCACGACGCACTCACTCACTTGATCTGCTGATCAGTATCGCCCGTCCCTCCTTATCCGGTTTTGGCATCACAAACTTGCACTTCACATCAAGGAAATGCTCCTTGAAGTGCTCTGGCGGGTGGTTGGCCACCCACGTCGGGTGCTTTGCCTTGAAGTCATAGTATCGGTGAATGTTGTCGTACGCCCTCTTCACATTCCACTGGGCTGTGTTGAGGAACTTCGACAGCAGCACGTCCTCCGTCCCGATCTGTAGCTGGATGCAATCTGTGGAGAGAGGATGTGGCTAGCGAATCGATTTGAAACAAGTCCAGTCGTCCCACCTTCGACCAAGGCTCTCAGCTGGCCGATCTTCTCCCTCTGATCCTCTGTGTACACGAATTCCTTGTCCTCAAACATCTCAAACTGGTGTCTCTGAATGTGTTGTTCTTACCGTTGCCACTGACGAGTTATGAATAATTTCATGCCCGACTGCGCCTCGTAATTTAAGCCCACATTCAGCTGTTGGCTTCTAATACGTTTTCGCTTTTTAATTACTCCCATCCATTCGACCGATTGTTTGCTTAAAGAAAAGATTACGTCGGATAGGTGGAGGCAATAAAAAGACCCACGGAGGGGACAGGAGGGTTTGGCAAAAGTAAACACGTCAAACTCGGCGAGAATTGTAATTGTCTTATTTTGACCCGATACGGTGGGGACACGTAATCCTGACTTTTTCGCTGGGTGCGGACATGTGCGAGGAGGCCCCGACTGTTCGGGAGGTGGTCAAGTGTTTGCTTTTGACTTTTGGTTTGGCAGACAACGACGGAGATTGCTGGGCGTTTGAGATTCGAGGCACGACGCGATGGTAGCGGTTTGACCGTTTTGTCAAGTTCAAGGGTATCAGATGTGGGTTCGCTTCGATTTGGGCCACGCGTATGGTGGACGAATTGCCTACATTTTCCATCGATGGAGGAAGTATTTTTCGGTGAGTTACTGGTCATGGATCAAATGTCAGAAGCGTTGACGATCTGGTGTGCGCGTTGTTTTATTGCTTCGGAGTCAAGTTCAAGTCTCAGAGCAATGTGCTCCGTGATTAAGCTTGAATGTGACGTTGAAGATCATTTTAGTCATTTGGACTTGGAACTTTGTTGAGACAGTTGTCATCTGGACGGAAGTTGGTGAAATAATGAACGTGGTTGCGTTCATTTGATTTTTGCTTTAGTTTCCCTGGTGACAGATCTTGGCTGTCTAACCTCACGACAAGCTTGCGAGAGAGAGAATCGTTTGATTTCAAAATGAAGACGTGTTCTTTGCTCAAAGACCCCGATATTCAAATTCAAGTTACAGCCTGAGCAGAAGGGTGTATCTCCTGGGGATTCCAGATACAGCCTGAGCAACAGGGGTTCTTCCGTCTCTGCTTTGCGGTACAGCCTGAGGAACAGGCTTCGCTCCGTCTATGCTTTGGGTTCAGATAACTCCTGGGGATGACGACTGCATGGCGCAGTTGGTTGAGTGCCTGCTCTAAGTCAGAGGGGTCCCAGGTTCGAATTCCTTCCTGAAAGCAAGGTTAGCACGCTTTTATCAGATTTTTCAAATCTGCTCCAGTCACCATTTGCCTCGATTGACGGCTTTTGGTGAACGACCTGAGGGCTGACTGGTGATCTTCTTGATTGAGGCACAGGTCCACTCCGGACAGTAGCGCCTGCTGGGGAGACTTGATGGTTCAGACCCAGGTTCACCTCGGACTGGAGCGCCACAAGAAAAAGAAGAATTTTGACGTCTGAAGGGACCTTAGCTGGCGATCTCTTTTGACAGACGTCCGAGTTTCATCGAGGAGCATCAGGGACTTCTTCTGGCGATCTCTTTGGAAGAATTTCGGACGGTGCATCTTCATTTCATTGAAGGGATTTTTCCTTTTTTGACAGACGTTTAAGTTTCATCAAGGATTGCCTGCTCTAAGTCCAGAGGGGTCCCAGGTTCGTATACAGATACAGTCTGAGCAACAGGGATTCTTTCATCTCTGCTTTGCGGTCAGATAAACTCTCGGGGACTCCAGATACAGCTACAGTTTCCATCTCTGCTTTGCGTTACAGCCTGAGCAACAGGCCTCGCTCCGTCTCTACTTTGCGGTCAGATAACGCCCGGGGATTCCTGATACAGCCTAAACAACAGGGCTCGTTCCTTTGCGGTCAGATAACTCCTGGGGATGTTTATGCATTTAGTGCCTTGATCTTTACAGCTCCCATCAACGTAAAGTGCTCTCCTTTCGAACTCCGGAGACTGCTTGGCGTACATTCCAAAGAAACACCTTTATTGTCGGGGTTTTACGAGGATTTCCTGAACTCAATCTGGCGACATTACGTTGATCCTTTTCTCCCAAGAACCCTTCAGTTAATAGCTGTCCTTCCCCCCATCAATCAGTCGTAAGATGAATGTCGTCCCACCGAGAGCCCCTTCCAGCAATCAGTCTTCTGAGTGCCCCTCTCCCACACGCGCATAAAAATTCACCAACGCAATTCGCTAATTGTCAATTGACTCGCTCAAATTTGGACAAAACGATCTGTTGACAATTAGTTGCGTGCGTCAACCATATCAGACATGGCAGCCGCTGGGGATCGACGTCGTTTTTTGATTTATGTCTCGGGACAAGCGTTCGATGTCTCGTTTATGCACGAGATGCCATTAGGTCTTCCTGTGTGCAATAAGGAAGAAGCCGGTGACACACTCACTCTTGATGACACACTTAAGTCAGTCCATTTCATTTGCGTCGTTCACTATTTGATGGGTCGAATTAAAGTCCCGTCTTGACAGGTGGCGTATAACAATTAACAAAAGGACAGCAGTTTTCCCCGGACGACAAAACTGTCAACGAGTCCATAACGTTTATTGTTTCTGCTGTAAAACGGTCGCAAGTGTCATTTGAAAGTTTATGTACTCTCCTCCTGGTCACGGTGTCCTTCAACCTCGTCGTGAGGTAGACTCCATAAAAGCTTACATTGATCCTTAATAAACAATAAAGCGTTGATAACCTTTTCCAGTGGCAGAGGGCAATCATTCTCCTCGCTCTCCCTCTGTCTCTCTCTGCAATCGTCATGTGCTGCATGTTGTGACGTGTCGAATGGTAGCACAAAGCGACATCTCGTTGAGATATGACAGCAAAACAGTCAAAAGGGGGATTGCAACAACAATGTCGAAAAGGTGACAACTGACAGGGCAACAAGTACCCAGCACTCGACCGTATCGACGACCCTATCGACGACCGTCATCCGAAGATCCCGGATAGTTGGTAATAAAAATGAACACCTCATCCTTGGACCGGCTCCTTCTGTGTACAGGAGGGGGGAACGCATGTCTCTCTCTCTCTCTCTGTGCTCATATCTCACACCGGAACGGATTTTTTTCCGCTTGTTAGGTTTTATTTTTTCGCAGTTTGTTAGTTTGTTGACGGGGCCTTTGGTCCCTTTTACAGCGCAACGAATTGATCTCCTTCGCACACTCAGTGGGTGGTGTTCATTTATCGACGACGACAACGATGATGATGATGACTTCGACGACGAGGACGATATCGATGCTGTCGCTGCTGATGCTGACGAAAATGTGCGACGAAGAGAGAGAGGGAGAGAGAGGGAGGGAGGGAGAGAGAGCACTGAAGAAGGTTAAAGGGCTCCGGTATCAACTGATGTTTTTCTTTCCGATGTGCGATATAAAATCGGAAGTGACGTCTGGCAACAGGAGTGACAGTCCAACGGGGCACCAGCTCATGTAGCAGTCGAATCAAAGGGCAATGAGGCGGCACCTAGGGCCGGCGACAGGTGGATTAGATTTATGATGCTCTTGAGTGGAAGGTTTGTTCGTTTTGTTGCTATTTTACTAGGATCACCTAGCGTCCCCCGTCGTGATGAAATGAGAGACCGTTTTGTGACTGAGTAAAGGTGCATCATGTCGGGAAGGATTGCCTTTTATTGGGCGTTTATATCAGTGGAGGAGGGACATTTGGGAAATTCGTTTATAGCGATCGAATGGGAGTGCAAAGGTGGGGGGTTTTGTGAGAAAATGGGGGGGTTTTTGTGAAAAGATCCTGGTGGTCGGTAACACAGTTTATGAGATAATCAGCTGGCTGTTGGGGTTATAGCTGTTTGAAAGCGATATTGTTTTGGGTTCCACTTCAGGGAGTACAAGCCCCACCGGCATCCCAACCCATTTCCTCCCCCGCCCTCCCTCACCGCTCGAAGCGGCAATCATTGTATTCGATCTTCCCAACATTCGCTTCCAATTAACGACCATTTCCAAAATTCGCGAACGAAAATTGACAGCTCAACAAGCTGCCACACACCGCCTCCACCCCCCTCCACTCTTTGTGAAAATTTTTGAATTCAGGATGCATGCAATCGGACACAATTCAGTGGCATGCAATTTCCTGACGCAAATAACAAAATAATGGTCACCATCCGCACCATTCACTGAATCAACAATACTCTCAATTCAATTCCCATCCCTCTCCCCCTCCCTCATGCAGGATTGCTACGCATTGTCCTCCAATAAACCCCTCCCCCTCCCCCTGGCCACACAATGGATTCCACGAATAAAAATAACAGTCACCCGGTAACGAGGGTGAATAACCGAAAATAAAATTGTATTCTGTCGCGTAAATAATCGGGACCTTTGTCCTCACTCTCCACGCCCCCTCTCACTCCCACTCCATCTCATCGTTGCAACGTGCAACGCCCAATTGCCGTGACCGCTTTGTGTCACTTGTTTATTGTAAATACTTCGAATCCCAATTAATAATCAATTGAAGCGCCCTCTATTGTGTTTGCAGTTCAATGGAAATACCTCTGATTGGTCTGGCTAACTGCGCCTGCTGCCCGACTCGCCCGCTGCACCGCATAATCACTAATTAAAGATCAAGCTTTTGCAATTAATTCTAGTAGAGGGGGAGGGTGTGGGGGGAGGGGGAGTCAGCCAGAGGCCAGGCTGAAGGAAGGTCCTGTCCTTCACCGCAGAGTGCAAAACCAAAATTCGCCTAGTATCCTGGTCTATTTTGCAAATGAGACTGCAGCGCGATTCATGGTGCATGATGCGTTCTCCTGAACCCTCCTCACCCGCATCACCATGCCCCACCCCTCTCCTCTGCATGATGGAATATAAACGGTTTCAAATTGGTTTTCTACTGCTCCTGCTGCGGTGGCTGGCGGTTAGTCTTTCTATTATTGTTTTCCCGGAATAACAGGGTTCGCTTTGGTCCGTTTTTTTCCCCCCTCTCCGCTCTCTCTCTCTGTCTTTTTGTTGTGTGTCTGTTGGTTGTCCTGTTTGTTGCTGTTTTGTTTTGACCGTCGACTTTAGCCGTCTATATCCTGTTTGGTTGTTGCTGTTTGGTGGCCGGCCGGGAGACCCGAGCATTTCGGTTAGTTTTTGAGGTTTGTAATATTTCTAGTGGCGTCCCTTCCTCTCGCAGCTGGCAACTAGCAACTGGCATTGTTGCTAATACTAGTGCGAGTCCTTTTTTGCTGTTACCCTCTCCCCGAGTCCTGCAAACAACTCGACAATGAATGCGTGCAAAATTGCCAACCATAATGTGTAGCTTGACCGCGGAATGTGTGGACAAAGGATGGGGGCTGCGGAATGAGCGCGGGTGAGAGCGGGTGTGGGCGGGTAAGCGCGGGCGAGTTGAATTCCATTAAAATTTGAAATCGATTATTTATTGGATTATCGCCATCAGTGAGATGGGCGCTGTCGCTCGCACTGACACTGGGGCTGGGGCTGGGGCTGGGGCTGAAGCTGGAGCTGGGGCTGGAGCAGGGGCTGGCGCTGAGGCTGGGGATGGCGCTGAGGCTGGGACTGGAGCTGGTGCTCGGACAGGGGCCGGCGCTGGTGCTGGGGCCGGCGCTGGTGCTGGGGACGGCGTTGTTGCTGGAGCTGGGGCTGGTACTGAAGCTGGTGCTGTTGCTGGTGCTCGGACAGGGGCCGGCGCTAGTGCTGGGGCTGGCGCTGAGGCTGGGGCTGTAGCTGGGGCTGTTGCTGGAACGGGAGCTGGGGCTAGCGCTGGTACTGAGGCTGACGTTGGGACTGGGGCTGGCGCTGCTCTTGGGCCTGGCGCTGGTGCTGGGCTGGTAGTCGGACAGGGGCCGGCGCTGGTGCTGGGGCCAGCGCTGGTGCCGGAGCTGGTGCTGGGGCTGGTACTGAAGCTGGTGCTGTTGCTGGGGCTGGGGCTGGGGCTGGCGGTGGCGCTGGGACGGGAGCTGGGACTGGGGCTGGTGCTGGTGTTGGGCTGGCACTGGGAATAGAGCTGGGACTGTTGCTGGAGCTGGCGCTGGGACTGGGACTGGGGCTTGCGCTGAGACGGGAGTTGTGACTGTGGCTGGCGCTGGTGTTGGGCCTGGCGCTGGTGCTGGGCTGGAAGTGGGATTACAGCTGAAACTGGTGTCAGCGCTGGTGCTGGTGCAGGCGCTTTCACTAAGTCGGGAGCTGGGACTTGTGCTATGACTGAACCTCACCCCAGTCAAAGTCGTCATCAGAGCGCGTTAGTTACGCAGTCTTTGTCTGCGGTTGGAGGTAATGTGTTTACTAATTAAGGACTCGGACCAATCCGGATGAGGATTGTGGATGAAATTTGCAGTAATCCCAGTGATTGCAGGCGATGAACATGTTCGCATTAAAATCGAGTAGTCCTTCTGCGGTTTCGTTTTGGTGTTTGCTTTATGCGGTGATGCTCACTGTTTGTGGGCGCGGATTGTGTTCGATGCTTGCTGGGGGACAGATTGAAATTTAAGTTGAAATTGTAATCAGAGATCATCTCTGTTTTTAGGGGGATTGCCTGTGGGATTATTTCTGATATCCTGATGATGTAACTGATAGTTGGATGGCGATAAATGGATGGGGGGAGCGTTTGGAATGTGTAATCAGTGATGGGAGAAAATTTCTTCGACAAGGAGACCTATCGTTGCTCTTTGTCTTTTTGAGAGAAATGTTCTGTGTGCAATCTTTGGTCTTGTTTGAGTTGAGGGCATTTAGAGAAGAAGATTCGACCACTAACTGCAGGGTGGGCCATTTAGTGGTTTCTTTTTAAATCATAGTCCATTTTGACACTGACAGCTGTTTCCCACTCGAAATCTTGACCGAAAGTCAGTGTCATACTTCCGCGAAACGAAATGGGTCGCTTTACGCCTGAACAACAACAATAGTGAAAACTTACTTCCAAAGAGAGTGCTGTGTAGCCCAAACAGTGCGTTTCTTGATAGAAGAAGTTTTGGCCGAAACGAAGCACTCACCGCGACTGCTGTATGCAAGTTCGTGAGACTGGCCCACTAGCAGACAACACTCATGGCCCCCCTCATCGTACGGTGCGCACAGATGAGAATGTGGCTGCTGTGGCCAAGAGTGTGAGACTCAATTCACGAACATCAACTCGCCATCGATCTCAACAGCTCAGCATTTCAAGCCTGATTGCTAGCCTGAGGAGAATTCTGCACAAAGATCTCGGATTCTTCGCTTACAAGGTCCAGTTGCAGTCAGCAATTGAAGACGCACGACCATCCGCTTCGTTGTCGCTTCGCGGTTTGGGTCTTAGAGCAGAATTGGTTGAATTGGACAACGATTTTGGGCAAAAAATGATCTTTACTGACGAGGTGACTACGTCAACAACCAAAATTGCCGCATCTGGGGCTCAGAAAACCCGCACGTTATTGTCGGGAAATTTGTATTCGGCCCTCCCTGCATTTTTGTGGCGCCTTCAGAAGAAAAATCGAGTGAGGATCCAGTTTGTGTCTTTTTTTTGCTGAAATCCATTCTCCAAGCCCTTTGTGCTTGCAATCGAATGAGGATGGTTGGTTGAGGCCTCAGTCCACTGCGAATTGCAGCGCCATCTGATGTGAGTAAGGTTTCAGTCTTTTTTTGCTGAAATCCATTCTCCAAGCTTCCCTCGCTTTTGTCAAAAGGGGATTTGTTCGTCTCATCGTTTCTGCTAAACTCCCCCCAAAATCTAGCAGCAGATATTCACCTCCATCTCGTATGCAGATCAACAACTTTTCCACTTATCCCATTCCGTCCGAAAGTCAGTGATAGCTCTACGGGGTTCTGGACTAATGAACTCTTGGCAGTCTCCTAAGATTTCTTTTGAATCTCTCAGGTATCCTTGGTTCCACACACACCTCCTGTAGTCCACCACCAGAGGATAAACTGAATTACATGCTCCCCCTCTCACAGTGTCAATTCTTCGAATGGGTCGTGCGTGTATGCAACTCGTCCGAATTCCAGTCTCGTCGCTCCCATTTGAAATTCAAATCCGTGCACATGCATGCCAACTTCAAAAACTCATTTCACTCGATTATCACTTTTAATCTGAACGAGCTCCAGCAGGAAGTTCCTCAGCCCCCCCTTGGCAGTGGACTCTATCCCCATTGTCCATTCATTCATCCACGAAACTGCTCGAGGAGTCGAGAAATCCACAAAGCACCCCCCCCCCATCTCATCCGATATTCGACAAGTTTTTTATGTGCTCATCACTTGAGATAAGTTTACCCCTACATATTAATATCTAACGCAACTTCCCACACAAACTCCGCGCGCATGAGGAAGACGAGTCCTAATGGACTGCTTCTTTGGAATTCCTGCAAAATGTAATAACGGAACGTGTGAGAGCTTGCCACCAAAACACTGCAAGCAACAGAAGCATGGAATGCGGTTTGAAATTTACACAACACAGGGTTGAGTGATGGGACCTCTTCGGCTTCTTTTTTTCTTCATCCTGTCTGTTGCTGTGATCGCTTGCTTTGTTTTGGAGAAGAATGTGAAGAAGGGGGGTAGGTTTGTTGCAATTTTCCAATGGGAAAAGGAACATCTCCCTCTGTCCTTCCTGGGCAAAAAGAACAATGCTCTCTCGGTCTCTCCCTCCCTCTGTCCTTGGGCAAAAGGTACAATGCTATCCCCCTCTCTCTCACTCCCTGTCCTTCTCAGAGATCCCGAGCGAGTGTTAAACTTTTTAACCGCATTTAAACGAAACTCCTTCACACTCAAACCGAGTCAGAGGAGGAGGTCCTTGGCAGAGCGTTCACCAGTGAGATGGAAAGACGGACAGCAGTGGCGAAAGTAATCTAAATTCACTTTTTGTACACTCGTCCTTACACGATGCTCAGTCTGTGTGTGTGTGTGTGTGGCTGTGTGTGTTTTTCCATCACTTCATGACCGTTTTTTTGTTGTGTGCTTCTATTTTCGGAGTTAAACCCGGACAACTGCGGTGGCACTTGTCGTTTGTTTTGGCTTGTCTACTTGACAGACAACACCGAAGCCATTTACAGCGATTCGAGTGTTGAACGCTGGACAGGGGGGAAGCACAGCAACGATATCATTTACCGTTATTTTTGCGCAAAAGAACGAACGGCAAAACAGACTGAACTAAAGTTCTAAACCACAACTAATGTTTATGCATAGGTGTACAGGATGTGGCGCGGTCGTTGGCGTCGGTGGTGATGGTGGTGGTGGAGGTGGCGGCCAGGAGTTCAACACTGGATTCGAGATAAGGTCTCATGCAATTCGTTGAGTGGTTTTCATGTGGTTTCTGTATCTCGTGTCCTCTCTATTCCTGTTCATCTGCAGTCGTCTGACCTCCGGCCTCTGGCCGCCAGAGTTCAGTGTGTGATATTTGAATGGGCCAGGACGACGAGTGTGTCCCTTGCTACACCCGCATTGAGGTAATTGCGGTCGGAGCTCAGCTAGATTGAGTGTTTCTTTTTTTTGTTTATTGATCGAATAAATTTATTCGGTTTTAAGTGATTTTCAAAACCAAAGCAGAGAGAGGGATTGTTGCGAGTGGTGTGGTGGTAAATGGGAGAGGGTTGTGATTGGAGGCGCTACAGTCCGAGGTGGACATGGGCCTAACTTCTCAGCAACCACTCGTTTTGTGCGTGCTATTGCTCTCTCACGAGCGGAGGGGACCGACAGTTTAATGCCGACTCCAAACGGTGGGATTGAGGAGCTTTTTCTAGACACTTATGCTCTTTGAGCATTGTCCAATGTGCAAGACCAATGTGCACATGTACCTCTTCTCCCTTTCTCCCTCTATACCGTCGGCTCGTGCTGTGTCTTGATTCTGGACACTTAAGGGTACGCGTAACCCCTTTTGCGCGGGAAAAAAAATTGTCCGTGGACTCGAAAGAGCTGAAGCCGTGAAAAAATGTCTGATGTTTTTTCGAGACTCGAACCTGAGACCTCGATCGTAGGAGTCGATGCCCACTACGCCACGGTGGCGGTATCCTTTGGTGGGTAATAATTATGTCTACCTTCCGTTCCCACTGCTCTGCGCAGCCATTTCTCATTTCATAACCATGTCCCAAGCAAGCAATATTACCCCACCCCCTATATGTCACTCCGTTTCTCTTGTTCCTTCATTTTTTTGTTATCCTTGGACCGTCATGTAATAATCATTTCTCTCGTCGAAATCAAGAGAGCATAAAGAAATCCATTTGACGGCAACATTAAGCAATAAGACAAACAGCTCGCTCTATCTCTTAATGGCGTCCTTATCCATTTAATAGCCACCCCCCTTCGCAGCGAAACAATATGCCGCCCCCGGTCCGCCCAGTCGGCCAGTCCACAACTGAAAATTTAATCAGCGACAATACCGCTTACTCGGGCGAGGCCACAACAGCAGAAATAAGGACGACTAAACCCGGTGTACGTGACTATTATTTGAATGTACTCGCTCTTGAATTCGAGTGGGATCATATACGAAACTCCCTCTCTCTCTCCTCCTCCATCGCCTGTCTTCGAGTCGGATCATATGCGAAACCCCCTCCCTTTCTCCTCCTCCTCCTCCTCCTCCTCTTGTTTTTCCTGCATCCCCTCTTGATATTTATTGTCTCTGAATGGATAACGTTTTCAATTTCATTTGATTGGTCGTTGGTCTGTCCACGCAAACGCCTCCCTCTCCTCCCCCTTCTCCCCTCCCTCCTCCTCCTCCTTCTCGACTGACACGACACTGACTGAATTGTGTCGCTCGGCGCAAAAAGACGGATAAGAGCGAAACGCGCGAAGCCACTTCACTTACTAGCTGCAAAACAACGATGTACATCCTTCCTTCCTTCCTGGCTGGCTCATCATTCTTTCATCGCCCCAAAAAATACGGAAATTAAATAGTTTCCTCCTTCATGCAGATTGCCATCCCCCCACCGCCGCCCCGCCGCCCCCGCCGCCGCCACCAGAGACCATTTGTTTCAACAAATCTGAGCAGCGTGCAGCTGTATATCGTCGCATCTTTGTGTCGCATTGTTAATCACGGGATTTATCTTTCTTAGAACGCCCGCTCGACGCTTACTGGGCGTCGTCGGTCGGGTGCGATGGCGATGGCGATGGCGATGGCGATGGCGGGCGGAAGGCCGGATATAAGGAGTCTTCCTCTGCGAAAAAGTTTTTCTTCTCTCGGCTTCACTCGCCCCCCCAGAGGAGAGAAAAATAGCCTGGAAAGCAGAGATATTTCCCGTCGACGTGATATCCGCGGGGTTGGCCGAAGAGATGGGGCACAACAAAACATCAAAACTTGTTCCGTTTGCCGCCGCCGTTGCCGTCGTTGTTGTTGTTGGGTTTTTAATTCATTTTTTTTTTTTTGAAAATTTGCTGCAGCAGCGGCACCCCTTCATTTTTGAGCAGAAAAACTTAGCCCTCGACAAGTGTTTGGCTTCGAAACTCAACCGCCGCCGCCGCCCGCTGAAGACCCTCGCAACAGAGAAGAAGCCATGTTCGTGCCGACGACGCACACCAGATGGTGGTGGTGGTCCTTGAATGCGGTGGAAATGGTAGTTTTAGACATAAATTCCGACGATTGTGCGAAGGACATTGTTATGCAAAAAGAACACTCACAAGGATGAGGACGAGAGAGAGAGAGCATGGGGGTGGGGGAGACAGGGGGAGTTGAACGTGATCTTGTCAGTTTTCGGGAGCCTGCATCAAGATTAGATGAAACATGAGTTGCTTTGGCAATTCGGATTTTGGGTTGGACTCGTAAATGTGTCCAGACAAAAGTCAGGAAACAAAGTTTCTCTTGAGTGTACGAGTTTTGAATAATGTTGCGCAACAATTGGTTTCGAAAGGGATGATGTGTTTCAAACCGAAGATTACCCCCGGGGGGATGTTTGGGTGGAGAGAAAGTTTGGTGGCTCGGGATGTGTTCTGGGGAATTTAGGAGATTTATGACGACGAAACATATCGAAGGGTTTTGAGGAATGAGAGAGGGGCCAGGGGCGATAGACAGCGAGTGGATCAGGTGGCTGGATAGGAAAGGGTCCAGGACCTTGAGGTGGAGAGGTGCCACAGGGTATCGACGGGCACGGTTAGCTGGTCAAGGAGGGGCTTAGAACGATTAGAAAGCGTGTGCGTCAGTTGGCTGGGCAGAGAAGGGTTAAGAGAGATCGGAGAGGTGCCTCTGGACAGAATGTGGACCAGTTGGATGGGCAGAGGAGGGTTCAGAGAGATCGGAGAGGTGTCTCTGGACAGGATGTGGACCAGTTGGCTGGGCAGAGAAGGGTTCAGAGAGATCGGAGAGGTGTCTCTGGACAGGATGTGGACCAGTTGGATGGGCAGAGGAGGGTTCAGAGAGATCGGAGAGGTGTCTCTGGACAGGATGTGGACCAGTTGACTGGTCAGGGAAAGGGATTGTGACTTTTGATGGACACAAAGAAGGCCCAGCTCCACCTCAGACTGCAGCGCCATCAAAAGAAGACGAAAAGGACACAGAAACTGAAAGAAATTCAAGGGTTTTCAGGTGAATCGTCAGAAAAGAAGTCAAATGCATTCAACTCCGTAGTGAACTCCTCTCATTTCATTCAAAATCCGAGCACTTACACCGACTTACACTTGATGTCTTTCCACGAAATTGCACTCAGTGGCAATTCCCCCCTTCCCCCTCCCACACAATGCTCGCGATTTCATCGATAATCCTTTCGCGACCTTCACAATTGTCGTACTCCTCGCACGAACTACAGAAGCCTCCGGTTGTCCTTGTTCCCATCGCGAGCTCTGTAATGGGAATCCCTTCACAAAAAAAAAAACAAGAAATCAAATCAAAGATTTATAAATCGCATCGTTGCACTTTAAAATCCAATCCCATCTTAATGCCTGCGCCCTGCCCACCACTCTCGGCGCACACACACATTCCGTGCGATCGAGTCACAGGGGGCGGCGGCTGGAGATGAGAAGCCATCAAAGAAACCCAGTGATGTGTAAATATTTCTTATCCCGACCAAATCAGACTCAAGTTTCTCGTATTCCCTCCTTCACTCGGTTGCCATTCTACCACTTATCCTTTCGATCCTTTCTCGGTTTTCTTTTTTTTTCGGTCGAATTTATTGAACTTTCAACTGAAGTCTGTATTTATGACAAAATTATTACTCATACGGCAGTCATCCCGGGCCTGATATCCTACCTAGGCACCATCCCTCGCCCTCCCTCTCCCTTTGTCGACATATTATCCCGAGATTCACTTAGGGGAGGAAAAAGGGAATCCCTGAAAGGAGAGCAGAAGCAGAACACACACAAAAATCCTTCCATCAAATGGATGACGGATGATTTGGCATGAGGTGGTTGCGGGTTGCGGGGTGTGTGTGTGAGTGCGTCCCAGTTCCCGTTTAAACCATAAATTTCTTCAACTACTTTGCATTATCCTTGCGAGAGCGAAAGGGAATTACGACGAGAAGGGATGTAAGAGGGCACCCCCATCATCCGCTGAGAAGAAGGTAAATCCTTGTGATTTCTTTTAAACTTTTTTCTCCCCCCCCCCCACCCCTCTCATCTCACATGAATATATCCCATTCGCCCGCCCGGGATGTCCCCGTTATCCTTCGAATAGAAAATAATATTCAAAATAGGATATGAAGTCATTTTGTGGATGATTTTGTGAATGAATGAATGGAAAGCAGAAGATCGCTTGTGGTACTCGTACGTGTGGAGAGAGGGAGGACGGGAGCTAAGCGTTTCACCGGATATCCGACATTTGATCAAAAAGGTCCTGCATTTGCTCAGACCTCACTCGCCCTTGGTGAATGTATTTTTGTGTAGAATATCCCTCCGACAACGACGAAAGGTGAACTCTCTTCACTTCTTCGCCAGATCTCTGGTCACGGAGCGACGGGGAGGGAGGGAGGGAGTGAAGGGAGATTGCGGTTGGGTTTTGAATAACGATAACTACACGAAAGGAAGCCATTTTCCATGGTGTAAGGACATTTAACTATGTATGTCGTCGTCCTCCTCTCTCTCTCTCTCTCCTCCTCGCAGGACGAAAGGGAAGCCCACAA
Organism: Myathropa florea; assembly: GCA_930367185.1. Classification (NCBI taxonomy): domain Eukaryota; kingdom Metazoa; phylum Arthropoda; class Insecta; order Diptera; family Syrphidae; genus Myathropa; species Myathropa florea. Next base: position 2,632,142 of record OV884005.1, on the reverse strand, counting down.
GCTGAGGGAGCTGTACTTATCCGTTTAACTGTATAATTGAATTGAATTAAGGTGAATTCAAGTTAAGTTCCCTCAGATATACGGTTTTTTTTTCTCTGAATCACTCTCCGGTGATGGGGCGACGACGACGACAACGACGACGACGACGGTGATGAGAGAGAGAGAGAGCGAATGAATGTAAATGGTTAACAGGAGGATGGTTCTTTGTGTAGAGCGGTGCCACTAAATTAAAGTTAAGCGGTTTTCGATTGAAATTGTTGTGGTGTTTTGCTTTTTATCCTCAATTTTTGTGTGGTTTCCTGGGATTCCTTCTTTTTTTTGCTGTTTGTTATCTCTCCGTTTTTTTTTGTCGTTTCTCTGGGTTTGGCTCTTCTGTTGAACAGTGATTTGCTTACAAACGGGATGTTGTCCTTTGAGCGGCAGGAAATCGCAGGGAAATTGTCGGAATGGCAATTGAACTGAACGACAATGATGATTTTACACGGGGAAAGTGCTTGTTTGTGAAGGCGGCCGTAGGAAGGCGTCTGAATTCTTTGGAATTTTATTTATTTTTTTTGCATTATTTTCTTTTGAAAGGAATTGAGAAGAGATCTGCCTTTTGGGAGGGGATGACGACTGGATGGCGCAGTTGGTTAAGTGCATGACTCAGTGTCGAAGATCTTGCTGCCCACAGAAACTTGATGTGCGAAATTGGAGACAGCGGGCAAAGGATCATGCTAGATGGAGAGGCTTCTTGGTTGAGGCCCAGGTCCACCCCGGACTGTAGCGCCAGCTGGGGAGGCTCGTTGGTTGAGGCCCAGGTCCACCCCGGACTGTAGCGCCAGCTGGGGAGGCTCGTTGGTTGAGGCCCAGGTCCACCCCGGACTGTAGCGCCAGCTGGGGAGGCTTGTTGGGCGAGGCCCAGGTCCACCCCGGACTGTAGCGCCAGCTGGGGAGGCTTGTTGGGCGAGGCCCAGGTCCATCACTGACTGTAGCACCATCTCTTCTGGTGGAAGAAGAATCCAGAAGAAGCAGAATCCACTGACAAATCCTCGCCTATTTGCGACAAACACAAAAGAAACAGAAAAGAATTTGATCAAGTGGATGAAAGCTGTGGAGCACACAGAATTGACCACACAGACAAGGACAGAGACTGCAGCATTCTATGGAACTCAATAAAGGACACCAGGTTGCAAAACAAACGAAGAGCATTAAGCCATAAACAATAAACAAGAGCCAAGCCCCTTCAATCAATGGGAGGCTGGACGTCCGTTGAACTCTCAAGCCCCTCGTCGGCTCACTCTCCTGTGAACAACTGTCTGCCTCTTTGGCAAACAAATTGCCTTCTCCTCAAAACAAAATTCAACCGAACTGTGTGAGAAAACCTGGAAATCCGAAAACTGCATCTCCTCCTTCAATTAACAACGTTCCCCTGGCAACGTCAAAGGATCCCCTCTCTCGTTCAAAACTAATAACAACTCCTCATCGCCGGTTCACCACGCCCTCTCCTCAGGTCGAAACAAAACAGAGACAGACACAGGATTTAGGATGAAAGAGAGGAGGAAAAAAATTGTAATTCTTTTGATTAACTCAAATATCCTGCATGAGACCAAAAGAGCCACATCCTGGCAATTCATTCGCTTGCATTGCGATTGCAATTGCCATTCATTCTTACGTTACAAATCATCATCCCCTCTCCCCCCGCCACATGCGCATTCAATGCGCAATCGAATGGAAGAAAAGAGGAGGGGGGCATGCATACGAGTACGTCAGCCGAACGCATGGACCAGTGCAGATATGAAGGGAAAAAGGATATTTTTCGAAGATGAACGACTGCTAATATGTGAACAGCAGCAGCCACTCGAGCCGAGATAAGTGGCCAGGGACGAGTGGGGTGTCCCCTTGTAATTACTACATTATTAGGAATTATTGCTTGTCAATGAATGAAGTACCCCTGAGTCCTGCGGAAGGACGATGATAATGATTTACCTCGGAGTTCTCGAATATTATTAAATTTTGATTAAGTGCCTCTGCAGGGGTTGGGGGCGAGGGGTGCGTGTGGGGGTTATCTTAAATAATATTTACGACAGCGAGGACCAACTGCTAACGCAGGCAATCTACCGTCCACAAGGTGATTTAATGAAACCCCCGAAAATGTATGCCGGGGGGTGACTTAATTTATGGTTATGGCAACGGCCACCGAGAGTGCAAATTCGCTTCGATGTCAAGCGATGGCCGCCGCCGTCCTCCGATCGCCCCAATCGCCTACACATGCAGGGAGTGGGTCTCACATCTCCGATGTCCTTGCATGTGGCATGTGGTGTGCTGTACAGTGAAACTTGCCACACAAATTTCCCGTAAGTTTTTCCTTTGAACAATTTTTCTATCCCCGCCACGACATGCGAAAATACAAAGTAATGCTAAAACTTTTTCTCCGCAGGAACAAATCCTTACAGGAGGCAGGAGCAGCAGCACCAGCAGCGGCAGCACCAGCAGCAGGAGCAAAGCACTGCCCTGTTACAGCGGAGGAATTATTGAAATTTATTTATCAGGATAATAAAAGTTCCTGCGCTTCGGTTTGGCTTTGGTTTTGGGTTACGATTCGAATTCCACGTTTTTTTTTTCCTCCGCATTTCTTTTTCGCTTCATTTTAGTTTCCGCCTGCCACCACCGGCACCGATCGTCTGGTGAGTCTAGTGGGGCAGCGGTGTTAATGGGATAAACTTAAATGAAATTACGAATTATTGCATTTGTAGTTCGGATGGTATTTGACGGTAGAGCGGGGTTCAAATAAAAACAGCGAGAGTTCTTGGGGCGTCACTGCAGCAGCGTGGAAGTTTTCTGTTCAAAAAGTTTGCGCTGAAATACACATTTTAGTGGATTTTGACACTTGCCTTCAAGCGCTGTCAAATGAAATGGACTCAGCACAGCTGAACAGCTGAAGAGGAAAATTAAACGTCATTGTTGTGTGTCCTTCAGGTGGCGTTGAAGAAGCTCTGCTTGCGAGACGCTGCAGTCAAGATGCAGAGGAAATTATTTCAATTGTTGTTTCTTCTGAGGGGGGGATGCCAGGTGGGGAACGGAGACTGAGCGCCAGCTAAGTGGAGAAACTTGTAATCGGAAAGTGACTTAAGTCAAAACAGAAGAAGTTCCATGATTTGTCCAAAAAACTATTTTTATCAACAATGACATTTCGAGGGGGGGGGTAACAGGATAACGAAGTTGCAGATATTTGGACAATCCAATGAAGCTGATTACAGTTTTCAATCCCCTGCGCCAATGATCGTCCTCAAGGGGGTGGGATGGACACCAGAGGTTAAAGTGACTGTCACCGGTGAAGCAGCTGCCACCGGCTTGAATGTATCCATTGTGCTGGTGGACACCAGGAGATCTTATAAAGCGTGGGCCATCTAGTGGTTTTTTTTAAATCACAGGTTATTGTGACACTGACAGCTGTTTCCCGCTCAAAATCTTGACTAATCTTGACCTTCGCGGAACGGTGAAGGACCGATGTTATGTCAACAATCCGGAAACCGATTCCGATTCAAGCACTTAAGGCCAGTATCATCCAAGCAATCCGTGAGCTATAGCCCGAAACCATCAACAAGGTCTTGGACAATTGGGGTGATAGAATGCGCTACTGTGAAGCCAGCCGAGGCAGCCACTTGAATGACATAATGGGAATGTTTGTTCTTATCAATGAAGCCATAATACATGGAAAAAGATTTAATTTTGTTAATTTTGTTGCATTTTTAAAAAGAAACTTGTATTTGGTCCACCCTTTATGTAGGCTGTACAGCGACAGGGACTAGCCAGGCGTCTGCGGATCGAAAGCTAGGCCATGTAGAACGCATGGGCAACTTAGTTCCGGCCCAAAGAGTCTTCGACTTGTATTTGGCCCACCCTGTTGTTGACAGAGAAGAACTTCAGTAATATTTCCCTTATGCAGGCAGCAAAATGTTACTCCGCCTAAATGTATGCAATCTGAAACGTAAGTTGGGAAAATTTGTTCCCCTGAGAGAACTGTCCGCATTAGAAGGTTTCCCTGTACATCTGTTTGTGTAAAATGGCCACCTGAACCTTCTTTGACACCTCCCACCAATCACAACAAACATCCTGTCCATCGCTTATCCACCGCCCCACTCAATCGGTGTCCATCAGAAAGGGATCATCTGGCTTTTCGGTGGCCACCTCGCTTGTCGTCAATTTCAGACCTTTACCTCGCCACACACAGACGGTGGATAAATATTCACCAATTTATCTGAAACACTCGCACAGTGGTGCCACGCCCACCGACATCATCTACTTAATTGAAAAAAAAAACAAGAAACAACACGAAAAATAAAGACAAATACCACCGGAGTCCGTATCGGATTTTAATTAATTACTCTCATTTACCTGATTGCGATGTGAAATAAACCAAACCAGACTGTGTTCAAGGTGGGATCTGGCTACCGCTTCTCCTCCGGCCAAAAAACCATCCCCCGGCTTCATTATTCTCACACCGGGACATTGGTGCCAATTTAAAATCCCATTTCGTATGTTTGCCGGGCACACAATTCAATCACAACAACGGGTAATTAATTAGCCCCCAAATCAATTAAATCAACAACAACAATGGCATCCTTAAGGACGCCACTGTCATCCCTCCGATGGATTCCCACCGCCGGCTTCCCTCCTCACAACGGAATGGATGACACGAGGGAGACTAGTCTAAATTTCTGTCAATTTGACAGTGACGGCGACAAACGGACTCAACACCGACATAATGACTCGAAATCGAGAAACGTTGTTGGCGACGAATTGATGGCAGCCGACGATGGCTGATAACAAAGGCGAGCACTTTCAAAGGGACGAGCGGAAACAATCGTCCCCCCCACACACACACAAGGACCTATCAATAATTCGGGATTCAAAGGAGCTTACCGAAGTATGGCAGACACCTTGGAGTTCCCGGCTCCCGAAGGGGATGCTTTGCGAAAAAAGGACGAACAAAAAACAAATTGAATCTCGCAGGATAACAGCAGCAGCAGCGGCAGCAGTGGTAATGGTCATAAAGGAGCCATTTGCAAGCATAGTTTGACACATACTGATGGCAGCCGCTTCCCGCACCACGCCCCAGGGCCAATAATAACGAGCGTTAGACGTCTATTCTCGAAATGGCGCCCCCTAATAGCCCCCAAAGGAAGCAGTCCCACCACTGGCCACGGTAACAAGGAAAAAACCCACCGAACAAACGAACAGAAACGAAATGAGTGAATGTCGTTATTGTGGCGATTTTTTTTCATCCTCTCTCTCGCTCGCTTCGTTTGTTTGTTTTGTGTTCTGTCCTTTGTCCTTCCGAGAGAGAGAGTGCCTGTGTCTGTTTGCTGATGGTGATTGAAATTAGGCATCACACAAAGGAGAGCGAGAAGAATGCTCGTATTATTTGAGCAGACACAGACCGGTCGTTGCAAATGATTGAAGGGAATGTGTTTGGTTGTCCTTGATGTTTGACACAGCGGCAGCGGCGGCGGGACTAGTTCCTCTCATCATTCGTTCACGAAATTAGTTAGAGCGCGCGGAGGGATGAATGAAGTGAATGTGCCCAGAAGGATAATGGTTGAGTCGTTTAGGTATCGAAGAAAATGAGGAACTATAAATTATCGAGGTCCTTTGTGGCGAACGACGATGGCCGATGGCCGATGGAATGATGAGAATCGAGAGGACATTAGGGAACGAATTAGGAGAGGTAAATGTCAAATTAATGCGCTGCTGGTTGGTCACAAATAAGTGTCGGTCAGCAAATGACGGGAATGGTGTCGCTAATGCGAACGAATGAGATTGGTTTTGTCATGCGGCTGGGGTTTTCAATCTTCTCTTTCGGGCAGTTTGACGATGTTCGCATTGAATCGAGACTATTTCGGCGGTCACTCACTCTGTAGGCCTTGATTCGAAGAAGGGAAGTCGTTTTTCTTGCAGGAATCACTTCCTTCATGAATCCATCACATCCTTTTGCGGAACAAAAACCTCGTTGAAGGCGATGGGTTGTCTTCTTGACATGAGACCACAGTTCGGGATGGACCTTATCCTCATCCAACAAGTCACCCAGTCGCCTCCAGTTGCTCCCCTGAAGGATTGATGGAAGATGACGACTCACCACTGATGTGCTCCTTTGCATTCAGTCTTCATCTCTCTGAACACGTCCCCCCGTTTCACGATTAAATTCCACACATCGAACACATCCATTCGGCTCAGGTTCTTCTAAATCATTGGGTCATCAGAAGTGGTTACACAAAATGTCTAGTTAAGGATTTAGGTCCGTGCCCAATCCCCCCACCGTCGCAGAGTTCACAGCAATCATGCTTCCTTGACCTTTTTCCTTTTCGGAGAAAGCAATTCATTTCGCAAGGATCCGCACAGACTTTCCATACATCCCCCCCCTCTGTCTACATAGACCACATAAATATTCACAATCCACCTATAAAAAGACAGAGAGAGAGAGAGGGAGAGGGGGTGAGGGAGAGAAACTGCTCGTTTCAAATTCAACATCTTAACCCGAACTGCTTCGACCGTCTTAGTTCATGGGTTATCCCCCACGTGCTCTTCAAATCCGCATGGCCTTTCCCCAACCATTTCAATTTGCCTCACTCCCTCGCTCTGTACACAAACCCACACACACACTCGCACTCGCACACACAAATGAACATTTATCATCTAATTTATTTGAACAAATTGTTTCGGGAAGGAACTAGATCCGGCGACGGCGGCGGTGGCGGCGAGGAATAAGAGAAACACAATAACAACGGAGGATGGAAAAAAAAAATGAAAAACTTTCTACATCCCTCATAAATCCAACGGCGGCATGTGTGGAGCTCTCTCTGGATTTACAAGTAATCCACAACTACAACTACAACCATCATCCCCCCCACCACCGGCACAGCAACAGAACGAGAACGAACAGCAGCTCCAGCTTCGGCACTCCCCCTGGCCGAGCATGTTGTAGGTACAAGCGAACAAAACATATAATCCGTCCGATATTAAATGTCTCAGCAGGACATAATCCTTTGAATTAGTATTTTCATTTAATTGCTTCAAAATCCGAAACTTTGGATCCAAACACGGACTTGGACGAGGCATGCGGAGAGCTACGCTGGCGACAGCGACGACGACGAGGACGACGAAGAGTCCGGACGAAGTCTACAGAGACCGAGACCGGAGGAGGCATGTCTAACAATGCGAGCGTACAGTGGGAATGGAGAAGGACCGAAACCAATTGCCTGTTTCCGGATTTCTAGATTTCACAACGGCCAGGGGGGAAAAGGTGGGTGCTCCCACTTGTGTGCCGGCGCCGGTGGCGGTGGCGGCGTGTTGGGTCGAGCTTTAAATTAATTAAAAGCCATTTAAAAATTAATTGAAACGTAATCGCAGGGGCCTTCGACGTGAGGTGGTCACACGGTAGGTTATTTGTTGACACAATAGACCGTGATTTGGTGTGGGACAGAATCCTAACTGGGCAGAGGAAGGGATCCCTGCAGAGTGGAGATGAGTTTAAGGCGAAGGCTTGTCGCGTTCAGAGCACTTTCGGAGAGAGAAGTGAAGGAATGCGTTGAGCCTAAGATCGACGACGCCTCGGACCAGAAAAATGAACGCGACTGAAGGGATCCCTGAGTGGGGACTAGGCAACGAATTCGACGAAGGCTTCTCACGTTGGGAGCAAAATCACCGGGAATCATCGGAATTGTCCCTAAGAAGAGGATTGGAGAAGTCAAAGAATACAGTCTACCAAACTCAAGCTCAAGACTGAACGCGGCTGAAGAAATGAGGGCCATCGGAGATCAACGAAACCTCTGGGCCCAGGAATGGACGCGTCTGAAGAAATGAGGCCCGCCTAAGATCAACGAAGCCTCGGGGCCCAGGAATGGACGCGTTTGAAGAAATGAGGGCCACCGAAGTTCAACGAAGCCTCTGACCAGAAGAATGAACGCGGCTGAAGGAATGAGGTCAACAAGGCCTCAAGGCTCAAAAATGAACGCGTCGGAAAGAATAGGGGCCATCTAACAACAACAGAGCCTCGAGGCGCAGAACTGAACGCAACTTGATCTGATTCTCCTCGTCCTTGTCCAGATTTTCAAGCGGCTACACACCGCCTACACCTCAAAACAAAAACTTTGGCTAATGCTTGAGAAAAACTGAAATAGATGAGCTCAGAGAGAGAGGGAGACTGAATGAGCTCGCTCGAGAAGCAGAGATTATCTAACAGAATTCCACAAACTCCGGAAAACAAAGGAAGACAAACATTAACCCACTTATCCTATTCGTACGTGAACCCTCTCTGAACCATCCCCCAAAGCGGATGCAAAGTTCCTGCACCCATTCATTCGCTTCCGAGAATTGCAGAAAGAGAGCTGTTAATATCCAAACTAATTGCAATTTACCAGCGAAAACTTCATTAACTCCCTTCAAGTACCAATATTTGGAGTAATAAACAAAAACCCAAAACTTTCAAGATTCACAAATTATCCTTGGCAAAGGTAAACGCTGTAATCATTCATCAGCACACACCCCCGAAGAGACGATGATGACGTTCCAAGAAACACTCCCAGCATCCAGCAGACGCCCAAACAAACAAATCCCTTGCTGCCAACTAATTATCAAGACGCACATCCTGCAGCCCCACTGCATCCTGCAGCCCCACGCATGTGGGGCGGCGCTGGGGATAAGGGAAAATCAAATTAAATAATTAATTCATTTTGTGCAGAATCAGAAATGGGGGCAAAGGAGCGGAAGACTGATGGGACTTGGGGCCTGGCGCAGTCAGGCGAGCGAGGATTCGCCTCAAATTGGATTCCGCTGTTGCATCGCTCCCAGTGAAGCATTGAACTTGCAGTTCAATGGGCAAGTTCAGCAGTGGGACTCAAGGACACTCATCCCAATCCATGACATCCAGCTTATCGCTCCGGCTCCAGACGGGCCACTCAATCTCGGCAAACAACCGCACGCCTCTGACTGCAACTATTCGCAGCAAGTTCATGCTCAACTTCATCTCGATTGTCTCCGTCAGTCGAGGACCTGCAGGGCATCCGGAAATTCAATCAATTCCCTCCCCCGAGACCGAGACCGAGACCGAGACCGAGTGTCTATTCAAAACTCGCTCGGCTAAGTGGCGTGAACACAACAACAGCAGGTGGGACGGATGCGCCCCCATCACTCACTCAGCGTGTCTCTATCGGGTGCGAGTCAATAATAATTACCACATTAATTAAGAGCCGAATCTGGAGTCTTCCCCAAGACTCCTGGCAGCCGTTGCACGCGCACAAAAGAAAGTCAATCGGCGAGGGATGGTCCTGTAAAAAGGATATGCTCCACGCTGCCGTGCCCAGGCGCGTCGCTCGTCTCATGTGTTTGACACACACAATCGAGTCCTCGCTCTGGCGTGAGCTATCGTTGTCGCTGGCAATTAATTATAGCCGTGCATTCAGCGGTGATTGAGACTCGTAATGAAGACGTTTGATTATAACGAGCAAGCTGTGGCCAGGAATAGGATCGATGGGGCTGTGTAACGAGGAGATGGCATCTGCAGGAGGGTGGAGGAGGGCATGCGATGCTTGGGGATAATCAGGCTGTTTGTGTGGTCAGTGATGTGTGCTGTCGATGATGAGATAGTAAGTGTTTACGCGACGATATTTGTAAGCGATAGCCTGAGGGGGGGAATTTCACTCGGAAATGACTTCGGATTTAAGGAGAATTTGTCACCATTAAGTGAGAGAAAAGGCTTTGGGGTGAATTCTTGACTGTGGACGGAGTTTGGGATGCAGAAGGGTGGACATAGGGTGAAGGAATTTTGAAGGAAGGGGATGAGCTGACTCTCGGCCACAGAGAGTACAAGCACCGTACGATGCGGGGACCATGAGTGTTGTCCACCAGCGCACCGGTCTCAGGAACTTTTTGCACAAACTTGCGTGCAGCAGTCGCAGTGGGTGCTTCATTTCGGCCAAAAATTCTTTTCAAAAACGCCCTGTTTGGGCTACACAGCACTCACTTTGCAAGTAAGTTTTCAATATTTTCCAGCGGTGTTCAAGCGTAAAGCTGCTGATTTCGTGGAGGCGGAGGTGTGATACTGACTTTCTGTCAAGATTTCGAGGGGGAAACAGCTGTCAGTGTCAAAATAACCTATGATTTAAAAAGAAACCACTAGATGGCCCACGCTCTAGCAATTTTCTGTCAAAGATGGTTGCTTACTCACTTTCCTCTTGATTAATACCTCATCCCTCACAGAGCCATGTATTTACACAGCGGCCCCCTCCGTCTAAATCATATCCTGCCGCCAATCTTAGTCCCATTCATCTCTCACAGGACGTCCAATGACCCCATTCACTGGAGGACACACAGCCCACAGCCCGGCAATAAGTTAATTTTCCATAAATCTAACGATTTATATTCCCCCAACACCATAGAGCCTTCCACGTACTCATTGTGACTGTTAATTTGTGGCCTCGGCTTACTCAGCAACAACCGCCGCACGAAATAATGGACAAAAACGACAAGACCGACGAAAAGCAGCAAAAAAAAGACGACAACAAAATGAAAGAAAATAATTTGTAGAGCAATGTCTCCACTCACATTCGGTATATCCTGTGATAAATGTCCTCTTGCTGGTCCCGCTGGTGCGCCTATGCGAGCCGCCAGCCACACGACCGTGGTGTCTCCCCCTCCCCCCAGCTGTGTGCCACTAAGTGAATAATAATTTTCAGCTCCTCCCGCTGACCGCCACCGCGATGACTTTATCTGTCGTCCGAATGCAAAAAAAAAGGATAAAACTTATTGCGGAGCGACGTTTTTGTAATATTTCTTGTGAAACTCACCTCCCAACGGGGTGGGGGCTTGCAGTGCTCTTGTCTTCTCGTCTTCTCAGTTTTTCTGCACTTTTTTGCCTTCGGTTTCTGGGACACGATCGGACAGAGTTGCCAGCGGCAGCAGAGCCGCACGTTTATGACATTTCTTCTGACATTTGTCGAGTTGTGGACGTGTGTGAGTTCACGTATAGAAATTTAATTGTGCCGAGTGTTGGAAAGTGGTGTTCTTGGTTTTTTTTTCCTCGAGTGAGCATGCATCTCTCTCCCCTGGTGGGGGGTAATTTGCTGCAGATGCGACAGTTGCTAGTGCATTTGCTCTCATTCTTGAGGCGTCTCCTCTTGTGGTTCGTTGCTGAGATCAAATACGGTCACCAGCCGTGTTATGTGACCGACCAAACGGACGTTCGGTGTGGAGGCAATGAAGAAAAATGTGCAAAGTAGTCCTCTGGGGTTGCGAGTGCGATAAATATGAATACCCTTGTGGTTGGTGTTGTCACCGTGAGGGGTTTTAGTTGAGAATCTTACAGAAGACTGCCAGGAGTTGACTTGGACGGCGGTTACTTGAGTGGAAGAGGGCTGAAATGGCGTACAACTTTACAAAAGGTTGGAAAGAGAAGGGTTGGATCGCCGAAAATGCATCTCTATCCAACTGTTTGGCAAATCAGACGCTCTCTCGCCGACATTTCTGCTTTCTTCTGCTCACCGTCTTGGAAGAGCTCTAATTTGAGGTCTGATTATGGAGAAACTCAGTCGAATTCGACTCGTTTGAGATGAGCATTTGGCCCGTCAACGCTTGTCTCAGATCAGCTCATCTAATCGATGGACCTTTTTCTTCCTAAGCCTCAACCAAGAACCCTTCCCAGCTGGCGCTACAGTCCGGGCTGGACCCGGGCCTCAACCAAGAAGCCTCCCCAGCTGGCGCTACAGTCCGGGGTGGACCTGGGCCTCAACCAAGAAGCCTCCCCAGCTGGCGCTTCAGTCCGGGGTGGACCTGGGCCTCAACCAACGAGCCTCTACAGCTGGCGCTACAGTCCGGGGTGGACCCGGGCCTCAACCAAGAAGCCTTCCCAGCTGGCGCTGCAGTCCAGGATGGACCTGGGCCTCAACCAAGAAGCTCCCCAGCTGCAGCTACAGTTCGGGGTGCACCTGGGCCTCAACCAAGAAGCCTCCCCAGCTGGCGCTTCAGTCCGGGGTGGACCTGGGCCTCAACCAAGAAGCCTCCCCAGCTGGCGCTACAGTCCGGGGTGGACCTGGGCCTCAACCAAGAAGCCTCCCCAGCTGGCGCTACAGTCCGGGGTGGACCTGGGCCTCAACCAAGAAGCCTCCCCAGCTGGCGCTTCAGTCCGGGGTGGACCTGGGCCTCAACCAAGAAGCCTCCCCAGCTGGCGCTTCAGTCCGGGGTGGACCTGGGCCTCAACCAAGAAGCCTCCCCAGCTGGCGCTACAGTCCGGGGTGGACCCGAGCCTCAACCAAGAAGCCTACCCAGCTGGCGCTTCAGTCCGGGGTGGCCCTGGGCCTCAACCAAGAAGCCTCCCCAGCTGGCGCTACAGTCCGGGGTGGACCTGAGCCTCGCCTAATAAACATCGCCAACTAGCATGAGGTCCCTCTCCACTTGGGTACGCCACTTTAGACGAGGACGTCCTCTGTTGCGTTGTCCCACTGGTTCAGATTTGAAGACTCCGGCCCGAACGCTCTACACGGCTCCTCGCCGGACCTTTCTCCTCAAAATTCACCAAAGCCCACCATGCCTCCCCTCTCATCCATTCCCCCATGCAAACGACTGCATGTCCACAGCCGAAAATTGAATGAACACACCAGCAATTGGGCATAAACCCCGTCTGCACCGTACACAGCCGTTTCCCGAAAGCAGTTATTAAACGTGCATTAGATGCTTAATGCTCTGTGACTGTTGTGCATGCAGCATTAGCTGCTGTTTGACCGGTCTCCTCTCTCTCTCTGCTGCAACATCACATTTAATTTTATTTATTCCGTTGTTATCCGACTTATTATTTCGACTCCCCCCCTCCCGCGTGTCCTCGAGATTTTTGCATCTGGCACTTAAAATGTCCGCACTGTCGTCCAATGGGGCGCACAAAAGACCGCCCCGAGGATGGCGAAATGTACCGCATGGTGTTCTCGGGCAGAGGCAGTTGGCATCATTTTTATTTCCATCAGGTGAATGTGATAAAGTGCGCCTTGAGGAGGCCAATCTGCCCCCTGCGCGGGGGTAATGCAATTCCGCCAAACAATGAAATGAGTTATGAAACTGCATTAGCTGGTGGTGTGGACATTGTGCGATTGTGTTGAATGGGGTTGTTGACTTTGGGTCCTTAAGAGTGGTGCGCTCGGAAGAGGAGAGTGGATGATGATTGCGTTGCAGATGTCCGAAGGAGTTGTTAAATTGTTTGGAATGAGATGTCATTTCTGATTCTGCGGTGAGGTTTTGAAGTCTGTGTTGGGAGTGTGATTTAGTGAACGACTTGGTTGGTTGCCGTATTTGGGAATTTGATGAAGTGTAACTGCTTGACTGGGCCAATTACAAGTCGAAGACTTGTTGTCCATGCGCTTGACATGGCCTAGCCATCTTTGGCTTTCAATCCGTAGACGCCTGGCTAGCCTCATGTCGCTGTACAGCCCATATTCAGGGCGGGCCAAATACAAGTTTCTTTTTAAAAATGCAATAAAATTAACAAAATTTCAATTTTGTCCATGGATTATAGCTTAATCGGAAAGAACAAACCTTCCCATTAATCATAAAATTCAAATGCCATTCAAGTGGCTGCCTTGACTTGCTTCGCACCCCGCGTATTCTGTCACCACAATTTTCCAAGACCTTGCTTATGTTTTCGGGCTGTAGCTCACGGATTGCGTGGATGACATTGGCCTTAAGTGCTTGAATTGTTTCCAGATCGTTGGCATAACATCGCTCCTTCACAGTTCCCCACAAGAACAACGTCCAAAGGGGTCAAATCGCAGCTCCAAGGCGGCCAGATCGCCAAGACGGCTGATAAGAGGGTTTGGGAATTTGGTGCGCAAAAGATCGATTGTGGCATGGGCTGTACGGCATGACGTCCTGCATGAACCAGAGGTTGTCCAAATCCATGGCTGGTGGATTCACTATCAGCCCCCTAACCAAACCTAGACCCCTTCCCAAACCATCGCCATTCAATGCCAATAGTTGCAACTCGTTTCAATCTGTCGTCCTTTTGATAGAAACCCATTCGTCCACTAAAACACCCTTTTTTCTCCCTCAACCGTGCCTCGAACTTAATTACAAGTCCCCCCGCCCTCTCTGGTGAATCCCGAATTTATTGAATTCGAACCAATGACCCGCAAAAGCTGCCGCATGTCGGATGAATTCTACGAGAAAAACGCTGCCATTTCAATTATTAAAACTTAAATTAGTTTCACCCCCTCGCCCGGGCGCTCAAAAAGACAAACCTAATCCCTAAAGCTAAGCGTAAAAACTTCTCTGTCGAACTCAATCATTCGGGGCTCCCTTTTTTGTCCATCCATCCGTCCAGCACAAACATCCTCAGCGAATGATGACGAATGATGAACAAATTCAGTTCAAACCATCGCCATAGCCACCGCCGCCACCGCCGCCACCGCTGTCAACAAACGCAAAAACAGCAGCGAAACATTTGAAAAAAATGCGCTCAGCTCCTAACCGCGCGCGCTTTGGTCCGGGAACAGAAGCCCAAATTACAACCGCAAAACCGCAATATTATTAGACAGACATACACGGCAAATGAAAGGATTTCGCGAACACGCTCGAGCTGGTGTGTGCTTGAGATTGGATTTATTTCAATCACTGGTCAGTCGGCTGAGGCGCCCAATACCGGCGCCACCATCATCGAAACCTCACGAGCAAACACAGCGGGTGCTGTTGGGCGGGTGTGTTCGCATAATAATGCACCAAACTGACAGAAATGCAACCGCAAAACCCTTTTTTTTTGTTTCGATTCGAGGGGTGGGGTGGGCGAGTGGTGGTGGTGATGTGTGCCTCACTGATTGTGCAATCATCCTGGAGTCCTCGTTTTTTTTTTTTTGGTGTGTATTCGCATCTCATGTGCGCCAGCCTGGTTTTCAATATTCAACTCGAATGGAGATGGACTTGGGGGGGCTTTTGCGAACTTTGGACGGGTGACCAATTGGAGATTACGATCCATTTCCCTCCTCTCTCTCACCCTCAATCAGAAGATGAGCCAGCAAATGATGCTTCTTTCCCTCTTCTGTCGTTCCCGATTGAATGGGGGGCTGGGGGGCTGCTGCACTGTATGATAATGTGATGACCATACGGCGGAAAACATATCCTGAATGGGGTTTTGAATGACCATAGGGACAATATGGCAGCTAAACGCCGCCGATGGAAATAAGGGTCTTCATGTGTGTGAGTGTGTCTATGTGTTGGGGAGAGGAGGAGGGGGAAGAAGATGGCGTTGAAGGCGATGAGGGCGACGAAGGCGATGAAGGCGATGAAAGCGACGGAGGCGATGGAGGCGATGAGGGCGATGAATGCGATGAAGGCGGTGAAGGCGATGAGGGCGACGAAGGCGACGAAGGCGACGAAGGCGACGAAGGCAACGAAGGCGACGAAGGCAACGAAGGCGATGAAGGCGATGAAAGCGACGAAGGCGACGAAGAACTTCATTTGTCATCGACCACAGTCGGTCTTGGCCGTCCGTCCGAAATCGCAGGCAGCTCCTCTTTTTCATTACGGAGGACATTAGGTAATAAAAGCCTGTCGCAAGCTGGTTCATTTTTTGCCTCCCCCATCTGTGCCCCATCCCGAGAGAGAGAGAGAGACAGAGTCGTGTCCGTAAGTGGCAAATTAGGGGGTGCGCCATGGGCCAGTGGATGACCATCGGTCTTCTGTTACACAGTTCGATGGCACTCCTGATTATTGTCGTGGTCTTTTGTGCAAATTGAAATACTGGAAACAAATAAAGAGAAATTGGGATCCTTTTTTTTGGCTCCCTTTTGTGCTGGACGATATTGAAAATGACTGCGAGAGGGTGGCTGGCGGAAACTAACTATGAAGCGAGTAATAAAGCTATTTGGTCAGTTCATTGTGTGTGCGGTGAGATGAGAAGGATGGGGGGAACAAATGGATGAGCTGGTCCAGGGATTAGGGGGGCTTCCTTTGAATTGAGTTGATGGCGAGTGGACGGTGAAAGGTTAGGCTGACGCGTAGTTGTGAAAGGACAATCAGAGGCGGAGGATTCTGCTGGAGAGTGAGCAGAGGTGGAGGATTCCTCCTCAAAAACTGCACACTCTGCAGCAATTTTTGAGGAGCAATCCTTCGCCTCTTCTCACTCTGCAGCAGTTACTGAGGAGGAATCCCCTGCTTCTGATTGTCAGCAGTTCGTGGCTGATCAGGCAAGACGTCCAGGGGTGTCCACTCGTGAGCGGTGATTTAAGCGTTGAAAGGGCTTTATTCTTAAACTCGCTTAAATATCAAGTTTCTGTGTCGCAAAAGATCCTGTAAAAAATGGGAAATGAGGAATCCGACGCCTCTGATTGTCAGCATTTCGTGGCTGATCAGGCAGGGTGTCCAGGGATGTCCTCTCGTGTGCGGCGATTTAAGCGTTGAAAGGGCTTTAAGAAGTGTCAAGTTCCTGTGTCGCAAAATATCCTGTAAAACACTGGGAAACGAGGAATCCTCCGCCTCTGATTGTCAGTAGTTCGTAGCTGGGGTGTCCTCTCGTGACTGGCGACTTGGTCGTTGAAAGGGCTCTAAGAAGTCAAGACCCTGTGTCGCCTTCTTTTTGTTTTCTACGACGAGGTTATAGTCAGGCAGAGACCCTTCACGGATCGGGACTCCGCTAAATTGGAATATGGCCCGGAATGAAAGGATCATAACCCTCCCACTTTACTGCATCCCTTCTGGTCCGCCTGTGTTGCCGTGATGTGATGCCGTGTGATGTTTGCCGCCGTCGAAAATCCTCAAAAGTAATGGCAAAACCCCATGGATCAAGTTACCACATTCGTGCCCATTTGCCGGTACAGACTTACTTACTTAGCGGGCTCCCGAACCGTGAAGGGTCTCTGCCTGATCATAACCTCGTCGTAAAAAAAGAAAGAAGGCGACACAGGGACTTGACTTCTTAAAGCCCTTTCCCTTTGCCTGAGACACGGCAGTCTTCCACGCCCTGCGGTCCTGGGCACGCTGCTTCCAGTTGTCCAGACCAAGCGCTCTGGCATCCGCGATAGCTTCGTCCTTGAAACGGAGGTTCGGTCTAACTTTTCTTCTCTAACCTGTGATTCGAAGACCCTCTTTGCTGAAGCGTTGTTGTCCGTTGGCTTGATGTGGCCGAGCCAGTGTAGTCGTCGTTTTTTGGCTTTTTGGACTACATCCTCATCTTTGTACAGCTCGTAGAGTTCGTGGTTGTATCCTCTTCTCCATTCGCCCTCCGGGACTGAAATTCGCCAACTCTGCTTTCCAGCTTATCGTTCAAAACTCGGCTCCATATAGAATCCTGTAGAACTGGCGGGATTAGCGTTTTGTAGAGCATGCATTTTGTCCTTCGAATTAGGAGTTTTGAACCCATTTGTTCCGCCGAACCGATGTAGCAGCGGTTTCCTTACCGCCACAGAAGTTCCTCTAAAAAACTGGGAAACCCCCGTGTGCTGGGGTACCACATTCGTGCCCATTTCCCCCAACAGAAGCTCCTCTAAAAAAAATGGGGAAACCCTCATATGTCAAGGTACCACATTTGTGCCCATTTCTTATCGGCAACCCACTCCCTCATTCATTTTTTGTCCCCATTTCGTCAGTCACACAAAGCCTGTCGTACATGCACCCCAGGCCTAGGCCACAATCAATCCGCAAGCAAGCCGCACTCATTAAGAAATCCAATTAACACCATTCCAGAGATGGCTTTGCTCTCTCTCTCAATACCCGAGCGATGTTAATTCGTGCCTGTGTGCGGCCTGGTTTTTTTTTTGCCTGTTCGTCTCTGCACCGCAGCCCGCACTCCATTCGACAAACAAACGACAATCACAGATATCCTTTTGCTCTCCGTTTGCCACTTTGTGCGCTGTGTGCACTCATAAATGTGGGAGAGCCCATGGGACGGCACTCCCTTCACCAGAAGCAGTCGAGCGACCAACTCTCGTGTACAACAATTAAATTTCAAGTAAATGTGCTCCCAGGGTGCTTTCTTTTCTTCCTCCCCACCGCCCCCCACCTCCGCACTCGCACCCGGATGTAGGGCATATCAATTACAAGGTGCTCCACCCCTTCACGAGGGAGTCGGGAGGCTTCATCGTGTCGACTGCATTAGGAAATAATAAAAACTAAAGAGGGCACTGAGTGGGTGGCAGGGGTTAAGGGACTCCTTTGTGTCGTCCTTAATTTTGAGCACCTCCCGCGCTTGTCCGTAAGTCGTGGGGGTGGTTGGGGAGGTGTCTAAGGACACAATTTCTCTCGGCAATTGTACTCTATGCACGAGTGAGCGTAGAGAAGGCAGAAAAAGAAAACGCCATCATCTCATTTCTCAATTCCTCGGGCGAGGACGAGGCTGGGGTCTGAGTGTGTGTGGGGGGGGGGGAGGTGGATCAAGTCCTCTTTTCCTTCCTTCTTTAAGAATGTGAACTTTCTTATTTATCCTCGTGTGAGTGGATGTGTATATGTCCTTCCGTTTGCATTCTCTGTGTTCTCTGTTGCAAATGGGATTCCTTGTTGTCCGACAATTTCATTTTATCTCGGGTAAAGATAAAAACAGCGACGAGAGAGGAACAAACACGGTTGATGAAAAGTGGGCGAGGCAGGGGAGGGAATGGGAGGCTTAGCAAAGGACCCAAAGGCTGAGAGGGAGAAAGGAGAATGAGAATTGCAAAACGAAGCGCGCTCTGTAAAGGAATGAAATGCATTCGTGTGTAGGTATGTGTCATTCTTCTCTCTGCCGTCATCCACCCGCAATCTTATCCAGCAAACCCCCGTTCCAGGCTCATCTTTCGGGGGGGATTTTCGGGGAAACAAAAATAATAATAAAGAATAAATTCTCCGTCAGTTGACATTATCGCTGAAGCAATTTCGGTTTCCGTTTCCGTTCGAGCGGTCTCTCTAGTCGTCTCCTCAGTTCGCCTCCTAAAGTGGATGGAGGAGTGGAGAGAGTCGAGTTGAGTTCCTCGTTCTGTGTGGAGATTCCATTGAAATTGGAATTTTATTGCACAAGTGTTAAAAAGGACTAATTTAGTGCATCAGTTAAAATTGCGGTGAATGCTGCCACTGCAACTGCCACGACTCTCTGTGCTCAGCACCACTCCCGGGGGCTTCTTGATGCAACATGTGCCACGATGTACGAGCATAACTCGTTCTCTGTCGAGGCGAATGAGCATTCTTCCACTCCTCTCATGCGATTTTTATTTTATTCCCTTTTTTCCATTTTTTTTGTGTTTGTGCGGCGCACGGTGAGTTATTAGTTGGGTGCATCCTGGCGGTGGTGCTACGCGAATGCAAAAAAGAGGTACACGAGAAAATGAGTTTCCTTTTCGTTGATGAATAATGTGTGTAAGCAGGTATCTGGTGTGTGTGTGTGGAGGGGGGGGGGGGGGGGTGTTCGTTGTGGGTGACAAGTACTTGGGAAATAGTTGGAATAATAAACGAGGTGCCGCTGCAATGAGATGAGTGGTGGAGCAGGTGATAGTGGTGAGGTGAGGACTTGGTCTAGGGTTGTGACATTTTGCAGCCTCGATGGTTGATAGGGTGGCCTTGCGACTGTGTCGGGGCTCACTGAGACCAACTGTTGGGTCCATTGTGCCCATTGTGGCCTTGGCTGTCTTGGCAGTTGTAATACCGCGGATGAGTGCCAAATTAGACAGAAATCTTCTTCTCCTTTAGCTGGCACCACAGTCCGGTGCAGGGAAATAAGTCCCCAGGAACGAAGTCCATTGAGGGACTGAAGAATAAACTGAACCTCAGTCAACATTCCCTTCCATTCAGCACGGTCTTTTGCCTGTTGCTTTTTGTTACGCACGTTGAGCTCATTGAGGCCCCTTTCCAGTCGTGAACACCACCGGTGACGTGGTCTTTGAGTCTTGGAATCTAAGACTTTTTGAAGAGGAAACTCTTCATGATTCTCTTCGTGAAACTCTTCGTAATTTGAAAAGACAAGGCTTCTGGTGTAAAAGGCGGCGCTGACTTTGATGGGACACAAATTGGCGTGACAATGACTTGTTGTTCGAGGGAAGGTCCTTGTGGGCGTTTTGATTTTGGAGGCGTGCTGTGCTTGGAACATGCAAGGACTGTGGTCCCCACGTCCGCAGTGAACTCAGAGAAATCACTCTGAGCCTTCACTGCGGTCAACGGGGTAGAGTATTCCCAATCCGCGCACAGTTCGCGGTCTGGATTTTGATCCAGGTCTTAGTCGGCTGCGATGCGTCGCAAATGACACACTCGCGCCACTAAAGGTCTGTCTTTTCTCCGAGGGGATGTCCTAGGCTGTCCTCTTTCTTCTCCGTCGAATTCTTGCAGACTTTTGGGACAGGGAGAGGCGTCTGATGGGCCGGAGCTGAATGAGACGTCGTCTGTGGTGACCATATGTGAAAGCCCTTGCTCAATCTGCCTCAATTGCTGCCAACTTCCTCCCTTTCAGTTCAGTCCACGACTTCAGTGTAACGATAGGGCCCGTCGCTCTATAGCTCGTCACTCTATTGCTCATCGCTCTACCGCTAGTCGCTCCATAGCGCGTCGCTCCATAGCTCGTCGCTCCATAGCGCGTCGCTCCATAGCTCGTCGCTCCATAGCGCGTCGCTCCATAGCGCGTCGCTCCATAGCTCGTCGCTCCATAGCGCGTCGCTCCATAGCTCGTCACTCCATAGCTCGTCACTCCATAGCTCGTCGCTCCATAGCTCGTCGCTCTATAGCTCGTCGCTCCATAGCGCGTCGCTCCATAGCTCGTCGCTCCATAGCGCGTCGCTCCATAGCTCGTCGCTCCATAGCGCGTCGCTCCATAGCTCGTCGCTCCATAGCGCGTCGCTCCATAGCGCGTCGCTCCATAGCTCGTCGCTCCATAGCGCGTCGCTCCATACCTCGTCACTCCATAGCTCGTCACTCCATAGCTCGTCACTCCATAGCGCGTCGTTCCATAGCTCATCGCTCTATCGCTCAGGCGTTCGTTGCTCATTGCATGGCCGCAGCCTAAAGTCCTTGACGATTCACCGTCAAACGCACAATTCCGGACGAGGAAACTCAGTCCGTGTGGCCTCTTTCCGCCTGACCATAGCCCCCCTTGGGAATCTCCCTCCACCAACCACCATTTTTCAACCAATTTCAACGCTGAACATATTCATTTCGACACTTCACACGCGAATTATCCTCCCCAGTCGGCCGTATCCGAGGACTTAATCCGAAACCAGATGAGTTATGTCCTCCCCGATGGGTCATGATCCCCACATCCAGAGACGCACCACCGACAACGCCGTTAAATCGAGTCCCAAAAGCGAAAGGTCGTCCCCCATCCTGGGCCTGGTCTTTCCATTCGTCTCACGATCAAAATCTCTGCCGAAACGATGGTCCATTCAACAGAAAAATCCGTTCGCTGGCTTCTTGCAAAACCCTCGCACACACACACACACACACACACACACGCGCGCACCCATACTCAGTCACTTGAAATAATTGTTAATATCTCGTGGCCATAAATTTCATTAGAAAATTGCGCTTTCGGGCAATAAAAATCCTCATAATAAAATTTTATTATCCTTTTGAAAGTATAATTTACACCATCATCATCAGTTACACAAAGGGTCCCCGGGATAAGGGTTGACTCCACTCCGGGAGGGAGAGAGAGGGACTGAGAGAGAGCCTATTAACAACGCTGTTCGGTGGCAAGCGTCCCTTTTGCTGGCGAGGTCGGTGTGGCTTTGGGGCGGTGATTCAGGCCGGTTAAGGAATTCGGTTAAACTGTTCACCGCCAGAGTTGCTTCATAAATTATTCTGATAACCGATAAATATTCACCGGTTCCCCCGTTTCGCGGGCGGTCCAACTGGCGGTTGGCTCAAGCAATTTTCGGTCGGGGGCAATAAATGACGTTAGCGGGACCTAATTAGTGTCTAGGCCCAAGGAGCGCCTCGTTAATTATTGACCGAGCGCCCCAAAGGGACGTGGCCTGTCATGTATAAGACGTCTTTTGCCCCTCCCCCTTTTTTGTTTTGCTTCAGAGAAGTAGTGAGTAATTTTAATTAGTGACTCTACTGAGCAAACGGAAATGTAATAGATTCCGTAGCAAACGAATGCATTCAGTGGCGCTCGCCGTAAAGTGCTGAGCAAATATTTTCCCAGAGTCTGTGAATATTCTCCGGAACGAACGGCACTCTTTGGTGGCGAATAAAGACATGTGACAACTGATGACATGAGCACTTCACCGGGATCTGCTCGTCGTCTCATCCCCGGCTGCTCAAGTGAGCGAAGGTAAAAAGGTGTCACAGGGAGGACTGAAAGAATTTCCTCCGTCTCTCTGTGTGCGCTGTGTGCTGTGTGACTGGGAAAACCACTTGAAGCTGTGTTTGGGTACCCCTTTGAGGGTAAATATTGTTTAATTGGCTGAGGACGACAATCAAAGATTGTTGCTGGGCTCACGGCTCACGGCTCACGGCTCACATGGTGGATGCTTTGCTTTGGGGTTTCCTCACTCGAGGTGGGGTTAAACAGGGAGAGACTAAAAGAAGGGTTGTGTTGTGTTGGAGTCCTGTTTGTTTTATGATTGAGAAAATTTCAAGGTAATTACTTGGAAGGCTGTTGTGAGGTTGACTCTGACTGTTAACGGAAGTCGCTTAATTGGTCGTGCGCGTCGGGGAAACACACACGCGAATTTTAATGCGAGTTCGCCGAGTGTTTCCGAAACAATTAGTGACGTGATTTGAAAAGTTTTGCTAATTAATGAACGAAACGAACAGGGCTTCTGGTTGTAAAAGGCGCCGCTGACTTTGATGGGAGACCAATTGGCGTGACAATGGGTTGGGGTTTCTTGTTGTTTGAGGGAGGTGCCTTGGGGGCATTTTGCTTTTGGAAGCGTGCTGTGCTTGGATTTGGATTTCAAAACATGAACAGCGTCTGGTCCCCACGTCCGCAGTGAACTCAGCGAAAACACACTGAGCCTCCACTGTGGTCAACGGGGTAGAGTATTCCCAATCCGCGCACTGTCCGCGGTCTGGATTCTGATCCAGGTCTTAGTCGGCTGCGATGCGTCGCAAATGACACACTCGCGCCACTAAAGGTTTCTCTTTCCTCCGAGGGGATGTCCTCGACTGTCTTCTCTCTCTTCTCCGTCGGATTCTTGTAGTTTTTGGGACAGGGAGAGGCGTCTGATGGGCCTGAGCTGAATGAGACGTCGTCTGTGGTGACCATATGTGGAAGACCTTGTTCAATCTGTCTCAACTGTTGCCAACTTCTTTCCTTCAGTTCATTCCCCGACTTCAGGGCAACGACTGACCACTTTGTCGAACTGTTGCAGTAGTCAAGTCCCATCGTTTGTGGTCCCCACGTCCGTAGTGAACTCAGCGAAACACACTGAACTTCCACTGTGGTCAACGGAGAAGAGTATTCCCATTCCGCGCACGGTTCGCGGTCTGGCTTCTGACCCAGGACTTTTTTTGTCGGAGGTTTTTGAAACACTACACTGGAGCACTCAGACTTAGAAACTGGTTCATTCAACTGCCAGATAGTAACCAGCTTTTACTGGAATTTCATGGTTTTCCGAAGACCAACAGGTGCTTCTGTGATGAGGAGCCTATATCATCAGCTCTCACCTCATCAGCACCGAATAACTGCCATCTGATACGAGCAAAGGCGGGACAGTGGCAGAGGAAGTGCTCTGCAGTGTCTTCGTCTTCTCCACAGGCGTCGCAGAGGGTTCTGTCGCTTAGGCCAAGCACAGATCCAGGTCTTAGTCGACTGCGATGTGTCACAAATGACAGCTTGGCGCACTAAAGGTTTGTTTTTTCTTCGAAGAGATGTCCAAGACTGTCTTCTCTTTCTCCTCCCTCGGATTCTTGTAGTTTTTTAGGCCAGGGAGAGGCGTCTGATGGGCCGGAGCTGAATGAGACGTCGTCTGTGGTGACGATATGTTGAAGCCTTTGTCCAATCTGTCTCAACCGCTGCCAACTTCCTCTTTTCAGTCTCTCCTCCGACTTTAGGGCAACGATTCACCATTTCGTCAAGCCTATTCACATGTGTTCAGTCCCATCGCTTGCCCCGCATGAATGCCCACTCGACCCACAACATTTCTCTTGCCAAGAGGACTTCTCTCCTCGATCCTTGACTCCATACAATTACAAGCCTCTTCTCTGGCTGTCTTAGAAATGCACTTCAAAGTCCGTTATGTGCCATGCCCTCGTGTCCCTTAATTGAATGCCATAACTTAGACAAAACAAAAAACAGGGCGCAAGAAAAGAAAATTGTGTCTTTTCAATTGTATGACGCCGGGAATAGTAAACTGCCTCGACTTGAACCGACACCGACACCAGTGCTGCTGCCGCTGTCGTCATTAAACACATCCTCAGCCTCAGTCTTAGCCTCAGTCTCAGCCCCCTCCCCGGTGTGGATATCCTTCCGTCCAAGTGAATTAAAAACTCAAGCGTTTCACTCTCGTACTCCCAGTTTCCCAGTGCAATAGCGCGCATCCCTCGCCGTATCCTTTTAGCAGTTAATGATCTTTTTATTTAATGGCGAAGCTGTGTTCTTCTGCAACTGTGTGTGTCCATGTTTCTGGTTCTGCTTCCATCGGAGAACCGCCTTCTGTCCCTCTGCGCTGTCACAAGGAATGCAACGGAGATGAGGAGAAAGATTTCTTTGCTTTTATCCCGGTCATCTCGTAAGTTCATTGCAACTTCTTGTTTTCCTTGCTGATGTTCTTCGTCCCTCCCCCCTGTCTCCCCTGTTCCCCCTCCCCCCTGTTCCACCACTTGTTCAGCAGTCATTTTTGAAGCAATATCCTGTCATTAGAGCGAGAGAGAGGGAGGGGCTGTCGCTAATTAAAACGTGTGTACTTAAGGGAAAATCATTTTTTTCCGTGCCTTTCCCTTAGACATTTAACTGAAGTTTCAGTGGACACAGGCCAGGAAGGAGCAAATGAATGTTTTGGCACACAAACACGACTGACAGACGTCAAGATGTAATTTTCATTCCGAACTTTTAATTGTGAAATTGTCCTGACGATGGTTATGAAGGTCTTGTCTGCAGGCTGCACCCGGAACGGGCCCAGGGGAACGGCTTGACACGAGAGTTGGGTCGACAACAGTTTGTCTTACGAGATGTAAACTGCTAATGGTGTCGAAAAATGTTAAGTTTTCAACTGAAGCGGTCTCTTGTGCGCCGCGCCTTGCCGTGCCATGAATGGCGTTGATTGCGAAAAGGTCGTTTCATTAGTCCTCTTTAAGTGTTGAGACCTAATTCTGAGAGAGTCTCTTGATTGTTGCGCCGTGGACTTGGGGAAATTCATTCCAAAACGATGAAGTTTCTGGAGGAAGTAGTTCAGTCTTTCCTTGATTGTGGCAGGCGAGCATTTTGCCACACCAAACTGTTGGTCTCAATGAGCCCCGACCCAGTCGCAAGGGCACCCTATGCACCTCTTCTTTGACTGTCCACACATTTGCGAGGTTGTTCAAACGGAAGACAGAGCCTTTCGACAGATGAACCACCTCGTCCTTTCAAGGTTTGTCCTTGATTGTCCACACTTTTGTGAGGCTGTTCAAAGAGAAGACTGAGCCCTTCGACAGAGGAACCACCTCGTCCTTTCAAGGCTGGTCCTCGATTGTCCACACTTTTGCGAGGTTGTTCAAAGAGAAGACTGAGGAACCACCTCGTTTACCGCAGCTGAACCCTTCACTGGTTAGCCCGCTTGCGGCAATTCACCTGAAAAATGTTTAATAAATTCCCCGCCTCTCCGCCGCCCACATTAAAAAACCATCTCATCCTTCTGCCTCATCACCACCGGTCGTCCTTGGGACGATGCCCTTTGATTGTGCACCACTCCCTGGGCAAATTCCAAAGCAGGATCTCAAACGGAGGCGAAAGAAACGCAAACCGAAATCCTTGACACAAAGCGGACCAAAGGGAACCGAAATATTATCCATAACTTGTTTCAATATTTTTTCGTTTGTTTGCTTGCCTGCCTCCTGATCCCCCCTCCCCCCACCCTCCCATCGAGAGCAGGACGACGGTCTGCTGCTGCTGCTGCTGCTGGCCATGGTGTTTACACTGCAAGGTATCCGGTGGAATCCCTCGGCTCTCGCTTCGTTGTGGTTTTGAAAGGCCAAAGGAAACCAAAGCTTCGCCGCGTTTTAAAATACAGTTCGGCACATTTCGCTTCACACGATTTCACTTTGAATAAGGAGAAGCGCCTCCCGGCCCAGCGACCACTGAGTGGCTGTAATTTGTTTTGCCTCCTCCACGGGGGCATACGCATGTGCCGTCCCTCGGAGGGGACTGGATATGCGAGACAAAGACGAGCACACGGGGACGAGACGAGCACGCTTGTCTTTGCCTGGGACGAGATTTTCCAAAGATTCCGCTGTTCGGGGATTTCATGTGATTTAAGTGGGGACCGGCGGCGACCAAGTGGAAAAGATTTATTTTGTCACAAGCTCAGATTGACGCAACGGCGACGCGGGGTTGGATAAGGCAAATGTCAAGGCGGTACATCCCAGGGTGACGCATTAATAAATGTCAAATGCGTCAAATTGACAGTTCGCGGAGTAAATGTCAAATGTGTCAAATTGACAGTCCCTCTCCTTCCCCAGCTGGACATTCCGCGGAGTAAATGTCAAATGTGTCAAATTGACAGTCCCTCTCCTTCCCCAGCTGGACATTCCGCGGAGTAAATGTCAAATGTGTCAAATTGACATTCCCTTTCCTCCCCCAGTTGGACATTCCGCGGAGTAAATGTCAAATGTGTCAAATTGACAGTCCCTCTCCTTCCCCAGCTGGACATTCCGCGGAGTAAATGTCAAATGTGTCAAATTGACAGTCCCTCTCCTTCCCCAGCTGGACATTCCGCGGAGTAAATGTCAAATGTGTCAAATTGACAGTCCCTCTCCTTCCCCAGCTGGACATTCCGCGGAGTAAATGTCAAATGTGTCAAATTGACATTCCCTTTCCTCCCCCAGTTGGACATTCCGCGGAGTAAATGTCAAATGTGTCAAATTGACAGTCCCTCTCCTTCCCCAGCTGGACATTCCGCGGAGTAAATGTCAAATGTGTCAAATTGACAGTCCCTCTCCTTCCCCAGCTGGACATTCCGCGGAGTAAATGTCAAATGTGTCAAATTGACAGTCCCTCTCCTTCCCCAGCTGGACATTCCGCGGAGTAAATGTCAAATGTGTCAAATTGACAGTCCCTCTCCTTCCCCAGCTGGACATTCCGCGGAGTAAATGTCAAATGTGTCAAATTGACATTCCCTTTCCTCCCCCAGTTGGACATTCCGCGGAGTAAATGTCAAATGTGTCAAATTGACAGTCCCTCTCCTTCCCCAGCAGGATATTCCGCGGAGTAAATGTCAAATGTCTGCTGGACATTCCGCCGAACAAATGTCAAATGTGTCAAATTGACAGTCCCTCTCCTCTCCGAGCTGGACATTCCGCCGAATAAATGTCAAATGTGTCAAGTTGACATTTCCTCTCCTCCCCGAGCTGGACATTCCGCGGAGTAAATGTCAAATGTGTCAAATTGACATTTCCCAAGCTGGACACTCTGCCAACGAACACATCCCTCCGCCGACTGACTGAATGGAGGAACGAACGAATGATGGGGTTGTTCGTCAGACAAAAGGATTTGACAGGAGCAAATAATAGACGTTCCATTTGTTGGCTTCAGTCATCTGTGATGTTGTAAATATGTTCAAATATCACTTCATGATTATTCACAGAAGACTGTGCTGGCTCCGCTCCGCTGGCTGCTGTGGATGCTGTGAAAGGATGAAGAAGAAAAATATGTAAAGTTTCTTCTTTTTGCATCCCCCGCCCCCCGCCCGCCGCCTGTGTGTGCACGCTCAGTCTTCTTTCTTGTTCTTAAGTACGTGAACATATGCAATAAATCGTCAAACGAAACGAAATCGGATTTAACGTCGCACAGAGCGATGCTTTTTGCAAACATACCCATACAGTCGTTCCTTTGAAATGATCTGATGGAATGGCGGCAGCGAACGGAAGTGGAGGATTTGGGTGAGGAGCTCCACCGCACACCCGCGCGCACACACACACACACACACACGCCCACAGAGTAAATGTTTCCGTCAAAGTCAAAGTGACTTTTAATGCGCGCATAGGAGTACACACAAGAAATGAACAAAAAAATGGAAAAAAAAAAAAAACGATTGAAAGGACACCGCCGGGGTACGGATGGGGAGAGGATTTGTTATCGAGTTGGCATAATGCGAGGGTATGCAGTAATGCGGTAGTTGAAGGATGTGTACCCTCTCTCGCTCGCTCTCTCTTCCCCTTTTTAAACGCGATTTAAATGGAATTAGGGAACGAAAAGGATGGAATTACACATGAAATATGTGCATCGTCAGCGGGACGGATTACATTAAGCCTGAAAAACATCCCCTTCGGTGTATGACAGATGGCATAATGACAGAAGATCTGTCAAAACACCGAGCGAGACTGTTGACTGCTGCAATGCAGCATGGCGACGGTGAAGTTTTGTGAACAAAGCCACCGTGACACAATCTAGTGGAAGGCGCTGGAAGTGCAAAGTTTTCCAGGCCGAAAAAGGCGCTCGTTTGACAGGATTTTTAATCAAAAATGGGCACGTCAGTAAATTACCCGAAACACGATGACAGCTGTCCACTCGGTTGCTAATTAAATTCCAATTAAAGGACTCTCAACTCAATAAAGCAGAACAAACTCGATTCCGAGGCGTTTTACAAAAATCAGCTGAACACAGCCGGCCAGAGTCCAAAACTTGTACGGGCAACGACAGAATTAGCATTCCACTTCTCCAGAAGGACTCGTACTTTCATTTCTCTCTCTCTCGCAGCAGAAGTGCGTCGTCGGATGGGCACGAGGAGGGGAGTTCCCTGAATCCTTCTCGGGAACAAAATCCTGCTGGAAATCATTTTCACACACAAAACAAAAGGGAGACGGGGCTCACACAATGGCTAATTCATTCAACTTGTCCTGGGATTCTCTGGGCGAACGGAGGAGAGTGTGTAGCACCCTCCTTCATTCGCATGCTAATTCCCGTCTCTGTTGTCTTTACAACTTGTCCGACACCAACAAAAGAATAATTTTCGAATTCTTTGCCGAACAAAAATTGAAAAAAGGAAAAACTTTGAATAATCCCAGAAATCTGTCTCTCCCCCGAAGGGATTCATCCCTTTTTTTCCCTCTTCTCTGCTTTGTTTCGGGCGGGGGGGGAGTGTTTGCCGACTGTGGCCTTGCCAGGACCTGGTTGATGGGAATTTGATGGTTTTCGAAGGACGATTGAAGTAAGTGAGTGTTATTCGCACGGCGGGACTTTCAGAGTCTAGCGCACTCTGAGCTCTAAACTCTGTCTCTAGTCTGTTCAAGATATCCAACGATAGGCTCTAGACACTGCGAAGTCCGTCCAGGATACCCGACGAGAGACTCAGCGAAAGTCCGTCCAGGATGCCCAAGAATGGGCTCTAGACTCTGTGAAGGATACCCCACGATCTAAAGACTCAGCGAAAGTCCGTCCAGGATGGACTCTAGACTCTGCCTGCAGTCCCTTCAGGATACCCACCGATGGGCACTAAAATCTGTGAAAGTCTGTCCAGGGTACCCGACGAGAGACTCAGCGAAAGTCCGTCCAGGATGCCCAAGGATGGGCTCCAGACTCTGTGTCCAGTCCATCCAGGACACCCAACGATGGGCTCTAGACTCTGTGTCCAGTCTGTCCAGGACGAAAGACTCATCGACAGTCCCTCCAGTGCAACAGGATGTGTGATGGTCTGCGGATGGAATTATCCGAAAAAAAAGGAATAAAACTGTAATCACCTTTCAGCGTGGAACGGTGTCCACAGCCGTCCCGTGGATGGGGGTAGTCATCATCAAGCAAAACCCTTTTACTGCGTAAAGCGTATTTTTTAATTTCTCAAAGCGAAACCGGGGGGAAAAACGAGAGAGAAGACGCGCAAAAGGACACAGGCACCAAAAAGGTGCAGAGATGGTGGCCAGCAGCGGGCTGAAACGATGCAAAATCCACCCCCACGTTTGGTGAAAGCATTCAAATTATAATTTTTTATGCCATAATGTGATGAAAGGATATTACAACCCGGTGCGCGCTATATGTGCCCGGCTGCGGTAGCCCCTCCGTCCCGTCCGCACTGTACGTAAAATAATCCCGAATCCCTTTCTCGTTTTCTTGGGATTTTTTGTATCCCTTTCGCTTTGCATTTGCCTTACAACTCGTTGGTGGGAAAATTGAATTCATTATTAATTTTATTTCTTTGCTCTCCCTTCGGTGCGGTCTTCACTCTTCTTCTTCTTTTTTTTCCTGCTCGCTCTCTTTTCATTTTTAATTCCACGTCCACTGTGCATATTTTAAGGGACGGCTGATGGGCGGCGCGGATCGAATCCCATTTTAATTTCAAACATTAATACCCACGCCTCGGTTAAGTCTTTAAGATTCCCATTTAATGGGGTAATAGAAAGGTTAATTCATTTGGTCAGAAGGGATAATTGAGGAATCATAAAGAAAAAGGTGCAAAAGTCAGGCGCTGGGCGTGAGGGGGTGAGCTGTGTCGAATTGGGCAGATCACAGTGGTGTTTTGAAATTATGATAAGGTTACTGTTTGAGTTGGGCCGGCAGATTGTTGGGGTGTATCCTTTCTATTTATAGGCTCTCCTGTCTTGTGTGAAGGAGGGGAGGATTTGCGGGATTTTCTTGTAACGCAATTGGTTGTGCTTCTGAGACGATAAGTCTTCGGCTCTCTCTTCGGCCTTTGATTCTCGAGTTTAATACTTCGTCTTCTTCTTTTTCCTCTTTTTCAAGAAGAAGTTCTTGTGGCGCTATAGTCCGGGGTGGACCTGGGTTTCAACCAACAAGCCTCCCCAGCTAGCGCTGCAGTCCGAGGTGGAACTGGGCCTCAACCAAGAAGCCTCCCAAACTGGCGCTACAGTCCGGGGTGGACCTGGGACTTAACCAAGAAGCCTCCCCAGCTGGCGCTACCAACCAGCAAGGTCCAGGCAACACGATCTCTTCCTATCTATTGCCCATTGGGTACAAAAAGTTGGTTGAGGTCCCTCTCCACTTGTGTGCGTCACCTTAGACGTGGACGTCCTCTGTTGCGTTGTACCACTGGTTCAGAGTCTTCGGGCAGGAGCTAAGTTGTCCATGCGCTCAACAAGCCCCATCCATCTTAGGCTTTGGATCCGTAGCCGCCTGACTAGTCTCATGTCGCTGCAAAGTCCATATAAAGGGTGAGCCAAATACAAGTTTCTTTTTAAAAATGCAACAAAATGAACAAAATATGCATTTTTTCCATGGATTATGGCTTCATTAGTAAGAACAAACATTCCCATTAATCATAAAATACAATACCATTCAAGTGGCTGCCTCGACTTGCTTCGCACCCCGCGCACTCTATCACCCCAATTTTCCAAGCCCTTGTTGATAGTTTCGGGCTGTAGCTCACGGATTGCTTGGATGATATTGGCCTTAAGTTCTTGAATCGTTTCCGGATTGATGGCATATCATCGGTTCTTCATGGTTCCCCACAAAAAAAACCCACGAAGGGTTCAAATCGCAGCTCCGAGGCGGACAGATGACATCGCCAAGACGGCTGATAACACGATTTGGGAATTTGGTGTGCAAAAGATCGATTGTGGAATGGGCTGTGTGTCATGGCGCGTCATCCTGCATGAACCAGATGTCGTCCGAATCCATGTCTTCAATTTCAGGCAAAGAAAAATTCGGTTGACATGGCTCTGTAGCGTCCACCGTTGACCGAAACCTTGTTCCCAGCTTCATTTTTTGAAGAAAAATGGTCCAATGATGCCAACAATCCGCGCACCAAACAGTCACTCTCTGTGGATGCATTGGCTTCTCGACAATAACAAGCGGGTTTTCTCAGCCCCAGATGCGGGAATTTTGTTTGTTAACGTAGCCGAAGAGATGAGAATGCGTCTCGTCAGAAAAGATGATTTTTCTCCTAAAAATGGTTGTCCAATTCAAGCTGAGCTGCTCTAAGGCCAAAACTGCGTAGCAACAACGAAGCGGATGGTCGCGCGCCTTCAATTGCTGAGTCAATTGGACCTTGTAAGCGAATAATCCGAGATCTTTGTGCAGAATTCTCCTCAGGCTAGCAATCAGGCGTGAAATGCTGAGCTGTTGAGATCGATGGCCAGTTGGTGTTCGTGAATTGAGTCTCACACTCTTGGCCACATTCTCATCTGTGCGCACCGTACGACGAAGGGGACCATGAGTGTTTTCCACTAGCGCACCAGTCTCTGGAACTTTCCGCACAAACTTGCGTACAGCAGTCGCGGTGGGTGCTTCATTTCGGCCAAGACTTCTTTTCAAAAAACGCCCTGTTTGGGCTTCACAGCACTCACTTTGGAAGTAAGTTTTCAATATTTCCCAAAGTCGTCCAAGCATAAAGTGAATCATTTCGTTCTGCGGAGGTATGATACCGACTTTCTGTCAAGATTTTGAGCGGGAAACAGCTGTCAGTGTCAAAATGGACTATGATTTAAAAAGAAACCACTAGATGGCCGACCTAAGATTTAAAAAGAAACCACTAGATGGCCCACCTGTGATTTAAAAAAAAACAACCACTAGATGGCCCACCCTGTAGTTCTTTTCTGTCAAAGACAGTGAATGGCTGCTCAGAATGCTTACTCAATTTGATGGCCCACCTGTAATTTAAAAATAAAGCACTAGATGGCCCACCCTGTAGTTAGTGATTGAGTCTTCTCCTCCAAATGCCCTCAACTCAAACAAGACCAAAGATGCACGCAGACCATTTCTCTCTAAAAGACCAAGACCTCCGATAGATATCCTTGCCAAAAAAAGGGCAACCCCCTTCAGTCCCATTCACACAAACGTTTGATTTCCTTCGATTCCCAGGGACGTATCGATCCGAAATTTGTATCATTTTTCGATCGTCGCATGTAGCCCTGGCTTATGGTTGAGAATTAAATTCTCATTAAGATGATTTGTTGTGCCTTTATCCGGTCGTTGCCAGTGCCAACAAAAACCCCTCAATTTTCCTCCTTATCATGGGCGGCGCACACACCGAACTGAACCGAAACCGAGCAGCCATTCAGCTGTTGTGTGTGCGCGCCACAAACCCATGACTGTCATGGGAAATCATTGATAAATGTCTTAACCCTTCAATCATCTGCTCTCTGCTCGAACCGAAAGACATAACAACAAAAGGAGGATTCACATGACAAAACCACCAACAACATCACAACACAACTGCCATCCGCCCGGAGACGGAGAAGGAACCTTTTCTCCTGCAGATCCTTTCGCCCACAAATTGCCTACCTCTCGTCGATGTTGTGTCATGATTGAGTGAATGGACACGTTACAGAGGAGTTTATAAACATCGTGTGTGTGTGTGTGTGTGTGTGCGTCGACCGGACAAGTAATCCTTGAAAATGGAAACGAACACACCCCGATGATGCTCCGGTAACGTCTTCAATTGATACACACGCACGCATCACAATCGATTCGAAATTGGGCGGCGAGGTGGATGTGGATTATGATAGGCCACATGTACCACACACTCGCTTCAAGAAAAACCACCGCCAGGACCTGTGCCCGACCCTGATACGGAGTAATCCTGACAGCAGCCACTCATGTAGAACATGTGTAAAACATTGACTAATGATGGTCAGGATTTGCCGAAAGGGTGACGATTTTTCACTCAACCCGCCGGGTGGGGTGGGGTCACTCGACCTTCTGGTCTCTGGCTCGCTCGCATGATCGGGATCGGGGAGGAGAGGACACACACAGGGCTGAAATTAGGTCTCGCAGGTCGACTGGGAGGGTGACGCAATTTGTCAATTTGGAGTCCACATGACGTGACACACAGTCTCGGGGTTTTTGTTTGGATCTGATTCGAATTCAGTTACCGTGACTTCTGGGGAACTCATTAAAAGTATGCACGTGAAGTTGCGGAAAAATCTGTTCGAACGGGAGCCAACCCGCTACAACCTCCTCCCCTCAGCAGAAACGACGAATTATGCCGGGAATGATAATTAACTAGGATATTAAAAAGTTCGCCCTTCTTCCTGTCTCCATCGTCGTCGTTGTCGTTGTCGTCGTTGTCGTCGTCTGCCGTGTCCCATTGTCTTCGGGGGCGGCGGAGTTTCAGCGAAAAACTTACACACCTGTGTCCCCGAGTTCTCGGCGAAATTTCCATATTACACAATAAAGCGCCGAGCGTCTGTTGTTTTTCTTTTCTATTCCCAGCGTGGAAAAGTTTTCAGGCGGCACCGTGGAAAGGGATACTCACATTTATGAGGAATCCCGCT
Organism: Myathropa florea; assembly: GCA_930367185.1. Lineage (NCBI taxonomy): Eukaryota > Metazoa > Arthropoda > Insecta > Diptera > Syrphidae > Myathropa > Myathropa florea. The sequence goes on along the minus strand of OV884005.1, from coordinate 2,597,876 downwards.
CATCGCTCTCGGTATCTGTTCGCACAGGGGATCCGCGGAAGTTGTCTTTTTGTTTGCCTCTCATTGGCTTTGTTTTTTCAAGCTGCGAGTGATACTCTCCACCGTGAGCGGGAGTAGGTCTTTAAGTCATACTTCGCCGCTTAATGTGTGTGCGTTAATTTTCCACTCGAAATCATCGCGATAATGTTTTAAGGGAATACACTCCCACTTGGCCGGACTTTTTTTTTCTGCTCTCTCTCGCTCTCTGTTGCCTCTGGGCGGCCCTTCTCACACATCATCCCAGGGCGCGGAGGGAACTTTATTAGCGTTCGCTTCGTTTTTTTTTTTTTGCTGAGGAATGAAAGTTTCTTCCGTTTCAATTAAGGGGTCCTTCCGCGGATCGTTTGAAACGAGTGTTAGTTGAAAGTTTTGTAATATACTCGGTAGTGAGTTGGCGGGAGGGGAGGGGGAACTCTTTTGCGGCGTTTGCTACTAATTAACCACGATGTACTGGTGGGAGATGAGGGGAGAGGAGGTTCTTTAGCTTGTAATGAGGTGAACTTTGATTTTGAGCGGAGGGGGGCTTTCAATTCTTAGTTATTTTGGAATTATATGTGTTTTTTCCTCGTCTTTGGGTGTGGAATTTGGTGCAGCTTCTGTTGGGGAGACGAAGGGAAAGTGGCGGCATCGGGAGGCGAATGGAAGACTCTCGAAGCAAAGTCGCTGTATCAGGAGACGACTGGAAGACTCTTGAGGCAAAGTCGCGGCATCGGGAGACGAATGGAAGACTCTTGGGGCAAAGTCGCGGCATCGGGAGACGAATAGAAGACTCTCGAGGCAAAGTGGCGGCATCGGGAGACGAATGGAAGACTCTCGAGGCAAAGTGGCTGCATCGGGAGACGAATAGAAGACTCTCGAGGTAGAGTGGCGGTATCGGAAGGCGAATGGAAGACTCTCGAAGCAAAGTCGCTGTATCAGGAGACGACTGGAAGACTCTTGAGGCAAAGTCGCAGTATCATCTTCGTCGATTCGAGCAGTCTTTCGGTGGCAGGAAGCACTGGGAGACGCTGTTTTGTGTCTGAGACGTAATTTTGTGTCTGTTTTTAAGACGATTTCCATGTGCTCCGTTCCTTTCAATTCTTGAAGAGAGTTTTTATGACGAGACACGAACCGGAGGAGATTTTACCTCAGAGCCAAGGGTTGCCGTGTCTCTCTTCTCATAGCGGGCTCCCGACCCGTAAAGGGTCTCTGCCTGAGACACGGCCGCCTTCCATGCCCTGCGGTCCCGGGCACGCTGCTTTCAGTTATCCAGACCAAGTGTTCTGGCATCAACGATAGCTTGGCCCTTGAAACGGAGGTTTGGAGGGTTGCCGTGTCACCCTTCAGCAAAACCACACGATCCTTGCTCCCGAAGGTAGGCAGGGTGCCTTTGTGACTGTGTCGCGGCTCACTTAGACCAGCAGTTGAGTCCATTGTGCCCAGAGATTGACCCCCGAAACTCATTCTCCTCGAAGTTTAATCGTTGATTCATCCATTTGTTGTGCCAGTCACCCCCATCCATCCTTCTCTCTCCCTCCACCAAGCAAACAAAATCCCATTCATATTTTCTTGATTTATGCCCCAGTGGATCGATCCCCCACACACTGGCTCCGGCTCCGGCTCCGAAAGTTATAACAAACCGCGCAATCAATTTTCTAGGAAATTTTGCATTCGTCGACTATATTGTCTTGCGCTCCTCTCATAATTTGATTGCATAATCAGCGCTATTTATAAGAGGATTACCATATAAACATGGTCTCTGTCTGCTTACGTCTGCATTAACCACCCGAGCGCGCCTATACTCACTGACAACTTGCGAATATAAACAATCTCCCGACGACGATGACGATGGTGCTCTGTGTGTGAGGATGGGGGTGCGGAGAAGCCACAAGTATTGCAGAAGGCGATATGGTGCCTTATCGAAATTGCCAAAAAGGATATCCAGCACAGTTCAGACGGATGAGTGAATGGATGGATGCCTGAATGGATGGATGAACTGCTCTTCTCCTCCGTGGGACCGCTCACAAGGACACAACCGTTCGACACCCACTCGGTCTCTGAAGACTTGTGAAACCCTTTGGTCTGGTGTTGTGCTCCCTTTAATTTGGTTAACAAGCCCACTTGCCTTATGTTTCACTAGGTTAATAGAAAATTCCTGCCACACAGACACACACACCACCGTCTCATCTGGTGTACGTGTGGATCCTTAAAATGTCACTCATCGTCGTTGTCTTCCACTTCTGGGCGAACACACTCATCGGGTGTGGCGCATGCATGAGAATGTGGCGGTACCCTACTTGCCAGCACAACAAAAGGATATTTTATGAAATTCCTTATCTGTCAGCAACAGATTTTGTATTCACATAAACCACCGAGAGCAGGAGCTGCTACACACGCACCAACAACCGAGAGAGATCAACCAATTCTTGGCAGAAGGCATCTGGATGCCACCCGGAGACTCTTCCATCTCCGGTGTGTGTGTGTGGGGGGGGGGGGGGAATAAAAATGGACGTCATTCGTCGTCGTCATCGTCACCATCACCATCACTAGCATCGTCATGCTCGGCGATGGAGGGTCTCAGTCTCTTGAGAAGTTCTGCTCCTTTTTTTGCCTGGCCTAAGAAAACGAATTAGTGTACAGGATCCTTGGTCTGTGTATCACTCTTTTGTTGTGCGTAAGTCCTTGTAAAGGACCTCTGTGGAGGATATTTAAGGTTTCTTTTCACTTTTTTTGCGTTGCTCCTGTGTGCTCCTTCGTCGAGTGGGGGATTCTTAAAATTCATAAAATCGCTTCATTTCTGTTTCAAGACATTTCTCACACATGGGCGGACGTCGAGTGTGTGTGCGTGCGTTGGTGTGTGCGCGCCAAGTCGACGTTTCCTTGGTGATTTTTAGCATATGCCCGTTGGGATCCTTCCGAGAGACGACGACGACGCTAAGGAGACGCGCCTTTGTGTGCTTGTCCTTAAATAGATAATGACATATGAGATTGTGTGTTGTCATTAGATTTTCCAAAAGAGAGAGAAAGAGAGACGACAGTCAGAGAGAGAGGGAGGGGGATAGAGAGAGGTACGTCTCAGTGGAATTGATATTATTCATGTTAAGCCTTGTAATCAGTACGGAGGATTCGTGTTTCGTTGAGATTTCTTCGTCGTCGTTGTCCTCTCCCCCATCCATCCACACCAGCTCCTGCGTTCTTTTTTTCATCCTTTTTGTGCTTCTGCTTGGTTTCGGAAAATAATTTGACGGAATTTCGGGATGTAATTGAAAATATATTTGAGCTAAGCTGAGGGCGCGGGCAACGGATGACTTTGGGATCCTTTTTCCCCTCTACCCCCCCCCCGAGTGGATCTGTACGTTAGTATGCAAATCATGGGTACTTGTCCCTGCGAGGAGACATCCTTTGGAATAGGTTTTTAATTAAATTTCATCTCTTGGCTGAGGTTAAGAGAGATTTGACATTTTTTTTCTCTGTTCGAGGACGATTGACTTTTGGGTGAGCGACATAATGGTCCTTGGGGTGCAAGGGAAGTCTTGAAGTGGCTTACTTTTCGCTGACAGAGGTCCAGACACGAGGTGTCGTTCGTAATTCTTTCAAAATCCTTCAATCGTTTGTCTGAATCTTAAGAAAACCCCTTTGGGAGATCCGCTGCAGATGCAAGGTCCTGAGTTGGGTGAGATTTCGGGTTTTTTGGAAGCACTTGGAAGCACAAGTGCCGCTAAAGTTGCCTCACCTACTTTCATGCGATTGCCAGAATGGAAGTCAAGCGCCACTCAAGTTTACCCCTTTTCTCCTGATCTCCTGAGTTGGGTTCGATGTCGATTTTTTGGAAGCACAAGTGCCGCCAAAGTTCAGCTCACCTTCGCCTGATCTTCTGAGCTGGGTTCGCTTACGGATTTTCTTTTGAAGCACAAGTGCTGCTTAAGCTCCCTCACCTACTTTCATGCGATTGCCAGAATTGAAGACAAGCCCCACTCAAGTTCACCCGCCTTCGTCAGATCTCCTGAATTGGGTTCGATTTCGGTTTTTTGGAATCACAAGTGCCGCCAAAGTTCACCCAGCTTCGCCTGATCTCCTGAGCTGGGGACGCTTACGCTTTTTTTTTTTTGAAGCACAAGTGCTGCTTAAGCCCCCTCACTTACTTTTATGCGATTGAAGTCAAGCGCCACTCAAGTTCCCCGCCTTCCCTTATTTTCTTCTGAGTTGGGTTCGATTTCGGTTTTTTGAAAGCACAATTCGCGCTGAAATTCACCCACCTTCGCCTGATCTCCTGATTACCCGCCCCCGGTTCGTCGAAAATCCTTCCAAAGATCCCGTTGCCGTCTAATGAACTTATTACGCTTGGCTAACTCCACCCGTTCCCCGCCGGCGCAGGGGGTATCAAGAACCCTCCGCAAGCAAACATAATCGAATTCATCAACTCCAATCATCATCTGCCATCGGTGTTGATTGTTCTCGCCATCCGCCGGCTCCAACCCCCTCCACTCGCTCATCAGATTTGTAAAGACCGAAAAATCCCTAATTAATCAACACAAGCGTACACACTTCTCCCCCTCCTCCAACCCATCGTCGGGTGAGGTTCGTAAAAAGTTTCCTCGCATCCATTTACAAGCCCACCAGTCGACAGGGAGGGAAGGGGTTGGCTGAAAATTAAAACAGCCTTAATTAAAATGTTCTCCAATATCACTCGAAATGATAAACGGATAAGTTACGCACATAATTAGCGTTGAAAATAAGGCGTTGGTGCGCGAAGGATAACCCATCCACTGTTTGTGACTTTGAAGGAGGAAGGCAGGCGGGCTCTTGTTTAAAATTTGTTGCTCTTGGTCCTGGTGTCGAATATTTTTCACGCTCCTGACGGAAATTATGATGTGTCGAGAGACGGAGACACAGAATCCCCCCCCCCACCCTTTCGCATGTGTTCCTTCGTAGGTGTCATCAAACGGAGACACAAAATCTCCACCCGCCGCCCCTTCCCCATGTGCTCACTCATAGGTGTCACAGGACGAGGGTGAAAGGACACCTCGTCGTAAGCGAAAATAAGTGTTTTAACGGATAATGATTTTACACTATAAAAGGACGAGAGGAAACAGGAAAAACTTTTTCCATTTTCACGTCTATTTTGCAGTTTTATAAAGGAAATTTATTACGCTTTAGAAAATGTATTACCCGCATGTGTGTGTGTGGGGGGGCCGGTGGGGGATTATGGCCACCCTGCAGAAATCCCCACCCCACACAAGAGGTTCCGCCATTTCACACCGAAATAGATGTACAACAGGGGGAACCGTATGGCGTGGGGTTTAGCGAGCAGTCAACGGAGCAGCTCCAAAGATGTGTCAAAGGTGAACACCAGCAAAAAGCCGAGAAAGATCGCGGGACATTTATAGTTTTCCGAGGGGGGGGTTTCCTTGCACTGGTTCATGTCGGTGGAATGTCCTTTTCGTGCTTTCTTTGCACAGAACTGTCTGATGGCTGGGAAAAAGGAACGACGAGGGCCGAATGGATAAATTGTTGTTTTGGCTAGAGCAGTTCCAACTCTGTGGGATTTTGCTCCTCTTCCCGCGTTCGACTGATCTATGGTTCGAGACCGAAAATATTTTGATTGTAAACTTTTGCTCTCGGGAGACAAGGAGAAAGTTTCTCTTCTCGAATGCAACCAGGTGCCAGTTTACTGAAGTTCTCGCGGGGGTGGGATGTCGATGCTGAGGATTGATTTTGAGACTGCACGAGAGTGGAGAATCGTCGGCGATTGGTTGTGGTCTTTCTTTTGAGTTTTTTTGAATTTATGGCGCAATATTTGTTGAAGGTGACAGCTGTTTGGATTTTGTTTGTAGTCGCGCTCTCTTCTGGTGAACGCGTGAGAAATGAGCCGTGGGGGTTGTGCTGAGTGATTGGAAAGTTAGTTGTGGTTGTAGTCGCAGGGCGGAGGAGGTGTTTGATGGGATCTTTTATGACAGATGTGGCGTCGTCGTGAAGTCATTGAAGAATTTTTTGCACTCAATCGAAACCAAGATGTGCCACAGTTGCCGCTTATGCTGTTGTAAACTTACTTGCTTACCAATCAGGCCTGCGACCCCTGGAGAGTCTGAGCCTGAGCCATCACTGACAGTCCTGGGGACGCTGCTTCCAGTCTTTCAAGACCTCATCTACTCAAGCCTCTTCTAGATTCCTTCCAGTCGCCAAATGGGACCTCCAGTCCTGAAGTCGCTTTCAGGCTGCCTTGAGGGTGGAGGAACCATTCCCTCAGTGGACTTTACATGGGAAGCAAGTCCACTTTTTCAAAATGGATTTGATTCCCTTTCAGTTTGACCTGAGTCCCTCAGGGGACTGGGCGACTGTCTACATCCTGGAGATTCATGCCACCTGCGGTTGTGCTCTCGAGAGGTTCAGCCATCGATAGAAGCCCAAAACCAAGGACGCAGACAGTTCCGCAGGTTCAGGTCTTGAGCCGTAATCAAGGACGCAGGCAATCCTAGGACGCATGTTCAGGTCCTGAGAATACCTCCTCTGATCCTCCCATAGCAAGTTCATCGGCGATCTCATTTTTTGTGATCCCGTGGTGACCCAGTGGACTTAGTTCCCGGGGAACTTATTTTCCTACATCGCCTTGAGTACGAGTTCATTGGATATTCCTTCTTCTTCTTCTTTGCGCTACAGTCCGCGGTGGACCTGGGCCTCAACTAACATTGCTCTCCAGTTAAGATGCTCGTTCGCTAGCTGTATCGCACAGGATTTCGTGCGGAAGCTTGAGATGAGGACGACTGAAATCAACATCGTGTCCTCCATGAAATGAAACGTGAAATGTCTTCGACTCTGAGTCTGTGGGACAAGGCAAAAGCTAGCGCGATCCTTTACTGTGTGCGAAAATGGTTACTGTTTGAGTTGGGCCGGCAGATTGTTGGGGTGTTTCCTTTCTATTTATAGGCTCTCCTGTCTTGTGTGGAGGAGGGGAGGAGTTTTTCGGTTTTGTTGCGCTATAGTCCGGGGTGGACCTGGGTTTCAACCAACAAGCCTCCCCAGCTGGCGCTACAGTCCGCGCTGGACCTGGGCCTCAACCAAGAAGCCTCCCAAACTGGCGCTACAGTCCGGGGTGGACCTGGGCCTCAACCAAGAAGCCTCCCCAGCTGGCGCTACCAACCAGCAAGGTCCAGGCAACACGATCTCTTCCTATCTGTTGCCCATTGGGTACACAAAGTTGGTTGAGGTCCCTCTGAACTTGTGTGCGCCACCTTAGACGTGGACGTCTCCGCCCACGTCGATCCATAGACTCAGAGTCGAAGATCTTGTTGCTCACGGATATCCCCATTCATGGAGGACAGGGTGCTTATTTTCCGTCGCCGTCATCTCAAATTTCCGCACGAAATCCCTTTTGGTCGTGCGCAGTTTTTGTCCAGTTTTTCATTATGAAGTGACGCTTGTTTTTTGAAATCAGAAGGAGTAGCAATTTCAGCGTTCAAAAGCAATCAGCCCACCAAAGCAGGGCTCCGTCCCCCATCCCACCAGACTGTCTCATCACAAAGCAATATGAAACGCGTCCATCATCACGGTCGCGTCCGCCACCACGGTCGCGTCCATCTAAATGATAAATTTTTCATCTGCGATATCCCCTTTCGATTATTGTCTGCCTCATTCAGTGTTTGTTGTTCATTATCCCTTCGCCCCTTGACCAACCATCACCGCCATCGCCATCCATCGCATAACAATATTCACTTGTGCGTCGCAAATTGTTTTGACCAATTTCACAAGATAGCTAACAGAGAACACCACCGAATGGACCGGCCGGCAGGCCGATGGTACCTCTCCATACGACCACTTGAAGCTATTTCCGGTTTTAATTGCTTTTGTGAATGAGTTCCAAGACCGACCGGGGATGGATTGAGCCTGCCGGCCACACATGCTCCTCTGCGATGTCTGTTGAGAGGGTCCTTTTCGGCTTTGAATGTATTTATTCCGTTTTTTTTTTCGTCTTTTCCGTTTGGGAGTGAAAGGATTTTTAATTAAAACGTTGAATTAATATTCTTTACTTTGGAGGGTTAAAATGTTTGCCCTTTTTTTTTGTTTTTTTTTTAGAGGACTCCACCGCATGAGTGTAGTTGGACATTGTGTTGTCTCTGGTTCCACGGGAGGGCTACAATTCGGCTTTAATTGAGTTTCGGATGATGGAGACCCGAATGAATCTGCCATTCGCCCATGTCCGTGTGGGGTGATGAGAGTGAGTGTAAACAGGGATGTTAATGAGAGCGGAATGGGGGGACATGTAAGGTCATCAAAGGTTTTCGCTTGTAATCCCAGGCGCTGGACAAATTAAAGGCTCTTTTGAACAAGTTTGCTTTGCAGGGGTTAACTGAAAGGCGGGTTTTAGTGTGAAATTGCTTAGATACCTCACGAGTATCCACAGAGGCCAGAGAGGAGAGCCTTCTGCTTAAGACTTTAAATGATGCGCAGGCTTGTGCCAAGATCTTTGGTCTCCCATGACTCAAGTAGATCAGGCGTGTCTCCCAGCTCCAGGAACACCCTCTGCAGAGCAAGCTTGTGGCACGATCTTTGGTCTCCCACGAATGCCACTTGATCGAGAGGATCAGGCACTTCTTCCAGCTCCAGGAACACCCTCTGCAGAGCAAGCTTGTGGCACGATCTTTGATCTCCCACGAATGCCACTTGATCGAGAGGATCAGGCACTTCTTCCAGCTCCAGGAACACCCTCTGCAGAGCAAGCTTGTGGCACGATCTTTGGTCTCCCACGACAGCCATTTGTTCCAGGAATACCCACTTCAGAGTTCAAATGATGTGCAGGCTTGTGTACGAGTCTCCTCCGACCTTCATTTCTTCGATTGAATCCGCCAATATTCCCAGCAATTTCCATCGCGAAGTTGACCTTCTTCATCCACGAGGCACTCAGTCTCCCAGTCTCTCACAACGAAATGCAAATGACATCAAGGATCCCGTAGCCGAATTCAAATTTCAATTTGTCTAGTTCAATTTCGCATGACGATCAGCCATCCCGCGCCGTTCCGTCGGTTTTTTGCTTTTTTTATGGCACCTCCAGTTCCGAATCCTTTTTTGCGTCCGCCTTTGTTTCAATAAAACATACACTTTCCACGCCATCTGGCCGTACGCACTGTGGGAGCCTCCAGGAGTGCTGCTGCTGTTGATGGCGAGGACTGCTTCCGAATCGTGATTTGAATTTCGAATCACACTCAGAGAGATGGAGAGCGAGAGAGTCCTCTAGCGTGTCGTTTTAATAAAACAAAATGCAAAGCAAAATTCAGCAGAATCAGCACCATCACCATCGGAATCAATGCGAAGGAGCTTGACGATGCTGACGACTCCGCCGGGCTTGATGGTAATTTCAAAACACCAAATTGACTCTTCAATAAGCCGCTTCAGGAGATTGTTGTGTTCGCTAAACACAGACACAGGCCGAGGGCAGCACAATCGAAGAACCCCTTCCCCGGGAATCTATGGTAATCCAAATGGATAGCATCCGTGTGAAACATGTGTAGGACGCATAAACACACGTAGAGTCAAGTTTTTTCGCCCGAAAAAGTGGAGAAGGGAAAATATTTCAACGCGACAGATCTGAATTTTACAGTCGTCCTGCGAAACTTGTGTCCTTCGGCCATGGGGTGGGGGGTTGCTGACAAACTATGACTATCGGCGTGTGGGTCGGGTGTTCGGAAACAATGATTTCTCTACGCTGCTCCATATTTTTGTCCCTTTCAGGAATTTTTTGTCTTTTTTTTTTGTTTCAAGGATACTTCAGAAAAATGGGAGGGGGTGGGTGTGTGTGATGGCAACAAATGGCATGGGAAAGTGTTGCTCTCCACATAGTCCCCCGTTCTATTTGCATGCCGGGGGGTGGCACATCCTCCCCGTTGTCGGTATTTTATTTATGAAAAAGGAAAAAACGAGCGGATTCATGTGAGCGAATAACAAATATAAATCTAGAGGGTGTTCTGTTTTTGTGTGCGCGCGGTGTGGGGCATTCCAATCGTCGGTGGGGTGGGGCACAGCGGGCTGGATTCTCTGTATTGTCCATCGCTTTTGTGAGGGAGTTGTACTTTAGTTTTCTATTTGAATAAATATTTGTTTAGTTGCACTGAGCGGGAGTGCAGTCAATCGTCTTCCGGTGTGTCGAGCAGGTGCTGTTCGAGTGCATTTTGTTTGAGCATCGCTTCGAATGATGCGGAAGCAAAAAAATCGAGGCCAGTTGGTGAGGTGAGAAATAACGAGGTTTTATTTGCTGAACAAAATTGCAACATCGAGACGCATGAGTTATTTGAAAACATTCGAAAATTGAACACTGAGTATGACTGGATCGCAATCGGACCTTAAAGGTGACAGTTATTTGAAGTTGTTACAAGCTTCAGTGGGATTTTGCTTGAGTCCTGTACGAGTTCTAGATTTTTTCTGATGCGACGACGTCTGCTGCTGATTTATTCTGAGATCCTCAGCCTGTTTCTGTGACCATTCCTGCGCCTGCTGCTGCCTGGGATCCTCAGCCTGCCTCCCTGGCCATCCCTGTGCCTGCTGCTCATTTACTCAGGGATCCTCAGCTTGGTTCCGTGACCATCCCTGCCTGCTGCTGCCTGGGATCCTCCGTCTGCCTCCGTGGCCATCCCTGCGCCTGCTGCTCATTTACTCAGGGATCCTCAGCTTGGTTCCGTGACCATCCCCGCGCCTGCTGCTGCCTGGGATCCTCAGCCTGCCTCCCTGGCCATCCCTGCGCCTGCTGCTCATTTATTCAGGGATCCTCAACCTGCCTCCCTGGCCATCCCTGCGCCTGCTACTCTTTTATTTAGGAGTCGGAGGATCCAACCCTCCATTTCCTTCTCCATTCGATTTCGATTAACTCTCAAATTCACAGTCATTCCGTGGCAATGACCTGTTCATCCTTCCTCCGATTGTTTTCGCCCCAAAAAGACACACACACACACACGTTCACTTTGTGTCCCTATTTATTTGCAATCCATTTGATTGCCATCAGCACCGGTATCGACTTCGTGTGCCAATTACGTATAGTTCATGTCCAGCTCACCCTCGGGGGATGTCTTTTTTTTGTTCGTCCTTTTTCGGTTGTTATCCTTGAACAAAGATAACTCGCGTCGTCGGGTGCCAGGGATTAAAAGGGAATGGCCACTTTGATGCTCTGTTGTTCGAGTGAATCCTTTAATTTACCATTGAACAGTAAGTAACTCCCTCATTTTCACCCACCCACTCCACCTTCAAAGGATTAAGTCTGTGACGACGACTGAGGGGGGTGGGGGGCACTGTGTAGGTGCTGTACAGTCGATGAGTTTCAAACGACAAATACCTTTATGGGATCCAGAGCAACGGTGAGTGTATCTATCTAATTGTGTTCATTGAAAGCACCCCTTCCCCCCCCCCCCCCCCCCCCCAAAAAATACGAAAGAACCCGACAAATAGATGATCCGGCGTATCCTGTGAGTTGGAGAGGAGGATACACAACTCTTAGGTGTATTTGCTGGAAAATTTTGCGAGAACATCCTCACTCTGGGTGAACACGAAGAAAAATATCAAGGAGAACACGATTCGGGAGACAACTCTACAACGACGACGACGGCAAACGACGGACGACAGACGACAGACGACAACGGACGACGACGACGTCGACGACAAGGACGAAAGCGTTTTAAAGTTGAAAGTAAGAAGCTTATCTATTAGAACAGAATTAAAATGCTTTTAATGAAATTAAAATTGTTTCCAAGAGACTCCCACCGGAGGCGGCGGAAGCGACGGAAGCGTTAAGGGTTGAGGGGACCCAAACGATTCAAGGCTTCGAAGATAGCCATGGTTGCAATTTAGAGGTTATCCCTTCGAGCAGAAGTAAGGGTACTTACGTAAAATGAAAAAACAAAGAAAAACGAACGAGAAGAAAGAAAAACCGTCCACGCTGCTCTCGGATAAACGATAGATGTGCATTTCCCGGAGAGAAAAGAGACGAGACGGTGAATTAGAAAGCTCCGAAGGGGGGGGGATAGGAGTTGGTTTTAGGGTTGAAAACTTAAATTACACAAACGATGAAAGTGGTCTTCCGTTGCATTTGTGTTCCTTTCTTTTTTCGAGGCTCCCACTCCTTGTGTCATGTTTTCTTCGGCAGCAAAAGTTTTGGACAAACGCAAGGGCCGATGGAAAAGGAGTTAAGGGTTGGTTGGGAGCCAATGGGGCCTCCCATAAGTAAAGGTAAATATCTCTTTCGAATTTTCGGAGGGGGGAAGTTAACTTTTTGTACCCATCTTCCACCGGCGCACACCGCCAACGACGACGACGACGACGACGATGGAGTTTAGACAGTTCGTCTGCACGGAACTTTTTGCCAGTCGCCTTCATTCACTTGGTTCATTTCCATCGTCGTCGTCGTTGCCTCGTCTTCGGCGTCGTTTGCCCATTATCAGCAGATTTTTGTGAGAGAAGAAAACTGTTAACATCCAACATCCGTTTGCATGTTTAATGTTCGTTAGATGAGTGCTGGCGGGGGGGTGAATGCCACCCACCGAATGCCACTGGGAGCGTAGTGATGGCAGAGATTGACTCGAGGGTGAGATACAGCATTTTCCACTTTGTTTGCTTAAAGTTCGCTTAGTTTATGGCAATTTTTGATATACCATAGGAAGCTAAAAGTTCCTTTCCCGTTTTTCTCTTTTTTCTCCATTTTTCCTTTCGGCCAGAGGAGGACTACGAGTGGTGGGAGGGGGGTGGCCAGAGTTCCTGTAGCATGATGTGGATGTGTCAGTCGTTTAATTTCCCATTTGAAAGTTTTTTGAAGTAACGAATATTGACGGAGTGGGCGGTGGTGGTGCTGAAGTTGAGTTGGGTGCTTCGTTTTGCGGATGATTTTGAAGTGAGTTGATGCAAATAAAATGCTATGCCCTTATGCACTACCTGTTAGGTCTTAAGTAACTGCTCACGTGGCGTTCTGAGGCCGGAGTATATCTCAAAAGTCGTAGGCAGGGTTTTTTTTTGTATGAGATGTCGTCGGTATGGCAGTGTCTTTGAAGTCTCGTTGATTTGCGGACGTTTTGCTGTGATTGAAAAGGGTTCGCGTTCACGTTTAGTTTTCAAAAATTTCGCTGATGCTCTCTTCAGAGCACGAAGAAGTACACTACTTACACTTCTTAGCGGGCTCCTGACCCGTGAAGGATCTCTGCCTGAAGTACAAGGTGGGCCAAATACAAGTTTCTTTTTAAAAATGCAACAAAATGAACCGGGGTGGACCTGGGCCTCAACTAAGAAGCCTCTCCAGCTGGCGCCACAGTCCGAGGTGGACCTGGGCCTCAAACAAGAAGCCTCCCCAGCTGGCGCTATAGTCTGGAGTCGACCTGGGCCTCAAACAAGAAGCATACAGTCCGCGGTGGACCTGGGCCTCAACCAAGAAGCCTCCCAAACTGGCGCTACCAACCAGCAAGGTCCAGGCAACACGATCTCTTCCTATCTGTTGCCAATTGGGTACACAAAGTTGGTTGAGGTCCCTCTCCACTTGGGTGCGCCACCTTGGACGTGGACGTCCTCTGTTGCGTTGTCCCACTGGTTCAGAGTCTTCGGGCAGGAGCTAAGTTGTCCATGCGCTCAACAAGCCCCATCCATCTTAGGCTTTGGATCCGTAGTCGCCTGGCTAGTCTCATGTCGCTGTACAGCCCATATTCAGGGCGGGCCAAATACAAGTTTCTTTTTAAAAATACAATCAAATGAACAAAATTTTCATTTTTTCCACGTATTTTGGCTTTATCGGGCAGAACAAACATTCCCATTAATCATAAAATACAATGTTGTTCAAATGGCTGCCTCGGCTGGCTTCGCAGCAGCCCATTCTGTCACCCCAATTTTCCAAGACCTTGTTGATGGTCTCGGGCTGTAGCTCACGGAATGCTTGGATGATATTGGCCTTAAGTGCTTGAATCGTTTCCGGATTGTTGGCATTTCATCGGACCTTCATGATTCCCCACAAGAACAACGTCCAAAGGGGTCAAATCACATTGCCGAGACGGCCAGATGGCATCGCCAAGACGGCTGATAACACGATTTGGGAATTTGGTGTGCAAAAGATCGATTGTGGAATGGGCTGTGTGTCATGGCGCGTCATCCTGCATGAACCAGAGGTCGTCCGAATCCATGTCTTCAATTTCAGGCAAAGAAAAATTCGGTTGACATGGCTCTGTAGCGTCCACCGTTGACCGAAACCTTGTTCCCAGCTTCATTTTTTGAAGAAAAATGGTCCAATGATGCCACCACTCAACAATCCGCGCACCAAACAGTCACTCTCTGTGGATGCATTGGCTTCTCGACAATAACAAGCGGGTTTTCTCAGCCCCAGATGCGGGAATTTTGTTTGTTAACGTAGCCGAAGAGATGAGAATGCGTCTCGTCAGAAAAGATGATTTTTCTCCCAAAAATTGTTGTCCAATTCAAGCTGAGCTGCTCTAAGGCCAAAACTGCGTAGCAACAACGAAGCGGATGGTCGCGCGCCTTTAATTGCTGAGGCAATTGGACCTCGTAAGCGAATAATCGGAGATCTTTGTGCAGAATTCTCCTCAGGCTAGCAATCAGGCGTGAAATGCTGAGCTGTCACACTCTCGGCCACATTCTCATCTGTGCGCACCGTACGACGACGGGGACCATGAGTGTTGTCCACTAGCGCACCAGTCTCTGGAACTTTCTGCACAAACTTGCGTACAGCAGTCGCGGTGGGTGCTTCATTTCGGCCAAAACTTCTTCTTTCAAAAAACGCACTGTTTGGGCTGCACAGCACTCGCTTTGGAAATAAGTTTTCAATATTTCCCAAAGTCGTCCAAGCATAAAGTGAATCATTTCGTTCCGCGGAGGTATGATGCTGACTTTCTGTCAAGATTTCGAGCGGGAAACAGCTGTCAGTGTCAAAATGGACTATGATTCAAAAAGAAACCACAAGCAGGCCAGCCTAAGATTTAAAGAACAACCACTAGATGGCCCGCCTGTGATTTAAAAAGAAGCCACATGATGGCTCACCTGAGGTTTTAAAAAACAGCCACTAGATGGCCCACCTATGATTTAAAAGGAAATCACTAGATGGCGCACTCTGTACAAACTCAAGTACCAACAATCCACTTCAGACATTCGACGACTCGCATGGAATTCCATCAATAATTCCTCAGTTTTGAGCCGCCACGTTGCTCCCTTGACTCAGTGGCAACACATCCCACAATTATCTTCAACTTCACGCAGCAACCTTGACCACAGCTCACTGAACCCCTCGCTCGCTCTGCCGCGTGTGGACGACTCAGGACATAAAAATCTCGTGCGTGTGTGTGTCTCGAGTCCCTACGCAAAGAGGACATAAGTTACATTTCACAAATAAATTCCTTCCAACTCGAATAAAGTTATTTGCGATACATAATGGCCTAACCTCTAACCCAGTTGCCGATGGCTCTTCAATCCTCTGCAGAACACCACCCGACACCTTCTCGCACGAAACCCAGTGGCAACACACGTCCTGGATAATATTTTATTGGTCTGTCCATTCGTCCATTTGGAGTGGGAGATTTATAGTCCATTACTGTGACTCAGCAGAGTAAGAGGACTCGACTAGGAACTAGGACTAGGACTTTTCCAACTCCACTATTTCACTTATCGGCACTGGTCCTGGTCTGTGTGTGTGTGTCTCTCTCCTTTTCCGCTTACACACTAATAAATTCGTTAAATGGGGTGTGCTCCGGCGGTGGAGTTGTCCGTGCCCGAAGGACATGAATTTCCTGTTGGCCAATGGCCGTTATTTGATTTCGCGTGATTGTTATTCGATTTTAAGGTCGCCCAAGTGTGGGGGTGGGGGGAGGGCTTTGTTTTATTGACAAATGATTCCGGCGATAGTGCCGCCAAAGGGTGAGAGCAGTGGCACCTTGGGTAAATGGAAATGAAAGTGTGCCCTTGCGTCGCGCGGCGTCGAAAGCTGTTAATTGAATAAACACAAGGATTGAGTGTCAATGTGGGCTGATGTGAGTGAGGTGGGGCTCTAAGAAAAACACAAAACCGAGCCCACAAGGTGCGAGTGAAGGTGACCTATTCGCTTGAATCTTCAAAGAGCTGCTGATGGTGGTGGCGGTGGTGGTTGAGAGGGTTTTGCTGCTGCTGGAGGTGGCGGTGGTGCTCCTGCTCCTGCTGCTGTTGCTGGTGGAGGTGGTGGCGTTGTGTCACGTTTGCCGTGAGTGGGCGAAGCATTACATAGTGTAACTGAGTTACACGAGACTCTTTGTACAAGGTCGCATTCAGAAGAAGACACAGAACCCTGACAATGGACGCCCATCACCTGGAACGTGCTCAAGAATCATACCGAGTGTCTATGTTCCTCCTTGACACGCTCCACGGAAAGTTCATTACACAGCTTAGGAGTGTTGTCTGTTGCCAGTGAATGTCGGTTCTCAAAGTAACACATCCTCTCTCTCTTAATGCGCAACGGTTTCTGGTCTCGTTTGTTTTTGTTTTTGTGCTTGTGCTTGTGCTTGGTCTTCTGTTTGAGCTTGTGCTTGGGTTTTTTGTCTTGTAGTCAGCCCGCAGCGGTGAGTCCTTCGACAAGGGCCCGTCCACTCCGCAGCATTCAGTGCACAGTTGCATTCAGTAAGTTTCGTCCTTTTTTTCCCAACTCCAACAGACAGGCATGTTTAATTACACAAACAGTTTTCACTGAATGCAAAGTAAACTTCGGCACAGAAATGGTATGCAAACGCCCGGGCGTCCACCGGCGGTCTGTCGAGGGGGGGGGAGAGTGCGTTCGTTGAGAGGCTTTTAATGGCGTGTATGTGGAAATTGCCCCTCAGCATTAAATTGTGCAAAGTTTGCGAGAATTCGCCTCTCTCTCTGCCGTGCATCAAGAGGTTTTCATTGAAGGACGGATTGTGTCCAGTAAGGCATTTCGACTTGAGCGCGTTCACTTGAGTGGGGGGATTGAGAGTTTCGGACCTTCGGCCTTTAATTTCTTCGGGAATCCTTGAAGCTGCCCGCTTGCCTGCCGGCAGCTAAATGACCAGAATGAACCCTTCTCAGTTCCCTGCTGAAGCATTATCTGTGTAGTCCTTGCGACACCCGCCCACAGTGAGTTGTTTCCCTGTAATTAAATGTCTCCATTTTTTGCGCTGCTCCGAAGCATTTTTTTTTTCTTCTCATGGCCGATCTAGAGTTTCGTTTCTGCTGCACCTGGAGGTGCATGGCAACCATTTACTCATATTTACACACAAATTGGACTGGTGTTGGCAGGATACAAAGGATGCAATGGAAACCAGCAGCAGCGCGCCAGATTTGGAGCGATGAGATGGGGGGGAAAGGAAAACAGGGAAAAAAAACACGCGCTGTTCGACAGATAAAAGTGCGGATGAGAGTGCCTTAGGTGAGGTTGGAAACGGTCAGAGTGGAGAGTTTTTCGACCAGCGTGTGCATACGTTCTTTATTGCATTCGACAATTTGGTTTTCAATAAACAAACGAAAAGATTCAGCGCGCCATTGGCCAACGGCAGTTGATATCGGTTGCGGTTTTGTTTTTTGTGGGGGGTACTCGGCATTTTGTTTGCATTCCATTCTGGGTATTCTGACACGTTTATCCTGCCATTTGAGAGGAGTCCTAATAGCTGATGTGATGATGATTGAAAATGGATCAGATTTCGAGGTGCAAGAGTGCTTCAGCACGAGTGGCGATCGTGCGCGGGAAGAGCTGTCATCTGAGAGGATTCCCGTGGCATGAATTTATGTATTCCTTCCTGACATTCTGGTCGCCATTGTGGTCCCTCGACTGCACTGTCTCGGCCAGGTCGAGCGCGTGGCCAACAACTTACTTACTTAAGGTGGCGCCGCAGTCCGAGGTGGACCTGGGCATCTCCCAACAAGCCTCCCCAGCTGGCGCCGCAGTCCGACGTGGACCTGGGCTTCAACCAACAAGCCTCCCCAGCTGGCGCTACAGTCCGAGGTGGACCTGGGCCTCTCCCAACAAGCCTCCCCAGCTGGCGCCGCAGTCCGAGGTGGACCTGGGTCTCAACCAACAAGCGTCTCCAGTCAGCCCGATCCTTAGCTAGCTGCCTCCAGTTTCGCACGCACAGTTGGTTGAGGTCCCTTTCCACTTGCGTGCGCCACCTGAGTCGCGGTCTTTCTCTACTGCGCCGTCCCTCGGGGGTGGATTCGAAGACTTTCCGGGCCGGAGCATTGGTTTTAATTCGCTCTACATGACCTAGCCATCTTAATCGTTGGATAACAGCATGAACAACAAGGCTCCAGCTAAGAGGGCCTTCATACGACGCATTTGCTCTTTCTAAGGCTTTGTCTTCTATTTCATTGCGGACGCTAGGGTGCGAAACACGACAGTGCGCGAGGAACTCAACGTTGGACAGGTGCTCTTCGATGGTTTGGTCACGTGGCATGAATGTCCCCAGCATCCGAGGCGTGCCTTAAATGCAATTCCATCAGGTAGGCGACCGCTTGGCAGACCCAGGACGAGATGGTTGGACCAAGTCCAAACACTCGCCTGGTTGCGTCTGTGCATAGCTCCTGTTGAGGTAGAGTCGATGGCGGATGATCGAGTGGCCTAGAGATGGAGCGCGTGCATGCATTTCCTCCGCCACCCCTTTAGTAGAACATGCGGGTCGCTGAAAATGAGTTGAGATGAGATGAGACGTAAGACAGCAGCGTGCCCAGGACCATCAACGATGGACGGCAGCGATATCCCAGACTGGGATACCCTCCATGGGTCGTAGGCGGTCATAGGCGGTCGTAGGCCTGTTAAGTAAGTAAGTCCTGAAGCAACTGGATGGCGCAGTTGGTTAAGTGTCTGCCCCAAGTTCGAGGGGTCCCAGGTTCGAATCTCAGTGAAATCGAATCTGGCCCAGTCACCATTTGCCGTTGGAATCAAATTAACGGCGATGGAGTAGGTTGCTACCTGGCAGTACAATAGACCAGTTTTGAGTTTGAGTGCTCCAAAGAGCGTCTTCGAATCCGAGCCTCCTGGTTCGAGAAGGAGAGGAAGACCGAACCTCCGATGCAAAGACCAAGTCATCGGGGACGTAGGGTAGGGTAGGTAGGTAGGCAGGTAGGGTGCCCTTGCGACTCGATCGTGGCTCACTGAGACCAACAGTTGGGCCCATTGTGCCCATCGCGGACGTAAGACAGCTTGGTCTTGATGAGTGGAAGCAGCGTGCCCAGGTCGCGGCTCACTGAGACCAACAGTTGACCAAAATTGTGCCCATCGCGGACTTAAGACAGCTTGGTCTTGATGATTTTCCAGTCAGGCAGCGTGCTCAGCACCGTCAACGATGGGAGGCAGCGATATCTCAGGCTGTGAACCTCCATAGGTCGTAGGCGTTCGTAGGCCTGTTAAGCAAGTAAGTCCTGCCATTGTGGCGCTCTCCCTCTCTGTCAGATGCCTGACGCCGTTTTGATCCCTCGTGCTACCCCTCCCCCTTCGCAGTCACTTAAGATTTCAGTCAAAAAAAAAAAAAACCTTGTTTATGAAATCCCCCGACTCTTTTGTTGAATAATCCCTCGCTTGACTTCCAAATGTCCTTCAAACGATGCTCACAGCTCCCTCAGTCTATCTGAAAGACAATAAATTAAAAAGCATTGTCGTTGTCAAAACGGCAGAAGATCTTCGATTACTTCCATCGAAAGGGTTAATTCAATTTACCAAAAAGGACGTCCAAATATTCCGGAAGCCTTTCTGCCGCCGCCTCCCTCTGCCTGTGTCTCTCTCCCTTTCAATCAACAATTTACGAAGATATCCACCACCTTCCCCCGTCGTAATCCTTCCAAAGTAACCGCATCGCTGGAAAAATGAAGAAAAAGAAGAAAACATGAAATATGGACTAACCGACATAAAAAGAATGTGTCATATCCTCTTCCTCTAAAGCCATCCCCCCACACCCCACCCCCCACCCTCTCGGGTATATTCCTCAGAAAATCAGAAAAGAATGTGGACATGGACTCTGCAGTCGATGTTGACTGGGAACACACGCACACAGGCACCGGGAAAAAGGGGGAAATGGACGTTGATGCTTGTAGGGGGTTTCTCGTGATAATTTTTGCGGTTGCCTCTGTAATGTGTCCTTTTCTGTTGTGTTGCTCTTCTTGATCCGATAAAACGGGCCCCACCACTCGATCCCCCCCTGATAATCTCAACGACGACGACGACGTAGTGGTGCACACCTCCTTCTCTCTCTCTCCGTGTCACGGGGGGATCGAGAATAAAAGAACTTTAGCCGAAGAGATTGGTCCTTGATGATGTTCTTGTTATTATTATGGTCTCACTCACACTCTCTCTCTCTCTCTTTGAAGTCGTTCATCCTTTGTGCTGCAAGAGTGGCATTCGCTGATGCTCCATTCGATGGTTAAGACCTGAGCGTGAGCGGCAGACCCATTCGTTTGGTATTGTTCGGTCCTGCCAATAAATCGCTGGCTTTTCTTCTCATTTAATCGATTCAACGTTGCCACACGTATGACACCCACAATGGACGCAAACACGAGGGGAAAACCGTCCGAAGAATGAAACAGATCAGAGGAGGAACTATGACAGGACGAACGCCACACATACTCGCACGAGTAATCTGGCCGTAGTCAGCACCTTTGGGGCGAGAAAGAAAAGGCCAATTCACTGGTTCACCGAACGCCTCAAAAGAACGCTCTGAAAGGGGAGCGGGGGGACTCACCAAAAATAGGGGGGATAAGTAGTTATCGCTCATTCATTTCAATATCGGGGGACGCCGCCGCCGCCGCTGACGGGTTGGCAATTTTTTCAGCATTTCTTTTGTTGCCGCCGCTGTGTTTTGTGTGTCCTTGCGCTCGTTCTCTCTTTAACACCATCGCCATCAGTGCCAACCCGCCCGAAAACAATGTTTTATTGATATGCGAGGATGCGAGGATACGAGGATCCGAGTACGAGCACTCGTACACTATGCGAAGGATGCTGTGTAACAAGCATTTGAACAAGGCGGGCATAATCATAATAAAAAGCGAGAGAAGAGGAAACAGAAAGAAGAGCGGCCCTCCCCAGTGAAGAATGAAGAAACGCTTTATCGAGTATTAAGGAGGAGGATAGGAAATTTAAGGACTTCGCTTTTAGGCTGTTGCCGCTCGGGCTCGTCTTGTTCGCCGGCACTCTGTGTGCTGTGTGTAATAATGTCTGAAACGTGATATAATAAAGCTGTGGGCGGGAAGGTGCCTGGTTTGAGTTCCAAACCTTTGGAAGGATTCCTTTTCAATAAATTTATTTATCCTTTCGTTTCGTTTCGTTTTTTTTCGTTCGTTCTTCTTCGGCGTTGTGGCACTCACACTCCGGGTCGGATATCTTACGCCGGTTTTCGCCAATTTTGATCCCTTCCTCGTGGATCGCAAAAAGGATTCGGCGGCTGGGGTGCGGGGGGAGGCTGCATCTGGGAGGGCTCTGGGTGAATGTGTAATTTATTTTTCGAGTGTATCCTAATGTCATTCGAGATAAATTGAATTTGCGGCAATGGATTGTGTCAGCCATGGGGGGATGCGTGCGTGTGCGTGTGTGTGTCCCTCTTCGTCGGCTGGGAGTTTAAGGCCGCATTGTTTCAGAGCGAAGGTCAGAATACACTCGTGTATTGAAAAATACCTCCTCACGCATGAGGGGACTAATTAGAAATCCCCTGTAATGCAGACGCCACTCCCATGGAGTCGCTGTAAAGCGGGGATTTCAAGTCAAGTCAGAGGAGGGTTGATGTCTCGAATAATCCGGATGGCGCTGGGCGCACGTGTCTGGTGATTGGATTTCACTCAGGATGCCGATGTGTGTGATTCGTATGATTTATTCGCGAGAGTTTATTGCCTCTGACGTTTGGTATGCGATTAAATAACTCTTAAGGACTCTCAAGGCGTTCGGCAGACGCCTGCGGATTGACGGGGTGTACACATTCATTCGATACGGTACTTTGGATCGTTGGAATTGTATTGGCTTTCGCGTAAATTACATCAAATGTTCCGGAAGGAATCCGTTTCAACGAGCGGCGCCAGTGTCAAGCCGGGTGATTAATTAGAAATGGGCTGGCTGGTGGCGATGATGTGAGCCTCCCCCCCCCGCACATCTTCAGCTTTACGAAGGCAGCGATTCAGCGAGGCGAAGGGGTTTGTTATTTTAAGTGGGGAATTTGTTAAATCTCTTCAGGGACTGCACGTGACCAGGAAATTGAAGGATTAGCCTTTTTGTGACGTTTTCTAAGTCAATTGCGTAGTGGGGGGGGAATATGTAAATCCCCGGGAACTAAGACGCTCAGTGGACTTAGTTCCCGGCGACTTAGTGGCAGGGAAATACCTCGCCAGGAAGTTGGTGCAGGGAAATAAGTCCCCGGGAACCAAGACGCTTAGTTGCCCTGGCGACTTATTTGCCTGCCTCGCCGGGAACTAAGTCCACTGAGCGTCTTAGTTCCCGGGGATTTACATATTCCCCCCCCCCCCCACTACGCAATTGACTTAGAAAACGTCACAAAAAGGCTAAGACCCTCAGTGGAATCACCATTTGCCGTTGGGATCAAACTGACGGCTCTATCGCTGGAGCGGTCGATCAGTGGTAGCAGGCACTCTGGGTATCACAAGGCTCAAACATGGTCTTAGTTTGCTGGTGAATTCACTAGGAGCCCCTTAATCTAACCTAACCCTCATTTGTGGCCGTGCGTCTTCAAGTTTGCAGAGTATAGCCATGAATTGGCATCAGAACTTCAATGCAACCGCCCTTGTAAGGACGACAAAGGGATCTGTAAGAGTATTGGACTATTTCAATTTAATTCCAAATGATGTCCGCGACAGCTTTAGTGGCCCGCATCCTCTGAAGATGAATGAATGAATGACATCCTAGTTTTTTAGAAGAAAAATTTACTCTCTTCCTTCATCCACACACCCCTCTTAGGTAAGTAGGTTAGGATAGGCTGCCCTTGCGACTGGGTCGTGACTCACTGAGTCCAACAGTTGGTTCCATTGCGCCCAACACCCTCCTTAGCATCTCCTTGCAAAGAACCAAAGGTAAGTAAACATTTGCATGCGATTCCCTAAAATTAATTGTTAGCATCAAAAAGGATCGCATCAGACTGTCAAGAGTTTGCTTTCTGGTGCGATCATCCTTTCCATCTGCATTCACATTAAACGCAGGCGCGTCTATTTGGATCAGCAGTCTCAATCTGCTCGATCCAATAGATGCTAGAAGCCTTCGACAAAAAAGTCAACCCCACTGTAAACACACACACAAAAGGTCCTTCTCAGGATCACAATGATCATCTCCAAGGTAAGTAAGGTAAGTATTGTAGAATTTGCAACTCCAAATCTAGGTCCCAACAGTGCAGTGAACCCTCAAAAAAATGCCACTTTCATGCAAATTTCAGCTTAAAACACCAGGCGCCCAGAAATCCAGCAAAAGCAGCAGGCTTATCCTCTGCAAAAATGTGTGACAGAAACTGGTACGAACATGACGAGGCATCATTTGTACATGCTCAGACAAGAAAGTTGCAATGGCCCGAGTTCTCAGATTTCGTCTGAAAATTTTTCTAAAGTACTAGTCGCCCAGCAATTTTAGTAGGTATATTTTTACAACATGTCATTCTTTGACATAGCATATCTCTGCAACAGAGGGTCGGAGGGGAAAAGTAATGATGAGGGATTGTAGATTTGGTCTTCTTCTTTAAGACACGCTTGGTCCTGGCTCAAAAGTCCCGTTATTTGCGTCAATATTCAACGCAAAAAGGTTTCAAATGACACATTTTTGCGTCTAAATCAGAATTCGAGTGGTTTAGAGAGACGCCTGAAATGAGAAAATAAAGAGCAACATGTGCCCTTTCAGACAAGGCAAAACTTGTTGAAA
Organism: Myathropa florea; assembly: GCA_930367185.1. Taxonomy (NCBI): domain Eukaryota; kingdom Metazoa; phylum Arthropoda; class Insecta; order Diptera; family Syrphidae; genus Myathropa; species Myathropa florea. Next base: position 2,574,028 of record OV884005.1, on the reverse strand, counting down.
TACATGCTCAGACAAAAAAGTTGCAAGCGTCTGAAATCTGAGAATTCGGTTGAAAATTTGACTGAAATACCAGGTGCCCAGAAATTGTAGTAGGTAAATTTTTCCGAAAGTGCAATTTTTCCAATTGAATATCTCGAGAATGGAGGGATGTAGGAAAAAAGTAATGATGAGGGATTGTAGGTAATGACGTCCTCTTTAAGACACATTTGAAAAGGCGTCTTAAATCCCGTTATATGCGTCGGAATTTAGTGGAAAACCTAAAATTTCGTTATAAAATGCACCACATCTCAAAAACGGTGCATCTGGTGTCGATTATTTTTTTCCCCGTAGACGCAGGCTTCGATTGCGCATCCATCAAGGCATAACTTGTGGTCATAGGTCAAATAGTTTCCGAGATATAGCCAAAAAACGGAAACGAATTTGACAAAATGACCACATTTTTTTAAAAAACACGCCATATCTCGAAAACGGTGCGTCGGAGCGCATTTTCGCTTCTGTTAACTCTTTTTGCCAAATGCACCACATCATGACAAACGTTTTAAGCCATCAATCATTGACCTAGGCCTTATAGTTTCCAAGTTATAGCCAAGAATAGTGAAGGTATGCAAGGGAAAAGGAGAACACCACTTTCGCTGCAACATTTCACAATTTTTGGCTATAACTCGGAAAATATTAGGCCTAGGACCATAAATTATGGCTCAAAACGTTCGGATTGAATGTGTGCATTTGGCCACAGAAAGAAAGCAAAGGGAAAAACGCGTTCAAACGCACCGTTATCAAAAAATGGCGCATCTTGTAAAAAAAACCGATTTTTTCATTGCATACTTTCACTATTCTTGGCTATAACTTGGAAACTATAAGGCCTAGGTCAATGAATGATGGCTCAAAACGTTCGTATTGATAGTGGGCATTTGGCCAAAAGAGTTAACAGAAGCGAAAATGCGCTCCGACGCACCGTTTTCGAGATATGACGCGTTTTTTATAAAAATGTGGTGATTTTGTAAAATTTGTTCCCGATTTTTGGCTATATCTCGGAAACTATTTGACCTATGGCCACAAATTATACCTTGATGGATGCGCAATCGAAGCGTGCGTCTATGGGGAAAAAAATAATCGACACCAGATGCACCGTTTTCAAGATATGGTGCATTTTATAAGAAAATTTTTGGTTTTCCACCAAATTTCGACGCAAATAACGGGATTTAAGGCGCCTTTTCAAATGTGTCTTAAAGAGGACGTCATTACCTACAATCCCACATCATTACTTTTTTCCTACGTCCCTCCGTTCTCGAGATATTCAATGTGGAAAAATGTACTTTCGCAAAAATGAACCTACTACAATTTCTGGGCGACTAGTATTTCAGAAAAATTTTCAGACGAAATCTGAGAAATCAGACCCTTGCAACTTTCTTATTAGACCATGTATAGCAACAAATGTTGCCTCGTCTGAAAGGGCACGATGTGCTCTTCAATTTCCCAATTCGATCGTTCTTATTAGAACGTCAGAAAAAATCCTTAAGTCTTGTGAGACTTTCAATTGGTCTATCTTTCTGAAAATACTTACCATTTTAGTCCTGAAAAGGACTCTTTGTGTGTGGTTTTTAAATGGGGGTTGACTTTGAATGTTGGAGGAAACAAGGACCTGCTGAGTCAGACAGTAAAATCTGTCTGCCACAGCAGATCAAACTCCTTTTAATGTACACACAGTCAAAATCGTTTACAACAACCAAATTCGTCAGTCTCTTGAAGGCCGTTATAACCGATTTTGACTGTATGAAGATGTGTAAACATACACATATGTGTGTAGTTACGTAAAAATAAGTGTAAGCATCAAAAAGGTGCGTATCAGACTGTAAAGAGTTTATTTTCTGGTGCGATCATCAGTCTAATTCATTCGCATTCACATCAATCGCAGGCACATCTACTTTGGTCAGCAGTTTCAATCTGCTCGACCCGATAGATGCTAGAAGCCTTCGACAGAAAGTCAACCTAAATGTCAAAAACAAACAAAAGGTCCTTTTCAGGATCACAATGATCATCTCCAAGGTAAGTAAGGTAAGTACCTACTGTAGACTTTGCAACTTCCTTGGTCTGGCTAAGAATTCCCAACTTTTAACAGTGAAACTTTAAAAAAAATGCTACCTTCATGTAATTTCAGCTTAAAACACCAGCCCAACAGAAATCTAGCAAAAGCAGCAGGCATACCCTGGGCAACAAAGATGATGACACGAAGATGCCCATGCACTGCTCTGTAAAAACAGCGGAGATGTGTACACGCAGACACGTTGTGTCCCTCAAGTCCTCGTCTCATGCGTCACTAAATAGCTGACAGTTTTGTACTAAAACGCAGGCACCTATTTTCTGTCGAGTGTATGTTTTCTTCTATTTTTGGTGCCGGTTGAAATATCAAAAGCAGCATCTGATGGATAAACATTTTATATTCATCCGTCGCATAATTGAAAACAAGCCGAAACCACTGCCACTGTCATTCCAGCCCGCAGTCAATCAAGAATGGAAGGCGGTGGTCGGGTCTTTCTGCCGAAGCAGCCACCAACAACCACCGCCACCACCACCAGCAATGCTACACCACTACCACACATTCTTAGACAAACTCACTCGTAAACTCTGTTTGAGTTTTTGTCTCATGGGAATCACGGCCACCTCGCAAAAAGTGGCCTTAGTGCCCACCTTGCATGGGAATCAAGTCCACCAGCAAAATGTGGAGTTATTTCCCACTTTCTGCGAGGTGGACTTAATGCTCATGCGAGGTGGGAAATAACTCCACTTTTCGCGAGGTGGACTTAATGCTCATGCGAGGTGGGAAATAACTCCACTTTTCGCGGGGTGGACTTAATGCTCATGCGAGGTGGGCAATAAGTACACTTTCTGCGAGGTGGACTTAATGCTCATGCGAGGTGGGAAATAACTCCACTTTTCGCGGGGTGGACTTAATGCTCATGCGAGGTGGGCAATAAGTACACTTTCTGCGAGGTGGACTTAATGCTCATGCGAGGTGGGAAATAACTCCACTTTTCGCGAGGTGGACTTAATGCTCATGCGAGGTGGGCAATAAGTACACTTTCTGCGAGGTGGACTTAATGCTCATGCGAGGTGGGAAATAACTCCACTTTTCGCGAGGTGGACTTAATGCTCATGCGAGGTGGGAAATAACTCCACTTTTCGCGGGGTGGACTTAATGCTCATGCGAGGTGGGAAATAACTCCACTTTTCGCGGGGTGGACTTAATGCTCATGCGAGGTGGGCAATAAGTACACTTTCTGCGAGGTGGACTTAATGCTCATGCGAGGTGGGAAATAACTCCACTTTTCGCGGGGTGGACTTAATGCTCATGCGAGGTGGGCAATAAGTACACTTTCTGCGAGGTGGACTTAATGCTCATGCGAGGTGGGAAATAACTCCACTTTTCGCGAGGTGGACTTAATGCTCATGCGAGGTGGGCAATAAGTACACTTTCTGCGAGGTGGACTTAATGCTCATGCGAGGTGGGAAATAACTCCACTTTTCGCGAGGTGGACTTAATGCTCATGCGAGGTGGGAAATAACTCCACTTTTCGCGGGGTGGACTTAATGCTCATGCGAGGTGGGAAATAACTCCACTTTTCGCGAGGTGGACTTAATGCTCATGCGAGGTGGGAAATAACTCCACTTTTCGCGGGGTGGACTTAATGCTCATGCGAGGTGGGAAATAACTCCACTTTTCGCGGGGTGGACTTAATGCTCATGCGAGGTGGGAAATAACTCCACTTTTCGCGGGGTGGACTTAATGCTCATGCGAGGTGGGCAATAAGTACACTTTCTGCGAGGTGGACTTAATGCTCATGCGAGGTGGGAAATAACTCCACTTTTCGCGGGGTGGACTTACTGCTCATGCGAGGTGGGAAATAACTCCACTTTTCGCGGGGTGGACTTAATGCTCATGCGAGGTGGGAAATAACTCCACTTTTCGCGGGGTGGACTTAATGCTCATGCGAGGTGGGCAATAAGTACACTTTCTGCGAGGTGGACTTAATGCTCATGCGAGGTGGGAAATAACTCCACTTTTCGCGGGGTGGACTTAATGCTCATGCGAGGTGGGAAATAACTCCACTTTTCGCGGGGTGGACTTAATGCTCATGCGAGGTGGGAAATAACTCCACTTTTCGCGGGGTGGACTTAATGCTCATGCGAGGTGGACAATAAGTACACTTTCTGCGAGGTGGACTTAATGCTCATGCGAGGTGGGAAATAACTCCACTTTTCGCGAGGTGGACTTAATGCTCATGCGAGGTGGGAAATAACTCCACTTTTCGCGGGGTGGACTTAATGCTCATGCGAGGTGGGAAATAACTCCACTTTTCGCGAGGTGGACTTAATGCTCATGCGAGGTGGGCAATAAGTACACTTTCTGCGAGGTGGACTTAATGCTCATGCGAGGTGGGAAATAACTCCACTTTTCGCGGGGTGGACTTAATGCTCATGCGAGGTGGGAAATAACTCCACTTTTCGCGAGGTGGACTTAATGCTCATGCGAGGTGGGAAATAACTCCACTTTTCGCGAGGTGGACTTAATGCTCATGCGAGGTGGGAAATAACTCCACTTTTCGCGGGGTGGACTTAATGCTCATGCGAGGTGGGAAATAAGTACACTTTCTGCGAGGTGGACTTAATGCTCATGCGAGGTGGGAAATAACTCCACTTTTCGCGAGGTGGACTTAATGCTCATGCGAGGTGGGAAATAACTCCACTTTTCGCGGGGTGGACTTAATGCTCATGCGAGGTGGGAAATAAGTACACTTTCTGCGAGGTGGACTTAATGCTCATGCGAGGTGGGAAATAACTCCACTTTTCGCGAGGTGGACTTAATGCTCATGCGAGGTGGGAAATAACTCCACTTTTCGCGAGGTGGACTTAATGCTCATGCGAGGTGGGCAATAAGTACACTTTCTGCGAGGTGGACTTAATGCTCATGCGAGGTGGGAAATAACTCCACTTTTCGCGAGGTGGACTTAATGCTCATGCGAGGTGGGCAATAAGTACACTTTCTGCGAGGTGGACTTAATGCTCATGCGAGGTGGGAAATAACTCCACTTTTCGCGAGGTGGACTTAATGCTCATGCGAGGTGGGCAATAAGTACACTTTCTGCGAGGTGGACTTAATGCTCATGCGAGGTGGACAATAAGTACACTTTCTGCGAGGTGGACTTAATGCTCATGCGAGGTGGGAAATAACTCCACTTTTCGCGGGGTGGACTTAATGCTCATGCGAGGTGGGAAATAACTCCACTTTTCGCGGGGTGGACTTAATGCTCATGCGAGGTGGGCAATAAGTACACTTTCTGCGAGGTGGACTTAATGCTCATGCGAGGTGGGAAATAACTCCACTTTTCGCGGGGTGGACTTAATGCTCATGCGAGGTGGGAAATAACTCCACTTTTCGCGAGGTGGACTTAATGCTCATGCGAGGTGGGAAATAACTCCACTTTTCGCGAGGTGGACTTAATGCTCATGCGAGGTGGGCAATAAGTACACTTTCTGCGAGGTGGACTTAATGCTCATGCGAGGTGGGAAATAACTCCACTTTTCGCGGGGTGGACTTAATGCTCATGCGAGGTGGGAAATAACTCCACTTTTCGCGGGGTGGACTTACTGCTCATGCGAGGTGGGAAATAACTCCACTTTTCGCGGGGTGGACTTACTGCTCATGCGAGGTGGGAAATAACTCCACTTTTCGCGAGGTGGACTTAATGCTCATGCGAGGTGGGAAATAACTCCACTTTTCGCGAGGTGGACTTAATGCTCATGCGAGGTGGGAAATAACTCCACTTTTCGCGAGGTGGACTTAATGCTCATGCGAGGTGGGAAATAACTCCACTTTTCGCGGGGTGGACTTAATGCTCATGCGAGGTGGGAAATAACTCCACTTTTCGCGGGGTGGACTTACTGCTCATGCGAGGTGGGCAATAAGTACACTTTCTGCGAGGTGGACTTAATGCTCATGCGAGGTGGGAAATAACTCCACTTTTCGCGGGGTGGACTTAATGCTCATGCGAGGTGGGAAATAACTCCACTTTTCGCGAGGTGGACTTACTGCTCATGCGAGGTGGGCAATAAGTACACTTTCTGCGAGGTGGCATTGATGCTCATGCGACGGATTTTAGACGGATTTTACATCTGCCCCGCAGGCCAAGCTTCACTTTTTTGCATCAGTCGGAGAGAGGAATTCATTTTGAGAGACTCTTAAGAGCACTTAGTCACTTACCCTCGTCATGATGTCATGATGAGTGAATAATTTACGAAATCCCACGCACCGTTCCGTCTCATCTCATCACCTTAAGTGGCGATGAACTTTCCATTTCTGTGGTTGACTCTCGCAATTCTCATAAATTATTGACCAACCATCAGGTTCCTGGTCTGCCGACGACCACTCACAACAGGACGCCATCTCGAGGCATGCGAGTGCCCATTCCATTAATCACCAGCAGCACAGTGTCAACGGGAACAGTGGGCGGCCGGGTGAGGCACGCCACCACCCTCTCCACCACTCAATTAGGCTCGATTCCCGGAGAACCATCATATCCTGAACACATCCAAAAATTATCAGCCGAACAAGCACAGAGACCACAGAGACCAAGGACCCCCTTTCGGTCGTGTCGGGACGCCCGCCCCCCGAGCCTGGGCCGAGAACAACAAACTAATGTATTCCAGAGTGTGATAAACTTCCTCGTAATGAATTAGTGGACGAGAAATTTCCATTGCCAAGGATTTTTCTCGGTCTCGTGCTCCTCGGCAGGGGTTTTTCCTCGTGCGCTTGGGCACGGGCTGTGGCTGTTGGTGTGGCTGTGGCTCTGTCGGCAATTGTCGTCTTCAAACACTGAAAATCGGTCGGCATGAACTCTATTCTTGTTCTTTGGCTTCTTCTCGCTTTCGTTCTCCTCTGTGTGGCGTCGTTCACGTCGTGGCATCGTGGCAATGGCTGAAGGAAAGCAAACGACAGACCAACCGACGGCGGTGGCAGTGGCAGCGGCAAAAGAAAAGCAAACGACAGACCGACCGACCGAGGACCGACGCACGGTCCAATGTAGCGGGTGGTTTAATAGCTGGTAATAAATGTCTTGAGTTGATTAAATTAACGACCCAAGGGGGTGGTTCAGTGCGGTGGGCTGCTGCTGCTGTGAATGGTATTTGCTGGCCCCGTCTCGTTATGATGATGGCGTTCGCTAAACCCCCCTCCACCCCTCTCTCTGCACCGCACACCACCGTGATGTGACGCAAAAAAGGGACAAGCAGAGAAGCGAAAAGCAGAAAAGCAGAGAAAAAGAAAACCAGTGAACACAAGGAGCGCAAAGGAGTCCTGGGAAATAGGAAGGCGACTGATGTTTTTGTGTCCCGGCCTCCGTCTCCGTGAAGTGATATCGAAACCAAACTCCGACCATTGGCATCGTTTTCTTTTTCGCCTCGAATATTAATTCTCCTCTCGTCCTTTTGTGTGCTATCCTTTATTTGGGTGGTTTTTGGTGGTTGCTTCTCGGTCGTCGTGTGTGGATAACGAGTGTTGTTCCTCCGGGGACCGACCGATCGACCGTCGCTTCTAATCCAATATTTTTCAATCACACCTCGAAGAGAAAAGATGTTTCCAGTGCGAGAATGCTTTTAGTCGATGTTCTTCATCCCCCTCCCCTGTCGGGTGACTGTCTATTAGGGCGGAATAGACCACTTAGGCGGTGCTTCTCCAGCCCGACCTGTGGAGGGGAACCGTCATTGTTTATGGCCTGTGTGTCGTGCCTCCCGTATGATTGCAATTTTATTACGCATCTCTCGCCGCGTGACAGAAGGTGTGTTGAGATAGTAAATTTGTGCGCTGTCTAGACGCGAAAACCACTGGAGTGTGCGTCTTCGATACTGGATCGGCTGAGTGAGTGTCGCCAACAGTCAGTTGCGCGGTGCAGACAAACGAAAGTGAAAAGTTGAACAAGAGGGGGAGGGACGCTAATTGATATTGGATGCTGAACACTTTTAAGTGGATTATGTTTCAGAAAAGTTGCCGCGAACACAAGGGAAAAGTTTTGACGTCTCCTGGCGGTCTTTTCGTGCGGCGGGTGTGGGTCTTTGACTTTGCATGTGTGTGCTCGGGGGGGAGGTTCTTCGGAAACTTGTTGAATGCCTTCTCCCCCACTTGTAAGCAAACAGCCCTGACAGGCGTTCTTTTTCATGTTTGGCGACGTAGATGGGCTCAAAGACCCTCTGACAGGCGTTCCTTTTCATGTTTGGCGACGTAAATGAGCTCGAAAACCCTCTGGGCGATGCTTTCACGACCAATCGCTGAGTGTCGTGACATTTGATTCGTGCAAAAATCCTTCTCCTTGGAGTCAGACCGAGGTTTGGTTAGGGGTGGTGGCTGAGCCTCGGATGGTGGGTAGGTAGGTTATAGGGCGCCCTTGCGATCGGGTCGCGACTCACTCAGACCAACAGTTGGGTCCATTGTGTCCTATGAGCCTCACATAGACCGCACAGGTCCATAGTGAGTCAGACCTAAGCAACTGGAACAGGGCACGACTGGATGGCGCAGTTGGTTAAGTGCCTGTCTTCAAGTTGGAGGGGTCCCAGGTTCGAATCCCAGCGAAAGCTGGTTTTTCAAATCTGGTCCACTCGCCATTTTTCAGCGGCGACTGGATGGCGCAATTGGTAAAGAGCCTGTCCCAACTTCGAGGGGTTCCCGGGTTCGAATCCCAGTAAAATCGAATCTGGTCCAGCCGCCATTTGCCGTTGGGATCAAATTAACGGCACTGGAGTAGGTTGCTACCGACGACTGCGCCATCCAGTTGGTTAAGTATCTGCCCTCAAGTTAGAGGGTTCCCAGGTTCGAATCCCAGCGAAAGCAAAGTACGCTTTTATCCAGTTTTTCAAATCTGGTCCACTCACCATTTTTCAGCGGCGACTCGATGGCGCAGTTGTTTAAGTGCGTGCCAAAAGTTCGAAGGGTCCCAGGTTCGAATCCCAGTGAAATCGCATCAGTCAGAGTCAGCAGAGTTTCAAAAAATCCTCCGGAAAAAGAAAACTGGAGGAGGGAGGGGATTTTTTTGTGTAAAATCCTTCGGTGACATCATTCTGCTCTCGTGCCACGGGTCACAGAACTCAAAACGAGTTCACTGCCACTTGGTTTTTGTCTCCGCTCACCGCTGGATCACCACGCATTCCCGTCCGCCCTCTGCCATGCCACACATTCCGCCTCCGTCAAAATGGAACCACTTCAACCAAAGCACTTGAAGAAAAGTCAAGATCTCACCTTCAAGTGCCCACATGGAACTACTCTCAACCTTCCCATGAGACCCTCTTCACACTCAGGCGCTCATTGGGTCGTAACATAGACCTTTATAGCGCCTCTAAGACGTAATTAACATTCACCCAGCCCCTGCTGAAATCAAATCTCGAAATCTCTTATCTAATGGGGGTAACTTAGCGCACGAGAGCTGTTCTCGCCTCTCTCTCTCTCTCTCTCTCTCGCTCGCCCTCAGTTCGTGAAGTCTCCAAAAAAGCTTTTTTTCGAAATTCCCATCAAACCAGTGGCGTGCTTCCCTGGAATTTCTTGTGGGGGTGCTTCAGCATTCCAGCACACTTGCCGTTCCTCACAAGAGAGTGCATGGCGCAAACTCTCTTCCCCGAAGAGAAAATTACCTTCTCTCGCTCTCACTCTCCGTGACAACAACTTCATCATGCACATCCTTTCAATCTCGTAAAAAAAGGACGAACACGGAGGGAAAAAGAAGCCACCAGGACCAACGCCAGAATGTACTCCTCGATGGAAATTCACACCAACTCGGTGTCGATTGGGTGAAATCAGTTCCTTTGATAACGCGATACGGGTTGGTTTACAATCGTCTTCACGCACTACCGCCATCTATCGGTCGGCAGAATATTTTTGTTTTGCCTCAGCAAACAGTCAGTTTCAAGTGGATTCGTGCGAAGGGAAAAAAGAAAAATCACACAAAAATCCATCCAAAGACCGGTTGAGTCTTTTCGGGAATTTCCTCGCTCCGATCGCTTGTGCCCAGTGGTGGCTTAAGCCCCCCCCCCCCAAAAAAAATTGGGTCAGACCGAAGTTAAATGGTCCGAGAGAGGGGTTTCGCACCGTTTTGTTGTTATTGCAGCCATTAGCCGGACGGTCAGGGCCTGGCATCGTGGCACACTGGTGCACAGTAAACAGTTCGTGTTTAACATTAATTGACGGCGTTCGACTGCGTGGGGGGTTCAACTCCGCGACGACGACGACGGTGGTCTGTGTGTCGGTCTTTGTTCCTCGCCGGAATCTCCTCCTCGCCGAGGATAGCAATTTCCAATTCATTGTGCGTTCGTTCAGGAAATTAAAAAACAAAAAAAAAACGCGAAAAAGAGCAAGCCCCGCCGCCGTGAGTCTACTTTATCGTGTGCGCGATAAGTTTTCATCTTTTTTTTTTTTGCTGCTCACACGGAAAGGGAGATCCAATTAAGGCCTGAATTCCAGCAGAACAACGCGCCGCCACCTCATCATCGGCAGCGGTGGCCACGTCCGAAGTGTGATATATAATTTTAATTGGCGACGGTGGGACGGACCCGTGACTGGTGCATGGCGGCCACCCCCTCGGCCTTGTTAAATAAATTAATTAAAAATGTATTTAAATTCATTTAATTTGGATTTTGTTACATATCGCTGCGAACGACAGGGCTATCAGCCACACCGACGCACCAGTGGTTGCCAGTCGACAAGTTGCTTGTGCGTCGCGGCCTGAGAGCGCTCTGAGGTTGAGCAGAAATTGACTTTGTGTTCAGTGTGTTCGGGTTCCATGCTGTCTGCGAAGGCGCCGCTCCGGAACGAGGGTGAGTTCACCAAAAAATATACTTTTTACCTCCCCCCCCTCCCTTTGGGGTGGAGGGGGACTTTATAAATTCCTAATTACATAATCTCGCCTAATGGGGAAAAATGGGTCGTTGACGCAGTCACGGGCTTGAGGTTTTAAGACCGACACTGCGGGAGGTACGCGGGACTTATGATTGCGGTAATTGAGGTTGACGATGCCTGGGTGGTGGGGCTTTGTTTGGCCGTTTAAAGGACAATTACCGCGGCATAATGCCCTCGGAAATACAGATATTTACGTTTAGGATCAGCGTTCATCAGTTGAATTTCGGTTTTGATGAGGATTGCGGTGGCGGCCGGAGATTTGCTGGCGAGGAACAATCCGCCGACCGCATCATCGGCAACCAGCGCACAAATCACCTAATTGGAAGCTACGTAATTAATTAGTCAATAACACACAAAATTCATGCGGTTAAGAGGGAAGGAAGTTTGTCTTGGTCAAGGGGAGATTTTCTGCGGATTTTTGCAATTGATTGACGAAAAGGGCAGTTTATTTTTTAACCATATCTCGAAAATGGTGCATTCGGCATCGATACTTTTTGTATGCGTTCAATACGAACGCCTTGAGCCATGATTTGTGGCCCTAAGTCCAACACTTTCCGAGCTGTAGCCTTGATACGGCACCAGAAAGGCCAAGAAATGCACTTTAATTTGAAAAATGCGCCATATCTCAAAAACGGTGCATCTGGCATCGATTCCTCCTTTTAACTTTTGTGCAGGCGTTCAATACGAATGTCTTGAGTCATCATTTCTGGCGCTAGGTCTAATAGTTTCCGAGCTGTAACCAAGAACTGGCACCAAGAAGGCCAAGAAAGGCACTTAATTTTGAAAAATACGCCATATCTCGAAAACGGTGCGCCTGACATCAATTTCGCCCTCATCAATTTTCACGCAGCGGTTCGCTACGAACATTTTGATGCATTATTTGTGACTCTAGGTTCACCAGCTTCCAAGCTATAGCTAAGTAATTGCTAAAGAAAAGCAATTAATTTTGAAAACTACATCATATCTCGAAAACGGTGCGTCTGGCGCTGATTTCACACTTCTCCCAATTGATGCAGGTATTCACTACAAACATTTTGAGCCATCATTTGTGGTCCTCAGTCTACTGGTTCCCGGGCTATAGCCAAGAATTGCCATCCAGAGCAGTCATAACCTCCTTTTCGCCTCAGGACTTTTTTCAACTTTTTGACCATTTCCCGAGGTCTGATCTCGTTCAAATCTTGAGTTGTTCATTTTTACCATCAAACACACAATCTCTATCGAAAAAATCAAAGAAATTCATCCAAATTTCGATTTTTGAAAAATTGACATGAATTCAGCGGAAAAGTCGACTCAGAAGATTCACAATTGACTGCATTTTTTCGGTGAAAAAGCAAAATTTTTTCGATTTTCAAAATTGTGTCGATATTTGATGTAGAAATGGTTGGAGATCGTGGGGTTGATGGTAGTCGAGGTAAATGTGAAGTATTTGAAAGGATTGGGTGCTCCAGGACGAAATAGGATACGAAAAAGGACATCATCGGTCGTCCATTAATGTTTTGCTGGCTCCTTGTAGCTCTTTGCCTTCTCTATCTGACTGCCGTTTAGTGAAGACTGACAGTCCTTCCTTTCTGCCCCCTTCCCGCTCTCTAACACAAAAAGGAAGAAGTCGAATTTCAGAAGATTTCTAAGAAAAAGGGTCGAAAAAATCAATTCATTTCGCAAAATGCACCATATCTCGAAAACGGTGCGTCTGACATCGATTTCCCTCCTAATGACTTTTATACAGGAGTCCTAAACGAACATCATGAACCACCATTTGTGACCCTAGGTCTAATAGTTCCCGAGCTATAACCAAGAACTGTCATCAGAAAGGACAAAAAAGCCAATTCATTTTGAAAAATCCTCCATATCTCGAAAATGGTGCGTCTGGCGTAAATTTCCCCCACGATAACTTCTATCCAGGCGTTCAGTACGAACATTTTGAGCCATTACTTGTGGTCCTACGTCTAAGGTTCCCGAATTATTATCAAGGAAAGGCATCGAAAAGAACAAGAAAAGTAATTCATTTAAAAAAAGGCATATTTTGAAAACGCTGCTTCCGGCGTCGATGTCCTTTGCGTTTTTCTTATGCCTTGATACAGGCATTCAATGTGATAATTTTGAGACATCACTTATGGTCCTACGCCTAAGGGTTCTCGAGCATTTGTCGATGAACGACTTCAAAAAGAATCAGAAAAAGTCATTCCTTTTTGAAAAAAAGTTGTGCCTTGAAAATGCTGCGTCTGGCGTCGATTTCCTCTTTATTATCTCTCATGCCTCGATACAAGTGTTCAATACGAAGGTTTTGAGGCCTTACTTGTGGCCCGGAGTCTAATTATTTGGAGGCTATAGTTAAGAAGTGGCATCAGAAAGGAAAGGTCAAATGACTCTTCACCCTCTGTTGCTTCACTTCTTAACTATTCCGTTTCATGTTTGAGGGCTAAGTTCCTCTGTTTTTGTTAAGAAAAGACCTGTTTATGATTCCAAATTCGTCTGGTGCCGATAAACTGTTGGGCTTCCATGCGAGCATCGATGAAGCAGTCAGCGTCTAACGAACCATGAAAATGTCGAATTCCTTCCAGGCAACCCATTCATCCCTCTTCCAATCCACTTGCGTGCTATTCACCCTAAATTCTGGCTCGTTAAGTCGCGACTTAGTGTGCGTCGGTCCCCCGCTTAAATCAAATCAAATTGGTCATGCATAATGACGCTCAAATGCTCGAACAGCAAACTCATATTTTCCACTGACAAAGTGTCACAAGTCACTTGCTGCTTGGATTAGCCTGAAGGGGGAGAAAATTAAAGAATTTCATTCTTTCATCATCCCCCTCCTCCCCCCGCAGCCACTTGGGGAAGAGTGTTGCACAAGTGTGTCTCTAATGACACTTCAATGTGTCAGTTCATTTCCCTTCATCAAACACAAGGAGTCTCCTTTAACGAGTCAACAAACAGAAAGCAGCCTTCTATCTGCTGTTGCTGCACCAGAGCAACCCTCCAATTAGACACGGGGTGTGTCTTTTCCCTGCATCCCCGTCTCCATCTTCATCTCCGTCTCCGCTGCACGTATGTGGGTGTTTGTCAGTTTGCATGCCATCAGCATCGGGTGTCGAGTGGTGAATGATGAACATTATGGCGACAACAGCAACAGCAACTCGAAGACGACAAATAACGTCAAGTGTCGTGAATGCAAAGAAAAACTGGTCGTCGGGGGAAGATGAGATGCGCTCCACTTCACATCACCCGGCATCCATCCGCCGCACAGCCATTCTTTTGCATTTAGTGCAAATGAAAGCAGCAACATGCAGCGGGAGCAGCAGCAGCACGAGCAAGAGCAATTTTTCATTTCCTGTCGTCGTCTTTTGTTCAAAGCTAATTACAACCGCCCTCATCCGCCACCAGGCGCCGGGATAATAGCTCAGCCAGCGACTGCACAACTTCTCACGGTTTCTATTTGAAAAGCTGAGCAAAAAAAAAGGCACAGAAAATCACGCTCAGTATGTCCTGGCTTTTGATTACAAACTATCAAACAAAGGGCCAGACTATCTCGTGCTGTAAGACTGTAATTCACAAAAGTCATACACCCCCTACCCCCCACCCACTCAGCGCTCACCCCTCGCACACATCCTCCCCACCCACGCGCTTCAGTCGGGGTCGTGTATCGCTTGGGGGCGGGGGAAACAAATTCTGCGTTTCCCCGAGTAGTTATCCTTGAGTTGTTGGCCCTTGTTGCGCTGTCACACCCTCACGGGACCTCCGCGCGACGGGGTTTCGTTTATTAGAAATTCCTTTTGAAGCCCCTTTGTTGTGTCCTTGTTCTCACTCCTTGAACGCTGATGAAATTATGATAATTGATGGGGTTTTTCGAAATTGACTTTTGCTGTGTTTTGTTTCAAACTCTAGCCGTCCCTTGAATCGATTCGGGGATTGGCCAGGGGAAGAGGAACTGGCGATGAGGTGACGGAGGGGAAGCAGCGGACACAAGAGACACAGGAGACACAGGAGACGCGGGAGGCACAGGAGACGCAGGGGACACAGGGAACACAGCGGACACAGAGGACGCAGGGGACACAGGAAACGCAGGACACGCAGGAGACCCAGGGGACACAGGGGAAACAGAAGATTCAGGAGACGCAGGGGATACAGGAGATGTAGGGGCACAGCGAACATAGGAGACGCAGGAGACCCAGGGGACACAGGGGACACAGGGGACACAGGGGACACAGGGGACACAGGGGACACAGGGGACACAGGGGACGCAGGGGACACAGGAGATGCAGGAAACGCTAGTTCACCGGAGACACAGGAGACGCAGGAGACCCAAGAGACACAGGGGATACAGAGGACACAGGAGACGCGGTACACGCGGGAGAACGCCTGTCTATGGCTGTAATCGGGACATTGGAGGTGTATCAACGATTCCCACCGAGGAATCACCGTAATTAGTGTCATTTGCGGGAGATTTGAAAGCGAGAAGAATTCGCAGGACACGCCGAGCAGCAGTAATCAGCGATGGTGGCGCTGATGGCTGCTGGTTGTCCTGCAGTTGTCAAGGAGGAGGGAATTTCTGTCTGGGGTGAGAGAGGTGGCAGTGAGCTAATCAATTTTTGCTTGAATTTCCTCTGTTTAATTGGCTGATTGACGATGCAGAAGAAAGTAAGGAGCCGACTCCTCGCAGTGGACTTTGGAAGACTGGAGTGAGACTCCAGTGTCTCTCCGGTGTCTCACTCCAGTCCCGGTTGTCCAGGAAGCCGGGTGAAGGTATAAGCCGAACAAACGAGTGACTTCTGCCTTTCTTTCTTTAAACCTATTATCCTCCCAAAGGAGGATGCAAATCATCGTCATAACTCCAAAACAGCAAAATTCCTTCCTTCCCCTGAAGAGACGCAAAAAAAAGCAGCGTATCGCGTCATTGGAATAAAACAATTTTCGAGGTTAATTCTAATTCAATTAATTAGGGCCGCTGATTGTAGGAGAGGACAAACCAAACGACGACTTTTACTCTCTTCTCTCCTCCCCCCCCCCCCCCATCCTCTCCCCCCATCGCATCGTCTTCTTTCCTTTTTCACAATTTAATCGAGTTGGAAGGGAAATTGGGCGGATATTGACTTGACAGGGGCCAAAGCGCTTCTTCCCTTCAATTGAAGTTTTTTTTCCTCCCCTTCTTTGCTGTTTCCGGGGCGAGTACAATTATGATGCCGGCGACGAGGACTGCTCGGAGACAATAAAAGGACGCTGGAGAAAAGAATTCGCTTTGAACAAAGACGTGCAAGAAAGTTTAGTGTTTGTTGCTGTTTTTTTTTTCTGGATTTTCTTGAGGGAAAATTAATTTAAGGAGGTTTTCCGTTCTTTTCTTCTGTTTCATATCTCGAATCAAATTCACAATTAGGGTCAGGTGAAGATGTCCTTGTTGGCCACTGTAATCCGTGGCTTGGGCAGAGGTTTGAGTGAAAAGGTTTCTGAATTGTTTCTCGAACCGGTGACAGGGGGAGGGAGAGAGAGAGAGAGAAGGAGAGTCTTTCGAGTGATTTATAGATAACCTGACCGAACTCTCAGGTAAGTGGTGTTACCGCGGATAACAAGAGGCTTACGGAGTTTTAATTTGTTTTCCCACACAATCCCACCGAGGGGGGCTGTTCGATTGTTTCCGCGGGACGTGGAGGTATTTGATTAAATGCGCCATTGAATGAGGCTCTCCACTGAACTGAGCTCTTGGAGATTTTCCCGGAATCGTCTTTTGTTCCAAAGTCAATGTTCAAGTGATGAATTTCGGTCTGAGATGCGAATTCAAAGGGAAAGTGATTACACAGATTTGAGGGAAGAGTTGGAGATTCTGTGGAATTTATTGGGCGTAAAGACAAA
Source organism: Myathropa florea (assembly GCA_930367185.1). Classification (NCBI taxonomy): domain Eukaryota; kingdom Metazoa; phylum Arthropoda; class Insecta; order Diptera; family Syrphidae; genus Myathropa; species Myathropa florea. The sequence goes on along the minus strand of OV884005.1, from coordinate 2,557,257 downwards.
TGAATTGGACCAGGAATGGATTAGGAAATTTATGTAATTTCCACTAAACAAATGACCTTTCAGTTCTTCGTCGCCCACTTGACGGACTCGCCGAAGCCCACGCAATCAAACACGCCTCCAGCGATTTCAAAGCCCTTCCACGATCAACTTTCAACCGTCACAGTGGCCAACCATAACTACCTAGACTTGTGCCCATTTTTTTTGATGCGTTCCTTTGCACAAAAATCCACTATTCCTTCCACACGCACTCCGCGATCCTTTCTCTTGTTGATTTAAATAATCCATTGGGGAGTAATTAAAATTCCCTTCTGTAAAATGCCCGTGTGTGTGAGTGCGTGATAGTTTAATTAAAAAAGCGTATCACAGGAGTGTTTAAACAAACAGGGATCCACCGATTGACCGCTTGCGAAAGGGGACGTTAACCGACATGATTACATTCCACAGGATCCAGGAAATGGAAGTTAAGCCGGGGGAAAAAAATAAAACAACAGTTTACATACAGTTAATCAAAAAAGTAAGTATACACTACCTCCTGAACTTTATTTTTCTAAAAAAAACTAAATATTTGCAACAAAAATCAACAACCATTTTTTTTTCTGTTTTTACAAACGTAATACTATTTTTCAAAAAGAACAAACATAACAAAACAACAAAACATAAACAATAGAATTCAACTTAAAGTAACATGAATGGAAATTTACATCAAAAAAGTAAGTATACAAACAAAAAATAATACTTTCTGAAATTTTTCTCTGCTCTCTAGTCTTCTTATCAATATTTCGTTGGGTAGCCTTTGGCTTTTATAATTGCTTGCATTCGATTTGGCATCGAGTTAACCAATTTTGATGTTACTTTTTGGCTTATTTTAGCCAACTCTTTCTGAAGCACTCTTTTCAAGTCATATTTTGTCTTGACACCGTGTTTTTGAACTTCCCGTGTCAAATGTTCCCATAAATGTTCTACTGCACTTATGTCGGGCGATTGGGTGGTGTTCTCAGCTGGTTACGAACATTATATAATAACTATTCCTAAACAATATGAGAGGTATGTTTTGGGTCGTTGTCTTGTTGAAAGATAAATGACACTTCTAGACTCAACTTTCTGACGCTTTCAAGTAAATTAGTTTTCAATATGTCCAAATAGACATATTTGTCTATTGTACCATCAATGAAAACTAAATTACCGACGCCATTTGCCGCCATACACCCCCATACCATTACTGAGCCACCACCGTGCTTTACAGTTCCGTCAAAAACTATTAAATTTTGCAAAAGCTCATGTAATTTGTGATCCAGCTTTCTGGAATAAGATCGTATTCTCAAATGAAAGCAAATTTAACATTCATGGATCCGATGGACGTGCTAAAGTTTGGCGTAAAACAAACGCGGAGCTAGATCCCGCAAACATGGCCCGAACTGTAAAGCACGGTGGTGGCTCAGTAATGGTATGGGGGTGTATGGCGGCAAATGGCGTCGGTAATTTAGTTTTCATTGATGGTACAATAGACAAATATGTCTATTTGGACATATTGAAAACTAATTTACTTGAAAGCGTCAGAAAGTTGAGTCTAGAAGTGTCATTTATCTTTCAACAAGACAACGACCCAAAACATACCTCTCATATTGTTTAGGAATAGTTATTATATAATGTTCGTAACCAGCTGAGAACACCACCCAATCGCCCGACATAAGTGCAGTAGAACATTTATGGGAACATTTGACACGGGAAGTTCAAAAACACGGTGTCAAGACAAAATATGACTTGAAAAGAGTGCTTCAGAAAGAGTTGGCTAAAATAAGCCAAAAAGTAACATCAAAATTGGTTAACTCGATGCCAAATCGAATGCAAGCAATTATAAAAGCCAAAGGCTACCCAACGAAATATTGATAAGAAGACTAGAGAGCAGAGAAAAATTTCAGAAAGTATTATTTTTTGTTTGTATACTTACTTTTTTGATGTAAATTTCCATTCATGTTACTTTAAGTTGAATTCTATTGTTTATGTTTTGTTGTTTTGTTATGTTTGATCTTTTTGAAAAATAGTATTACGTTTGTAAAAACAGAAAAAAAATGGTTGTTGATTTTTGTTGCAAATATTTAGTTTTTTTTAGAAAAATAAAGTTCAGGAGGTAGTGTATACTTACTTTTTTGATTAACTGTAAGTTATCCCGTCGATTTATTCGGTTTCACTAATTTATTGAATAATTACTCGACAAGCGTGTTATTAAATGACAGCCAGTCGGATGAACAGATTCGTGGTCAACTGAAGGTGGTTTTTTTTCGATCTTTCTGATGCCATTTTGTGCCTACAGTTCGGGAACTTACAGACCTAGGGCCACTAACGAAGGTTCAAAACGTTTGTACTGAACGCCTGTATCGAGGCATAAAAGTTTACGAAGAGTAAATTGCAGCCGGACAAGATATGGTGCATTTTTCAAAACCAATTTCTTCTTTTCTGATCCAATTTCTTGGCTATAGCGTGCAAATCATTAGACCAAGGGTCACAAAAGAGGGCTCAAAATGTTCGCACTGAACGCCTGCATAAAAGTTAATAGGAGACGAATCGCCGCTTGACGAACCGCTTTCGAGATATGAGCGAATTTTTCGAAATAAATAGCTCTTTTCGTCGTTTCGAATGCCATTTTTCGACTGCAGCGTCCAAATCAATAAACCTAGGGCCTAGGGCCACATTCGCATTGAACAACTGCATCGAGGCATAAAACTTAATACAAAGGAAATGCACATTAGACGCATCGTTTTCGATACATGGCGGATTTTTCAAAATGAATCGCCTTTTCCTTCCTTTCTGCTGACATTTCTGGGTTATAGCTCGGGAAATATTAGACCTAGGGCTACAAATGGTGGTTTATGAAGTTCGTTTTGAACTCCTGCATAAAAGTCATTAGGAGGGAAATCAATGTCAGACGCACCGTTTTCGAGATTTGGTGCATTTTTCAAAATGAATTGATTTTTTCGACCTTTTTCTCAGAAATCTTCTGAAATTCTACTTCTTCCTTTTTTATTAGAGAGCGAGAATGGGGAGGAGATGAAGGATTGTCTGTTCTCAGTGAACGGCATTCGAATTCAGAACACAAAGAGCTGCATAGTTGCAGCAAAACATTGATGTACGACTGGTGATGTCCTTCCTTTTTTTGATCCTGTAGCATCCTGGGGCACTCAATCCTTTCAAATTCTTCATATTTCCCCAGGCTATCATCAACCCCACGATCTCTAACCATTTCTACGTTCAAAATCGACAAAATTTTGAAAATCGAAAAGATGTCGACTTTTCACCGAAAAAATGCAGTCAATTGTGAATCTTCTGAGTCGACTTTTCCGCTGAATTCGTGTCAATTTTTTGAAAATCGAAATTTGGATGAATTTCTTTGATTTTTTCGACAGAGATTGTGTGTTTGATGATAAAAATGGAGAACTTAAGATTTGAACTGGCTCAGACTTCAGGAAATGGTCGAAAATTTGAAAAAAGTCCTGAGGCGAAAAGGAGGTTATGACTGCTCTGGAAGGGAATTCATGGCTATAGCTCGGGAACCAGTAGACTGAGGATGACAAGTGATGCATCAAAAGTTTCGTATTGAAAACCTGCATCAATTCTTATAAGTACCAAGTCGACCCCAGACGCAGCGTTTTCGAGATATGATGGATTTTTCAAAATTAATTGCATTTTTCCACCTTTCTGGTGCCAATTCTTGGCTACAGCGCGGGAACTATTGGACCAAGGTTCACAAATGATGGCTCAAAATGTTCGTAGTGAACGCCTGCAACATGAAAGTGGAAAGGCATAGAAGTGAACAAGAAACAAATCGACGGCAGACGCACTGTTTTCGAGATATGGTGCGTTTTTCAAAATTAATCGCGATTTTTACCTTATGTCATTTCTTTGACTGCAACATCTAAACAAATATACCTAGGGCATAGGGCCACGTTCGTATTGAATGCCGGAATCGAGGCATAAAGTTAACAACTAGGAAATCGACACCAGGCAGACCGTTTTCGAGATATGGCAAATTTTTCAAAAGGAATTGCTTTGTTTCACCATTCTGGGGCCATTTCTTGGTGATAGCGGAGAAACCATTGCACCTAGGGCCACAAATGATGGCTGAAGACGATGGTATTGAATGCCAGGAGAGAAACTACCACTAAACGCACCGTTTTCGAGGTATAGATCATTTTTCAAAACCAATTTCTTTTCTTTCTTATCTTAATTTCAAAACTTGTCTTGTAGTCTTCTTAAGTCAGAAGCAAACTAGCCCAAGGCTGCGCAACAAAATCCTCCTCGATATTCCCCGAACATTCATTACATCTTCCCGAAAAGTAGCTTCACTTGTACTCCAACATCCCACAAGTCTACTAAAGAGCTGCTCCCCCACATAAGGGCCGATCGTCGTGTGCACACCCCACCGCTCCCGACCGCCGGCTGATTGGCCTGAAAAATGCTTACGTCGGTCCTAATCTAGGGAAAATTTCCCAAATCTATGACCTTTCCTTGCCAATTAATTCAGTCAGACATACGCGCCACCAACTCGGGCCGACACTTAAAGAACTCTCCCTCGAAGTGGTGTCGAGTCGAGTCCCCCCCACAAAACACATTTGAATAATTCATTCGGCGAGAAATCCCTGGACGAATCTCACACTTCCTCCTCCCCGCATCCGCTGACTGGTGGGGATCATCCATTGAGGCGCTTGCCGCATGGCGTGTGTGTGTGGGTGTATTTAGGCACGCACGAGAGAAAGAAGAATTATGCTTCTGAGACTTTGTAAATCTGAAAAAGTTTCGCAGAACTCCCGTCCCGGTTGCCGGTTGTGTTCAATCAGATATCCTTTCGAACCTTTAGGCTCTCGAATCTGCATGTTATTCGCCTCCAGACGTAACTTCTTTAACACGTATCCTTAAAAGCTTCCTTCCTGCTCCCTCATGCATGGCAACCAGCGCCGGCTCAGCCTAGAAACAACGCCGACGAGGGGGAATCTCGACTAAAGACATGTTGATCCCTCCCTTCAGAGGGCACGAAGGGAAATTCGAAGAAATTCGAAGAAATTTCCTTCTATTTTCAGCGCTCGTCCTGTGACTTGGGAAAAAAAAAAGGAAAATACACACAACAGAATGGAATAATGAATCCATCACACATACCCGCACGCACGAGAGGCACTAAAACAGCAGCAGCCCAGGCATCGACGGAAAAGAAGTGAAAAATGATAAAAAGGACGAAAATGGGAAGAGGAAGCCGCACAGTGGGAAAAGAAAGGAAAACTTTTTCCCCCCACCCCACACTTTGACAAAGATTAACTTTAATTAGCCCCATGAAAGTGATTTATTTCCAACAGGACACATTTGCCAGGATTCATGGGACGGGCAGCAGGACAGACCGATGTGTGAGGAGGGAAAGGGAAACAAAGGACGACATGGAGATGAAGAAGTCACACACAAAACGTGGGAAGTTGTTCAGGAGGACGCGTGGGTCGCCGGCATGTGTGTGGGCGTGTGCCTCGAACAATTGTCCTGTCAATGTCAGGCTGAAGACTTCATGTCATCATCAGCCTTTCCGAGGAGTGGGGAGATAGAGGAAAAGGTAAAAAGTTACAAGAGATCGCAAATGCGTGCGGTTGTCCTTGCTGCCCGTGAACATGATGAAGATCCTCGTGTATCACACAAATCATACCCTCTCAGCAGCAACAAAGAGGCGCCTCCGCCAACAATAGACAGGCGGACATGTTGATGGCATTTGTGCCCAGGAGCAGAACCGGTTCCTGTGCGGTGGGTGGCTGGCTGGCTGAGTCTGTCTGTCAACCTCCTTGACAAACTTTTCTATCCCCCCTCCATCCCCTGTGTGTGGATGAGTGGAGCTGTTTGTATTTACCAAGTCAACGCATTCAACTAAATCCTCCTCCGAAGACTCAGTGCGGTCGTTTTGCACCCTTAACCTAGTCAGGCAAAGCTGCTCCACTACTTCACTACCACCTGTGAGTGCGTTTCAAAGGATATCCTTGAACAGGACGAACATTTTAAATGGGGCAATTTATATTGTGGTGGTGCCACTTCCTCCCATCCCATCCCCCCACCCCCTTCACGTTTAGTCGGTTAAGATGAGAGCGACATGGGGCTCAGTGAGGGATTACAGAGATTCTTGTTTTGTCCTGTTCGTCATTCAGTCCGTTTCTCGTGTCTGTGTGTGCGCGCGATTGTTTCTCGTCCAGCAAAGTCCCCTTAATACCGAGCGTTGCTTGTTTTCCACTATTTACCCGACAGAGAGAGGGTGTGCTGGGGGGGAGGGGGGAGAAATGGTCGGGCGCATATAAATTGACGTATGTTAATCTTCGATTCTGTCAAGGATCAAAGAAACTTTTCCCTTCATCCGGTTGTACATAATTTTTCCCTTTGTTTGAACGGAGGGAGGATGAGAGGGATGATGTCACTCTCGGGGAAAGAACGTTGACTCCGTGTTTATGTGGCGTTTTGTCAAGACTACGATGAGTGTGATTCAAAAGTTTAAGTTCTGATCTGATTTGCTGGTCCTTCGAAGGAATCGATGGCAAGTTTGTGACGGAAATTTGATGCCTTCCTCGTGCGAGCGATAAACCAAGAAGTTACGATCTTCAAAACGTCTTCAGATGGATCCTACTGGAAATCTTAAACTTTAAGGATTATCCTTTGAGCTTTCATTTACGGTCTTTGAGTGATGACGCGGGCATCCTTTCTGAAATCTCTCTCTGTCAGTCTTCTTCCTTTTCAAAGTCCATTTCCAGTCCAAGTCAGGACATTCACAGTCGAAAATCGAGCCCTCATTTGAAGTTGCCGCTCAAGTCTGAATGAGATACGCAAAGCAGACAAATGAAATTTAAATTACTTCCGCTTTGGCAGAGTGCTTCACCTCATTTAACAGCCCCCTCCCCCTACACGCATTCCTTCCAGTCTCCACCGCAACCACCGATAATGAGATTTTCATTTCACAATCACTCCTGTCTGTGTGTGCTTTTCCGCCCCCAGCCCCCTGACACTCCCCCGCGCTTCAATTCAATTTTCATAAAGAAAATCCAATGCGATTTTCTTTTACTGCCAAACACACACTCGGCGTGTGCTTAATCAATAACCATCTGCATTTGTGTGTGGGTCTGTGTGTGGAGCTGAACACATGAATCCTGTGCGCTCATGTACCGAACGCCGAATCCTTGTCTAAATTTCAAAGCCACACACGAACACACGCACTCGCAGTCGTTCGACTTTTTGTTTATCCCCCTCTTTCGAAATCCAGCGGAAGTGGGATCTTGGAAATCATCGTAGGAAATACATAAAAAGGACCAAGACGGCGCAACACTAAAATAAAAATTTAAATTCCCCCAGGGGTGTGTTCAAACATCATTTCTTCTTTTTTTTTTCCCTTCACTCGATGGTAAAGTTTTTTGCAAACAAATCTCTCTCTCTCTCTCGCAGGGCCTGTGGCGACAATAGCTAAAACTACACCCACCCATACACCCCCTCCGCCACCCCTCCCCTCTCCCCCCTCCCTCTCTCTCTCTATCTCTCTGCCGCCCGGGCTAGGCGATGGAGTGGCTGGTGTCAGATTTAGTTTGATGCTCCCCCCTGAAAAATCCTTCATTCAATTCAGTTGTACTCTGTCACCCATAACTCGCTATTTGGTGTGTCAATGAAGGACCCCCCCCCCCCCCCCCGACTCACACGCACACAAAGGTACACCCCCGTTGGATGACTTCTCGGTCCCTGGGAGGAGACCCAGGGGGAGATGCTTAGCACTTAGATGACGACTCTGTTTGTTTGCCTGTTTGCCTGTGCAAATGTCGGCGGAGTTCTGTTTGATTTGTATTCTTGTGATGCTGGCGCGCGTGCATGTGTGTGAGTGTGGAACAAGATGGAAATTATTATCTGTGGGGTATGAAAAATTCACTTTTTCTGGTTGTTTCCTCTCCACCTCCGACGAAGATGTTGCGGACGATGAAAGTGATGTTGTCGAAGGACGGAAGGGGGGGCACAAAAAAAAATGTGTAAACTGAAAACAAATTCACACGTGGTACTTGTGTTTCTCACCCTCGGCCGGGGGAAGTTTTTCTCTCGGCGAAAGAATGGTTTAGCCGAAGTTGTAAATCATCGTAGACTTTGCGGATAAGTTCTGGGCGCTGTTCTCGTCGTGTCGGCCCCGAAGCTCGAGTGATGCATAGCAATGTATCTGCGGGGGAAAAGAGTTAAAAGTTTTGTGAAAAAGTTTTGTGGATATTATTTCAGACTTATATATCCCTTCACATGATTGAAGGGGGGCGGGGGGAGTGTGATGGGATTTCTTTAGTTTTGAAGCTGCTGGAGGGCTTCCTTCTGGGGAGCAGATGGTTGATGTCCAGAGGGTTCGAGAGTGGGGCAAGACCTCAGAGACGTGCAGAGGCTTCTCGTTCATGATTTCGGAGTTCTTTCCTTCGCTGTGACATGGAATGAGTTGGTGCCAATCGATGGATTCCAGTTCGATCTCCGTTTAAGGCTTCACAGCAACCTGAAATCGAGATAAAATAGACAAGTCAACAATGAATTGCTTTTTTCTTCCATTCTGATGCCATTTCTTGGCTATAGCCTCTAAACTATTAGATCTAGGGCCACAAATGAGGGCTCAAAAGTTTGGTATTGAAAGTCTACATAAAAGTTATTGGGAGATGAATCGACGCTCGACGGACCGCTTTCGATATATGAGCGAATTTTTCGAAATAAATAGCTTTTATCGTGGTTTCGGATGCCATGTTTTGACTGCAGCGTCCAAAGCAATAGACCTATGGCGTGGAGCCACGTTCGCATTGCACGACTGCATCGAGGCATAAAACTTAACAAAAAGGAAAGCGACTACAGGCGCACCGTTTTCGAGATATGGCGCATTTTTCAAAATTAATTGACTTTTTTGTCCTTTCTGGTGACAGTTCTGTTTTACATCTCGGGAACTAATAGACCTAGGGCCACAAATGGTGACACATGATGTTCGTTTAGGACTCCTGCATAAAAGTCATTAGGAGGGAAATCGATTTCAGACGCACCGTTTTCGAGATATGATGCGTTTTTCAAAATGAATTGATTTTTTTTTCTCAGAAATCTTCTGAAATCCTACTTCTTCCTGTTTTGTTAGAGAGCGGGGAGGGGGAGGAGAATAAGGACTGTCTATTGTCAGTGAACGGTGATCTGATACAAAACGCAAGAGCTGCAAAGAGCCAGTAAAACATTGATGGGTGACCGGTGATGTCCTTCTTTTAATCCTGTAGCATCCTGCGGCACCCAATCCTTTCAGATTCTTCACATTTCCCCAGGCTATCATCAATCCCACGATCATCAACCATTTCTACGTCCAAAATCGACAAAATTTTGAAAATCGAGCAAATGTCACCTTTTCACCGAAAAAATGCAGTCAACTGCGTACACCTCTCGGTCGACTTTTCAGCTGAATTCGTGTCAATTTTTTGAAAATCGAAATTTGGATGAATTTCTTTGATTTTTTCGGCAGAGATTGTGTGTTAGATGATAAAAATGGATAACTCAAGATTTGAACGAGCTCAGACCTCAGGAAATGGTCGAAAAGTTGGAAAAAGTCCTGAGACGAAAAGGAGGTTATGACTGCTCTGGAAGGGAATTCATAGCTATAGCTCGGGAACCATTAGACTGAGGATGGCAAATGATGGCTCAAAATGTTCGTATCCAAAACCTGTATCAATTATTTGCAGTACTAAATCGACGCCAGACGCATCGTTTTCGAGATATGATGCATTTATCAAAATAAATTGCATTTTTCCACCTTTCCGATGCCATTTCTTGGTCATAGCGCGGAAACTATTGGACCTAGGTTCAAAAATGATGGCCCAAAACGTTTGTAGTGAACGTCTGCAACATGAAAGTGGAAAGGCATAGAAGTGAACAAGAAAGAAATTGACGGCAGACGCACTGTTTTCGAGATATAAGCCATTGGTCCTAGGGCCTAGGGCCATGTTCGTATTAAATGCCTGCATCGAGCCATAAAGTGTACAATTAGGAAATCGACACCAGACTCACCGTTTTCGAGATGAGACGCATTTTTCAAAATTAAGTGCATTTCTTGGCCTTTCTGATGCCGTTTCTTGGATGTAGCTCGGAAACCGATCAATGACCCGCATCATACATTCGCTGGAAAGTAGATCGACCTCAGTCGCATCATATTTGAGATGTGGCACATTTTTTCAAAATGAATTGCTTTGTCCGCATGTCTGATACCATTCCTTGGCTATAGCGTGCAAATTATTAGACTTAGGGCCGCAAATGATGGCTCAAGACGTTCGTACTGAATGCCTGCATAAAAGTTAATAAGAGGGAAATCGACGCCAGATGCACTATTTTCGAAATATTGCACATTTTTTCAAAACTTGCCTTGTTGAGGAAGATGTAAACTAGTCCTTCCTACAGGTCCCATTCCTCGGTGACGCCAGTTGCTCTCAAAAGGGGAACCAAGCCTTTCTGACTGGTTTCCCTGCAGCTAGTCATCAGTTTTTTCTGGAGTCTCTGCTCATCGGCGTAGTACTTCTAGCAATCCTTTAATTTTTTCTTCCCCTGAGAGTGATCAAGGATTGACTACTCGCTGAATGAGGAAACCACTAAAACTGTGCACAAAAAGAGGCACAAGCCATCGTCCTCAAGTGATCAAACAAACCAATCTCCGCCTTTGAGCAACACGATGACTTCCTCTCCCGGTGCCACCCCCCCACTTGAACCGAACAGAGTCTCAACCTCAATTCGCAATTCGATTAAGTTACCAGTACGCATCTGTTCCGTTCCGTAAATTGCGTCGAGATGACCTTTGAAAGGGCCACACTTCAGCGTGTATCGATTCCAGCTGCTAACGATGTCAATATTGATCTCCCGCATAGACACGCCCAGCCCATAGCAATTCGCCCTCCACCCCCCGAAAATTGTGAGTGTCGGTGACACATGAAATTGATGTCAAAACCCTTCCCCATTCACACAGGACGACGACGACAATCCTCTCCTTCTTGGAAATCGGAAAAAAGTGACTAAGTATTTGGGTTACCATGTCGCCTCTCGTTACAGAATCAATTTATCTAACACTTGGCCTTTCTCGAATGAGAAATCAACACGAGATCCTGTTCCGTCCCTCCCTGCCCCATCAGATTGCTAATTTTTACTTTGATGTCCTTCCACAGAGGGACACACACGGCCACACACGGAAGGACTTAAACACCACCAACCAATCAAAAAGCACTATTTCACCTCAACACTTGTTAACTCATCCCCCTTAGACCTATAATCCTCTCCATGGATTGACAGTTCACCTTAACCAAACTTCTCTCAAGGATATGCCAATATCCACAAAGTAAACACGAGTGTATGAAACCTGGCCGACACTCGCTCGTGTGTACGTAGTCGTGGAGCAGAAGAGGAAGGATAACAGGTCAAAGGATTCCCCATGATTATCCCTCCGTCGTCGTCGTCGTCGTCGTCGTCGAATTCCACCTTTGTCACCACAAATCCTAATCAACACTCAATTTCATGCGCAAATATCCATAGATTATCATTTTGTTAGAGCGAGAGGACACGACAAGTGGGTGAGTGAGGCAGGGAGTGTGTGTGGCTGTGGTTCAGCCAGGGACGACATGTCGTCGTCGGCGTGTAGTTGTTTCGTGCGTTGGGAATGTATCCAGAGGAGGAAATTACTTCTGTCCGCCTCCCTTTAAACTTAAGGATATAATCTAAAAGTGCTCAACCGAACAGGACTCAGCTCACCCCCTCCCCCCTTTCGGCAGTCGAAGAGAAGATGGTTTTCGGTTGAAGTACCAAAAAATACCGAAAACACTTATGACAGGATAATGACAAACTTTCTCCAGCAAGACGAGGGATGTGGACATGTGCTTAAGAGTGTCCTTTGAACGGGTGTGCATGCGTGCGTGTGTGTGTGTGTCAAGATGACCACTCTCAACAAGAGTTTATATAATTGAAGCACAAGTAATTCATTTGACATCCATTCAGGGGAAGATGAGACAGACAAGGGGGGGGGGGGGGGGATCCTGGATGAGAGGTCCTTTTTGTCATTTTTGTGTTGGTTACGCAGAAAATTCTAAATTGAAAAGGATCCGTCGAGGGATAATCATCTCTTTATGACTTCTTGCGGATGCAGATTCACAAACTCAACGGAGGGAGAGTCCTTTGACTCGATCGTCGCATGTGTGGAGTGAGGCCGCCCGACTAAGCCGCCCCTCATCACATCAGATTACGGAGATGAGAGCTGAAAGAGCGAGTGTTCTTGTAAATTGAGTTTGTACCTCAAAAAGGACGATCCCACTTGAGTCTGACTAAGTGCTTGTGCGAGGGAATTGCTATTCAATGTCAATTCTGCTTTTTTTTTCCAGCTGCCTGTGATTTCATTAATTAATGAGAGGATGACTGATGCACAAAGCGTCATTCAGGGTATCCTTTTTTCGACGACGACGATGATGAGCCTGATTTCCACTTGAACCAATGCCCCAAAGGATCTCTTGATTGTGGAGTGAGTTTTGAATTATGTTGTGTTCTAGTTTGTTGGCTGTGCATTCGCTTTTGCCTTTGATATCGCATTTCCTTGGAGACAATGGAGAATTCATGTTCATTCGGCTTTTGTTTCAACAAATTGTTGCTAATTAACAGGGTTACCGTGTGTGCGGAGGCCCTCAAGCGATACATGAACCAGTTTCGAAGCGGGTGGAGTGGGAGACGATGTCTCCCACTCGTGTATTCTTCTCGTCCTTGACTTCGTGTTCATTGATTCTGCGTGGCTCTAGTTGAATGGAAAAATGAGCTTCTTTCGGAGTCAGTTGCCTAGAAAGCTCTTCTCTTTTCTGCTGAACTTGTCAACTGTGTTGCCTCTGTCCTTAATCTCTTCGTCGAATCGGTGATTTATGCCGTTTGCCTGCTCAGGAGTTTCCTAAGAAGCATCTGAGCTGTTCCCGCAGCAGACTTCTGCCGAGCTTTGCCCTCCTTCCAATCCAACGACGCACTCCATTCCTCACCAAAGCGTTCATTCTCTACGCCCCCCTCCCTCCCCCCATTCAGAGCAAATGACTCAGCAAGCACTCAGTCAAGGACGAAAATATTCATTTACGTGCACCAAACCATACTCATCCCGCTCGAAGGACTCCTTCGGATAATCCATCGATGTAATCACGGGATTATCGTGCAGGAGAAGAGAACAAAAAAAAACTCACTCATACGCCTCGCATAGCGATTATCATTGAAACCACTAAACCGCATCGCAAATTGGAAATTGTGTCCTTCGTTCCACGCCCACTTACATTCACCATCGCCCCCGGGGCCTCCACCGAAGCCGAAGCGGTGGGGAACAAAAGTGAAAACTATGTCAATAGTGCACCTGTTACTCCTCGGCTCCATCCAAAGTAAATGCCTATTAAGCCCGATATCACAATGCAGCACGCTGCTGTGGGCTTCTGATGCTGCTGCTGCTGCTGGAGCTGCTGCTGTTGGTGCTGTCTTACTGCTCTTGCTGCTGTGTGCACCTCAACCGATGGGGGAGATCGGATGGAAGTGTAGGAAGCCTGTGTGGAGAGTCCTTTTTTGCCATTGTTGCCCTTGGTTCAGATGGGCTCCTCTCTCTCTCTATTTTTTTGCTCCTCTCCAGTTGATGACTTTCGAACCGAACACAACTGCAAACCAATTCCACTGATTACAAAACCGCATCGAAAAACCACTTTTAAATATTACAGTGGAAGGGACACGGCTCCGCTCGTCGTGTGCCGTGCGGCCTGGCACTGCTGCTCGATAATGTTGCATTTTATCCGAATGACATCCTTTATTCGCAGACTTGACAGCAAAATAGGCACAGCACACACACGCTGACGCACAGATCCACAGACACACACGCAGTCCACATGCATGTGGAGGCATGCAGGAAAGAGGATTCTCGGAGCCAGGTCATGGCAGGATTCACTCTGCGGTCTGACAATGGGGGTGTAATCCCCCATGATGCAACAGTAGTTAATCACACCAAAAGCGACCTTCCTTCGTCTGGTGGCTGCCTCTCTCAAGGCGCAGCAACATGTGACCCTAATGATGTGCCGGGAGTATCCTGGCGAAGGACATCATCTCAACTTGAGGTAGAGACGATAATGAAGACGATGATGATGCTCCTGAATCCAGCCTCTGACTGCCTGACTTACTGACTGGCTCTCTGGAATGAAAAAAAAACACAGAAGGATACAAAACGGATGAGAAGCCTGGAAGAAGAACCCACGGACAAAGGGGGAAAAAATGAAACACAAAGGTACCTCGAGTTACATCAGAGGAACAGGTAAAAACCGAACCGACCGGAAGCCACACACAAAGGAAGGGATGTAAAGGATACATGCCTGTAGTTTGTTTTCGGATTAAGGTGTCCCTACTCCCTTGTGGGGGCGTGGGTGTGTGTGTGTGCGGGACACAGGGTCTGTGGTGGCCCGGAACACAGTGTTTACGTCGGGCATAACATGAGTGATGATATGGTTTGGTCAGTTCCGCCGGTGAACACTTTCTGTGTGTGTGGGGGTCCTTTTTGGGGTTTGCCGATTGTGTTGTGACGACCGAACGGCGGCGGACGGGAAACAGATTTGAAGAAGGATGTTTTTTTGGTCAATTAGATCCCGGCTTTAACATTTAACGCTTTGTTTTTGAAGGTGGAATGAGGTGGGATGCGGTGGGATGAGGTGCGATGAGGTGGGATGAGGTGCGATGAGGTAGGTTGCGGTGGGTTGCGGTGGGATGAGGCGGGATGAGGTGGAATGAGGTGGGATGAGGTGGAATGATGTGGAATGAGGGCAGAATGAGGTGGGATGAGAGTGGAATGAGGTGGGATGAGGACGGAATGAGGTGGGATGAGGGCGGAATGAGGTGGGACGAAGTGGAATGAAGTGGAATGAGGTGAAATGAGGCGGGATGTGACAGATTTTAGAGTGTTAACGATTAGGGAGAATGTGCTGCACGTTGGACACGATTGAAGATGGTCTTCCTTTAGCCGTGAGCACAAAGGAGAAGTTGTGGTGGAAACACGTCATTTCATCCCAAAGTTCCTTGCTTCTAACGACTCGTAGTCCAACTTCCAACAGCACCAAATGTCGGTTAAAGGCAATAGTGGACCTACAAGTTTTCCCTATGGGACTTCACACAACTAAACAAATGGGATCCCAGCATCTACTGTCGATCTTTTTTCCACTAAAAAAAGCGCTGGCCCTTCAATCTTCCCCTGTGGGACTTCACAGAACTGAGCAATCATCGGTCATTCATATCAGCGCTTGCTGACTAAGTTGCACACTTCTCGCCCGCAACGACGTGCCCTCTTCTAAAAAAAAACCATGTCCTGGCACACATCACATTCATCGTTCCCGTCCGCAGATGAAAACAGCAGTTATTCTCACGTTACCGCGCTTCAAAAGAGCCACAGTTTAGCACCGTTCATTTTGAAACTTTCTACGAGACTATTAACAGAACTCTCAACTAAACAGGATTACGAATCACGAGCAATTGTGTTCCAAGCACCTGTACGGATATCCCCTCATCTCCTTAATCTTTAAGACACTTCGTTAACTTTATCCCAAAATGCATCCCCCTCCCCTCTCCCATCAGCAATTTCATCATCATCACGGAGGAGCTCCTGTCTTCGTCTCGCTCTCGTATACACACCACCAAACAATGGAAGTCCTTGAAGAAACTTCAATCACTTCTCCCGCCGATAAAGAAGAGCAACTTTCCCGAGAGCAACACCGTTAAAACTTTTACTCACCACTCACTGTTGAGGGATGATAAAAAGGAAATATTTGTGTGTGACAAACTAATAAATCACCCACGCCGCGGTGTCCCATTCAGCCAATGACGCCTCGCAGGTTCCCGGGGAACACACAAAAACTTTCCAAATCACCTCGGGATCACTGCGCCCCTGCCGGTGACGATGGGAAACTAAAAATCACATTAATATCGAATTTGTTTTCGCCGTAAAATTTAATTCAATGAAATAAGCGAAAAGCGGAACACGCGGAGTTCGGAATCGAAATGTCCTCGCTTATCTCCCCAGCCGATGGGTTGGAGGTGCAGTGCGGCTTCTTTGTGCGTTTTTTATTGTCACGAGACGCGCTCGTGTTCGATTGGACGCGCGGCCAGGAAATACGCTTTTATTGTTGTTACCCCCCCACCCCCTCACACTCTCGCAGGATTTATGGAATTTATGGAGTATTTTCGAAAAGGGAATTTATGGAAGGTTTTTATTGCCTCGCATTGTTCCAGTCGGGGGCGGCACGGCATCCGTGGAACCCTGAAAGTTTTGCTGCGCGAACAGATTATGGCATGTGTAATGGGTAATGAGGCGAGGCGGGCCTGTGGGTTGTTCGGATTTAATTATTTTTTTATTCCCCGATAGTGGGTGCTTTTGTGTTTGATGTGTGCGTGTGTGTGTGCTCTGTGTAGTTTTTAGATTTTTTTATTGGCCATGATGGGGAATTATGGCGAGGAGATCGTAAATTGTTTTGGAGGAGTTTTGTCGGCTGGATTTCGATTCGATGTGGATCATCTGGAGGCGGTTTAAGTGTTGGGAATTAGTTTCGATCAGAGTTCGACGGCGGGGATGGCATGCAGATGTGTTAAGTTTTGTGCCATAAATTCGGTGTCGTTCGATTGAAAGGAGTTGGCACAGTTTCGAGAGGTCGTTAATGTAAATGAGGTTCGTCGTTAGTTGAGAGTGGAGTTGATGGGGAAGGATGAGTCGCTTCTGTGTCCTTGTTGCCATTGAATTGGAAAGGGACAGATTTCAACACCAAAAGTCGATTAATTTCTAATAAAAAGTAATGCTGGGCCTACAAGGCTTTCCTGTGGGACTTCATACATCTGAGCAAATGGGATCCCAACATCTAGTGTCGATTGTTTCCAATAAAAACCAAAGCTAGCCCTTCAAGGTCTCCTTGCGGAACTTCATACAACCGGGCATTCAGAAACAACGCTGGCCCTACAACTTCTCCCTGCGGACCTTCATTCAACCGAACATTGAACGCTTATTGATATCAGCGTTTGCTGCTTTAGTTGCACACTTCTTCTTCTGTGTCCTTGTTGCCCCCAAAAGGGGCCCAATACTAAACGTCGATTTTTTCCAATAAAAACCAACGCTGGCCCTATAAGGTCTCCCTGCGGAGCTTTATGCAACCCAGCATTCAGCGCTCATTGATATCAACGTTTTGCCTGTTTAGTTGCACACAAGAAGAAACAACGCTGACCCTACACTCTTCCCCTGCAGGACTTCACAAAAGTCAGCAATCAGCGGCCATTCAGATTAGCGTTTGCTGGCTTAGCTGGACACTTTTTCGGAATATAGTCAAGGCCGCTAAGGCAGACACTTCTGTGTCTTTGTTGTCCCAAAAATGGGACCCAACACTGAACGTGGAATAAAAAACAACACTGGCCCTTCAGGGTCTCCCAGCAGAACTGCATGCAATCGAGCATTCAGCGGTCATTCATATCGGCGTTGCACAGTTGCACACTTCTTCTTCTGTGGCTTTGTTGTCCCCAAAACGAGCCCAAAACTAAACGTCGATTTTTTCCAAAAACAAAACACCGTTGGTCCTACTCGATGCGGAACTTCATATAACCAAGAATTCAGTGCTCATTGATATCAGCGTTAGTTGCGCACAAGAATAAAGAACGCTGGCCCTTCAAGCTTTCCCTGTGGTACTTCACACAACTGCACATTTGGCATTCATTTATATCAGCGTTTGTTGGCTTAGTTGGATACTTCTTCGAAACAGAGTCAAGGCCGTTAAGGCAGACACTTCTGTGTCTTTGTTGTCCCCAAAAGGGGGACCCAACACTTAACGTCGATTTTTTGTACGTGAAAAAGCACACTGGGCCTACAAGGCTTCCCTGTGGAACTTCACACAACTAAACAAATGGGATCCCAACATCTACAGTCGATCTGTTTTCCAAGAAAAAAGCGCTGGCCCTACTAGCCTCCCCTGTGGGACTTCACACAACTGTGCATTCAGCGCTCGTTAGTCTGCTGACTAATTTGCACACTTCTTCTTGATACAGTCGAAAGCAAAAAAACCTCCGTCTAGACAGTCCCACCTCCGCAATCACCACCAATCCCCTAGGGCATTCCGCACCAGTGCCCACGTAAGTTCAAGTTCACTTAAACTTTCTAATTAATTCGTCGTCAAAGCTGACAGTCCTTCAAAGGAACCCCACCAATCGAGTTGTGATGCGCCTCAAGGCCTCTCACGCACATGGTGCCTTCAAACTTTTCTCAAGTGTTCACACGCACCACGTCTCACTCTCACACCGTGTACCGCAACCGTATCCAGTCAGCATTCAACAGAAATGACAACCGAAGGGAAACGAAAGTCAAACGAGACATGAATTAGTGTGCTGCCGCCCACCTCCGGTGTTGTGCCTTCAAATTGACAAATCATCGCAGCCTCCCTCTTCCGCCCACAAAAGGACACCTGATTTCCGATAATGTCTCTTATTTTTCGCTTTGCTTCACTCCGGTCTCGGTGGTGTTCATCGTGCTCGTCGATGGACTCCTCGGGCTGTTGTTCGATGTCTGCATTGTTTCGCTCAGATCCCTTTGCCGGTGATGATTTCCAAGGAAACAGGTGGACAACTTTAAATAGCCCTCCACCGCCACCAACCACCCCATTCAGGTCTCAATCACAATTGGACACATCATCATCGTCGTCGCAACGACACACAGTGTCAGGGAGGGACGGGAAGTCAATTCACAGGTTAACGAGCTATGGAACCGAAATTGTCGTTGTCCCCGACAGATGTTAACCCACAAGACAGTTCACTCTGTATACTGGCTGATGAAACAAAGGCCCTCCTACCCCCCGCCCCCGTCGACTTTTATGACAAATCATCACAGATTCCAGAGAGAGAGGGAGAGAGAGGGAAAGGAACCAAAAGGAAATCGAAAATTGCTGTCGAAAATTCTATCGGAATCTAACGATGCATCTGTGCGGGCGGCGAGTGGGTGGGTGGGTGGCCGAAGACAAACGATGACAACTGCTGCCGTGCCGTGATGGTGCAATGTGGAAAACAAGGGCAGCACGGAGGACTCAGGGACACCATAACATCAGCAACTGTTCTGTATTTTTGTTCGATACATCGGTGGGAAATGAATGAGAAGACGACGACTGCGACGACGGAGACGGCAACGGGGAGGAAGAAAGAAATCCAATTTCATTCTCTCTGGTGGTGGGGAAAATTGGAAAATGATCGCAAAAGGATACCCATTGTGAAAGGATTCAATGGTTAAATGTGATGGAATGCGCTGGAGCAAGGCGGCGATACCAGTGGGTGGGTGGGAAGGGATGGTGAGGATGACGGTCTTCGATTGGTTAAAGGGGTGATTGTAGTCCTAATTGAAGTTTAGAAATAATGCAATTTGGATGGGGATCCTTCTCTTCCGTCCTCTGTCGGTGTTTGTGTTTCTGTTTTGTTGCTGCTGCGTTGCATGGGGCGAGGGGGAGGGGGAGGGGGAGGAAGGGGCAGGTTTAGCAGGTATTACAGTTTATTCGAGAGGAAGTTAACTGAGGATTACTGAACGAGACTTCCATCAAATCGGCTCAGGCTAATTGATTTGTTTAACTTCATCCGATTGGAGAGTATTGAAAGGATGTGTATAGAGGAGGTGTCACGGAGGGGATCAGCAAAAGGGTTCAACTCGTCGAAGTGAGTCAGTGGTCTGCGGACCGATCAGCGGGTGGTTTGGCAGGTTTGCCTGACGTTTAGCTAAGACTCTGTCAGGTGAACCGGTTTCTTGTTCCAGACTCTGACAGTTCTTCCTTCGGACTGTCAGTTGAACCGGCGTTTTCCTTCAGACTGTCAGTTGAACCGGTTTCTTGTTCCAGACTCTGACAGTTCTTCCTTCGGACTGTCAGTTGAACCGGCGTTTTCCTTCAGACTGTCAGTTGAACCGGTTTCTTGTTCCAGACTCTGACAGTTCTTCCTTCAGACGGTCAGTTGAACCGGCGTTTTCCTTCAGACTGTCAGTTGAACCGGTTTCTTGTTCCAGACTCTGACAGTTCTTCCTTCAGACTGTCAGTTGAACCGGTTTCTTGTTCCAGACTCTGACAGTTCTTCCTTCAGACGGTCAGTTGAACCGGCGTTTTCCTTCAGACTGTCAGTTAAACCGGTTTTTTCCCTCAGACTCTGACAGTTCTTCCTTCAGACTGTCAGTTGAACCGTCGTTTTCCTTCAGACTGTCAGTTGAACCGGTTTCTTGTTCCAGACTCTGACAGTTCTTCCTTCAGACTGTCAGTTGAACCGGTTTCTTGTTCCAGACTCTGACAGTTCTTCCTTCAGACGGTCAGTTGAACCGGCGTTTTCCTTCAGACTGTCAGTTGAACCGGTTTCTTGCTCCAGTCTCTGACAGATCTTCATCAGACTGTCAGTTGAACCGTCGTCTTCTGTCAGACTCCGTCAGTTGAACCGGTTTCTGTTCTCAGACTCCGTCAGTTGAACCGATTTGGAGAAGATCTTCATTTTGACATCCATCGAACTTGAAGGTTGAGGAAATTCCCCAAGATCCCTGAACTCATTGCCGATCTGCTCTCAAATCGCGACCATTGCCGCCTGGTCGCCGCTTGAAAAATACCTCACTTATCTCCGTCCCCCTCCCGCTCCCGATTACGTCCACCCAAACTGTCTCCCTCCCTTCCCCACTCCATCAGAGAGTGTTTTCCTTAAGCACTTTATCGTCACAGTCTCATAATTTCAAATCGAACGCTTGCTCCTTTCACTCGGTCGACTTGCCTTCAATGTCTCCTGTCATCAATCCCCCCCGCCACCATTTCACCATTCATCGTCGTCTAAGTGGTGTCACTCGTTTGAAAATCGTCCAACCCAGACATCCATTCGAGAGCACATTCATAACACAACTATCGCTTCGGTTCAACACTTTCCCTCCGCCCGATTGTGAAGGGAAAAAGGGACTCTCCAACAGAAAATGATAAGCCATTCATCGGAACGATTGAAGGAATTTTTCAACGACTCTCCCCACATGAGCACACATGAAGGCCCCTTTGAGGGCAACCCACTCCTCGCACAGATAATCCCCAGAAGCTATCCGTTTAAGCGCACGAAACGGAGGAATCCCTCACACAGCCCAGAAGCCCTTCAATCTTATCGTCATCATAACCATTGGACACATAAACAAGCGCGCGGGCGGGGAGGGGCAAAATAAGAAAACGGTCTACATGACATGAAACATTATCCTGACAAATATTTACTTTCGTCCTTCATCGATCCCCCCCTCTCCCGTGTTATCTTGATTTTTGTTTCGGGTTTTTTTTACTGCTTGTAGTTTTTAACTAAAGTGGATCCTTTCCGTTTGGCTGCCCAGGACACAGAGAGCATATTTCTTGGAATGCCAGTGGAAGGAAAAAGGGTTCCCGGGCGGCAAGGGTCATCAATAACCATCCATTTATCCAACAGTCTGCGCCCGGAGGGTCCTTGTCGGGTCATTATTAGTTTGTAATTGCAGCAGATTGTGCGCAAATTGAAACACGAGTCCTTGATCTGTAACGCTTCTCTCGACTTTAAGGCCCTTCAAGTGAGCACACAGAACGGTTGCTTGTTTAAGGATTTCCTGTGTGTGTGCGCCGGTGGCAGGTATGCTGGCGTTTTTCCACTTGACGTCCATCAAAACTTGCGTTGCATGTTTGCGGAGAAGTTGCATTTGACTGATTCCTCGGAGGCATCCTCACAGCGCAGGGGATGATGAGTGGAGAGCTGCCACTTCGTGCCGATTTGGCTTCCCCACTTCGTATCCTCTGCTGGGATGCCGGCCAACGGGCGGGTGCGGCGGCGGCGGCGGTGGTGTGGCGGAGAACAAAGTTTAGAAAGTTACACGACGAAGCTTGTGGAAAATTGAAATTAGACGAGAATTGAAAAAGTTACGGCCAACATCAGAAGTTTTCCATCCTAGCCACGCACACACAAAGGTACACTCTGCCAGAGCTTCATTCAGTTAATGAAGGGTCGAGTGAAAGGAAGGGCCCTCGAATCTGATTCGAACGAATCTCAATCCGACTGCTGGTTCATGTTCAAAGTTAATGACAGACTCCTCCCTGACGATGACGATGATGGCAGCGTTCCTTCGATTCCTGGTACACCCTCGTCCCTCCCCCCATTCCCTTTGTGGCATCTGTGTGCGTTTGACATTCCCTTGTTCAGCATTCGAGCGGGCCATTCATTCATGTTGTTCGGGTCGTTAGGCGCACGGCTCCAGCTGGCTTTTGGTGAGTCACCCATCCACCCGTGGATAGTGCAGAGCACTGAGTACAACAAAGTCCTGAGAGAGTCATCATGGGGCCCATCATTATCATCAGCGAGAGAGAGAGAGAGCGAGCGAGTGACTTTATCATCGTCATTATCGCTGATGTAACTGCCGCCTTCATAGACGCCGCGCCGTCATTGTTTTTATTGCCATGTGATTTCAGGGTTTAATTGCCTAAGTTTTTGTAATGGGGTTGCAGTGGGATACCTTCTCTCTCTCCTCTCTCCCTCTCTCTCTGTCTCTGGGTTTGTTCCTCAGTTGTCGTCCTATTTTCCTGTTTAATTACTTTTCAACATCAGAGTGCGTGGACGTGTGTGTGTGTGTGTGTGCGAAGGAGCGGTGCAAGCGAGTCTCGTGAATGGCGCTGGGATCGTTGAAAGAGTCGTAAAAAAGTCGAAAGTGTGTTCGAATTAATCTTCGAGGAGAGTCCTTAATCGAAGCAAATGACTTTTTCCCTTAGTTCTGATTTTAAAATTTTTGAAACAAAGTCCTCGTCATCGTCGTCGTCTTGGGGATAGTTGTCTACTTGGAACTGGCTGTGTTGAGTGAGAGTTTTCAGTGGAAAATGATGAGGGTTTTGTTGCTTTTTTCGTCGTTTCTGGTGGCAATTCAGGGCTATAGCTCGGCAGTCCTTAGACCTACGTTTATAAATGATGCTCTAAAATGTTTATGATTAATGTCTGCATAAAAGCTATAATAACACAAATCGACGCCGGACGCACCATTTTCGAGATATGGCGGGTTTTTTTTAAACGGAAGGGCCCATTTTCGTCCTTTCTGATGCCATTTCTTGGCTATAACTCAGGGACCACTAGAGCTAGAGCCACAAGCTATGCTTTAATATGCTCGTAATGACCGTCTGCGTAAAAGCTAATATGGTCGAAATCGATGTCAGACGCACCGTTTTCGAGATTTCGAGGATTTTTCAAAATGAAGTGCTTTTTTTCATCGCTTCTGATGGCAATTCAGGCCTATAACTCGGCAGCCTTTAGACCTAGGTTTATAAATTATGGCTTAAAATGTTCGTAATGAATGTCTGCATAAAAGTTATTGTGGTCGAAATCAACGTCAGATGCACCGTTTTTTAGGTATGGCGCATTTTTCAAAATGAAGTACATTTTTTTCTCCTCCCCGACGCCATTTTTTGACTATATCTCAGGAACCACTAGAGCTAGGGCCACTAGTTATGATTCAAAATTTTCGTAATGAACACCTGCATAAAGTAGATTAAGGACAAAATCGACATAAAATGCACCATTTTCGAGATATGGTGCATTTTTCGAAAAAAAAAGCATTTTATTTGCTTCTGATGTCCTTTTTTTTGATCCTGTAGCATCCTGGGGCGCCCAATCCTTTCAAATTATTCATATTTCCCCAGACTATCATCACCCCCACAATCTCCAACCATTTCTGCGTCCAAAATCGACACAATTTTGAAAATCGAGAAAATGTCGCTTTTTCACCGAAAAAATGCAGTCAACTGCGTACACTTCTCGGTCGACTTTTCCGCTGAATTCGTGCAAATTTTTCAAAAATCGAAATTTGGATGAAATTCTTTGGTTTTTTCGGCGGAGATTGTGTGTTTGGTGGTAGAAAACGATCATTTGAAATCTAAAGGTTGGGGACTGAAGGATACGGTCAGGAAGTTGAAAAGAGTCCTGAGACGAAAATGCCCATAACCTCCTCCTAATGCCGATTCATGGCTGTATCTCGGGAACCATTCGACGGAGGGACATAAATGATGCCTCAAAATGTTCGTATTGAACGCCTGATTCAATTAGTTTATGTGCAGAATCGACCCCAAACGGGCCGTTTTCAAGATATGCTGTATTTTTTAGAATTTTTTGTTTTTTTCGACGTTTTTAGTGGCATTCCTTGGCTATAGCTTGGAACCCTTTAGCCCGAGGACCGCAAATGATAGCTCAAAGTGTTTGTAGTGAACACCTGCATTACGACAAGGCGCATTAAGCCCAGTTATTAAGCAGGAACCCTGAACTGTTTTCGAAATATGCTGATTTTCTTGGAATTTATTGCTTTTTGGACGTTTCTTATGCCATTCCTTGGCTATAACGCGGCTGCCTTTTGACCCGGGCTCACAACTAATGGCTCAGAATGCTCATAGTGAACGCCTGCATAAATGTCAATGTAGAAGAACCCACGTCGGATTCACCATTTTCGAGATATGGCGCATTTTTCAAAACGAACCGCTTTTTCGACCCTTCTTTTGGCATCTCATGGCTATAGCTCGAAAGTCTTAAGAATTGGGACCACAATTTCCTGCTGCTGTTTCCATTTATGAAAACCCCCCGAAGAAGAGTTACGAACTGCGAGAGGTTTTGCTGAATTTG
Organism: Myathropa florea; assembly: GCA_930367185.1. Classification (NCBI taxonomy): domain Eukaryota; kingdom Metazoa; phylum Arthropoda; class Insecta; order Diptera; family Syrphidae; genus Myathropa; species Myathropa florea. The sequence continues at coordinate 2,532,585 of OV884005.1, read as the reverse complement.
AGTCCTCCTCCAGGTAAACTTCTTTCTCGTCCTCATTCCTCTCAATTTCACGATCTTCTTGCATTCAACTTCCGCAACCATAAGTGCATCACAACAGTTTAAGGCACGCGTCCCCAACCCCCCTTCTATGCACGAAGAACTTTTACAAACTTTTCAAGAACCCCTCAAGCCTGTTTCCTCGCGTGAATACCCACTCCTCTGTCTGGTGTGATGGCAGCTTCAACTTCATCAAGAAACCCCTCTTCGAAGTGCAGAACCAAATCCGCGTTTCAATTAGTTGCACAAAAAATCATCTGCGCCCGCAGTGCTCAGGCCATTAATCCGTTCAATTACACACCAAGTCACCGGCTTACCTTAAGACAGGCGCAACCACACCACGTTCGTGCACTTCACTCGAGTCGAGTCGAGCGTTGAGTCTCTTTGCAGGAGGGAATGAAAAACGCGACGGCAAATGCAAAGTGAATCTCCATTTTAATTAATTTCCCTCGATGCGTACGCAAGGATCACTCGTCGTCGTCCCTCAAACGAGTGCACACGAATCCTGCAAGATAAGCAACCTGCGAACTATTTATTCCTGACGAAGTGGATCTGTTTCCACAAAAAATCCAGCACTCCACCGCCCCCACAACTGTGCAGGGCGTCGATTGTGTAATCTGCATAAGCCAAACTATATCGTCATCCCCCGTCAGCATCCTGCCGAGCAGACGCTTGCCTGGTTGAGTGTGAAGGAAGCCGATGTGGGAGCGCGCAGGAAAGGATTGCCGTGAGTTTGACACAGTGATGATGTATTCTTCGGAAGCAGTGTGCTTCGGAGCAATTATCCGTGTACCAGTGGGGACGGATGGATGGAAGGATGCTGCGCACACAACAAAAGTAATTCAATTTGAGCTCCAGGTGGCTTACCTGATGGCAGGTAATAAAGTGTCTGTCAGACATCCTTGCGGCGGATTAGTTTTCGTGCGAGTCAAAGCTGGGTGGGGGGCGATGGTGCGGTTTATCTTGAGGAGGGCAGACGGCAGCTCACTTCGAGGAGCTACGGATGGATGATCCTTTGAGTGAGGTGAACTGCTGCCATTCCGGGGTTAGTTTTATGAGACAAGTCGATGCTAAAGGTGGTCAATGAAAGATTAAGCTTATGGCAGGATGTCCTGAGAGGATTTTCTGTGTGCGAGGAGGGGGCTGGTTGTGCATCCGCTGGTGATGAACTTATGACTTGTTTAAGCTGACAAATTGTGTTTGTTGGCCAATCTTTGGATACTTCGGAGGCCCCTCTGCATCAACGGCCTAGATCGCCGCAAACAGCTCGTCAGCTGTGTCCCCCTGGGAACCCTATTAAAGCCCATCCCAAGGCCACCCCCATCATCCCCCGCCCACTCCCCGGCTTCGATTGTTTGTCCCTTTCATCCACCGCATGATGGCATCCTCACGTCGGCCGAAAACCAATTCAGTGCGATACAGAACTTCGCCTGCCACCAGTGACACCCAGTGGACCGTCAATGGACTCACATCTGGCGCCCGAAACGATTTCAACCACGTCCGCAGTGTCTAATTATTTCAAATGATTATTAGGTCACTCCCAAGGTCTACAGGGGCGGGGGAGGGAAACACGAAATCCCGTCCCATTGTGCGACAAGCGCTTGCGATCCCTTTGCGCGCTTCCTCCAGCTAAGTGGCTCCGGATTGTTATGTCCCCCATTGAAAGGAGTGTTTATATTTTGATATCCTTCGCAAATTGAAATTGCCGTCCTCTTCATTCGGGCAGGCCTCGCGTCGACCACAATGGAGCTCGCCCTTGGCTTCGGCATCAACCTCCATCTCGGATGGCGGCATCTGTTTCCCTGTTTCGCTCCGAAATGGGCCGCACCCAGTTTAAAGAAACTGCAAATTGGGGGCTTTGTGGTGGTGCCGGGGGGTGGGCAAAAAGGAGCCACATCATTGCCCCGTCTTAAGGAGTCCATGCCTCCAACCCCGAATCGAAAAAAGAGATCTTTCGAAGTTTGCTTCCTAGGAGAGTTTCGGTTCGGTTTTTCTGTTGTCCTTGGTCCTTTGTGCAGCTGCTAATGGTGTGCTGCGGTCCGCTCGGGAGAGACGGAACTTTCGCACAGCGGGTTTTGTGTGCAGGTCTTGCGAAAATTTCAAGGATGTCACTCCCAAAGTCGTCGTCGTCGTCGTCCACTCGTTTTATTCGCTCAACCCTCAAGCAAACGAGGCAGGCGGGCGGGCGTGGTGGGTGATGGTTGTCGGTTGATTGTATGCTAACAGTTGTTACGGTATGTTCGTTGTTGGGTCCTTTGCTATGCTTGGTTAGTTAGTTAGCACGCAGTCCTTCTTCGAGGTCTGCTTCTGCTTCTGGTGCTGGTGCTGGTGCTGGTTTTGCTGCTGTTGCAGATGTTCAGTGTCGGCCGGAAAATTTGCTTGTCACAAAAATGCTTCCTGTCAGATTTTTGTCACTACACCCCCTCAAAACTGTGGACGGTCGTGCGTCCTTGTCGTTAGACCGACCGACTGTCCCAACAATGTCCCCTCTCTCTCTCTCCAAAAAAGGCTCCCACCCACAGACCGACATTTCCTTAGATCCAGCCACAGACAGTCCCTGTGAGTGAGCTCGGGAGTGCTCGGCAGTGCTCGTGTGTGTGTGTGTGCACGGGTGAGGGGTGTTTTAGTCGACATGGTGTGGATGTCATGTTCTGCAGGAAGTTGTTGCACAAGCGAACCAGCAACGGAGTTTATTTGCCATGCAATGCAATGATGATGCGACAATGTGGTGTGGTGGTGTGCAATGGTCGGGCGGTCGGGCGGTGGATCGTTAATTATTCAATGTCCCAAGGAAATGTAAGAAAAAATGCAGGAAGTCCTTAAAAAATAGCATTTCCCGCTTCCACTGCTCGGTGTTGTGTTGTCCTTTCATTTTGTTGCCACTCTCCCCCGTCCCCCCCATCCCATTTGGTTGTCCTTTTCATTGTTGGCTGTGTTGTGCACTGTAAAGGACATTCTTCTTCATGAGGAACGAACAGAGCAAAAAAAAAAAAAGGATACGCGCGGCGGTAGTGATACTGGTACTTCTCTGTCTTCTGTTTTGTGTATCTCTTCCTTGTATCTAAGCCTTCGTGTGTCTTCTTCTCTCTCCGGCTGCATGTACATCCACGCTGAGGTGGATTTAATGACTTCCGTTTGTTTGTTTGTGTTGGCAGCACCGCTGTACTGCTGGTGCTGCTGCGGTGACAGTGATTGTGTCTGAGAGAATGCTGTTTGAGGTCGGCGCGGTCTGTGGTCTCGCGTTCCTCTCACTCTCTCTCTTGTGATTTCTTTTTTCCAGCACCACCACGCCGCGGTAAGACCGTATTGCACACGGATGTAGTGTCCTTGGGGCCAGTTTTAATGGGAAAAAAGGATTGAAATTTAATTTTCTCTTCTTTAATCTGAGGGAATTTAATAGCAAAAAGATGGAAAACTTCAACGAATTGAATCCTTTTTGATGTGCGGATGATGGGTTTTGGGTTGTCTTTGTTTTGCCCCCCTCACCATTGGCGGGGGTGTGCTTGGACAATGATCTTGAATGTGGGATGTTTTAAGTCGTCTTTAGGTGGCTGCCATGGCTGCAAGGATGAAACGTTGCCGTGGGCGGAGGTGGAATTGCTCGCAGTAGTTAGGGCTGAAATCAGGGGATTTGAAATCAATTTGTAATCAAGAACTTTCAGCCCTTTCCACTCGGTGCTGATGAAAGCCACTTTGTAGACCCGAATTCCGAATGGCTGCTGAGGTTTTCTTGGTAATCCGATGACTTTTCCTGCTTTGAGACCACATTTGTGGCCCTAGGTCTTCCGAGATGTAGCCAAGAAATGACATCTGCAAGGCGGGCAAAAAAACAAACAATTCATCTGCGACATATCTAGAAAAGGGTTAGTGTGGCTATGATTTCCTTTTTGCCTCGATTAAGGCGTTCAATACGAACGTTTTGAGTCCTCATTTGTGGCCCTAAGTCCAATAGTTTCCGAGCTACAGCCAAGGAATGGCATCAGAAAGTGCGAAAAAAGCAATTCATTTTCAAAAATGGGCTACATCTCGAAAACGGTGAGCTTGATATGGATTCTCCCTTTCTAACATTTATGCAGGCATTCAGTGTGAACATTCTGAGCCGTAATTTGTGCGCCTATGTCAAAAGGCAGCCGAGAAATAGCCATGAATTGCCATCAGAGAGGTAAAACAAAAGCAATTAAATTTGAAAAATGCACCATATCTCGAAAATGGTGTTTCAGGCTTCGATTTATACATTTAATTGATGCAGACGTTCAATCCGAAGACTTTGAGCCATCATTTGTGGCTCTAGATCTAACAGTTTCCAAGCTATACCCTTGAATTGGCATATCAAAGGTTAACATTTTTGCAAAATCCACCATATCTCAAAAACGGTGCGTCTGGCTTCGATTTCCTTCCTGATAGGTGTTATGCCTCAATGCAGACGTTCAATACTAACCGTCAATTGTGGCTCTAGATCAACATTTTCCAAGCTTTACACTTGAATCTGCATATCAAAGGCTAACATTTCTGAAAAGTCTGCCATATCTCGAAAACGGTGCGTCTATCGTCGATTTAGTTTTGGTAACTTTTATCCTTCGATGTAGACGTTCAATACGAATGTTATAAGGTCCCATTTGTGGTTCTAGATCTGACAGTTTTCGAGCTATAGCCATAAATTGGCATCTTAAAGCTTGAAATTTTTGAAAAATCCACCAAATTTTGAAAACGGTGCGTCTGGCGTTGATTTCCTTCCTGATAACTTTTATATCTCGATGCAGGTGTTCACTATAAACGTTTTGAGCCCTCATTTGTGGCTCTAGGTCTAGTAGTTTCCGAGCTATGTCCATGAAATGCCGTCCAAATCTCCGAACCTATCGATGACAGGAACAAAAGCAAAAAAGGAATGGAATAGAATGGAGGAAAAAAGGAACAGAAACTTATTTTCCAACGTGTATTCTTTCGGTTGAGGGATCTCCCTCGTGTTGTCTACAAGAAGTCCTTGCACATGCAAGTTGTAGTAATAAATTGCCCGGACCAAAGCGAAACACCAGTTGTGTCGGAGTAAGATCCCTCCAACCAATCTTACGTGTCCTTCTCCTCTTTTTTCTTGTTTCTGCTTCAAGATAGGGATATGGGATTCTTTAGCTGGCAAGGATGCATGCATTTCTCGAGAATATTGGGCTTGAGTGTGTCGTCTGAAGTTTACTCTGCGGAAGTTATCTGTAAGTCATGACCCGTGGGAAGTCATATGGAAATTCTCAACGAAAGATGCAAATGAAGTTGATTTGGTATGTGCTCTGCTGGATATCACATCCCTGAGAGGAAGGGATTTCAAGATGAGAGACAAAAAAATGCGACGGGAACTTGTGAAAACAAGTGGGATACCAAAGGGTGGCGCTGTGGGAATGTGAGTGTTTTTTTTTTTGTTGGAAGGGAATTTATTGGCAAAATGTTGTATCTGATAGTTTTTTCGTGACGGGGTTTTCTGTCTGCAAGTGGGATCTCGACTAAATAAACGGGTCCACTGTGTCCTGGGGAAGTTTTTCATTTGGAAAACCAATCTTTCCAAGAAGAGGGAGCATAAGAACCGTGAGAATTGTGGTTAGCCACAAGGTTGTGCAAGAAAACCGATGTTTTTTTTGCCAATTTAGCAATCTTTTGACCTGCCTACGGATTTCCGTCCGGATAAGAACTTTTATTGAAGTCGTTAACTTAAACCGTCCAAAGTGACTTCTCCTACAGCCACTCCACCTCGCCCCACTTATCGATTGACCACACCGCTGTGAGTTCATTCGAAAAATTCGTATGGCAGTCACATGAGTGCTCTGTCACCTCTTCGAGTATCCAGCAGCAAAAGAAAAAAACCTCTCACCCACTCTCCTCCAGACCTGCTTCGTATATAATCCCGAAATAAAATTCCCTAATCCGTGCACATCGCAAAAATTACGTTCAAACTCTCTCACCACACACCAGAGCTCTCATTCACCAGACCACATATCCTTGTCCGTTCATTATCCAATATCCTTGAGGAGGAGACCGAAGAATATGAGTAAGCTCACGAAATTCACTTTATTTACCCCCTAATCGCTGTGTCCGAACTTCCATTACACTACAAAGCAAAGGATTGCCACACACACACACAGCCCCGTCTCTGGTGTGTTTACCTCAATTTACAAGAGGTAAGCACATCGCCACCACTCACCGTTGTCGTCCGCTCTCCCAGGTGGCCGGCAATTTATTTCGTATGGATGTCAAATAATATCCTTTTTCATATTACCAATGATTGGATCGTTGTACACCGCCGCCACAGCCACAGCCACAGCCACTCTCGGGATGGGGGAGAACTCGAAGGAAAATCGGATAAACGAATGCCGTGTGCAGGCAGAGCTCTCTTGTCCTCGATTCGAGGGAAAATCCCCGAAGAAAATTCCATCAATATTGACCAAAAATTGTTATCCCTCGTGCTACAGACGTATGTATGCAATTCTTCCCTGTTGCACAACATAATCCCACGGGGGAGGGACCTAAACTGCTCCTTAGACCGTCGTCGCACACAATTCCACGGGCGAAAGTGGAAATCGAAGACTGCCGGTGCGACTTCGGTGAACAAGTATTTATGTCTCCGACACACACACACACACACACACACCGGTGTGTCACAGGACACTCTGAAAGCTCCGTCATGTGCTGCAGCAATATTTTATTTACCCGGCAATCGGTGGGAGCGAGGCACTCGTCCAAAAAGGACACCGCAACTCGTAGGAGAACAACGAGAGGAAAAATGGGAAAATCCCACCCACCGGCTCCTCGTCTTCCTGCAGCACACACACCCACCCACGGACATATTGAACTTGCATTAGGAGCGCCTCGCGCTGCTGCCCGCCCGAGAGCTACGATGTCTTCGTCCTCGTCGTCGTCGTTGGCGGTGTCGTCCTCGTCGTCCTCGTCGGCGGAATCGTCCTAGTCGTCCCCGTCGTTGGCGGCGTCGTCCTCGTCGTTCTCGTCGTCCTCGTCGTCGTTGGCGGCGTTGTCCTCGTCGTCGTTGGCGGCATCGTCCACGTCGTCGTCGTGGTCGTCCTCGTCGTCGTCGTTGGCGGCGTCGTCCACGTCGTCGTTCTCGTTTTCGTCCTCCTCGTCCTCCTCGTCCTCGTCGTCATCCGCGTCCTCGTCCTCGTCGTCGTCGTCGTCGAAGTGTGTATACAATAGTTTTGGGCGGATGGGGGCGAAGGCAGGCAGGCAGGAAAAAAAAAGAAATGGGAAAAGTTTATCCTTTGGAGATTTAGTAGTGACTTCTTAAAGTTCATTAGAAGTTGATTTGAGATATAACGTGCAGAGGCATGGTCCGAAGCCGATGCCGGAGCAAAAACAACAGAGCGAGTGCCTGCCTGGGCCCGGCATCGAAGAAAATAGGTGCACACGAGCATGCGGACGAGAAAAAGGAAATATTCTCCCGACGATGAGAGTGCTGGACATGTTCAGAAAGTGGAATGTATTAGGATTTCTTCTTTGTCCGTTATGCGGGAAATTGGTTTGCGGTTTTGCGAGATGGTGTGGCCCAAGACCGAGGCGTGGTGAGAGTAAGTGTCTCTCTCTCCCCGCGGGGGTGGGGGGAGTGGATGTGCTGCCTCCTTCGAAAAGTAAATGAATTTTCGGTCGCATACGTGATGGATGGACCGTGGATGATGATGGGAGAAAGTCCATAAGCTCAAATTGGGGCGGGGAGGGGGGGGGGGGGGGGGGGAAGTGTCGTTAGAGGGCGTATTGCTTCGGGGATGAGGCTTTCCACTTAGGGGCGGACATGGTGTGATTGTAGGGGTCACACTGGGAGGATGTATCTTCGTATTGAATCGGGAAATGGAGCTCATCAGAGACACTTTGCGGGAGACTCTGGTACGAGGTTCAATCAGCTGAAGGAATACACGTTCGCACGTTCGTTTTTGTGGCCATCTACACGTTCATTTCCTAGGCCACTTCCCAGGCGGATGTTTTGTTCACTTATGCAGCCATTTTCTCAACGGATTTCTTGAGATTTTCTGTGGTGGTGCAGAAGACAAGGGCACAGGAGAATAGACACTCACTCATGTGATGTCGTCGACAGTTTTTGATTTTCCTGATCGATGAAGCTTTCATTTGATCACCTCATCTGCTTACGATCAGCTCAGCTGCTTGCGATCACCTCAACTGCTTGCGATCACCTCAGCTGCTTGCGATCACCTCATCTGCTTGCGATCACCTCATCTGCTTGCGATCGATGAAACTGTCATCTGACCACCTCAACTGCTTGCGATCATCTCAAAGCAGTGATCACCTTCAAAGCGATCTCTTCGTTGCCGGCGATAACACGTTTGTTTTGACGACTCTCGCTGAAAACGTGCGTCATTGGACGCCGATAACCTCTGTGCGATCTTACAGTCGTCTAGCAGAGAATCAAAACAGAGATGCCCACTTCGGCGAGTCTACTTCGCGATCAGTGCGAATTTCTCGATCAACGAGATCGGTTCTTTAGGAGAAAATCTGGAAGATCGTCGGTCTGTTTTCCACCGGCAACGAGGTCAGTTTGTTCGAGGAAAAATCTGAAAGTTCTTCGATCTCATCTCCTCGGGCAACAAGATCGATTTTTTCTATGAAAAATCCTACATTTCGTCGCTCTTTCCTCCTCGGGCAACGAGATCAGTTCTTTCGAAGAAAGTCTGGAAGATCGTCGCTGTGTTCTCCTCTGTCAACAAGGTCGGTTTCTTCGACGATAAATCTGGAAATTCTTCGATCTGTTCTCCTCCGGCAACTAGGGCAATTTCTGCGAAGAAAAATTTCGTCGCTCTGTTATCCTTGTTTAAATGTCGGCGGAATTCGTGGGCTGTGAACGTTTTATTGGACGTAGGTTAAGAGTGGCTTCAGCTCTCTGTCTGAAGTCCATCAAAGATCCGTCTGTCGTCGCAATTGGCACACTATTTCCCCTCGCCCAATTGCAACGTGCCTCAGCTCTTAACGACGGAAAAGTCAATTTAATCAGTCGGCCGCACCGTTATCTCCCATTTCCACATAATTGATTTAATCTAGCGAAATCCTTCAGCCAGCCTTCAGGCACAATGGAGACATAACTCAACTCGAGCAGTTATCAAATCTCTTCCGAGCCGCCACACGAGCATGCCGGGAGAGCATTAAAATCCTCGAGCACAACCGTTGCAAAGGCAATTAAACCCAAACGCTGTGCCATAAAAGCCCCGCAGTGCACTGGGGCGTATACGTACGTAACATTTTCATTGAACTTCACATGGCCGGCATTTATGGGCGCACTTTTATAAGCCCCACAAGCGCGTCGAATGCGATGCATAAAATTGGGATAATGTCATACTAGCTTGTCATAAAATTAGTAATCACCTCAAGTCGGTCGCATAGACCCCCACCCCTGCTCTTTGTCTCGTAAAGCGTTAACCCATTCACTATCTTTTCATTGCAGGTACCAGCGCCAGCATCAGCATCAACAGCAGCAGCCACTGCGACTAACCTAAACGCAATTCGAGACAAATTGGACCAGGACAGCATAACAACAACCACTAGACAACACCATTTATCTCTGCAGCGGACGCAACCGCACGTTTGCATCCTGACTGAATGCACCGACATTTCCCCATCAATCCTTTGTACAGCGACCGCCCAGCCATTCACCCCCGCCCATCCGGGGTATCGACTGCTGCGACAAGGACGCCATCAACGGCAACAACTACGACAACGACAACGACGACGAGAGAACCAAAAGATTTATCCATGTGCAAAATTCAATCAATTATGATTTGATTCCAGAACACACCAACAGGACAACGATTCAGCACGACACACAGGGTGCACAGTAACCCGAAAGTCTACGGACACGCAGAGGACACAACAACAGCTGCGTGGAGGAGGTGACGAAAGGGCTTCAACGTCGAGCCGCGCCTGATCCCGTCTCTTCGGCGAGTGTGTCCGCGTGAGGGAAAACTGTTGACCGCAATAATTTGACTGCTGAGTCCGGGAATTGTGCGGGGACAAATATTGCCGATCCGGAGAACCCGTCATCATCCTCGCTTGGAATTCCCTTCGCCTTCGCGTTCGTTTTTGTCGGTCAAGCTCTTGGTCCTTAAAGCGACCAATTCACAGTAGATTTCATCTGAAGCACCTGGTGTTCTTGGCCACCAGGTGGTGCGGCAGCTGCATGTGTGCCCACTGAGGAGGAGAACCTAAAACGTACAGAAAAAATAGTGTTTTCCGCTGGGCGACGTCTGCTTTTTTTTGTCGTGGCAAGGATAAGAGAAGGAAATTTCTCATTCGCTCGGAATTTTTTCGGTTGAGTGCTGTTTTTGATACCGTCGCGTCGCGCTGAAAGGCACAACGAACCGTAGGAGTGAGTGTTCTTGAAAAAAAAAGAAGAAAAGAAAATAAATAAAATCCAAAGGATATACCCTAGACCCGGCGTGAGTGAGTGTGTGTGTGTGTGCTTGTGAAAAGTGGCAAAAATACCATTAGTCCCACCCCCCCCCCGTGAAGTGAGACCGGGAGAGACCCAAAGATAAGGTGAATCAAGTCAGCGGCGGTGCCTGCATGTTGTTCAAGTAGCAGGAGCAAGGATATACGAGTCTACCACACATACGGGATAAAATGTTGCACACTCGGGTCGTCTATTTACGATCAGCAGCAATTCTTTGCCTGCTGATAGTCGCTGCAATCCCAGGTGAGTGCATATGGAAATTTATACGTATGAGCGCTGGTGTGTCCTTTAAATTTTTGTTTTTGTGTGTGCTCCTTGCTCTGGTCCCATTTTGAGTTCTTATCTGTGCTTCTCTGGGGTACGCTCTCGAGAGTTCACATTGTAGGTACAGAGTTGCCTGGTTTGGTCCTTGTGTTGGCTTTTTTTTTCCATCCTCCTCGAGCATCCTATCCCGGTTATTCGAATGGGGAATTTGCTGTTTTGCCTGATTTCAATTTCGCTGAGTTGGACAGTTTTCTTTTGGCGCGCATGTGTGTGTGTGAGTGTGTCCTTCCCGGGATGCATTTGAGGGCTAGTTGCAGGGCGTGGGATGGGATATAAATTATTTCCACGCGGGCAGGGGACTGCTGATGTATGGGGGTAGATTAAGAAAATTATTGGAAAGCGAATTTAGGAGGGAAGAAATGAAATGTCCTTCGGGGGTGGGCGAGAGTGTATAAATCAGATTCACAAATTAAATTGCGGTCCCATTGAGATGGCGTGCAGCGAGATTAGCGGGGATTTCCTTGAGTTATTTTCGATGGCTGACTTGCGACCTCCAAGGACTCAGACGACGAAGAGAACTTTGATGCTGTGTGTGAGTGTTGTGCAAGTCAAGGCTCAGTATAGGAGATCCTTCAACAACTACACTGAGATATGAATACAAAACGCCGTGAACCATCCATAGACGGAAACTGAAACAGTTTCCCCTCCTGGTGTGCCAAAAAAAAGGATATCACAAAAGTCGCCTGCAAATAACCAACTAAGACACTCTCGTTACAAAGTCTAATTTATTCCCCTTCTTCATTCAATTTCCTATCCATTCTGATATCACACACCCTTCAATCTGTCCTAGATCGTGAGAAATTCGTGTCAGAAAACAGCATTCTTCTGAGATCATACATTTCTTACGACAAAATAGGATCCTCCGAAATTTGCTTCCATCTAACCAACCACAGAACTCCTGTTAAAAAAGCATACCTTGCTACGCTTCTACAGTCAATTTCCTACACATTCAGATATCCCTCATCCTTCAGTTTATCCAAGTTATCGAGAAGTTCGTTTCAGAAAACATAATTCTTCCAAAATCGTACATTCTAAACGGCAAAGTAGGATGCTCCGAACTCTGCTTCTAACTACCCAACCACATCACTGCCGATAAAAACTCGTGCCTTATTTCGCTTCTTCATTCAATTTCCTATCCATTCTGGTATTCCTCATCCTTCAATTCGTCCTAGATCCTGAGAAATTTGTTTCAGAAAACTTGATGTCTTCTAAGATCATAAATTGCATGCAAAAAAGTAGGATCTCCCCCATTTCGCTCTCAAAAAATCACCCATGGCCCTCTTTCTAAAAAAATCTTAACTTATCACGCATCGGCATGAAATACCCTTTCCATTGTGGTATCGGTCATCCTTCAATTCGTCCTAGATCCTGAGAAATTCGTTTCACAAAACTTTGCAATCATAAAATCCACTTCTGTAAAACCTCGTTCATTTTCAGCAAAAAAATGCAACCCGCTTGTGTTATGACTTCACTGCATTTTTTCCTGTGGCACATGCCATTTTTTCAAAAGTCGATTTTCTCTGCAATTAAATCGAAATTTCGGTTCAAATTGGTGGGGCTTAATGTGAAATTGATTAAGAAAGTGAATTGCATCAAAAATTCGATTGAAAGTCCTTGAAAATTTGAGAAAACTGAATTTTTCATTTTCCATGACGTCACAGATGAACTCATTCACATCGTGAGAAACACAGGAATAAATGTTCGTTTGGCAACGCCGACTTTGTCTGACAGTTGAGTGAATTGTGAAAAAAAAAATGTTTTTGAGCAGTTGGAGAAGAAAATCAAAGAAAAAAGTTTGTGGATGCGTGTGTGAGTTGTTTTTGCATGCATTCAGTGGGTTTCCTGTGGGAAAAGGGAAGAATTTGAGTGATTTTCATCGAAATTCACTGTTGGTTGCTGAAATCAACTGACTGATTTCTGGTTGGTTGTTTCTCTGTTAAACTCTGGAGTTGCCAAGGAGGGTTTTTTGATGGGGGAATGTGTGTAATAAGACGGTTTTAAAACATTTAGGGAAAATGTAAATCATCAAAAATATGATTGATTCGTTATTTTGATGGTTGTTTCTCAATGTTAAGCGTGAATTCATGAATTTGGACAAAACATGGCTCAAGAATGAGGTAGTTTTGAAAGGCTTGTGTGGCGTGAGGTGTAAATTACAACGTTTGCATTGATTTATAGTAAAAGAAGACATTCAAAGAGACATCACAAGAGGATAGAAGGACAAATATCTAAAAAGGAGGAGTGTCCACCGAAGAGGAGAGAATGTTTTGTGACCCTCAATCAGGAGAGAAGGACAAATATCTAAAAAGGAGGAGTGTCCACCGAAGAGGAGAGAATGTTTTGTGACCCTCAATCAGTGGATCTGCAATCGTTTGTCCTCACATCCAGCACGGCCAGTCTGTGGCGATTAATTAATCTTTCAATCCGCTGTTTCGCAAATAGGACAAACCTTTGCCAATGTCAGTCTGGCCACTTCATCAAACGATTCCGTCAGTCAAACTGCCCCGTCCATTGGAACCACAACTCAGTCGAATCCCCTCAAACCAGCAAACTGCCATCGACATCTCGACGAGGACAAACAAACGACAACGTTAAGCAAAGTCTAGGAGAAAACGACCAACTCACACACACACACCCATCCACATTCAAATTCAGATTTATTGCCACTCATTTGAACCTTCACCCCGCCCACGGATCCATCGCTCGAAAAGCAATCTCCACGCAGTTCCACTTGTAAGTCCCTTTGCACACACACCCGCCGCGCACGAACCCATAAAGAAATCCCTTCCAGGCCAAAACAATTTCCACATGATGTGATCTTGAAAAGCCCCTCAAACAACCAATTAGAATTACCTCGCAATCCGAAACCGAACTCGCAGCCAGCTCTTCTTTGGCGGCTGTTATCAACCCTTTCTGGGGCGCCCTCTGTCACAGACACACACCCACACAGGCCCATCCATTAGCACACGTCCGCAGCAAAGAGCCAGCGAGCCAGGGAGCCAGGGAGGGACGAAAGGACGGCGAACATTTCGCAGAGACGTTAATCACTGTTTGAATTTTCCACGCGACGGCACATACACTCAACCAGCGAACGTTAAATTAAAATCTATCCACGAGTCCTTCGTGCCCGGTCTCAGACCGCCACCCCCCGTGGAGCGGGGGGTCTGTGTGTTCGTGCCTGCGAGTGTGTGTTAGATCAATTCCCAAATCCAAGTTAATACAACTGTCAAAACAGTTGACAACGGAACTGCGGCCCTCGTAGTAACCCGTCGTCATATCGTGTGTCTCTCTCTGTGTGTGTGTGTGTGTGTGTGTGTGTGTTTGTGAGTTGGTCGTTTTCTCAAGAGGGAGCTGTGTAACTTGACAAAGGATTATGCTTCAGTGAAAATCCCTGTTAATTTGATTAGCCTTCGATTTGACACAAACACTCGTACATGGCCCGGGCCAGAGGAACATGACGACATTTACGGACATGCGAGGACTTAGGGGAGTGGCTGCGGATGTGTGCTGGGGTGGGCTGGGGGATGGACGCGAACGCGAAATCATCCACCCAGAACTGGGATCGTCCTGGTGACCAAATTGAAAGCATAATTTATCGGGGCAGACAATAAGGATTAACTCGTAGGCTAAAACCGAATGAGTCCACCACCAGCATCGCTGCCATTGCCATTTCTGCTTCTCCTGCTCCTGCTGCTGCTGCTGCTGCTATTTTTGGGAAGCCGAGGAGTGTCGAAGGTGTTCACTTGTTCGCTCGTTCGCTGCGGAATGCGTGAACAGCGAAGCAGTGAAGTGGTTGGGGATATTTATGACTCGCCAGTTTGGCGCGGAACAGTGTGTGTCGTGGGGAAGGGATTCGATGGAAATATTTCAATTGAATGTGGCTCGAAAACCACGGCCGAACGGAAGTGAACGAATGGAATGGAAGAAGAGACTTGGCTCAGTAGGCCACCTTGACACCAAACGCAGCAGAACATGCGGCAGAAGACACCATCTGAGAGCGCAGATGGGAATGAATGGGATGGAGGTACAGTAGGACTCCACACACAGCTCACGCAGAGTCAACTAAAAGTCACCATGAGACACAGAACCCCCCGAGAAGCTCAAGCAGTCCCTAAAATGCACCTCCGCCATAGACCCCCGAGAAAATGAAGTCACAACCTTCTCTTTCCAGCCACACTGTCGTCTGCCACGCAGTCGATAACAGTCAAAATCGAAAAACAGCTTCATGCGTGAACTTTGGGCCACTCCATGTAGCGCGCCCGTGCCAAACTCCTCATCCCCGCGCGCACATACGGCGACACACGTTATCCTGGTAACCCCTATGAGCCTTGCTCTCTGATTTTTCCATTCTGCTGGCTGCTGTGTGTGTCAAATATGTCACTACTATCGCTCCGCAAACACGTTCCATCCGTCTTCTCCCCCCTACCCACTCCATTCAGCGCGAAACCCACTGAATCTTCACCCAAACCAGCACGATTATCCTGTCAACAGAATACTAATTAGAATTTTATTTATATACGAGGTCCTTTTTGTCAGCTCTGCGGCTGTGTGTATGGTGATGTCCTTTTCGATGTTGGGGCTACGAGTATATTTTGACATGCAATTGGGAGGACAGGCAGGATGAGGCGACAAAAACCGCTCAAGGGTCCGTAAGCACTATACACCAGCACACATGTGTGCGCTTGTGTTTACGGAGCGGGGGATGGATGTTCAAAGTGTCACAACTGATTAAATAAACCGTTTAGCATCTTGACGGGTAAATGGTGAGAGACAGACACAGCAGCAGAAGAGAGGGAGATGAGAGAAAGCGGCTTAAGGGTAACATGTTAAGTGTCACTGTACCGGATGCACAGAGCGACACACACAAGCGGAAAGACTGAAAAGGATCATCGAGGATGCGTTAAGCCAATAAAAGTGTGAGTGAAAAGTCCTCCCGCCCTCTCTCTCTCTCTCTCTCTCTCTCAGAGACTCTTGTGTGTTTCAGTTTAATCTCCTTAACGCTCCCAATTGACTGAAGTGACACTTCCCTTCAATAAGCACACAGTCTCTGGCTGCCGACGACGAACAGTGGAGAGAGAGACGGATCTGTAAGTGTGTTTGGAGAGGTGGGTCTGAGAGGGTTGGGACCAATGAAAAATTATGAGTTTCCTTGAGAATTATGTGATCATTCAGGACACGTTTCAAGACTCTCAAAAGCTGTTTTCGAGTCGAAAACGAAAGGACCAAAGCACGGGAGAATGAGGGGCAGAGCTGACAGAGGCGAGGGTGAGAGAGTGAAAAAAAATCAAATTCAATGCCTGCCAAAGGATAAAGGGCAGCAGGGAGATGGAAATTTTCACCGTCGTAGATGTCCCTGAATTATTTATGAGAGTGATGGATATAAAAATATATTTTCCTGGTATTTAAGGACATGGAATTCTGTCAAATATTGACATCGCCGCCCCCCGTCGATACGAGCGGGTACGCCTAGACAGACACACACACACACAGCCCCACCACTCGGCTTCTATGAATGCAAAATCAATTTCGTGGAGATTGTTAAAGGGCAGGATTAGCAGAGCACGGATGAGACTAGGACCCGGAACACTGTGGCGGTGGATGGCGGATCGGAGTCGCGAGAGAAATTTTATTGGCTTTCAAAGGTGGGGCGAAATTAACTTTGGAAAATGATTTATAAGGTACGGAGCCAATCGGGGAGTTGGTGGAAAGTGAAAAGTTCGACGCAAAAAGTTACAAAGTTTTTGACAGTTTTTTCTACACGCAAAAGAGGAGCGAAGTCCTTTGGGAATAATTTATGTCCTTGATAGAGATGTCGCATTTTTGAGAGAAGGAACGTCATGAATCTTTTAAAAGGGGTGAAGAGGATTTCAAAGCAAATTATAGCTTTGCAGTGGAGACTGTGGATCACTGACTGTGTGGCGTAATGACAAATCAATCAGATCTGAAGGAACGTGGAATTTGGGTTTCAAATTGTTCTCCTTTTTAGCTATCTGTCCTTTCGTCATTTCTTGATTTCAAATCTCTTTCCTTCGCGGTAAGAAAATACAGTCAAAATCGCTTACAAAGGCATTGGTTAAAATGACAAAATTCTTAGGTCCAGCCTGAGCTCCATTATATAGCATAATAAACCGTTAACAGCGACATACCGCTTACAACGACCAAATTCGTCAGTCCCTTGAAAGTCGTCATAACTGATTTTTACTGCATATCTTATTCAGCCTCTCAAAACGACTTCACTCTCATGATACGTGTGCCAAAATGCATTAATTCATTCATGACATCTTCGTCGTTTGAGGAATCTTTAAGCTAAAATCCAATTTTATCTCTTTTTTTAATGATTTTGATTTCCTCAACAAATTATAAAAACATTTTATTACAAACATTACTCTCCATCAAAATTGCATACATGGCAACTCCATGTTTGACAGCGAAAAACCCAACACTGAACTTCAATGAAAATCACTTAAATTCTTCACATTTCCCACAGAAAACACACTCAATCCATCTAAAAACAACGCACACTCGCATCCACAAACATTTTTCTTTGATTTTCCCCCGCAAATATCGAAAAACATTTCCCCAATTAACCCACTCAATTTCCCTGCAAATGCAGCATTACCAAATAAGCAATAATTCATCTGTTTACAGCGGCTCACTCACCGAAATCTTGGTTCAACTCTGACGTCATGAAAAGTGAAAAATTAAGTTTTCTCAAAGTTTTAAGCATTTCCAATCGAATTTTTGATGCAATTCACTTTCTTAATCAATTTCACATTAAGCCCCATCAATTCAGACCGAAATTTCGGTCTAATTGCAAAGAAAATCGACTTTTGAAAAAATGGCATGTGCCACAGGAAAAAATGCAGTGAAGTCATAACACAAGCGGGTTGCATTTTTTTGCTGAAAATGAACGAGCTTTTACAGAAGTGGATTTTATGATTGCAAAGTTTTGTGAAACGAATTTCTCAGGATCTAGGACGAATTTAAGGATGGGGGATATAGGAATGGATTGGAAATTGAACGTAGAAGCTGAATAAGGCAAAAAAATTCTTTAATGGGAGTGCCGTGGTTGGTTTTTTGGAAGCGAAATTGGGGAGATCATACTTTTTCGCAAGAAATTTATGATCTTGGAAGACATGATGTTTTCTGAAGCAATTTTCTCGAAAACTACGACAAACTGAAGGATGGGGGGGATCAGAATGGATAGGAAATTTTATGTAGAAGCGTAGCAAGGTATGATTTTCCAACAGGAGTTCTGTGGTTGGCTAGATGGAAGTAAATTTCGAAGGATCCTATTTTGTCGCATGAAATGTATGATCTCAGGATTTCTGAAACAAATTTCTCAGGATCTAGGACGAAGTAAAGGATGAGGAATACCAGAATGGATAGGAAATCGAGTGTAGATGCGTAGTAAGGTATGATTTTTTATCGGAAGTGACGTGGTTTTGACTCTGAGCCTGTGGGACAACGCAACAGAGGACGTCCACGTACAAGATGGAGCACACAAATCGAAAAGGATCTCGGCCGGCTTGGTGTGCGAAACTGGAGACAGCTGACGAGAGATCGTGCTGGCTGGAGACGCATGTTGGGTGAGGCCGATGTCCACCTCGGACTGTAGCGCCATAAGGAGAAGACGTGGTTGGGTAGTAAAGAGCAAAGTTCGAAGGAAATTGAACTTGAGGAAGTGGAGAGGATTTAGGAACTATTTTGTCATAAAATGTATTGAATTTATTGCAGAAATGTCTGCTATTGTTAAGCATAGACAAGTATGAAGAAGAAATGGTATCTTGGCCTGTTTAAATGTTTCATTTTATCATTTAATGCGGCCAATTCATGAACACGAAAGAGGGGGATGTTTTGTGAAACGATTTACTAAGGAAATCTCTTCTGTCTGAAGGGGTAGAGCAGCAAATAAGGCATTGTCTTAAAGGGCACGTTCTTCAATTTTCCCCTTCATGCCGTCTCACGAAAGATCACAGTTTTGGAGAAAAATGCTGTAAAACGTACCATTTGCCTATTTTGTGCTTAATTTCGACGCAAATAAAGGGACTTTCGAGGCGGCACCAAAAGTGTCTTAAAGACAAAGACATAATCAACAATCCCTCATCATTCCTTTTTTCCTACACCCCCCACATCCCGAGATATTCACGGTCAAAAATGAAACTTTGCAAAAATACACCTTTTACAATTTCTGCGCGACTAGTTCTTCAGTAAGATTCCCAGAACTCGACTTTGAAGATGGGCAAGTAGTACCTTGTCTTCAAGGGCACGTCTTTCTCTTCAATTCCCCACACCCTCCGTCTCACAATAGCCCACGGTTTTGGAGTTACACGCATGAGCAGGTACACTTTTGCCAATTTTGTGCCCAATTTCGATGCAAATAACGGGACTTTCGAAGCGACACCAAGTGTGTCTTAAAGACGAAGACATTACCTACAATCCCTCATCACTACTTTTTTCCTACACCCCCCACATCCCGAGATATTCAAAGTGAAAGAATGACATGTTGAAAAAATATACCTACTAAAACTGCTGGGCGACTAGTATACTTCAGAAAAATTCCCAGAACTCGACTTTGAAGATAAGCAAGTCGTACCTTGTCTTCAAGGGCACGTCTTGCTCTTTAATTCCCCACACCATGCGTCTGACAATAGCACGCGGTTTTGAAGTTATACGCATCAGAAGGTACACTTTTGCCTATTTTGTGCCTAATTTTGATACAAATAACGCGAATTTTCGACCTGGCCCTAGCCAAAGAAGAAGTTAAAGAAATTACCTACATTCCCTCATCATTACTTTTTCCCTACATCCCCACCTTCCGGAGATATTCGAAGTCAAAGAATGAATCTCTGTACAAATACACCATCTAAAATTGCTGGGCGACTAGTACTGCGACAAAACTCTTAGAGCAGATACTCCAAAAATATTTTTTGTTCGAAGGAGGAGATCGACAAATTAATTCTTGCCGTAGGACACGATTTGTCCTTTAGTTACCCCTCTTTCACTCGCCTCATCATAACTAACAATTTATTGGGCTAAACGCAGTAGAAATTCTTGAATTCGTGTGCTTGAGGGACTGGGACTGCTTTGTGCCCACAACATATCCTCTGCACACTCTCAAAAGAAACAGACGCGTCGAGAAAATCAACCCCACAGCTTCAACCAAAACACTAAAACCACTCGCAGATTCATTTCAATAAAAAAAAAAAGAACAACAACTAAAACCCCTAGTTTTCTCAAAAGAAAATACCCTGAACACATTTAAAAACAACTCGCGCAAAAAAGTCTTCTGCTCAACCGCACAGTCAATCAACTATTCAACACTTACAACCAAAATCTCTCTGTGATCTTGAACTTTTCCATGTACCTTTGAAAGAGACAAAAAAAAACAATCAAACAATCGGTTAATAAAATATCAATAATCAAATCAATGAAAAAACACACGTACCTGCAGTGCCCCTTCTCCGAAAATCGATAAAATCGATCAAAATTCACTCACCTGCTAAATTTCCAGCAACAGAATGCAAGCTCAATCACGTTCCCCTCAAACGACACTGATTCAAGTACAAAACATTCACTCACTGACAAACGAATTCGTTACATCTGCTTGTCAAATCATATCGAGTGCAACGAGCGATTGCCTAGTGCAAATTAACGTTCAAGTTCAAACATGATTTCATGTTTACTCGATATTTCGCTGATCAACGAATTTGTCACTTCAACTTGTCAAATCATGTCAAATTAAACGAGCAACGTGAAGAATTCGCTTGGTAATTTTTGTTCTCGTGTCGGAATTTTTTTTGAAACGGATTTTTTTCGGGGTAAAAATGTATTTTGTTGAATAATTCGTATGTTTCTTCGTGCGGCAAGTATTTACGAAGATTTTGAGACAATTTGGGGTGGATTTGGTGCAGAAATAATGAAGAAATCAAGGAAAATATTTTGCAGGCAAAGTGTTTTTGTTGTGGTAAGTGCAATGGTAAGTTTCAGTGGAGTCTCATGAGACTCCGTGGGGTAATTTTTTGCATTAAATTGTTATATTTGTTTAAATTCAATTGATTTTGATGATTTCTTTTGTTGGGGGTGTGGGGGAAATTGTTGGGGATTCGTTTTTTGTTCGGCGATGGGGTAATTGATGCATTTTTGTGTGTCAGTGGTTTTGGTTGATTGTGAAGCAGATTTCTTCTTGTGGGGCATTGTTTTCCTGCTGTTTTCGAATATTATTTGATTCTTTTATTATTTCCTTGTATTTTGGCATCAAATGCAGATGATTTCGTCAAGAAATGAGGGAGAATCGAACGAGAATGTGTCACAGGTAAATTATTTTTTGCTCTGGTAAGTGTTTTGGTAAGTTTCATCCAAATTGTGTATTTTTGTCTGGCTTTTGTTCCATTTTCTTCTCTCTTTGGCTGTGCACGAAGTAGTGCGGAGATTTTGAGACCATTTGCCATGGATTTTGTCAAGAATTACAGAAGAAATCCACGAGAGTGTTGCTCTGGTAAGTGCATGTGCAAAAGGGTTAAGGTAATTTGCATTTTTTGTATGTTTTGTATATTTGTTTGTCATTTTGTCCAATTATTTGTTTGTTCTGTTATGCCTGAGGTATTTAGGAAGATTTTGAGATCATTCGCAGCCGATTTTGTCAAGAAATCATGAAGAAATCAACGAGAGTGTTCCACAGGTAAACTCATTTGGTAAGGGGGTGGGGTATTTTTTGTTTATTTCAATAAAATTGATTTTATGCTTTGTTTTGATGCGGATGTTTTGATTTTTATTGAAAGAGTTCAACGTTGGTTCTTCCTGGGGGAAACTTATGCCGTTTTGGGCATCAGTTGTTTCGTTGAATGACACCCCTCATGGTTTCCTTTTCCAAAAAATTACTGATTCTGTTCGCGGTTTTTGTTTGTTTGATGAATTAGCTGAATTAGATGCTACACGCCTCTGCGTTAGCTTCCACGATGATTACAAATGAAAATTCATGAATCCTGAGAATTCATAAGAACGTTGTTGTTGCGAGCTTGTTAGCAGTCATGGTTCACTTCGGTTAAGACAAGGTCGCGACGTAGCAATCTTCGACTCCTGTCCTGACCTGTCACTCGATGCTAGGCAATTCCTTCATGTCATTCATTACGACGAGTCGTGTTTCTTCCACGACGCTACGCACTTTGAACTTGAGGGAGATTGACTTCAATTACTTTGCGGCAGAGGAATGTGCCTGTCATTCACGAAATTAAAATGAACTCAACACAGAGCCACAAACGACACGTGTCTCTCTAATCTTTCTCTGCCAAGACGGCGACGCTTGAAAACTGAATCCCCCTGGAAACTCAGTCAATTCAGTTTTAAACGAAGGACACCGCTTGACAAGCGACACCTGTTGACATGTCGGTTGAAAAGGGCCGCGAGAAAAATAACGCATTCATCGTCTCCCTAAAGATCACAATCTGAGTGGGAATTCCATTGAACTCGATCTTAAAATCCACCATCCAACGATTTGACTCGTATTCCCCGCCATGGTCGTCATCCGAATGACCTCCGTTGGAGCCTTCAATCCACAGCTGGATTATCCCTGCTTGCGGGTGGGCGTAAACACCAGTACCACTCACAGAGCCATCTCTGATGATAAATGATCATCCTTCTCACGCGTCTCCAATGGGGATTATATCACCAGTTCCGCCATCCTTGTAGTCCTCGTCGCTCGTCGCTCGTCGCTCGTCCCCAACATCGTCATCATTGGCAGTGGTTGCGAATAAAGGGGGACGAGTGAGGGCCAGAGAGGGAATGGAACAAATGAACTTTCGATTTGTCGATGAGGATGCGATGAGCTGCTCCATCCGGCACAACGGGTAGCATCGTTCGGGCCTGGAAAATCTTTGATAATTATTCCATAGAGGATTAACACGCTGTCTCATAGTTTTCTGTTTTTTTTTTTTGCTGCTGCTGCTGCTGCTGCCCTCGAGAGTGAGTGATGACGATGGGATGGGAGGGGGTGGAAGGAGGATAAGTACATTTGTTTTGGCAGCGGAAAAAGTTTCCTGCTACCAATCATTCCTCTTGTGATTCTTCAAAAACACATTATCTTCTCTTTTTTTTGCCGCTTTGGCCAAGCGAATTCATCATTTTGCCTTTGCCTCAGAGAGTTCTGATTTCTGGATTGCTGCCTCGTATGTCCTTGAAAGAGGAGGGCTGCGCTGCTTTTGTCTCCTCCGCTTTGTGTAGAGTGAGTTGTGTTCTCTGGGGAGGAGATTATTGCCGTTAAGTTTTTCCAAAGTTCCCCAGATGTAAGATGAAAAGTTTTTGCCATTTTTGCTGAATTAGTGATTTGCAAGACAATTTTATCAGCTTCTTTCACTTTTTTTTCCTGATCTCTGTGTTGTCTTACTTGAGTTGAGGTTGTGGGGGGAGTTGAATGGGAATTGGCTAATTAGGAAGAGGGAGTTGAAGGCGGTGAAAGAAGTGCGAAAAGTCAGCTTAGGAGTGCAATTTTCGAAGGACAACACAACGAGTCGTGGTGAGAGGTGACTTTTTTCTTTGGAAAGCTGGCGAGAGATCGAGCTGGCTGGAGAGGCAAGTTGGGTGAGGCCCAGGTCCATCTCGGACTGTAGGGTCTTAAGAAGAAGAAGACTTGGAATGCGATCGTAGATTTTGAATATTCAGCTTTGTGTAGAGCGGGTGTCCAAAGTCAGACTACGACTCGTAACGGGGCCCGTAACATTGCACTTAACCCTTCACTTTTCTTGACCTCCTAGTCACCAGACATCCTTCCTCTGCTGGCCTTCTCCCCGCCATTCCCAAGCTACCGTGCGCCATTTCCCTGATTGGGTTTCTTGACCTGAACGAAAACGTTTCCCTCCACTGGGCACCTTAGCAGTCTGTGGCTTAATTGTACGCTCGCTTACACTATTGTACCCGCATTGACTAGCACTTAGCTCCATTCAACGAAGCCATCGTCCCTGAATCAAGATTATACTCCACCAACTGCTCACGCAAACCAATGATTTTTTAATAAACCCTTCCTCTGTACGATTTTCCGTTGTTTTTCACAAATTCACTTGGATTTTAATGAAATCCAAGTCGAGGGCTCCCTGTCCACCCCGGCTAAGCCCCCTGCTCATTTCCTTTCTGACTTTATGATGCACACTCCGTCAAGCATGGCGCCCGCCCGGTCCCCTTTTGTTCTCTCAATTGCATGCACCTTTGTGTGATGGGGGTGGGGGAGGGGGTTGGCTCAGCTTTTTTGTGAAAATTACTCCGCTTTTAGGATAAACCCACGGGAGTGCTTACAGCATCGTTAGCCCTTTCTCAGTGCAGCCCGTTTCACACGAAACGGCGTAGGGCGCTGTTGTAGTTTATTCGTCGTCGTGAGCCCTTCCTCCCCCTCCCCGCCTTGTGCATTGTAATGAAAAATAATTTTGTTTTGCCTTAACCGTGGCTTTACTCATTTCACACACGCGCGACGGAGGCGCGAGCATCAGTCAGGCACGAGGCGCTGCCTGCCATCAACCAAATAGGAGAAAAAAACGCACAAGAAACCAGTGAAAAGTCCTTTTTCTTCTCAAAAAAAAAAAACGAGAGGGACTTCAAGGACCAAAGAGTTGCCAACTGATGTAATAACAACTGCAGTCGGTGCCCTGGCCCCTGGCAAGGACCAAAACACCCCGCGGGGTACCACTCCCGATCGCATTGTTCGTGGGTGGGTGGCCAGGATGAAGGTCCTTTTTTTGATTTTTATTTTTTATTATTTTTTAATGTTGTTTTATGGTTTTCATAATGAAAAATTATTTCGCTTTTATTTTCATAATTTTCGCTTCGTCTTCGTCTCTTGATGGTGTTGCTGTTGTTGTTGTTGTTGTTGCTGTGGCGGTGACTGGCGGTGTGTGTTGTTCGCGTATCGCCGTGCACTTGGTTCGCATAATGAAAACTTGATGAATTTTAATATTCTCCGCCTCCGGGAAGGATGAACGGCATTGGAATCGGGAATGAAGGGAGGTTCCCCTTTCTTGTCTCTTCTTCGGAATGCATCATCAAAGAGGGGGGACCTGCTTGAGGGTGCGTGCGAGAAGACGGTCGGTCCGGTTTTGAATTGTTTCCCAGCGAGCCAATGAGGAATTTTTGATGAAACAGCTTTTTTGGTTTAGAGTTCATTAGGAGCGGGGAGCTCATTTCTTGTTCGGGGGGCAACACAACGAATGAAAGTTTACCCGACCAGGTGTGGCAATATAAATGCGAAATTGAAAGATTTTATGTGTCTTCTCCGCGGGAAGTCTTGCATTTCTGCTTAGGGGCCTGCTGCGGTGGTGGGTGTTTAATTAAAAAGTTGTGACGACGAATGGCGACGGAGGTGGTCAGTGAATGCGATTCAATTTGAATCAAATTCAGAGACGACGCAGAAGCTGGTGGGTGTACTAAGTGGCGTGAAACTCAAAAGTACTCAGCGGCCTTCAACTCGTGTTAAGGACCTTCTGGAGCGTCTTAAACAAACTTCACATTTGACAGGGACTTCAAATCGCATCCCACCACAGCTTGCTTCTTTCGAAGGCCTGATTCCCAATCCTGTTGCCATAGCATTCGTGCTCCAATTACATTCTCCCCAAAAAACTGTCTCCATTTCCCGATGTTCCGATGAACAAAAGTGATCACATTGAATTGAATATCAAGAGCAATTAGTCGCTGAACACACCCCCACGCCCCAGTGGTGTGGGTTGTGTCCAAAACTAAACGAAGTAAAATGAAGAGGATTCCCGTATTCGATTATGATTCTTTTTTGTTGCGATGGCTCCCTACACGCGAAATGCAATATCAATTCAAAAACATAACGAGCTTCTCTTTCATTCCTCCTACTCTCTCTCTCTCTCTCTCTCTCTCTGTGTGTCGACTCTTGGTGGTAGTTTATCGTAAAATTCAGTGTGCAACTAAAAATATTCCAAACGAATTGAATTTCAAGGAAGCGCAACGGAGAAGGAGGAGGGGGTGAGTTCCCAATCCGCCAATAAAATTCTATGTTTCATTGGAAAAAATTCTATTTCACCAAATCCATTGAGCAAAAAATTCACCAAAACAGAGATACTGAGAGCGATACACATGGAAATAAACGGAGCATTTCCAAATTGTTACTAATCCCTTCCAAACGAGCCAAATGGCTGTGCACACACAGCGAGACGTGGAGCCGAAACCGAAGTAAAAATACATGTAAACCCCCATCGACGGGGAAAAAGAGAGAAAAGGCAAAAACGAGGAAAGGTCGTTAGGGTTTTGCATCTTCCACACAACCCTCCCGCCCCCCACCCCACGCTGCACTCACACGTCAACCGTTATTTCCCTTGATTAATGGAATACACGATGCAAATTTGATAGCTTTAAATGTTTCTCGAATGCTTCGCCCATGCCCCGACTGTCAGCGGAGGGCAATAACACTGCGGAGGGGTTCAGTGTGCGGAGGGGGGCAGCAAAAACAAGCGGGGGAGAGCATAAATGAAAGGATATTCCATTCACATCCTGAATCCTTCATTTGAATTTGAGAGCTCTTCAATTTAATTGGCATTTCGTTGCAACTGTTGTACGGCACAGACAGCCAGTGTAGTTGGCTAGCCAAGTGTGACACTCCCAGGGCGGGGGAGGCCTCCATCATCGTCGTCGTCATCGCCTCCTCTCTAATTTGCTCCTGAAAAAAAACCTGCACACACACAGCAACTCTCCTCTCTTTAATGTTGATTGATGAGGATTGCAAAACTTATGACACCATCGTAGTAATAAATTATTTTGCATCCATCCCCCATCCCCCGTCATGCGTGAGTCTAGATGTGATTTGATCTTTTCCTGTTCGAAGCGCCGTGAAGCGAGAAAATGATTTGTTGCCCCCATTGTTGTGCTGGAAGAACTATTAGCAATTCCTCTTCTTTCTCTCACTCGCGCGGCGCTATCTTCATCTGGATGCGTCTCGCTTTTGTTTGCACAGGGGAGGGAAATTGGCGCGAAAGAAATATGAAAATTCCCCATAAACGGGCGAGGGAATGGAATTTTTATGACTTCAATTTGGAGTGTTTATGATCTTGACTAAGGCGGGGTTTACTGTCAGGGAATTTGTTTCAGAATGTTGTAGTCTATCCTTTTGGGTCGCACGCTGGCGTGGTGACTAAAAGGAGTGGATTTGAGTTTTATTTCCCCGTCGATATCGATCAATTGACTGATGCTGCTGGTGCTCCCCCGTTCGCATTATATCGCAATGAATCGTCGGTGGAATTACAATTTTATTTCCGTAGGCGGTGTGGTTGCCGGGGCTGCCGAGCCTGCCGAGCCTGGCTGGGCCGCCTTGAGTGCAAAGGGTGGATAGATATTAAATGGCAGCGCGGTTTAGGTTCAGCGATGAGGTTTGCGGCTACAGCTCGGTAGCTCTGGCAAATGTATCATGTGGTTGACCGTTTCCAATCCGTAAAACGATTTGTTTACGATTTGGTTGTTATACACAGGGAGAGAACATCAGAGAGAGAGAGAGCGACCGTGACGGGATGATGGGCGCGTGTGGGAAGTCGCTTTTAATGGCCAGTTGTCGTGTGGATTTTATGACGGATTCTGAATTTTGTTTGGGAATGTGTGTTGGTTTTTTTGATCGATTTTGAAATGGATCAGGGGGGGTGACCTTATTTCCTGTGCGAATGGGAGTGGGCCTGATGAGTGTTTTTGGGCTGGGTTTAGACGTTATCGACTCACCGGAGATGAGTTTCCCTCATCAGCTCCCACTTGGAACCACAAGTTGAATGTGGACCGAATTTGAAAGGGAAGAACACAGGGGCGTTTCCAGACAGGCCCAAACCGGGCCTATATTTAATACTTCTCCATGAAAAGCGAAGATTACGAATACTAC
Source organism: Myathropa florea (assembly GCA_930367185.1). Lineage (NCBI taxonomy): Eukaryota > Metazoa > Arthropoda > Insecta > Diptera > Syrphidae > Myathropa > Myathropa florea. The sequence goes on along the minus strand of OV884005.1, from coordinate 2,504,920 downwards.
AATTATACACCAACATTTGGGGGTTGTGAATCAACCCGACTAGAGGCATGATCTTCCAGAAGTTTGGAGAAGTTTGTTGGGCGAGGCCCAGGACCACACCGGACTGTAGTGCCACAAGGAGGATCAACGTGGCCGTAAGTTGTGAGATTGAGACCGTCAACTTTAATAGAAGAACATCCCTTCAGTCTCTCGCCCTTTGGCTGATCAGAGGGCTGATTCCAAGAGCCTGTGGACAGAAGAACATCCCTCCAGTCTCCTGCCTTTTGACTGATCACAAGATTGATTCCCAAAGCCTGTGGACGTACACTCTAGTGGACGAACGTCTAGTCTTCTGCTTTTTGACTGATAACAGGATTGATTTCAAAAGTCCGGGGACGGAAGAGCATTCCTCTCAGTCTCCTGCTTTTAACTGATCACAGGACTGACTCCAAAAGCCTGTGGACGCACTCTCTAGTGGCAGAACATCCCTCCCAGTCTCCCGCCTTTTGACTGATCACATCACTGATTCCAAAACCCGTCTTGCATTCATCTTTAATCCCCTCTCACAAATTCCTCAGCAATTAAGCTAATAGAGAGTATATATCTCATCACAATCACCTGAGCAGAAAGCGACTGAAGGAGGAAGAAGAAAGTAGAGGATATTCTAGAGAAATCCCAAGGAAGGAGGGCAACGAGAAGATTTTCTAGAGAATTCCCAAAACTTGCCGCAGGAAGGACTCATAAATTTCCGAAAGTGAATTTTTAATGTACTCTCACATTTCATTCTCACATCTGCCAGTCACACCTCTCCTTCCTCCCCCACCGGAGAGTGTAATTCATTTCTGACCATAAAACAACATTTTTGGACGTTCCAAGAGAGTGGCAGAGAGTGGCAGAGAGAGAGAGAGCACCTTTGTGAAGAGGAGCCCCTCACAAATTGTGTCTAACTTATGCTAGCGCGTTCCAAGAGGCTATCCGGAGATGGGTTTTCACACAAAAATCCTGTGAATTCTTGGCAAATACTCGTATATCCTTAGAACACACAAACAAACTGACAGAGGAGCCAGAGAAGGGGGGGGATTGCAAAGCGAGCATCTTCAAATGATGATGTTCATTTCTCATTTGACTTGATAAATGAACCCACAGATAGCATCGCAAAGTCTAAAACGTATCTTTTCGACCATAAATGCAAAACTTTTCGATACACAAACCCAACACACAAACAGAGGCCGCACACACACCCACCCACCACCTGTGCGTATATGTAATTTCTCAAGGGGGCTCTGCCATCCTCATCACCATCTTCACGGATTCCCTCATAATTTTTCTTCATTCCCTCGCAGCGAAGAGGTGAGTGAGTGAGTGAGTGAGTGAGTGAGTGAGTGAGTGCGTGGAGGAGCGGGTGGGTGGTGGTGGCTTCTAACGATTTTGATTTATTCCAGTTTATTTGCTTCGAATGTTTTATGCATTTAATAAATTATATTTGCGTGGATTTCATTGCAAATAGGGACTCCACCACCGCCTCCGGCGCTCGTCGTGGAAAGCATTTGAATATGTATGAAGAGCGACTGCGAGTGGGTGGGCGTTTGAGGGATTTGCGAGGGGGAGAGGGATGGTTTAGCTTTTTGCATCTTGACAAACGTTAAGATTAATGAAGGTGGGCATAGAAATGACAAATGGATGTTACGGGGTTGTACACATTTAGTGAGTGGAATATACATTTGAGCTGACACATGAAAGTGGATGGATGCTTCAGTGCGGGGGGGGGCTGTTGTGGTGTGCCTGGTGGGATGCGAAACAATTTGCAGTAAATTGTGATGAATTGAACGAGAAGAGCGAGAGAGCGAGAGAGAAGAGAGAATTAAATTTTATTTCACAAAACATTAGAGTGGAAGCAATTGAATCTGTTCAAGCACCCACTGAGTGGGTGGGGATTTAATGGGGCTTGGCACTGGAGATTTGTGTGTGTAAATCAAAGCTAAGTGCATCTATTTGTTGAGTGAAGAACGGAGGGGGGGGGGGGGGGGGCGAGAGGGTGCTTGAGGAAAAGGGATTTGCGCTCTGACGACTGACTTAGCTGGTCGACAGCTGGAAGGGATTTTCAAATGCAATCAACCTTTCATTCGATGATTGAAATAGTTGTCCTTTGTGTGTGTCCTCAGAGAGTCTGTCCTTGAATGGGATGCAAACTAGGAAGACCTGGAAGAAGATTTGAGAAGAAATCCGGAGGAGGAGTTGGTCACAAGACGGCTTCTGCTCTGGCTTGCAGTGAATTTCATTAAGAATCAGTGGCTCTTTGTGCTGCTTAAGGTTATCTTCAGCGACCTCTGGATTTGAGTCACGATCTAAGAGGAAATTGCTCTGAAATTGTGGCGCATTTGATTTTTGTGGCGACCTCACTGGATTTGAGTCTCAATCTAGCAGAAAATTGCTTTGAAATTGTGGCGAATTTGATTTAATGTGCTCCTCCAGAGGCTGCTGTACACACGGAAGGCACTATCTTCTACAAGTCAGTCCAATTGTCGGGATACACAGATGACATCGACATCGTAGCGCGTTCCCAACGCGCCGTAGTGTGTCCCGAAACTATTGGACTCATAATGGCGCCTCCGCCTCTCGAAACCGTCGAACTATTGAACCATCAAGGAGCTGAAAAAAAGTGTTCCTCCAGAGGGGCTTCCTTTGAACTGTTCCTGGCAACCATTTAATTTCGACTTCAAGGAGTTGCTTAACAAAAAATCCCTTAGCACACACCAAAGACCATGAACTTTAGCTGCGGAACTGTTGAAAACCCTAGGCGTTCTCTCGAATGTATCATGCATCCACTTCGCCATCCCGCGTCATTTATCACAATTCGTTCTGTCAACAGTGTTTTGCAACCTCCACAGCCCCCGCAAATTTACTTCATTTCGCCTCCGGTCTGTGTTCCTTGTTAAGTTGTTTTTCGCAGTCGAGGAAAAGCACACCCGCCCAGCTCTTCAATAAATCACAACCAACCAAAATAGCGTCGCCAAAAACTGGCTCCCACGAGTACACCCCGCCCCGTAATTGTTCCAAAAACAGCCACGAAATAGTTTTAAATCACCCATTAACAAGCCTCTGGTCTGATAATAAAAGCCGGCAGTCCAGGGAGGACCGTCCACCAAAGTTTCGAGTATTTTTTGGCAATTTGCGGATGTTTTCACATGCGATACATACACATCCGGCCATTTGTCGTCGCAGTAATGACCCGCCCTCCTTCCTTCTCTCTCTCCTCTCTCTCCTCTCTCTCCTCCCTCCTCCTCAGCAACGTGGCCCGCACATGAACCTGGCCACTTAATGGAGAGTAATCGAGTGCAAGCCATGTTGCCAATCAGTCTGCTTCCGAAAGAGACACTCAGAATAGTGCGGCATGAGGATGCAAAAAGTTTACACCGTCACCACCGCCACCACCGCTAACGTGCCAACACAGCAACGAACGGTAGCAGACCATCGTCACTCCGGCTAATTCAATTCGCCAGCCGCCAGGCCTTAGGGTCGTTTTCCCAGAGTTTTTCTCCGACTTTTTTGTTCCTCTGTTGCGACCAAATTCGTCCTTTGCGCGTTTATTGTACGTTTTGTAGGCGAGTGTGAAATATCGAGCACACAAGGGCACACAAATTGAACGGCAGAGGAGAGGAATGTTTTGCCAAAGTTCGGCTGGGGTGGGCCTTAAGGGATAAAACCCGAACCCGAGTCCGAGTGCTGAAAGGAGCCTCTTCATAAAGCTCCTGCAGCGACAGGGGTGGCTTTTTAATTAGAAAATTGTATCAAATTTGCATAAAAAAAATACTTCCGCGTGCAGTCTTTGTTCTCAACCGGGCCGGAGCTGGAGCTGAGGCTGAGGTTGAGGCTGAGTTGCTCTGGCTACGGGTGCTTAGGTGTCCATTGAATACTGTTCTCCTCCCCTCGTAGTCGGTAATGGATGGGATAAATGGACTTCCTTGCCTAAAGGTGGGTTTTAGCTTCTTCTCTTGTACCCACGCGTACTGTTTTGTTTTTTTTTTTTTTTTGTTGGCCTGTCCCGCCTTCAGGAAGTGGATAAGCATGGGAGCAGGACGAAAATGAAATCTGTAATTTAACTCAGTTGTTATTGCCGGGATATAAATCTCTTTTTGGGGCGAGGCGAGGCGGCGGGCGGACGCTCCACGAAACAATGCCAATAAATTTGTTTTTCGGGTTTAATTGATTTTGAAGAAGGGCACGAGAGTATTGTCCTTTTTTACTACGTCCAGCCGAGGGCGCTGTTGTTTTGTAATATAACCCTTAACAGCGGTTATCGGGGGGGGGCTTTTGCCTCGATCTTATTAACACATGAGGGAGTGGTAGTTATCTCTCGGCGCAAAACTATTGCGAAGTGACGACGACAGCAGCTTAATGGCGCTTCTGCTGCTCTTCGTCGTCGTCGTTGTCGCCGTCGTCGGCGTGATGGTGGTGATGTTTTTGTGGGTGTTTTGTCGGGAGGATAAGCCCATAAATATCCTTGAGGTGGGGGTCAAGTGAAATTAGTGACAGCGATGGTAGATGGGATCTGAATGAGTGTGTGCTGCTTTTTCGCTTGTAATTGAAATTCTTTTACTGGGGTTTGAGTGGAGTGTGGACGAGAGGATGTGGGGGAAATTTGTCGCTGGCAATGGAAAGACGGAGGAGATGGTCGACTTTGTCGGTGGCAATGGAAAGAGCGAGGCGATGGTGGCTTTGTCGAGAGGATGGAGCGAAATTTGTTGTTGGCAATGGAAAGAGCGAGGCGATGGTTGACTTTGTCAGGAAATTTGTTGTTGGCAATGGAAAGAGGGAGGAGATGAAGGACTTTGTCGAGAGGATGTGGGGAAATTTGTCGGTGGTAATGAAGGGAGGAAGAAGATTGACTTTACGAATGCCGGTCATGTCTTTTTAAGCAATTTGGTGGCTTTGTTGACATCGATTCATCCCAACTCCTGACAGATTCCCCGTCATCTTGCGACTATTCAGTGGAATGACACTTCCTGAATCGTCAGTTTATAGGTGACCTTTGCCTAAATCCAATCACACTTATGAGCCAGCTGTCACGACCACCGACAAGCCCAATAACTCAGCCGTCTGTTCCTCTCCATCCCCCCACGTCATAAATGAATCTCATAAATGGCCAACAAAAAAAAAAACCCACCATGCAGTCACTGCGGTGTCATTAAAAAACAAACCCACCACGCCAGCGCGCGTGTGCGCGCCCCAAAAACGTCATAATGACCCTAATTACCGTCACCTCTGACGCTGGCGCCGCATAAAATTCAATTTTAAACCGAAAATTATATCACGAATCGACAGTAAATGTCATTTCAACAATTCCAAATTGAATTTCGTTTTTTAAAGCGATTTTAAATTGGAACGTATAAACGGCAGCCCCCATCGAGTTCGGTAGTTAACCCCAAACGCCATTGAATCCACCGCGTGAGTGGCGGTTGGGGGTGTTTATTTCAGCTGCCACCCCACGGCAAGTCTATCAATCGCTCAGCGAAATGACACAAACACCATTCGCCGTCAATTGCACAAAGACTCAATTCGCCATAACCCGACGCAGGAAAAAAACGCCGAGAATAAATGCGAAAAATAGGAATTTCCCGGTATTTTTTTCCCCCCCACAGAGGATTGACATTAAATTTGTTTATTCGTCAATAAAAAGGGAAAATAAGTCGCTCTTGAGAAAAATTAATCGGCACACAAAAATCCCAGGAACATGGTGTCCATTAAAAAAAAGGGACGAAAACAAAGGATTGGGAGGGACACATGTGATGGGAGATAACAGCTCGTCCCATTAGGGATCATTCCTAAACTGCATCCCCATTCCTTGACTTGACTCCTCCAGCGCTCAGCTGTGCTCAGCCGTTGTAACTGCCCTCCCAGGTGGACAATCCTTCATTCATATGTGTCGGGGGAGAGATCTTCAATTTTTCATGAAACCTTACCGATGGTCAAGCGACTCTAGCGGTCCGGGCATCGACAGGAGTTTAGTGTATCTTGGATGTAAACGTTTTGTTGAGCGGAAGGGATATGATGATCATCGTTTCGGTCGGCTTTATGTCACGTTTATTGGTATTCAAATGCGGGAGTGGCAAAGGGAGGGTTGTAAAAAGTTCAAAATTGTCCCCAAATGAGTTTTTAGCGGGCGGTTTAACTTGATATCCACTTTCATGTGCCATTTCGTGCGTTCGTTTGTGTCCCGACGATGGCGATGATTGTGGTCGGGACGGAGGTGGAGGTGGGGTCTTAATAAGTCAAGACATAAATGATAAATTGGATAAAACCACACCAGTAGCATTGCCGTCACATCATTCATGTTACCCTCGCTGAAATATATCCTTATGGCGTCATTCGCTCCTTCTTCTGTTCGTCTTTGTCTTCATTTTTGTCCATTTGCTCCTTCCTGTCCTGTGCGGAGAGACAGAGGGACGGACAGAGGCGGAGCGCCGAGTTCAGTGTGTGAGGGAGAGTAGGTGTGGATTTTAGGGAAGCTCGTCGCAGTGATGCCCGGGCGGAAGGATTTATCGTCTCGAAGGCAACATTTTCTATTAAATAAAGTGAGGCAGGGGGCTACCTATATTTTGATCACCCTCCCCCCCCCCAACCCCCCTCCCATTCAAGCGCCACATTTTCATCACCCGCGCGCACATTTTTTATGATTATTCCCTTTTTTTGTGCTGTTCTCTTTCTTTTTTGGCTTTGAAATCGTAAAAAGTTTTATAAGTTTATGTGGAGAGTTAGGCATGTCGGGGGGAGGGGCGCAGCGGCGATGACTTCAATTAGGAGTTCTCTCTTTTCACTCACATCCCCCCCTCCTCCTACCCGTCTGTGTGGCACCGCCGCTCCTGTTTTTTGGGGCGCTCGCGTTGCTGGCTGAGTGTGCGTGCAAAGTATTTTGTGCCAATTTGAGAGTTACTCGGATGGGTGGTCATATATTGTGTGTGTAGCGCGTCGGCTGCTTAATGGAACATTGCAGTAATGATGTAAAAGTCTGTCCTGGTTGTGCCCCTGTGCAGTAATAAAACCGGAAGGCCAAAGCGAAGAAACAGTCCAGGCACCAGGAAACAGTTTACCAGGCACCTCCTTCGAAAAACTTGCCGATCGAAGGGTGGAGGGGGTTGAGAGGATTTCAATGCGAAGGGGGAAGGAGGCAGGCTAAGAGGAGTAGGATTTCAATGCGGTAAATGGTTGTTTTTTTGGGGAAAACAAACTTTTTTCGGATACGCCTGTCGACAAAGTTTTTGACACGGGAACGGGAGTGGGAGAGAGAGAGGGAGAGCAGTTATTAAGAGCACCAACGACGAGGATACTTTTGAGTTTGTAACTGATAAACAGATGGGACTACTGATAGACTTGGAGAGTACCCTTTTTCTGGTTTAGTTGGTGGGTCATCTTTTCATCATCAATTTCCTTGTTGCACCTGCGTCAGGGAATAATTCGAGGGATTACCTCGAAGTTTCCTCATTTTTGTGCGGGGTTATTTCGTCTGACAGGTGATGGGTTGGAAATAATCGATTCCTTTTTGAAAATCAGCAGACGAAGGACAACATTTTTTGAAGGCAACAGGTGCCTCCTTGGAGCGACTTGAAAAATTCAAGAAAATTCAGTTGCTTCAGGAGACTTCTGATGGAAACTGTATCCACACGACAGTTTTCAGGGGCCTCTAAGCGACAGATTCGTCTAAAATACGAGCTCGGACAATAATGCGCCGCAATCTGTCATGCGACGCCTAAGGGATCTCTACTCAAGACCCCGGACCGACAGCTTCTTCAAAAATCAAAGTTCCCTCAAAAATCAACTTCAACTTTGCTAGTCGTTCATTCGCTCAGAGGATCTCTACTCAAGCTCCGAAGCGATAGCTTCTATGAACAACGGATAAAACTGCAACCACTCGATTGCGACGCTACAAAAATCTCTTCAGGCGCCTCTGAGCGACAACTTCTTCGAAAATCCAAGCTCCCACAAGAATCCGCTTCAATTTTGCTAGTCTTTCATTCGCTCAGGGGATCTCTACAGAAGCCCCGAAGCGATAGCTTCCATGCACTGCGGATAAAACTGCAACTACTCAACCGCGACGCTACAAAAATCTCTGTTTAGGGGCCTCGAAGCGACGACTTCTTCTAAAATCCAAGCTTCCACAAGAATCCACTTCAATCTGGCAAGTCTTTCAAGCGCGACGCTACAAAAATCTCTGCCCAGGAGCCTCGAGGCGACAGCTTCATCTTCACTCCACTCTGGCTAGTCTTTCATTCACAGTGACCCACTTCAGTCTGGCATGTCTTTCAGTCAAAGTGACGCTGACGCTATCCACTCAAGCCCCGAAGCGACAGCTTCTATGGGCTATGGGCGAAACTGCAACTACTCGACCGCGACGCTACAAAAATCTCTGTTCAGACGCCTCTGAGCGACAACTTCTTCAAAAATCCAAGCTTCCACAAGAATCCACAAATCTTTCGAGCGCGACGCTACAAAAACCTCTGTTCGAGCACCTCGAAGCGACAACTTCTTCTAAGATCCAAGTTCTCACAGAAACTCCACTCTGTCTAGTCTTTCATTCACAGTGACGCCTTAAGAATCTCTACTCAAACCCTTCGAAGCGACAGCTTCTCCTAAAGTCCAAGTTCCTACAAAAATCCACTTCAATCTGGCAAGGATTTCAGTCACAGTGACGCTAAGAGAATCTCTTCTCAAGCCCCCCGAAGCGACAGCTTCTGTGGGCTATGGACAAAACTACAACAGCCCGACTACGACGCTTCAAGAATCTCTGTTTAGGACCCTCGAAGCGACAGCTTCTTCCAAAATCCAAGTTCCTTCAAAAATCCACTTTAATTTGTCAAGTCTTTCGAGCGCGACACTACGAAAATCTCCCTTGAGGAGCCTCGAGGCGACAGCTTCTTCTTTACTCCACTCTGGCTAGTCTTTCATTCACAGTGATGCCTTAAGACTCTCTACTCAAGTCCTTCGAAGCGACAGCTTCTCCTAAAGCCCAAGTTCCCACAAAAATCCACTTCAGTCTGGAAAGTCTTTCAGTCACAGCGACGCCTAAGGAATCCCTTCGCAAGCCCCTCGCAGCGACAGCTTCTTCCAAATCCCAAGCTCCCACAAAAAAATCCACTCCACTCTGGCAAGTCTTTCATGTTCACTTGTCCATTCACGTGAATCAAACCGTAGACCAAAAATTCGAATCAAAACTCGCTGAAAACTCGCTGCAACCCCTCTCAGTCTTCATTTTGTGGCGCACTTCCTTCGCAGAGTTTGAACTGGAAATCTCCACTCCATCGAATAATAAACGTCTACCTCGCGGCGAATTCAAACAGAGCCCAGTGAACCACTCAAATCCGGCCAACAAAAGAGTTTAAACATATTTACCGAAGCGAAATCCATCGAAACACAAAACTTCAGTTGAACGAGTTGAACTCCCCCAGACTACCTGCCGTCGTCGTCGTCGCTGTCAGAATGTCTTCGCTCGCTCGTCTTGGGGAAAAAGTTCGCGATTAAAAGTTGTTAGCGTTTTGAAATTCATCTGCCACCGCCGCCGCCGCCGTCGCCGCTGCTGCTGCCACTTTGACTGCTCGTTGAGTTGCTTTGAGTTTGTTGTTTCGGTTGTTGTTTCGAATTTTCAAAGAATCCCTCCTCCTCTCTCTCAAAAAAACACAAAGGTGGCAAGTAAACACAGATTTTAACGAGCTCTCTCCCTCCCGCCTCCCGGAGACGAATGAAAAACAGACGAATCCTTAAACATATTCCCTATTAAGTGACTATGAGACGACGGAGTAACGCGAAGTTGTATCCATTCCATTTTTGCAGCCATCAGCAGGACACACAGGACACTGGCACGACTAGTTTATGCACGCCCAGCATCCCGCTGTTTATGAGTGTACACGTGCTTCACTGTGTCGCTCATTAAAAAGTTCGTCAGCTTCGTTTTTTGCTTGCGAACGCCTTCTGACGACACCCGAGAAGCTTAACATTAAATTTGCTCAGCTCTCAGCAGGATTGTGTCTGAAGTGGTGTTCCGTAGCTGAGGAGTAAATAATTAAAGAGAAGTTATTTAAAGTTCTCTGCTGTGTCCGTCGTCGGTCTTTTTTCTTCGTTTTTGTCGCTGTAAATCCAGGAGTAGACAGAGCCCGGACGTAATAATTACATCCTTCTGGATGTGCCGCTAATTGGGGAACTGAGCGTCCGAGTGCAGGTGCAACTAGAGCGACACTCGCTGTCCGTGTAATTAATCGAGTCGAGTCCTAAAATTCGCTCAGTAATGACGCCTTTTTTGTGCGGGAAAGTAAATAAATTTTGTCCATAAACCTCGGCGGCGGGGGGTGGGTGACACACAGCCCAAGATGGACGAATGAGACGAATGAGGAGGGAGGGTGCTGTATTTCTGGCAAATTGGATTTTCAATTTGGGTGGGTTTTGCGAAAGTTCAGTCTATAATTCCCTTTTGAGGTGACGTTATGGCCCCCTCTTTCGGCGGGGGTGTTGTTTTTATGAAGATTTCATGGGCATTTTCTCGAGGGCTTAGCCTGATGTTTTCTGGGGGTTTTATGCCCCAAAAGATCCCCGAAAGCTGTCAATCCGTTTACGACTTTGTCTTTTGTAAAAATAATTGCTTTGACACTTAATGCCGGCGCTGTGTGGACGAATTTGCGCTAATTGATGTTATTTTCGTTCCATTTTCAGGTGAGTGGCAGTGAGGCTTTTGTGGTGTGAATGGTAAGATGAGAATTGAGTCCGTTTTCTGGGTGGAAATTGATGAGCATCGGCGGTGGTTTGAGGGCTTATTTTTGATTTTAAACCTAATTATTGAGATGCTGCGCTAGACGCTAGGTTGGGTAGATGGGTGCCCTTGCTGACATGAAGAACATGTCGACAACTCACTTAGACTACTATGAGCTCAACCGCTAACTTGGCTTTTTTTTGAACGCAGTATTTGTTCCAACTCTCACCTATGGTCATGAAATTGGGGTAATGACCGAAAGAATAAGATCGCGAGCTGCCGAGATGGGATTTCTTTGTGGGAGGATTTCTTTGTGCTTCTCAAGACAATGCTGAACTGCTCCGTAACCCAGTGTGTGTCATCATAATCATCGTCATCTCCAGTGACCCGTATGTTCTACTAAAGGGAATTACTTGTCGGGATTGGGTGAGAAACACGGCATTGCGCGAGGAACTCAGCGTTGGGCAGCTGCTTCTTCGTACCGAAAGGGCTGTACTTCGATGATTTGGTTACGAGGTCAGTATCACGACTTCCGAGGCGTGCCTTGAATGCGATTCCATCAGGTAGGCGACTGCTTGGCAGACGCAGGACGGGATGGTTGGACCAAGTCAAAAAAACTCGCCTGGGCTATTACTCCTGATGAGTTAGAGTCGATGGCGGAGGATCGAGTGGCCTGGGTGCGCCTGGGCATAGCTCCTGATGAGTTAAAGTCGATGGCGGAGAATCGAGTGGCCAGGAGATCTCTCGTGCATGCATTGCCCCCGCGACTTCTTTAGTGGAACATGCGGTTCACTGAAAATGATGATGGTGATGATTATTGAGAAGCTTCTTTATGTAGCGGGTGAATCTCTGTTTCTTGGGCTCAAAAGGCAATTGAGTACTGGATCCCTCTCTCGGAAGACTGAGCTGACTCCAAACAAGACCTTGATCATCCCAGTCCTGCTTTACGGTGCAGAGGGATAGACAATATCCCAAGCGGATGAAGAGTCTCTTGGTCTTTTCGAGAGAAAAGTTCTGCGCGCGATCTTTGGTCCTGTTTGCGGAGAAGAAGATTCAACCACGAACTGGGCTGTACAGCGACATAAGTCCAGCCAGGCGTCTGCGGATCCAACGCCGATCGCTTTCTGGGGCCATGTAGAGCGCATGGACAACTTAGCTCCGGCCCGAAGAGTCTTCACTCTGAACCAGTGGGACGTACACGTCTAAGGTGGCGCACGCAAGTCAAGAGCGACCTCAACCAAATTAGTGTCCGCTAGCGACAGCTAGCAAAATATCGTGCCCAGGTCTAAGACGACTGGATGGCGCAGTCGATTAAGTTGCTGTCCTAAGTTAGAGTGGTCTTCGACTTTAAGCCTGTGGGACAACTCAGTAGAGGACGCGGATGCAGCAAATGGCGCAAACAAGTCAAGAAGAAGAGGGAATTGGGGGCAGCTGGCTAAGGATCGTGCCAGCACTGCTCCAGCCCGAGGAATCTTGGACTTCACGTACGTGGGACAATGCATCAGAGAACGCCTACGTTACTGACGACGCACACATGTAAAAATGGAGAAGGGATTGGATGCAGCTGGCTAAGGATCATGCCAGCAATGCTCCAGCCCAAAGAATCTTAGACTTCACGAATGCAGGACAACGCAACAGAGGACGTCCAATTGCAAGGTGGCGCACACAAGTCGATGGAGACCTCGGCCGGCTTGGTGTATGAAATTGGAAACAGCTGGCGAGAGATGGTGCTGGCTGAAGAGGCATGTTGAATGAGGCCCAGGTCCACTTTGGACTGTAGTGCCCTAAGAAGAAAGAAGAAGAATCGGAGGAAGATCCCTTAGTCGCTGTGGATGATAGGCGTTTGTCCTGTGTCTAGAAGAATCGCGCTAAATTGTGATCAGAAATTTAAACTTTCTCTTTCATCTCCTTCCCAACACTCTCTCTCTCTGCTTTCACTTCTGAAAGCCCTTATTCATTTTTCATCATTTAGTTAAAAAGTTCGCTCCCTTCTCCTCCCTCTTCCTCCTCCTCCCTCTTCCTCCTCCTCCCTCTTCCTCCTCCTCCCTCTTCCTCCTCCTCCCTCTTCCTCCTCCTCCCTCTTCCCCCTCTTCCCATCCTATCCCAATTCAATAAAATGCCCATCTCGTCGTTTCCCACCCTCAACCAAGTCGTTAACTTTCCACTGAACCCCGAAAAAATTGTCAAGCTACTTAGGTTCAGATTTTGCAATCCTCGAAACATGACAAATGCAGAGAAAAGCCCCCGGCAACCATTCCACCCGCCTCCATCAGGGGAGCTCTTCAATTTTCACTCTCGCTAAACTAACCGATCCAACAAAGCAGAAATCACAAGCCCTGCCGTCCGTAGCTCCTCTTCATTTTCATGCTTGTCTACTCGGCCATCTTCATCAGTTCCTCCTCTCCCTCTCTCCCGATGATGATGATGATGATGATCTCCTTCATTGCCGACCCCGTGCGCGCTGAAAGTTGAAAGTCTTTCATTTCTTGCCGTTTGCTTGACAGTTTTAATTTCTATCTTATCCTCAAAAATTTCCTTTTATTCCCTCGACCGAACAGGCACACCAAAAAGGGACACGGACATCCTTATGCATTCACCACATCCACCACCATCCCCATCACCATCCCCACCGCAACCAAAAAACGCCACCGGCGCCCAAGCTTTTTCATTAAATTTTTAAACGAACACCCACTTTGGCCGACGACGACGACAGCAACACGGCTGAGGGGGCGGGACGGACGGACGGACGGACGGGGAGGCGAGGAAGGCAACAATCAGAATTAGGATAAAATTTATGATCTGAAAATTTCACAAGGACTCTTCGCCCGGCTTTGGAAAGTGAACAATCATCATGTCCTTTGTGCGACAAATTAAAAACGAATCATAATGATTTGACATTTCTCCTGGTCTTGGTCCCTTTTTCTCTCCGCTCTCCCTCCCCCACCGCGTCCTCACACGATAGCATCCAGTGTTTGAAGCTTTCATTTAATTATCTGTCACTGGGTGTCCTCGTGGAGAGGAGAGAACCGTGCAATCTGATGGGAAAAAATGTGATATCCTTAGTGGCAATTTTGCACCTTTTTTTCGTCGTCCGAGTTTCGTGGCGTTAATTATGAGGAAAGTTGTTATGCCACCATCACCACCGGCAATTCTGCACCCAATTGTTTTCCCATTGTGCGAGTGTGAGTGATGCGATCGCATGCAACACACAAAGGAGTGCAACCGAAAAACCAGTTCTCCAGGGTCTTGCGTGGAGCCCAACTGTTTTATCGCCTTACTCATGGTGACAGGCCGTCAGCAAGAGTTTCAATGGGGGAACTTATGAATGTTGTATCGCAGTGTCGGGCGGGGATCGGTCGGTTGCAGCAGAACCGAGGAAACAAAATGTGCTCCGAAAGGAAAACAAAGTCACCGCCGGAGAAGGGACAATCCATTTCGACTGTGAAATGTGCATTTAAAAAGTTTCACTCGAAAGAGTGCTTTGGTTTATTTTTCAAGCCCTCGAAAAGGACTCGAATGGGCGAGAGAAGCACCGAGAAAGACCGAGAAAGACTGAGAAAGACCGCAAAGGAAAGGAGAGAGAGAGAGAGAGAGAGACTGGTCGTTGATTTGCAATTAAGGTCGCCAAGAGATGGCGGTTCATTTTGCCGTGCCGTCGTCGGTGGAGACCGCTGAAAATGGTATTCGTTTTCATTAAAATGAAACTTTTATTTCGCTCTCCCCTTGTCCGAAAAAGTTCGGCACGTGGGATGGTCTCTGTAGCGGAGTCCGGAGCTGGAGTAGTGGGATGGCGTTTGGGGCGTTATTTGTTTTAAAAATAATGAAAATTGCACTAGGGCTATATTTATGATGAACCGGTGAAATATTTTACAACATAATGGCAAGAGAAAGAGAGAGAGAGAGGGGAAAACAGCTGCTGGCATGAGTTTTTGATCAAAGCCTTGACCGAGATTGTGGTGGACGATGGACGGTGGTGGACGATGGCTTATTCCGCAAGGCTTGTAAGTGTGCTGGGTCATTACATGAAATTGGGTCAATTTGGTTGCATTTAAAATTACATTCACTTGAGTGGTGCATGTCGAAATGGGGGCTGGTCTTTTTTCTTTTTTGTTTTAAAACCTCATCCAAAGGAATTTGGTTAATTCCTGTAAAGTGTTCAGCCTAAGAGTATGCAATGTGTTTCCACGAGGTTATCTGCTTGAACTCGATTGTTGATCCAAAGGAACTTGGCTATTTTCTGTGAAATTGTCAGCTTAAAAGTATGCAATGTCCTGTTTTTCTACTTGAACTTGATTGTTAAACCAAAGGAATTTGATTATTTTCTGTGAAATGTTCAGCCGAGAGGTATGCAATGTCCTCTATTCTTCTGCTTGAACTCGATTGTTGATCCAAAGGAATTTGATGATATTCTGTGAAATGATCAGCTCTGAAGTATGCAATGTCCTCCATTTTTTCAGCCTGGACTCGATTGTTGATCCAGGGGAATTTGATGATTTTCTGTGAAATGATCAGCTCTGAAGTATGCAATTTTTTTTCTTTTTGAGCTTGAACTCGATTGTAGATCAGTCTTGTTTTGCCTCAGCTTGTCACCCTTTTTTCAGAAAATTAGGTCTGAATAAGATTTCCGACTCACAGGGTGTGTCATATCATCATATCAGGTGTGTCAGTAATCCCCCCCCCCCTTTGGCCTGAAATGCGTTTCTGTTGGCAATTCACTTGCGGGTTTTCCATTTGATTTAGGAATTCATCGGGTTCCCAAAACCAATGAGAGTTTAATACGATTACCAGCCTCCAGTTACTCGATCGATTCCGAATGCATATCGAATTCGTGGGAAGCCCAATAATCGAGTGATTCGCCATGCAAATACCAGTCTCAGCCTTGCATCTTAAGTAACACCAGCAGTCTGAGGCGATCTGAAATTTTTCCAATCCATCAAATGCCACTTCACATCCATCTTCAAGGACACACCGAACCGAACCTCCTTGATAACTCTATACACAGCTGTAGTGGCTCTCGACTGTTGTTTGGGTAGTTAATGTCCTGTTCTTCGGCTATCTGGACATGTGCACAAATCGCCTTCAACCAATTATCCACTCACCATTACTAGGTAAGTGGATAATGTGTGTCTTTCACCCCCCGTCCCCTCCCTCGACCCATCTGCTTGGGCAGGCATCGATTCGTTTATCCGTGTGCCTAGCCACAGACATTCGAGTGTAAATTTCCGGTATTTGTCGTACAGTCTTAACCTTTCTTGGAGCGCCCAGCAACACCCCCACCCGCACACAATCTAATTATAATTGAAATTTCTGCGTAGACTACAGATGCAACGATTAGGGGTCCATCACGAGTCACTGCATTGTAACAAATCTCCACATCCTCGACACATCCTCGGCCGATCTATTCGAAATGATTGATGATGGAGTAATGTGCTGTAAAGGGGGGGGACGGGGTGGGGGGGCGGTAGCCACTGATGTGTGGCTAGTGAAGCAAAATCGATAAGAGGAGCGAGGGCGTGTGGGTGGGGTCGAATGCACTTGGAATAATTAAGTCGAATCGGTTTAAGATGACATCAACTGCAGGAGACTTACGAGGGAGTTAGCTGGTCAAGATGGTGGATTACACGAGAGTTCCAGGCGGGATTACTTGCAGGGATTTCCTTTAAACAAACTGAAGAATTCAAAAAGGACTCGTTGGATCACCAAAAACCACTTCAAACCGCTTTAAGCTGTGGGCCATCTGTTGGCGTCCTCGATTAGTGTGGGTCAGGTCCACAAATTTCATAGACTTCGAGTGATAAGAGTGACTGAGCGATGAAAAAGGGAATCAAATGAAACCCTTTAACCTCGATGTCCTTCCAGATGTTCCACTCATTACAAGCATCCGTTCGCCATTATCTCAATCGCCCAACAGGCAAGGACACCACGCTCCAAGACCCTTGTCAGTCTCAATGAAAGTTCGTCCCTGAAAAACACAATTAAGTCGCTTAATAAATACACAAGCCTGCCACACTTATGTCAGTGACATTTTTTGGGTTGCCTCATGTCAGTCTGCATGTGTGTGTTGACAACTCATCCAAGCATTGGCCACTCTGCGCCCCTTTTTTTACCCAGTTGTAAACTATTTTCAAGCAGAAGTCCTTCTCAAAGTGCTTAAAAAGCAATTTATGCTCCTTCACACTCTCGCTCGACACATTCGTGCGCCATTCCCTGGCCTTAATCATCCCTTATGGCCGCATCTAGTGCTCTCCGCATTCAAAAAGCCTCTTAACCCCCTCCACGTCCAGCGAATCCTCAATCCCACGGCCAGTTTACATATATTAGTCCTAACCCTTCTCAAATCACTGTGTTACATTTCGACCCTCGCGCAAGGGGAGGTCCTCTTCAAGAGGAGAGAAGAAGGCCGGGAGCCTAGTGTGGGGACGTTAAAGGACATTCGCAGAATAAAATTGTGCGTCATCTAGTTTCTCGTTCGACTCACACTCACGCCATTTTGCTGCTATTTTCACAGCCAGTGAGCGGTCCCCAACTTAATTAAAAAAAAAACCGTTTCAACTTCTTGTTGAATTTGTGGGGGAAATATGGAAAAGGATACACTGGCGCTTGTTGAAGGTGGGACAGGGGAGAGTTCTCAAAATTGCCCCTTACCAGCGCTGCTCCAAATATTTATGACGAAGCAGTCGGCAGCGGCAGCGGCAGCGGCAGCGTAACAAAGCGGAAAAAGGGAAAAAAGGATATCACTCTCAAAACAAACTATTGTATTTATCCTTGAGGCCACACACACACGAACGAGGAGCACAAGATGAAGGAGCGAGAACTAACAAGAAAAATCTGCTTAAATGTGCCAATGGGAATTTTTTTTTTCTCAACCATCCTCCGCCACCCACTTAACCAGATAAAGGACATTGACAGCGTGGAGGGTGACAAAAGTGAGACGACGATGAGAGAGAGAAAATAAAAAGAAACCGAAAAATCTCCTCAAAGCACAGGAAGGGTGTGAAAGTGTCCTTTTTTTTGTGCCCTCCGTTTCTTGTTTAATATCCCGACAAAGCACTCCTCGATGGGGTGAGGAGAAGGGTGGGGCGGGGGGAGCAGAAAAAAAGCACATCCCGAGAGCAGACAAGGATGAGGACTCATTTGCGTACGAGTCCTTTATGATGATCGCATATGAGAGAGTTTTTGTTGTCCCGTCGCCGCCGCCACCGCCGCCTTTCATTTTTCATCAAATACGAGCATTTCCTCATATTTTTCCCTCCCCGCCCTAACCCCCCCTGCATGCTCTTCCGTTGGGATATCCCTTGTTTGTTTTGCGATCACCCCAGGACACACTTCTCTGTTGTTGCTGTGTGCTTATATTAAATGTTTTTCGTTTCGTTCTTCTTCCCCCCTGTCTCCTGCTGAAGCAAAAAAGAATTAAGACCTTTTTTGGGCAGCACACGAGGTGGTGTGTGTGTGTGCCATGAGTTGTGCCGGCCATATGGGGACAGTTGTTGGGAACACGTTGTTTATTATTCCTGGGGTCAGTTGGATGTCTGTTAGTGGACATAGGATTTTAATTTTCTGTACAGATTTCTGTGATCCTTTTGACATATGCACAGAGGATGGCTTCTGATGATGTCATGAACAGTTGGGCGGGGGAGAGTGTTAACATTTGTTTGCAGACTTATTTTGCGTCCGTTTTTCTGGACATGGAATTCATTTGGTCTCTGATGGCAAAATGAGTGGTGTTCGAGTAGACAATTAGGCGGAGTTTAGTCGGAGGAAATGTGAGGATGAAGTGGGACTACTTGTGGCCCCTAATTAGCACTTGAATGGAAGTTTGAAGAACGAGAAAAATGAGAAAAAATTGTAGATTTCGAGAGGAACATTTCATTTCGGACCACTTTGTGTTACGGAAACTTTTAGAGCCGTCATTTTGGATGGAGACCTGTCCCTGCAGCAGCGTTTCGAGCTACACCCTTGTTTTTTTAATCCTCCACATCGCTTCGGATACTCAAGAAGTCGGTACATAGAGTCCATTGTCTCTGGTCCGATTCCAAAGCGGACTAGCTTGTGTCGCACGCATCTTTGGAGGCGCCATTTTAAACGCAGTTGTTGCTGAATTTCGAGCAAAATCCTTGTCTCCTTAGTGGTCGACATGCTTTCGATATTTAAGGACTCGGAGCATAGAGTTCCCTGCCCCTTACCCGTTTCCAAATTGGACCAGTTGTGTCAAAATAGCGTTTAGAGGCTTCATCATAAACGCAGAAGTCCCTCTGTTGCTTAGTTTCGAGCTGAATCCTTGGTTTCTTAGTCCTCGACATCGACATAGAGTTCACTGCCTCTGTTCTGATTCCAAATCGGACCAGTTTGTGTCACAAGAACGCTTAGAGACGCCATTTTACACGCAGATGTGTACTGTGAGCTGCCGCTTTATCTTCCTAGTCGTCGATACGTCGATTCGGATATTCAAGAAGTCGGCCTACAGAGCCCTCTGTTCCTTACGCGTTTCCAAATCGGACCGCTTTGTGTCACAAAAGCGTTTGGAGCCGTAATTTTAAAGGTAGACGCGCTCCTTTTGCTGTGTTTCGAGCTAAATCCTTGGTTTTTAAGTTCTCATTGGTCGACACGTCAATTAGAAGTCGGCGCATAGATTCCACTGCCTTTTACCCGATTCCAAATCGGACCAGTTGTGTCACAAGAGCATTTAGCGGAGTCATCTTTCACGGAAAAACCCACTTGTTACTTCGTTTTGAGCGAAATTCTTGGTTACTAAGTCCACGACATTAATTCGAATATTCAGGAAGTCGGTACTGGAGTCTACTACCTCTTACCCGTTTTCAAAACGGACCAGTTTGTGTCACAAGAACTTTTAGAGGCTTCATCTTAAACGCAGAAGTCCCTCTATTGCTTCGTTTCGACCTAAATTCTTGGTTTCTCAGTCCTCCACATCGGTTCGGATATTCAAGATGCCGGCCCATAGAGCCTTTGCTCCTTACCCGCTTCCAAATCGGATCACTTTGTGTCAGAAGAACGTTGAGAGGCTTCATCTTAAACGTAAAAGTCGCTCTGTTGCTTCGTTTCGAATTAAATTCTTTGTTTCTCAGTCCTTCGCATCGATTCGGATATTCAAGAAGTCGACACAGAGTCCACTGCCTCTGGTCCGTTTCCAAATCGGACCAGTTTGTGTCGCACGAATGTTTAGAGGCGCCATTTCAAATGCAGGTATGCATGGGAATTTTGGCCGTATTGCTGCGTGTCAGACTACATTCTTTCCTTAGTCGTCGATACGAAAAGACACATCAAATCGGTTACTCAAGAAGTGGCCTCAAAGAGTCCATTTCCAAACCCCCCTCCCACCATCCCCCAAACGAACTCCTGCTGAAGACATCCGCGAAGACAACTCACCTCCCACACCCATTCACCGGTCGTCGACTTCATTTCACTTTCAGTTCACTCCTCGTCACCCTGCAGCGATCATTGCTTCGCATGAAACTGATGTGTTGACATATCCTCCTTGCCCACGGCTCTGCCTGCACAAAAACTCAATTCAAATCCTTAATTTCCAATCACCGCCATCGGGCATAGACTCACACACATGTCAACACAAGCGTCCACATGTTATCCGACATCAAATGCAAATTCCTCAAAACTCTGTCCACAGACCGCAGTCCTTCGCGCATCACATCACATCACATCCCCCCCCCCCCCCGTCCCTCCGCCACCCCCTCCCCCACCAAATCAGTGAATTCGAACCGGAAAAAAGCAGGCATCCCATTATTTGCGCAAACACGTGTAATCGTTAGTGTTGATGAATTTAAAATGAATTAACTAAAAATCGAAGTTCCGCCAGAGGGGGACGGCAGGATGCAGGCAGCAAAAAAATGCAACAACAAACAACCTCACAAATGGGGTTTTAATTGAATTTTTTGTCATGGTTGCCTGCTCGCCGCAGGATAACAACAACTGCTGGTTGTTTGCAACCTGCAGGGACTACCATATGTTCACTCTGTTGCACCGGCCCCCCCTCCGCCCCCATCAGTCTCACATTAAAACAGTTACTTTTGCATTATCTGTGGTTGATACTATTGTTTCCAGGACTCTCCTGTGGTATTTCCTGTTATTTTTTTTGTGCCCGCCAGAGGTTATAAAATTCATTTTGGGATTTCAATCGAACCGAACACTCGTGTGTGTGTGTGTGTGTGCGTGTGTTCGGATCAGCGAGCTCTCCATAATATTCTGTTGAATAAAATGTGAAGGCCCTAGCAGAGATGGATAGGGATCACAATGAGCGAGAGTGGACAAAAAAAAAATAATAACTTGATCCTTGTTCGCCGGAAATTAACCAAAAGCAGTGTGAAACCGACTAAATGTTAATTGCAAACATTTAATTATTAATTTGTGTGTATAATCGGTCGTGTGTGTGCGGCTCCTTTTTGAGGGAGCGATCCCTCAGCGATTCTGATTCGTTGCGACTGGCAGGGCGTTTCATTTTGCTCGGCCAACCGCTAAATAATTAATTTTTATTGTTTTTTCGTGTTTTTTTTTTTGTTGTTGTTTATCTCCACGGTTTTTGCATCATTGTGACCGACTTCATTTGGGTGCATTTCGATTCAATTGTGATCTGGATTGTGATTGAATTTTTTTTAGAACAGAGAGAGGGGATTTTTTTGTCAAAAGATGGCGCTGCTGCAGGATTCTTCTGTCTCTCGTGCGTTGGGCCAACAAAAAGCGGTGCATTCGTTACTCTCTGCATGCAAGTCAAAACTAGGATTCAATTGTTTTGGAAAAAGGGTGTTCGTCTTGAGGATCTTGAGGATCAGGTCTTGACTGTTGCGTCAGATGAAGAAAAAGAAGAGGATCTTGAGGATTTTCCTTGACAGCAGCGCCAGCTGAAAAAACTGAAGATATTGGAGATTTTTTTTTGGAAAACCCAGAGGTCTCGGACTACAGCGCCAGATGAAGAAAAAGAAGACTTTCCTTGAAGACCCCAAAACTCAATGACTGCAGTCGGGACTGCAACCGAAGATCTGGGGGATTTTTTGCGAAAACCCAGAGCTCTCGGACTGTAGCCTCAGCTCAAGAAATAGAAGACTTTCCTTGAGAACCCAGAACTCCCTGACTGCAGCCCCAGCTCAAGAAAAAGAAGACTTTCCTTGAGAACCCAGAACTCCCTGACTGCAGCCCCAGCTCAAGAAAAAGAAGACTTTCCTTGAGAACCCAGAACTCCCGGACTGTGGCCTCAGCTCAAGAAAAAGAAGACTTTCCTTGAGAACCCAGAACTCCCTGACTGCAGCCCCAGCTCAAGAAAAAGAAGACTTTCCTTGAGAACCCAGAACTCCCTGACTGCAGCCCCAGCTCAAGAAAAAGAAGACTTTCCTTGAGAACCCAGAACTCCTTGACTGCAGCCCCAGCTCAAGAAAAAGAAGACTTTCCTTGAGAACCCAGAACTCCCTGACTGCAGCCCCAGCTCAAGAAAAAGAAGACTTTCCTTGAGAACCCAGAACTCTCGGACTGTGGCGTCAGCTGAAGAAGAAGAGGATTTTGCTTAAGAACCCAGAACTCCCCGAGCAGCTGAAGAAAAAGGGGATCTTGAGGATGTTCCTCGAGAACGAAGAACTCCCAGACTGCGGCGCCAGTTGAAGAAAAAGAAGATTTTCCTTGAGAACCCAGAAGAAATAGAAGATCTTAAGGACTCTCCTTGAGATCCCCCAAAAATCTCAAGTTCCCTCCAACAACTTCCAAGTCGCACCATCGCCCTCCATCGACTGTTCAAACTTCTCATGAGAAAAACCTCATTCCAGCGATAAAAAGTCATTAAATTCCTCACCCTTCAACTGTCCGTCACGTTGATCCCTCATCCCCCTTCCTAAGCACATCCATCTATCAAAACGACAGCCAAAAAATGTTGATCCCATTCGCAAGCAGGTCCCAAACAATAAACTACCAACAGGAAGCAACCATTCATGTGCGAGCAGAATCACTGCTTCATTTAATTGGGGGAAAGGTGCTACAACACATCAGTGGGAGCAAACAAATCTAGACCTTTTATCACTCGACACTCGCTTCTGATTATTTGCTCGATGGAGCAGAGACAAAAGCCAAACACAACGTTCATTTCCGTTTGAAGGTTAGCAGCACGCACTCGCTCAACTGGAAGGCGAAAATTGATGATCATTTTTAAGGACAATACCCTCCACCCAAGCGGGTACACACACACGACCCCACACAGCCTCACACGGCCGTTTGTAAACAACGATAATAAGCAGGAAACACACAGAAATATGAGTTAATAAATGTGAGCCCTTAAATTGATTCCGAAATGATTGCTGGCCCGAAGGAGACACGTCCAGGTAATGAGGGGCAGAATGGAATCCTTTGGTTTGATTGATTGACAGGACAATAAGACGGCTGCTGACTCAGAGGACGCGTGGGGGCCGATAGAAGGTTTCATTGTTTTTCTCGTGAATATCCTTTTGTTTTTCTCTTCTATTACGCATTCTTCCCTGCAGGGGAAGTCGTCCTCGCCCCTCGAGGGGGGGATGTGATGTACATGTGTGTTTGGTGCCTTTGTTGAGCCGCAATCAATAAGAGGAAATCGTACGATTGATGATGACTGAGGGAGGGCGTGGTACAATGACCAAACGAAATACACCAAAGGATGGCTTTAATCCTTCAGATTCCTTTGGCGGCGGCGGTGGGGTGGTGGCCATCAGCTTCTGCTACGTCTTCGCCTTTGATAATGATGATGATGGATTGATGAATGGAAACGGAATGAATGAATGATGAGAGCTGGTGATTCATCAATTTTAATACATTTACAGACAGGATCGATTGACCCTCCCTCTCCATCCCTCCGTCCTCCCATCCCTCCCCAGTCCCCGGTTGCTTCATTAATTTAATGGTTCCATTTGTTTATTTGGAATAATTCATTTTATTCGATTGAAATGAATGCATGACGCTCGCTGTTTAGCGCCTAATGGTTATCATGTCTTGAATCAGTGTCGCTGCCGATGTGTGCGGTGCTGTGCGTCATGCTCCCATTGACAGCCGCTTGACATGCATATTCATAGCGGATTGATGGTTTGTTTTCGACGCTGTGGGGGCGTGGCCTGCGGATGGAAACCAATTCATCAGGCTTCCCATTGCGCTGCCTACTCCGGGGGACGGCCGACGCCACTGTGGTTAGTCAGTCAGTCAGACTGATGGTTTTCTGGTGTTTAATCAAAGACTTTCATGATTAATTATTTTTCTGCCAGGAAGTGGTCGTGGAATTTCGATGGTTTTCCGCTGGGGTGGTTGCTGAAATGTGTTCACCGATCATTTTGTGCGTTAGGCAGCGGCCACGCAATGAGAGGCCACGCAGGAGAGCGACGAGCTAAAGAGCGACGAGCGGTAGAGCGACGAGCTAAAGAGCTACGAGCGGTAGAGCGACGAGCGTTAGAGCGACGAGCGTTAGAGCGACGAGCGATAGAGCGACGAGCGTTAGAGCGACGAGCGATAGAGCGACGAGCGTTAGAGCGACGAGCGATAGAGCGACGAGCGTTAGAGCGACGAGCGGTAGAGCGACGAGCGGTAGAGCGACGAGCTAAAGAGCGACGAGCGTTAGAGCGACGAGCGGTAGAGGGACGAGCGTTAGAGCGACGAGCGGTAGAGGGACGAGCTAAAGAGCGACGAGCTAAAGAGCGACGAGCTAAAGAGCGACGAGCGTTAGAGCGACGAGCGGTAGAGCAACCAGCGATTGAGCGACAAGCGATTGAGCGACGAGCGTTATAGCGACGGGCTAAAGAGCGACGAGCGGTAGAGCGACGAGCGGTAGAGCAACCAGCGATTGAGCGACGAGCGGTAGAGCGACGAGCGTTAGAGCGACGAGCAGTAGAGCGACCAGCAATTGAGCGACGAGCTGTAGAGCGACGAGCGGTAGAGCAACCAGCGATTGAGCGACGAGCGGTAGAGCGACGAACGTTAGAGCGACGAGCGGTAGAGCGACGAGCGGTAGAGCGACGAGCGGTAGAGCGACGGGCGGTAGAGCGACGAGCGTTAGAGCGACGAGCGGTAGAGCGACGAGCTAAAGAGCAACGAGCGATAGAGCGACGAGCGTTAGAGCGACGAGCTAAAGAGCGACGAGCTAAAGAGCAACGAGCGTTAGAGCGACGAGCGGTAGAGCGACGAGCGGTAGAGCGACGAGCGTTAGAGCGACGAGCGTTAGAGCGACGAGCAGTAGAGCGACCAGCAATTGAGCGACGAGCTGTAGAGCGACGAGCGGTAGAGCAACCAGCGATTGAGCGACGAGCGGTAGAGCGACGAACGTTAGAGCGACGAGCGGTAGAGCGACGAGCGGTAGAGCGACGAGCGGTAGAGCGACGAGCGGTAGAGCGACGGGCGGTAGAGCGACGAGCGTTAGAGCGACGAGCGGTAGAGCGACGAGCGGTAGAGCAACGAGCTAAAGAGCAACGAGCGATAGAGCGACGAGCGTTAGAGCGACGAGCTAAAGAGCGACGAGCTAAAGAGCAACGAGCGTTAGAGCGACGAGCGGTAGAGCGACGAGCGGTAGAGCGACGAGCGGTAGAGCGACGAGCGGTAGAGCAACCAGCGTTAGAGCGACGAGCTAAAGAGCGACGAACGTTAGAGCGACGAGCGGTAGAGCGACGAGCGTTAGAGCGACGAGCGATTGAGCGACGAGCGGTAGGTCGACGAGTGGTCATTTACTGACCGCCATCGCCGAGCGTTTAGTTGCGAAAATGTAATTTTCAAGTTATTTCTCTGTGGCATCTCTTTCCTTTGAAGCTTGCACCCACTGTCCCCCCGCAACAGTTGCTGCAACTCGATTAGAAATCCAATTCCCTTCAAAGGACTTCCTTCCCACGTCATTTGCGGTGCACAAAACGCTTACAAATTTCGTCCCTCAAATTTAATTAGTTCCCTCATGAAGTTCTCTCCTTCTTCTTGGAATTCCAATCAATTACAACACCTGAACTGGACACAAGGATACCCTCAATCCGCGAACACGATCGCTCCGAAGACCTAACCTTTGTTCGGCCATCTCACCCGTCAAAGATCTCGTGAAGAAAGGACACCGAAATTGAAAAATTAATTTCTTTTCTTCCCGTCCTCCCTCCTCCTCTCACTCACTTGCAAGGACGAATAGAAAACAAAATATAAATCACCTCGCCGAACTAATTTATCCTCGTGCGGCGTCCACTTCGGCTCTCTTTTCCTCTCCCTCTCTCTCTGTTCATTTGCATAGAAAGTCAGTCATTCTTTTGCGGGGCCACGTCCACCCCCGTTTCGGACAATGTCCTTCCCCAGAGCAATTTCATTAAAAATTCCCGCTAATTGAAAATTTATTGAAATTAATCCTCGGGGATAACAAGGACAACAGTAGTGAGTGGGGGACAAAAAAATGTAGAAATCCATTCCCAAGGAAAACTGTAAGAAATCAAAAGGACACACAAATAATGCTTTCAGGACCTGTGTAACCCACCACCCCCCTACCGCCGACAGTAGACGTCAATTCAATTGATTAGCCGTGGTGATATCAATTTATTACTTTTCACTTCGGCAGAAAGTTCTTCGGCAAAAAGGACCAAAAGGGGGGCATTTTTCTTCGCTTTTTTCCATCATTTTTCCGTGTCCTCCTTCTCCGCTTTATTTATTTCCACTTGATGGGGTCTCAATTACACCGAGAAGGGTTTCAATTAAAACAAGATTGTCCTGTTGGTGTTTTATTTAATTGTGGACTTTTTTTGTTCGTCTTCTGTGCGCTGTGTCCTTGCCACCCAACCCTTTGGGGTGTTTTTATTTGTTTCGGCTGAGGAGGGGTTGGGGATGGGATTTTTTTCGCTCTTATCTCATGCCCGGGCGCGGCGAAAAGAATTTGAAATTCAAATTGTAAATCTGTGGTGTAATTAGTGAGAGACGGCGGCACGGAATGAAGTCATCCTTAAGGACCTTGTTGTACGTGGTACTTCCGAGTTATCAACGATGAGTGTTGGCCAGATAAAGAGAATTAAAAATTAAACTGCGAGGAAGGGGGCAGATTTTAGACGGGGGAATATGTGTTAACGGGCGAAATTTGACTCGTAACTTTCAGACTAACGATGGGTGGTGGTTTTTTAACAAGCAGCCTTTGTCTTGTAAAGGATTTAATTTAGGAGCCAAAGAGTTGCCTCTTCGTTAGCTCTTGGCCTACGACCACCCCATTGGCCTGTCTGCTACTTATTTCTGTGCAAGAATCGATGGTTCGGACGTCACTCAGAGTAGGCATCCATAACTGAACTTGTCAACAGTGGCTCGTCCACTTCGAGCGAATGAACGCCAATGCTACAGCCAAGACAGTCTCTGAGTATGAGCCTCCTGGCTCGAGGAGGGAGAAAGACGAATATTTGTAATCCCTTGATCACTTGATCGCTTGGTCACTTGATCGCTTGGTCATCTGATGGCTTGATCGCTTGATCACTTGATCGCTTGATCACTTGTTCGCTTGGCCACTTGATCGCTTGGTCACTTGATCTCTTGGCTACTTGATCGCTTGATCACTTGTTCGCTTGGTCACTTCATCGCTTGATCATTTGATCGCTTGGCCACTTGATCACTTGATCACTTGATCGCTTGGCCATTTGATCGCTTGATCGCTTGGTCACTTGATCGCGAATTTTCGAGACTGAAGCTCCGGTATAAAGGGTTTCCCATCCGATCTCTCGATCACTTGATCGCGAAAACTCGAGACTGAAGCTCTGGCAAAAAGATCTTCCTCTCCTCCTCCACCAGGTGATCGCGAATGCAAGGCAACTTGGTCTTGACGACTGGAAGCAGTTTGCCCGGGACCAAGTTGCCTTGTATTCACGATCACTTGGGGGAGCAGAAGAGAAAGACCTTTATTCCGAAGCTTCAGTCTCGAGCATTCACGATCACTTGGTGGAGCAGGAGAAGAAGACCTTTAAACCAAAGGTTCGGTCAGATGCAGATGCAAGGCAACTTGGTCTTGTTGACTGAAAGCAGCTTTCCCTGGACCAAATTGTCTTGGTATTCGCGATCATTTGATGGAGGACGAGAGGAAGACCTTCATGCCGGAGGTTCAGTCTCCATCTCCTCCACCCAGTGATCGAGGACGCAAGGCAACTTACGCTTAATGACTGGAAGCAGTGTGCCCCGAACCATCACCGACGGCAGTCGGAAATACCTCAGTTTCAGACCATCCAGTGGTCACAGGCCTGATAAGTAAGTAACTCAACTAATTCCTTTGCCTTCTGATGGCTCTTCGGCACCAGTTCACTTTGTCAGCTCAGATGACTTGACTCCTTGATTGAGTGTTCCGCATTCGGATACCTTTCATGTCTGTAAATAAATCTCCCGGATCCCATTGCGACTTCCTTTCATAGTCGGCATAGGCGATGAGGAATGCAGAAGCCGGCTCATTGACTTCACCTCTCGACTGTGGGTGAGCTTTGCTTCAGAAAGTAGGCTTGTGATTAGTTGATTGCTTCACTCCCAGCCCTGGAACTCCATCGAGTTCCATTCGTTGCTTATTCCATGCGGGGATGTGACAAAAGCGAAACCTGAGTCAGTCGCAACTGAAAGTAGATGGCATCCGATTACCCATCCTCCTCTTCTTTTTGTGGACCAGGTCATAGATTAGCCGGCCTACCGGTTTGAATTTCCCCGGCGATGCCGGATCCCATCTTTCTCCCCCTGGGCGAGAGCCTTGGCCTCCTCCGTCTAATCGAGAGAGGTTGCCCCGAAGAGTGCCGATCGCCGTCTAATGGGCTGCATTGAAATTCTGGTGAAATCAAACATCTTCTGGGACTCATCCTCGCCCGCCCAAGGACCGCATGTGTTTGCCGAACGAACGTTACGTAGTTTCAAACGGAATTGCAAGCTTCGCCTGTGGGCGGCGGACATAAGCTGCCCATGTGAGGCAGCGTCGTTGCACAACGCCCGGTGGTGCATCACTGGGCTCTGGGGTTGCATTAATCAATTGAATCGGAGGGGAGCGACGTGAAGCGGAGGACTTGTGGTGCATACTTTCGAATTGGCTGGCGATTGATTTTCCATTTCCTTCCCAATCCTTTGAAGGGACTGCCAACGAGCAACGGACAGGCATTGCCTCCGAGTCTGCTGGTGAGTCTGTGTGTGTGTGTGTGGGGGGGAGGGGGGTAAGAATTATTCATTGGCCATCATTAGGATGCCTGCTGGATACAGCTGCACAACGTGCAGATGAAGAAAACCACGTCAGCAGGATCTGTTCGAATGAATTGCCTGCTCCGAGCACCACCCGCAGCAGCAGCAGCAAAGATACGCTCAATTCACTCGTCCCTCCTGCTGGCGCCTGCCATCATCTCCTGGGACCATTCCTTCGCCTGACAGAGGAGCCTCAAATGAACGGGTTTAGTTACTTTCTAAGGAATGAAAACACTTATCAGCAGAAGCACAATTTACTGCTCTGCCCCGGGTCCTGCTCTTGCGCCCCCCCCCCCCCCCAACCCCACATCAAGTGTCCAATTTCAGAGCTCTCGTCCTGTCTTCGTCGCAAAGATTAATTGAATTTCACTCGGTCTCGGTGGGGTGTGTGTGTGTGTTTGGTAACAAGAGCAACTAACACCCATCTAGTGGCGAATGCAAACACCGAGTAACATTTTCCGACGAGAGTCACCCAGTCATCTGACGTCCCGGCAAAGAGAGAATCCCTTGTGGAAATTTATTGCATTTCCCTCCAAAGGAGTCCAAAGGGGGGCACTGAAGAATGCGACACAAAACCTGAGGACGACCAGAGCCAGTGCGGGAGATCGTTGAATTACATCCAGGGGTGGCTGCGAGTGTCTGAGGGCGACAGGAGAGGGTACCTTGGCGAAATGATGATTTATCAAAGGGGCTGCTGGCTGTTGGGAATAAATTCGTAACTCACCGACTCACCGGCTCCTTCCAGCTCGGTGGGGCGCTAATTCTATTTTTATTCATTGCTTAGTCCTGTGGAATTAATTAGCTCGAATTCCACCCCCTCCCCAGTGTCTGTTGCAAAAATACTCAAAATTCGCGGCGCAAGAAGCGAAAAGATCTGTGAAATTCGATTACGATGAATAATTATGTTCGGAGCACAGGCAAGTTTGCGGGCGAGTGTAACCTTCACCGGGGTTACACGCCGGGAATGGATTCTCTGTTGCTCTCTTCAAAGGGGAAGTGTTCGTTTCGAGTTTGAAAGAAGGAAAAACCAGAAAAAAAAACGCTCCTTTGTGCGTCGGAAAGGAGCGCCAAAGGCAGTAGTTGAATTTGAATGCCAGGCAGGTATTCAAAAACTTGAAATTAGTGTTTTGCTCTGGGGTGAGTGGGGTTTTTCTTTTCTCGGTTTTTGATAGATCACACAAAAGGAGATGAAAATGGCAAGCGAGCTGCTGACTGACCTTTGAGTTGCAATTTGCCACGAGCTTGTGGTCAGAACTTTTTTCCTGATTAGACAGGGGGGGTTTCGAATCTGTTGAAAACCAGTCCTTGTGTGAATGGGCATGTTCACAGATACCAACTCTCTCGGTTTCGCATACAAATCACAGTCGATTTGCATACCAAATTTTGGTATCGAAAGCAAAACTCTGGCCCGACACCTCTAAACGATAACAAAACACTTCGCCATGAACACCCTCCTGAGACTCAGACTCAGTTCGAGAGAGAAGAGGATACCCCGGGGGGGTGGGGGCTCCCAGGGGGAGAGCGAGAGAAAGAGTGGTGTTAGCCCTTCTGGCACCAGAGCAGCGGTTGCAAAAAAGTCCGTAAAACAACCACCAAAACAGCCACGAAGCACTTTGTTCCGCATAAAAAATTTAAAATAATTATTATCTGTCCGCACCAACAGCATCTGCGGCTGATATCAAGGAGCAGGCACTCCCCCCCCCCCCGCTTCAGTCTCAACCCACCATAACTATGGACTGATTCTTATTAAAAATTCAAAGCTGCTCTTTTGTTTTACATTCCATCGCCATTTGCCGTGCACAGCCGGCTTATTTATCGGCTGGGGGATATCGGGGGGGGAAGCTAAAAAGGTTATAATTTGTGTAGCCCCCCCTCAGAGGGGACGGGCGTAAGCGTGTGCACCGGTTCAAAAATTCACAAGTCGACCTGCGGCAGTGGCGGTGGAATTCTCAAGAATCATTCCTGCCTTCCCCCGAAACATCCCTCGGAAGGAGGGAGTAATAAAGGTGATAGCCCTTCTTCGCGCGGGAATACGGTGAAAATGAAAGAGGAACTCCCGCCGAGAAATAAACTTACATCCGTGCGGCGCGGCGCGGCACACCTGCACAACGGGAGGGCGGCCGAACAGGGAAACTTTACATCCTTTGACTCCCGCCGTTCGACTATCATTCACCATCTTTCCGAACCCCTCCACTGCCGCCGCCTCCATCGTCGTCGTCGTCGCTCGCTCAGTGCCGGTGTCGATTCCTGTGTGTGTGTGTGTGTGTGTTGGTGGCATTTCCCTCACCGCGCTTATATTTCTTTATTATCCTTACACCGACGAAAATTCGCGAGAGAAATTTAATTCAGTTATGCAAATTGAGCCGGTAGTGTTCTCTCAGCGAAAACATCTAAACCTTCCTTCGCCTCCGTTCGTCATCCTCGTGTGCCCCCGCTGGCGGCGGAGTCTTCAAAGAGCGCCGGATCGCAGCCGCAGATATTGTTGTCGTCGACGACGACGACGGCGGCAGTCTCCTTCCCAGTCACCGAAGGCGCAATGTAACAGTTTTCCCTGCAAAGGGATAAGTTTCGTGTGTTCTCCAGGGGGGAGAGGGGCCGACTGAGCTGATAGAGACATTGCGGGTGTGGCACACGTCGGGAGGAGGGGTCCTTTTGGGGTTAAGTAAGATAGTTTTCGAGGATTGGATTGTAAAACATAAGTGCACAGCAGCGGATGTGCGATGTTCGATTGTTTCTTTTTCTTTCCCTACCCGCAACCACCGCCCTCCCCGCTCCACAGTCGATTTGCCGTTTGTGTGGCAGAAGACGCAACCACCACCCCTCACCCGCCGTTTGTGTGTCAGAAGACGATGTGCAATTAAACAGACGGCGGGGTGCGGTTGGTAAATTCGGTTTGACTCGTTTGCGTGTTGATGGCGATAAGATATTCCCTCTCAGTGTCTCACGGTGGATGGGTATTAAGTCACGTTGAAGACATTTCACACCGCAAACGACAGGAGTGTAAACTTTTGAATGCCAGTTATAACTTGGCAATCGCTGAACACAGATATACCAGAGAGAGAGAGGGAGAAAAGGAACGAACTCCGCACTAATGGCGGGGAGATTTGCAAGATTGCGACGGGAACTGGAAACGGAAGGTTCTTCATTCGCCGCAATGAGACGTTTGTGTTATTTTTTTGTCGACACACACGTGTGTTCAGGCGTAATGTGATTCAGAGACAGAGCTCCGCAGTGGGGAGGGGACGTCTTAGACGACAGTCGAGGTGATTTGGAAGATTTTTCTTCCAGCCGCAAAGCGGGATAAGACGGCGTCTTAATGCGAGAGCGACTTCGGGCTGTCTTGTACCCCTTCTGTAGCTTCCACCCGCAAAGTCGGACAAGACGGCCTTTTTTCGCGGAGGGTTTTCCACTGAGCAACGCCTTAAAGCCACTTCGGGGGTGTCTCGCACTCCTTCTGTAGCTTCCAACCGCAAAGTCGGATAAGACGGCCTTGGGTTTTCCACTGAGCAACGCCTTAAAGCCACTTCGGGGCTCCCTTCTGTAGCTTCCACCCGCAAAGTCGGATAAGACGGCCTTTTATCGTGGAGGATTTTCCACTGAGCAACGCCTTAAAGCCACTTCGAGACTGTCTCGTACCCTTTCCGTGGCCCTAGCCTCCTCGTTCTGCCAAAACCTCCCATGAAACTCTGAGTAGCTCGCAATTGGAAGAATCATGACTCGCCCTTGAGGTTGAATTGGAAAACACATCGTACAGCAAATCGCTAGAGACTCACTTGTGTTCCACTCAGGAACCCAATCTGAACACTTCTAGATCAGCAACCGATCTCTTGTCCAGCAGTCACGCATCACTCCCTCCACCTTGTCACGCACGAAAGTTGACGACAAACAAAACTGTCCCCAAACACGAACACTCACGGCATGGCAACCGAAACTTGTTTTCCCAGCACGATCGCTGTCCAGCACGATCGCTACTCACCACCTCATATCAGCGCGCCAATCGATTTCTGTTCGACTGCGGCGCGATAACGAACAACCGACAAGCCTCACTCCACCACCAGCACCGATCTCCATTAATCATCACAATCATTTAAAAAAACAATGCGATCGATATTTTCCTGCGATCGTCTACCAGGCGATCATGCCCGTCGCACAGCAACCGCGCGCCGCCGCCGCTAAACTTTCGGCCCACAAATTTCCGCCCCACAGAAAGCAAAAAAAAAAAACCATTAAAATTACATTCAAGCTTTCTCTCGCTCTCCAGAGAGGTGTACACGCGCTTCTGAGACCCCATCACAATAGGGATCTGTTTTAACTAAACTTTAAATCTTCTTAGCCTCGAGAAGACCAACAATTAAACATTTCCCCTCGGCGGCGATGCGCAGGCAAACTTTAGCACGAACTTCCCAGCCGCCTCGGAGATTGTTTATAAATTTATAAACAATTTACCACGTCGGCGAATAGGCCAGCAGAAGCGGGCACGCGCTTCCACACTCCCCCACCCACAGCGATCGGCACAGAAAACCAAGTGTCAACCGGCGGCGCACGAAATGGCTGCCGTCCGATCGGCCGCTCGGTCATGCCAATTCGAATCCACTCTCGCTTTCAGTCTGAAAAACTTAATTTCGTACTAAACCCACCGGGCAAGCAGAAGCGGGCAGCAGCGCGGCACCACAACTCACCGAAACGCCGAAAGTTCACTGACAGCCGAAAAATTTGTCACCGTGTGGAGGGAGCGCCACACCAGCGCAGCGGCAGTCACAGTTCACCGCTCGCCGTTAATCACCGCAATCGAGTGTGTGAGTGAGCGAGCGAGTGTGGGGAGCGTCATGTGGTGTGGGTTTGCTTGTGTGCTCTCGCACTCTCAACTGACTCAGCCGTTCGTGCTCTTTCGCGGGCATGCCGGGAATGTGTGGATGCCCTGCTGCTGCCGCCTGGTCGCCTGGTGCCCAGAATCCGTTTGTGATCGATTTTTCGTCGCGAAGGTTGTCTGGTGGGTGGCTCGTTGCGTTGCCTCGTCAATTCGGAAGAGAGTGGGATCAAGCTCTGTCGCGCTGGATGATCGCGATCACTTTCGATTTCGCTTGGAAGAGAATCACCGTCGCTGGGAGCCACGGCGGCGGTTCACTTTCGATTTTAGAAAGATCGATATACTTACTCGAAGAATACCAGGCGAGCAGGCGGCGTAGACCGGCGGAATTTTTGGGCCAATTTTTGGATGAATACTTTTTTTGGAGATCATTGGCCGTGTGTGGTGGTGACCTAGAAAATGTGTTTAGAGAGAGAGAGAGAGAGGGAGAGAGAGAGAGGGAGAGAGATTGTGTGCCGCGGTTGGTGGGTTTTTTTTTCGGCTGTCGACTGGCAGTGGATTTTTGGAAGTGCGTCGTGCCACTTGGCGAAGGTTATCTTTGCGTCTGCTTTCGGCGGCTGGTTGGGCTCTTGTGGTTGTTGATCTTGCGGCAGATCGTCTGTTTTTTCTTTTGTTCGTTGAAGTTGGTGAATGAACCTTGAGCGTGACCATGTTTGATGGATTTTTCTTTGAGAGAGAGAGTGTGCTTGTGACTCTCAGAGGTCATCGATCTTCGCTTCGTTGGCAAAAGTTGGTTGTGGCTGGTGGCGATCGTGGCAATCATTGATGTGTGGGGGGAGGACGAGAATGGTCATTGGTTTCTTTGGAAATTTTGATGACAGAGTCGCGAGTCATGAGTCGAGATACGGAAGACGGACGACGACAGACGCGAGACGGCAGATGGTAGACGAGAGAAGGGCGACGGGCGATGGGAGACAGGAGATTGGAGACAAGTGTCGAGAAACGCGAGACGAGAAACGAGAGACGGGAGCCGGGTGACGGGAGCCGTGAGACGGGTGGCGAGAAACGGGCGACGGAAGACGATAAACGTGAGACGGGATACGGGTGACGGAAGACGGGAGCCGGTAGACGGCAGATGGGAGACGGGAGACGGGAGATGGTAGACGAGTGACGAGAGACGAGAGACGAGAGACGAGAGACGAGAGACGAGAGACGAGAGACGAGAGACGAGAGACGAGAGACGAGAGACGAGAGACGAGAGACGAGAAACGAGAGACGGGAGCCGGGCGACGGAAGACGAGAAACGAGAGACGGATGCCGGAAGACGGAGAAAAATGTCGATTATGATCACTCAGAGAAGCTACAGACGGTCAATTGAAAAAATGTCCCTGCCGATCATGTCGATCATTGATGTACGAGAAGGTGAAGACAAAGGTCCAGCTTTTTACGATCATTGTTGTGCGAGGGTGCAACGAGAACTGTCATTTGCTTAGGAAATTTTGATGACGGAGTCGTGAGTCATGAGTCGAGAAAAGGGTGACGGGAGACGGGTGACGGGAGACGGGTGACGAGAGACGAGAAATGGGAGACGAGAGACGGGAGACAGGAGAAGGAGGAAAATGCAGCTTGTGACCACTCAAAGAAGCTATAGACGGCCGATTGAAAGAATTTCCTTGTCGATCATGCCGATCATTGATGATGTACGAGATGCCAAGGAGCACGATCACTAGTTTTTTATGAAATGCCGATCATTCATGTGCGAGGGGACGATGGGAACGGTCATTTGGTTCTTAGGAAATCCGGGTGGCAGATGGATTCTAGGAGGATCTACGCACGATCGTCGTTTGTGATCGTTCAGAGAAGTTTTTGACGGCCAATTGAAAGAGTCTCCCTGCTTACACTGGGTGCTTCGAAGACTTAGAAGACGAGCTTCAAACAACAAGGAGTCTCTTCAGAAAGTGGTGAGTTGCAAGGAGAGTGGTGAATTGAAAGGAGAAGTGGATAACGATCGACGATGACTGGGGCAGTCTAGCAGAGATTCCCCTTCAAGTTGACTGTAGAAATAATTTTCTTTTTTTTTCCCATTCATCGTCGATCGTTATCCACTTCTCCTTGCAGTTCACCACTCTCCTTGCAAATCACAACCTTCTCTGACCACATGCTCCGGCCACTGTCATCAATCACGCCCCCTTCTGTCATTTCCACTCGTGTTTAGAAGTAGCATGTTTCATATTTACTTCCCCACCCCTCCTCCCTCCCATCCACCAACGAATGCTTGTCAGTAATTGGAAACGAACAAGTCATTGACAATTACTCCAACGACACGTTTTCAGTCGGTCCTTTCAAAACCGAGTAAGTGGTTAATAAACCCACCGAACCGTGAATCCATATTTTCAATTTCGTCCTTAAAGAGCATTTCTCGTATCCGCTTTTGTCCTTCAATTGAGTGCACACCAGCCCATGCCGCTCTTATCCTTATCGCAACTCTTTCCCTGTCACGTTCGCGATTCATTCCATCGTGTACCCCCACCAGCCCACCAGCCCACAAGTACAATCCGGGCAATTAAGAATTGCACAAAGGGCTTCGCAGGTCTGCACGCCTCCCCCTCCCCCTCCCTCTGCCCCTGCCCACGAGAACATTATGCAATTGAACTCATAAGCAAATTATCCTGAATATATGTTTGCTTACACAAAACAAACAACAAGCCAACTACTTTATTATTATTTGCGCAGCTCCTTTATCCGCGAGGCGGATCCGCACGCATGGATGGGTAAGCAGCTGATAAATGGAAAAGGGCGGGGGGAGGCGGCGGAGAGCATGGAATGGCATCCAGTCAGGATGACGAGA
Source organism: Myathropa florea (assembly GCA_930367185.1). Taxonomy (NCBI): domain Eukaryota; kingdom Metazoa; phylum Arthropoda; class Insecta; order Diptera; family Syrphidae; genus Myathropa; species Myathropa florea. The sequence continues at coordinate 2,468,398 of OV884005.1, read as the reverse complement.
GGTAGACGCGACGTTTCCACATCGGAGCCATTCGTGCATTTCATATTTGCACAACGCGCCGCGGCGCGTATTTTGATGCCAACTTACCAGGATATGTGACTGGGAAAACATTGCACGAAAGGATGTGCCAGACACACACTCACCGACAGTCGGGATCAAAGGGAAATTCAAGCAGAAGAGCACGACCGACGAGGGGACCACCGCCTGAGTGCCGCCGCCTGCCTGCAACATTTCCTTAATTTGTAGCCCGTTCGTCGTATGCTGCTATGAATATGATCATCATTCGCACCGTTATGACGCACACCGATGCACAGGCATCGCGGACTAAGTCGAACACAAGGACGATGAAGAAATGAAGTTCGCGGCACAAAGTGGGTCGCGCCGCGACTGAGAGTTTTCAATTTACAACCCGCCCCCGGTGCGGCGGCCTGTCCAAAGCAAGGGTTACTCTGCGGCAAGTCAAAACCGAAAACCGTCTATAAAACTCTCCGTGATATGTTCCATTAAAATATCCGATAACAACATTTTTGCAAAGCTTCCGATCCGCCACCCCCGCAGCGGGGGGCAGCCATTCTGCCGTTGAATCGAGTCCTGTTCCTATGGAGGTATTTAGTGGTGCATGCATGCTGCGGGCTATAAAATGTGCAATTTCGATACACAACTGGCATCAGTCGATAGCAACACAAGCGCTTGATGCACTCCATCCCCCTTCAAAACGGGGGGATGAGGGAAAGAAAACGGACGCGATGTTGTTGAATAAAAATACATTTTCTGGGAATGTTGCTATTTTTAGTCCTTCCGTTCGTCGAATCGACAATGACAGCGACCGTGGCGGTGCTGCTGCTGGTTGTGGTGGTGGTGGCGGCGCCGATAGATGTTGGCCCTCTGCAGTGAATTCCCTTAGTGGCTGGCAGAGTTGTGTTGTGGGTTCGATGGGAGCGAAGAAAATACAGTTTTGACAGATTTTAATGAAAAATGTTTCCAGCTTGACAGGTGGTGCTTCAAGGTCTTTGTGCTCAAGTGAAGAGACGGGTTTTCCTTCCCCTCCAACGACCGCCAAGCCCTCAAATCGCCTATACACAATCGAAGACTGTTACAACGGCAGACGGGTGCAACTCGGCAAAGTAGATTCCGTCGCTCCTTGAAGCAGCGAGTTGCGGACTTACTGGTGGAGCCCCGGTGGGGGGGTGCAGGGACGAGAAGAGTCAGAGAGGGAGTGATGCATTAAAAGTGCATTAAGACTTGAAAGAGACGAGAGTTTTTTGCTGCTCCTGCAAGTGTCCTTGATGCTGTTGGAGTGGAAAATCGGGTTCGTAAAGTTGTTTTGAAACACTGTTGAGCAAAAAAAAAATGTTTTCGAAGGCAGAGTGGAAAAAAGAGGACTGGGGGAGAGTAAGTAGGATACCATAGGCGTGGTCGCAAAGACACCAAAGAGGGAGAGAGAGAGATAGAATGGAGACGACGAACTTGAAAGTCCTGGAAGGGAAGTGCGTATTTATGGAAAAAGAAAACAAAAAGAAAATAATTTAGTTTAATGAGGGCGACACAGTTTTCATAAGTTGACCGGAAGGCCATTAAATTTTTGCGCAACAGAGAGTTTGAATGTGGGCAAGGGAGGGTGTAGCGTTGTTAGGTGAACCCTTCAAGGCTTCCTATTTTTTCACGGAACATGGATGAGATACTTTGAATGAATAACAGGAAGCTGAGGTTTTTTTTTCTTTTCTGCGACAACGAAGTTCAGAACAAATTGTTGCTCTACTTGTGAAAATGAGAGCGTCGAATATTCGGAGTCATCGTTGCATGGATATCGTGCTGTTGAAACGAAGCGTAAATGTGCAATTTGGGATCGGCATTGGGTTCTTGTTAAAGGCGACTTTTATTTAGTGACTCCGAAAATTCGGAGTTCATGGCTATGAGTAAATTTTCAACAGAAATCGTATGTCCTCTTAAAGAAGAAAACAAAATGCGGTGAAATACTGGTGGCGGGCCGTATTTGACCTACATTTAGTGACTCCGAAAGTTCGGAGTTCATGATTACGAGCTAATCTTCAACAGAAATCTCACGGCCATCTTTAAGATGGAAAAATGCAATGAAATGCTGGTGGCAGAGCCGTATGTGACCTTCATTTAGTCACTCCGAAAATTCGGAGTTCATGACTATGAGTGAATATTCAACGAAAATTGCATGTCCTTTAAAATGCAGTAAAATGCTGGTGCGAGGGGCGTATTTTACCTTCATTTAATGTTTCCGAAAATTCGGAGTTCATGATTATGAGCTAATCTTCAACAGAAATTCCACATCCTTTTAAAGTGGAAAAAATGCAGTGAAATGCTGTTGGCAGAGCAGTATGTGATCTCCACTTAGTGACCGTCGGAGTTCATGACTTTGAGTGAATCTTCAACCAAAATACCACGCCCTCTTGAAGAGTTACCCAAAAAAATGTACCCCTAGTGTACCGATACGATTAAAAAAGCCATTCCCTCAGCTCATTTATAAAAACATGTCCCATATCGATACTCCTTTACCATAAAACCCCCATTACCTGGCGCGCATTCTCAACTCTTTTATGGTTAACCACAATTTCGTGGCAAACTTTATAAACTCCTCGCGTCAAGATATAAGTAAATCGCACCCCTTCTCTCTATCGCTGGCTGTGTGAATGTGTGTCGAATGAAAATTGCTAACTTCCCTTCGCTGCACGTTCTTTCTTTCGTTTTCTCTTTACAGATCTCATCGTGGCGCTTAAAGACGTCTACGTGACCGTACCAACCGCAGTGAAACGTGGCGATAGCGCAATGCTCGTATGCAATTACGACATCGAGAACGATACCCTATACACGGTGAAATGGTACAAAGGCCGACGGGAGTTCTACCGCTACACACCGAAGGAGAATCCGGCGATGAAAATCTTCCCCTTACCCGGAATTAAAGTTGAGGTAATCGAAATTTATGTAACTGTTCATATCTGCTCAGCGCGCGCGTTCCGACACATAAAAATAATATTTTACTGCTGTTTACACACACAAACACCTGCTGTGACCCCCGCAGGATAACGATACGACGGCGACGACGAGCTTTATGTAGCCAAAGGAAATAATTTTAAATAAAAAAAGGCCAAGTCTCACGAACCGCAACTCAGCGGCGGAGCCTTTGGGGGATCATAAGTTGAGAGACGCGACAGCAAGACCGAGCGAGGCTGTGCCTGCTTGGGACTGTCTATTTATCCAATGCACTTGTTGTGCTTGGAAGACCCCCCCCTTCGCCACGATCGCTTTCATAAATATTTAATGGACTTCGGGGGTAGTTGAACAATTTTCTGTTAAATTCTCTGCATCCCCTCGATTGTGGGGTCCATCGGGAATGAATTTCCTCCTCATCGCACCCTTCCGCGTTCTGTTTATTCGATAATTTCATTTCGTGTTTGCACTCTGAATTATTCCTTGTAATGCAATTAATCGTAATTGAAAAACAAGCAGAGGAGGAGGAGGAGGAGGCGGAGAGACTGTGCACACACACACGCCGTAGTTGTCACGCAACCCCGACCGCGATGCATGTGCTGATGAGGATGGAGTGTGGAATAAATTGTCGGTCTTGAGTTCATTGAATATCTTGGGAGTGATCATTTACTTTTTGCGAGGACGGAAGTGGCCTATTTATGGCTGGATTATGACAGTTTATTGCCCGCAGAGAAGGAGGAGAGGAAAATTTCATTTTCTCAGCAAATTTGAGATATGAAATGGCAATGTCCTCGTGCGGATGTGTGGACAGCAGTAAAAGAAGTCGATCGAGGCGGGGGGGAGACTGCCGTTTAGTAGGTCATTCAATCATCATCATCTTTGTCGCTGGCGTTTGGTAGTTTCCTTTTGTTCCCATCAAATGCTGGCGAGTTCATTCGGAAGCTATCGTCATTCTTCGCATCCGACATTCAACAGCAAGGCACTAAAATAAATCCTCTTCAATGGCAGTCTGTACTTCATGATGTGCCTCGCAAGACACTTTGGGTGTGTTCTCCTCAAGAATCACACACGAAACCTTGAGTGTCCAGGTTGTAAACTTCGCATGTCATCTTTAGTGAACCGGCAACGCACGCCCGAGAGTTCTCTAGGCCACTCGATCCTCCGCCATCGACTCTAACTTATCACGAGCTACGCCCAGGCGCAACCAGGCCACTCGGTGCTCCGTCATCGACTCTAACTCAACAGGAGCTATGCCCAAGCGCAACGACGACTGGATGGCGCAGTTGATTAAGTGCCTGCCTCAAGTTAGAGGGGTCCCAGGTTCGAATCTCAGCGAAAGCAAAGTTAATACGCTTTTATCCGATTTTTCAAATCTGGTCCAGTCACCATTTTTCCGTGGCGACTGGACAAGGCAGTTGGTTAAGTGCCTGCCCCCAAGTAAGAGCGGTCCCAGGTTCGAATCCCAGTGAAATCGAATCTGGTCCAGTCACCATTTGCCGTTGGGATCAAATTAACGGCACCGGAGTAGGTTGCTACCTGACAGTACAATGGACCAGTTTTTAAGTCTGAGTGCTCCGGTGCAGTATTTCAAAAAAATCCCCGGCAAAAAAACGCCCAAGCTCAACCAGGCGCTTCTACCCTTTTTTTTTTGGTTTTCCTCAAATGTCTTGTCAAAAATTACCGTTGTTTTTAATTTCTCTCTTCAACAGCCATCAAGCTCCAACCAGAGTTTTGTCAAAAGTAACCGTTGTTTTTCTTTCTCTCTCTCTCTCTCTCTCTCTCTCTCTCTCTTTCCAACAGCCATCGAGCTCCAACCAGAGCGTTGTTCTCCTCACATCAGTGCCGATCACGATAACGGGAAAGTTCGCCTGTGAAGTATCCGCAGATGCGCCATCATTTCACACGTTAATCGGTTACGCCGAGATGGAAGTCGTCGGTAAGTAGCTCCCCAGACATCCCTGTTCAACTGTCATCGCTAACTGCGTCTTCTTGCAGAGCTGCCAACACAACGTCCAATTATCACGGGCATTCATTCGCGTTATCGCCTCGGAGACGTCATCAACGGCAACTGCTCGTCGGACTACTCGAAGCCAGCTGCGAAGCTGACCTGGTGGATCAATGAGATTCCGGTAAGATGGCGCCGAGTGAAGCTTTAATTGAAATAACCCCCCGCCAGCCGCCAGCCGCCAGCCGCCAGTGCCGCATCGATTTTATCTCGAATGCGAAAGCATCAAAGACCGCCGGCCAGTTTTCTCCCCTCGAGCAGAAATTAGAGCTCACTTCGAAGCAGCAGCGGCGCACAGCAGTGACCGGGAACATGAGCAACCGGAAATGATTTATGAACAAAAATGAAATTTTTCTCAATTGCCAAGTGGCGCCGCTGCCGCCGTCGTCGTCGCCTGCTCCTCCTCCAGCCGCCTGTGCTTCAGCTGCACTGGGGATAGCCGGTCCAGTTGGTGGAGTCGTACGTCCCGGTTACGTCCTAACATATGTCGAATATTGATTTCGAATTGCCACCACCCTCGTTCATCCACACATGGCAGGGGGCAGCCAGGGAACGTTTCTTAATCGTGTGTGCGATTTGCTGTGGCTATAGCTGGCGCAGGCAATGATGGTCTGGGAAGGACCTTCTGACCATTTTGTATGTCAATAATATTTTCGCAATTTTAGTCTCTGCCTCTGCCGGGGCGAGGATCGGGGAATACTCCCTGCTTCTGCTGGGGCGAGGAGGAGGATGGTTGAGTGAATAGACGAGGATGGGAACAAACGAAAACGAAGATGAAGGCGACGGCGATGGCGGCGACGTCGATGGCAGTGAGGGAGTGTGTGCGTGGGTGGACATTTAATTTGCCCGAACATAAATCCTCTCGTTTGCTGTAAGCTGTTAGTTGATAGCAGTAAAAGGATTTTCTATTTCTGTAGTCCATCCCCCACCCCCCTCCTCGCTCACATCTGTTCAACCGTGTTACGTCGACGAGTCTGTTTCCACTGGTTAGGGGGTATTATTAGGGTCTTTCGAAGGACACCACAGTTAAACGATTTTCGAAAACAACGACAGCATCCCCCGGCGAAGGACAGCAACGTACGTTCGTGTTGAACTTCTGTTCAAGGGTTACCGAGGTGGACGACTGGCTGACAATTTTTCGACTCGACGTCGCTCGACGGGGTGGAGAGAGCACATCGGATTGAGTGGTTTTTCAAAGGTCAATAAAAGGGTTACTCAAGGATGGAATTAGGTGCGGTCGGTAGGGTTACTTAATGTATCCCAACGAGGGGGCTAAAGGTGTCCTCGAATATGTTTATAATTGACTCCCCCTCTGTTTCCCTCTGCTTCCCACTGCCTAACATTCTCTTTATTGGATTCGTTTAAGGTCATTCCCAACTACATTCGGACGTACGAGGTGCAGAAGCACACACAGAACTTAGAGTCGTCAGTCGTGGAGATCAACTTTATCGTTACTTACCAGCACTTCATCAAGGGACGTCTCAAAGTGAGTGTAGTCTTGGTTGTGCATGTTTCGTGGTTCTGATGGATTGTGCTTTGTTTTCAGCTGAAGTGCATTGCGAGGATCCACGAGATATACGAGCAGGAGACCGAGAAGATCATCGAGGAGGATCGTCCGCGGATACTGGCTTCGGGCAGGTCGCCAGACGCCAACCTCTATCCATTCGATCAGCCGGGAGATGGAGAGTTCACCGATCAAAATGAACAGTATTTGACGCATTACAATAGTAAGTCTGAGAGGTTAGAGTGGGGGGGACTTGGACTTGGACTTGGTTTGGATATTTGTAGTCTTTGCAACTCTCAGAGGGATAGGAAAAGAGCAAAATTAGAAAAGGGAAACGGAGTTTGAGGGTTCAATGAATTATCAGAACAGTTTCTAGCTAGGCACCTTAAAAATGGAGACGAAACTGTAATTTTATCCCACTTTACGGCATTTGCCGTAGTCTTGCTTGAAGCATAAGCCTTTAACGTCTGCATGGCGCTTCTTGTGTCCTTTTTTGTAACCCTCAGAGGGATAGGAAAAGAGTAAGGTTGAAGAGCAACGGAATTTGGTGGCTCAACAAGTTACCAGACCAGTTTCGACTGGATGGCACAGTTGGTTAAGTGCCTGCCCCAAGTTAGAGGGGTCCCAGGTTCGAATCCCAGTGAAAGCAAAGTTAATACGCTTTTATCCGGTTTTTCAAATCTGGTCCAAGTTAGAAAGAGGTTCAGGTTCGAATCCCAGTGAAATCGAATCTGGTCCAGCCACCATTTGCCGTTGGGATCAAATTAACGGCTCGAGTAGGTTGCTACCTGGCACTACAATGGACCAGTTTTTGAGTCTGTGTGCTCCAGTGTAGAGTTTCAAAAAACCTCCCACAAAAATAGGTATTCCCCAAGTTCAGGAACATTTAAAAGCCGGAAGGAAGGTCACAAGCCGAAGAGGAACAAGATTCTTCATTCACACAAGACTCCCACTTGGTCAACAGACAGAAGGTTACAAAAATCGTGAGAAAAGGAAGCCTTTGTCGTCAGAATGTGGAAGAAGAACATGCCCCGCCCGCTGTAGACTGCCAGAGTTGAAGCCAAAAAGACACCTAGAATCGATGCTGCTTAAGACAGACTTGGTGGCACTGGATGGCGCAGTTGGTTAGGTGCCTGCCCAAGTTAGAGAGGGGTCCAGGTTCGAATCCCAGTGAAAGCAAAGTAAATACGCTTTTATCCGGTTTTTCAAATCTGGACCAGTCACCATTTTCCGTGATTGACGGCTGTTGGTGAAGGATCTGAAGGGACTTTCCCTTTTTTGACAGTTGTTCAAGTATCATCGAGGAGTGCCTGCCCCAAATTAGAGGGGGTCCAGGTTCGAATCCCAGGGAAAGTAGAGTTAATACGCATTTATCCGGTTTTTTATATCTCCAGTCACCATTTGTCGGTGAGATCAAATCAAACTGCGCTGTCTCTGGAGCTGTCGATCAGTGGTAGTCTCTGACTGTGGGTATCACAATGGACCAACGTAGCCTAAGTGTGCTGATGACTTCACTAGCAGCCCCCTAACCTAACCTAACCTACCAGACCAGTTTCGAGTCAGGCGTCTTCAAAATGTGGACAAAACTGTCATTTTATCGCACTTCACGGCATTTTCTACCGTCTTTCCTGAGCCACAAGTCTTTAACGTCTGCATCGCGCCTCTTGTGTCCTGAATTTAACGAAGATTCGCTGTGAAAACTGCATCACAAGCCAACAATTTGAAGGATCTCCTTCGTGAGACAAGCTCTCTCAGTGAAAAATTGAGGTTTCCTCAAAGGAACCTGTCTCCAGATCACAACAAATTGACTGTGTCAAGGTTCCTCTTCCAGGACAACGTACCCACGTCGCAGAAAAATCGACCGACCCAATTCTGTCTGCCCTGCAAGGAAGAGGGAAAAACCCCTGAGATAAATGAGCCAACACACCACTTTAGAGCTTTAACAGTTTTCCGCCCAATTTCGTGGTCAAGAGTCACTGACACCCCGCTCCCTCTGGAAAAGTGAAAACCATTTGAATTCCATCACGTCTGCAAACATTCAACCCCGCATTCAACCCCCCCAACCACATCAAGACAAACCCCAATAAAAATCATTTTGATTAATGTCCAACTATTTAACAGTTAGGTACAAATGGTCATATCCATTTCCACCAGCTCCGCACAGTTTGTTTTCGAAATCTCCTCCAAGAGGCTCTGGAAGAGTCGAAGAGCTCTCCGGTGATGCTGGGCACAGCGAGAGAGGAGCAAGAAGCAGGAACCATTGATTAAGTGCTTCGCATTAAATCAATGCCTTTCCCTTCCGAAATGAATCCTTCATTGCTCGCACTCGACCTCACCCTGTTTTCTTTCTGTTTCTTTCATTCCCTTAATCACACGCTACATGCCCCAGATTTCGGTGATGTCTTACTGCTGTACAATTGTGTATCGGTTTGAGGCCACTCGCCCCCTCTCCACACACAACACAGCACACAATAGGAATCCTGTAACCACCACCGGCATGTCAGGTCTGAGACCAAACACAACACACACACACACAAGCGAAAGATGAATTACTCACTCGTAAGCCATAGCAATTAATTCGGAGATTAATTTCCCTTTTGGGAGAGATTTTGATAAATCAAACCAAAGCTCTGAAGAAAGATCCATCCATCCAGCAGGGGAGGCCCCCCTTCTTGGAAATGAATTGCTCTGAGATTGACAGAAATGCATTTTCCCTCTTCTAATTGCAGACGTTCCATCATCGGCCACTCGATTGGATGCGAGTTTGGTTGCTGTGGTGCTCCTTCTCATCGGTCTGGTCATCCAGCACTCAACAACGACACACGATCGAGACGACAACGACAACGACAACGACAACGAGAAGACAAGGAAGTGCGCCTGGATGATGCACTCCAAGGATGATCACACAGTCGATCAGCACCCGCGCCAGCTGCGTGTCATCACAGAAGACGCCTTCGATGATCGGTGATAAGCGAGTTCCGGCCCATCGTCGTCGAGTCTGCATGAAAATCCACACGGAAACACGAGAATCAAATGAGACACAATAGACACAGAGAGAGAGGAGGAGGAGAGGAAGGAGAATAATTATATACATACACATATAAATAAATAAAATATACAAACACATCTGTAAAACAATTTCATATGATAAACGTTAAATGATTTCGATTATTGTGAAGAATTACAAAAGAGAAACCCCCTAATGTAAGCTACATCTAGTTGGTTGGAAGGAGAGGAGCCCTCGGCCGAGAGGACGGGCCAATCTGGTCCACGAGTAGGTTTTTGTTTCAGGAGCGAAGTGAAGCACTCTCCGGGAAGAGTGCACAGGACAAATTTGAAAAACAGAAAATAAATATAAAAATAAGCATGTATATGGAATTACGAGTATAATTATCGAGTAACTGTTGTTTTTTGTATATAAAGAGGAAAAGTAAATCAAATTTAGGCAAAAGCATTAAATGTGTAATTGAACAAAGCAAAACATGAAATTGGTTATATATGATATAAAAATAAAAAATAAACTTAAGTGATGTCAACAAAAAGGTGATTTTTTTGTACTGGCCAATGGGCGATTGGGGAGTGAACTGAATGGAAGGAGATTGGTTTGGAGAAGCTCTGGACGGAGGAAAAACGTTGGTGGCAACTTTTTGACAGAGAATCTCTGGACGGACGAAGAACGTTGGTGGCAGCGGCTTTCTTTGCGACAGGAGGTTGGATGTTGTTTGAGGTACAATCCGACGTGGACGTGGGCCTAGCATCTCAGCAACCACTCGTGTTGTGCGTGCTATTATTCTTTCACAAGTGGAGGGGACCTACACTTTAATGCCGACTCCGAACGGCGAGATTGAAAAGCTGTTGCTAGACAGTTATACTTCTTGATTGTCATTGTCAGTAGCTCGAAAGAGGTGAAGCCGTGAAAAAATGTTTGGTGTTTTTTCGAGACTCGAACCTTAGAGAATTCTCGAGCCAGATCCTCGAGCGTAGGAGTCGACGCACATAACCACTACGCCACGGCGCCCATTCGGATTTTGTTTGAGGTAAATTGATGCGTAGAGGCTGTTAAACAGAAACCTCTTTGTGTCAGCAAACATCAGGAGGGGATGCATTAAAGATTTCTGTCTGATTAAGGAGTACCACACACACTAAGCAATGCGGGGGCAATGCATGCAGGGGAGATCTCCAGGCAACTCGATCCTCCGCCACTGACTCTAACTCATCAGGAGCTATGCCCAGGCAAGTTTTTTGACTCCATCTCGTCCTGGGTCTGCAAAGCGTTCGCCTATTCGATAGAATCGCATTCAAGGCACGCCTCGGAAGTCGTGATGCTGTGGACATTCGTGCCACGTGACCAAACCATCGCAGTACAAACCTTTCCGTTCAAAGACCTGATGGAATCGCATTCAAAGCACGCCTCGGAAGTCGTGCTGATGGGGACATTCTTGCCACTTGACCAAACCATCGAAATACAGCGAAGAAGCAGCTGCCCAACGTTAAGCTCCTCGCGCAGTGCCGTGTTTCTCACCCTATCCCGGCGAGTAATTCCATTTAGTGAACATATGGGTCACTGAAAATAAAGATGACGGATGACGGAGCAGTTGAGCTGTAACTCTGTGTCTTCATATTCGACTTTTTGACATCCTTTCCACAATCTGGGTCAGACGGGAGGTGTGTTTATGCATGAGAGTGAAATATACATCCTTACTTACTTACTTAACAGGCCTACGACCCATGGAGGGTCCGAGCCTGAGATATCACTGCCTTTCATCGTTGACGGTCCTGGGCACGCTGCTTCCAGTCATCAAGACCAAGCTGTCTTGCGTCCGCCATGGGCACAATGGACCCAATTGTTGTTCTCAGTGAGCCGCGATCCAGTCGCACCCTACCTACACTACCCTACGTCGGCGATGACTTGGTCTTTGTACCGGAGGTTTGGTCTTCCTTTACTTCTCGAACCAGGAGGCTCGCATTTGAAGACCCTCTTAGCGCTGGAGCTTTGTTGTCCATGCGCTCGATGTGGCCGAGCCAGGATCCTTAGGATCCTTAGGATCTTTGTAGATTAAGAAACCGATAAATTTGATGATAGGTTCAGGGGAAGAAGGATAACTTCACAACCAAATTCGTCTTTGTGCCTGATCAGGCACGGAAGCTGTTGCGCCGTACCTCTGTGCCTTCAGGAACACCTTTTACAGAAGATTTCTGAAATGTGGTCTATATGAGAGGTAAATGAGGGTTAGATCTACGTCCTTGTGATTTTTGTAGACATTGAGACTGTGGTTAGTGGCAGAGACAAAAGCCGATGGATTTGATGATTAGGTTCAGTGGAAGAAGGGCAAGTGCACAACGAAATTCGCCTGTGCCTGATCAGACATGGACACACCTCCGAGTCGTACCTCGACGAAAATGGAAAGAGGCCTCAACCAAGTATGCCTGCGAAACTTGAGGCAGCTAGCTGAAGATCGAACTGGCTGGAGCCGCTTGTTGGTTGAGGTTCAGGTCCACTCGGGACTGTAGCACCATCTTAGGTAAAGAAACATCTGAGGGTGACTTCAGTAACTTGAAATAAACCACAACAACTTAGGGCCTTTTCATTCGGTTTTTGAAGCTTCTAAATGTATATAAAAAGCTTCTCAATCTCGCCGTTCGGAGTCGGCATTAAACTGTAGGTCCCCTCCGCTCGTGAGAGAACAATAGCACGCACAACACGAGTGGTTGCCGAGAAGCTAGGCCCAGGTCCACCTCGGACTGTAGCGCCGCCGTTATTATTATTATAAATGTATACATTTAATCGATAGAGATTTTAGTACGGAGTTGTGGCAGTTTGAGTTAGGGACTTGGTGAACATCGAAGGTGACAGGTTGGTAGCCTCAGGCAGGGCCGCTCTGGTCTATGGTGACAGATGACATGTTGATAATCCTCCACAGGCGCAGAACGTGACAGATGACAGGTTGGTAGTCCTGGACAAGAGCAGGATCAGCATCATCATCATCATTTTCAGTGACCCGCATGTTTCACTAAAGGGGTCGCGGGGGAATGCATGCACGAGAGATATTCAGGCCACTCGATCCTCCGCCATCGACTCTAACTCATCAGGAGCTATTCCCAGGCTAGTTTTTGGACTTGGTCTTGTCCTGGATCTGCCAAGCGGTCGCCTATCTGATGGATCGCATTCAAGGCACGCCTCGGAAGTCGTGATGATGGGGACATTCGTGTGGATAGAGCAGGATGTGTCTTGTAGCCAAGGAGCTCCAAAGTGCAGGCGAGGAAAATTCGTCAAATCAACAACAGAACAGGAGACATTGGTTGAGTCCCAGGTCCCAGTAAGCAACAACAGAAAAATGCAGCGCACCAGACAAAAATCCCACAAACATCGAAAGCCCGGAAATAACTTTAAGGTTTTGACAGGTTTAAGGTTTCTCAACAAATGACTTGGACACCGTCATAGTCAACACAATCTGCTGTTCGTCCCCAAACTCAATTACGCCCACCCTCACTGGCAATTCCCCCATCAACCATCAACCGTCCACAATTTGCACTTCAAAACCGAGCCGCTCCACTATTAGCCGTCACGATGGACGCACCTACACACCGAAAACCTCCCACCATCTCTTTCGAGCCCATAAAACTTCCAAAACACATTTAAATTAATTCCAAAGGGCCACGACTGCAAAAGACTTTCATTCAATTAATTTAAATTTTCCTGGTTAACCATATCTCAGAGTGGGTACACGAGTACTTGTAGAGCAGCCGGTTGTGCCCCCACAAAGACCGGGCGCGCCCCACAGCGGCCCACAGAAACGTCAAAAGGATAATTTATATTTCAATACCCCCGATGTCGAAAAATGATTTATTATTCCCTCTCTGACATTAACATGCTTGTAGGATCCTGTGGCTGTTGCGGAAAAGAAGAAGACGGGGCTGCCTGACTGGCTGGCTGGCTGGCTGGCTTAATCAAAGGCATTACCTTCGGATGAAGACATAGATACATCGGCGTTTGGTTGCTGTTGCCAATGACGTAATTGGGCTAAAAACAAGACGAGGGCTAATCGGTTTTTGACTGATGCCGCTGCTGCAAAGGATGCGCCATTGAGACGATGATGAACCGCAGAGAGATGAGGATGAATGTCGTGTAGCCCTAATAGGCAATCGATTATCATTAAGGAGGAAGGAAGGAATTTTATGATTATGTCTACCTCATTAGGAAGGACTTGGTGGACTGTGTGTTGTCCTTGTTGGGGATGTTTCTTTTCCTTTGGTTCGTCCTGTGTGTCCTTGTGGCAAGGGCAGGCGAGGTACGCACTTAATCCAGAATTTTGTGGTTCAAGTTCGGGTCATTACAGGATGTGCCACTAATTTCGATCAGGAGGGAGTAAGGGTACAGATTTGGCATGCATGTGGGCTGAGAGTTATGTAAGAAGAAGGGGAGACCATTGAGTTTGCCGTGCGTGGCCACTCTCTGGCATGAAGAGGATGCTGAGGCTGCTGAGCCTCAACCAGCCATCGCCAAGACCACAGACTCATCCCAGTTTCCACAGACTCATCCCAGATTCCACAGAACAAGGCCACGACGGACTCATCCCAGATTCCGCAGCCAAAATTTAAAGAATCAAGACATTATCTCGTAGCTCTCTAGGACATTGTGAACTTCAGGACAAAAAGTCCAGATAACGTCAGTTAAGAAAATCTCAACCTCTGGCCAGCACCAGCACTTGTGCGTCTCTAACTCCAGCACTGTCTCCGCCACTCACCGCAGTCTCATTCCGTCTTCTTTGCAAGACTTTGCAGTCAAAAGTGCTCCAATCTTACCCACATTCCAAGTGAAAGGGACAAATTAACAAGACCAACTGCTTGTTCTTACGAAAGTATCTGCCAACGGGATAACATGTGACAGGTTGAGCCTCAAAGGGAACAGCATGCAATGATCTCTGAATGTCAAGGATTCTCTCTCTCTCTCTCGTATAAGATAATCGTGTACAAAGCTTAAGTGAAACTCGGGTGAGTCTCTCGACCGCACCCTCACTCATTGACTGGCTTTGTCTGCGACAATACCGCTGTTCAGGGCTTACCCATCGCACTAAGCATCTAACAAAAGCCCTCAGAGCTATGAAATTAAGTTTTCTTCTCACAGAACTATCAACTTCCCCCCGCCCGCCGTTCGTCTTGGCAATAAACTATCCCCCACTCGACTCAGGAGCTGGCAGGACTACTGTGGGAAAATCGGAATTGTGAAACATCTGATAAGAGGCCTCGCTCTCTCTCTCTCTCTCTCACGGCCCTCTGCGTTCATTCATTCCGATGTTTTGTGTGCGAGTCTGTTGTGATTGAGTGCGAGGGGGCGGCGAGGGAGAGGGCGAGCAAAGTCCTTCGCTGAGTGGTTTCCCATTTATTCGACTTGAACTTCTGAAATCTTTGTGTCGCTGTGTGGATTCATCGGCAGAACAAGCCGAATGATATCCCAATTCGTTCCCTGCTGACCCACAAAGTGATTGTTTCCCTCTCTCGGTGCGTGTGGTGGAACCAGCAAAGAGACACGACTGAGCAGATCCCAGATACACATCGGCATCCTCCTTCGCTTTTGCAATTAAAGTTTCCTTCATCCATTTTGAATTGTTTAATTCATTTGCCTGCAGGACCTGTTCGGTGTGCTGCATGCCGGCAATAAATGTGGTCTGCCCACACCACGCTCCTTAGTTCAGTTATTACACCAGCACAACGGATGGAGTTGTTTCGTAATTGGATTCGTTTTCTTGGGACAGTTTGAACATCAGAATTTTTGGTTGCAAGGACATTTGCAGGGAATTGGGAACAATGACCGATTGAGTTTTCCTTTTGGTCTTCCGATCGGAGGAATTGAAATCCATTGTCCAGAAAACCTCGAAAGATGTTGCACCCGATCTGGATCTGGACAGAGAGAGAGAGAGAGAGATGAGGTGAGGATGTGGGTGCAACTGACGATAAATTGTTTCTGATGATGAGACGATGGCGTTGGGGTGTGCGGGCGATGAATGGGCATTCAAAAGCGATTAAGAGGGGGTTTCATGCTAACCTGGACATCGAATGGAGTTAGAGATGTTCAATTAACTTTCGAAAAGCAAATATTTTCAAATAACGCCTGAGGTGACGATTTTCTTTGCATTCAAAATGAGAACATTCTCATGCTCTGCAAATAATTTAGGAAGCATTTGAGTACGCTGCAGACATTTAAGAGGATTTCGAGTTGCTCCCAGGGGCTTATGACCATTCCGTCTCGATTCTTTTTTCAAATTCTTGTCATTGTCCTGCATCCTTCAACCATTCAAACTTCAAATTACCACCAAACACATAGACTCCGTCCAAAAACCCAAAGAATTTCATCCAAATTTGGATTTTCAATAAGTGGACACAAACTCAGCGGAAAAGTCGACCCCGAAGTGTACACAATTGACTGCATTTTTTTGATGAAAAACCGACATCTGTGGGAATGTTTGAACAATTCCCTTCGAGGTTGTGAAACTCTAAAGTGGATCCCTGAGGATTCATGAGTTTGAAGAAGTTGAACGCTTAAATTGCCACCAGAAATGACGAAAAACTGGCCCATATCTCGAAAACTGTGAGTTTGGCGTTAAATTCCCTTTTAATGACTTTTATGCAGGCGTTCAATATGAACGTCATGAGCCATCATTTGAGACCTAAGGTTTAATAGTCTCCGAGCTGTAGCCTTGAAACGGCACCAGAAAGGCCGAGAAAGGCAATCAATTTTGAAAAAATGCACCATATCTCGAAAGCGGTGCGCCTGACGTAAATTTCCCCCTTAACAATTTTTATGCAGTGGTTCACTACGAAAATGTTGAGCCATCACTAGTGGGCCTAGGTCCTACAGTTTCCGAGCTATAGCTAAGAAATTGCATCTGAAAAGCAATTCATGTTGAAAAATGCACCATGTCTCGAAAACGGTGCGTTTGGCATCAAATGTCCTCGTGATGACTTTTTTTCAGGCGTTCAATACGAACATTTTGACGCAGCTTTTGTGGCCCTAGGTCTAATGGTTCCCGAGCTATAGCCCTGAAAAGGCACCAGAAAGGCCGAGAAAGGCAATCAATTTTGAAAAATGCGCCATATCTCGAAAACGGTGCGTTTGGCGTCAAATATCCTCTTGATGACTTTTTTTCAGGCGTTCAATACGAACATTTTGACGCGGCTTTTGTGGCTCTAGGTCTAATGGTTCCCGAGCTACAGCCACGAATTGCCATCCAGAGCAGTCATAACCTCGTTTTCACCTCAGGACTTTTTTCAACTTTTCGACCATTTCCCGAGGTCTGAGCTTGCTCAAATCTTGAGTTCTCCATTTTTATCATCAAACACACCATCTCTGCCGAAAAAACCAAAGAATTTCATCCAAATTTCGATTTTCGAAAAATTGGCACAAATTCAGCGGAAAAGTCGACTCAGAAGTTTCACAATTGACTGCATTTTTTGGGTGAAAATCGACATTTTTTGGATTTTCAAAATTTTCGTCGATTTTGGACGTGAAAATGATTAGAGATCGTGGGGTTGATGGTAGTTAAAAGAAATATGAAGAATTTGAAAGGATTGAATGCCGCAGGATGCCACAGGATCAAAAAAAGGACCTCACTGGTCGTCCTTCAGTGTGTTGCTGGTCTCGTACCAGCGTTTGACTTGAGTTGATGATATTCTAAGGAGCTGTGAAGATTTTGGAAGGACTGCGCACCGCAGGATTCAAAAAAGGACCTCCCGTTCACACTTCACTCTCTTGCTGGTCTCTTTGGAACGTTTGAATTGGATTGAGGATATTCTAGGGAATTACGAAGATTTGGAAAGGATCGAGTGCTCCAGGACGAGAAAGGATCCTCTTTGGTCATTCTTCACTGTTTTGCTTGGGCCTTTTGAACGTTTGAGTTCTGAATTCGAAGCCAGTTCACTGAAGACTAAAAATTCTCCATTCTCCAGATGAACTCCACCCCTTCTACACCATTTTGAGACCACATTGGTGCTTAGGACAAATTTGAGGGGGTTGAGTGGAGGAAAATGTCGAAAGGCGCAGTCAATTGGTTCCTTTGACTGGTTCAAATCGTGTGCATAGTCTCTCAGGACAGATGGAGCGCCATTTAATAGACTTCACCACGCCATCAATGACAGTGGATTGCTAGTTGACAACTAGACTCAATTTAAATGTCATTCACCCTCCCACATGGACTCACAGGACCAATGCCACGAAGTCTGTCCAAATTCCGCAGACAAACGCTGAAAAACTTCGCCTCCAGGCATACAATGTACACAGACAGTGGCCAAATATCTTCGGCTTCATCGAAAGGTCTCCGACGATGAGTCATTCCCTTGTCTAGCCAACGAATGTCAGAGTTTCCCACAACAGAGCAAAACTCCCATCAAAACTGTTTGCAATCGCCTTCGAACCGTCACTCTCGCCGTCGACGTAATTGAACTCGGCCCAAGACCTTCCAATGCATATTCAATGCCAATCAATGAACTCTCATACATTTTTAAGGATTCCCTTCACTCTGACTGTGCCTTCCCACAGACCGTAGACCCCACGACTCTGTCCCTCCCACAGACCATGGAACCCTCGCCTCTGACTGCCCTTCCCACAGACCCTCGACTCCTCCACTCTGACTGTCCCTCCCACAGACCGTGGACCCCTCGCCGCTGACTGTCCTTCCCACACACCGTGGAACCCTCCACTCCGTCTGCCGCTTATTTTTCCCCCACTCACCCTCGACGGACACGACAGGAGTGCAGTGAACTTCTGCTTTCCCGAAAACCAAAACAGCAGCAACATTGAAACGTAATTGACAACGTCACACAGTCGAAAAAAAACAACCATTCACACCCTCCTTCCTCTGCACAGCGAAACATTCGCAACTTTAAACGCCTTAAACAACCCCCACCCCTCATGCACATGTGCCCTGCAACTGACTGAAGAGGCGGAATAGAAAAAAGAAATGTCTGCACACACATTTGCATCGCTCTCATCTCGAAACAAAAAAGTCGAACAAAAGCCTTCTCGGCAGGACGAGGGGATGCTTTCGACACATTCCGCACACAACTCTGAAAAATTTGCTTCAATTAAAAGTGCAACCACTCCGCTAGCCCGTACCCAGAGCGAGGGACCGAGAGAGAGAGAGACGGGGGCAAGAGGTCTTGTGAAACATTGCTCATTTTTGGTTTTGCATAGCGGTAATGGCTGGCGGTGGGGAGACCAAACCAAACCAAACTAAACCGAACCAAGCCAGCATTTAATACACGCCTAGCCTAACCGACCAAACGCGCCTGTCAAAGTGACAAAAACATTTTCACTTTTTCACAGAGCCCGGTCAGGGGGAGAGACAGAGCAGAGAGGAGAGAAGGAGTCCACAAGGACGAGAGCACAACGGGCGAAGGATGCAATTGTGTCAAAACTATTGCTATTAGCATTAGCCCGGCTCACCCTTTCGGGGCGGGCTGTGGCTTGTGTGCAGAAAAACTGCAGCACAAAAAAAGGGACACCCACCCCCAACCCCCAGCAGCCATCATCCTGTTGTCACAACCAGAATAGAGTAATGAGCGGAATTGCATGTAAGCAATGCCGTCGTTGAGGAGCGACGGGAGACCCATTCTCGGCTGAAAAGGATACACTCGTCGTCCACCCACCCAAGGTACACACAACGCGGAGCGGAGTGTCTTACTTGCCTGCCGTTGCCACCGTTGCTGCTGCTGCTGCTGCTCCTGGTGCTGCTTCAGATCCTCTTGGGTTTATGTTTCTGGTGGCGTTGTAATGCTAGATGTTGTTGCGAAAGGAGCAGCGTGGCAAAGGAGCACAGGGCTTACATGGTTAGGTCGCACCCTCAGCGCGGAGCACACACATATGGCTGTTGCCCTAAGAGGGATTCCTCCGGGGTACATCATCCAACCACCCCCCCGGCTGGGAGAGCGAGAGTGAATGCAAAAAGGATGTCATCAGAGTTGGGTCGGTGAAGACAAACATCGCTCGCAGGCACAAAAACAGGCTTAGCAAGTGGAAAGGCAAAACAAAAAAATGGAAACAGAAGTCCTCTTCTGCTCCTTCTGCTGAGACTGTGTAGTCCTGCGAGAGATGCTGTGGGATGGTGGGGGGTAAGAAAAACACAAACAACCTCCACTCGTTCGTTCGTTTTTTTCTGTGTTTCTTCGCTTCCTCGTCGCAGTCGTTGTCGTTGTCGTCGTCGTTGTTGTTGCTGGGCTGCATCTCTGCTCGAGGAGGTTAGAAGTTGAAGAATTATTGCATTTTGTCTCTGCTCGCCGCTCATTGTTGTTATCCTCGTGACACGACGATGGTTCTAGTGCATTGCCGCTCTCTCTCTCTTGCTCTCCCTTTTGCTCCCTCTGTGGGAATGTGGGGGTGCGAGTGCTTGTGTGCTGGGCGGTGGGGTCTGGTGTGCGACCACTGGTTAGGTAATTTAAAACAGATGAGAAATTCTGTTTACAACGTTGCACTTTAATGGGAATTTACAGTTGAAATACGGTTGGACACTGCTGCAAGTGAAATGAGGAAAAAGATCCTGGCAGAGGGGTGTGCTTGGGTGTTTGTGCAGGTCGATAATACGTGTGGGAATATGTGAATCTGTAATTGTGAGCAGACTTTTTGCAGCTCGCGTTGTTTTTGTCCCGCATTTAGATTGAGGGCAAACAGTTGACACTCGGGTGATTATGAGAGTTATGCGTTTTTGGGTTTTTCTCGCCCGGTTTTCCTGATGAATGGGCGGGGGGGGGAGAGGGAAGAGTGACAGCAAATCACCGGGAAGGAGCACAAATCATTTTGACGGAAAGTGTTCAGTTTTTCAATCTCAGTTCAGTGGTGCCTTAACTGATGATGGCCACCGGCGCATCGGCGTCAATTGATTGCAGTTCTTCGAGGGCGGGAGCATCACAAGACTGACATACGTCATAATTCACCTCAAATCGTAATAATTCACCAAGAAACGAGGGGAATATGAATGGTTTTTTGAAGGATGTCCACTTGTGAGCTCGAAATTTAAAGTTGAAGCACTCGCCACTTCTTGAAAACAAAACACATGCCCCTCTCTCCCGCTGAATTGCATTTGTAAGTGGGAAAAAATCGGGAACAAACTAAGGAAAGGGGGAGAAGGAAAAAACTCCCCTTAATTGGATTCGGTTAAACAATTATGCAACAACCGAAGAAAGAAATCAGCCCAAGTGCGGAGCAAGACGAGGAGGGTTCAAAACAACAGCAACAACTCAGCAACTCAGCAACATCAACTCAGCGACTGACTAAAAACAATGGTTTGTGGGATAACGTCCTGGGGGTGAGGAGGACTCACCGAAATACAAAAGCAGATGTTAAATCCCTACCCTTGCATAGAATACCAACGCACACCAAAACTGATGCCTCCTCCACCAAGGACTCCCCCCTCCCCCATCACCGGAGGAGAAGAAAAATAACAACCGCAGCAACAGAGCGGTAGCGGCTGCAACAGCAGCTCCAACAAGCATTCCCCACCACTCGACCGACATTACCACCAGCCACCACCATCACCCCCATCGACCCATGCCATTCCAGAGTTGGTCCCGCTGTCGCCGCCACACGCCCCAAGCGAATGATGATTCAATTGTCAAAGTTAAATTACTTAATTTTTGAAAAAAACTCCATTTCGGCGGGAATGAGGCCACCACCGCAAACCACCGAGAGCATGTCCGGGGTGGTGGTGGAAAAAATTAATTAACAAACACTTAGCATTTAGCCAAATGGCGGCGAAGAATGCAGAACAACACAGTTCACATTGTCTGCTGAGTTTTGCTGTTTTTTTTCTCTCGTTCGCCTCTCTTCCGAGCGAAGACGACGCGGGTTGGCACGATGCGGTGTCAATCTGACAGTCGCAGTGGTGAATTTAAAGTTTTTTCCTCCGCCGAAAGAAGTTTCGGTTTAAATTGATTCCATTATTCGTGAGATCCAGCGATAACGCCTTGGCCGGTTGAGTGCAGGCAGGGATCCACCACCCACACCAACGCCCGCTTCCTTTCGATTCAGTGGGAGACCTCCTCACTCCCTTCACGAAGGGAACTTAATTTACAATTACTGAAGTGAATCCGTTTTGTTTTAGGGGGGATTTTGGGAATTTGTTGTTCGTCGCCTTCTCGGTCGGACTCGGCCTCGTCATCGTCGTCAACAATTTCTCAAAACACCCTGTCCCCGGAGGACACGAGCAGACGTGATTGGGCGTATCAGAGAGAGAGAGAGAGAGAGAGAGAGTGAGTGTGCGTCTATTCAATCAGGAATATGGAATTATTGATGGACGAAATGACGTTCCATTGGCAGGCAGTCCGGGGGGCTGTTGTTTTTACGGTTTTCCGATTCCCCAAGCTCCTGGCAAAAAAGACCTGAAATGATTTACGGTTAGGTAAATATTTACGGCACGATAAAATGCCCATCGGATGATTACTGCTGGATGCTCGTGTTGAAAGCGGAATTTGCCCACTTTTCGTCGATGAACCGGGTGGGGTTACATTTTGCATACACGAAGGGCGGCGGCGCTGCCGGCGAATTATCAATATGAATCGGGCGCGCCAGTTGATTCACTTTGAAGTGGTTCACTTCACAGGAATTAGCCATGCTTCCGCGTCTGTTAGTTGCGAGGGCAAATAGAGGAAATGGAGATTTGATTTCTTTTGTTTATGTTGTGTCCGTCGTGTCCTCGAGGAGTTTGCTCTTCAATTTGGGAGTTCTACTTTGATGAGGAGTCATGCAAACAATGGGAAATGTGTCTGTGTTGTGTGGCAAGTCTAGTCTACGCTGTGAATTCGTGGCCTGTGCGCTGTGGCAAGATTAGTCTGCGCTGCGAATTCGTCGCTTTCCCTGCCAGGCACAGATGTGTACGAGGCCTTTGATCAGAGAATCAGATCGAGGGCAACCAAACGACTTTCGCAGTCGATTAGGTGCCTAGATTTAGCACAGAGAGGGGCCTCTGATCACAACTGATTTGCAGAGGGTATCCCTGCTGCTTTTGCTGGATTTCTGGGCGCCTGGTGCTCCAAGCTGAAATTGCATGAGAGTGGAATTTTCTGCTAAGTTGGGAATTCCTAGCTCGATTTAGAAGCTGCAAGTTCCACAATACTTACCTTACTCACCTTGGATGTGATCGTTGTGATCCTGAAAAGGACCTTTTGTTTGTCTTTTTTACATTTGGGTTGAGTTTTTGTCGAAGGCTTCTAGCACCCACCGGGACGAGCAGATTGAGACTGCTGATCCAAGTCGATGCGCCTGCGTTTGCTGTGAATGCGAATGAATTAGACTGATGATCGCACCAGAAAGTAAACAGTCTGATACGCACCTTTTTGATGCTTGCAATTATGTTTACGTAGCTACACACATATGTGTATGTATACATAGCTTATGCAGTCCAAATCGGTTATAATGACCTTCAAAGGACTGACGAATTTGGTCTTTGTAAACGATTTTGACTGTATACGCATTAAAAGGAGGTTGATCTGCTGTGGCAAACAGATCTTACTGTCTGACTCAGCAGATCCTAGTTATCCTCCAACATTCAAAGTCAACCCCAATTTAAAACCACACTCAAAGAGTCCTTTTCAGGACTAAAACGGTGAGTATTTTCAGAAAGATGGACCAATTGAAACGTTCATAAGACTTAGACGTTCTAATAAGAACGATCGAACGGGCAAATTGAAGAGCACATCGTCCCCTTTCAGACGAGGCTATACATGTTCCAACAAGAAAGTGATGATCTGAGAATTCATACGAAAATTTTCCTGAAATACTAGTCGCCCAGAAATCTAGCAAAAGCAGCAGGTATACCCGCTGCAAAAAGTGTAACAGAAACTGGTACGAACATGCCCTTTCAGACGAGGCATCATTCGTTGCTGTACATGCTCAGACAAGAAAGTTGCAAGGGTCTGATTTCTCACATTTCAGCCGAAAATTTTTCTGAAATACTAGTCGCGCAGAAATTGTAGTAGGTAAATTTTTGCGAAAGTTCAACCTTTGGTAGTGAATATCTCGGGAATGAGGGGACGGAGGAAAAAAGTAATGATGAGGGATTGTAGGGAATGACGTCCGCTTTAAGACACTTCCAAAAAGGCTTCAGAGATCCCGTTATATGCGTCGAATTTCGAGGGAAAACCTAAAATTTCGTTATAAAATGCACCACATCTTGAAAACGGTGCATCTGGTGTCGATTATTTTTTCTTCCATAGACGCACGCTTCGATTGCGCATCCATCAAGGCATAATTCGTGGTCATAGGTCAAATACTTTCCGAGTTATAACCAAAAATCGGGAATGAATTTGACAAAATCACCACATTTTTTTAAAAAACGCGCCATATCTCGAAAACGGTGCGTCGGAGCGCAATTTCGCTTCTGTTAACTCTTTTTGCCAAACGCACGTTATCAATACGAATGTTTTAAGCCATAATTCATGGCTCTAGGCCTTACAGTTTCCAAGTTATAGCCAAAAATAGTGAAGGTATGCAAGGAAAAACAGGGTTTTTTTGCAGAATGCGCCATATCTTGCAAACCGTGCGTCTGAGTGTGTTTTTCCCTTTGTTTTCTTTCTGTGGCCAAATGCACACATTCAATACGAACGTTTTGAGCCATAATTCATTGGCCCAGGCCTAATAGTTTCCGAGTTATAGCCAAAAATTGTGAAATGTTGCAGCGAAAGTGGTGTTCTCCTTTTCCCTTGCATACCTTCCCAATTCATGGCTATAACTTGGAAACTATAAGGCCTAGGCCAATGAATGATGGCTCAAAACGTTTGTCATGATGTGGGGCATTTGGCGAAAAGAGTTAACAGAAGCAAAAATGCGCTCCGACGCACCGTTTTCGAGATATGGCGCATTTTTTAAAAAAATTTGGTGATTTTGTCAAATTCGTTCCAGATTTTTGGCTATAACTCGGAAACTATGACCTATGGCCTATGGCCACAAAGTATACCTTGATGGATGCGCAATCGAAGCGTGCACCTATGGGGAAAAAAATAATCGACACCAGATGCACCGTTTTCAAGATATGGTGCATTTTATACAAAAATTTTAGGTTTCCTACCGAATTTCGACGCAAATAACGGGATTTAAGACGCCTTTTCAAATGTGTCTTAAAGAGGGCGTCATTACCTACAATTCCTCATCATTACTTTTTTCCTACGCCTCTCCGTTCTCGAGATATTCAATTTGAAAAAATGCACTTTCGGAAAAATTCACCTACTACAATTTCTGGGCACCTGGTATTTCAGTCAAATTTTCAACCGAATTCTCAGATTTCAGACGCTTGCAACTTTCTTGTCTGAGCATGTATTTCAACAAGTTTTGCCTTGTCTGAAAGGGCACATGTTGCTCTTTATTTTCTCATTTCAGGCGTCTCTCTAAACCACTCGAATTCTGATTTAAACGCAAAAAAGTGCCACTTGAAACCTTCTCGCGTTGAATTTTGACGCAAATAACGGGATTTTTGAGTCAGGACCAAGCGTGTCTTAAAGAAGAAGACCAAACCTACAATCCCTCATCATTAATTTTCCCCTCCGACCCTCTGTTGCAGAGATATGCTATGTCAAAGAATGACATGTTGTAAAAATATACCTACTAAAATTGCTGGGCGACTAGTAGTTCAGAAAAATTTTCAGACGAAATCTGAGAACTCGGGCGCTTGCAACTTTCTTGTCTGAGCATGTTATAGCAACAAATGATGGCTCGTCATGTTCGTACCGTCACAAATTTTTGCGTGGCACATTTTCAGGGATCGCGCTAAGTTGGGAATTCCTAGCTAGACCTGGAATTTGAAATTCTACAATACTCACCTTACTTACCTTGGAGATGATCATTGTGATCCTGAAAAGGACCTTTTTGCGTGTGTTTACAGTGGGGTTGACTTTTTGTCGAAGGCTTCTAGCATCTACTGGGTCGAGCAGATTGAGACTGCTGATCCAAGCAGATGCGCCTGCGTTTGATCTGAATGGATTTAAAGGATGGCCGCACCAGAAAGTAAACTCTTTACAGTCAGATGCGCACCTTTTTGAATGCTTTCAATTATTTCTACGTAACTACATACTTACCTTTGTGGTTACTGCTTACCTTTGATCTTCTCCTCGGAGACTACATAAAACGGAGGTTGATCTGCTGGGCAAACAGATTTCACTGTCTGACTCAGCAGGTCCCAGTACCCTCAAACATTCAAAATCAACCCCAATTCCAACCACGCACATGATCCCTGTGCAAATTCCGCCTGAAATACTAGGCGACCATAATTCCAGCAAAAGCAGGAGGTATACCAATTTCTGACACCCATAAGTATGCAATGTTATTTTGTTAATTCTTCTTCTGATCATCTCTGTTGCATACACATAGTTGCTGCAGATCATGCACGATTATAATTCATTGCATACTTTTGGGTGTTTTGAATGGGATATTTACTGGCTTTTCTGTGTTTCATTTGAATTCGTTGCATACCTTTGGGTGTTTTGAATGAGATACCTACTGGCTTTTCTGTGTTTCTGGTGGCCTGGTAGTTTGGTGGATTTTTGTATCAAAATCGAAATTTTTTGAATGAAAGACGACATTTTTTGTTGCTTTTTAGGTGTGTTTTTTCTTGTTGAAGGCAACTAGGCTTTTCAAGCAAGACGTATGAAGTTGCCGCTGAGACTGTTTCGCAGGACCGCTTTGTATTTGAATTGCAGAACGCATTGCCATTGATTTGTGCCTCACAAGGATCTTCTGCTGATCGCCGAGGGTGCAAGCTTGACGGCGATACCTGCTAACCTTCTGATGGAACTAAGTCTGCTTCTGCAGTTGAACTACTGGAACCAAACTGCTCCAGATTCTCATGTGTCGTATGTGTGATACAATTTGCTGCTGATATGTTGAACGCTCCTGCGTCTGACTGTTGCTAGTTCTTCTCTCAAATCAGCTAGTGCTACACACCGCTCCTGATGACACTGCCCTCTTGACTGTAGTTCACACCCTCTCTCCACACAGAACCTCTTCAATTTGCACGCAACATAACCAAACTGCAAATACAGTACATTTTATTCTCAACACACTCTGAACAATGTTGCAATTTATTTATACTTACTCAAAACTCCATCAGGACGAGCTGGCTTTTATTTGTTTCCCCCTCCACTCCTCACCCTCCGTCGATTGCATCCACAATGTTCGTAACTTATGCAAAAAATACGCCAGTTAAGTGCATGCAGAGGAGAATGCCGTGGCTCCTGGATCGACTCGGCTGCGCTCGATGCTGCATGTTTGCATTATTTTTAACATTTCCATTCGGTATGCATTCGCAATTCGCTCCCTGCTCGCTCATGAAGTGTGCGTACCAAATTTGGTCTTAAAAAATGCTGGCCCCCAATAAAAAGGACATAAAGGACTGTGCCGCCAGTGAGTGACTGACGGTGATGAGAGCGGCGAGCAACGTTGTCGCTCATCAGATCTTCAGATGCGCCAGAAAGAGCATTCAATCTCCGCAGGACAGCGACAAGGACGAGACGATGGTGAAAACATTACCCCCGGCGCAGGCAGGGAATGACAGCGAGCGAGGCTCCTTACGGGCACATGTTGAGTGCGCTCTCGAGATATTATTGTTTTAAAATAGGAAAATTACATTTCATCCTTGCGCCGGCTGTGTGCATCGTCCTGGGTCGACACAAAAAGCTGATCCTTAATTCGGTTCACTTCAAGGATAAATTAGCTGCATGCGATGTTAAAAGTGGATTGCCGAGTTGCTTCCTTCTGCTCCTCTCCTTCTGGATTACCCTTGGAGTTGCAAGATTGCAAGCCGAGTAAATTAATGAATGAAACTTCGACATTGCTGGTGGATTTGAGGAGTTATGTGCTGTGGTGGGGCGGCGGTTGAAACTGCGGGACGGTGACATTTAAACAGAAAGCCGACGGTTCTCTGGTGGAGGGGCGCATGGCATGATGTGACGTGTAATTAGTTTGCTACCAAATCCCGTTGCTGTTTAGGCTGAAATGAGATCTTTGGATTAGAGGATGCGGTTGTGAACGGAGAATGCTTGCCGATTGATCAGCGAAGAGCTGGATTGTTTTGTGACTGGAGGAGACGGCAGACAGGCAAGAGAATGTCTTCAGATTGTCTGGAGGTTTGTGTCGGAATAGCTGCTGTTCGGGAAGGGGAGCTGAAGCTTGAGTTGAGTGTGAAGGTGAAGGAGACCCTCCGAGAAGCAGAAGCAGCGTGTTTTTGTTTCGCCCGATGGATGGAATGAATGAAGGGGTGGATATGAAATGGTTTCGTTTTGCGAAATGGATCGTGTTTTTTTTACCATTTTGATGCCATTTTTAGGCTGTAGCTGGGAAATTATTAGACCTAGGGTCAGAAATGAGGGCTCAAAATGTTCATAATGAACTCCTGCGTCGATAAGTGAGAGTTGATAAGAAGGATATCGACGCATTTTTCAAAATGAGTTCCTTTTTTGCACCTTCCTGCTGGCATCTCATGGCTATAACTGGGAAACCTTCACAAATCTTCCGGTATGGTCTTCCTTTTTTGACTGATGGGGGAAAAAGGGAGGGGAAGAAGGGTTGCCTGTCTTCAGAGAACAGCGTTTGAGTTCAGAACTCGAAAAGTTGCATAGAAACCAGAACTGCATAGACTGGTGATGTCCTTTTTTGGATCCTGAGGCTTCCTGCGGCACTAAGTCCCTCAAAATTCTTCATCGCTTCTTAGAATATCCTCAATCCAAGTCAAATGTTGCAACGAGACCAGCAACACAGTGAATGACGACCGGTGTGGTCCTTATTTTTGATCCTGTGGAGTCCTGGAGCACTCGATCCTTTCAAATTCTTTAATATTCCCCAGAATATCACCAACCCCACAATCTCTAATCATTTTCACGTTCAAAATCGACAAAATTTTGAAAATCCAAAAAATTTCGATGTTTCAACGAAAAAATGCAGTCAATTGTGAAACTTCTGAGTCGACTTTTCCGCTGAATTTGTGCCAATTTTTCGAAAATCGAATTTTGGATGAAATTCTTTGGTTTTTTCGGCAAAGATGGTGTGTTTGATGATAATAATGGAGAACTCAAGATTTGAGCAAGCTCAGACCTCGGGAAATGGTCGAAAAGTTGGAAAAAGTCCTAAGGTGAAAACGAGGTTATGACCGCTCTGGATGGCAATTCATGACTATAACTCGGGAACCCTTAGACCCAGAGCCACAAGCGATACCTCAAAATGTTTGTATTGAACGCCTGCATCAATTAGTACATGTGCCAAATCAGCGCCAGTCGCACCGTTTTCAAGATATGGTGCATTTTCCAAAATGAATTGCTTTTCTGATGCAATTTCCTTGCTATAGCGCGGGAACTGTTGGACCAAGGGCCACAAATGCTGCTTCAAAATGTTCGTATTGAACGCCTGAAAAAAAATCACCAAGAGGACATTTGACACCAAACGCACCGTTTTCGAGATATGGCGCATTTTTCAAAATGGACTGCCTTTTTCGGCCTTTCTGGTGCCTTTTCAGGGCTATAGCTCGGGAACCATTAGACCTAGGGCCACAAAAGCTGCGTCAAAATGTTCGTATTGAACGCCTGAAAAAAAGTTATCAAGAGGACATTTGACGCCAAACGCACCGTTTTCGAGATATGGTGCATTTTTCAAAATGAATTGCTTTTCTGATGCGATTTCTTAGCCATAGCTCTGAGACTGTTAGACCTAGGCCCACAAGTGATGGCTCAAAATGTTCGTAGTGAGCCGCTGCATAAAAATTGATAAGGGGGAAATTTACGTCAGGCGCACCGTTTTCGAGATATGGCACCTTTTTCAAAATTGATTGCCTTTCTCGGCCTTTCTGGTGCCGTTTCAAAGCTATAGCTCGGAAACCATTAGACCTAGGACCACAAATGCTGCGTCAAAATGTTCGTATTGAACTCGTGCACAAAAGTCATCAAGAGGACATTTGACGCCAAACGCACCGTTTTCATGATATGACGCATTTTTCGTCATTTCCGCTGGCAATTTAAGTGTTCAACTTCAAACTTCAAACTCATGAAATCCTCAAGGATCCACTTTACAGCTCCACAACCTTGAAGGGGATCGTTCAAACATTCTCCCAGATGACGATGTCTATAACTGCTTCACCACCATTGAACACAAGGGAGTTTCATTTCGATAAATAAGACTTTTACAGCCTCTCCCCCCCGCACATCACATCACATGGCGGCGTTCATTAAATCCGCCCGATTGACTTCATTCATGCAAATGAGGAAGCAGAGCGAAGGGAAATGAAATAAAATATAAAAGAAATTATTATCCTAGACAACCTCTTATCCATTGTCCTTGACAACCCCTGCCAGCCATCAACCACGCGAGCGTTGGCAACTTTTTGCTCCTTTTCTTGCGCATAAAATGTTCAAATGTTACTTAAAGTGTTTTCCTCAGAATCGAATCGACACCCCCACATGGGCACAAAGCTATAGAGGGTTTCATCGGTACCCACGTAATAATTTCCCACGTCTGCTGGTGCTGTGGAATTTTTATCATCACCTCCCGTAACTAGTTTAGAATTGGGATCCTTTTTTTCTTTTCGCCTCCAGGTTATTGCATCTCTCACACGGAGTCCTGAGTCCTGAGTCGTGAGTCCCGAGTCCTGGGCTGTGGGTCTTGTGCTCGGAGTCACTCGTGCTTGGGTGTAAGTGAATTTCCATTTTCATACATCATTTTCTTTATCAACTCGTTTCCTCTTATTTGGTAGTCCGCCCACCACAGGGTGCACCCGCCGGATCGGAGAACGTTCATCGCCTCCTTCACACTATACGGCGGCGTTTATGTCATTTGATAGAGTGATGCTGGCACAGGATATGTGCTGTCGGAGTGTGTGCCTGTGGGGAGTGGGGGGCGAGGTGAAACAATGAATTTTTTTCCGCAAGGGGGTAAAGAATGGCTGTCGTTGTTTTGTTATTTTTCGACATTGAATACCGTTGCCGTTGCCATTACCGTTGATGGCGATGGGTGCGAGATGGTGAATTCGATTTCGTCGTCCTCCGTCGCTCCCGCCATCGCTTCAGCAGCAGTTCAAGGTGCTAAGCGAACGTATTTTTCTTCTCCTCGACGAGAAATTGACTTAAAGGATAACAATTTGAACACACACAGGGTCCCCCATTGTGCACCTTTTCTTTCCTCCGCCTCTCAAGACCGGCTTGCAGCTTGCACGACAGTTGCTGGCTGCTGGTAAAGATGGTGTGGGGGGTGGGGGGTAACTGTATAAAATTTTGCTAATGGAAAACAGTCGTTGCACTCAGGAACCGGATTACTTTGGGATTAGATTAGGATGGGTGCTGCCTAGAGCTAGATCGGGGGCGAAATCGAAATCCAAATCGAAATCGAGACCCTCCGAGGAGCAGAAGCAGCGTGTTTTTGTTTCGCCCGATGGATGAATGGATGGATGGGATTGAGCAGCAGGCAAAAACAGTCGGAGATATAAATTTTTCAATATCAACGATACTGTCTCGGGGGGGGGGGGAGGGGGGAAAAGGGACGCAAGAACTAGCGAAAGCGAAACGATTCGAGGGCTGAGAGTAAATCACCTTTTATGGGATTGCATTAGGGATGCGCGCTTCTGGGGAATCGTTCCAGTCGAATGGGTGTCAAGTTCGTACGTCACTTTAAGAGGATTCTCCGTGTTCCTCGCAGGAAGTGATACTTGGGGTAAACCTGGGAGAACTGAGTGAATTCTGTCCTAAGACCTTTAAGTGGCACGTTGAAAGATGTCTTCTTGCGACGAGGGACTGAGGAAAATGAGGATGAAGTCGTCACGGGAACTAGATCACATTCGGTTTTATCGAGCGGTGCGTTCTTCCGACCTCGACGGATGAAGAAAGGCGATGAGGAACACTTGCTGCAGCTTGACATGTCTGATAGACGCCACCGGACGGACAAGCCTCCTCCTTCTTCTTCTTCTTAGGGCGCTACAGTCCGAGGTGGACCTGGGCCCCACCCAACAAGGCTCCCCAGCTGGCGCTACAGTCCGAGGTGGACCTGGGCCTCACCCAACAAGCCTCCCCAGCTGCCGCTACAGTCCGAGGTGGACCTGGGCCTCAAGCAACAAGCCCCCCAGCTAGCGCTACAGTCCGAGGTGGACCTGGGCCCCACCCAACAAGGCTCCCCAGCTGGCGCTACAGTCCGAGGTGGACCTGGGCCTCACCCAACAAGCCTCCCCAGCTGCCGCTACAGTCCGAGGTGGACCTGGGCCTCAAGCAACAAGCCCCCCAGCTAGCGCTACAGTCCGAGGTGGACCTGGGCCTCAAGCAACAAGCCCCCCAGCTAGCGCTACAGTCCGAGGTGGACCTGGGCCCCACCCAACAAGGCTCCCCAGCTGGCGCTACAGTCCGAGGTGGACCTGGGCCTCACCCAACAAGCCTCCCCAGCTGCCGCTACAGTCCGAGGTGGACCTGGGCCTCAAGCAACAAGCCCCCCAGCTAGCGCTACAGTCCGAGGTGGACCTGGGCCCCACCCAACAAGCCTCCCCAGCTGGCGCTACAGTCCGAGGTGGACCTGGGCCTCAAGCAACAAGCCCCCCAGCTAGCGCTACAGTCCGAGGTGGACCTGGGCCCCACCCAACAAGCCTCCCCAGCTGGCGCTACAGTCCGAGGTGGACCTGGGCCTCAAGCAACAAGCCCCCCAGCTAGCGCTACAGTCCGAGGTGGACCTGGGCCCCACCCAACAAGCCTCCCCAGCTGGCGCTACAGTCCGAGGTGGACCTGGGTCTCACTCAACATGCCTCCCAGCCATCAGAACGATCTCTCGCCAGCTGTCTCCAGTTTCGCACACCAAGCCGGCCGAGGTTCCGCTCGACTAGTGCGCCACCTTGAGTGCGGACGTCCTCTGCTGCATTGTCCCACAGTCTCAGAGTCGAAGTCTCCTCCACTTTCACGCAAAACCTTAGTTTCTGCAAAGACTCCCAAAGCCTCCTCCACTTTCACGCAAAACCCTCGTCTCTGCAAAGACGTCCCACAGTCCCCCTCAAAACTAATCTCTTTCCTCTTCTGTGACAGTCGCAACCAAATTGTTGCATCCAACCGACTCCGACTTCTCTTATGTGACCCCACGGCGACCCTAGCCACCAACGAATTCCCTCAATTAGTCAAAAAAAGCGTCTACCGCGACGTGCCACCTTTTGAAGCACACCCCGGTCGACCTCTGAAAGGGGTCAAAAGTCGACCGAGCCCTCCTCCCCTTCATCCGGCGCTAAGCCAATCTCATTTAGATTAGACAACAATAAACACACACCCCACCACGTCGCGTCGTCGTCGTCGTCCTGCGGCAGGTGAGCGGCTGGGGGTGGGGAGGGCACACTCGACTCGCTTCTAAGGTTGCAATTAGTCTCGTTTATGATTTGCATTTTAAATTAAGTGCGCTCCCTGCCGGAAGTAAGCGTCCATTATGGAGGGCGCTTCAGTTTCCGGTGGTTGTTGCTCTCACTCTCTGTCTCACCCTCTGTCTTGTTCTCCACACACTCAGCGGCACCGCCGTGACCAAAAAAAGAGCAGAAAAGCAGAAAAGGTGAAAAGCGAAGAAGGAGAGACGAGAGCGCCTCGTTGTTCGTGTGTTGTTTGTCAAGTTGGTTAGTTGGTTGGTTGCTTGGCGCTTTTTTGGCGTTCGCTTTTGTTCTCGTCGCTCCCCATCCCCCTTTGTCACCTCCATCGTCACGTACCAAAGGCCAGTGAGCTTACAGTCTCCCCCTCCGGTGGGGGCTGTGGTTCGTTCTTCGACTTCTTTTATTTTTGTTCGCCGTGTTGAAAGTCATTAATTTCGGTTTTGAGAAGAGGCTCTAATGAGTTTTAAGGACGTGCTGCAGTCTCCGGTGTCGAGATGTATCCGTGTGTATATAACGTTTGGCTTTTGTGTGCCGGAAGTCA
This sequence comes from Myathropa florea, assembly GCA_930367185.1. NCBI lineage: Eukaryota > Metazoa > Arthropoda > Insecta > Diptera > Syrphidae > Myathropa > Myathropa florea. Next base: position 2,435,057 of record OV884005.1, on the reverse strand, counting down.
GTCATTACCGCTTCTCGTTGGCTTTAGTTGATGCTGTGCGCGGGGGGATTTGCGGACTACGTCGAGTGGGAACGTCGAGAAGAGAAGAGCCAAAGCTCAGTTGAAGCTACCGGTTGAATAGTGTTGTTTGCGGAGAGGTTTTTACCTTTTAATTAGATGTCATTGAAGTCATTACAATACACGAGTCCTTCTCGTCGTCGTCGTCGTAGTCGTCGTTCTGCTGTGGGGGGGAGGAGGGAGTCTAAATTAACGGTGCAACAGTTTACAAAAGCCAACAATTGAATGAGACTTTTGTGCGGCGGTCGACGAAACGGATGGATGAATGCGAAGGTGGACCCTAATTTATGAAGCGATTGTCTTGAGTTTATAATTGGGTACCCTGATGGTTGCATGCAAGCTAATGGTACAGCCATTCGTCGAGGGGGAGGGGGGGGTAAGGGGGAGACGTTTTGAATGCAAGTTTGGGGGACTCGTTCATTAGAGATGAGATCGTTCTTCGCAGACCGCACCAATGTCACTTGAAATCGCTTGACAATCCCGGAAGTTCTTGAAATATGTCGCATTCTGCTCGGAGTTTGAGTGGATTGCCTGGGCTTCAGAAGAAGTACGTCCTTGATGTGGGTTTCAATACAAATTCAAGGGAGTCCACCCACCTCTTTTCTCTTTCCCCACTCATCTTTCAACCGCCAAGGTTTGCAAACCAGAGCTTGCTATGACTTATGCGCATGTTTTCTGATGCGTTCTTTTGCCCACTTTTCGATTAGGATGCATTTAAAAGCATTCCGAGGCATTTCCCAATCATGGGCTAATCACTGCAATTTCAAAGCGATTTTAAAGCGCTTCCACAGTTGTCTTTCCAACGCCACAGTGGCCAAACAAGGGCTACGACGTTGAAGATAGACTGGATGGCACAGTTGCTTAAGCGCCTGCCCCAAGTTAGAGGGGTTCCAGGTTCGAATCCTAGTGAAAGCAAAGTTAACACGCTTATATCCGGTTTTTCAAATCTGGTCCTGTCACCATTTACCGTTGGGATCAAATCAAACGGCGCTGTCTCTGGAGCGGTCGATCAGTGGTAGTTGTCTGACTGTGGGCATCACAATGGACCAACATAGCCTAAGTGTGCTGGTTAATTCACTACCAGCCCTCTTACCTAAAGGGCACCCCAGACTGTGGCGCCACGAGAAGAAGAAGCAGCACTTTACCAACTCCTCTCTGCTTTCCTTAAAGTTTACTCATGAAGGGTCTCTGCCTGAGACACGTCAGACTTCCATGCCCTGCGGTCCCGGGCACGTTGCTTCCAGTTATCCAGACCAAGCGCTCTGACATCCGCGATAGCTTTGTCCTTGAAACGGAGGTTCGGTCTTCCTTTTCTTCTCTTCCTTCCTTCAAATTTCCTGGTACTTATTTCAATTCATGATCAAACTCATCCTCGTCGCTTAAAATTCCCAATTTCCAGTCACAGTTCACTCCCGTCCCCTCAAAAACCTCCCCGCCCATATCAAGAGCCTTGATATTCGCATGTTACGCATGGATTACTCCAACTATCTCCACGCCGAATATATTATTCATGCAATCTCGAAGCCACAGCCACCTCCGCGACTCTCCACCTCCTCCGCACACAACAACGATCCGGCCCCCGGCGCCACCGCCACCGCCACCGCCCGCCATTCAGCCCTTTCTTCGAAGTTCACCTTAGAATTCCTCAGAAACATTCTTCAACGTAAAAATCTTTGCAAAGAAAAATTCCTCAGATTTCCTGCACCGAAAACACTTGTGTCCTTAAATTTTTAATTCCTCGACATTCCTACACGAACCGACGCCGGGCCCTTGTCCCCCTCTGCCAACACCACAATTTTTATTGCTTACCTCAAGTAAAAGCCAATCATTTCTGCCAGGTGCTCTCTGCACATGAGCGCAAAGGATAACCGTCACAAGTCGACAATTCCCTGTTTGTGTTTTTTTTTGCTTTTTATTCCTTGTTGCTGCTTCCTTCGTGTAGCTCTCCTCCTGGCAGGTGGCGAGGGCGAGAGTGGAAACTTTGATAGAGAGGACTCGACACGAAGGTAAAGGGCAAAGGCAAAGTTACCGCAACTCGCTTAAAAAGCAGCCTGCGGCGCCGACCGTGGCGGTGGGTGGCATTACCTTTTGGTGCCAAAAGCGGTTTGCTTGAAATGAATTCCACCCCCGCCGCCCAATCGACACGGCGCTTGTGTGTGTGTGTGGTGGGCAAATAAAAATCGCGCATTAAAAATGTAAAACGACAGAGAGCGAGTGAGAGATTCAGAGCAACAGGGCGGTGGCGGTGAACGCGGGCGGACACAAATTTCCCACATGTGGTGTGTGTTCGGAGCACCCTTAGGCTGTGTGTAGGATTGTGTTTTTTTTTTTTTGCTCCCGTTTGCAGTGTAAAGCCGTCGTGCTGGAGCTGACTGTGAGCAAAGGAGTCGCAGTCAGAGTCGGAGTCGAAAACAACGTTCTCGACAAACAAACATGTGAAACGACGAACCCTCTGCCGGGCCGGGAACCCTCCGGTAACCGCGCGAAACCAAAACGAAGTGTTGGCATAACAATAAAATTTTAATGGAGTTCAGGCGCCCCCTGGACCCTCGTTTCCCTCCACTCACTCATGTTACACGGGCCAATTGAGTGCGATCATTGTCGTCATCGTCATCGTCTTTAACATCATCATCATCATCATCGTCGTTGTCGTCCTCGTCGTCGTTGTCCTCCTCATCATCCTCGTAGCTATCATCATCATAATAATAACAGTCATCGTGAGGCCATTGCTCGGCGCACAGTGTTCAGTCCCGCCGCCGACAAGGACGACAATGACGACGCCGTTGTCGTCATCGGGCGACATCATCATTTCGCCGAAGACATCGACTAACAGAGAGAACCACCGCATAAGCAAGGACATTATTTTTATTCACGTTCTTCAGTTCAGCTACGTTGTGTGCGTTACAACTTGCCACACTATGTGGCGGGACATCAAATCAAATTGTATCAAGCAGTCACTCATGCAATGCTGAAGGACTAAATTAGCTGTCAAATTGTTCATAAAACAGGACACTGGACGGGCCACCACGCGGACGGGACGACACCGCCGCTGCCACCGTCGGTGGAGTGGCCAACGATGCCGCAATTATAATTGTGACTCAAGGATGTTTAATTTTTATCACGCAGTCTGACTTTGTAGGGGATTGAGTGGCGGTGTAGTGGATTGCATGTGTGACCGGGGGAAACCCCTTCCGACAGTAAAAACTAACGATCGCATATGGACAGCACACATATGCGCACACGTACGGGCAATGGGGCGTCCGAATTGGGTACTCGTTTGCGGCCAAGGTGATGGAGGCGGTGGCGGCGGCGGTGGTCGTAGTCGGTCGGTTGGTTTTGGTTATATGACTGAGATTATGGGACAGTGTTATGGCGGGTGGTTTCACCGACAGATGCACTGGATAGTGTGCGAGGTAAGGCGAATCTTCGGAATGCCTCTGATTTGAGGTCGTTGCTGGGACGAGGGCCGGTCGTTTGACGGGAGGCATTGGATTTTATGGACGCTCGTTGCAGGGAATGGGTGATCAATTAGGCTCTTTTTATGACCACATGATGGGGGGCAAAGAGTAAATGGGTTCGTGATGTCGTCAATTCGTCAGAATGGAGAGTTTGAGATCTAAGTGAGTGAGATTTGAGGGCTGTCAATGTGGACTGTTTTACGACCTGCTTGGGTTTTGTATTGTTCTTTTTGGTAACTATGCGTCAGTGGTGGGGGGAATGGGTTTCTTCTTAGTTGTCATTTCAGGAGATTGCGGGAAATGAAGGAAATGTCCTTCGATGTCCTAGGTTAGGTTAGGTTAGGGGGCATACTTAGACCATGTTGGTCCATTGTGATGCCCACAGTCAGACAACTACCACTGATCGACCGCTACAGTGATAGTGCCTTTCATTTGATCCCAACATCAAATTGTGACTGGACCAGATTTGAAAAACCGGATAAAAGTGTATTAACTTTGCTTTTACTGGGATTCGAACCTGGGACCCCTCTAACTTAGGGCAGGTACTCCTCGATGAAACTCGAACGTCTGTCACCAGCGCCATCCAGCCCTTTAAACAGCTTCCTCTCTGCGTCCACTTACGGCGTCTTCTACCAAGTGTACCACGAATTCTAAGGACTTCTGACGATGGTTTGTCTTCTAAGATGGCTAGGCCATGTAGAGCGCATGGATAACACTGCTCCACCACGAAGAGTCTTCGACTCCGTGACTCGATCCAGAGGACTTCCACGAAACCGATGGCGCACACAAGTGGAGAAGGACCTCAATTAACTTGGCGTCTGTAATTGAAGGCATGAATGATTCAATGAAGCAGTTCTGCAAACGTCTTTCCGGATCTGAGGCATGGGATAACATTTTTGATACACACCCTCGTTTGAGTTATCCTTTGAAACATTCTTAAGGATCTGAGGCACCTCTTGCATGGGCTTAGGCTTGGGCTTCAGTTTTATTTTGAAAAAATTGTACAGAGCTACTCTTCAAAGCTCGAATTCAAGTTGAGGCGCTAGAAGCTGAATAGACGTCCAATTGGGGCCCAAAATTGATTCAGGCAACTTGGCCCAGAGCTCCTCTTCAAAGCCCGACTTCAGGTTCAGGCGTGGGAAGATGAGTGGACGTCCAATAGGGGCCCAAAATTGATTCAGCTAACTTGGCTCAGAGCCTGACTTACGGTTGAGGCGCTTTAAGCTGAGTAGACGTCCGATTGGGGCCTAAAATTGCTTCAGGCAACTTGACTCAGAGCTCCTTTTCCGACCCCGACTTCAGGTTCAGGCGCTTGAAGCTGAGTAGAGGTCCAATGGGGACCCAAAATGTATTCAGCCAACTTGGCTCAGAGCCCGACCTCAGGTTCAGGCGCTTGAAGCTGACTAGACGTCCAAATGAGGCCCAACTTGGCGTGCGTAATTCAAGGCACCTGTCTAACGATCGTCCCAGCTGAAGAGGCTTGTTCTTTGAGGTTCAGGTCCACTCCGGACTGTAGTGCCATCACAAGAAATAGAAGATGTTGCTGGGGAGGACTGCGCTATGTCCCGGTCTAAGATTTATCCCTGAAACACTCTCAGCTCCAATGAAAAAACGACGCCATATGCAATCAGTCTCCATCATTCCTCCACAGACATTGCCCACTCAAAAGTGAGCACATTCCATTAAGCTCGAGCGACAAAAAACACAACAGAACTGGAAAAAAAAAGTCCCGCATTAGCATAATTGGCAGGATATTGTCGTTATTAGCAATAAATACCAATAAACACCTACAGCAGCGCCCACCGAACAGCGGGCATATGACAAAGGTGGCACGCTAAGCACATTGCCGACTGAAATTAATTACAATTTCATCGAACTGCCAAAGAGGCAGTCGCCCCCTCTGACTCCTCCTCCCCATCTGTCTCGTGCTCCCCGGCGAATGGAAATATTAATTAAACCAAAAACGCACTCCTCCTCCGCCCCAAAAAACACAGACGCATGCACACAGTACGCGCTCTGGCATGACACTTACCTGTCAACGACCTTATTTCAGGGCCGGCTTCATTCAGGCCGCTTTTTTGCGCCTCCCTTCCTGCCACTCCGTGGAAATATGTATGCATGTGCCTGTAATCGTCATTCCGCATGTAAATGACATACTTTAGCCGAACAGTCGTCCAATACCTTAACACCACCCCCTCGTGGGGCGTCCTGACGTCGGTGAGGGGCGCTTTTTGGGGAGACCGGAGCAGGGACACTGTGTGCAAGTGTGGCTCATTTAAAATTTATTACAAATTTATGAGCGGAAGTTATTTTACAACGTTGACAGTTTTACAGTGCGTCATTCATTCAGGAAAATCGCAGCGAGCATCGGACGCGTTGACGGCGGTGGCGGCAGCATCACAGACCTCTGGAGGGGGTGGGTATGTCTGCGTGTGTGTGTGTGTGCGCCCCGTCGCATTGTAACGAATAAATTTTAAATTAATTTCTCCGCGTGATGTTCGCGCGGGCTTGCATGGCAAAGCCAGACGACAGTCATTCGATTCAGAGATTCACATCCCTCGGAGAGAGAGAGAGTCTATGATGTACCGTCAGTCTGGTGATGATGCCGCCAGGAGAACTATCAACATCAGCGATGCAATATAAAGTGAAGCATTGCGTGTGAGTTATTGTTAATCGCGATGACATGACGTTTTCGGTGCACACAACCGTTGCCGCCGCCGCCGCCGCTGCGCTGATGCCGCTCTGGGAATGGTTACATCTCAGCCCTTTGGATGGATAGGCGCGCCGAAAACGCGCCGCGATTTCAATTCACTGGAGGGTGACGCGCCCACCGCGGAGAGTGGATGCGAAATGGGGGCAAGCGAATGTCTGTCGATGGATTTATGAGAGGCAGGATGTGTCACAGTTTTTCGCGGACGAAACCGTTGTAAATGTCAAGTGTGCTTTGGGTGACATTATTCCCTTTCCGCTGCAGACGAGACTGCCGGGGATGGTGTTTGAAGTTCGTTTGACGTGAGCCCTAATGGATGGCAATTGTTGTGCGTGGCTGCGGGGAGATCAAACGGAGCACCGTCAGGTGGGCGGGAATTCCGTGCCAAACGCAACATTTTTTCCTATCACTGCGGGCGTGGCATTTTTCAAATTGAATTCCTGCATTCTCTGGTAATTTCTCTCCGCTTTAAATATTTGATTCGTTGTCAAGTCATGAGAGAGGGGTGGGGGTGGTGGGGGTGGAAGTAGCCGGTATGTATTTTGAAGCGAATTACAAAAGCCCCACGGCGCTCTTCACAGAAGTTCAAACAACTCCGCGCGCGCTTGTTTAAAGTTTAAGTCTGACAAGGATGTCAGGCTCCCTCCGCCAACTATGTACATCATCCCCCCACAGGTCGAGGGGGGTGTAATTAATATGCCCCAAGGGATTACGTAGAAAAATTAGAAATATCATCGCAACGAACGACGAGAACAAGGAGGGCAACCAACCAACGGACGCGGGTCGATGGAGGACCTCGGTAACGATTGAAGGAAAAGAAAGAAATGTATCGAACGGAAAAAGCTTGCCAATTTATTGGACTTTACTTCAGTTCGCCTCCTCACTCTCTCGCGCGGCCATTCCTCAATCGCAGCAGTCAGTCACATCGCTCGGTCGGGGAAACGCTGACGCTTATACAACAAGTCAATCGAAACCGCATTGAAACAGGAGAGGACGGAGAGTCTCCGTCTCTGGGAGCAGCAGGCCCCCAAGGACTTAGACTGCTAATTAGAAAAAGTTAATTAAACAATATTTTGTGAGCTTTTTTCTTCCTCCGCTCTGTTTTTTCAAATTAATTCAAAGCGACGCAGTCTGTTGGTGGGTAGGGCAGGGGCCAAATGGGGAAGTCGGTGGCATCGAATGAAAGGACTCGGGGGATGTTGGCAGGGAAGTTCATTTTGACAAGTGGCGGTTGGAGCTGGAGTGATGCGTTTTTGTTTCGATTCGCAGGCAACTCCAGGGGATGCACTGTAATCTAATTAAGGAGCAGGTTTAGGGAACTTGTTGGAACTCGAATTCAGTCAGAGTTCAATGAACGGATGTGGCAAGTGTCGAGAGGCATTGACACCAAAGTGGCACACCAACCATTCAAAAACCACCCGTTTCCCGAGATCATTGCCCTCAAGTTTTACAAAACCTGTGGCGCCTTACGCTTCGCTGCGAGTGCGAATGAGGAACAATTTGTGAAGGGATTCGCCCCCCTTCTTCCGTCCTCATTGCACCAACTAGTCATCGTCCCAGAAAAGGAAACAATTTCCAAGGAAATACATGTGTTTGCTCTTTTTTTTCTGTTCCGCTCTTGTTGCATTCAGCCGACCGACGGGATTTAATATCACTCACACTCCGCCTGTGGAACCATCATGTCCTACTCTCATTATCATTAACGGAATAACATATGCCCCCCCTACACACTCTCGACGAGATTGCCATTCGCCACAATGACGACGACGACGACGACGACAACGATGCTAACGATGATTATGACGACCGAGAATAGACTGAGAGCCCCACATGCACTCGGTGTAGTCCTTCTTCACCTTCTCAAGGATATGTGAGTGTTCTTAACAACCTCCATTTCCATAATTTCATAGCACGTTAATTAAAGCGCAATTGTATTAGTTGCACATTTCCCATGTGCGTGTTAGCTGCTGCTGCTGCTGATGCTGTACCCGGTGTGGGTGGCTGTGTGTGTGTATGTTGCATACCTCTCATAAGGACTTGAAAGTAAACGGGATGCGGTAAGGGTTAGCGCATAAAGTCTGCTCTAGTTCACACGAGATAATTAATAAAAGGCAAGCCAGGCCAAACACAGAACCACTATCTCACCCCCTCACCCCTCACCACTCACCCCCTCACCCCCTCACCACTCACCCCCCCAGAGAAGGGGGAAACATCAAGAATTACAAGAACAGCCAAGTTGAGCAAAAACAAACACGTACCCCCTATAAGTTGCATACTTTCAGGCGGCACGGGGAGACGGAACTGGGAAAAAAACCCCGTGTATGCACCCCTCTCGTGAGTGTGTGGGGATCTGAATTTGAAGGAAAAACACATCCGCACCTCGTTGCATCCCCAACTCTAAATGAGTCCCGTCTCTCTGGGGGAATGATGGTTAAACAAGCCATTGAGAGCCACTACCATTTGTGGTTGCACTCTACTAGTCCTTGTCACCGGGAGGACTTGACTCATTCTGGCTCTGGCTGAACGGGGGGGGGGGGGGTCTCATGCGTTCGAAGAAGGCCATCTCTGTGTGGAAATGAATATGTTGTGTGTGAGTGTGTGTGTTCACGGTAAGTAGGTACATAGCATGACAACAATTGGTTTGTAACAAGGCTACACTCGCATGGCGAGCAAACGAACGGCAAACGGGAGCGTTTGAGCTGTTCCACCGGAGCATGCTCGCCCCCTTGCGCTTGGTTAAGTCGGTTCTGTTTGCCCGAATGCTGGGGTATGTGCATAAACGGATCAAGGTACATGGCTTTTAGGTGTAATTAATACGCAAGAAGTGTTTGCTGCTGCGGCGTCCAAGTTCTAAGTCAGAAGTTTTTGTCAAGAGCCGCGGGGGAATGGGCGAGCACACCACGGTTGGAGACGCTGCCAATTAGATGATCACTTCAGTGCTGGGAGAGGGCAAAAGGCTGGAAAATTTGCGAATGACAAGCAAAGGGCAGTGTCCCCAGCGAGGATGGAAGTCCCAAGTGAGGAAAAGTTCCATCTCTGTCAAAGTTCTAAGGACAATCTTGGAGAGGACGTGTAAACGGTGTTCTGAAGGATGCCAGGTGTCATCTTTCTTTGAGGTGAGCGTCTGTGAAAGGCTTGAAAAGGATGCACTCTCTTCGAGCTTAAGGCGTGTGAATGGCTTGAAAGGAATGTGCTCTCTTTGCGCTGAAGGTCTGTGAAAATCTTGAAAAGGATGTGGTCTTTCTTTGAGTCGAAGGTCTGCGAGAAACTGGAAAGGGATTTCGAAAGGTGTCTCAACACAATACCAAGGTTCTTGCATTCCCTTTGGCGTTGCTTAACGACTTATGGGATGTTTCGCTTGTCGTTTGGGCACAATGGACTCATAGTAGTCTAAGTGAGCCGTTGACATGTTCTTCATGTCAGTAAGGGCTCCCATCTACCTAATCTAACCTTCGTTTGTCGGTGCCAACACCAGGGACCCCTACGATACGTGAAAAGTACAAACAAGTCAAGAACTCAAGCTTCAAACGAAGTTTCCCCGCATGACTGAAAGGGCTCTTTGGGCCTCAATGTAGTTGCTCCGCATGACTGAGTCTGAAACTGGATATAGGGCTCTTTGGGCCTCAATCAAGCTGCCCCGCATGACTCAGTCTGAAACCAGATAGAGGGCTCTTTGGGTTTCAATCAAAACGCCGGTATCTAACTTTTTTTGTTTTTCGGAGAGTTCTTGAAGCAATACTGGAGCACTCAGACTCGAAACTGGTCCCATTATACCGCCAGCAACCTACTCCAGTGCCCTTAAATTGATCCCAACGGCAAATGGTGATGATTTCACTGGGATTCGAACCTGAAAAAATGGTGACAAATGGTGACGATTTCACTGAGATTCGAACCCTCTCATCTGGGGCAGGCCGCGATACAGTCGCAAAGGTACCCTACCCCACGTCCGCGATGACTTGGTCTTTGCACCGGAGGTTCGGTCTTCCTCTCCTTCTCGAACCAGGAGGCTCGGATTCGAAGTCGCTCTTTGGAGCACTCAAACTTCTATTGTACTGCCAGCAACCTACTCCAGTGCCGTTAGTTTGAATCCCAACGGCAAATGGTGACTGGACCAGATTCGATTTCACTGGGATTCGAACCTGGGACCCGTCTAATCTGGGACAGGCACTTAACCAACAGCGCCCTCCAGTCATCACGGCAAATGGTGACAGGAGCAGATTTGAAAAACCGGATAAAAGCGTATTAACTTTGCCTTCACTGGGATTCGAACCTGGGAGCCCTCTCACTTGGGGCAGGCATTTAACCAACAGCGCCATCCAGTCGTATGGTATCTAACCTACTGCACCAAAGAATTAAGACAATCCACCAGAAATACCCAATTCCAGTTCCGCCACACACACAGTGGCAGCGTTAAGCATGCAATTGTCGCGTACTTTCCGCCTCACTTCCCATCGCCGACCGACGACACCCACGGTCTGATATCGCGCGTCCCTTACACAAATTATAATCACAGTGCTAATCCGTAAATGATCTGTTAATTGCACTCTCGTCTCACCCTTAAACCTTTTTACACACGGCCTGCCCGGCGTGATTCAACGAACAGCGACCTCCCACGTTCGTTTCATCTGCTCTCCACTCCACTCACTCCACTCATGTCCGCCCTGAACGAAAAAAAAACTGAAAAGGAAAAAGCGGGTATATTCAAAACGACCAGACGACCAACCCCATAAAGGACCATGACGACAAAATCCCCCCCGCCCCAGGAGGAGCGTAAAAAATAAGTAATATCCTGAATTTTACACGAGCGTGTAGGACTCTCCTCCAGCTCCGGGTACACGAGTGATTATTTTTAAAACATAATCGTGTGGCGTATCGTCGCACCCACTGATGCTGGGTCGTTCAGCCATGCGATATGAGAGCCTGTGTGTGTGTGTGTGGAAAGGACTGTGTCTGGCAAGAGCTGGGAACATGATTTTCGACACCTGCGGACCAAGACAAAACGAAAACCCATATCCAAAGCATTCACACGAGAGGCTGTAACTTTCGTTAGCGTGCATGTGAGTTACGGGCGGCGGCGGCGGGCGTGCTCTGCTGATGGGTGCTCGCTCAAATTGAATCAAGCCGTTGCCTAGGATGGGCAATAAATTTGCTAAAAATTTGATGTGTGTGTCTACGCATTTTGGGAGCGAATTGGGACTTTTGCTGCACAAGGGCACTCTAATGAATTACTCGGTTAGGTTCAGTGGTTGCCTGTCACGATGATGAGTCGACTTTTATGGTGTGTCACTTTGGGGCGGCTAAGTCGTGTGTGAGAGGGTTCGAGGAGGGGGGGGGGGGGCGTTTGTGAAGAGATGAAGTACGTCATTGGACTTGGAATTCGCTGGGATCCATGGCAGCTGTTGAAGAGATCGGTGATAGGGTGCTCGTGCGACTGTATGGCGACTCACTGAGACCACCAGTTGGGTCCATGAGCTTCAGGGGAATGGTGTGCCTCCTTAAGTGTACAGCCCAGCTTCAAGATTCTATCCGCCTTTCCTTGTCCCATGTCCTCGCTTTTCAGATGGCACCACTCCTCGCCTGGACGACATCATTGTTCTCCCCGAATACGATGAGAAACCTAATTATTTTAAACATATTTGAGATTGCACTTAACCCACCCTCGGCCGGGCCTTGGGCCGGCAGTCACCGCCTCCCATTCGGCGTCCGCCCAACTCGAGGGCGAATAAATAAGTATTTTTTTTGTTAATTAATCTGTTTACTCTGGGCTCTCTTTCGCCTCAGCCTTTTGTTTTTAAATTAATTAAATTTCATTGTCGCCGCGACTCACTCGAACAACACTATTAGGTAGCCTCCTCTGGCCCGAGCCGTGCCGTTCACTTCGAGCCTCCTCTGGTCCGTAACGTGCCGTCCCGTGCCGTACTGTGCTGTGCCGTGCTCGGCTGTGCTATGCTCGGCTGTACCATGCTCGGCTGTGCCACGCTCGGCTGTGCATCTGCTCTCAATCCTTTGAGAGGAGTCAACCCACGAATGAAATAAAATAATTATTCTGGAGTTCATCCTTGAAAAGAAACACACGACGCTCCTCCAGCTGCTGCTTGCCGCTTGAGATCGCTAGCACTGCAAGGGGAGGAGTCTATTCCTCGGTTTGTTTGACCTCAATTGATGCTCGCCATGGCTCCACACAAAAGGACATCCACCTCCCACCCACGCCCCCCCTCCAGAGACCAACTCAGCATCTGGAAAATGAGAAAATAAGAGCCTGGATGACTAGATGCAGTGCAATTCACAGAATACACTGCCCCATCTCAGAAACGGTCCAAAAAATGGGCGCATTCACACGCAAAAAATTCGAAGCAGGGGTGGCAGGAGCGGGAGAGAGCATCCAACTATGAATAGGCCCAGCGAGGCAGAGGAACACAGGTAATAAGCATCAGCCAGCCACCCACTCTCCATCATCATCATCATCCTCATCCATTGTGGCGTACGAGGGGAGACAAATGTTGTCGTCCTTAATGCGCGCTCGGTGCGTTCGCATTCGCGTTCGCGTTCATCATCAGAAGCAGCAGCAGTCAACCAAGCGCCTGGCATTTTATGAGTTTTGTCCTAATTTTTTGTTACAACATAATTATTACGACAGAAAAGTTTAAGTGGATCCCGGCATTATCCGCTGGATACACACGCACAAACCCGGCTCAGCGAGGTGTTGCTTCACTTCGAGACTGATGAGGAAAGTTTCTCTCGTTTTTTTTTTTTTCATCTGCTCATCCGGATATGACATTTGATGGGGTGCGAGGGGATGTGTGTGGGGATGTTCAGGCAGGAAGAAGTGGACCTAGAGGACACCTTAATAAGCCATCAACTTAATGACAAGCGAAATGAGAGAATATCCTGAGAGCAGCAGGCTTGTGCGTGTGTATGTGCGACGAGTGTGACGAGTGTGACTGTAAGTGGCTTATTATGCTTTTCGAGGATTGCCTTGTGGATTTCACTTTTGTCCAAGTTTTTAAGTGCTCTCCGGGTGAAGAGCGAGTCAATCTTACAAATATGCCGAGGGGAGGCATGATGATGCACTTGGAAACTTGTGCTCGGCAAATGATAGTGTTTCGAGGGGTGATGATAGTGATGTGCCACAGGGCAACCACTTGGGACCACTTCTCTTAAGTTGTGGTGTTTTTTATGAGGACAAGTGTACAATTGAGCAGGTTTGGATTGATGGGGATGGATCCTTGTTTAAAGTTGGAAATTTGATGGGGGAACTTTGTGGGCATTGTTGGGACTGAGCGGCGCGATGGTGAGGCATGAAGGGGATAGGGAATGTTTGCAAAAAATAGAAACCCACGCGGAAATTGTACAAAACTTCAAAATTTCGCGGAAGAGCAAGGAGGAGATGAAAGCACAGAAGCAGAGCTGAAATGAGATGAATCCAGAGGCAGGCGCCGTCAACATTTGGTCCCTATTGACAATTGACTCGACGATTCGGGGAAAGAGGAAGCAATCTTGACTCGTGGGGAAATAGATGAGTTTCTGGAGAAGCACAGGAGCAGAGCTTGTGCTGCGACCAGCCTGAAATGAGATGAATCCAGAGGCGCCATCAACATTCGGGCCATATTGACAATTGACTCGTAGGGAAATAGATGAGTTTCTGTAGAAGAATCTAAAGATTAAACTTTTGAAATGTTTTCTGTTTTTTCTCGCATCTGTCTTCCATCCCCTCTCGTGTCAATAAACTTTCCAAAAAATATTCACTCTAAACCCCCACCACCTCCGGCCAACTAAAAGAATATATTGACATTCTCAAACCCCCCCGCCGTCGCAATCATTCAGTCTCCGTGCTCCTCCATCTGTTCTCACCTAGCTAAGGGAATTACACTAGAAAATTGAATTTCATCTCCTGCCAATGGCGTAAAATAAACGAACGAAAATACATCTGCCTACGGATCCATCCTCATGCCATCTTCTTCTTCGTCCTCGTCGTCAAAATCATTTTCTCAATATTTTGCTAATAATTTTTCCCGTATTTTCCAAGTATTTTCTTCTCTTCGTTCGTTTTTTTTGTTTCAATGAAAACACCACCCACCCGCCGTTGATATAATTCACACGCTTCCAGCATAAACTCAACGCCGTTCACTCCACCTCCGCCGGCACCACATCACAATCATCTCTCCACACACTGTCAATGTTGCCAATAATTTCATTCAATTTTTCGTCTCAACGAACTCACAGTCAATTTAAAAATAAAAATAAAGAAGGAAAATAAATCGGGGAAAAAAAAGGAAAGGACTCGACTCGAAGTTGTTTTTCCCTTCCATCATCGATGTGTTTGTTTTGCTCCCTCCCTCCTCCTTAGACGCAGCGGCACTTCACACCAACACGACACGACACACATTGTACGGAGAAGTTAAGTTCTTTATCCTCACATTTGCCCACACCTTCTCTCACCACTCTCCCCGCCATCGATCACTCCCCCATCATCATCATCATCGTCGTCATTTTAATATAGAAAGTCAGTTTCCCCGGGAAGACGAATACACTGGGTGCCAGGGAACACAGGACAGAGGGTCGCCGCCAGGAGCTAGGAGCAGAAGACACCAGCAGAGAGGGAGAGAGAGGAAAAAAATGAAAACAAATTGCAAACCGAATACCGAAGTGAATGTCATCATGGTGCGCATACTTACACTTCACTTCGTTACACCGTGTTTACACGATTTGTGTGCCCCCCCCCCCCCCCCCACCCCCTTGGCAGCGACTCTCTCAACCGACCCAGTGACAGTCTCTAGGAGCAGCCGTCTTGCGAGCTGAAGAAAACGTTGACAGATCGACACAGAGCCCTGAGAATGCCGTCGAACACACACCCACAGCGACCCACTCACTCGCAGCTCCACAAAAGCGAAATTCCTTGCGATCGAAGGCACGGATGAGTGAATTTTTAGTAAATATTGCAAAACGATAAAAAAACGCGGCGGGAGCGGGAGCCACACACTACCACACATTTCCCCACGAACGAAAGGACGAGGGGGAAATAGATTTTCAATTCTTTTTTTCGTTTCCCTCGACCCTCCACCCCAAGACTCGACATAGTCAACCAGCCACCCAGCCTCCCACCCACCCAGTCACCCAACCACCCAACCACCCATCCACCACCACTCCATCTCCTGCAGCTCCTGGGATTTTTTGTTGCCTGCCAAATTTTCTCTCTTTTGTTGTTGTCCCATCGTGTGTGTGTGTGTGTGTTATTATTTTTTCCTTCGCGCGTCCTTGATGGGGTTTGGCGCTGGGTGGTGGCCGATTGAAACTGGATCCCCATCTACACGCACGAGTGTCACTGTTGGGAAGGAGGGAGGAAAACACACATAACATCGATATCAACTCCAGCAGCACACACAGAGAGTCGTTGTTGGTGCGAGTGGTAAGCAACAGTCTCGACAGTTATCGAAATGAAAGGACGAACAGTAAAAAATAGAACAACAAAATGGAAAAAAAAAAAAACGCAGAATTCCTTTAAAGGACGAGTGTATGAAGAAGCGAAACGGATATAAAGCATTTACCAAAGGCAATTCCCTTTCTTGTGTGCGTGTGCGAGTGCGAGAAAGGGAGAGAGTCCTGTCGCGCTATGCTTCCGAGTCAATTTATTATTTTTCTGTTGTTTGTCGTTTGCAGGCACAGGATGTTACATGTTATGCGAGACGTGGTGAGTTCCTCGTTCGTCGTTCGTCGTTCATCGTTCTTCTTCTATTTTCATCCTCAATCATATGTGCACTTGAGTGTGTGCGTTTGAAAATGATGATGGCATCAACAAAGGGAAAGAAAAACGAATCAGGATATCAAAAGCCATGTTCATTGGAGGGGATGATGTGGTAAATTAAGAGAACGAACATCGGTGGGGGGGGGGGCATGACAGTGTCTTTGAAGCCGGCCCCCCATTAACGTCGTTTGATCGGACGAAACTGAAGGATGGACAGTCAATTGGGGGAGGGGGAGATGGGGGAATGACATTTTGTGAAGGATAATCAAGGGAAGCTAATGGCCTTTAATCTAGGCGGGATGCCACCAGTCGTGTGCATGTTTGGCAATCGAAACGTGATGAGAGACACGACGTGATTAGCTTTAATGAGAATCAAGAAGAACGAATCATTGAAATCAACGATGAACAGAACAAGCAGCTGCTTCTTCTTCTTGTCAGAGCGCTATAGTCAGAGGTGGACCTGGGCCTCGCCCAAGAAGCCTCTCCAGCTGGCGCTACAGTCCGAGGTGGACCTGGGCCTCGCCCAAGAAGCCTCTCCAGCTGGCGCTACAGTCCGAGGTGGACCTGGGCCTCGCCCAAGAAGCCTCTCCAGCTGGAGCTACAGTCCGAGGTGGACCTGGGCCTCGCCCAAGAAGCCTCTCCAGCTGGCGCTACAGTCCGAGGTGGACCTGGGCCTCGCCCAAGAAGCCTCTCCAGCTGGCGCTACAGTCCGAGGTGGACCTGGGCCTCACCCAACAAGCCTCCCCAGCTGGCGCTACAGTCCGAGGTGGACCTGGGCCTCGCCCAAGAAGCCTCTCCAGCTGGCGCTACAGTCCGAGGTGGACCTGGGCCTCACCCAACAAGCCTCCCCAGCTGGAGCTACAGTCCGAGGTGGACCTGGGCCTCACCAAACATGCCTCTCCAGCCATCAGCACGATCTCTCGCCAGCTGTCTCCAGTTTCCCACACCAAGCCGGCCGAGGTCCCCCTCGACTTGTCTACGCCACGTGGACGTCCTTTGTTGCGTTGTCCCACAGACTCAGAGTCGAAAACTCTTGTCCATACGTTCTACATGACCTAGCCATCTTAGGCGTTGGATCCATAGACGCCCGGCTAGACTCATGTCGCTGTACAGCTCATATAGTTCGCGGTTGAACCTCAAGCTCAGGAAGGTTAAAATGCCAAAAAGAAGGTTACAAGCCGAAGAGGAACAGGATTCTTCACTCACACAAGACTCCAACTTGGTCAACAGACAGAAGGTTACAAAAATTGTGAGAAAAGGGAAGCCTTTGTGGCCAGAATGTGAAGAACAACTTGTCCGTCGCGCTGTAGACTGCCAGAATTGAAGCGAAAATGACCCCAAGAATCGATGCTGCTTAAGACGGACTTGGTGGCACTGGATGGCACAGTAAGTTAAGTCCCCGCCCTAAGTTAGATGGGACCGACGTTCCAATTCCAGTGAAAGCAAAGTTAATACGCTTTTATCCGCAACGCCATCAACGCAAACAGAACCAAAGATCGCCCGCAGAACTTTCCTCTCGAAAAGACCAAGACACTGTTCATCCGCTTGGGATATTGTCCATGCCTCTGCGCCGTAAAGCAGGACTGGGATGATCACGGTCTTATACAGAGTCAACTTGGTCCTCCAGGGCTCTACTGCTCAATTGCCTTTTGAGCCACAAAAAACACCGGTTGGCAAGAGTTATCTGCGTTTGATCTGAACAAGCAGCTGCTGCTTTAGCCGATTTCCTCTGTCCTTCAAGCACTTCTTCTCCTGAGGAGACTGGGGGTAGCTGGTTTAGCCTGTCTTCCACAAACTTCTTCTTCGCCAGCAGAGACTGGGGTAGCTGCTTTAGCCTGTCTTCCACAAACTTCTTCTTCGCCAGCAGAGACTGGGGTAAGCTCTCGGAACCAGATACATTCTCTAATCGGTAACATTTTGCATTTGCAGAGCTCTGAAGTGAATTCCTGGAACCTGGAAACAACAAGTGAAGCAAGATGAGCTCTGCGAGCTGTGATTATGATTCAAGAGCTGCATCGCTGTCACATCGACTCGTGGTCGCTCGTAAATGACCACATTTCACGAGAAAAAGTTCCCTTTCTTCCGATTGATCCTTGTCGCTCCCTGGGTGCTCCTGTCCCCTGTACAGAGTTGCGTTGTGCTAGTAGGGAGGGGAGAGAGTAATGATTTCCTCATCTGAGGAAAAAGCGCGTGCTCACCAGGGGAAGGGACGTCATTTGTGCCGGAATGTAGTTCACCCAGTTTCTGTTCGGCTGAAGGATGTGCCAACACGGGTTTTCTCTTAATTATTTTCAACTTTCCACACATGTCCTTAGAAGGGTTTCAATTTTCAAAATTTCCCTTTGACTGTGTCCCATTTCTGTGAAAAAAACTAAGTTGATGAGTCCAAAGAGAAGGGGAATACCTCGTTGTCTGCTTGCCTGCTTCACTCTGAAGGAAGGAGGATACCTCGTTGCCTTGTTGCCTGCTTCACTCTGAAGGAAGGAGGATACCTCGTTGCCTGCTCCACGCTGAAGGTACATCAAAGACATCAAAACGCGTTCTCCTCCGTTCTGTTGCGGACAAATTTTAGGGGAAAACACATGCAACTTAATGAACCCCACAGAGTCCTTGTCTTTGGTCGCTCGTAGATGACCACATTTCACGAGAAACTGTCGCCTTTCTCCTCGATTGATCTGATGCACTTCCAGGGAACCCAAGATGAAGACAACTGCCGAGCTACAGATTGACGTTCTCTGGAAGCCTATATCGACCTCAGCTGTGTTGTGTTTGTCCACTGCTCGAGGTTGACACAAATTTCCACCGAACAATGTCAGCGCAACGACCTAATTTAGAAATATTTCAGTGCTTTCAGTGCTTATCCAACATCAAAAGTTCATTGGGTTGGATTACACGAACCCACAAGGATACCGCGCGTCCCAGATTAGCCAGCAATTTCTCTCTCATTTTCATTTGTGTACATTCCCCATTCGGCGGAGCCAAGGCAACAACTTTAATTTGAATCCCTCGGAACTCGTCCTCGCGCTAATCCCGTCCGCGCGCACAAAGCGCCCTCCGCCGCCGAGCAGTCAACCGCTCTCAAGGACGCAAGGGGAGCTGAGAAAACGAAAAAGAAACAGAAAGAAGAAAAAAAAGTTAATTTACTCGCACGAAATTGCGTCAAACTTAATTTAATTTAATTCATTTCCATCATCGCCGGAGCTGCCGGAGTCCCGGTGTGTGGCCCCGGTGTAGGTGGGCGGGCGGTGTGTGTGTGTGGCAAGCAAATAGGAAATATATTTCCTGGAAGGAACACACCACCAAACAATGGAATAGAAAATGATGACGGCGATGATAGCACCGCCACGCTCGGCTGGATGAAGACGAAGATCATTCACCTCGACTGCTCGCCTCGCTGCCGCCCGAGATCCCCCGGTGCGCTGTGCGTGTGTGTCACTTTGTCTTAGCGGATTGCGCGAACCGTTGAAGCGGCGAATAAATTTATGTGATGTTGTTAAATTTTTTGTAAATAATTGAAGGCCCTACACCCGCCCCCGAAGGCACTCCACAACACCCGCACGAAAATTTATTTAAATCGATTTTTTCGCTCGTCTTGTGTCGGAATTCCCCGTCAATGTTGTGGAAAATGTCCATTAAAGCGGTACCGGTAATTTTTTTGGGCTGCCAACAAAATTCCATTTATTGCGCTGCGGCTGGCAGAGGGAGATAGAGAAAGAGAGAGAGAGAGATGGATGAACGCCGTCTTTGGTTCATCATGTCATCAGAGGATGCGAGCTTTTCATTTCGAGGCAGGATAACAATTAGCCAAGGGGGAGCAGCAGCAGCGGCAGCAACCGATGGATTTTAAATATGAGCGGTCGAGGGATGAGGAAAAAACAAATCTTAAGTGGTTTTCCTTCGTCAGCCGCGTCGTGCCTCGCCTCCCTTTGCCATCACAAGAGACAGGAGCTAATTCTGGCGGATGAATAGTTGGACGCAGTGCGGAAGGGATGAGTGATTTCGATGGTGTCTTGTGCGAGTAAACTCGAAGTAAATGAGAAAGTGGGTGGATGGAGTCCACGTGCGGCAAGGATTTGTATTTTTTTGGCAGTTCTGCGGCGCCGATGGGGCACACTTCAGCTTCAGCTTGACGCCGTCTGAAACCGAAATGAAATGAAAACACGGTTAATTGACATAATTGATATTAAGAGTACATTTCAGACTCGGTTGAGATTGAGAGTGAGTGAGGGGAGGTGGGAGGGGATTGTGATGTCACCCACTTCCACTCAGAGGCGCCCATTGTGAAGAGGTAGATGCTAACTAATCGTGAATAGCTTGAGTAAAAACTTCGAGAGGGGACGTTAGAGAAAGTAGTCAACTACGTTACAACCCTCCCCCGATCCCTTAACAACCCTTGAACACCAATTAAACCATCCCCCAGTCAAAGCAATGCAAACAGAGATCCTTCTCGAATGGAATTCCCTATCTAACCCGTGCCACAAGCACCCCCACCCCCACCCGAGTGGTCATAAGTCTCAGCCCGTTGCATGGCTGTCCTGTCGCTTATCAAAAAGGAAATTTTACATAACATAAAACGTCGCATAACCTCGTATCCTCTCCTCTGTCTGGCGCACAGAGAGGACAGCCGCTCTTCAGCCACGTTGTCAGGCATAAGGGTTTCACTGGCAGCCAACCGGCAGCCAGTCAGTCAGCCATCTGTGTGCGATGTTGGCGGTGAATAACTTATCATTTTGTCAATGCCATTATGTCACACTCATCGTTTTAACCAGACCTCGCCCGCGCTCAGACGGGCAGAGATAAAGAATGTCTCTGACTAGCTGTTGCAGTGTTTACACGTTCATGCATGTGTTGCACATGAAAGCACTCTTTTTGCGACAAGACCCCGCGGCAGTCTACCTCATAAACGAATCAATAGACGACGTGTGTATCTCCTGCAGGATGTCAGTTAGACTGTCGGGCGTTTTTTCTTCCTCCATCGCCGGCATGTTTTATTCAAGAGCCCCTGCCTGAATGACGTTCTTGTGGCGAAGGTGGACACACGGTGCGCGTTTACGTTTGACAAGCCAACATCTGCCAAGATAATTATAAAACTTCTATTTGATGCAGAGTCGGTGCGAGAGCAAAAACCCGACCGGTGATGACTGATTCCCTCCAAGGGAGCCGGCATCCCCGTGGCCGTGTGTGTACAGAGTGGTTTTAATGCGCCCCCGTGCAGGGGACATGTGCGACGGGTGCTGATAGTGGGGATGTCCTGTTTGTATCCTTTTTGAGTGGCATAATTGAGTGCATGTGTGCACAATGCATTAATTTATGACTTTTCGTCCTTTTTTGCGTTTCATTTTTTGCTCGCAATACATCTCGTCCTCCCCACATCCTTGGTGCTGCTGTCCCCTGTACAGTGTTGCGTTGTGCCAGAAGGAAGGGGGGACGAGTAATGATTTGCAATGTCATCTGAGGATAAAGCGAGACCTCACCAGGGGAAGGGACGTCATTTGTGCCGGAATGTAGTTCACCCAGTTTCTGTTCGGCTGAAGGATGTGCCAACACGGATTTTCTTTTAATTATTTTCAACTTTCCACACATGTCCTTAGAAGGGTTTCAATTTTCAAAATTTCCCTTTGACTGTGTCCCGTTTCTGTGGAAAAAACTAAGTTTATGAGTCCAAAAGGAAGGGGGACACCTCGTTGCCTTGTTGCCTGCTTCACTCTGAAGGAAGGAGGATACCTCGTTGCCTGCTCCACGCTGAAGGAAGGAGGATACCTCGTTGCCTGCTCCACGCTGAAGGTGCATCAAAGATATCGAAACGCGTTCGCCTCCGTTTTGTTGCGGACAAATTTTAGGGGAAAACACATGCAACTTAATGAACCCCACAGGGAGTCCTTGTCTTTCCTGCACACGGAGGTGGGTATCCTGCTTGAAGGTGGCCCAACGAGTGGTTAAAGACTGTTCAAACGGGGGTGGCTTTGTGCAGGAAGTTCGGTGCGAGGATGCATAATGGACTGACGTGCAGCACTTATCGTGTGGGTACACTTATGAAAGGAATTAATTAAAAATGTGTTCAGAGAGAGAGAGAGAGAGAGAGAGAGAGAGAGAGAGGAGGAGCGCTCGACTAATTCATTGAAATTAACTAAACCGGAAGTTGTTGAAAAGTTCATCGGGAAAACTTTGTGACGGAAATTTTTGGAAACTCCTTTGACAAACGATGGCTCATGGGGGTTTGTTTTGAGGAGTCAAAGTCTCTTCGAGATGGACGGGGCACTTTTTGGGGAAAAGGATACATTTGGAGACACTTTTCTGGCAAGCATCGGGAATGATTGCGTCAGCAAGGGTGGACGGAGACAGATGTTGAGGCAACGGCAGAGGAGACAGACAAAGAGACACAGAGGCTGTGGCAAAGCAACGGCTTAGGTCAGAGGCAGGGAAGGAGACAGAGTCAGAGCTGGATAGAGGCTGAGGAAGAGACAGAGTCAGAGGAGACTTAGAACTGGACAGAGGCTGAGGAAGAGACAGAGTCAGAGTAGACTTAGAACTGGACAGAGGCTCAGGAAGAGCCAGAATCAGAGGAGACTCAGATCTGGACAGAGGCTGAGGAAGAGCCAGAGTCAGAGGAGTCTTAGAACTGGACAGAGGCTCAGGAAGAGACAGAGTCAGAGGAGACTTAGAACTGGACAGAGGCTGAGGAAGAGACAGAGTCAGAGTAGACTTAGAACTGGACAGAGGCTCAGGAAGAGCCAGAATCAGAGGAGACTTAGAACTGGACAGAGGCTGAGGAAGAGACAGAGTCAGAGGAGACTTAGAACTGGACAGAGGCTCAGGAAGAGACAGAGTCAGAGGAGACTTAGATCTGGACAGAGGCTCAGGAAGAGACAGAGTCAGAGGAGACTTAGAGCTGGACAGAGGCTGAGGAAGAGCCAGAATCAGAGGAGACTTAGATCTGGACAGAGGCTCAGGAAGAGACAGAGTCAGAGGAGACTTAGAACTGGACAGAGGCTGAGGAAGAGACAGAGTCAGAGTAGACTTAGAACTGGACAGAGGCTCAGGAAGAGCCAGAATCAGAGGAGACTTAGAACTGGACAGAGGCTGAGGAAGAGACAGAGTCAGAGGAGACTTAGAACTGGACAGAGGCTGAGGAAGAGACAGAGTCAGAGGAGTCTTAGAACTGGACAGAGGCTCAGGAAGAGACAGAGTCAGAGTAGACTTAGAACTGGACAGAGGCTGAGGAAGAGCCAGAATCAGAGGAGACTTAGATCTGGACAGAGGCTCAGGAAGAGACAGAGTCAGAGGAGACTTAGAACTGGGCAGAGGCTGAGGAAGAGCCAGAATCAGAGGAGACTTAGAGCTGGACAGAAGCTGGGGAAGTCTGTCTCTGTCTATCTGTCTGTCTAAAGCAGAACCGTCGCAGGCGGAAATGGTAGAGACAGAGAAGAAGACAGAGTCAGAGCAGAGTTAGATTTAAACAGAGGCTGAGGCAGGACCAAATGTGGAAGAAGCACACGCTTACTTTTTCAAAAACCGAGCCATCAGAACATTGTTCAGATTCGCAGGTGGCCCACGTCATTTCTCCCTCGAAAGTGGCAGCTAGTCTCTTATCCTTGTCCACATTCCCTCAGAGACTCCAAGAGCCCCACAGTCCCTCAGAAGATCTTAAGGAAAAAGAAAACGACTGTCTTCTTATCTTGGCACCTTCCTCCGCATTCAGCCCTCCACCCTCCTCCCCCCGCCCACCATCCAAAATAAAACATTTTTCAAAAAACATCCAAATCTCTGCAATCAGCTGACATTACGTCACACATACGCTTCCTGTATGTGCTTCAAACCAAATCACATCCTTCAAGGAAACCGAAATCAGATTGTGACTCAGGGCAGGAAAGGAAGACGACGCAAAAAAAAAGCGAGCATCTCCCCCATCCACACACACGTACATTCCCACATCACGGGGGGTGGTGGGTGGCACATTTAAAATGTTAATACAGGACGTATCCACGCCGGGGAAAAAGGAATAAGTTGTCAGCTTTGCTGAAAGACTATCGCTGCCATCATCCATCCACAAACAAACAAAGTACCCCCCCCCCACAGCCCGACGGAGAACATCTTTAAGGACGTAAGCAGCATTAAGGTGATGCTTACACCTTCGCCTCGGTGTGTGTCGGAAGGTTTTTAATGTCGTCCCTGTTATGTTTTCCGCATGAAGCCGTCGCTTCTGGTTGGCAGCAAGGACAGCAGAAGCAGGCCCTAGCCCCAGTGAGTGTCCTTGTCACCGCTGCTGCTGCCACCGCAACACCGCAGACAAGCACATGTACAGAGGGAAGGCATCCCCGCTTCACCCCCCTCCACCATCTGACGCTATCACGATGGAACTTTCCCGGCGAAAGGCTGAACCAAGGCCTCGGCGAATGGAATAATTCTTTAAGTGGATTTTCTAAAATTATTGCCAGAGTACGCCCGCTGAAAGTGGATGCTGCTCCTGCAGCTCCACGTGAGCCACCGTCTGTATACCTGTGTGCATGTGTGTGTGGTAAAATGCTCGTTTATTTATATTCCATGTGAGTTTACCTTTACGTCTTCAAAGCGAAACGAGGGCGCGAACGAACAAAAAAGGTGGCAGGACTCCCATCGCCCATCACCCAGCAGGAGCACTCCTTTCAAGAACATCATGAAAACAGGATAATTCACAGATTATTACATTATCACCTTGAATGAGCGCTCGTTGAATATGCTAAAGCCCTTCGCGTCGAGATTGGCTGGGGCGTGATGACATTGCTCGTCGTCCTCCCGCCTGCTCCTCATTACCTATGCCCCGTTCGTCTCTGCGGTTGATGCTCGCTATTGATGATGCATACGCTACAGCGAAGGCTTCCAATAAACACGGTTTGGAACTTTCCTGCTCCTCCCGCCACCCCCCGTTGATGGGGGAAAACAAATGCACTCGTGCATCGCAGCACTTCGCTGGCTGGCGTGCATGTCGATTGAACACGGAAAAAAGGACTCGTGGGGTGGGGGTGAGGTTTTTTGCACTCTTTTCGGTGATGGATTGCTTGTTTTGACTGTCAATTTTCGTGTCAGTTCATAGTTTAGGCGCAAAAAATTGGCACTGGAGCGCGAAACGAAGGCGGACAGCCAGACAAGGGGCTCTGGACGGGCTTAATCATGATTTGATTTATTTTCGAAGGCAATGGGATCTCCGGTACATGCAGAGGAAGTCCATGATTTATGACTGACCGGAAGGACAGCGGGTCATTTTTGCACAAATCCAAGTCGCAGAATGTGACAGAGTCCCACCCCTCGAACCTCTTTAAATTTTCATTTTAAATTCATCCCCAAGTCCCTTCGCCAAACAGACGGACACAGAAAGCGATTTAGCCCGTTTGTGTTTGTCCAGCTCACGGCTGGCCGATTGTATGAATAGTAACCAAACTGCCGGCCAGACCCCCACACCAGACGCAGTGCAAAGCCGCCCGCAAATATCTTTGCATCCAGCCGACCAAAATCCGCTTCCCAGAGTGCGCGCGCGATGTGCAAACCCATTTGGAGCCCATCGATGCTGTGTCGCCCTCGATGTCAACGATGCAAATCGTATTGAAATTCTGGTCAAGCAAATGACATCGAAAATTACCTCACTGATTAGGATTTAGCAGTTTGTTTTCCGCTCGGCCGCCGTTTACATACCCTGGCGTCGTCACGGATGTTACGCCGAAATGCGACGCATTTCAATAAGCCTGCTGATAGCAGAGAGCCAGGCACAGCTTCGGCCCAAAAACCGACCGACCGCCCGACCGCTCCACCGCTCGACCGCTCAACCGACCTCTGTGGTGGCGCGTTGAACAATATGTCGCTACGCACGGTGTAGTGGATAATGTGTCACGGTGCTTGTTGGGTTCACCAGCCAACAAAATCCGAATATCCACTCCCACCCACTGCCCGCATGGCCACGGCCATCGAACTCGAGCCAGAGCATTGGGAGGGGGGGGGGGGATTTTGTCATTCCAAAGCGTTTTTGCAGTCATCTCCCCCTGCCCAGGTAAACTTTCAAAAACAGTCCAGCATTTTTGGGGGACAACTCCGTTGCGAGGATTAAAGCGAAGCAATTTACTGCGTCTGTGGACAAAGGGGCGCGCAATTCAAAAGCAATTGTTTCCACCGCGCGCTGGCTGGTGTCTTTCATGTGGGCGCGAGTGTCCACCCCGTGCGATGCGAATAATTTTAATTTGACAGTCATTAGGATATTTTAGATGGAATCGCATACGCGCGCCGGTCCGAATTGTTTTGACAAACAATTTCGAAAATATTTCCATGCGGGCGGGTTTAATGAAACGACGCGTGAAGCTACCGACCAGACTCTGTGGCGGCTTTAGGGGGGGGGAGAGAATTATTTGGAAAAGTTTGCTGCCGAAATGTGGAAAAATTATGCTTCTCTCCGTGCAGTGGATTGCACTGAGCTGGCTAATCTCTGAAATGTTGTGTGTTGATGGGGTGCGAGTGTTGTGCTGGGCGGTGGGGAGGGCGTGCATGCACATGAATGGGAGTTGTTGCATGCGAGGGATTTTTGAACAAATTTCTGAGAAGTTCGGAATTTTTCGTGGAGCGCGTTGCAGTGGAGTGCGGTGCAGTGGAGTGCGTTGCTGTGGAGCGCGTTGCTGTGGACTGCGTTGCAGTGGAGTGCGTTGCAGTGGAGTGCGTTGCAGTGAAGCGCGGTGCAGTGGAGTGTGGTGCAGTGAAGCGCGTTGTGGAGCGTTGTGCGCTGCAATGGAGTATGTTGCAATGGAGCGCGTTGCAGTGGAGTGCGTTGCAGTAAAGCGCGTTGCAGTGAAGCGCGTTACAGTGAAGCGCGTTGCAGTGAAGTGCGTTGCAGTGGAGTGTGGTGCAGTGGAGTGCGTTGCAGTGGAGTGCGTTGCAGTGGAGTGTGTTGCAGTGGAGTGCGTTGCAGTGGAGTGTGTTGCAGTGGAGTGCGTTGCAGTGGAGTGCGTTGCAGTGAAGCGCGGTGCAGTGGAGTGCGTTGCAGTAAAGCACGTTGCAGTGAAGCGCGTTACAGTGAAGCGCGTTGCAGTGAAGTGCGTTGCAGTGGAGTGTGGTGCAGTGGAGTGCGTTGCTGTGGAGTGCATTGCAGTGGAGTGTGGTGCAGTGGAGTGCGTTGCTGTGGAGTGCATTGCAGTGGAGTCCGTTGCAGTGGAGTGCGTTGCAGTGGAGTCCGTTGCAGTGGAGTGCGGTGCAGTGGAGTCCGTTGCTGTGGAGCGCGTTGCAATGGAGTGCGTTGCAGTGGATTTATGCTAGGCAAGGGGTTCGTTCGTTCATTTAGTCGAACAAAAGTTGTGAAGACTTTAAGGCCTCGTACGGGACTTGGCAAGAATTCAGCTCCACGATCTGTACTCATCGGCTTAACGAGGATTTCCTCGAAACGCATGTCTGCCAAGAGTCCACACTTTCCTTCAGCTGGTTGCCATCTCATCCAAGGTCGGCTTCTTCGCCTGGTCGCCTGCTTTGCCCGGTCACCTGCTCTGCCTGGTCGCCCGCTGTGCCTGGTCGCCAGCTTTGCCTGGTCGCCTGCTTCGACTGGTCGCCTGGTCGCCTGCTTTGCCTGGTCGCCTGCTCTGCCTTGTCGCCAGCTTTGCCTGGTCACCTGCTCTGCCTGATCGCCAGCTTTGCCTGGTCGCCTGCTTCGACTGGTCGCCTGGTCGCCTGCTTTGCCTGGTCGCCCGCTTTGCCTGGTCGCCAGATTTGGTTCGTCGACTTCTTTGCCTGGTCGACTGCTTCGCTTAGTTGGTCGCCCGCTTTGCCTGATCGCCTGCTTGCTAATCGCCTGGTCGCTCGCTTTGCCTGGTTGCCTGCTCTGCCTAGTCGCCTGCTTGATTTTCAACAAAAATCATTCAATTAATCCGCCAAAAAGGTAAGCGTATTCCAAATCAATTACCTCAAGTCCTCACACCCTCCTGCCCTCTCTGAGGCATGTGCACCCCATCCCCCGACAGACCGGAATTTCGAAGAAAATAAATCCCGCATCGGTGTTCCATTGATTGATTCTTTGAATCTCCCGAAGCTTTGGCATTTTCCAAGGAAAATCCACATGCTCCCCCCACCCAGCACACCCACAGCAAACCAAAGCAGTTAGCCTAGTTTAATATTTGATTGAAAATTCCTTTTCGGATGTGGATAGATACGAGCACTCGTAGTTAGATGAAGTTCCCCCCCTGTGGCGTGATTGTTAAATATTCGCTTTTAGACAAACCACCACACCGCCTCCGCCACCGCCGCCGCCCGTCTCAGTTGACTCGAAGAACAATCAAAGTTGTGCCGGGTCGGAAGGGGTCGGTTTTTAATTAATTGCTGAACGTGCCCTGAGCATGTGTGCTTTATTGTTTCGCCTTCAGTTTGTGGGCGGGTAAAATTTACATAAACAGCGAAACGTTCATCAACTTGGGGTTACAATCCTTCACTTCTTTTGCTTTGGCGTTTCGCGAGTGGGTAGTGCGCACACCTGCGGTTCGCTGTCAGCCGTCAACAGCATGCGAGATGTCGTCCGTTGTCGAGTTTTCCCAGAAGAATCCCCCCGCCGAAGACAGTGCCCCGTGCTCCCACTCGAATTGGCTAATCAATGGAGTAAGTGTCTTAAATTCAAGAGAAAAATCAACAGCGTCCCAAGCCAATCACGCACATGTGCTTTGCATACCTCATCAACCCCCCCCCCCATCCCCCCACTCGTCAGTCGTCAGGAAGAAAAACAATTTAAAATCATCTCAACGCGTTCCTCTCCTCTGCGGGAGACTACAGCGGCGCCACCACCTGAAGTCTGCCGTGCGTGACAGGGAGTGTGTGTGGTGGTGGCGAATTAATGCGGTTCAGGTATGTTACCGCTAAATGCCAAACTCTCACACCCGCTTTAATATTTGCTAATTATTGCGTTAAATTATTGCTTTCGCATGTGGGGTTGAATCTTAACTGTGAGCTGTGAGCTGTGAGCTGCTCTCTCTGCCTCTGTTCGCTGCTGCTGCTGGTGGCGGTGGTGGTGGTGGTGGTGGTTGCTGCTGGTGACAGCTGGCGAAAGCCAAAACGAGCAAGGATCGGCGACGATGACGGTGCGGGTGAGGGTGACGGCAGGAATAGCAGCGGCGGCAATTATCTCGCTAAGAGAACCGTAACAATGCGATAATTTGCGTTTGCGATGAAAACAAGTGATTAGATGCCAAAATATTTCCAAGTCCGTGTGTTTTTCCGCTTCCTTCCGACACCTCCCTCCGCATGTGTATGTGTGTGTGTAGTTGGGGCGCGATTCGGGCCCCTAATTAGGCTGTCGTTGGCTTGGAAAATGGTCCCGCGTCTAAAATCATTATTATCTGTGTTTTCTTTTTTTTCGCGCGACTCGCCCCCCTCTGCAGACATTCACCTGCCTATCTGCAGACGCACGATGTGCGTGGTTATGTCATGGGAAATGTCATTTAATTTCAAAATGGCGGCTTGAGGGAACCTGCAAATCGTGTATTCTAATGACAACTGCGTGCGAGTGAGTGTGGGGGTGAGTGAGAGGGGGGGGGGGGGGGGGGGGGGTGTAATTGTAATTGCTAATTGCGAAGTTGTTTCGGTTTGGAGGAGGAAGCTTCTTAATGTTATCTGCGCCAGTTGACGGTGATGGTGATTGCGATAGTGACACGACGGCAGCGGCGGCGGCGGTGGATCCGATGGCTGATGGTTAATCCTTGCCACGTAAGTGAAAAATTAAAATGATGACAATTGGTTGCTGTATTGCCATGCAAATGAGGTCACACATGTTGTCTGTGGCGACAGGGAATGTTTGGAAAAACTTTGTAAAGGGTGTTCATCTGTGGCACGAGATTCGAGCGCTCCAGATGGGGGGGGGGGCGGGGAGACTGTTTGACTTGTGTGCCATTCGCTGAAGTTTGGCTTGGTAAGGTGACCTTTGGAGCATCAGTGTTCGACGATGGAATTTTCTTGAAAATGGAGCTGAGATGAGGACTCAGAGACAGCCACTCGCTCTGACATAAGACAGGAAAATTAGAGAGTTTGTTAGGATTCACTCGAGATGGCCAAACTTGTTAGATTCTTCTTCTTCTTCTGACACTTCTTCTTCTTACTCTTCTTCTTTTTCTTCTACTGCTTCTCTGCTGCTTCTTCTTCTTCCTCTTCTTCTCCTTCTTCTTCTTTTCTTCTTCTGCTGCTTCTTCTGCTTCTTCTTCTTCTTCCTCCTCTTCATTTTCTTCTTCTTCTTCTGATGGCGTTGAAGTCCGGGTTGACCCTGGGCATCTTCTTCTTCTTGCTTTTCTTTTTCTTCTTCTTCTTCTTCTTCTGCTTCTTCTTCTTCTTCCTCCTTTTCATTTTCTTCTTCTTCTTCTGATGGCGCTAAAGTCCGGGTTGACCCTGGGCATCTTCTTCTTCTTGCTTTTCTTTTTCTTCTTCTTCTTCTTCTTCTTCTGCTTCTTCTTCTTCTTCCTCCTCTTCATTTTCTTCTTCTTCTTCTGATGGCGCTAAAGTCCGGGTTGAACCTGGACATCTTCTTCTTCTTGCTTTTCTTCTTCTTCTTCTTCTTCTTCTTCTTCTTCTTCTTCTGCTGCTGCTGCTGCTGCTGCTTCCTCTGCTTCTGCTTCTGCTCCTTCTGCTTCTGCTCCTTCTTCTTCTTTTCTTCTTCGGCTGCTTCTTCTGCTTCTTCTTCTTCTTCTTATCCTTTTCCTCCTTCTTCTTATGATGGCGCTAAAGTCCGGGTTGAACCTGGACATCTTCTTCTTCTTGCTTTTCTTCGTCTTCTTCCTCTTCTTCTTCTGCTGCTTCTTCTGCTGCTTCTTCTTCTTCCTCCTCTTCATTTTCTTCTTCTTCTTCTGATGGCGCTGAAGTCCGGGTTGAACCTGGACATCTTCTTCTTCTTGCTTTTCTTCGTCTTCTTCCTCTTCTTCTTCTGCTGCTTCTTCTGCTTCTTCTTCTTCTTCCTCCTCTTCATTTTCTTCTTCTTCTTCTGATGGCGCTAAGGTCCGGGTTGAACCTGGACATCTTCTTCTTCTTGCTTTTCTTCTTCTTCTTCTTCTTCTGCTGCTGCTGCTGCTGCTTCCTCTGCTTCTGCTTCTGCTCCTTCTTCTTCTTCTTATTCTTTTTTCTCTTCTTCTGATAGCGCTACAGTCTGAGTTGGACCTCTTCTTCCTCTTTTTCCTCCTCTTCTTCTTCTTCTTCTTCTTCGTCTTCTTCTTCTTCCGCTGCTTCTTCTTCTTCTTTTTCCTCTCTTCTTCTTCTTCTTCTTTTTCTGACGCCACACTCCGAGCTAAGACGACTGGATGACGCAGTTGCTTAAGTGCCTGCCCTAAGTTAGAGGGGTCCCAGGTTCGAATCCCAGTGAAATCAAAGCTAATACGCTTTTCTCCAGTTTTTCAAATCTGATCCAGTCACCATTTGCCGTTGGGATCAAATTCACGGCTCTATCACTGGAGCGGTCCATCAGTGGTGTTAGGCTGACTGTGGGTATCACAATGGACCAACGTGGCCTAAGTGTGCTGGTGAATTCACCAGCATCCTCCTAACCTAACCTAACCTTCAGTCCGGCTTGAACCTGGGCCTCAACGAACAACTTGTTAAATATCCCCCCACTAAACTCAGATCACATGAATCCCATTGCCAACCAGTGAAATGAAGAAACACCCGAATAACTATCGGATCCACATGGTACCCTTGTGGTTGTCCATGAAAACTTTAAACAAACGAGTTTATCCAACTTCTCGAACATCTGTTCTCCCTTTCCCACAGAATACTCAATCAGTCTTGTGTATCTAATTAACCTGCCAACATTGCACTCCACTCCCACTCTCTCCGGGGCGGGGGTGTACACAAACAAAGGCAGAAAAATCCATGTCCACCCAGCTCCACTCGAACAACAAAACAGAGAAACAACCTTAAAAATCAATTATCCCCAACAGAATGCCATTTACAAGTAATTCCACAAGCAATCTTCCGCCCTACAAATGATAATTACACTCAAAACACTGCCCAGAAACCGCACCAATCCACACAGAGCCAGAGGGACAGAGAGACAGAGAGACCCTCCAGGAGCAGGGACACAAAATAAAAGTGCAAACAACTCAACCAAAAACTGTTCTACAAGTGCTCAATTATTTTCTCTGCATTATTCCGCCTTATCCCACCTCTTCTCACCCGGGATCCGTGTCAGCCAGCCGGGGAGACAGTCAGCCAACCAGCAGCTCCCACAGTTCCGTGTGTATGTTTGTCATTACCAAGTTCATCCCCAGTCCTCCGTCGTGCGGAAAAAGTTCTTCCTGTTCTCGTTCTTTTTTCCCTTTGCCCAACCAAAAAATTTCCATACTAAAGCTCATTTGCTGATCTCGTACAACACACCTCCGGAGCAGTGTCAGAGTCATCCCCCCTCCCGCCTCTGCTCCGCACTCAATGGAATTGTAAAACAATAGACGGCACACAGGGGAGGGGTTTAGAACCAACACTGGCAGCAATTTCCATTTGCACAAGTCAATGATTGCTTTTCGCACTCTTCAATTCTTGCCTGTTCGCCGCATGGCAGGGACGACCGGAGGATCCTTGCACGAAAAATTCTCGGATTCTCACCCGAAAACCTTTAAGAAGTGTAACCCATCTCCAGGCTTGTGTGTGTGTGCTAATTTTATGCGGAATTCTGTAATTAAAACCGCCTTCCAATTGCGGCGGCGTTCTCCACCGCCCACAGCTCTCGAGGAGACATTCCATTACACGGATGCATCAAGGATGCGACGCGCACACAGTCGGTGTTCGGTTCGGTGCAGAATGCTGAGTAAAAATCCGTCCAACTTCTATTCACTTTTCTGTCAAGTGTGCGGAACAATTCTCTGTCAAATCGAAGCGAGATCCCCCTCCCCCACAGCACACAACACCGCGTGGGTGCATGTGCCTTCCTGTGTGTGTCTGTGTGTGTGTCGCAAACGCAAAACGACGTTAAATTTTAAATTATGTGTAATTAAATGAATTACACGGGGGTTAACATCAAATTGCCGGGTCCTGAGAAGCAGGAAATAAAAGAAGGTACACCAGCCACCTCCAGCCTCGGTCCCGGCTCTCATGTCTTCATTTCGCATCCCTTTGGGGGACGACAGGGAAACTTGATTCCTTTTGATGGGAATCGGGCGGTGGGGGTGGTGGTGGTGGACACGAAATGTGTCATTTGCGTCTACCCCTTTGGGTGTAATGTTATATTCGCCCATCCTCGCTCCTCGGCCTGACTGTGTGCGAGGGGGGGATGAGATGGTTTGTTGCTGAAACTTGTGCTGAGCGGTTTTTCTTTCGCTCATTACTGACATTTTGCAGCGGCGGTTCGGAACGGGGGGGCGGGGGGGATGTGAAAAGTTTTTCACGAAAACTTTCCCTAACTATCTCTCTGTGTCACTGTATCCCGGGAGTGCTAGACTGTTGGCGACTTTGAATGGATAGGCGGTACTGCTTCTGCTGCTGGGGATGGTGCTGCTGCTGGTGATGGCGCTGGCGCTGGCGCTGGTGGTGATGTTGGCAGCTCTGGTGGTGATGAGAATGGAATTTTGCATGACGGATTCGTCAAATTATAACCATCAGGAGGCAGCTCTAGTGCCCTTCATCGCTTCAAGGTCACAATTGAACCGTAATCAAGTTTTCCAATGAAACCAGGACCACATCGTCTCCGAGTGTGGGTGCCGAGTACAGGATCTGACAGTTGTCGTTCCGGGGGCGATGATGATGGGCGAGGGTGCACAAGTTTCTGCCTTCGGGGCGACTGGGGAGGTTTGCCGTTTTATTTTCATTTATTGCCTTCAATTATGTCGGACTGGAATTTAACTCGAATCACTCTAAGGATGTATTTAATTAACTGGGACTTGTTGGTTTTGGGGTGTAATTGGACAAGTGAACGTGGAATTGACACATGGGCCGGGATTGAAAGTCGACTTTTTTTGTAATTTCATGTGACATGTGTAAATGTCAGCTCGGGGAATTAAGTCTCAAGGGGAAAATGTGAAATTGAATTGGACTGGCGCAAAGGACGTGTAAACAGTTAATCAGGGCGAAGGTGGTGCGCAGTAGTTTGACGAACAGGAGGGGTAATCTCTGCGGATTTGAAAGGGTTTTTGAAGGGACAGCGATGTGGCTCAATCAGCTACGGAATCGATGTCTTGTGGGGGGTTAGACTTTTGATAGGTTAGGTTAGGGGGCTGCTAGTGAATTCAACAGCACACTTAGGCCATGTTGGTCCATTGTGATACCCACAGTCAGGCTGCTACCACTGATGGAAGCCACTGAAAATTGGTCCCGAATCGTGCTTCATTTCGCTCAGACTGATGCGTTGCCTCCCTTGGCTGGGTTTGCAGAGAGTTCGGGTGGGATTTGGACCCTCAACGATGGAAGGGAACGATATCTCAGGCTTTGACCCTCCATGGGTCGTAGGCCTGTTAAGTAAGTAGTTGGGTGGGATTTGGAGTCTTCTGAGTCCGAAGGAAGCCACAAAATTGACAAAATTGAACCCAAGCTGAATCGTGCTTCTTTCCGCCCAGTCTGCTGCGCTGCCTCCCTTGACTGGATTCGCAGAGAGTTTGGGTGGGATTTGAAGTCTCCTGAGTCCGAAGCAAGCCATAAAATTGACCAAATTGAACTCAAGCTCTTAGTCGACCACCAGGAGAGAGTCATCCACTCTTTGGCCACTTTGCTTTCACTGGGATTCGAACCTGGGACCTGTGTCACTTAGGGCAGGCACTCCTCGATGAAACTCGAACATCTGTCAAAAAAGAGGTACGTAACCAACTTCGTCATCCTGCCGTACGATCGCCAGGAAAAGTCCCTTCAGATCCTTCACGAACAGACGGTCAATTTTCTTCTTGTGGGTCTACAGTCCGGGTACCTGAGCCTCAACCAACAAACCTCGCCAGCTAACATGATCGTTTGTCAATTCTGCACGCTAAGTTGGCTGAGGTTCCTCTCCACTTGGGTGCGACAGCTTAAAAGTGGATGTCCTCTGTTTCGTTGTCCTGGCTCAGAGGACCTCTCTAACTTAAGGCGGGCACCTAACCAACTGCGACATCCAGTCGGTGGCACTTAAAACGATGTTTTGTCGATGTAGAGGGGGAATTTCAACGGGAATTTCAGTGAAAACTAACGAAGAAGGGATTATGAGCTTTGGTGCATGTCAATGCGGTGTCGTTGCGAAAGGGGGCGTAGTTTTGTGGTGAAGATCGCGTCGACTTAAGGCCAGCAAGCAGCAAACACAGATCCTGTCCATTGATCGAAGTCAGAGGAAGAAATGCGATCACTCCCTGGGATCTTCTGTTCATCTGCAACCCCTTTGATCATCGATTGATGAAGACGACGCCATATCCTGAGATGAAAACGGCCAATCAACTGCGCCATCCAGTCGTCGAGGTTATGCTTGATCGAGGATTCTCCGGAATGAGTGAGACCTCACTCAGAGAAAGGGCCTTTGCGATGTTGTGCTGAATTCCATAGAAACCGCTCTGAATTCATAATTGATCCCACTTGAAAATCCCCTATCAGGTCACTAGCCCCGCCCTCGACTCAAGAGCTCCCCCAAAACTCCTCTCCCACTCGAAATCGAGGCAAAATTTATGATGATTCATAAAAAGGATTATCACCGTTCCGCTTTGTCAAAAGTCTGAGTGTGCCCGAACGCGATAGAGGTCAAGCGTTCCCCTGTCCACTTATCAGTCAGGCCACAATCCAGTGACTTCTCTAGGAAATGAAAATCGAACGACGCACCGACAGTCGAACAGGAACGAAAAAAAACGACTGAAAATAATTCAAGTGAAACGAATTCTTGTGGATTATCATCGTCATAAATTTCACAGGATTCATCAATCAGCACGATGAGTGTGCTGCTCCGCGGCTCTTGGGTGAAGGACCCAGACGAGATCCAAAAAAAGCACACACACACCCAAAAAAAAGAGAAAAACAAAGACTAACAGTTGTTCAAGTGCTATCGTCTGTCTGGCGAAAAAGTGGTGAGCTCCATCAGATCAAGGCTATCAGGATACCAATATCCATCGAGTCGTAGTGGGTTTTTTCGCCTCGTATTTTCCTTTTGTTTCAAATTGTTTCTCGTTTATCGGGGTTTATTAAATGATTTATGTGCGCTTTGAGGGGGTGTCTGCTGGAGGATGTGTCGAAGGGATTCGCGGGTGAGGCGAAGGTGTGATGTCCTTGGAGTCTATCGCGATTGGGGACATGTGTGAAGGGTATTTCTATTCGATTTCACTCGTTGAGACGTAGAAAGGATTATCGAATCAAAAGTGAGGAGCATGATCTGGCGAATCCGTGTGAAACGACTCTCCAGACATGACGTGGAGGGAGTTTGAGTCCTGTCGTCGGTTCTTCGTCTGCTGCTTAAGGCGCTACAGTTCAAAGTGGACCTGGGCCTCACCCAACATGCCTCTTCATCCTGCACAGTCTTGGGCTAAGTGCTTCCAGCGACGCACGTTCAGCTGATTGAGGTCCCTTTCCAGCTGTGCACGCCACCAGAGGCGTTATCCCGGGGTTGGAGTCGGAGATTTTCCGGCCCGGAGCGATGGTGTCCATTCGCTCTGCATGGCTAGATCTGAACGATGAACTTTACGGACTGTACAGCGACATGGATCTGGTCAAACGAGTCCGTGTCCCTAACCTACCCAGATGACCTGGCCATCTGAGACGGGAGACGCGGACTCGTTTGATCAGATCCATGTCGCTGAAGTTCATCGTTCAGCCTCCTCCTGCAAACACCATCAGTGCATACGGGAGCGAAGATATTTCGAAGGACCTTCCTCTCGAAGCGACCAAGAATCTCTTCGTCCGCTTCAGTTAGTGCCCATGCTTCTGCGAGCAGGTCTTGCAACGAAAGCTCTAATTCTTGTGAACCAGCAGACCATGTTGTCCCTAGTTTCAGAAGACCAACGAACTCTGGTTGAAACCCAGGACCAATTTTCACCCTCGTCGTCAAAAACAACAGATCCTTGCCTTCTCAAAACTTTCACGTCCCATCCGACAAAATTCCACGGTGTTCCGCTTCCAATCGATTTCATAAAACCCCCACCCACCCACTGGGCAAACATCCACCACTGGACCGGACCAACAATACGCTCCACAGTCTTAGCCAACTCTGGCAATTATAGAGCGCATAACCAAATCCGGATGCAGTGTCAACATCAGACTCATTCAGGCATCTCCCTCCCGAGTGGCTCCTCAAACACCAGGCACGCCCTCCCCCGGTGGTGATGGCAGCACCATATTTGCACTCCACCATCTCATCGGGTTCAAGACTGCGAACGGGCTCCGATGGCGAACCAAAAAACTAGTCTGTGTAGATCGCTTGTAAACATTTCATTTGGAAACCCAAACTTGATGCATATCTCATCCACACACACACACACGCAGTCGCCGACCAGGACCATGTGTGCGGTCCGAGGAGGGAAAACAAAGTTCGGATCGAAATGGAGTCTGAGGCGTGTGGTGTCCCCGATTTGCTTGATGATGGGATTATAATGTTGTCTTAGTGTCCTGCCGTGCCACCGGACTGAATGCGGCGTTAATCCTCACCTGCGGGCTGGTCGACTCCTTACACACTGCACACATGGCGGAGTGCTCGCCCGTGGGACTGCTCATTCAGATAAGTGGTGCATACTTTTGTCACTCACACCCGGTGGACACACACAAACAGAGGAGGAGCAAAAAAACAGCAAAAATCAAAATATTTCCCTTGCGAGTCCTCACCTAATCCAAACACCCACCCCCCGTTCGGCATCCATTTACATGAATAAGGACAATGGACAAAGTATGTTCATGATATCATTACTCTGCCTTGTCGTTGGATGTGAGTGTGACTGTGGATGTGGATGCGGATGCGGAATGGAATTTGGAAGTTTTTAAAGCGGCCACACACGGAGGAGCGTTCTCTCCTAAACCAGCTGCCCAGCCAGCCAGTCAGGCAGCCAGGCGGCAGACCGGGGAAGGGTCTTTCATTTGGGGATTTCCTGGACTTGAACTGGTAATTCTGTGTGTTGGTCAGTTGGATACATGGCATGTGTGTGTGGACGATATGATTGCGAACATTCCATAAGTGTCCTTCCCAGCAAACTTCCCATGCCCCGCCCGATTCCGAAGCTATCTCGGATCAATTGATTTTTCAGAGACCACCACCTTGCAGTGGTGTGCTGGCTGTGCTGGCAGGGACTGAGCCGTAGGTGGCGCTGGTGCTGGGGGTATTAAGAAAGTTTATTGCTGCAACATTTTCCAGATTTCACAGGACGTCAGGCAGGGCCCAAAGTAGTGTGCGGTAATATAGTTTGATTTGATTAGGAGGTATTAAGAGGTATTTGCCGGATAAATGTTGATGAAATCTGAAGAATTTCACTAAGCAAACATGTGATTCAGTGCATACGAGGGTGCTGTCGGGGATGGGGGGCCTGTGATTGGTGGGGACGGCGCCGTGGTGATGGAAAATTGGGTTTGAAAGGATGTGGATTTTGAAGATGTTTGGCGAAGACTTGGGCGAACACTTGGGCGAAGACTTGGGCGAAGACTTGGGCGAATCCTCAGTGCCACAACCGAGGGAAGGGAGGGGTTGGAAATTTTCTCACTTTAGAGTGGATTGAAGACGCAGTGGTGGGAGGAGGATGTTCATCTTTTTGAATTCTCACACCTAAACTGTGTGCATCGTGTCTGCGATGATTGCTCTGGGATGCACTCGGTTCAGTAACTGCATTCCTGCCTTTTCATGCGGCAATAATGGTGAACAGTCGAAGGAGAGTCGAAAGTGAGTCGGATTAGAGACAAAAATGAAGCGTCGTGAATGGAAATCTGCATCGAAACTGGTTAATTCAAGGGCTGATGTATTGTCAAAAGACGCCCCTTCGATCGCCATCAAAACTGGACCAAAGAACGTTGACCGCCGTCGAAAGTGAGTCGAATTAGGGACAAAATTGAAGTTTGAATGTCGTCCTAAATGGAACTGAAGAAATTTTCATCGAAAGCAGTTCCAGGGCTGGACGCCAAACCTGGTGAATCCGATCGCCTTCGATCGCCATCAAAACTGGACCAAAACGGAGTCGAAAGTGAGTCGAATTAGAGACAAAAATGAAGTTCGATATTCGTCGCAAATGAAACTAAAGAAATCTGGACTGGACTCAAGATCTGGTAAATCCGATCGCCTTCGATCGCCATCAAAACTGGACCAAAACGGAGTCGAAAGTGACTCGAATTACAGACAAAAATGAAGCGTCGTGAATGAAAATCTGCATCGAAACTGGCTAATTCAAGGGCTGATGTGGTGCTGCAATCCGTGGTTAAACTTCCCTTCGATCGCCATCAAAACTGAACCAGAACGCAGTCGAAAGTGACTCGAATTAGAGTCGAAAATTAAGTTTGATATTCATCGTGAGTGAAACTAAAGAAATCTGGATCGAAAGCTGTTCAAGAGCTGGACCCCATACCAGGAAAATGTTATCGCCTTCGATCGCCATCTAAACTGGACGAAAAGCAGTCGAAAATGAGTCGAATTAGAGACAAAAATGAAGCGTTGGGAATGGAAATCTGGATCGAAACTATGTAATTGAAGGACTGATATGATGTTGCAATCCCTGGTAAAACTTCCCTTCGATCCCTATCAAAACTGGAAAAAAAACGCAGTCGAAATTGACTCGAATTAGAGACGGTAATGAAGTTTGATGCTCGTCTTGATTGAAACTAAAGAAATTTGGATCGACTGACTGGATGACTGGACCCAAAACCTAAATCCTTGGTTAAATTTGCTTTCGATCGCCATCAAAACTGGACAAGAATGCAGTCGAAAGTGACTCGAATTAGAGACAAGAATGAAGTTTGATTTTTGTCGTGAATGAATCTGAAGAAATCTGGACCGATAGCCATCCTAGGTACCGGATCCACCGCAAGACCTGGTTAACTCGTGGTTGGACTTCCCTTAAATCGCCATCATGACGCGTCACAACAATCGTCGTGGATCACGTTCGTTAGACTACGCTACAGACCTTCCTCTCCACAAAATGAACATGACCCTGCACCAAGTAAAAAAATCACTTCTCATCCACTTAATGACGGCCACACGCTCGCCCCTTTACGTCGTCTTGACAAAACCTCCATCAGATTCCGTTCAGTGCCCATTTCAATTAATCATCTCACTGATCTATGACCTCCCCAGTCGACGACGAACACGCTTTGTCACATCTAATCAAGGACATCGAACCGTATTTACCATTTACCGCCCCAGAGGTGAAAAAAATCCCTTCCGCTGCCAAGAGATCGTTTAAAGGGTTAATTCCGGATCCAACGCAAAAAAAACCGCCCGCCTTTGATTCAGCTCTTCTTCCATCCTTCGCAATCCTTCCTCACTTTTCACCCAAAAAAAAAGAACACAACAAACCCAATCATTCTCCTCTGCGCCAGGTTGGAGGAATTTGATGGCATTTATTCGCCCCCCCCAAGGCCCACGGGGACGGGCAACAAGACCGATCCAGTCCGGGCCAACGAGGACAGTCTAACAATATTCAAATTTATGCTAATTCTCGGTCAACACGGACCAAACACACAAAAATGTGCCAAACAACAAATTTGTTGTTGTCAGATGGGAAATACGAGGAGACACCAAGAAATCGTATCCCACTTGTCTCGCTCGCCCTCTGAGGGGAATCAATAATTCACCGTGCACATCGACCGAAGCCACTGGTCAACCCCATCACGTGGGTGACGCACGAACTTCAATTTTCACCCCACCACCGACCGGACTGTCGGACGGGCGGGGGAGCAACTTTGTTTCAACTTTCGAAAGTCAACTGTCAGGCGAACAGAGACCGAGAATACTTCCCGTGGGAGCTGCTGCCGGCGGCGGAGCACGGGTCAGGAGCCAGCCCCGGGATCCAAGACCCAAAATTCCAATCACGTTTTTTATTAGATGGAATGTCATTTATTCAATTTTTCGGGGATATTACCTGATTATTATTCCCATGAAGTGCATGTTCACCTGTGTGTGCCGTACCTTTTTCCGTCGGTCGCCGGTGGCAGCGCAGGAGGGCCCCGAGCACCGCCCCGGTTCGTTCGCTTTCATTTACATTATCTTTGACTTGATTTGGGTCCTCGCCCGCTCTCCGGCCCACGGAAATCTTCTCTCTTAATTTTCGAAAAATATTATTCAAACCACATTACACGATGATTTATTAAATTATGTTCAAGAGGCAGGCAGGCAGGCAGGCGAGCAGTCGGCCCGTTTGGGGGAGGGCCGGGGACGAGAGGAAGGACCTCTTTTGTCCCGGGAAGATCGCAAGTCAACTGTGGGCGGATAAGGGGTTGGGCAGCAGCGTTTCGCATTTGTGACAAGTCCTCCTCCGCTCCTGTAACCGGACCGGAGGGAAAAACGTGCGAAATTATGATTTATTTATCCGCATGCCAGGCGACGACGACGAGGGGGATGCCGAACGAACGATGTGAGGTGATGGCTGCGTTGCTGCTGATGGAAAGAAATCATCTTAAATTTCTCCTCATTATC
The DNA here is from genome assembly GCA_930367185.1 of Myathropa florea. Classification (NCBI taxonomy): domain Eukaryota; kingdom Metazoa; phylum Arthropoda; class Insecta; order Diptera; family Syrphidae; genus Myathropa; species Myathropa florea. The sequence goes on along the minus strand of OV884005.1, from coordinate 2,393,598 downwards.
GGCTGATTAGAAGGCTGCCAAGGAGAGATGGTAGCTGGTGCTGGTGCTGGTGGATACGGAGGTGATTCTAAGCCATTTTGTCAAATTGTGATAAAGGATAATGCGACTTGAAAGAGTTGAATTTCCCCGAGATAATGCAGTGAGATTTATCCACGTCGGTGTGGCTAAGAGCAAACTGCTGTTCCATGTTCCATGGGCAATCGTTCAAAATGCGGTGTCGTTGGCTGGCGGGGTTGTGTTACGTTCCTTCAGAGGCACTTAAAGCGGTGGTTTGTCGATGGAGAAGGGCGATTTCAACGAGGACTTTCAACAGAAACTTGGAAACAGGCATTTATGGTTTGGTGACCGGCAAGGCGGCGTTGTTGCGAATCGGGCGTAGTTTCATGTTGAAGATCGCGTCGACTAGGTTAGGTTAGGTTAGGAGGCTGCTAGTGAATTTAAACTTAGGCCATGATGCTTCATTGTGATACCCACAGTCAGAAACTACCACTGATCGACCGTTCCAGAGACAGCGCCGTGTGTTTGTCCCAACAGCAAATGGTGACGGGATCAGATTTGAAAAACGGTATAAAAACGCATTATTCGCTGGGATTCGAACCTGTGACTTCTCCAACTTAGGGCAGGCACGTAACCAACTACGCCATCCAGTGCCACCAAGTCTGTCTTAAGCAGCATCAATCCTTGGTGTCATTTTCACTTCAATTTTGACAGTGTTCAGCGGGCGGAGCGAGTACTTCTTCGACGTTCTGGCGACAAAGGCTTCCTTTTCTCACGTAGTTTTGTGGTGAAGATCGCTTCGACTTAAGGCCAGCAAACAGCAAACACAGATCCTGTCCAGTGATCGACTTGGCGTACAGGAAATGATTGTCACACGACAAGATCAACGTGGCCAGAGCTTATCTACGGCAAAACAAAGAAGCTTCTGGCGTTGGACCGAAACCCGATCCTTGTGCTCGTCGGAGTGATCACAGGACACTGCCCCATCGGAACAATGCTCCGGAAATGGAATGCGGAATCCAGCGATCTCTGCCGGAGCTGCGGAGATGAGGAAGAGACCGAGACGATCCATCATCTGCTTTGGAACTGACTCCGTGTCAACACAGACTTTTACTCAAAAATGAGCTGCTTTCTTTCGAAAAGCCTATCGGCTTGCAAGTGAGCATGGATGGTGGTCTCCAGAATCGGCATCTTCGCTGGGCCAAAGATTCTCCAAAGAGACTGCGCCGACTTAGCGATTGAAGATACTGTCGACTCCCTCTAACTCGAACTAATTTTGATATCCCGTGAAAATTCGACTTAAAGGGAGTCCACTGTAGATCGGATCTTCTGAAATTCATAAGGAGCACGGGGTGGTTTCAGCCATCCCGTGACAGGAGAGGTAAGTAGATTCTGTACTCCAGAGTTGAAGGGATTCACAATGGGCCCTATGGCCTCCGAGTGGAAGTGATGCTTTAAACATCACACTCCCCTTCCAAAATCTAACCTAACCTAACCTCCTGTCCACTGATCGAAGTCAGAGGAAGAATTGCGATCGCTCCTGTTCATCTGCAATCCCATTGATCACCGATTGGTGAAGACGGTGTCAGTTCCTAAGATGAAACGGATCAACTGCGCCATCCAGTCGGAGGAACTTAAAGCGATGTTTTGTCGATGTAGAGGGGGAATTTCAACGGGGAACTTCAGTGAAAACTAACGAAGAAGGGATTTATGAGCTTTGGTGCGTGGCAAGGCGGTATCGTGGCGAACGGGGGCTTAGTTTTGTTGTGAAGATCGCGTCGACTTAAGGCCAGCAAGCAGCAAACACAGATCCTGTCCACTGATCGAAGTCAGAGGAAGAAATGCGATCACTCCCTGGGATCTTCCGTTCATCTGCAACCCCTTTGATCATCGATTGATGAAGACGGCGCCATATCCTGAGATGAAACGCAAATTTAAGCAGAAATTACAAATTCCAACTGCCTCCACTTACTCCATCCAATTCCGAGATCTCCAAACCCATTCGCTCCCTTCTCCCCATCAAGTTAACCCCACCGCTTAAGTGTTTGACACTGAAGATGATGTTGCCTATGCAACGAAACCAATTTCTTAAGAAAATATTTATCAGAGCCTCACCAACTACCCCCTGCCTCCGCAGCAACCAAACAAATTGCTTTTTCATCCAGGTCATGTGTACTTAGGTAACCATTTGTCAACCATAAAATCTTTCGAAAAAAGAATGTTTCTATTAATCAAACACGCCCCCTCCCCTGCCTCCTGTCTGCGGCTCTGTCACCACGGCTCGCGTCCCCCGGCAGGCACCAGTGCGGAGCACCAAACGCCGTCATTTGAGTTTTTCATCAATTATTTCCCAACATCCAATCATGCTAAAAGCACAGTAACGCCTTTTCCTGCCTCGGGGTCCTTCTTCGTGGCGGAGGTGGCTTTTTTGCATTTTAATAGAATTTGATTGTTCTTGGAGGGAGAACATTCCCCTGATCCATCGGGTCCCACAGCCGCCGACGCCGATGCCGTCGTTCGAGACTACCACTGCCGCCTTTGCTCTGCGGTCTGCTGTGCCGGGTGTTGTTGTCCCTGCGGTGTGTTGTGCATCTTTCAATACACATGCCGATGTTGTGTGCATGCAGAGCCTTTCAATTCATTTACATGCATCATCGCCTCGGCTGCCATCAGGCGGGTATGCCTCGATTCACCTCGGTGTCCTTTCGTTCGCCACTCACATCGTCCTCATCGTCGTCCACTTCACAGGCCATTTACCAATTTGCATAATAAAACTGCACTCGCTCGCAAAAATCTTGTTCTCCTGCATGTTTGTGTCCAAAAGGACCTCCCACACACACAGCCCCGGCCAAGATTGTGAAATCACCTTGAAATGTGTCCTCAAGGCATTCAACGCCTGCACTGTTCTGTATTTTGTGCCTCTGGTGGGCTATGTGTATCGAGTTGGACTCGGCAACTGAATATTTTGTATTTTCACATCCTCCCTTGGAGTATCCTTTTTCTTTTCTGCACCACATCGGCATCGGCATCAGCAACAACTGCAACATAGTTTCGTCCTTGTGTGCGCCTCTGGACGACTATGTGAACTCATTCATTCATAGCGCACTGCACACGGAAAGCCTTTTAAGACGATACGTGTGCTTGTGTGTGGGGGGGGGGGGGCATGAGATGTACGAGAATGTGCATGGAATTGCATCAAGGACGACCGTTCTTCTTGTTCTCGGGGAGTTTTATTTTTTCAAAACCATTCTCAGCCCCCGTTGGCTCAGGTATTTTCAATTGCAAGGCTCGCTGCAGCCCTGGGGCCTCCTCTTCTTGACGGTGTATCCCTCTTGCGTGTGTGTGTGTGTGTGTGCCAACTCTAAAGATGTTCATAAATTCTCTAGACGACGAGAAAGGACTACACATTCTTGCTAAGAAACAGAACACACCGATGCTCCGATGCGCTGGGAAACAAAAAAGAAGAAATGATGGAGCTGAGCACAGAGTGCAGCGGCTTTTCCTTGAAGCTCCTTGCAGCTTCTGTGCTCCTGCACACGGTCGTTTCCACTCGGCTAGCTGCATCATGTGTTCGCTGCTGCGGTTGAGCGTAGGTGCACGGGACTACTTCGTCGGGTAATTTCCCGAAGAATTGTTTAAGTGCTCGAACTTGCCACGAACACCATCGTGCGCGTGTGTGTGTGTGTGTGCAGGCATGAGAGATGGTTATGAGAGCCGCCATCGCAGACAAATATGGCTAATAAATACTTTTAAGATTCTTCGAGAAGGCTCCGGCATCCCTTTCATGGGGGAAACGTGAAGCGATGGAATGCCGATGCTGGCGTTGAATGACGGGCGAGGGATAGGGGGGGCATCGGTGGCAATTGCTGGAACGTGCTCTGATTGCGTCAGTCCGCATCGAATGGCGCTGCATACTGTTGCATCGGGAAAGTGATTTGGAACGCATTTAATGGTCGAAAGGCTTTTAGACTTATTGCCGGCAGGTTAATGGAGAGGTTGAGCTTGGAGCTGCTGTTCGTTTTGCTGGCCATTTGGTCGGTCGTGCTGGCGAACAGGTGGCTGAGGGAGCACGTGAATATTTAATCCGCTTTGAAGATACCATTCGATTTCAGTAGAAACAGCGGCAGCCGCAGAAGCAGAAGCAGCAGAAGCAGCAGCAGCAGAAACAGCAGCAGCAGCAGCAGAAGCAGCATCAGAAGCAGCAGCATCAGAAGCAGCAGCAGCAAAAGCAGCAGCAGCAGCAGCAGCAGAAGCAGCAAAAGCAGCATCAGAAGCAGAAGCAAAAGCAGCCGCAGCAGCATCAGAAGCAGCAGCAGCAGCAGCAGCAGCGGCAGCAACAGCAGCAGAAGCAGCAGCAGCAAAAGCAGCAGAAGCAGCATCAGAAGCATCAGAAGCAGCAGAAGCAAAAGCAGCGGCAGCGGCAGAAGCAGCAGCAGCAGAAGCAGCAGCAGCAAAAGCAGCCGCAGCAGCATCAGAAGCAGCAGCAGCAGCAGCAGCAGCAGAAGCAGCAAAAGCAGCATCAGAAGAAGCAGCAAAAGCAGCAGCAGCAGCAGAAGCAGCAGCAGCAAAAGCAGCAGCAGCAGCAGCAGCATCAGAAGCAGCAGCAAAAGCAGCAGCCGACCAGATGCAGCAACACCACCACCACCAACAGCACCAGCAGCAGCAAAAGCAGCAAAAGCAGCAGAAGCAGCAGCAGCAGAAGCAGCAAAAGCAGCAGCACCACCAACAGCAGCAGCAGCAGCAAAGGGGAATGAAGTGCAGTGGAGTGGAGTGGAGTGTTGTAAAAAGTGGAAGTGGATGTTTCGGTGGTTGGGGAGGACTTTAGGCAGTCGATTGGTGATGGCTATCGATTTTGGACGCGTTTGAAAATTCATCAGGTTACCGAAATGTACGAGAGAGTACTCAATCCGATCGAATTGGGCCAAAAAAACATCTTCAAATGACAAGTGGAGAGCAGCTGCAGCAGGCATTTGCTGATGCACTTAAAGCCGGCAGCATTTTGTGTCGAGGACAACGTTTAAATCCACTTCCCTTTGACAGGAAATCAAATTTCGACAAAAAAGGCGCTGAATGCGAAGATGAGCCTCCCTCATGAACCAGGGGAAACTTCATCGTTGAGCTTCCCTCAAACCATGAACCATGAGAGAAACTTCATCAAAAATTCAATTAGAGCAGACAAAACCCCCTGTCTGACCTCTGAAATCAGACAAACCACACACTAGCAGGCACGTTCAAGCAAAAAATCGTGTAGGTCGTTACCTCGAGACGCAGACTGTGGGGTTAAGCGAATCCAAAAGTGACCACGAGACGACGCCAAGAACAGAACTTACTTGCAAAAGTGCAATAATTCAACACGACGCAGCGTTAAAACGCATTCTTTTCACGGAAATTTAGTTCCATTTCACTCTATAACCCCGGCCAAGGAGACGTGCCTGGTCTCCCCCGTGCATTAAGCACCTGCAACTAAATAAATCTCCGCCACACCGATGTCCTGCTGCTGCTGCTGCTTCCATGTAGCGGCAGGAGGGATAGAGAGGACAGAGGGGAGAGAGAAAAACCAACAGACACCCGGAAACAGCGACCGGATGGAGGAAAAAACTTTTTAAGCCATTTTAATGAAATAATTACCTTAAGTAGATGTACGTGATCCAGACACAAACACAAACAGATTGCCCCCGAGGAAGTCCTTTCTTAGTGTGTATGGCTGTCTTCTGTTTATCTCCTCGATTTATTTACCGTTTTAATGGATTTTTGTTCTCACATTTTCGATACCGCCCAGTCATTGACGCCGTCGTCGTTAGGGTGAAATGCATTTCCCCCATCCTCTCGCACGGTTTAATCCCTTCTCTGTGTGTGTGTGTCGGTGCTTTAAGGATATGACCGTTTGTTATCATCAACATTTTTTGCGCGCTTTTCTTTTTCGGGAGGTTTAATTCCGCTCTTTGTTTCGTTTGGAACAGCAGCCACGCGGATGACTGTCAGCTGGAGAAAGGACGAAAAAATAGAAGGACACAACACACACTCTAGTCGAACACTCTCCATGGAGTTCGTGACAAAGTTGAGTTTGCAAGGATTAGATGAGATTTTAAGCAACGACGCTGTTTGCACACCAACACACCTAATGAATATCCTCGTGTGTGCGTGTGTGTGTGTGTGGATGGGGGGTGACTGTGATGGGATTCGCATTGACTAGCTTGACAGACGATTTTCAGGAGTCTATTGGCAAGCAATTGAAGTGAAGTGGGGGGAGGGAAATTAATAACGAAGCATAAATGTTTATCCTTAATGTCGGCGAGACCAAGACAAGACGGACGAGAATGAGAATCCGGAATGAGGGCTTATTCGAGCTAAAGTAGCGTATAATGCGGGGGTGATGAAATTAATTTCAGATTTCTTTGCTACCAACAAGAGCTCGATGAACTAAGACCGTGGGGGGAGACAGGGAGGGAGAGAGAGAGAGAGAGTGGGGGGGATATTTGGGAAGGACGAGCAGCAGCAGGAGTTTTGTAGTTGCAATGTGCAGCAGCAGCAGCAGCAGTTGTCGTTGTCGTTGTCGTTGTCGAGGTCTATTATTATTTATTGTCGAGGGGGAACAATTCGCTTTTAATTGGATTAAACTTTAGACAAGGATTGAATGCATTCAGTCTTGAGAGCGGGGGGATGGCCTGATGGTCTAAGGCGGCTTAAGGGAATCATTGGACTGGAAAATTGGGATGAGCGAGTTGGAGGGTCGCTTTTATTGAGATTTCTATGAAGTGGATTCTAATTGAAAAGCGAAGAGATGCTTGTTTGAAGCGAAAGACCTTCCGCGGAAATTGGACTCGATGAAGAACTTTGTGTGGACAAATTATGAGTTAAAGACGAGTCATTCAGGCAGTTGCCCCGAAAATTCCAGAGTCATCAACTTTGTGTGGACAACTTGTGAGTTAAGGACGTCCTTTTCCCGAAGATCCCAGAATCGTGAACTTTGTGTGGACAAATCATGAGTTAAAGAGGTCCCCGAAAATTCCAGAACCGTGAACTTCGTGTGAGTTAAGGACGTCCTTTAAATGTTCCTCCGAAAATTCCAGAATCGTGAACCTCGTGTGTACAACTTGTGAGTTAAAGACCTTCTTTCAATGTTCTTCCGATGATTCCAAAACCATGAACTTCCTGTGTACAAATCATGAGTTAAAGACGTCCCCGATGATTCCAGGATCGTGAACTTTGTGTGTACAACTTGTGAGTTAAAGACGTCCTTTAAATTGTTCCCAAAAACTCCAAAACCATGAACTTCCTGTATACAAATCATGAGTTAAAAACGTCCCCAAAATTTTCCGAATCGATACCATTTAACAATCGCTACCCCTTCTCAAAAACACCAGCAGCAGCAGCAGCAGTCATGCTGATAGACTTTAACTTCAGCGCCCCTGAACAGCACAAACCGTGGACTCGGCGAAAATTTGTCCCGATTGACGACCAACTTCGATGGAGAACTCAACTTCCAAGGACACACTTTCGCATGGCTGGACTGACTTTTAATCGTCTTAACAAAAAGCGGTTGAAAAACGAAAAAAAAAAAATACAACGAGAGCCTGAGACCTGTTTGTCTCGCGAACAATCGCTTGGCAAGCATTCGTTAAGCAGATGCTGGGAAGTCGGGGGGACGGCTGCAGGAATCAATGTGAAGTTGGTTATGCATGAATGAGCTAAGCCTTTGTTTTTCACGATGATGGCATTGGCAACATTTTAAGCTCAGGTCATGCCAGAGGGGAGAATACAATGGCGGACAGAAGTAGCAGAAGCTTAAGGGCTTAAGGGTTGTTTTCGATTTAAAAAAAAAAGATGCGGAGACTGTCGTGTCTCCTGCGGAAGTCCGTCTTAAGCAGCATCGATTCTAGGTGCCATTTTCGCTTCAATTCTGGCAGTCTTCAGCGGGCGGGGCAAGTTTTTCTTCACGATAAAGGCTTTGCTTTTCTTATTCTGGCTGTCTTCGGCAGTCCTTCACATTCTGTCGACAAAGGCTTCCTCTCTCATTCTGGGAGAGTTTGGTGGCCGGGGGAAGTTGTTCTTCTACATTCTGGCGACAAAGGCTTCGTTTTCTCATTCCGGCAGTCTTCAGCAGACGGGGCAAGTTGTTATTCAATACTCTGGCGACAAAGGCTTCATTTGCTCACGATTTTTGTAACCTTCTGTCTGTTGGCCCAGTTAGAGTCTTGTGTGAATGGAGAATCCTGTTCCTCTTCGACTTGTGACCTTCATTCTGGCTTTTAAGCCTTCCTGAACTTGAGGTTAAACCACGAACTATATGGGCTGTACAGCGACATGAGTCTAACCAGGCGTCTACGGATCTAACGTCTTAGATGGCTAGGCCATGTAGAGCGTATGAACAACTTAGCTCCGGCCCGAAGAGTCTTCGACTCTGAGCCTGTAGGACAACGCAACAGAGGACGTTCACGTACAAGGTGGCGTACAGAAGTCGAGGAGGATTTCGGCCGGCTTGGTGTGCGAAACTGGAGACAGCTGGCGGGAGATCGTGCTGATGACTGGAGAGGCGTTTTGGGTGAGGCCCAGTTGCACCTCGGACTGTAGCGCCAGCTGGAGAGGCATGTTGGGTGAGGCCCAGGTCCACTTTGGACTGTAGCGCTCTAAGAAGAAGAAGAAGGGTTTGAGGAAAATCTTGTTTCTTCGCCAAATGAACATAAGGCTCCAACCTCATTCTTCTTTCTTCATTTCATACCAATCTGCAGTCGAAAACCGTTTCAAACATCCCCCAATCTCGCAAAAAGAGTAAAATGTCACCGTTAAGCAGGAAACATCTAAACTCATCCCAAAATCCAAATGATTTCCACTCCAGGAAAAAGGGAACCATTCCAATGACCAGCCGTAAAGGACTTTCAACTCATTTATCAGACAATTGCTGTCGATGTTGATGGCGATGACGATTACGATGACGATGGCGATTGTCGTCGTCGTTTTTTTTTTTTGTTTGCTCTTGATCACCCTGTAAAATGAAGGTCCTATTAAATAGAATGTCATGAAAACAAAAAACAGTAACAGTTATTACCGGGCCATCAACACATTTTTCTATTTTCCAAATTTTATTTCAACTTTCCGATGGGCCGCCCATCAGGACTCCCCTCCCCCCTTCACTGCAACACACGCACAGTGGCAAAAAAAAAAATGCGTACTGAATTGGAAATGTTATATTGGCTTTTTTCGGCACTCCTCAGTCGATATTTGCCACCGATTTATGGATTGAGATACGCAAAAATGCGACAGACACTTAGAACAAGAAGAACTGGAGAGGAGACTTGACTTGAGGCCGCTGCCGATGGTTGGTTCGGTTCAAATCGGTTCTCGGGAATTTTCCCAAATTTTCCAAATCATTAACTTTGGATTTGAATTTTTTCAATCGAAAGGGAACCTCCTCTCCGTCGCCGTCGCTGCCGCCGTTTGCCTAATACAATGGTACAGCGATGCCAAGGAGGCGCAGGGTTCTCACGCGGCCCATTCTCGAATGGTAAGTAGAAAACTTTTCAAATTACCAGGCGATAAATTTTTTGAGTTTTTTTTTCTGCTGTTCACTCTCGATCCTTGGTTGGGCAGTGTGGTGGGGGTGGGGGGTTGGGACGATGGTTTATCTTCGGTTCTGAGAGTGGAATTTAAGCGAAATGCGTGTACAGTGCTTTGGTGAGCGAGAGCCGAAGGGATTTATGGACGCAATTAAACTGTCCGTTGTGCTTAAAACATCGAAGAGCGGCGGTGGGGGGGAGGGGGGGAGTGGACGACAAATTTTGCAGATATTTCACAATTAGGATGCACGAACAAGAAAAGTTGTAAACCATCGCGGGGGTGGAGCACTTTCACTCACAGCCTGCTAGTCGGTTTTTCATGTGGGGGAAATGGTTTGTGCCATGGCTAATTTAATGGAACTGAGAGTGAATGAATGATTGAGTTTTTTCGGCGGGGATCTTACTCGAAAGAGAGCCTCCAAGTGGGGACTTGTAGTTAATTTGTGCCGCTTCAGTGCACGGGAATGTGTGGGGTAATGACTGAAGTAGTGAAGGAGAAGCGGCGTTCGTTGTACTCAAGGCGGTGGACTGAAGGAGAGGGCTGTCCGTGGTTTCAGCAGAGGGATTGACGGAAAAAGGCCGCAACAAGCCATTAAGCCAATGTGTCGAGTTCTGCGTCGAGCAGTGACTTAAGCTGAAGCAGAGAAGCGTCGTTCGTTGCCCTCAAGGCAGTGGACTGAAGAAGGAGACTGTCTGTGATTTCAAAAGACACCGCCTACCACCGTCTCATTCGAGAAATTGGAGGACAAATGCCGCAAAAATGGAACAAGTCATCAAGCCGATGTGTGGGGCTCTGCGTCGAGCAACGACTCAAGCTGAAGCTCTGAAGGAGCACGAGCACTGAAACGCCGTCCGTTGTCCTCAAGCTGGTGGACTTAAGGAGAAGACTGTCTGTGGATTCAACCAAAAGATTAAAGGAAATAAGCCGCAACAAGTCATCAAGCCAAAGACACAACGACTGAAGCTGAAGGAGAAGCGTCGTTCGTTGTCGTCAAGCTGGTGGACTGCAGGAGAAGACTGTCCGTGACTTCAGCCGAGGGATTGAAGGAAAAAGGCCGCAACAAGTCATCAAGCCGATGTGTGGGGCTCTGCGTTGAGCAACGACTTAAACTGAAGACCTGAGGGAGAAGCGTCGTTCGTTGTCCTCAAGGCGGTGGACTGAACGAGAAGACTGTACGTGGTTTAGGCCAAGGGGTTTGAAGGAAATAGGCCGCAACAAGTCACCAAGCCAACGGCGCAAGGACTCAAGCTGAAGGTGGAAGACGGTGGACTGAAGGAGGAGACTGTCCGTGGCTTCAGCCGAGGGATTGAAGGAAAAAGGCCGCAACGAGCGTCGAGCAGTGACTCAAGCTGAAGCCGAAAAGGAGGGAAGACTTTTGTTGTCCTTGAGTCGGTGGACTGAAGAAGACTGTCTGTGACTTCAAAAGACATTGCCTCCCACTGTCTCATTCGAGAACAAGAATCCACTGGATGTGCTTGAGGAGACTCCACACGCGTTCAGAGAGACAGAGAGACAGTGAGACAGAGAGGAACTCCCCAAAATTGCTAAAGACTGCGATAGAATCGGTCGTTTTCAGCGTGAAACAGACTACAAGATCAGAAACTCCATCTCAAGTCAGTCACTCTCTGCAGGTCAGACATTGACTTCCCCACCGCAGCACCCATCAGACAAAGATGAGCTATCACTGAGCACTGAGCACCGTCCTAAGTGACCAATCATTCAGTCACCCGTCCCCTGTTCACACCTGCCTGCCGGCAGAGGTACATAAACCTGGGATCTTCAGAACCCCCAGTACAACGACGAGAGAGTGGGAATGTTCACTGAGTTGGAATCACATGTTGACATGCCATCAAAGAAACATAAATTTTTCAATCGATTGGGTTTCAGTTCAAGCATGTGACGTGGTGATGTCCATACAAATACCACCGCACACGTAGGCCGGCACCGGCACCGGCACTGGCACCGACACTGGCACCCCATCGGTCCCATTAAGGCCCCGGTGCTTCCATTCTCTCTCTCTCGCAGTTCGCACACAAGAATGGGGCTCTGGTTAGTTGGATGGTTTGGGCAAATGAGGTGCCAATACACCGTGACGGGCGAAACGTGAAACGGGGAGCCGGGGAATTGCCTACACACACCGGCAGCACCATCAGCAGAAGCAGCAGCAGCACCAGCCTGGCTGTGCAACGAACGTACGAGCCCATGTTATTGTTCGCTCATGCGGATGGTGTCAATGGTTTTGGTTTGTCTCCAGGGCCCCAGGTACTACAGATACTAACTTCGTCCAACTAATTAACTGGTTATGGCTTTGAGAATCACACTTTGTGAAGTTTGCAACACAAGCACTCACACACCCCGATAGACTCCCCGACTCATCGGCACACAGACATTCCGCTGCCTGCTGCTCCACGCATCAGTCTCCTCCTCCTGGATGCAGTCGATGTGTGTGTGTGCGCTCGGGTGGGGGGGAGGATACAACCAGCCAGAGTGGAGCGGCAGAAATTGAATACTCTCCAGGGGAATCGGTGCGGCTTGTATGTGTTGGCACTGATGAGAGCCAACTTGCGGGACGCTGGGACCCATCTCAAGATTTGATTATGATTTATGAACAACATTTACACACACGCCTTTGGGGGATATGTCCTGGAATTGGAAGCAATTTTTAGCTTAGCAGGTAGTCGGAGTGTTGGATAAGCGTTTTCCATCTCTCCCCCCTCCCCTGCCGTGCTCTGAGTGGTAATTATCGATAGCCAATGTCGGGCATGTGAGATTGCGGGCGGTTCTGAAAGCAATCCTCCTGAGAAGGATTATCAAAGCTTTGATGAGGTAAGGTAATGCTAATCAGCATTAGCTGGCACTTCTTTGACGTCACCGATGTTGAGGGGGAGGGGGGAGAGATAAGTGAGGGATTTGGTGAGGAAGAGGTGTGCCACATCGAAGCTGGACTGGAGGCGAGTGGGTGGGATTTGTCATGAATTTTAGGATGAAATCGAAGATCTTTGCATCAAGTGGTTGCTGGAGATGAAGTGGGGACTTCTTTTGGGTTCCAGAAGCTGGATTTTGCTCCATTTGATGTGTTAAATGATGATCCTCGATGAAGGTTAGATTAGGTTAGGGGGCTGCGAGTTGGTCCGTTGTGATACCCACAGTCAGACTACTGATCCACCGCTCCAGAGACAGCGCCGTTTGATTTGATCCCAACGGCAAATGGTGACTGGGCCAGAAAGTCTTTCAAGAAGTGCTCGAGTGATGCGTTTTATTGGGATGAATAGAGAGACGCTGTGTCACGCGGAGGCAGCAGTCGGAGCCGTCTTCTTCTGATGGCGCCACGGTCCGAAGGAAGCAGTCGGAGCCGTCTTCTTCTGATGGCGCCACGGTCCGAAGGAAGCAGTCGGAGCCGTCTTCTTCTGATGGCGTCACTGTCTGAAGGGAGCAATTCTTAAAAATGACCACTTTTGGGTTCCAGAAGTTGGATTTTGCTTCAGTTGATGCGTTGACTGATGTTTCTCGATGAAACTCTGATGTCTTGTAAAAAGGGATCGCAAGGAAAAGTCCCTTCAGACGTCAATCTCCTTCATCTTTTGGTGCCCCTACAGTCCGGGGTGGACCTGGGCTTGAAACAGGGAGATCACCAGTCAAACAACCCGAACAGACGTCAATCTTCGTTCGGAGTGAACCTGGGCCTCAACCAATAAGCTTCCCTTAGCCCGCTGCTTTCAAGAGCGCACGTCAAGTTGCTTGAGGTCCTTCTCCGCTTGTGTTCGCCATAGATCTCGTGGGGGTTGTCTATTTCGTTGTCCCACGATCGCGGAGTTGCAGCACACGTTTTCTTCTTCTTCTTCTTTTTTCTTTTTCTTCTTCTTCTTCTTCTTCTTCTTCTTCTTCTTCTTCTTCTTCTTCTTCTTCTTCTTCTTCTTCTTCTTCTTCTTCTTCTTCTTCTTCTTCTTCTTCTTCTTCTTCTTCTCCTTCTCCTTCTCCTTCTCCTTCTTCTTCATCTTCTTCTGATGACGGTACAAACCTGGGCCTCAACTAGTCTCTCCATTTGGCACGATCTTCAGCCAGCGGCCTGTGGTCTTTCTCCGCTTGCGTGCGTCATCGGTTTCGTGGGCGTCCTCTTTGCGGTGTCTTCCGAACTCGGAGTTGCAGCACACATCTTCTTCTTCTTCTTTTTCTTCTTCTTCTTGTGGCGCTACAGTCCTGGGTGGACCTGGGCCTCATCCAAGTAGATCACCAGTCAAACAGCGCTCAGATCCTCCACCAACAGCCGTCAATCTCCTTCTTTTTCTGGTGCCCCTTCAGACCTGGGCCTCAACCGTGGAGATCAGCAATCAAACAGCCCTCAGATCCTTCACAAACAGCCGTCAATCACGGTGTGAAAGAATGTTGTTCAGCATTGCCTGGAATCAAGATAAACCAGAACCGGCTACAAGCAGAAATAACTCAATCCAAACACCATCTCTCGTTCGACAAACTGCCCACCGACACGAAACCCTGTTGAATGGCCTCTCGGGCTAAGCAGAAACGGAAATTAGTGATATTTCACCTCTTGCCAGGGAAGCCCGGTGCCGCCGCAGTCGTGGATAAGACTCCGCCAACTGCACGACCCAGGCCCAGTCCACCCCATTCCGATACCAATCTGAGCACGATTTTTCAACCCCACCCCCGATTCGGACATAAATTTGACAAATTCCTATTCCCACTGCGATAACCTCAAAATTTATTTATTTCTCTTCCCGCGAAGGGTTGTTGCATTTGCTCGACGGAACGGAGGAAGGGGGGAGATGGCGTATCAAAAAGGGGAATACCTTTACCCGACGACGACGAGCTGTGTTCATGAGGAAGGGAATTTTAATAATTTTGGACATTGCCCAACAAACAAACTCCACCCACCGACACAGAGACGGAGAGGAGAGAGAGAGGGAGGGAGGGAGGGGAAAACAGATTTATTAATGCTGTAACTTAAAACCCCAACTACAGAAGAGAGGCCATAAGCACCAGCAGCAGCAGCGAGCGTTGTCGTTTGCCAAAAGAAATTCCAAACGAAAGAGCCGCTGGATGGATGAGTATTTATGGCCACCTCATTGGCTTTCAAATAACTCTCGCTTCCACGTCGGCCGCCTTCTTCGTTCGGCAGTGCCACACCGAAAGCCAATGACCCATTTTAATGGTGATACCTTTGCTTTGGAGGGTTGTGTGCATACCAACAGACACACAAGTGCCCCATCATTGCTCATCCTCACCCTGCCGGGGCTACCGTTGCTCCCGCCGCCGCCACCACCGCCACCACCGTCAGCGCTGGCTCCTGGTATCTTATCTAATGTAGTGGAAAATTACACAAGTTAATACCTTGGCAATTGTTTAACACGTTATTGTGTATGCAGATCAGATTTCTCGTAATTTCGCTCGCTCTCTCGGGAAGCGAACGGATTCGAGCCGTCGTCGTCGTCGTCGTCGTCGCCGCAGCCGCCCCCTCCCCGGTGGTGGAATCAAAACATAATATCCTTGTAATATCCTTTGGAACATTAATATCTCTCTGGCTTTTGGACAAGCGCTCGGAATGCGGATATTGGTACGTGAATGTGGTTTTTATTGAGTTGGGATGGGGAACAGCGGTGGCGGGCTGGGGGCGTTGGACCATAGCAGAGAGTGGCTTACTCACTTCTCAGTCACTTACCGGGAATCAGGTGATTTGGTGATGATGGCTTTAAGGTTGCACATCATTAGATTTCAATTAGACTACCGTTGAGTGCGGTTTTAGATGAGATTTAAGGACGAGACAGCGACAGAGAGAGAGAGAGAGGGGGGAGGGAGAGCGCTTGTGATGATGATTATGGCGTTAATGATGGGAATCTTCTTACGGCAGAGGAGATCGAAGATAAACAAGATTTGTTAGCTGGCGGTTGGATGGGTTTCGAGTGAGGTTTTGACTGGAGTGAGACCGATTTGAGGTGGGCGTTGTTCGTCCTGAAATGAGAAGTTGGAGTGAAGTTGATTGAGCGAATGGACTGATTGTCATCAAGCCTGAGCGGTGATTCCGTGGCATAACTGGTCGTTGCTTGGAGGACAGAGGACAGGCAGAGCTGAGGACAGTTTGAAGACTTCTTCTTTTTTTTCCGGAGGTTTTTTTGAAACGCTACAGTGGAGCACTCAGACTCAAAAACTGGTTCATTGTACTGACAGCAACTTACTCCAGTGCCGTTAATTTGATCCCAACGGCAAATGGCCGGGGGACCAGATTCGATCTCACTGGGATTCGAACCTGGGACTCCTCTCTAACTTGGGCAGGCACTAAACCAACTGCGCCCCCCAGTCGTCACGGCAAATGGTGACTGGACCAGATTTGAAAAAGCGGATAGAAGCGAATTAGCTTTGCTTTCACTGGGATTCGAACCTGGGACCCCTCTCTAACTTGGGCAGGCACCTAACCAACTGCGCCATCCAGTCGTCACGGCAAATGGGACCAGATTTGAAAAAGCGGATAGAAGCGAATTAGCTTTGCTTTCACTGGGATTCGAACCTGGGACCCCTGTCTAACTTGGGACAAGCACATCGCCATCCAGTTGCTTTTGAAGACTTCTTTAATCCACCGTCTGCCTCACGAATTGAGCAGCTCCTCCTGAATTAAGCGGCTTCCACCTAACCCACAATCAATCGCTTCATTTATCCTCATCCATGCTGGAGCACACAACAGATTAATTAGCCAATCACCCCTCGGTTGGCAATTTGTTCGTCACCAAAACAATCAAAAACTCATTACATCTCGTGACATCGTCAACGCTGATTGCGTCACCCACATCCACACGCGTCCTCCGACCTGGAAAAAAATCATCTAGACATAACTACCCATTTGTATCCACAATCCCTCCTAATTAGCTCCGAGAGCGCTTCAGGGAAAAGCGACGCGAGCGAAAAAAATGAAAAAAAAACTGGGAGGAAATTCAAATTTTCGATTGTAATTTTGTAATTTTCAAGGATAATGCAATCAGCGGGAGGGTTTTTTTTTTGCCCGAATCCCATTTATCCTTCTCGCAGGTGTCCTACGAACGAGCCCATTGATATTTCGCCGTAATTAAGTGTCAAAATTAACACCAGTGTAAAAACATGGTTAATAATTCCGTCATACAGGTGAAGTAAGTGTTTCGGTCTTTTTGTGCAGACCGACAGAGCGTTGTGTCATCGGCAAACAGACGCCCGCACTCATACAGACACGCATTCAGCAGTTCCGGTTGAGTGACAGTTTTATTGAATTTAAATGAATACGAGGCGTGAACGCTGCCGCTGAATGACACATTTCCATGGACGGTTAAATTGCGAAGCACTGAGCTGGGTGCATTGTCTGACCTCGGCCATGAGGGTGCCTGTGTGAGAGAGAGAGAGCAAGAGAGAGAGGAGTGAATTCCAATTTTAATCCACGGAATTCGATAGGAATTTCCGCGTCCGTCTCTGCGTTCGGCGTTGTGCGTCTTGTCAAAGAAGAAAATTCGCTTCTTAACTCGACTCGAATGCTGCACACGACGACGACGACGGCGGCGACGTACTGCAACTCCAGCGACGTTCCACCACACACCCATGACAGCAGCACCACCAGCAGCACCACCAGCAGCACCAACAAAGCAACTTCAACTCTGTTGAATTCTTGCAGTTTCTGTGAAGTGTACTATGCCACAGAAATCTCGGCTCTCATCCCTCGACGCATCCCCCCGCCTGGGCTATTAATATCAACAAAACAGGAAAATGTTTAAAAATATTTTAACTAGGAAAGTTTTTCCCTTCGTTTTTCGTCCCTCCTCCCGCCGCCGCCCCGCGTTTGGGAAGCTCCTTTGCCAGCACTCGCACCCAAAAAAAGACCGAGGAGGAGAGAAAAAGGATAGAGATTCAGGAATCCTTTCACAGTTCTTGTTGCTTTCGTTTCGCCAAAGCGAAGGGGGCAAGCGAAGGGAACAAGCGAAGGGAGGAAATAGTTGACTATCTCCTGCGATGTGATGGAAGGGGGGAGGGGGGAATGAAACCACATCGCGGAAAAAACGTGAAGATCCTTTCTTCAACTCGAGACAGAGAGCGAAGGATTTGTTTCCTTGGATTCCTTTCATTTCGTTTCCGAGTTTTTCCTGCCCCTCCCCGCACGCCCCACACACACCGCCAGCACTGGCCTGGCAACAATCAGAAGTCAACTGCAATTGGTTGAGTGAAAGGATGTAGATATCCGGTTTGTGCCTAGGAAACAATGTCATCACAAAGCACGTCGTTAATTTCATTTGTGTGGCGGTGACAGTGGAACGCGCACGGGGAGTGGCGGGGGGGGGGCGGTGAACTTTTAGCCGAGATAAAGTTGAAAGTTCTCCCTCGATGGAGAAAAAGTTTCTTAACGCGACTTTGTGGTGTCATTAGTATGTATCAACATGGTGAGCCCCATCCCTTCGTTGGGACCCTTCGTCCGCCGTTTTTGTGTGTCGCACACAGAGGAAGTCTTATTCCAGTTTTAATTGCCCCTTCATTTGCGGGGGTTGATGAGGACGTTGTTGGTGTCATTGATGCGATTGAAAGAATTGCCGGAATGTTGAAAGTTCGGGACAAAGGTCGGGATCGGGATCGGGATCGGGATTAATTAAGAACTGGCTGCGGTTTGTGGTGAACTTTTTTGAACCTTGATAGTTTCGCTGATGGTAATGGGGGGTGGAGATCAACACTGAACGAGGCTCATGGTTGCTGTGAAAGAAGCTCACGAATGGAAGTTGACTTCATCCGATTGAGTCCTTTTCTTTTTTTCGGAGGATTTTTGAAACTCTACACTGGAGAGCACTCATACTCAAAACTGGTCCGTTGTACTGCCAGGTTGCAACCTCCTACAGTGCCGTTTAATCCTAACGGCAAATGGCGGCGGGACTAGATTCGATTTCACTGGGATTCGAACCTGGAACCCTTCTCTAACTTGGGACAGGCCATCCAGCCATCCCCATCTAGTCGTTGCCCCATCCAGTCGTCACGTCTGCTGGTGACTGGACCAGATTTGAAAAACCGGATAGAAGCGAATTAGCTTTGCTTTCACTGGGATTCGAACCTGGGACCCCTCTCTAACTTGGGACAGGCCATCCAGCCACCGCCATCCAGTCGTCGCCCCATCCAGTCGTCACGTCTGCTGGTGACTGGACCAGATTTGAAAAACCGGATAGAAGCGCATTAACTTTGCTTTCACTGGGATTCGAACCTGGAACTCTTCTAACTTGGGACAGGCACTTAACAACTGCGCCCTCCAGTCGTCACGTCTGCTGGTGACTGGACCAGATTTGAAAAACCGGATAGAAGCGCATTAACTTTGCTTTCACTGGGATTCGAACCTGGAACTCTTCTAACTTGGGACAGGCACTTAACAACTGCGCCCTCCAGTCGTCACGTCTGCTGGTGACTGGACCAGATTTGAAAAACCGGATAGAAGCGAATTAGCTTTGCTTTCACTGGGATTCGAACCTGGGACCCCTCTCTAACTTGGGACAGGCCATCCAGCCACCGCCATCCAGTCGTCGCCCCATCCAGTCGTCACGTCTGCTGGTGACTGGACCAGATTTGAAAAACCGGATAGAAGCGCATTAACTTTGCTTTCACTGGGATTCGAACCTGGAACTCTTCTAACTTGGGACAGGCACTTAACAACTGCGCCCTCCAGTCGTCACGTCTGCTGGTGACTGGACCAGATTTGAAAAACCGGATAGAAGCGCATTAACTTTGCTTTCACTGGGATTCGAACCTGGAACTCTTCTAACTTGGGACAGGCACTTAACAACTGCGCCCTCCAGTCGTCACGTCTGCTGGTGACTGGACCAGATTTGAAAAACCGGATAGAAGCGCATTAACTTTGCTTTCACTGGGATTCGAACCTGGAACCCCTCTAACTCGGGGCTGGCACTTAACCAACGGCGCCCTCCAGTCGTATCGATTGACTCCTGTCGACGCCTTCATATCAAAATTCATCCATTGTCCCCCCTCGATGAATCAAGCGCAGCAGAACACACCCAAACTCTGTTCCCTTTCCACTCATTCCTGCCCCAACATCACACCGAACTAGAAAACTCTTCGAAGTGAACGGGAAAAAAAAACAAAATGAAACCTTGTCCCCATATAACTGTCACAAAAGGCTGAATGAATGACTGCACTGACTCGAGGGAGGGTGGAGAGGGAGGACCAGTAGTTGTCAGTGATGGTGGTGGAAACAAGTTTTATGGTTGTGGAATTTTAATGAACTTTACGAACATAACCCTCGTCCTTAACCTCCATCCATCTATCCGCCGCTCACTTCACATCATTAGATCACATGGCTCGCTCTAATTAAATTTCTCTTCAAAAACCCTCCCGGAAAAGGACCAAATGAAACGAAAAACAACCAGAAGACCAACGAGCAACGAAAAGCAAGCAACGAGCATCCAAAGCGCTGCCAGAACCAACAAATGCGTGAAATAATAGAAAAATTGACGCCCACGAATCAGGGCAGAGGGGATGGGGGAGGGGGGGGGGATGCGATGACGGAATGCAGCGCCGAAAAATGATGGCAGCATGGGTTCAGTAATTTGACATTTGTTCCAGTTTCCCTCATTATGTCACGTCACTTATTCATTCGGGCTGTTCTCTCCGCGCTGCGCTTTCCCAACGACAACACAGCCCGTGACAGACTCACACGCTCTTGTTAAATTGGAAATATCTTCTTCTGCTTGTTTTTTTCTTGTTTTGACAGATGCTCAAGAGTTTGACAAAATGACACATTTTCAATTAATCCAACTCCAATCCTTCTGCGACTCTGCGGAGGATGACAATCTCCCGGCTGGGGGGAATGCGGATTAAGACGAACCGAGAAGTCGCAACAAATTGAAAATAATTAACTAGCCCACCCATCCCCCAGGGGATTCCACTTGAGAGGGGGGGAAATCAAGTGAACGGAAACAACGAATTACGCACAGCAGATGGCAGCACAATGATACGAGAGTGTTTATGGCCTTATAATGTACCCCTCCCCGAGGCGGTGTCCTCTCTCCCCCTGTGTACTTTTTCTGCCTTTATCACCTTCCATCCCCCCTCCCCCGTAATTCGCATAATAGAATTTGCAAAAAAGGATATAACTCTCATTTGGTATGTCATTGTTATCCAATTTTCTCGTCTCTCAAAGGGAACAAGACAATGTACTCCCGGTCCCGGTCTCGGTTCGGGCACAGGAAAAGGGATAACATTTGAAGACACATTGCCTGGATGGCCACGGGGAAATGACTGCATACCCACGTCCGTGTGTTTGTGTGCCTCTGGGTGGGTGCTGGGTGATGGCTATCAATTTGGGGTGGTTTTTCGTTTTTTTATGCCATCCAACCCCTTCTCTGGTCCCATCGTCTTAAGTAGGTGTAACGTGTTTTCAAATGTGTTGTGTTGAGGAGAGGCGAAAAGGAACGAGAATATGTTGGGGGTTATCTGATTTTTTCCCGTGCACAAGGGGATCTCTCGACGACTGGGTGAAGGATAATGGCAGAGAAAAGTCACGTTAACTCTCAGAGTTTCTTTTCTTCTTGTGGTTGTTACGCTAGTCCACCAAGCAGCCCCCAGAATGGGGACTGACTATGGAGTGAAAATTACCTGTGATGGAGATAAAGATTGCGAGGAACACGAGTATGAAGTCATTCGGTTTTTTCTCTCTCCTCTCTTCTGACCCCATTATGGCTTAAAGGATGCGACAAGTTGTTGGCATTTGACCGAGTTTTGTGTGTGGGGGGGGGGGGGAAACTACACCGACATCGACAAATTGGCAAAAATGTGAAAAGACATCTGTTGATGGGGGTGAACTGAGGGGCAGACCAACCGACAGGCTCTCAAAGACAAATGTTCAGTCGCACCGATTCTGAAAGCAGTTGAGTGGGCGGTTGTTCAGGTCATGGAACGGAGGAACGCCTAAAAGTGACATTATCCCAACTCAAAGAGACTCCGCCGCAAGCTAAAGTTTATCTGTTGACTTGCCTGGAGATTATGGCAAAAAACTGACCTCATTGCACACCTCACAGTGCGTGTGTGGCTTCATTGCCATCAAAATCCACGGAGAAGAGCGCAAAAGTTCGTTCGAATGAACAAGTGACGTGATATGGGGGAAAATGGGGTGAAACGGCATCGATTCAAAGCTTCAGCACCACGAAGCTGCTGTTTCGACTTCAAAAGGGCACCACGAAGCTGCTGTTTCGAGTTCAAAAGGGCACCACGAAGCTGCTGTTTCGACTGCAAAAGGGCACCACGAAGCTGCTGTTTCGAGTTCAAAAGGGCAGCACGAATCTGCTGTTTCGACTTCAAAAGGGCACCACGAAGCTGCTGTTTCGACTGCAAAAGGGCACCACGAAGCTGCTGTTTCGACTGCAAAAGGGCACCACGAAGCTGCTGTTTCGACTGCAAAAGGGCACCACGAAGCTTCTGTTTCGACTTCAAAAGGGCACCACGAAGCTGCTGTTTCGACTTCAAAAGGGCACCACGAAGCTGCCGTTTCGACTGCAAAAGGGCACCAGGAAGCTGCTGTTTCGACTGCAAAAGGGCACCACGAAGCTGCTGTTTCGAGTTCAAAAGGGCACCACGAAGCTGCTGTTTCGACTTCAAAAGGGCACCACGAAGCTGCTGTTTCGACTGCAAAAGGGCACCACGAAGCTGCTGTTTCGACTGCAAAAGGGCACCACGAAGCTGCTGTTTCGACTGCAAAAGGGCACCACGAAGCTGCTGTTTCGACTGCAAAAGGGCACCACGAAGCTGCTGTTTCGACTGCAAAAGGGCACCACGAAGCTGCTGTTTCGACTGCAAAAGGGCACCACGAAGCTGCTGTTTCGACTGCAAAAGGGCGCCACGAAGCTGCTCTTTCGCCTGCAAAAGGGCATCACGAAGCTGCTGTTTCGAGTTCAAAAGGGCACCACGAAGCTGCCGTTTCGACTGCAAAAGAGCACCACGAAGCTGCTGTTTCGACTTCAAAAGGGCACCACGAAGCTTCTGTTTCGACTGCAAAAGGGCACCACGAAGCTGCTGTTTCGACTGCAAAAGGGCACCACGAAGCTGCTGTTTCGACTGCAAAAGGCAGCATCCTTTTGAAACTGCAATGAATGTGTCAAGAGGCAACCAGTTAATGAGACAACCGAACACCAGCGAGTTGAATGATGAATGTCTGAGAGCAAAAAAGGATCGCGACTGCATCGAAACCCTCTGTCAAAGACCCGCTGAGTTCCCCGGATCTAACTGAGTGCATGAAAGGGAATTATGTGGCAAACAACCGCCACCACACGCATAAAGCATTAAGAAACCAATTAGCCGGCAAATCTTCCCCTCCGCCCTCTCAATGCCATCCCATCAATCCATTTAACTGCTCATCAACTTTAAATCCAATCAAAAGCGACTAACTTCTGCAGCGGCAGCAGTCATTCACTCTCACCCACACACACACAGAGACACATCCTTAAGCCGGCGTTTCTGTTGCTTGTCGCGGCTTGCATCATGTTTCATTTGCCGACACAAACTCGAACGCAATTTAGCCGAGCCATGAATTATCCCGGCACCAACCGCAGCTGTAGTGAGCCCCCAGGCATTTCGCACCGTCCACCCACTGCCACACCCTCGTCTATCGAGAATGTGCGCTAATGCGACATGCGGATGACATACGCAAATTTATGTTCGAACTAATGCAGTTTTTCGCCATCCCATCCGTCGTTTCGAGTGCTTGAGCTATTGTCTGACGATGATGACGACGACAACGACAACGACAACGACGACGATGAAATGTGCTCATCGCGGCGGCGGCGGAGAGTGCGAGGGCGAAGGGCTGTGGTGTTGTATTCAGGCGCGACAGGAGGTATCCTTCAGTTGGATTCACCATCAACTGCCATCACACCCGCGATGGATTCACCATCAACTGCGCCCCATCCCACCAAATGATGATTTTCTCTGTCTCTGTCAACTGATGCTGCTGCTGGTGCTGCTGCTGCTGCGTTTGCAGTTGTTGTTGATCATCTCCCACAGGTAGCAACGGTTAAGTCGGAAGTCTATGGCAAAGGCACAGACACAGGAAGGACTTCATGCTACTTTGACGCTTACACCCACCCTCCCTCGCGAGTATATTTTGCAGATATTAACAATTTATGTGCTCACCAGCGATAGTCACATGCTGCTGCTGCTGCTTGTTGCTGGCGCATTGGCAATGTCAATGCATTTTGACAAAAGTATCCTGCGGAGGATGAATTATTCGGTGAGGAGCTGGATGTGTGTTTTCGTTCGAAAGTCGAATCGACGATGTGGGTGGAGGCAATGGAATTGGATGACGATTCGCGTGGAGAATTGTTGAGCACACTTCGGGAACAAGCAAGTCGATGGGTCAATGGATTGCTTTTTTTGGAGGAGGATTTTTGAAACACTACACTGGAGCACTCAGACTCTGGACTGGTCCATTGTACTGTCAGGTAGCAACCTACACAGGTGCCGTTAATTTGATCCCAACGGCAAGTGGTGACTGGACCAGATTCGATTTCACTAGGATTCGAACCTGGGACCCCTCTCCAACTTGGGACAGGCACTTAACCAACTGCGCCCTACAGTCGCCACGGCAAATGGTGACTGGACCAGATTTGAAAATCGGATAAAAACGTATTAACTTTGCTTTCGCTGGGGTTCGAACCTGGGACCCCCTCTCTAACTTGGGACTGGCACTTTACCAACTGCGCCATCCAGTCGTCGCGGCAAATTGCGGCTGGATCAGATTTGAAAAACCGGATAGAAGCGTAATAACTTTGTTTTCGGTGGGGTTCGAACCCGGGACTCCTCTCTAACTTCGAACAAGCACTTAAACAACTGCGCCATCCAGTCGTCACGGCAAATTGTGGCTGGACCAGATTTGAAAATCGGATAAAAACGTATTAACTTTGCTTTCGCTGGGGTTCGAACCTGGGACCCCCTCTCTAACTTGAGACATTCACTTTACCAACTGCGCCATCCAGTCGTCCCGGCAAATGGTGACTGGATCAGATTTGAAAAACCGGATAGAAGCGTATTAACCTTGATTTCGCTGGGATTCGAACCTGAAACCCCTCTAACTTGGTACAGGCACTTCAAAAATTGCGCCATCCAGTCGTGGAGTCATGGAATGGACAGAGAAGAGGATGCCTTTTCAGGGCGAAATGGAAAGATGACGAAAGAAGAAAGGAAAGGAAACGTTAAGCCCCAATCAGCCATCACTACAAATCACTCAAGTCCATCAAATCCATCAAATCCGTCAGCCAAACAGCTTGCAACGCAATTTAAAATTCAACTCATGCTCTTTACGACTCCGCACTTGTGTCCCGATTGCGCAACAGCAAGCACAAAGGTCCTGCCAAACAATTTGCTTGTAAAACAATAAACTTATCTATTCAACTAAACAACAACCAAAGACACTTTTATCTCGTCGATGTCGCAGAGAACTCCCCAAATTAGGTCACGCCCGATCATCACAACGAATTTGCCGTCTCTAGTGCGGTCATAAAACCAAAGCGCTATCCAGCCATGCATGCATACACCCGGTCCACCCCTCGGGTATCCGTATCGTTTTCGTATAGTTCCCAAAAATTAACCCATGTGCATCCAATTTTGGGGGGAAAACGACCACCAGAAAGAAATTCAAATATTTCGGGACACAATAAAAACCCCATAAACAAATACCAGCCCAATAAAAATATGCCCCGGAACTAATGGCCCACGAGGACAACAGCAGATCCACAAATTAAAAGGCGAGCGGTTCTTGGTGCTCTTCCAAGACGATTCCATTCGATGTCAAATGGTACCAACCGAAGCAGGAAATAAAAAAAACAACAAAAAAACATAAGCAGTTAACCCCCGATGGACAGAGGAGGAGGAGGAGGGGGATTCAAATCTAACCAACCGACTAAACCATAGTGCCAGAGCCATTCATGGCAAACCGCACACTTACTATCAAATGAGACCGCACAGATCCCCACCCCACCGCATGAAATAAAAATGAGACACACACACACACACACCCCCTAGATGGAGCCACTTCAATGACCTCAGAAAGAATTCATCCCTTCCTCGCTCCCGCAGTCGCTCGCAGCCGCCGCCCCGACGATATCTGCTATTATAACGGCAAACAGTTACAAATGCAATTTTAATTCAAATATAATCACACAGAGGAGCACATTTGCCGCGACTGAGTGGCAAAATTGCATTTCAAGTGCATCATCCACAGCATCACACAGACGAGGCAGACGGAGCACGAGGGACTGCGGAAGAGTCTGAGCTCCGGCGAGAGACTCCTCTATCTCCCGGTTCTGTGTTATTTTTCCGTTTCGCAGTGTGTTAACCCGCACTCAGTTAAGCAAGCCAACCCGATCGGGGGAGGGAAGACAACCGCTTGTGTGTGTTATTATTACTGTTGCTGGTTGCAGTTTTGTTTTTGTTTTTTCACCGCCACTTCCAACTGAATAACAATGCAATAACAACCCCCCCCCCCTTCCCCCCACCAACGACAAAATACGCAGACACAACAAAAATACCCCCCCACACACACACACACACTCAGTCAGTCATGCAGTGCAAAGAGAACAGAAATTTAAATGAATAAAAACCAAATAAACACAAGTGATGCCACATGGATGAACCTGCTCAGTCACTGAATGCAACGGTATCGCATGCAGCTGGCCTGCGGTACAGCGAGACGAGGCGGCAAATGACGACACAGAGGTGTAACGCCAAGGATTGCACAATTTTATTGCAAACTATTTGCTCGCTGATCTGTTTTTGAGTGTGAGCAGGGCTCCACCTCTCCCTCGCCGGCTAACAAACAAAAAAACAGCCCATTCTCAACCAAGGGTAGTTGTCAGGGTTGATATTTACGAGTTTGTAACCTCGTTGTTATTTTTAACAAGCGCGTAATAGCAATTTGCATCCGTATTTGCTGGCCGGGACTACAGTTGCACTTGCAACTGGATTGTGGCTACAAAATCAAAAAAAAAAAGATAAAGGGGAATTTTTGACAACAATTTGGTAGAACGCATTGGTTTGGCCGCTTTAGTTTTGCACCCGATGTGCGTCAGAGTTTTTCACCGCAATTTACTGAGGTTTCTTCTTTTTTTCTCTTCTGGCCTTTGTGTGGCGGCGGTGGGGCGTGTTGTTGCTCGTTCTGTTAATTAACATGTATGCACAATGACGGCAGGTGATGAACACTGCAATTCAGTTCTTAAATTGAAGCTATTCCAATGGAGAGAATTGATTGAGTTGCATCCACTGCTGGCTATGAGAATGGTAAAGATTTAGGCTAGAAAAAATAAAATTACAGTCAAGATCGCGAAGGAAGTTTATTCTAAACAGCCTGATCTGCCTGCTCTAAACAGCGTCCAATTGCGACGACTTCTTGTGTGTATGCTGCAAGAATGATTTCTAAGGACTTTTGATGGCGAGTGTCAAGCAGCTTATTCCCACTTAATTTCGAAGAATATCGTCTCAAACACATACAAACTCAAGCAGTTTTTACTGCTGGTGTGAGGATGCCACAAATGTCGCTTCCAAATAACCAACCAAGTCATTCCCGAGACAAAGTCTTGCCTTATTTCGCTTCTTCAAACAATTTCCTATCCACTCTGATTACCCACATCCTTCAATTCGTCGCAGTTTTCGAGAAAATTGTTTCAGAAAACATAGTTCCTTCCAAGATCACACATTTCATGGGAAAAAGAAGGATGCTCCGAACTTCGCTTCTAAACAACCAACCGAAACACTCTCGGTAAAAAATCTCAACTTATTACCCTTCCACATTCCATGTCATCCAATCACATCATCGACTCGTCAAAATTCACAAGAAAATTGTTTAAGAAAACATTATGTCTTTCAAGATCAAGAGACAAAGTAGGATGCTAAGAACTTTGCTTCAAACAAACCAACCACGGCACTCCGGCTAAAAAATCGTGCCTTACTTCGCTTCTCCAAGCAATTTCCAACCCACTCAGATACCCAACATCCTCTAATTCGTCGTAACTATCGAGGAAATTGTTTCACAAAACATCATATCTTCAGAACTCATAAATTTCTTGCGAAAGAGTGGGATCTCTCGCATTTTGCTTCCCACGAACCAACCAGAGCACTCCCATTAAAAGATTTTACCTCACTTCGCTTCTTCATTTCATTTCCTTTCCATTCTGATGTCCCACATCCTCAAATTCGCCCTAAAGAAAATAGCATGTCCTTCGAAATCATCCGAAAATGAAAGTTGCCCTGAACTTTGCCTCCAAAAAATCAACCACAGCACTCCCTTTACAAAATCTTAACCCATTACGCTTCTACATTAAATTTCCTTTCCATCCTGATATCCCACGTTCTTCAATTCGTCCTAGATCCTGAGAAAGTCGTTTCAGAAAACACCATGTCCTCCAAGATCTTGGAACAATGTAGGCTCCTCCAATCTTTGCTTCCAACTAACCAACCACGTAACTCCCGTTAACAAATCGTACCTCATTTCGCTTCTCCAAGCAATTTCCTATCCATTCTGATTTCCCATATCCTTCAATTCGTCCTAATTATCGAGAAATTCGTTTCAGAAAATATCATGTCCTTTGAAATCATGCAAAAACGAAGGTTGCTCCGAACTTCCTTTCCAAAAAACTAACCACCTCACTCTTGTTCAAAAATCTTGCAACAACTCGCTTCTACATTTAATTTCCTTTCCAAACTGGTATCCCACGTACCTCAATTCGTCCTAGATCCTGAGAAATTCGTTTCAGAAATCGTCGTGCACTTCAAGACCGTGCAAAAATGGAGGTTGCTCCAAACTTTGCCTCCAAAAAATCAACGACAGCACTCCCGTTACAAAATCTTACCGCAATTCGCTTCTACATGAAATTTCCTTTCCAAACTGGTATCTCGCGTCCTTCAATTCGTCCTAGATCCTGAGAAATTCGTTTCACAAAATTTTGTAATCATCAAATCGACTTCGGCCAAAACACGTTCATTTTCAGCAAAAAAATGCGACCCAGTTGTGTTATGAGTTTACTGCATTTTTTCGTGTGAACCGTGTCATTTTTTCAAAAGTCGATTTTCTTTGAAATTCAACTCAAATTTCGGTGCGAATGGATGGGGCTGAGTGTGGACATGATAAATGAAGCGAATTGCATCCAAAATTTCATTGGAAATCCTTGAAAATTCGAGAAAATTGAAGTTTTCATTTTTCATGACGTCACAGCTGGATTCATTCAAATTATGAGAAACAGAAGAGTTGTTGCGTGGCTGGCAATGCTTGCTTTGAATGCAAATTGAGGGAATTTTCGGAGGAAATGTTTTTCATCATTTGGCGAGGAAAATCAAAGAAAAAAGTTGTTGGATGCGTGTGTGAGTTGTTTTTGGACGGATTCAGTGGATTTTCTGTGGGAAAACTGAAGAATTTGAGTGTTTTTCGACGAAAATGAGGGTCGGCTAGTTGGCTGTCAAACTAGGGAGTTACCAGGTTGGTGTTTTGATGGGGGATATTAAGTTTGCAATAAGCTGTTGTAAATTTGTTATAAAAATGATCTCTTTCCTCAATCGACGCAAACGGCAACTGAAACGAACCTCTTGAGTGGAGGACGACGCCAGAGAGAGAGGCCAACGATCGGGTGATCAGAGAGGACAGGCCACGGCGAGGCAGTCATCTTTGAATCACAAAGGGGTACGTTCGTTGTTTTGTTCGGTGGTGAAAATTTAGCCTTTATATTTTTAAAGGGATTCTTGAAATTCGCGTTAAGATTTCGCGTAAAAAAAATACTCTGAGTGAGAAAGTTGAAACAGACGATCATACAGAACTCCGTCATGCTGGCAAGTCAACAAATCAAAAATGAGATGTAACTGAATAATGGTGGCTCGCTGCTAATGTTGTTGATTGAGCCGCCTCAGCGATAGCCTCAACAGACAGTGGGAAACGAATTGTAGAGCCACTTAGTCTGAGTCCAGAAAACTAACCTTCGACTCGTTGCGATCATTTGCTGTGATTGACGTCCAGCACAATGATTCCTTGACTATAATGCGACAGACATGTTGCGTCTTTCTCCTCCCTAATGAAGACATAATGAAACACTCAAGACAGAACACTTTCCCTCCAGTCAGGATGAGAGAGAGAGAGGAAGAAGAAAATCCCCTTCGAGTCTAGGAAGTATTTACAGATGTCAACCAGCAACCAGCGAAAGATGCAATACCCACCACAATACCTCTTCAAATATTGATTCAACACTGCAACTGCATTGCGAATCCATTTAGAGACCAATATCCTCACACACAGAGCTGTCCATTTGTGCCCAGGACACCTCCCTCGCATGCAGCTATTTCCCCCCCCGAAAGCAATGGCCATGACACCATTCATTCCACAAACCAGCACACCCTCGAGGGAAGAGTGAACGCAAAAAAAAGTGGAAAAAACGAAGGAAAAATCATCGAGATCCTTGAAAACCCCAATAAAGATCCAAACATCTCATTTACAGCTGAATGGACACCAAATGGCCACACTGAACACACAAAATTGGTACTTTTCCGAGAGTTGGGAAAAAGAACACAAGAATACAAGGCGCACCAGGAGGAGCTGGGACTGATGCTGGAAATGGGAGATTCGAGATTGGAGGATGGAAACGTGTCCGGGGTCCACCGCACAACAGCAGCCCCCGTAGAAGAAATGACATTCGGTCAAATTACAATCCGCACTCAATTCAAGTGAGATACACCACTCGCCATTCGGCATACTCGGGCACTGGGCACTCTCGGAACTGGGCACTTGACAATGGAAGTTCCTGCTGGGGAGGTGGGGGTGGGGGAGATGGCCCACCTCCTTCGAAATATTGAAAGCAATAAACAGGATGCCCACACTTTACCACTCGTTCCCGCTCTCGAGTGGATGCCTGTATCCAGTGTCCGGGGTGTGGGTGACGGCCGCCTCTGTTACCATGTTGTATGCGGTGTCGGTGTACAACTGTGTGTGCGGTGTGGTCTGTTGGTCATGTTCATCGAGCATGTATCGATGGATTTTCAAAAACCACTTAAAAATGAAATATCTCCTCCTCTCATTGGGGCAGAGAGGTGAAGGAGGAGGACAGTTTTCTGTTCGATGCACTTTCGATTTGACCCCAAAAACATACACGGAGTGCGAGAGGGGGGAGGGGAACTAAGGAAGGGCTTTGTATCTTAAAAAGGGTTTCTCAGCTCCATTCGTGTTGTCATCTTCGTTCCAGAGACATCAGTTGGACCCTAACGACTGAAGACACTTGGATGCGATTGTGTCCAAGACACTGCTGCATGGAGTGGGAGGGGACATGATTCGGCATCTACTGGTGGCCAGTGAGGGAGTGTGTGTGGGGATTTGGGGGTTCATGACGGAGGGTGATTAAAATCAAATCGAGCTGAGAAAGGAAAACGAATGTTCGCTTCGAGGTGATTTATGGGGTCAATGGAATTGAAATTCGAAGAACTGACGACCCCCACAGAGGTGACCTGTGTGTGCATGTGAGAGACGTCAGTTCGGATACAGGTGAGATTTTTTCAATTAAACTCAATGCAAAATTTCAGAGGCTGGAGATAGACTAAGAATAGCTTCGAAACATTCCTGAAGATGAATTGGGTTCAAGGCACCACGGCTTTCGGAAGTCATTGCTCCTGCGTGTGAGAGAGAGAGAGACGACTTCCGAGAAGTGAACGACGTCTTGTCTGTCGAGGGCACAACCTTGCCGTGGGCTCATCGGGGAAGAAATCAGAAGACGCAACAGGAGACCCCAGTTGGCTCTTATTAGCTGTCAAAAGAGCACTAAATGGGCTCCATAATTTGTCGAAGGACAGGGGTTAGGGGGCTGCTAGTGAATTCTCCAGCACACTTAAGTCATGAAGAAGAAGAAGAAGAACGAGAAGAAGCGGAAGAAGTTGTAGAAGAAGAGGAAGCAGCAGAGGAAGAAGAAGCAACAGCAAAAGAAGAAGAACAAGAAGGAGAAGAAGAAGAAGGAGAAGAAGGAGAAGAAGGAGAAGAAGGAGAAGAAGAAGAAGAAGCGGAGGAAGTAGTAGAAGAAGAAGAAGCAGCAGAGGAAGAAGAAGCAACAGCAAAAGAAGAAGAACAAGAAGGAGAAGAAGAAGAAGGAGAAGAAGAAGAAGAAGAAGAAGAAGAAGAAGAAGAAGAAGAAGAAGAAGAACAAGATGAAGAAGAACAAGAAGAAGAAGAACGAGAAGAAGCGGAAGAAGTTGTAGAAGAAGAGGAAGCAGCAGAAGAAGAAGAAGCAACAGCAAAAGAAGAAGAAGCAGAAGAAGAAGGAGAAGAAGGAGAAGAAGGAGAAGAAGAAGAACAAGATGAAGAAGAACAAGAATTAGAAGAAGAAGAGATCGCCAGAAAAAGTCCCTTCAGTCGTCAAAATTCTTCTTTTTCTTGTTGCGCTACAGTCCGGGTGGACCTGTCCCTCCTCCAAGGAGATCACCAGTCAAACAGCCCTCAGAACCTTTCCGAACAGCCGTCAATCATGGCAAAAGGTGACTTGACTAGATTTGAGAACCGGATAAAAGCGCCTTACCTTTGCTTTCGCTGAAATTCGAACCTGGGCCCCCTCTAAGCACTGCGCCATCCAGTCGTCAAGAGCAGCGATAACGTCCCTCTAGCTGTCACAAGTGAAACAATAGGCTGGTCGAGCGACACTGGTAACGTCCCTCTAGCTGTCAAAATTGTAGCAATGGGTTTTCAAAATTGGTCCTGAATCGTGCTTCTTATCGCTCAGTCTGCTACATTGCCTCCCTTGGGTGGATTTGAAGAGACTTCGGGTGGGATTTGGACCATCAACGATGGAAGGGAGCGATATCTGAGGCTCGGACCCTCCATGGGTCGTTAGCCTGTTAAGTAAGTAGTTGGGTGGGATTTTGAGTCTTCTGAGTCCGAAGGAAGCCACAAAATTGACAAAATTGAACCCAAGCTGAATCGTGCTTCTTTCCGCCCAGTCTGCTGCGCTGCCTCCCTTGACTGAATTTGCAGAGAGTTTGGGTGGGATTTGGAGTCTCCTGAGTTCGAAGCAAGCCACAAAATTGACTTAATCGAACTCAAGCTCTTAGTCAACCACCAGGAGAGCGTCATCCACTCTTTGACCAATAAAACCATCCCTTAATCCTTCAGATTTAATTAAACATTTCTCAGTCAGCCCTTTCCAACTTGATCACATCAAATTCCAGCTCCATGCCAAAAGTAGCCCTCTAAGTCTATGCCTCCCTCAGCCCGGTTCGACGACGACGACAACTCAATGTCCCTCACGCAGGAGCACAGGACCAAAACATTTCAATTAATCTCAATCAATTAACAAACTATTTACTGATTATAGTTCCCAATAAATCCCCCAACAAATCGCCCCTTCCCCCTACCCACAGGCACCCAAACACACGTCATGTCATTTATGTTGGCTTCAAAATCACGTCGGGGCGAGCGAGGGTCATGGGAGGGACCGTCACACGCCCCGCCACAGCCGTCGCTGCTCCGAGCAGCAAACGAAATCACTAGGAAAATTATTTCAATTAATTTGCTCATGGCAATGTTTGTTTGTTTGTTGACAGCAAGTTTGCACACCCGTCCGGCCCGGGCGGGGGGGGGGGTGGCGGCAAAGTATTTACCGAAATATTTCAGGTATTCGCATAATTTTTGCATGATTTGAGTCGAGCGAGTGTGCAAATGCGAAGTCCGTTGTGCAAATAATGTTTACATGCTTAGTTGCCAGCGGAGAGCGGGGTGGGGTGGGTTAGTTGGCTTTTTAGTCGGCTCTGAATGGACTGTTTTATTAATAATTACAAAATAATGCAGTCGAGCAGCCCTCTGGACGGGGCAAGTGCAAATTCAATTAGCAAACACAGGAGAGCCTCTCAGAGCGGCAGTTCGAGTGGCAATCAAAATGGCTGGCTGCAACTTGGGCGCACCGAGCGCCCGCCAATTCAATTGCAGCAAATTATGCATTAATATCCAGTGAGCTGCCGAATGCGGTGGCGTATTGAAATATAATTTTCAGTCTCCAATTGGATAAGTGCGGATCACTGACGCGGTGCTGGGGTGAGGCTTTTGTTGCTTTTTTGTGCCCAATCGGGGGGTTGTTTGAAATAATTTGAGGCGGTTACAACTGGGGGGGGGGGGGGATGGATGACATTGTGTGTGCAAACATGTGGAGTAATTAATTACAGTATCCTTCGGTTGAGTATCCTCTTCGGTTTTTTGCGGAGGATTGCGTTTCACTTGTCCAGGGGGTGGGCTTTTAATGATGTGTTTGCCTTTGAATTTCATAATTGCTTCCACATCAGCAAATATCGAACGAAATTTATTTGTTTTCCCACGACTTTCGAACGGGGAATGGTGCGTTTGATTTGTGGACATCGTTGTGACGGGACTTTGTATTTTTGGCGGACAGGGCATCGTTGTGACGGGGCTTTGATTGAATTTTTGGCCGACAGGGCATCGTTGTGACGGGACTTTTGTACTTTTGGCGGACAGGGCATCGTTGTGACGGGGCTTTGTTTGAATTTTTGGTGGACAGAGCATCGTTGTGACGGGACTTTTGTACTTTTGGCGGACAGGGCATCGTTGTGACGGGACTTTGTTTGAATTTTTGGCGGAGAGAGCCTCGTTGTGAAGGGACTTTGTATTTTTGGCGGAAAGGGCATCGTTGTGACAGGACTTTGTTTGAATTTCTGACCTCAGAGTGTCACTGATTAGCTAATTAAGAAGATGATTTGGACGTTGGGAGCTTGCTTGTTGTGATCTGTTGCAGATGTAACCAACGATTCGATTCCAGTCGAGCTCACATTCATTTAGATTCACTTTCGCACACTGACTTGCCACCAAATTGCCACCCCACACGTTGTAGACCACACCCCCTTCCAGCAAACCCCATCAATCTCCGTGCCATTCTCAAGATTCATTCCCACATGCATTCTGCAAGTTCTGAACAGAAAAGTCCCTTTTGCAACCCTCACAAGCAAGGTTTTTGCGACGCAGATTTCCGCCTAATTGATGCCTGTTCTGCATGTCGCCTCGCATCGCACCGCCCACAGCACTCCAGCCGCACCTAGTTTCATACAATTAGTTCCATGAGACGCTCCCGAGTCATTATGCCTCGCGCGGCGACTGTCAACCCGCATACTCGTGGCGCTCCGTACGAGTCACACAAGCACGCCGACCTCCCCCCCCCCCCACCCAGCCTCACATATCCTGCATAATGCAACGAATTTTTAATCAGACCCTAATTACCCGCAGCCGTGTGTAGCCGGTGACGACACGACACGACACGACACAGTCGCAACCGCCGCCCATTTCAGCAGCAGGTTCCCCGTGCAGTGAAGGATTCACGTGCATAAATGCAAGAAATTTAATGAATGTCACTTCAAAAAAGGGATACCGGGGAATCCTTGTCTAACAAGCATTTAATTGCCGAGCAAAAGAGTGGAATTTCAATTCACCACACACGCACACCACACCCCCACCCAGGCCCAGGCACTGGCTCCGCATCCGCTTATCCCGGTGTGGGGGGGGGGGGGGGCAAGAGATTCCGGGGGATGGACAAATAATAATAATTGTAAAAAATTGTCGAAATTTTTTGTCCCCTCGCAGTCTGTTAGATGTCATAAATTCTGCTCTGCAAAGGGAGCACATCAGAGAATGGCCCCGAAAAAAAAAGGACACACACGCTCTCCCATTCATCGGGGGCCACGGACATAGAAAATGAGAACGAGCCAAAAGGACACACAAAAAAAGAGCACAGAAAATAACAAAACTCCAGGAATTATTATGAATGGGAAAAAACTAAAATCGACATGACATATTGCTGTGTGCGAATCGCACGAGGAATGCATTAATCGTTCGTCCTTTCGGGTTTTTTTTCGCCCTATTTTTCCTCTCATTTTTAGGACACTCATGCATTCTGTATGTGTGCACATCCGATTGGGCGGGAGCGGTGGACGTTTTTTAATCCGCAGTTGGGTTGAGGAGAAAGGGACGAAGGGGATGTGATCAGCGGAGAGGATTGCCACATGAGATGATGATGATGATGAAAATAATTGTGGACGACGCGAGTTGTTTCGGGTTTTTGGTGAATTTTTCCGACTGAATGAAGTCCGTGCTGCCAGGCCAATTAGTGAGCGATCTGTTAACTGCAACGACACTCCTCTGAGGAGGCGGAGGAGGGCCGCTGATGAGGTGGGTGAATATTAAAGGGCATCAACCAGGTGTCCAATCAGGTGAATGGGCTTGAATTTGATGCAAAGTGGAACGTCAAAAGCGGGACGTTGATAGTGGGACGTCGAAAGCGGGACGTCAAGAGCGGGACATCAAAAACGGGATGTTAAAGGCGGGACATCAAAAGTGGCACGACAAAAGAGGGACGTCAAAAGCGAGATGCCAAGAGCGAGACGTCAAAAGCGGGACGTCAAGAACGGGACGTCAAAAATGGGACGCCCAAAGAGGAATATCAAATGCGATACGTCAAAAGCTGGATGTCAAGACCGGGACGGACTAAAACTGGTTTCGGAAAGCGGACCTTTTATTTCCTTCAAGTCTCACGAACTCCTCAAAAACGTCAAAAGCGGGATGTCAAAAGTGGGACGTTGAGAGCGGGACGTTAAGTGCGAGACGTTAAATACGGAACGGCAAAAGTGGAACGTCGAAAACGGGATGTCAAAAGCAGAACGTCAAAAGTGGACAAAAACTGGTTTTGAAACGTGGACACTTTATATACTCCAAGGCTCGAGAACTCCTCAAAAACGTCAAATTTGAGCGGTAAAAGCGAGATATCAAGAGTGTGACGTCAAAAGCGAGACGTCAAGAGCGGGATGTCAAGAGCGGGACGTCAAAAGCGGGACGTAAAAATATTGGACGTCAAGAAGTGGACATCAAGAGCGAAGCGTCAAAAGCGGGACTTCAAAAGTAGGACGTCAACGCTGGGACGTCAAAAGCGGAACGTCAAAAGTGGAACGTCAAAAGCGGGACAACAAAAATTGGGTCGTCAAGAGTGGATTGAAACTGGTTTTCGAAGTTGAACACTTGATTGCCTCCAAGGCTCGAAAACTCCTCAAAAACGCGAAAAGCGGGATGTCAAAGGCGGGACATCAAAAGTGGCATGACAAAAGTGGGACGTCAAAAGCGGGTCGTCAAAAGCGGGACATACAAAACGGGCCGTAAAAAATGTGGGACGTCAAGGGAGCGACATCAAAGCGGGACGTCAAAAGTGGGATGTCGAAAGTGGAACGTCAAAATGGGACATCAAATCTTGAACGTCAAAAGCGGAACGTCAAAAGTGGACACTTTATTTCTTCGAAGGCTGGAGAACTTCCAAAAAACGTCAAAAGTCGGACGTTAAAAACGGAACGTCAAAAACTAGACGTCAAAAGTGGGACAAAAACTAGTTTTTGAAGGTGGACACTTTATTTCCTTCAAGGCTGGAGAACTCCTAAAAAACGTCGAAGTGGGACGTTGAAAACGGTACATAAAAAGTGGGAAGTCAAGAGCGGAACGTCAAAAACGGGCCATCGTCAAAAGTGGGCTGAAACTGGTTTTGGAAGATGGAACCACTATTTCTCCCAAGATTCCAAGAACTCTGCAAAATCGGGTTCCGGAAGAAGGGACACCCGAAATTGGTAGACCTCACGTCACGACGCCCAAATATGAAGCACCCCTCCAACCAGGTCAGACCGGAACCATTCGAGAGAGCTGGAGAGCTCTACAAGCACCAGAAACTCAAGCCATCCCCATTTAAGACCTCAAAATCAAAATCAAAATCTCACAGCAAATCTCCAGCGTCAACATCATGAAGAAGCCAAACCCAACATCCCCTGCTCGATTGGCTTCAACTTTTGACACAAATCCACTCTAATTCCCATCACCTGGCAGCCAGGAAGGGGGTGCTTCGTGTTTCGAGAATTTGCAACTCTAAACCGATCCGGAAATCACTCCGCATCGGCCCCTCAAAACACTCACCGGGCTCTTCAAAGCGTGTATGTCCTCTTTTCAAGGCGATTAAATTTATTAAGCCCCAGATGTCATAACATTTCAATTTGTCTCGGTCCCAGGGGAGCATCAACGACGATCAACGAATCAATGTTCCGGGGATAAACAAAAGTTGATCCGAACGAAAACAAAGTTAATGCCAAAGTCAGGAGGTGGCTCCGGCCCCGAAGACGCATCCTTACATCGCCCCCACGAGGATGACAAAATCCATTTAATTTGTTTACGGTCGTAGGACATTTTGCACCTCCTTTAGCATCCAATCGTCGCCCTTTGTTAAGCCTCGAATTGTGTGACCGTTACGTTATGGGATCCCCAGAATGCAAACATTAATATTGTTATTCCGTCTGACACTGCAGCGCCGCACAAAGGAGACTCCGTCCAGGCACGCACACACCGGGTGCACCGACTGCAGGACTACACGTACGCATCTCTTTCAAGGATGTGTTCCAGCAGGAACATGCTCGGTTGGCCAGCAACGGCACAGAGGTGGGTGGCTGTTTGTCGCTCGGCCAAAATGTTGTTTGAACAGAATCTGTTTCGGTTTGTCGTCAGAGGGCAGGACGCACTCGGATGCTTTGTCTGCATGGCGTCCTGTGTGCGTGTGTCAATCAGTAGCAGTTCATTCCATTCCGACATGCGTCTGTCTGCAGGTGAGAGATATTTTCCTCAAGCAAATATTATATAACTGAATGATATCCTGCGTCATTATCCTTCAAATACTTGTCATTGCCTATGCAGACGCTGCACACAAGGCGGGAGGCGGTGTGTGAGAGAATTCCGGATGGAGATGGGGGCCGGGCATGTGTGTGTGCGTGTGTGCATCAATTCAATTGTCCTTGCGATGGGGTGAATGGTGAAAGCAATCGATTCGATTCAATTGCCGGATTGTTGTGTATTCTGTTTGGAACTTTGTTTTGAGACAAATTAAACAAAAGGACAATCGGAAGAACTATGTGGTGGTGGAGGGGGTCGTAGGATGGACGTTTCGGTTCCTGTTTTCATTGATTTTTCCTTGTGGTCGTTCAGGCAGACTCTTCAGGGATAATTGCTAGGGATCACGATTGAATAAAGGGGTTGTGCGTCGCTGCCTCTGTGGTGGAAGGGGAGGGGGAGCGAAGGACACAGAGGGTGAAGGAATGAGGTATGATTTTCGGTTGGAAAGGAGATAACAACAAAAGTCGTCCGTAGAGCGGAAAAGGGAGGGAAGGGAAGGGAATCGTGCGAAAGTCTTGCTCACAAATGATCCTCTGATCGAGGCGAGGATCCACGATCGTTTGAGGCGTGGACTGATCTGTCTTTTAGTGGACCTGGTTGCGAGTTTGTTAGAAGCCACTGATCAAGGAAATAACGACAAAAATCGTCCGTAGCGCAGTGGGAAGGGAATCGTGCGAAAGTCCTGCTCACAAAGGATGCTCTGATCAAGGGGGGTTAACGATCGTTTGAGACGTGGATTTTATTGGACCTGATCGTGCGTTTGTTGGTAGCTGCTGACCAAGGAGGTAACGACAAGAGGCATCCGCAGCGCGTGGGAGGGAATCGTGCGAAAGTCTTGCACAGAAATGATGTTCTGATCGAGAGCAGTTAACGATCGTTAGAGGCGTGGACTTTATTGGATCTGATCGTGAGTTTGTTGGGAGCCGCTCCAAGGACCAAGGAAATAAAGAGATAAAGTCATCTGCAGCGCCCTGGCAAGAAAATTGTGAGAAAGTCTTGCTCAAAAATGATGCTCAGGCCGAGGCGAGGCTCCACGATCGTTTGAGACGTGAAGTGATCTGTCTTTTAGTGGACCTGGTCGCGAGCTTGTTGGAAGTCAAGGAGATAACGACGAAAGTCACCCGCAGCACAGCGCTAGGAATGTCTTGCTCACGAATGATGCTCTGATCGAGGAGGGTTAGCGATCGGTTGATACGTGAATTTTATTGGGTCTGATCGTGAGTTTGTTGGGAGCTCCTAACCAACGAGTTAACGATAAAAGTCATCCATAGCGCAGTGCGAAGGGTCTCTTACGAAAGTTTTGCTGACAAATGATGGTCTGGTCGAGGCGAGGATTGATCTGGATTTTCTTGGACCTGATCGTGAGCTTGAAAGTACAAGCAGCACAAAATGCTGGCAGGCAGAGGAAGTCGTGGGAAAGGAATCGTGCAAGTCTTGCTCATAAATTATGCTCCGATCGAGGGGGGTTAACGATCGTTTGAGACGAGGGTATTTTATTCGACCTGGTCGTGAGTTTGTTGGCGATGACGACAAAAGTCAGCCATAGCGCAGTGGGAAGGAAATTTTGCGAAAGTCTTGCTCTAATCGAGATGGGATTGAGGATCATTTGAAAAGTGGACTGATTTGTCTTTTATTAGACCTGATCGTGAGTTTGAAAGCGACACAAAATGCAGCCAGACAGAGAAAGTCGCTCCAAATTGCTTCTTTCCTAAAGAATCTCCGGCGCCACAGTATCTGTCACATCCCCAGCTACATAGCAACCGAAACCACCGCTCAAATCCCATCGATTTAAGTCCAATTAGGCCAGGGACTGAAGAGCCATCAGAAGAAGAAGAGGTCTCCACTTCAGACAAGGGCCTGTGCATATGAAACTGATGTGCATTTGCAAACTCCAGAAAGGATAATCCACAGCCAGGACCACCATCAAGCCATCCCACCCTCATAATGTCATGTTAACAAGTTTTTAATATTCCTCAGATCTCTTGATTAAGCCCTCTCGCTCTCTCTCTCTCTCTTTCTCTGCACTCGACCACGTCCGAGCAATCTACCTTAACCCATTACCAGGCATTTTCCGCAATAAAAATGCAAATTAGAAAGTCCCGAAATGAATTACTTACATAATTTCCTTGACCACCACCACCACCACCCCTTCAATTTGTAGTGAACCACCCGCCCTGTAATCCACTCTCCGCAATATTATTCTAACTCATCCTGGATCCTTATACCTAATTGGCATCCTAACCATCCCACCCGCTCTCCAGCCCCCCCACACACACCCCCGAGGAAACAAAGGAAAGAAAAAATCAAACACACACTTTCACCCCGAAAGATAACCATCGACCCCAGGACCACTCAAATTCCCCCCCTCCACAGGAGCAGGGGGGGAAAAGCGGGACTAAGTAGGACTACATCGAACATATGCCACCCGGAGAAACATCATTTTGGAAGCCTCATCGTAGTCTCATAGTCGTAGTCGTAGTCGCAATCTCACAGCGGCTCACAGGACACATGTACGTACGTAGATTTGGTTAGCAGCCAGCCGACACCACCCACTCCAGTGTAATATCCTGTCAATATGGACTTTAGTTTCCTTGTAAGTGGGATTTTACAAGGAATAAAAGTGATCCCCAATTGGGCAGTAAAATAACTGTATTTCTCTCTGGATCTGGTTCCAAACCGGTCCAGTGTATATGAGACGTATCCTGGGCGTCGTCGGTTTATCTTCATCGGCGCAGCGTCCGTTGTTGGCAAAAAGCAACTTTTATTACCAATTCAACACATGAAGTGAGACTGAGAGAGAGAGAGAGGGAGAGGAGGGCGATGGGGAGAGGGGTATGAACGCACTGAGTGACTGACTGACTGAGTGAGCGGAGAGTCCTTTAATTTATTTTACGATCCTGCCGCACGGTGCGGAGATTTATTGAGTATAACCAATTTTTGGAAATGCTTGGTATACACCGACCCGGCGGCTTATGCACACAACGGTTTTTGAGAGAAGAAGAAGAAGTTTTTCTGAAGGAAGTCCTTTTTTTTTAGGGAAAAATCCCCAAGAAATCGGAAACCAAACCGCAAACAAGCGCACACACACACCGGACGAGCGACATTTTAATGTCGTCGGCGGCGAGTAAGCCAATTCAATGTTTCCTGTTTCCGTTTTGTATCCTTTTCAGTCGTTCGTGTCCTTTTCACCCGGTGCCCGGTGCAACTGCAATTTTCCAATATTCATGAAAAGTCAACCTGGCGGCTGGAGGAAGTTGCAGTTGCAGTTGGTGCTGGTGGGGGAGGGGGGAAGGATGAGGAAGTGGAGATGTGTGTGTGTGTGTGTTTAAGGAAAGACGAGAAGTAGAGGGTCTTGGGTTAATTTAGCAAACATCGCTTCCAACGTCGTTACATTCACCTTTTTGAAAAGGATTTGGTAGGATTTTCTTTCTTTTTTTCCCGCTGTGAACAGGGATCCCTTTGAATGTCCTTCCAATCGATCGAAAGAAGACTCGAAGAGCGAAGAATTCTTTAGGCTACCACCTCGCCTTCTGCTGTGAACAGGGGTCCCTTTGAAGGTCCTTCCAATCGATTGAAAGAAGGCTCAAAGACCGGAGAATCCCTTAGACTACAACCAGGGCCTCCGCTGTGAACAGGAATCCCTTTGAATGTCCTTCCAATCGATTGAAAGAAGGCTCAAAGACCGGAGAATCCCTTAGACTACAACCAGGGCCTCCGCTGTGAACAGGGGTCCCTTTGAATGTCCTTTCAATCGGTCAAACGATTACCCGAAAAGCGAGGAATTACAACCAAAGCCTCCGCTGTGAACAGGGACCCCTTTGAATGTCCTTTTAATCGATCGAAGAAGACTCGAAGAGCGAAGAATCCTTTAGACTACACCCAAGGCCTCCGCTGTGAACAAAGGAGGACCTGCTCAAGGTTCCAAGGACCCATTCATCACGCAAGTTCCATTTCCAACGTTGCTCTGAATGGAAAACAAGACTTTCCACTCGCTTTCGTGACCATACACAATTAAGGACATTTAATGGGTGCCCGCCTCCTCATTCTCGATTTTTCATTAAGCCCCAATGTAATAATTTTTCAATTAGGACATCCGATACCCAGCGACACAGCCGACAGACAATGGAACTTTCCCCAATTTAACGGCGGCTGTAAATCAAACCCCGAAGACTGTCATAAATTGTCATCTTCATTATGCGTACCTACGCGCGCGCTGTCAAGCCGCTGCCCCACCCGCCAATTATTCGAATTGATGGTTAAAAATAAATTTATTGCCTCCGGGAATCCCCTTGCCAAGGCGCACTCCAGGACAATGCAGCATAAATCAGTTAATGTCGCCCCGTCACCGTCACCGTTCAGGTTGTTGGCTGCTGACTTGTGACAGGACGCGGTGCGATGACTTTATGACGGCCATCGATTGTTGATAATTTAATTACATCTTCACATGCGGCTCACACATCGAGGGGGAGGGGCATTTCAAAATATAAGGACCTCGATTGGACTCCTCAACAGGTTCCTGCCGCAACTATCGGCAAACTAGCTCAATGGCACTCCTTGGGGGCCACGGAAGTTGGAATAGCCCGCATCGATTCCAGGATCACGTACCAAAATCAAATAAAACGAACGCTGAGCACCGAGAGAGAGAGTGAGAGAGCTGGTGGGAGAGCTGAGGAACAAGAACTTAGTGAACCCAACACACTCAAGCTCAAACACAATTCCATTACGGAATCATTGAAGCGACCCAAGACTTCGTGACAAAGACTAGATGGTTGAGGGATGATGAAGATCACAGAGAGAGAGAGAGGGAAAAAATAACTGGAAATGGAAATAGGGTTAGCGTAGCAAACTTGCAAGGAGACACTTTGCATACAATCCCAGTTACGTGCTGAGATTCTTTTCGAATTCAGTTTGCGTTGTGTCCCGAAGGATTCCGACGAGATTCCCACACCGAGGAAACAAGGAAGATGACGATGGTATCGAGGGAAATATACACCACACCACACCACAGCACGGCACGGCACGGCACAGCACACCTCGCACCGATGGCCGATGGGTTTTGTGGTTTATGGTGGTCGCGTAGGACGGGCAAGGTCATCAGCCGAGGACTTTCCAATTGTGTGGAGTTGAATTTTGGGACGAGACTAAATTACGTGGTGCGACACAGGCTGTGGTCCGGTCCCTAAGTCTGGAAGTTTAGTGCCTCGTGTGCTTCCCTTTTCACAATTTGTTTCCACTCGCCCCTCCACCCCCCCACCCCCCACTCGATTCACAAAGGAGCAGAGCTCGGGGTATCTGGGCAGCCAATCTACATC
This sequence comes from Myathropa florea, assembly GCA_930367185.1. NCBI lineage: Eukaryota > Metazoa > Arthropoda > Insecta > Diptera > Syrphidae > Myathropa > Myathropa florea. The sequence continues at coordinate 2,350,038 of OV884005.1, read as the reverse complement.
TCCTTAAGGCTCAGTCAGGGCGTGTGCAGCGATCTTGGTCGTCGGTGCGCTGTTATTACAAGTTGTCACCCGGCAACTAATATTCTCATAATTTAAGATTATTTTCTCGAGGATGCCTACACCGTCTCCGGGCTGGGGGGGGGGGGGTAGGAGGCAGTGTCCTGCAGTGCTCACCACCGTCCGTGTGGAGACTGCAGCTTATTGGCTTTCGTGTCCGGGACAAGCAGTTTTTTTCCGGCTTTTCCTCTGCCCGTTCTCACTGCAGTTCACGTTTCATCGCTCCGACACTGGCAAGGCAGAGGCGTCTTCCGTCCCCCCTTCCCCGGGTGCTCCTTTCAGAAGCACTGCATTGCATTCTGGTGCGGTCTTCTTGCACTTTTTCTTCTTCTTCTTCTCCTCGGACAGAGGACACGGAAAATTAAATTATGAGCGCAAGCATTGTGCAGACTGGGAAGCACTTGGACAAGTCTGCAGGCCTTAAGTTATGTCGTTGGGGTAGTTTTACGCTCGGGAAGTATCCCATTTTTAGGGAACTGTTGACAGAAGTGGTTTATGATGAGTAAGCCTGTGTAAATTTCCGAAAAAGCGCCACTCCAGAAATTTATATCACTGACCTGCCTGCTCTGGGTGTGCTTGTGACGGCAATGAGTTCCTAAATGTTGAGGTTTACACGGGATTTGTCGATTGAATGTGACTTGGGCTGTGGAGAAGTGGAACTTCTTGAGGGAATGATTGGACAAGATGCAAAAAGATTGACAAGGGATAACGAAAAATGGTTGAAATTGTTTGAAAAAACCCTTGTTCCTTCTTTCTCAACTTCGAATTCCTCCCTAAATCACTTCTGTACAAGAGCCAAATGAAAATGGCCATAATATTTTGATAGGAAAATTAAGTTTTAGTTATTTAAACGATTTAATCTTTAAAACAATTAAAAGTGGAAAAATCCCATCAAAAGAGCATGCATGGTAACTCTCTAGTTTGACAGCCAACTAGCCGACCCTCATTTTCGTCCAAAAACACTCAAATTCTTTAGTTTTCCCACAAAAAATCCACTGCATTCATGCAAAAACAACTCACACACGCACCAAACATCTTTTTTCTTTAAATATTCTCCTAAAACCATGAAAAACATTCCCTCCAATAATTCCCTCAATTTGCATTCAAAGCAAGCATTGCCAGACACGCAACAACTCTTGTGTCTCTCACACTTTAAATGAATTCAGCAGTGACGTCATGAAAAACGAAAAACTCAATTTTCTCGAATTTTCAAGCATTTCCAAAGAAATTTTTGATGCAATTCCCTTTATTTATCATATCCACACTCAGCCCCATCCATTCCCACCAAAATTTGGGTCGAATTTCAAAGAAAATCGACTTTTGAAAAAATGACATGGTTCACACGAAAAAATGCAGTAAACTCATAACACAACTGGGTCGCATTTTTTTGCTGAAAATGAACGTGTTTTGGCCGAAGTCGATTTGATGATTACAAAATTTTGTGAAACGAATTTCTCAGGATCTAGGACGAATTGAAGGACGCAATATATCAGGATGGAAAGGAAATTTAATGTAGAAGCGAATTGAGGTAAGATTTTGTAACGAGAGTGCTGTGGTTGATTTTTAAGAGGCAAAGTTCGGGGCAACCTCCGTTTTTGCATGATTTTGAAGGACTTGCTATTTTCTGAAACGAATTTCTCGATAATTAGGACGAATTGAAGGATGTGGAATATCACAATGGATTGGAAATTGATTGGAGAAGCGTAATAATGTAACATTCTTTAGCGAGAGTGCCATAGTTGGATTTTTGGAAGCAAATTTTGGAGCATCCACAATTTCGCATGATCTTGGAGGACATGGTGTTTTCTGAAACGAATTTCTCAGGATCTAGGACGAATTGGAAGATGAGGATTATGAGAATGGATAGGAAATTGTTTGTAGAAGCGTAATAAGGCATGCCATCAGAACAAGACTGAGTTGGTTGCAAAGTTGGAAGCAAAGTTCGAAGCAACCTCCGTTTCGCATGATTTTTGAGGACATCATGTTTTCTGAAACAATTTGCTTGAGAATTAGGATGAATTGGAGGATGAGCGACATCTTGGTGGATAGGAAATTGTTCAGAGAAGTGAAATAAGATAAGATTTTTCAAAGGGAGTACCGTGGTTGGTTAGATGGAAGCAAAGTTCAGAGGATTCTACTTTGTCGCATGATCCTGAGAGGCATTATGTTTTCTGAAACAATTTTCTAGAGAATTCTGAAGAGTCAATGATGTGATTGGATGGCATTGAATGTAGAAGGGTAATAAGTTGAGATTTTTTACCGAGAGTGTTTTGGTTGGTTGTTTAGAAGTGAAGTTCGGAGCATCCTTCTTTTTCCCATGAAATGTGTGATCTTGGAAGGAACTATGTTTTCTGAAACATATTTCTCGAAAACTGTGACGAATTGAAGGTTGGGGGTAATCAGAGTGGAGAGGAAATTGTTTGAAGAAGCTGAATAAGTTAAGACTTTGTCTAGGGAATGATTTGGTTCATTATTTGGAGGCGACATTTGTGGCGAGAAAACTGTTTGAGTTTCCATATGTTTGACACGATATAATAATAATAATAATAATAATGGCGGCGCTACAGTCTGAGGTGGACCTGGGCCTAGCTTCTCAGCAACCACTCGTGTTGTGCGTGCTATTGTTCTCTCACGAGTGGAGTCGAAAAGCGACACGATATTCTTCGAAATTAACTGGGAATAAGCTACTTGACACTCGATAAATAATTCTTTAGCCTAAGGTCCTTGGTGCTCTGGTTACTAGCTATTCAATAAATAAATAACTAAATAAATAATTCTTAGAAGTCATTCTCAGATCACGCACAGATCAAGCTCTTTACAAGAGCCTTGCGGGAACGAGAATGACATCAGTGCAAATGATGGCACATGAGAACAGGACGAGGTACAACGAGAGATTTGGTCTAAACATCATAAGACTCAGCTCACACATTGACGTCGTCAAGAGCTTGGCTCTTTGGTTAAGCTGCAGCTCCGTCTACTTAGAGTATCCAGTCATTTCACATTGACACCCTTGAGTTCCATGCTCTCAAGAAGACAAACCATCGGCGCTATCCATTTTCACAAAGGATGGAAAACAAGACATTTCTGTCTACAACAAAGATCTACAGACAGAAGCCTTTTCAGGCCTGAAGTTCTGTGGACAAACGTCATACAGACCAACATTTCGAGATCAAGACAAATTCAGTTTCAATTATATCAGAGGAGAGTACGGCGGGCAGTAGGAAATAAGACCTCTGTGAGACAAATTTGAAGTTCATAAGGAATAAGACAGAAACACGAATGATCTTGTGTTCTAGACTACGATTATCGTGCGTGACACCGAAAAGACAAAAGCAAGCAATTCTTGTTTGGAAAATATATGGTTGGTGTTGCAACAGTTTAGTTAAAATGACTAATAATTCAAAGAACTTAAAGAATGACGAATCAAGAGCCTGTTAAACCACGCCCTCTGCATTATTTTAGTACATTATTTTTGTTATATAGAACAAATCAATTAAATTGACTGATGTTTTCAAGAACAACGAATCGAGGGCATGTTTAAACAGGTCCCCTTATGTACAAAAGAAGGCTAAAGAATCAGCGACAAGAAACAAAACCACTTGCAGCAGTATTCGCATATATTTACATACATACATTCATTACTACACGCGTTCATTTATTTCTCATGACTTAAAAAAACATGGAGCAACACGTTCATTACTGATGACTGACCAATCACATCTTTTCCTCAAAAACATTCCCCTACAGAGATGTACATACACACATACACGCGTACGATCGTGCAACATGAACTGTCAAATCATGTGAAATAGAAGTGGTTGCACATGCATACATATGTACATTCATTCAGCAACGTGATTCGTCAAAGCAAAGAATATGAAATAAGAATGAAGGTACATGCATGCATACATACATACACACATTTGTAGAAAATTTCTAAAGACTTCTGGAGTAGTGCGGATCAGCAACAAGAATCAAAGCACCACGCAGCAAAAGATGTGACTCCGTACAACAAGGCGAGTGTTTTCTCTTTTAGCAACATCTTAAAACGTTACCAATCAAAATGTTGCAAAAAGAAAAAGACACTCGCCTTGTTGTACAACTCATTTTGATTGGAAATGTTGCTAAAAGAGAAAACACTCGCCTTTTTGCACAACTCCGCTATAAACACAGGAACTACAGATGAACTGGGCGAAAGATTAATCAAATAAATGAGATGAACTTTAGTCGAAAACAAAAAACGAAGTCTACGACGAATCAATGCAAAAGAGTGAGAATCAGCAACAAAAAATCAGCAGCAAAACACCAGCAACAAATAGTTTCGTTTGAAAGAGACTTACCAATCAACATCTTGCAAGAAAAACCTTCACCAAGTCATGGCATAACCAACATGTGGCTTAAGAAGAGTGTATTGCAGAGGAATATTTTCTACGGCAAGTCTTGTTTCGAATCGACGTGTGTTGCAAGAAAAACACTCACCAAGTCAAATACAAAAATACACACGTTGATTCTTGCATTTCCGTGACCCCTTTAGAAGAACATGCGGGTCACTGAAGATGAGATTCATACATTTGACTTGATGAGTGTTTGTCTTGCAATACTCGTCGATTGAAAACAAGACTTGCCGTTGAAAATATTCCTCTGCATACACTCACCATACGACACAGATAACCAGCTGGATGAACGTCGAATGAAAGGCACGTTTGAACATGCCTGCTTGCAGACAAAACACCAAATTTTGAAGAAAAACACAAAATACCTTCAATTTATTTGTGAATCAGCAAGAAATAGTGAAAATCAGCAACAAAACAGCAGCAAACGACTTGAATTTGACCACTTACCAATCAAAATGTTTGCAAAAAGAAAAAATGAACACTCACCTTGTTGTACACACCGCCTTTGGAAAAAAAACAGACACTGGAGCAGAATTTTAGGAAAAAATGATCAAGACAAATTAAAGACACATACAACACAAATAAATTCAATCGAAAAAATATAAATATTTGTTAAGAATCAATAAATAATCAAAAAATCTTACCAAAAACACTCACCTGCAGCGACAGCCAACCAGCAATGTGTGATTCCCGCCAACACGATCAATACTTTGACACAAATGTCAAATCTTCGAACATAAAGTTTCACACATGCATATCAAAGCACTCGGCGGGCCAATCAGCGACGTTCGATGAAAACAAGTTCGACTTTGTCTGCCACACACAGCCAGCTGGCGAATACGTGAAGAGTAGCTTTCGAAGAACGATGACAGAGTCGTTGGCTGTGGTGGGAGAACATGTTCAGCTTTGTCTGCCTCGGCGAATGTGTGAGGGCAGCTTTCGAAGATCGATGACAGAATCGATGGCTGATGGGAAACATGTTCAGTTTTGTCTGCCTCACACAGCCAGCTTACGAATATGTGAAGAGGAACTTTCGAAGATCGATGACAGTATCATTGGCTGTGGTGGGAACATGTTCAGCTTTGTCCAGCTCAACAGCGAGCTGGCGAATAGGTGCAGAGTAGCTTTCGAAGTTAGCTGGGTGATGGGAAAACATGTTCAACTTTGTCCAGCTCACAGAACGAGCTGGCGAACTTTCGAAGATCGCTGGCTGATGGGAAACATGTTTAGTTTTGTCTGCCTCACACAGCCAGCTTTCAAAGATCGTTGATAGAATCGTTGACTGAAGGCAAACATGTTCAGATTTGTTTGCTTGCCAGAGTACATTGGCTGTCGAATATGCGAAAAGTAGCTTTCGAATGTTGCTGGCTTTCAGAAGACATGCTTAATCTGGTTTGACATTTGTCGTGTGTATTTAAAGTTCGCGCGGGAATTTGTCTATTTTCACACGGTTTTTGCAATTTCGGGGCGGAAAAATTATTTTGAAGCATTTTCTAATTTCCTGGAGTGGTGAGTATGTGTGGTAAGATTTTTCTTTTGATATTTGTGATGAATTTTTCATGAAAATATATTTATTTTTCTGCATTTTTCTTCAAATATTTTGTCATTTTTTTCATTGTCTCCAGTTGTCTTGAAATTGTCTGTCTCCGTCGCTGATTTTCTTTTGTTGCTGTGTTGTATGCCTGGTAAGGCACTCGTTCTTTCATTTTGTTTTCAGTCCAGATTCATTTTCTTTTTTGCAACGGCCATTTGAGTGTGAGTGTATGTATGTAAGTATGTCTTTCTCTATCACATTTGCCGACAAGATGGCGACTGATCGATAGAATGAGTCTACGATGGTGAGTCCAGGTGTTTTTCGTAATTCATTGGTAAGAAATATTCTTGAGGGGAATTTTCTGGTGTCACGTAAAGACGCAGTTTAGGTAGATGGGTGCCCTTGCCGACATGAAGAACATGTCAACGGCTCACTTAGGCCACTGTGAGTCCATTGTGCCCAGGAATGGCGTTTTCATGAGTGGAAGAAGGCAGGAATGTCGGTGAGAGATCGTATGATTTTCCAAATGGTTGGGAGGAGAAAATACATTCCTTCCCTTTCATACGCTCTCTCTCTCCGACATTTTTGCCTTCCTCCGCCTTTGTAAACGCCGCCAAAGTGTGTGCGTCGGAAGAGATTGCCAATTTGTGGGCAGTTACTTCGAGGGCCAATTCTGTTCGTTTCTTTTTGACGATTGTTTGAATAAAACCATAAATTAATGAGAAAATAAAGCATGTCGTTGTTTTTTTTTCGTCAGAAAGCCGATTTTCCATTCAATCTCATGATGAAAAGCAAACGAATAAAAGCAGCTCCATGCGACTTCAACGTGTTCAGTTTTGTCGGCTTGATGAAATGTGTGCCTCTATTTACACATCGTTTCCAAAGAAAATCGAAACTTCTCCTAGTTGCTTGCAAATATCTTCTGTGTTGCTTGGCTCACATGAATGCCCTTAAACCCTGTAACAAGTGACTGTCTGTCTGTCTGATTTAAAGTAGATTTGACACATTTTACAAGCCCTTAGAGTCTGTGTGACAAAACCTTCCCGCCATCTTATCGCCAAACTCCCTTGCAAACATTTTAATGAACGTCGACGTCACAATCCTCCAGAAGAGTGAAAACAAAACCATCAGAAGACCCTTCTTAAAGTCACACATTAGATCCAATTAAAAGTTCCGATACATCTTCATATTTTACACACGGCTTAGCCTGAGCCCATTTCAATTCGATTCAATTGACGGTGGCTTCGCTTCGATAAGCCTCCTCCGTGCGATTAACTTGTTCCATTCGCGCGCAACTCCCTCAAAAGATCTCAATCTTTATCTCCCACCTTCACCCGTCCCCCCCTCCCTCAGAGCCACTGTGCTCACATACACAGATCGAAATCCGTTCGAAGATTGATTGCTTTGTTAGCAATCTCCGTCGTCTATCAGCCACCAAGCATCTGTCGGCCCCTGCTCCCTGCCAAAATTGGCATTTATCCGTAGCGCAACGCACACACAGCTTCGCAACCAATAAAAAGTCCTAATTTATAACATCAATTTTAATTGCCAACATTCGACCTCATCACCGGTAATAGGCCCGCACCAGCAAATCCCCTCCACGCACACCAGGCCCGCTCGCATGCCCGCACGGCCGGAGAGATGGATGGACTTATGGGGTAATTTAAGGAATCCTCTTAGGTTTAAAGAAAAATAGCCCCGCAGAGCGGCGAGGGGCTGGTGGCTGTGCAGGGCCCTCGCCAGGACCAACTAATAAGGTAACATCGATAAATTGTCTTCGGAGGCGAATAAGAACGAAAGAAATATGTTCCTCCATATGGCCCGGCCGGGCCAGGGACGCACGGAAGCGGGCCATGATGATAATGATGATGATGATGATGCCGGGTAAGTGGAGCACATATACGCACACGGAATTAAGCATCTGTAATTGATGGGCGAGCCGAGTCCTCCGGCCGGAGGAGAGCCGCCTACGCCTTCGGCTCTCCTTCGGCCGTGGGGATCGGTCGGACTGAAACTAGTTGGGAAATGATTTCGTATTAAGGATATAATGGACCGGGAGTTGAGTGGATGAGCACTGGAATTCTGGGGATTCGCAGAGAGTGTGTTAGGGTTATGAAACTAATTTGCTTGTGAAATCCACTTTGATCGACTGGTTGTGTGGGAGGAGGGGGTGGAGGGAAGGTGTCGGAGATTAGCAGGTGAACTGGGGGAGTAGTTTGTTGGGGTTGATGGGAGGCGTTTTCTTTTTCTAGACAGATCACAAGTGCCTTTGATGGAGAACAACTTGGTCGATTTGGGAGGAGATTACGAATTCTATAGGACTAGAAAGTACCTGAATAGTAGCTATCGTGAAGACAGTGACTCGAAGTGAGTCTAGAACTAACACACTTCGGGGCGTACGTGGAAATTTCGATGTCATCTAAGAAAAAGTGAGCTTTGGAGAGCTCACTTTGGAGTACTTTGGAGTGCTCACTTTGGAGCGCTTACTTTAGAATGCTTTGGTGTGCTCACTTTTTCTGCTGGAGAAAACGCATGTGAAAAACCCCAGTCGGACGCAACAATGCATGAGTGTTCACGTTGTGGATCGTATTTCGATGCATTTAACTTCAAGTGCCTCATAACACCACTTTAGCTCTTTTGTCCCAAAATTCCATGCAAAATAAAGGAAATGTCCAATTGAATCGAATTACATCCCATTTTTAACGATTTCCATTTCCTCATCATGTTTTAAAACCACTTTACAACAAACACAATTTCCCCCCATCAAAGCATCAACCTGGTAACTCCCTAGTTTGACAGCCAACTAGCCGACCCTCATTTTCGTCAAAAAACACTCAAATTCTTCAGTTTTCCCGCAGAAAATCCCCTGCATTCATGCAAAAACAACTCACACACGCACCCAACATCTTTTTTCTTTCAATTTTCTCATGAAAAACATTCCCTCCGATATTTCACTCAATTTGCATTCACAGCAAGCATTGCCAGACACGCAACAACTCTTGTGTCTCTCACACTTTAAATGAATTCAGCAGTGACGTCATGAAAAACGAAAAACTCAATTTTCTCGAATTTTCAAGCATTTCCAAAGAAATTTTTGATGCAATTCCCTTTATTTATCATATCCACACTCAGCCCCATCCATTCCCACCAAAATTTGGGTCGAATTTCAAAGAAAATCGACTTTTGAAAAAATGACATGGTTCACACGAAAAAATGCAGTAAACTCATAACACAACCGACTCGCATTTTTTTGCTGAAAATGAACGTGTTTTTGCCGAAGTCGATTTGAGGATTAAAAAATGTTGTGAAACGAATATCTCAGGATCTAGGACAAATTGAAGGACGCGAGATACCAATTTGGAAAGGAAATTAAATGTAGAAGCGAATTGCGGTAAGATTTTGTAACGGGAGTGCTGTGGTTGTTTTTTTGAAGTCAAAGTTCGGACCAACCTCCGTTTTCACGTGATTTCGAAGGACATGCTATTTTCTGAAACAAATTTCTAGATAATTAGGGCGAATTGAAGGATGTGGGATATCAGGTTGGATAGGGAATTGATTGAAGAAGCTTAATAATGTAAAATTCTTTAACGGGAGTGCCATGGTTGGATGTTGGGAAGCAAAATTCGGAGCGTTCTCCATTTTCGCAAGATCTTGGAGGACATGGTGTTTTCTGAAACGAATTTCTCAGGATCTAGGATGAATTGAGAATGGATAGAAAGCTGTTTGTAGAAGCATAATAAGGCATGCCATCAGAACAAGACTGAGTTGGTTGCAAAGCTAGAAGCAAAATTCGGAGCAACTACCGTTTCGCATGATTTTTCAGGACATCATGTTTTCTGAAAGAATTTGCTTGAGAATTAGGATGAATTGATGAATGTGGGACATCTCAGTGGATAGGAAATTGTTTTAAGAAGTGTATAGAGATGAGACTTTGCAAATGAAGTTTCATGCTTGAATATTTAGAAGCAAAATTCGTGGTGTATTCCTTTGTCGCATTAAATTGAGAAATTTGCGAGAATTTGGGAACCTTCTGGTCATTGAATGTCTTGAATTTAATGCAGAAATGTCTGTCATTGTTAGGCACAGACAAGTATGAAGAAAAAGCGCCCAACGCATGTCGAAATTTTACTCATTTTCTAATTTAATGCGGCACACTCCCGATCTCATCCTTTCAAACTATTTAATCGGCATATCTTTTTTGTTTGAAGGAATAGGTTGGTAAATGAGGACTGATCTGAAAGGGCACAATTCGTTCTTCAATTCCTCCCTTCATCAAGTCTCACTGTAGTTCACGGTTTTGAAGGCAAGGGCCAAAAATAGACACCAATTTGCCATCTTGCACAAAATTTCGTTACAAATAACGGGAATTCCCATCCCAGTCCTTAGTCTGTCTTAAAGAAGAAGACATTACCTACAATCCCTCATCATTACATTTTTGATACGTCCCCCCCTTCCAGAGAAATTCAATGTCAAGGAATGAAATGTTGTAAAAAATATACCAATTGAAACCTTTGCGCACTGAATTTCGAGGCAAATTATGGAACTTTCCATCCAGCGGCTAAACGTATCTTAGCCGGAGAGATTACCTACAATCCCTCATCATTACTTTTTCCCTACGTCCCCCCTTTCTTGAGATATTCACAGTCAAATCGGCAAAAATATACCTTCAAAAATTGATGGGCGACTTATACTTCAGACAAATGTTCAGACCCCGAATTTAGAATTCTCCGTTCACACGCAGACGGCAAAAGAAGTCGCGATTCTCTAAAAAACCTCCACTTCGAATCCTCTCCAAGGTGTCAGGACCCTTCGAACCCTCTCCAGACGGAGCAGGCACTCAAAGATGTCCTCGCGGAGAATTCACTAGAAGTGTTTCATTAAACGCCCTCGGAGAACAATTGAAAATTTCAATAAATCCTCCGATGACACAAACACTCCAGACAAGGCAGCAGTTACGCGAGGGCAACGAACAGGACACATCAGCGGTCCCTAACCACGATCTCACCCAGACAATAGATGCTTCGCACGAGGTCACCTCAGCACACACACAATTAGAGTACACATCTTCGGAATTCAATGCGAGCGCATTGTTCTCCTCGAGCCCCTTCCGCCGTGACCACATCTGTGGACTCAAAACAATCCCATTCAGCATCCATCAGCAAACAGAAGCCGGGTGATTACACAATCCGCAGTGTGTTCCAAGGATCAGAGCCATTCAGCGAGGAGCGTGTGCTTTCAAAGGCCCACCAGGGCAACGCGCGCCCCGTCCCCATAATCCCCGATAATTCCCGAATTCTCTCATTCATTCATCGCGCCATTCACACGCAGGGTAAACATTTTCCAAATTCCATCGAAAACAATTGGCCATCATCATCAGCACCAGCGCGGTGGCGCTGGAGAGGGCTTTAACTGTACTTTTAATATTTTTCCAAATTAATTAATTATAATTAAATTAATTGGTGGCTCCATTTGAAATTATGTGGCGCAGCCTAAAAGCCATCCCCCCCATCCCGTGCGTCTGCGTCTAGGGTTAAGGATCCGGTTGCCCATTGAACGCCACCCCTCTCTGATGAATTGCGTGGTGATCTTGAGGCACCAGCACCCGCAGCGGCAGCCCAGCCCGCAACGTCTCGGTGGCAGCAGCAAGAACAATGAAACGAAATGAATTCAATTAGTATCTGCTTCCTGGGAGAAGTCATCCTTTCAAATGCCATAATATTTCCCATTTTAATCCCTTCCAAGGATTTCGCTTTTAATTGAATTTCCTGTCGTCGTTGTACACCTTCGGCAACGCAGACGGAGTGCCGAGCGATGGAGGGGGTGAGTGGTGAGGGAGGGAGGATGAATTAGGTAAATTAAGGGATAATGGGATTAAAATCAACGTTCACACAAAAGCCGAAGTAAATAATGTAGCGCACAATCGAGACAGAGTCTCAGGTCATCGCATGGATCCTCACACATCCGCCCGAGACTCCGCCATTCATCATTCATCGTGGGCAACCAATGGAGTGTGTAGCATGCTTGCCAAAAAATCGGTTAGGAAGGAAAGGACCCAAGCCAGGAGCCCGAATGGAAAAAGAACTACAACCGTGTCGTCGTTTCCTTTCCGAGAGATGGGGGGGCGGGGAAAACCTTGGGGATATCCTTTACAGTGTATATCTAAATATTATCGGATTATTTACATCCTGTGGCTTTTATACCTATCCCCGTGGCCAGGACTCTTTCACCGAACACTAAAAACAAACACACATCCCCTCTGACACACACACACACAACCGCACGTGAAGAAAGAAAAGGATACGAAATTCTAATCCTGCACTCACCTTGCAGCGGTTATATTGCAAAATAGTTTCGCTTGCTACACACTGGCATTTGCTCAACTGAGTGTGTGTGTGTGTGTGTGTGTGGCCCACATAGTAATCTTCTGGAGGGAGCTGGGAGTTACCCACGAAAAGGGATAGGAATTTCCTTTAGCGCAACAACAAGCCCTTCGAAGGGCAAAAAAAACTATTCCAGGAAATTCTCTTGGAAAAATTCGAGTTGAAGTAGTTCTTTTTTTTCTGCTCTTCTCTGCTGAGAGAGGGTGTTGGGGAGGGAGGGTGTAATTCAGGAAACTACGGAAACAGATAAGGTTGTGTATTTATTTGTGAATCCTTGCTGTTGGTGGCGGTCGTTGCCAGAAGACGAATTTTTTGTTTGCTTGTCGATGTGATACAGGAATTGGCAGGTAGGATGCAAGGCAATGGCATGACGGTTATGAGGGAGATGGAACGAAGGAATTGGCCCAGAAGGAGGACGACGCTTAACGCTTGAGCAGAGCGCTCTGATGGGTGCGATTGGGTGTGAGGATGAGAGGTGGGATGAATGTGAGCATACGACGTTTGAGAGAGATCTAGGATCGAGGGGATCAGTCGTTTTTTGGATCAGGAAAACGTGCAGGTCTGAAAATCTGATTCAGGGGAAATTCCACAGAATTGTGAAGGGATTCAGTTGGCTTAAGGCAGAGCGGGCCTAATTGAAGCCACAATCGGAGCCAACACAGATCGCACGTTCCTGGTTGATCGTGGTTCGAAGGGTTCAAGTAGGCTGACATGTTTCGCCTCAAAATCTGATGGAAATTCAGAGGAAATTCCACAGAATTGTGGAGGGATTCTGTTGGTTTAAGGCAGCGTGGACTACACTGAGTCTGTGGACCTATTTTAAGCCACATTTGGAGCAAGGACAGATCACACGTTCCTGAGTGATCGATGATCGAAGGGATCAGTTTTTTTTTTTTATCAGAAAAAAGTACAGGTCTCAAAATTTGATGAAAATTCAGGGGAAATGCTAGGAAATTGTGAGCAGAATCCAACTGACTTCAGGCAACTTGAAGTACACCGAAACCATGGGCCTAATTGAAGTCACATTTGGAGCCAAGACAGATGACATGTTCCTGGGTGATCGAGGTTCGAAGGGATCAGTCATTTTTTTGATCAAGAAATGGTACAGGTCTCAAAATCTGATGAAAATTCAGGGGAAATTCCACAGAATTGTGGAGAGATTCTGCTAGCTTAAGGCAGCGTAAACTAGACAGAGACTGCGGGCCTATTTTAAGCCACAATCGGAGCCAGCAGAGATCGCACTTCCTGGGTGATTGAGGATCGAACTGATCGGGCGTTTGATCAGGATCAGGTATGCTGACATGTTTCGCCTCAAAATCTGATGAAAATTCAGGGGAAATTCAACAGAATTGTAGATAGAGTCCAATTGGCTTAAGGCAGCGTGGACTAAATCGAGACCACGGGCCTAACTGAAGACGCATTTGTAACCAGCACATATCGCAAGTTCCTGGGTGATCGCGGTGAGACAAGATCAGTCGTTTTTTTTATCAGAAAAAGGTACAGGTCTCAAAATTTGATGAAAAGTCAGGGTAAATGCCAGGAAATTGTGAGCAGAATCCAATTGGGTCAAGGCACCCTGAACTACACCGAGACTGCGGGCCTATTTTAAGCCACAATCGGAGCCACCACAGATCGCACGTTCTTGGGTGATTGAGGACCGAAGGGATCGGGCGTTTGATTAGGATCAGGTATGGTAACATGTTTCGCCTCAAAATCTGATGAAAATTCAGGGGAAACTCAACAGAATCGTGGATAGAATCCAATTGGCTTAAGGCAGCGTGGACTATATCGAGACCACGGGCCTAACTGAAGACGCATTTGTAACCAGCACAGATCGCAAGCGCCTGGATGATCGAGAGTCGAAGGGATCGGACTTTTTTTGGATCAAGAAAAGGTAAAGGTCCCGATTGGATAAAGACAACTTGGACCGCGGCCAGCATAGATCGTACGTTCCTGGGTGATCACGATCAGACAAAATCGGACGTTTTTTGATCAGGATCAGGTATGCTGACACGTGTCGTCTCAAAATCTGACCAAAAGTCAGTGAAAATATCACAGAACCGTGAAATTGGATCCATTCGGCTTAACACTTGAACTACAAGGAGACTGCGGACCTATTTGAAATCACATTTGAAGCTGGCACAGATCACACGTTTCTGGGTGATCGAGGATTGAAGAGATCGGACGCTTTTTTGATCAGGAAAAGGTACAGGTCTCAAAATCCGTTGAAAAATCTGTGGAAACTCCAGAGAATTGTGGATGGGATCCAATTGACTTAAGCTACACCGAAACTGAGTGCCAATTTGAGGCCACATTTGTATCCAGCACAGATCACTTGAAGGACAACAAGACCGTGGTTCCCATTCGACAGCTTTCAGTAGATCCTTTCGAATTAAAAGTAAATCAAACCTCCATAGCGCTGCTAGAGCTCCCGAGTTGCAGAAAACCTAGCTCATCCTGGCGCATACGATTACGAGTACGATTTCCCACTGATCCGTTAACAGATTTCCGAGATTTCCCCTCTCGAACCCATCAATCCCTCACTCACATCGCACAGTAAATAATATTTCCATTCGATTCGCAATCGCTGTTTGCTCACGTCAAACGCTGTTCGGATTCAATCTCAATCTTCTGATAAACTCTCAACAAAATTGATTGATTTACAAAATCAGCCCGCGGCGCCACCACAAAAGGCAACCTCACCGCGTCACGCACAGCACAGCATTTCAAGCGAGAGAGAGAGAGAGAGAGAGAGAGTGAGTGCGAGACTTTGTGCCTTGAGCTTTTCAACTAATCCACACAAATATGGTCGGAAACACGGTGTCGTCGCCAATGGCGCAATGATGGCGATGATGGTGGCGGTGTAACACCGCACAGTTATCAGCACATCGTCATATCCTTCGTCTTTCTGCGCGGCGCCGAAACCTGAGGGAGGACATGCCCAGAATTAATGCTCTAAATTCATCAATTAAAATGCAACCGACATAGCAGATTGCAGGAGCTCGCATCAATGCACATTCGCCTCGTCTGTTTGAAAAGGATAATCGAACACACACACACACACACACATACATCTGAGCTTCCTTTTGCTGAAGAGAACCGCACGAAAGGATTACGTTAACGTATTCAATTACTGGGTGTAATGAAAGTGGCAGCAGGTGTGTGATACGATGAAACAGTAGACCCTGGGTGTCCTTTCAATTTCGATACACTCCACACACACACACACACGCGCATAAGGACACACAGCAGGGTATTGAGTTGAGCATATAAGCTGGTAATGAATTGTTGCATAATTTTCAGCGCTTAACTTTTCGCATCCCCAGATGAGTGGCTCTTCAGGACGAGACGCGCACATCAGACGAAAAGTGACTCACGAAAAAGTGACACGGTCATCGCCGTGGATGTGGGGGGGCTTGGTCAGTTCGGTCGTCTACCACGAGCAGACAGAGCAGACTGTGGATGGGAATGAATTAAGTCCCTGCAGTGATGCCGTGAGGTATTCTCCGGTGAAGCTGCAGGACCTAGAAGGACAGCCTCACAGCGTCCGTTGACGCATGGGAATCGGATATAATTGGGTTCGCGGAGAGACGTGAATTCGTGGAGTTCTGCGGGAATAACATCTTCCCAGGCGAAGCAGGTTGTAACTGGTGCTTGATTGCAGGGCCAAAGTGGGATTAGGAAGTGGTTTCGAATTAACCGCTGAAATGTGGTGCTTAGACAGCTTGGGAGAGGTGTAGCTTGTGGTCACTTTTGTGGGCAACAAGGGGAGGCTGATTGGGAGATGTAAGAGTGGACAATTTCCACTTGATTTGAAGGAAAAAAAACTGAATGTCCTTTCAAAATTTGCCACAAATTGCCGGGAGGGAATGAGAGTACTTTAGGAAGAACTGAACGTTCTCTGAAAAATTAGCCACAGTTACGTCGGAGGAAATCAGAGAACTTAAGGAAAAACTCAATTTACTTCGAAAAATTAGCCCCAGTTACGCAATGAAAAGTCCCCCAAATGAACTCGTATACAACGGTGATCTGAATTCATAAATCATTGTCAATTTTTTGGACGGCTGCCATGGCGCAGACAACACATTTCTGGCATCATCACGCCCGATATGACCAGGGTCAGTGGCAGGACAGCACTTTCCCAACAAAACTACTTACCATACGCAGTCTTGTTTACGAAAGAACCACAAAAAGACTCAAAAACACGAGATAAGGATACAAAAACAAGCAAAAATCTATGGAAAACATGAAATTTCAATAAAAGCGAATGATACTCGTACAACACCCAGATTCTTGGTCTCCCGTCTGTGGGATGACATCCATCCGTACAGTGCCTCCATGCCTACGTGATCCTATTCGCCGCCGTGGCCATCCATTTGCGTTGCCTCGATAAATAATAAACAAACTCTCAAGGAACCCCTGCCCCCCCCCCCAACCCATCAGATACCGAGGCTGTGTCCCATTGTTGTTCAGTTCTTCCCCTCCAGCAAGCAGCCGATCACGTTCTCGTTCCCTCTCATCGAATGTGTGTCACAGGGTGTCCTTATAAATATTTATTTCGCATTTTTAGTTTTTATTGCCATTACCGCTTGGTGGAGGGGTGAGGAGGGGAGGGAGGGGAGACACAGTTTCACTATCTGTGTAGGTCAATCATAATTCTCGGCTGTGAGTGGAGCCGCGGAGGGAAGGATAATTCGAAATAAACACATTCTTTAAAAGGGACAACAACAACAAGTTCACAAAAAAACTCCTCCTCTCTCCACCGCCCGTCCCTGTGGAATAAATGAATGAGAATTTGGTGGTTTTTGGAAGGATCCTTGATGTTAATTTGATTCCCATCTAGAGCTGATTTATTCTGCACCGCAAATCAATAGAGCCAAAGGACAACACCATCACCACGTTGCGTGCCGCTGCTGTGTTTCTTGTATCTAGGACAACGACGATGAGGACGAGGAGGAAGATGATGACAAAGAGACGCACGTAGTGGAACATCTCCATTTACGGGTTCCGCTTCGTCATTATTGTGCGGAGTTATTATTATTTTTACGGTTATAATGGGAAAAGTTGTTTTCCCTACACAGTCCCAGCATCAGTGAAAGTGAGTGGGGTGGGGGGGGGGAGAGGATGGAGAGTCCTTCAAGGACGGCACAAATTCCAATAATAATATCGATAATTTGCTATATTTTCGGCCGCCAATTGTCTGCGAGGAGACCAATCATTTTCCTTTCTCTCCCTCTCTCTCCCCCTCTCCCCCTCTCTCTCTTGGTCTCCTCCGTCCCTCGGGAGCCCATCATCTGCAGTGGCTCTGATTCAATTCGAGTTTCATCGCGCGAAATGGTGAGCATTTCATTTTGGGCGAGCATTTTGGACGAGAGAATTTTTCTTGCGAATGATGAAGTGTGGTGGCAGCATGTGTGTAATTTTGGGGAGGTGATTAGATGATGGCGGTGTGGAGAGATGTGTCATCGGACCTTTTCGAGTGGAAATTGATTGAAAAAGTTTTCACTTTTATGGGACTAACTTTGTGGGCGACGACGACGGAGGCTGTGGGTGGATGGATGTTATCGATGACATGGAACATACTCTGGCGCAGCACCTTTCAGCGTCATGGTCAACAGCTGAGGTGTTGATGAATGACATGCCACTGAGAAGGGAGAAAAAAAATTGGAGGGAGCACATCTATGGTGAGAAGATGTCCTTCAAGGACATTCTTTCCTTCATATGGGGACATTCTTTGAGGCCTTCAGGGTGGTGGACACATTGACCTTTTCAAAGTGAGCCGAAATTTCTTGACATTTCTGATGTCTTTTCGCAGCTGTAGCTTGGAAGCCTTTAGAACTATGAACACGCCTTTTTAGCAGCCACCCTGTCACCACCTTCCCAACAGATATTGGGCAGCATGGTACCCGTCCGCATAGTCCTGTCTCTGGAATCCTTCATAACAAAGCTACTTTTGCTTTCTTTCAGCTTTCTAAGCATTTTCTGTTCGATTTTGAAGAACTGGTGACTAACTTCGAAATCGAACAGAAAATGCTCAGAAAGCCAAAGTCTCCTGGAATGGATTTCAAATCTGAATGGAGAGGGGTGAGGGGGAGGGTAAGAAGGGAGAATTTTCAGTATTCAATAAGCTCCATTCGAATCCAGACCGCAAGAGCTTGACAGAGCCCACCAAAGAATGAAGAATGACCTGTGATGTCCTGTTTGCATCCTGCGGCACTTAGTTCTTTCAAAAGTCTTCATAGTTCCTTAGGACATCATCAACCCAATTGAAAAGTAGCAAAATGGCTATCGACACAGTGAAGGATGACCTGTGAGCTCCTTTTTTTGATCCTGTCACACCCTGCGGCACTCAATCCTGTCAAATTCTTCATATTTCCTTAGACTATCATCAACCCCACGATCTCCAATAATTTTTAAATTCAAAAATCGACAAAATTTTGAAAATCTCAAAAATGTCACGTTTTCATCGAAAAAATGCAGTCAATTGTGAAACTTCTGAGTCGACTTTTCCGCTGAATTTGTGTAAATTTTTTGAAAATCGAAATTTGGATGAAATTCTTTGGGTTTTTCGACGGAGATCGTGTGTTAGATGATAGAAAACGATACGAACCGGTGAGCACCTCAGGACATGGTCAGAAAGTTGAAAAAAGTCCTGAGACAGAAGAGGACATAACCTCATTCTGATAGCTATTCATGGTTATATCTCCGAAACTCTTAGGTCTAGAGGCACAAATGAGGGCTTAAAATGTTCGTATTGAACGAAGGCATAAAAGCGATTATGAGGGCAACCGATGCCCGACGCACCGTTTTCGAGATATAGCGCAGTTTTCAAAATTAATGGGTTTCTTCCTCGGTTTTGGTGCCAGTTCATCGCTAAAGTGTTCAAACCATTGAGCCTGGGGGTCATAAATTATGGCTTTAAATATTTCTAATGAACGCCAGTATCGAGGCAAAAAAGAACAACGCCAGACGCATCGTTGCCGAGATATGCTGCATTTTGGAAGAAAGTGTAGCTTTCCCTCAAATAACTTCACAGTTCTTGGCTATAGCTTGGAAGCTATTAGAGCTAGGGCCATAAATGAGTTCTCAAACGTTTCTTATTGAAATCCTGCATACAAGTTATTCGGAAAGCAACCGACGCCTGACGCACCGCTTTCGAGATATGGCGCAGTTTTCAAAATTAATTGCTTCTTTCCTCGGTTTTGGTACCGTTTCGTTGCTATAGCGTCCAAATCATTAGACCTAGCAACAAACAAAACATCCGTATTGAACGCCTGCGTCGAAGCATAAAAAGTAACAGGAAAGCCGATGAGGCCAAATGTCGCCATTTTCAAGATATTGCGCATTTTTAAAATTGAATTGCTTCTTTGGACCTTTTTGATGCAATTCGTTGGCTATAGCTTGGAAACTATTAAACCTAGGGGCATGAATTATGGCTTAAAATGTTCGTTTTGAACGCCTGCATAAAAGCTAATTGGGGGGAAATCGACCCTAAACGCACCGTTTTCGAGATATGGAGCATTTTTAAACAAATGTTGATTTTTCCTCGGTTTTGGTACAGGTCCATTGCTACAGGATTCACACCATTACACCTATGGCCATGAATGATGGCTCAAAACGTTGAAAAAAGGTTGTGGAGGAAATCGATGTCAGACGCACAGTTTTCGAGATATGGCGAATTTTTCAAAAAAAAGTTGATTTTTTTCTCGGTCCTGTGACAGTTCGTTGCTATAGCGTCTAAACCATTACACCTGTGGCCACAAATGATGGCTTAAAACGTTCGTATTGAAAGAAGATTGTGGAGGAAATCGATGCCAGACGGGGGGATTTAAAAAAAGTTGATTTTATCCTCGTTTCTGATGCCAAATCTGACGTCGATTTCGCTATTTTGACCGTTTCATCAAAAATTGATTCTCAAAGATTCGCTAATTCCATTGATTTTCCACGTACACTCACCACCATCAATCCCCGCCTTCAGCACAGATCAATTGATGGGCAATACCCGCGGCGAGAACATCATTTATTTACAGATCCATTAACCCTCCCCCAAAGTCAAGTAACCAACTTCCCGCAAGTCCAATCAATTAGTGAATTAAATTCAACACAACCGCCTCCGCTTTACAATCCTTGTCTGACAGCATTAATAACTAAACAATAATCACACTTTCATACAATACGCCCGCCCCCCTCCCTCCCGCTGAACAACACACCATCGCGCGATGGTTTCTCAGCGCATTGAAATGAAATTTTCATTAATCCCTTCAATCTCCTTATGGCGGGGATAAAAAACAAACCAACCTCGCGCGCGTGTAATTGTATAGCCTCCGTCTCCCAATCGCGCCACCGACAAAACAAACAAACCTATCAACCCCTGGCAGGAAATACAAAACAAGTTGCCGCCGCCGCTGCAACAGGACTCTGAGAGAACAATGAACTGGTGCCTTCACAGGGAAGTGGGGGCGGGCAGGGGGGGGGGGGGAGCAGGGCTGGCGATGGCGAGTTCACGACGTTGTCGTTGTTTTTAATAAAATATCGCCACTGTCGTCTTTGTTAGCATAAAAGTTTAAGCGCTAAATAAGCTTTCAAGGATTAAAACTAAATTATAAAATATTCCCTCCCTGCCTTAGTTGACAACAAAAATAACAACAACAACAACAAGAACAGCAGCAGCAGCAGGAGCGGCAGGAGCAGGAGCAGCAACAACAGAAGCTAAAGAAGAAGAAGAAGAAGCAGTAGCAGCATCAGAAGCAGAAGACGAACCCATGCTGTGGGAAACAAGGACAAAGCATCAACAATTCTTATCCATTCCATCCGCCAATGATGACGGCGACTGACATTTTGCACCCCTTCCTCGTGTGTCCTCGTTGGCCTGTCATTGTTGTTCCGCAGTCCTGTTCCCTGCCACTTGCGCTGCCCTCTCTTCAATGAAGAGCTGGAAAAAAGGGCGATTTTCAAAATATTGCACCAACAACGGGAGGGGGTGGCGTGAGAAGCCACTAGTTGCGCTCGTGATAAGGACCGAGGGCAGTCTGAAGCCCTTCTCGCCGGCACTGAGGAAGAATAGCCCGAGAGAGGCGACTGTTTGCGGTTTTTCATGTCACCGACGTTATTAGACATGAAAGACAGGCGTTTTTGTTGCCACGTTAGCCACTGTGTCCTGTGTGCCTGGCGCGCTGTTTACTGGAGAAGGAAGGAAATTTCAATTTTCGCTTGAGAGGAATGACTTATTTGACAGAAGACGCGGTGAGGTTCGTTGAGCGCGCTCTTGACTTGTCCGTAACTTTATAGTCACTCAGAGGAGTTAACTCGAGGGTGGGGGGTGGAGGGCAGCTCTTTGTTTTGGACTGGTCTGGTTCGGTTGACAGGGCAAATTAAGGAAGGAAGGGAAAATCCTAAGCATTTGTGAAAGTCAAAGGAGGGGTTTGCATGGGATTCGAAGCAGCTTAAGGGTGGGAGTCGCCAAGGGAGGGAAAGGGAAGGCTTGATCAAAGGGACGACGTGTAGAATTTCACGACGGACTTGGACAAACTCTGCAAATCAGCAGCTCTCGTCAAATCAGTCCAAATTGTTGCTCATTTCATTACGGGGAATCTGTGTCTACCGCTCAAATTCAAATTCACTGACTGGCAACCCTCGGAAATGGCAAAATGGAGCTCTCCCGTAACCCCCGCCACTCCAAGTCCATAAAACGTCATTAAAAAGTTTCACATCCCGAAAAATTAGATCCTATTCCCAACTTTCGGTATCAAAATTAATCATAATTACCACAAACTGAACATAAACCAGTCGACCGCCCCATCCCCGAACTCCCCCTCCCTCCGCACCACCCACAGACGACACTCATAAATCTCGCTGCAACAATTCACCAAAATCCACAAGCGTACACACGCACTGCCATAACTCCTGCTGGGAGTCCCTTTTTTTTCCGCGGTTCCTCTGTGTGAGGGTGGGAGGTCCCCCCACCACAGCTTCTGCCACGTCAGAAGTCACCTCTCTAAGTCCTTGTAATATTTCATTGAATTACGTGGGGTGGAGGGGGATCACTTGCCATGCAGTGGCAGTGGCAGTGTCAGCAGCAGCAGCAGCAGCAGCAGCAGAGATTTGCGAATTTTTCCACAGCACCGAGGTTAGGTTTATCATTTGAAAATAAAATTTTACCCGAAAACGAATTTCCCGAAGGAACCTTGACAATTCAATCCGAGAGTAAGCTGCTTACATGATTACTCGCCTGATGACAGCGTAACGCATTCTCTCAGACATTCTTGCTCGAAGCTGCACTCAGCAGATGGATCCGCAGCGGGGGTGGTAAGACTATCAGATTTGATTCAGGAAATCTTTCAAAGGGGGGATTCATTCATTCATTTCATCCTTTCATCTGCGAACTGCTCCTCGCGCGCGCACTCAATCACTGCAGCTGCTCGTGCACCTGAATGACAGCATCGTCGTCGTCGTCGTCGTGCTCTGATTTTCCCTGAATCAAGATGAAAAGCTGGGAATTCGATTGTGAACATTTACCAGAGGACATCAGGTACACGAGTCATCCCTTCGACTGTAAACATTTTTTTGTCTGGCGCAGGGATTAGGTATGTCCGATGGGGAAAAAAAACCCCAAGAAGTGACCTGAAAGTGGATAAGGACATCTCGGCACTTTGTTATGCTTATTTACCACTAAACTATTTCCTTTGAGAGTGATTTGCTGCATGGCGGAAAAACACACACAAGTGGTTCGTTTTGTTCACCGGAATGTCCTTCGAAAGTAATTCTCTGATAATTTTCAACGACTGACCAGAGGACTCTGTCTTTTTGCAGCCGTCCGCAAGTGTGGAGTTTCTTGCATGTTGTCTTGGCCAAGAAGCAATTGCGGTCACTGATGCCAAACACAATCGAAAATTTCGTTCGAATTCCTCGACATTGTGTTTTGCATTCATTATTTTGCAATTTTGTGGCAATGTTCTGTGATGATTTGGGCCGGCCAACAAGGACTCGTGTGGTATCAACACTTTGTGGTCTTGTGGTGGGGGTTGTGTGGGACTGGGATTTTGGGGAGATTTTGATTGATCAGAGTCTATTGTGCCATCGAGGGATGAAAGGGGAGTAGACGCCATGTTTTCGGAAGGAACGAAGACGGAAAAAAATTCTTGGAGTATGCCGCGATCTCAAAGAATGTCTCCATATCGCGAAAACTTGGCGATTGGGCCCTACTTTTCGAAAATTTGAAGAAAATGCCACGACCCTTTATCCGACAACATGGCGATTGGGCCCTACTTTTCGAAAACTCGGAGAATACGCCGTGTCCTGAAAGAATGACCCCATTTTCTGAAAACATGCCAAAACTCTTCGAAAATTCTGAGAACATGCCGCGACGAATATTCCCTTTTTTGGAAAACATGGCGTTTGGTCCCAAATCTCCGAAAATTCGATGTCGATATGCCGCGACCTGAAACAATGTTCCTATTTCGCGAAAACATGGCGATTGAGCCCTACTCTTCGAAAATTTGCAGAAAATACCGAAACCCTTTTCCCGAAAACATGGCGTTTGGTGTTTACTCTCCGAAAATTCGGAGAATATGACGCAAACTCAAAGAATGCCCGCATTTTCCGAAACCATGACGATTGGGCCCAACTATTCAAAAATTTGGAGAACGAAGGCAAAGAAAAATTGAGAGAGTATGCCCCGAGCTCAACGAATGTCCCCATTTCGCCAAAACATGGCGTTTGGTCCTTATTCTCCAAAAATTCAGAGAATATGCTGCGGCCTTGAAGCATATTTCTATTTCCCGAACACATGGCGTTTGCTCCCTTCTTCTTAAGGCGCTGAGGTGGACGTGGGCGTTTGGTCCCTACTCTTCGAAATGTTGGAGAAAATGCCACGACCCTTTTCCCGAAATCATGGCGTTTGGTCTTTACTTTCCGAAGATTCGGAGAATATCCTGCGATCTCAAAGAATGTCCTCTTTTCCCCAAAACATGGCGATTGGGTCCTACTCTTCGAAAATTCAGAGAATATGCTGCGGCCTTAAATAATATCTCCATTCCCCGAAAACATGGCGTTTGCTCCCTTCTTCTTAGGGCGCTACAGTCCGAGGTGGACGTGGGCGTTTGGTCCCTACTCTCCGATTGAAACTAGGAGAGTATATCGTGACCGCAAAGAATGTCTTCATGCCGCGAAAACATGGCGATAGGGCCTACTCTTCGATAATTCGGAAAATACGCCGTGACCTCAAAGAAAGCGTTTGGTCCCTACTCTTCGAAAATTCGAAGAGCACGTCGCGACCGCAAAGAAATTGGGGACATTCTTCGAGGTCACGTCATACTCTCTGATTCCCACTTTCAAAACAAAATTGAAGAAGTTCCGCTCGTAAATAAATCAAAACTGAAAAGTTTTGAAAAATACCAACTCATTCATTAGGTATTCAATCTGACCGGCATATTGTTTCTCGGAAACTTCGAAAAACTAGGACACATTCTCGCATGTATCGATAGAAATTAAAAAACAACCATCATTTTTTTTTTGTTTTTGGAAAACTCTACACAAACTCATTAATTGCTCTTTGAAACGTCCGATAGTTTCGACAACTTCACCCTCTCCTCAGTGACGACACACAGGAAGAAAGGAGAAAAGGAGAAGGAGGAGAAGGAGGAGGAGGAGAAGAGAGAAACCCATTCAACCGCTTCGCTTGACTTTTTGGCAAATTTTATGGTCTTCTTGCCAATAATTTTGGAATTTTTAACGAAACAACTCGAGAAGTTTTTCCCTCTTCCCAAACTGAACTGAAAATGAACAAATACCAACGAAGGATAACTACCATGACCTCATCATCCTGCCAGTAGCATCATCGTCATTCCATAGAAATTTTTGTCGATAACAGGAAGCGTCCAAGTGCAAGAAACAAACATCTCAAGTGGTCTTTTCCCATCATTCTACACCGAGAGCACCTCTGGGAGTCACTCGCTGTGTGTGTGTGTGTGTGTGTGTGTGCTACGGTCGAATGGCTACAGCTTTTACGTAAACAAATTTTAATTTATCGTTAAATGTCGAACTTGTAGTCCATAATTTTACAAAGACGGGCGGTGGTTTCAAAAACGGACTCAAGTGCAACTCGAAAAAGGGGTCGAATGCGGGAAAACTTTTGCCCCCTCCCTGTGCTCTGAGAGAAGCGAGAGGAGACTGTTCATGTTTTTGATGGAGCGAGAGTAAGAGATGATGGGAAAAACTGCCAAAAAAAACTGTACCACCACCCAAGGCGCCTAAAAGTTTTCATCTCTCCCCAAACGACGAAGACGAGAATTGTGACGACGATATCCACGCCGCCGCCGCCAAAGACAGGGATTAATTAATTCCATGATACCTATTAACATGAATGTATGCCCGGAAAGCGTTTCGGAAGCGTTTTCTTTCAGCCCCAGCATGGCTCCGAGAGATGAATGGGCATGGTGCACTTAAGCGGGTTTCAAATGCATTACCATCGGTCCCGAAGGGAGACTTGTTGTTCCTGCAAACCCTGCTTGTGGGTATGTTCTTCGATGTTCAACTATTTCGCAATTTTGATGGTTTTTAATGCCTTCCCGGGGAGAACGAGAACGAGCACGGGAGAGAGAGGTTTCGGTTTGGCAAGAGGGAGCAACCGAAAACTGCTGCTGTTGTGGTGGGGGAGAATTTGTATCTGCATCCTTCAGGCTGGTCGATGGAATGAGGGGGGATACCGGGAATTACCATGCGTATGTGCTTATTGAGTGATTACTTTGGTCTCGAAGTTGTTTAGGTATGGATGCAGGAACATTCAGTGGACGGAGAAGACGAGTAATGACCTGCAACTTAGTTGCAGCAACGAATATTCTGGGGATTGTGAAGTTTTGCGGAATCGGTCGACAATATGCAAATGAAACACACACAAACACGCACACACACACACGTTCAATTATAAGGACGACGATCCCCCTTTGCATAACTTTGTTGTGGAAAAGTGCAATAATTGAAGCAAAGTTTGAATGTGATTGCCGTTACGCTTAAGTATGCAGCAAGGATAAAGCACTGGGGGATTACATGGAGGTCCTGTGTGGTCGTCCTTTGAGTTTCCTGCTGCGTGTCTTAACCGTAAAACTTTCTGAAAGTAATCTCATTCGAAATAAGAGTAATTATTCGCAAGAAACTCGAACAAATGAAGCATTGGACTGATTGCAAACGAGGATAGTCGGATGATGACTCGAATTGGAGTCGAGTTTTCAAAAATTTCTTACCACCATCAACATTCTGGACATGTGCGACTGATCAAAGGACTCCTCGATCAAAATCTTGCAATCAGTCCACTGGGAGCGAGAGACGGTAGTGGAGTACGACTCGAATAGGTGTCGAATTTTCAAAAATCTCGCACCAGGACATGTGTGCTTGATAAAAGGACTTAACTCCTGTAATCTCATTCGAAATAAGAGTAATTATTCGCAAGAAATTCAAACAAATAAAGCACTCGACTAATTGCAAAAGAGGGTAGTCGGATGATGACTCGAACTGGAGTCGAGTTTCGAAAAATGTCGCGCCAGGACATGATTGGCTGGTCAAAGGACTTAATTTCTCCATCAAAATCTCGCAATTGGCTTACTGGTTTCGAGGGAGTGTAGTCGAATATGACTCGAATAGGTGCGAGTCGAACGATGACCCGAATAGGAGTCGAGTTTTCAAAAAGTGTCCACCATCCATAGATTGTTGTTTGGAAATGTGTGCCTAGTCGATGGACTAACTCCTCGATCAAAATCTTGCCGTTGGTTCAGTGGGTGTAGTCGAATATGACTCGAATAGGTGCGAGTCGAATAATGACTCGAATAGGAGTCGAATTTTCAAAATATTCCCACTGTCCATAGACTGTTGTGTGGACATGTGTGTCTGTCCAAAGGACTTAACTCCTCGATCAAAATCTTGCCGTTGGTTCAGTCGGTTCGAGAGAGTGGACTCGAATATGACTCGAATAGGAGTAGAGTTTTCAAAAATGCCCCTTTATCCACAGACTGTTGTCTGGACATGTGTGTATCCAAAGGCCTTAATCCCTCTATCAAAATCTCGCGATTTTCTTATTGGTTGCAAACGAAGGCAGTCGAATATGACTCGAATATGACTCGAGTATGACTCGAAAGGTGTCGATTTTTCAGAAATCTCGCACCAGGACACGTGGGTCTGATCAAAGGACTTAACAACTCGATCAAAATCTCGGGATTGGTTCACTGCTTGCGATCGAGGGTAGTCGAATATGGCTCGAATAGGTGCCGAGTCGAATAATGACCCGAATAGGACTCGAGTTTTCAAAGAGTTCCCACTATTTACAGACTGTTGTCTGGGCAGGTGTGTCCACCCTAGGGTTTAATCCCTCGATCAAAATCTCGCGACTACAGAAATGAGAGTAGTCGAATATGACTCGAATATGACTCGAATATGACTCAAATATGACTCGAATAGGTGTCAATTTTTCAAAAATCTCGCATCAGGACACGTGTGTCTGATCAAAGGACTTATCTCCTCGATCAAAATCTCGCAATTCATCGATAACTGAAAGGCGGATGATTCCCCCATCCAGTAGCTCCAACGAACGCTGCAATAAATGCTCGCATCATCGACACCTCCACCATCAACCACCAAGCACATCACCGCCACAACTGGCAACATCATCATCGCTGTCGTCATCATCGTTGCATAGTCCTCGTTCGGTGTAAGGATCAACCTGCCGCATGCTGGAAAGTCCTCCTAGTCATCAACTTCTAGGTAAATTGTCAAAGGATTTTCACGTTATTCCCAGGAGATGAACAAAAAAAAAAGCACAGGCCCCGTCACACAAGTGACGTGAGGGTGGGAAAACAAAAAGCGAAAAAATAACCAAAAGGGAAGAAAAATCTGCTGGAGCAATGACTTCCTAGAAAATGCATTCATCCTGCCACTGCGTCACATCCACATGTGATGTCCTTTGTGAATTGCGACTCCACGAGTGCTGCACAGAGATGAATGAATAAAGTGGAAATCCGGAATCGTACACGAAGCCTTTTTTTTTGTTTTCGTCGTTAATTGAATGAAGAGAATAACCCTTTCGATGGTAGTCCTTTTTGTGCGTTGTTTTTTGCACGCGTTATAAAAGGACTTTTGTTTGAGCGGTTAATGTCCGTACTTCGGGGAAACTGACATGGCTTAGCTTCAGATTGGTGGATATTGGGAAAAGTTGCTACATTCCAGCGGAGGGACTTTCAGATGGGAGTGAGGACGAAAATTATTAAAAATGGGACAAGGCGAGAGAGACAGAGAGAGAGAGTAGTATTCTGCAGCCACCCGCTGTCACATAACTAGCGCAACTATGTATCACCCTTTTGCTTCACAAGCACGCTCCTCGGGAAGAGGAGCTCTCCCAAGGACACATTCTTTCTGTCTGCAGGATTGGAAATTGAATTTCCATTTGAATTTAATTTTCGGAGAAAAAAACTTTCCCTTGATTGGTGAATAGGTGATGATGGGTGGCAAGAGATGAGACTTTTATTGGTGCCCAAGGAGACAATAGAAACGAATGCGCGGCGACAAATTGGATGTGAGACTTTTATACACTCTCTCACTGTTCGTCTTCGTCTGTGTGTCGATTTCTCTTTCATATCAAATTTTTTTTTTTTGATATCCTTGTTCGAATGCGAAAAATATTCAAAAATGACAACGACGACGACGACGATGATGATGACGACGACGACGATGATGACGACTACGACGACGACAACGATGACAACGACGACAACGACGGCGACGACGACGAGGTTTGATCGAAAAGTGTGGGAACTGAAAACAATAAGTGATGAGAGAAAATTGGAATATTAACATTTGACATCTGAGCATAGTCAAGGATTGCACTTCATCGACGGAGAGGAGGGGGTGACGTTGCATTTGGTGCCAAGGATTATGAATTCTGATTGAAATTTGATGGGAAATGGAGGCGATGGTGGCGATGGAAGCAGAAAAACCTTGTGTGCAGACGAGAAAAAATTTCCGAAGGAGTTCACAAGGACATGGCCGACTTCTGACAGAAAGAGGGACACGGTAACTTCGTCAAAATAAATTACAAACTTAAATGCAAAGCTCGTTGTAATGACTCGCAAAATAAGAGCTCAAATTCGACTCGACTTTGACTCCACTGCGACAACTTTCCGGGGGCCAAAGGAGTCTTTCCACAGAACTGAGCTCTCTCTCTGGCCAAAGGAGTCTACCCACAGAACTGTCTCGCCCTCTCTCTCTCGCAATTGAAATACTGCAGTTTTTAATTAAAAACTTTTGAATCCCTTCACGCACACACCGCCGTCACACTGAAAGGGACTCACATGGATGCAGTGACAATGCACCTGGAAAAGTTCATTAATTGTTGTTGTTGTTGTTTAGGGGAGGGGGGGCGGTGGTTGAGGTGGTCCCATGTGTGCAAGCCACGTTAAGATACAACCGGCAACAGTGTCGCTAGTTCGGTGTGTCTATCGCCGCGTTCATCTTCCGCAGCGAGCGAGAGAGAGAGGTCGAGTTCGAAAAAGGGAAACTTTTCGGCCACATTCCGTAGGGACAACGTCGGGGTAGCTGTCTGATTTATGCATGTTAATTAACGTAATTGGTTGCATCCTCGGTGGGTGTGCTGCTGAGGGACTGCGCTGCGGACAGGTGGACCGGTAGACAAACTTCTGTCTTCGATGAGATGCATCATCCCCAAGGATGGAATGGTAATCTCGAAGGGACACACACGCATGTGTGTGCATTGTATCGTCAGCACACAGACGGCAGCAGCAGATATCCTGAATTCGCATAAACAAAAGGATTTCAATAAAAAGGATGATTACACACACACACACACACACATAGACAGACAGCCCTCATCTGTTCGAAGGGGATAAAGTTTCTTGAAGAAGTCCATGCAAAGTCAGGCAAATCCAGATTATCTCTGTCAAGGATATGTCCATATATCTGTGTAAGCAAACAGCTGAGCATAAAGGGACCCCCGATGATGGACGATGAAGACGACGAAGAGGGGGCGGAGCAGTGATTTGCTTGAGTGGTTGCAAGACCACAAGCAATTTGTGCCATAAGCCCTGCTATGCACAACAATGTTGCTTGTCGAAGGACAATGACTCAAAGGATTTAGCCACCCCATGTGGGGCATGTCCACACCACAATAGGGTACATCCTCCGTGATCCTTTCGCATCCGTTTTCCACGATTTTGAAACTGTGTTCGGAAAACAATGAAAAGGCAATTTGCTGAGCTCATTGTATTTACCTTCACTCACACACACACAGACACACCTTCACTCCAACAACAACAATCAGAAGAAGAAGAAATACCAAAGCATCGCTTGAGAGTGCTGCAGAATGTGCTAGTTGCTGATAATGGATTTGATTTCGTTCAGGATGTTTGTTGCAAAATCATGCTTCACATGACCTTGCCGGCGTCATATGCGTGTGTGTGTGCCCGTGGAAAGGACCATCATTTAAATAAAATGATTTGTGGTCTCCTGCAGGACATGGAGGGGGTGAGTCGAATGAGAATTTTCAATCAACCGGCGGAGGTGAAATTGAATTTTTATGGAAATGAAGAGAAATGGGTTCGCTGATAGTGAGGACATGAACCTTGATTTAAATGCTTTCGTGTGAGAGTTGGATGACGGGACATATTCTGAAGGAGGGTTGGGGGATGACCGGATGACGAGATGTGACATCAACGTTCAGATGGAGGAACTCCCAAAAAGGATGGTGACGAGATGCGACATCAACGTTCAGTTGGAAAAATTCGCGACAAGGACTTCATCCGATGCTGAAAATAATGAACACTTCGCAAGGAAATTCGCCTCGATTTTGTCTTAAAATGAGTTGAAGCGCGTCTGCCTGAATGTCCTGCCTGCCTGAATTTCCTCTACGTTTCACAGAGACCTTGACATTCCTCAACGCAACGACAGATGTCCTTTCAGAACAGAAACGGCCCGGTCACAACATCAGCACCCACTCATGACACCGACTTCAGTTTGAGGCGCCAAAAGCAGAGTGGACGTCCAATTGGGGCCCAAAATTGATTGGCTCAGAGCCCTACTTCGAGTTGAGGCGCTTGAAGCTGAATAGACGTCCACTTGGTGCCCAAAACTGACTCAGCCAACTTGGCTCAGAGCCCGACTTTAGGTTGAGGCGCCAGAAGCTGAGTAGACGTCCAATTGGGGCCCAAAATTGCTTCAGCCAACTTGGCTCTGAGCTACTTTTCGAAGCTCAGACTCAGGTAGAGGCGCTAGAAGCTGATTAGACTCAGACTCAGAAATTGACTCCGCCAACTTGGCTCAGAGCTCAACTTCAGATTAAAGCTGAGTAGACGTCCAAGTGGGGCCCAAAATTGCTTTAGTCAGCCTGGCTTTAAGCTCGACTTCAGGTTGAAGCTGATTAGACGTCCAATTGGGGCCCAAAACTGACTCAGCCAACTTGGCTCAGAGCCCGACTTCAGGTTGAGGCGCTTAAAGCTGAGTATACGTCCAATTGGCGCCCGTTCAGTTGAAGGAATTCGCAGTTGAATGAACACTTCGCCAGGAAATTCCCCTCGATTTTGCCTTAAAATGAGTTGTAGCGCGTCTGCCTGAATGTCCTGCTTGCCTGAATGTCCTCTTCATTTCACAGAGACCTTGACATTCCTCAACGCAACGGCAGATGTCCTTTCAGAACATAAACGCCCCGGCCCCAACTTGAGCATCCACTCATGACACAGACTTTAAGTCAAAAAAGGAAACATCTCCATTCCACAGACAGGACACTCTAGGTGCATCTGTCCCCCCACACATATGCTTACGCTCGCAGAGCACCCTCTCACCGCACGGCAATCTCTCACCCATTTGCGACTGATACTCCCCTGGGAATATGTGTTCAACATTCGTCCTTTTCCACGTCTGTCTCCGTTTGTCAGTCCTTCCAACCGCATTTCCATGTCCCGCACTTCACAGCAATTTTTCGTTCCTTTTTTGTTGTTGTTGGCCTCTCGTCCATCGCTCGGTGCGGTGGGGTGGGGTGCGCTCGCATGCATTTCGAGGACTTCAGTTTGATTTATGCAACGTCACCCTATAAATGCAATTTATTTATGTTTTTGCAGCATCCACTGGCTCCCCCCTCCCCCACCACCGCCGCACTTTTTGGGGCTGAAAAATTTATTTCATACTTTTTAAGTAATAAATTCTTTGAAAATTACTCTTCCTGCTCCAGACCTCCCTCGCCCGCTGAAAAATGCGCCCAGCACCAGCACCAGCAGCAGCGGCAGTCAGCAGCAAAGGGTGAGGGCAAGAAATGAGCTTTTATTTTTATTACCATCCTGCGAGGGGGGTGGGGGATGCAGCTCCCTCTGAACTCTGTGTGCGGTCATTTTTTATAACTCCCGTGGGATGCATTAAGTATTAATGATTTATAGTTGCTGAACCCTTCAACTTGGCACCAGAGACGTCGGTGGCGCGGCGTGGCGCAGCGGTGGAACACAAGAGGGCCTCTTTAAGGAGAACTGCAACTTTTGAGTGCTGCGGATGGCGGCGATGGCGTCGTGGATGGTGTGGAGAAATGAAAAAAGAGAGAGAGACGCCATTCGACTTGATGGGGATATCCTTGAAATCCTTTCAATGACGCAGCCAGGGTGAGAACTATTAATCAAGATTTAATTAACAAGCGAAAGCGTTCTCCTTTGAATAGTGGTGGTCAGTTGGGGGCGGGGGAGAGGTGAGGGTTTTTTTTTTCCAAACTCCCCACACTGGCTGAAGGAAGTTGCAATTAGTTCGAATTTTTGTGCTTCAGTCCGACGAGGGAAGCAAATCAAAAGAATGGGCCCTTCGAGAGACCTTCAGAATCCCATCTCTGTCAACAGATCGCCTGCAACTGTCACAACATCGCATTTGGTCTTGTTTTGTTCATTCCTCCCCCACTCAGTCCTCCCTACACTCAGGATTCTCTACAAAATTGATTCCTGTCCAAGTTTTTGATTAAATTCCTCCAACCATCCGCCCTTAGCGACCACATCCTTCCGTCACCGATTCGCCCCGGTTCGAGACAATTCAAAAATATTGAAATATTTCAAATTGATATTGTTATTACGGAGGAGGAAAAGTTTCCTCCCTTTTCTGCTGAGAAGTTGTATTCAATCGCAAAAGGATAGGTGATTGCGCTCGTGTGAGTGTACTAGTAATTGAACATCAATTACGAGCGAACATACACTCGGAATCTAAAGTTTTAAGGACAAAGTTTCATCAAACCCATCCATACACGCACGTGAAACTGTGCCGAGGGCCGGCGGGAGGGGTCCAACAAAAATGGGGTTTCTTCAAGCAGTTCCTTTATGGTTTCGTTTTTTTTTTTTCATTTTTTCCCTCGTCTTCTTTGTTTTTGTGGCAAAAGTAACCGAAAGCTGTTCGTATTTCGAAGTTATTGTTAACAACTAGGAAAAGAAGTTGAGAGTGGAGGAACGTCCAGGATATTGTGTGGATCCTTGATATTTTAATTTGAATTTTCGTAACAGCTCAAAATCGGGAGGGATTATGTAAGGCGATGGATGGAGTACGTGGGAGTTGAAAGTTGGGACAAGTTGAAAGCCTTCTCGATTGACTGACGGAAGCTAGGTTTTCTAACAAGACCACTAAGTCCTCATGTCATCACTGAGGCTGAAGGGTGTGGCAACGGCAAGGAGAACTTAGTTCTCAACAGAGATTGAAAACGCTTATTGGTTGCATGTGAAAAGCATTGCAAGTGTAAGGGAATTTTGTGTGAGGTTCGCATGAAGTGTAGGTCCCTCCATTCGTTTTGAAACAGGAGCACGAGTGACTGAAGAAGAAGCTCGTCAAATACCTTCCGCTTGCTGATTTCATGTCTGAAGCTCCATGGCTAGCGTTGGCTTGCACCTTAAGCTCCGCAGGATGACCATGAAGGGCTCCTGTTGCTCCATCAAGGTCAGCAGCCAACTTTCTGAGACCTGGCTTGAAAAGATCGTGCGATATTCATTGAGCATGAGACATGAAACGAGACCACCATTTTTTCCGAATTTTCTCACCAGAAGGCGATTCAGTGAAGCAGTTCTGCAAACAATTTTAAGGATCTGAGGCATCTCTTGAATGGGCTTAAGCTTGGGCTTCAGTTTTCTCTGAGAAAAAATGTCCAGAGCTCCTTTTCAAAGCCCGACTTCAGATTGAGCCGCTGGAAGTTGAGTAAACGTCCAATTGGCGCTCAAAATTGATTCAGACAACTTAGCTCAGATCCCGACTTCAGGTTGAGGCGCTTGAAGCTGAGTAGACGTCCAATTGGGGCCCAAAATTGACTCAGTCAACTTGGCTCTAAGCTGCTTTTCGACTCTCGGACTCAGGTTGAGGTGCTAGAAGCTGAGTAGACGTCCAATTGGGGCCCAAAATTGACTCAGTCAACTTGGCTCTGAGCTCGACTTCAGGTTGAGGCGCTTGAAGCTGAGTAAACGTCCAGTTGGGGCCCAAAATTGACTCCGCCAACTTGGCTCAGAGCCCGACTTCATGTTGAGGCGCTAGAAGCTGATTAGACGTCCAATTGGGGCGCAAAATTGCTTCAGCCAACTTGGCTCAGAGCCCGACTTCAGATTTTGGCGCTTGAAGCTGAGTAGAAGTCCAATTGTGTCCGGAGTGGACCTGGGCCTCAGCCAACTTGGTGCGCGTAATTGAAGCCAGCTGGCTTAAGATTGTGTCAGCGGGAGAGGCCAGACTAGCTTCGTAGCCAAACAAGCCTCTCCTGCTGGCACCATCTTTAGCCAGTTGCCTTCAATTACGCACGCCAAGCTGGCTAAGGCCCAGGTCCACTCCGGACTGCAGCACCATCAGAAGAGGAAGAATGACTCCACAGCATCACAGTCTATTACGCAACCCCTTCTCAACCATGAACTTGATCCCAATCAATGCCTCCCAGTGTCTTGAACCCGCATTACAAGACCACCGCCTCTCCCCCACTCAAGTGCATCCTCAAATTGCCATGCAAATAAGCCCCAGTCATCAGCCTTGTCTTCAAATATTTCCATACTGACTCCCCAGCAGCTTACGTTCTAAGAAAATGTATTCACATGCAAAATCTCTCCAAAATTCGACTTCGAAAAGCCCTTTCCACACCGAGTACGAGTGCACTCCCTGGAAATCCGCTCTCACCTTCCAACAAGTTCCGGCGGAGGTTTCCTTATCCTCCACCCCACGAAAGGCGCTCGAATCCTGAGTGAGTTTCGTGGCAGCATCCGAATCGGAGCTCTCTGGAATGGAATACATTCCACAATCCACTCTCTCTCTCAACAATCCACCACTCACCAACCATCGGCGGCAACAACAAGCAACTCTCTCTTACACTCTCCCCGAGAAGGATACGAAAAACGACACAAAACACCCGACGACCAAATTAGTTCCGTTGATAATGTCAAATAGATTGGGTGGAATCCATGGCCGGTGGCGAATACGTAACGTGTTAACTACGACTGTATAGAGCTATTCATTTTTTTGTGCTGCCCTGCTTGTTGTGTTATTGTGCGCGGTGAGCGACCCCCAATCGAATCCCACCGCCGCCTGTGATCCTTCGGTGTGCACAGCGAGGTGCTGAAAGTTTAGATGGTTAACTTAAGAATTAACGTCTAATTCCCTCGTTTCGTTTGGTTTTTTCCCCGTGGTGCTCCCCGTTCGCACGGACGACACTGATTCGAGAAGAAAGTGTGTGCGGTGTGTGTCGAAGTTGTGTGTGATTTTTTTGTTGCCGAGGATTCGACATGAAGTGCAATAGTTTGACC
The DNA here is from genome assembly GCA_930367185.1 of Myathropa florea. Lineage (NCBI taxonomy): Eukaryota > Metazoa > Arthropoda > Insecta > Diptera > Syrphidae > Myathropa > Myathropa florea. Next base: position 2,313,902 of record OV884005.1, on the reverse strand, counting down.
CAGTTACAGTGAAAAATAAGAGGAGCACAAAAAGGCGAATAAAAAAAGGCGGAGGAAAGGGAAAAAAATAAAATAAAGGATCAGAGTGTGCGAGGGGCAAAAAAGGATTAGAGACCTCCCGATGAAGTTTCGGTGTCGTTCCTTTTAGTCTAGTGTTCTTACTGCGAGTGTGTGCGAGGGAGAGGGTGTTTGTTTTTTCTTGCGCCACTGTTTCCGTTCGAGTTTTGCTGGCTCGCTGAAAAACCGGCGAATTCATCCGACGTCAACGTCAACGTCAGCAGAGACGACGACACTTGGATTAAAGCCTGCTGCCTGAGGATCGAGGACCGAGGACCGAGGACCACATCACCACTCGTCGCAGCCCTTTAAAGAGGAGATAAATCGGTAAATTTTATTACACACTTTTTTCGCTCTCTCTCTCTCCGGCTCTGTCTTTGTGTCTGTGCCCGGCCCGTCCCACATGGCAAATAGAAACTGTATCCATTACTGACAGGATTCTTCTTTCCCCCTAATTTGTTTATTCAATTTGCGAGGAGACCTCGCTTTGTGCCGAGAGTCGCTCTAATTGGGACACACCAAGCCCGGCGAGAGAGAAAAAGGATAACAATAAGGGCTCCCTTCGCCCCCTCACATCGTGCGATGCGGTGGATAGATGGATAGATTCTCTAGAAACAGTATGCTAGGAGAATAACGTCTGTTTTTATATCCCTTCCAGTTTCCTCCGTTCTTTCGGTTTTTTTTTTTTTTGTGTGTTTCCCTCCCCATCCTCGCCATCATAATGCAGATTTAGTTCAGTGCCATCCCGTGGTGTGGGGTGCGAAGACCGAACCGAACTTCCTTCACTTTCGCTCGCTCGCCTTTGCTCCGTCTAGAGGCATTTGTTCAGGCAACAACAGCGGCAGCGGCAGCCTGTTTGGGTGCTTTTTTATGTTTCCTCACTTGATCCTGTTATACAATTAGTTGAGGATTTATTCTCCTTTTGTGCGTTAGGTGTTATCGCTGTCGTCGCTTTCGTCCTTGTCGTTGCCGCTGTCGTCTCGAAGACGTTGTCATTGTCGCTGGAAGGATGAATGTGATTTGATTTTAATAAAAAATCAATTTTCGATCCTTGAATCATGATGTCTGGCACTGATGGGGTGGCGTTCGCCGTTCGCCGTTCGGCGTTCGGCGGGTGGCGTTTAGCATTTTTTCGCAATTTCCATAAATGAATAATCACAAGCGTGTGGAATCTCGAGTCGAAGCCAAAGCCGGAGAAGGCGCAACGACAATTAAAGGATCGACTCTGTTTCGAATGTGCGTGTGTGCGCACGGGGAGGGGTGGGGGGAAGTAGTTTCTTTGTGGGGAAACTTTCCTCAGGAAATTCCTTTTTAATCGCAACAATAAAAAAGAGGAAGACGAAGAGTCGAAGCGTTTGAACACCAGCACCAGCACTAGCACCAGCACTAGCACCAGCACTAGCACACAGAAGTAGTAAAATATTTCGAGTTTGACTGCTGACTTGAGGGCAACAAGAGAAAACTGCTGAAGGCAACGAAGCGTTTTGTTGGATTTATTGGCTTTTAATGGGATCAACTCGTGCTCGTGCTCGTGCTCGTGTGTCGGTTAAACTTAGCTCCGAGTTGAGTTTCTTACTGTGTATCTAATTGGTTATGAGCTTGGAATTAAACACTTCTTTTTTTGGGAAATGTCACATGCAACGTATGTAGTTGGAGGCAAAGGGGTAGACGGAAGCCTTTTTAGAAGACATTCCAAGACTGAATGGTGGAGGAGAATAAAATTGTGTTACACTGTGAGGGCATACCTTTACGTTAGTGCAGGATTTTTAACAATTCATTGGAATACGACTTGAATTAGAATACGAGTTAGCCTAGAGTTAGCTCGCCTTTAAGTTGAAGTCACAACCTTTTTTTAATTTTTAACAGTCTTTGGAAAAACGACTTGAATTTGAATACAAGTCAGCCTAGAGTCAGCTCGCCTTTAAGTCGAAGTCACAACCTAAAGTCCCTCATCACTCTTTTTCCTCTACGACCAACCGTTCCCGACTGCATGGCGCAGTTGGCTCAGTGCCTGCCCCACGTTCGAGTGGGACCCCTCGATTCGTATCCCAGTGAAATCGAATCTGGTCCAGTCACCATTTGCCGTTGGGATCAAATTAACGGCAGAGGAGTAGGTTTCTACCTGGCAGTACAATGGACCAGTTTTGAGTCTGAGTGCTCCAGTGTAGTGCTTTAAAAATCCTCCGAAAAAAAAAACCGTTCCGGAGATATTCAAAGTCAAAGAGTGGGCTTTTCCAAAATTCTACTACGACTAGTCCTTCAGAAAAATCCTCAGAGCTAATTTTATTTGAAAGAGTAGATCAATCTTAATGAGCGTGATTTGTTCTTCAAAAAGTTTCACTCAATTTCCACGCCAACCAAGAAGGGAGCTGCTTGGCATTTTATGAACTGATGTCACTGTGAATGGAATTTAGTTGACTTCTAAGTGACATCTGCCTGGACGAGTGCCCCAAGAGATTTTGGGGAACATCTAGAACTCATAGAGCCTGACTTTGAAAATCTCGCAGCATTGCCAGCTAAGCAATAATTCCAGCAATCATCTCAGACGTCGTGAAAAGTGAAGAGTTCAGTTTTCTTAAATTTCCAAAGAAACCTTTGATAGAATTCCCTTTATTTACCACTTTCACATTCACCACAACCCATTCGAAGTGAACTCTCCTTCAAAACGCACAGAAAATTGGCTTTCGAAAAGCTGACACTTTTCACACGAAAAAATGCAGTCAAATGATAAACTATTGACTCGCCTTTTTCTGTTGAAAATGAACACATTTTCGTCGGAGCGGATTTGATGATTTCAAAGTTTTGTGAAACGAATTTCTCAGGATCTAGGACGAATTCAAGGATGTGGGATATCAGGATGGAAAGGAAATTTAATGTAGAAGCGAAATGAGGTACGATTTTGTAACGACAGTGACGTGTTGATTTTTTGGAAGCAAAGTTCGGAGCAACCTCCGTTTCCGCATGATTTTTGAGGACATCATGTTTTCTGAAACAATTTTCTCGATAATTAGGATGAATTGAAGGATGTGGGATGTCAGAATGGAAAGGAAATTGCTTGGAGAAGCGGATTAAGTTAAGAGTTGTTTGCGAGAGTGCTCTGGTTGGTCAGTTGGAGGCGAAATGCGGGAGATCCTTCTTTTTCGCATGAAATTTATGATCTCAGGCGACATAATGTTTTCTGAATCGATTTTCTCGACAATTAGGACGAATTGAAGGCAGCATTCTGTCACACCAAAATACGCACACAGAAAGCAAAAATATGCAAAATTTCGTAATTTTCCACCAAAATTCGATGCAAGTAATAGGACTTCTGATTCCTGTTGAAGCATGCCTTGAAGACGAAGGCATTACCTACAATCCCTCATCATTACTTTTTCCCTACATCCCCCCCTTCCAGAGATATTCACAGTCAAAGGACGACATTTTGTAAAAATATACCTACGAATATTGCTGTGCGATTAGTAGTTCAGGAAATTTTTCGACCGAATTCTCAGATTTCAGACGCATGCAACTTTTTTGTCTGAGCGCGTAGATCGATGAATGAGGCCTCGTTTTAAAGGGCACGATGTGCTCTTCATTTTCTCATTTCAGACCTCAGATGAAACCTCCCACTTTCTGAGTTATATATCATCTCACAGATGTCGGACCTGTGATGTCCTTTTTTGTATCCTGTAGCATTCTGTGGCACTGAATCCTTTCAAATTCTTCATATTTCCCCAGAGTATCATCAACCCCATGATCTCTGATCATTTTTACTTCAGAAATCGACAAAATTTGGAAAATCTCAAAAATGTCACGTTTTCACCAAAAAAATGCAGTCAATTGTGAAACTTCTGAGTCGACTTTTCCGCTGAATTTGTGTCAAATTTTTGAAAATCGAAATTTGGATGAATTTCTTTGGGTTTTTCGACTGAGATCGTGTGGTTGATGATAGATAACGATGCGAACCAGTGGACACCTCAGGATATGGTCAAAAAGTTGAAAAAATTCCTGAGACAGAAGAGGCTATGACCTCCTCCTGATGGCAATTCATGGTTATAGCTCGGAAACTACTAGACCTAGGGTCAAGAATGAGGGCTCAAATTGTTCGTATTGAACGCTTGCATAAAAGCCATTAAGAGGGAATTTGACGCCAAACCTATAGTTTTCGAGATATGATCCATTTTTTTGTCATTTCTGGTGGCAATTTAAGCGTTCAACTTCTTCAAACCCATGAATCGTTAAGGATCCCCTTTTCACAACCTCGAAGGGGATTGTTCAAAAATTCTCACAGATGTCACCTTTTCATCGAAAAAATGCTGTCAATTGTGTACACTTCTGGGTAGACTTTTCCGCTGAATTTTTGTCAATTTTTTTGCGCAAACAAATTAAGTCGTTTTTCGTCTTCACAACTTCACAATTCTTGGCTATAACTCCGAAACTATTGGACCCAGAGCCATAAATGAGTTCTCCAAACCTTCGCATTGAATGCCTGGGTCCTAGTAGAAGAAGAATCTAGAGTAGCACTTCAAAAAAATGCTCAGATCTCGACTTCGAAAAATTTCCGTCGTTTGAGGGATGGACGGTGCGCATGGAGGATTTTCCTCGTTTTAAAGACAACGATTTGCTCCCCCGATTCAATACACAGATGATCTCCAATCCCTGACCATTCCCCCGAAAGCATACGGCCCCAGACAAACAAATGAAAAAAATACAAAAAAAACTCCTCCAAACAATCGTTAATTATCCTTTCTCGACCAGCAGCATCTCCCCCTGCCTCTGTCGTGAGCGCCACAATCAACACCATAAACGATAAACAACCCCCCAGCACATGCGACAACGTTGCATCCCTTCCATTCTCGCAATCTTTATGACAACCCTGGTGTAGTATGACAAAAAACCTCACCGAAAACCAGCGCCAGAAGTACACACACACAACATCACAACTCCACCACTTGAGTTGTGTATTATTGTTTCAGAGTTGTACGAGCAGTCCGCTCCCTCCGGTCCGTTTTAAAATGAATGCCCTGTGTTCCATCCACAGCAGACTCACACATACACGTACAAGAGGAGGACATTTGGGAGCAGTTTGAAGAATATTTTCCATCACAAAACACGTCAAAAGAAAAACTTCGCCAAAGTAGCAAAGTAGTGGCAGGCGGCTAATAGTCCTTTTCTGTGTTTGTCGCGAGCAACGATGGCATCCTCTCGTCTTGGTCTGTTCGTTATCCTGATGATGTCACCGCTGAGCGTGCCGTTAGGGCTATTTTCTTTTTATTAAATGAAAACTAGAGGGACACACAGCGGCCGAAGGAAATCATCTCCAACAATGATGTTTCAATATTTTGCTCGTCCTCGTTCCCCCCCTCGCTCGCGCTGTCCTGTCGAGTGCTCTTCTTCTTCTTCTTCTTCTTCTTCTTCAGTGTTCTTCTGTAATTGTTTGACAGGCGGTCGCTGCAGAGAATGAGGAGAAAAACTTTCTGCTCTCGTATATATTTTCCCTCTTCTTTTTTCGTTTTTTTTTAAATTTCGTTAAACACCCTCAAATGTTTTGATTTCTTTCGTGTCCTTTTTTCCTCCTCTTCCGTGCCGCTGCCGCCGCTGTGTGGCTGTCACAGTTTGGTGTTCTGTGTGTACTGCGTGGTTGTTTATCCGCTTGGGCCCTCCGCCCTATTTGTTATTATGTAATCTAAACTCTGGGGACACGGCTCCTTCCTGCTCCTGCGGGAGAGGAAAAGTTAAATATGATTTTTTTCTTGCCTCTCCATCCTGCTCTCCGAATCACCATCCCTGGGCGATTCAGTGTGCGTTGGTCGGTTTCCCTAAAAAGTGGGCACTTGTGCGGATTTAAAGGTCCGCTCTGGCTCATTGTCCGCGCCAGTGGGCTGGTGGCAAGATGAAGACCTGCCCTGTGTCGAGATTTCTTTCATTCCACGAGGAGGCAATAAAAATATTGAGAAGACACTACTTGAAGTCTCCGAGAGATTGCTTGACTGAGACTGAGGCATACTATGCGCGCCGCCCGACGAGTGTTGTGTGACTATTTTTCATTTCATTTTTTTCTTCCTTCCGCCTTCGCCTGTGCTCCTTGGCGGCGCTCGCCTTTGAGTGTCGAGGGGCCCTCGTAGGATCCTCGCAGAGCGGGAGTATTCAAAATTTATGGATTTGTTAGGTTATTTATATTTAAATTTGTTTAGATTATGTTTGTTGTTTTTACAGCGCGCTGATGCCGCTCACTGGCGGGTGTGTGAGCCCACGGGGAGACACGGGAGAGGGGAGAATTCGAATTAGATCAGGACAATGTGGGACAAATTAAATGGAATTGTCCTCGTGTTTTAGGCGATGATATCACACTTGGTTGTGTGTTGAGCCGGTGTTGGTGGCGAGGGCGAGGGCGGGGTCGGGGGGAATGAAATACACAAAAAGTTTTGTTTCGGCTTGTTTTTGTGTGTTGTCGGAATTATCCTTGCGGGAAATAAGGATGATTTTGGAAGTGAAACAAGTTTTTGAATTGGACAAGTTCTTGCGAAGAAAACTTTCCATTTCTTTTCGCCTCGACTACTGTGCGTTTGGGCGGAGATGTTTGAGGGGGGTGGGAGATGCGCCGCCGCTTTATTGTTCGCTTTTAGTTCGAAAGATTATGAAATTGACTGCGGGAAACTGATACACGTGTCCTGGGGAATTGACATCTTATTCGACGAGGCGTTTCGATGTCTTTTGGTGTTCGGTTTTGTGTTGACAACACGACGACATTGAATGCCTGCTTGAGTGGCATTCGGCAGCGTGTAGGTGGTGGGCCCCTTTCGGATGGGTGATACTTCAGGTATTTTGGGAATTATGGAACCGATTCACGTGCCCTCATGGATGAGAATGACAATTTTTGGCAACGGGAGTTGATTGTTGTTGTGTCGTCGTCGTTGAGGCGGACAAAGTACCTGTTATGTGTGTCTGTTTGTTTGCGTTTTTCGTTCTTCCCCCAATTAAGAGAAGAAAAAGATTTTTTTTTAAATGTATTCCTTCCCGTGCTAAAGGGTTTTGGAAACCCCCAAAATGTCAAGTGTCAGGGTGCTCAAGGATTTTGTCCTTTTTCGATTTTGATTTAATTTTTTATTTCCACGAAGTCACTCTGGAGGGAGTTACACGTGTCGAGTTAATTTGAAGGGGCACAACATCTCTCTCGCTCTCTCCTTTTCTGTCCTGGAGTGGGAACGCAAATTGAAGATTTTGAACATTTTTCCAACACTTCTCATGGCATTCGACACAAAATAGTGATGTCTGTGCAAAGATACGAACTTCATTAACGATTCATTCCATCACAAGACAATCTGTCATCCTCTGGAACCACTGAAACAAAGAACCAATCTGTCATCCACTGAAATCACTGGATTTAAGAACCAATCTGTCATCCACTGGAACCAAATGAATTAAAAACCAGTCTGTCATCCACTGGAACCACTGGAATTAAGAACCAGTCTGTCATTGGAACCACTGGAATGAAGAACCAGCCTGTCATCCACTGGAACCACTGGAATGAAGAACCAGTCTGTCATTGGAACCACTGGAATAAAGAACCAGTCTGTCACTGGAACCACTGGAATGAAGAACCAATTTTTCATTCACAGCCACTAAAACCACTGAAATTAGGAACCAATCAAATCCACCCTTGTTTTCGAAGCGGTCCTCTTCCGCCTTCAATCGATCGTAAATTGAGTTCAAACGTCAAAACAACTCTGTACTTCACTCATAATTACACAGGACACCCTTCTCTCTCTCTCTCTCCCTCTCTCAGAAACTGTCTCCAACCATAAAATCTCGACATTCCCTTCGTTCACACACGACCGCTTTCGATTAATACTACGGTTTCTCACACGAACCGTTTTCAAGCAAGAATCAGTGTCATAACTGCACGATGGCAGGGTTCGGCAAAAAAGGGGTTACAAAATTATAGCCATAAACAGAGCAAGGATATTCCTCTCAAGACATGCTGGAGGACTTTGCCAAAAATCAACACACTCTCAGGACCGAGGACGGCGGCGAGGGTGGGGCGGCAGACTGAACACACTCTAGGTTGGTGGGTGGGGATGAGATTATTCAAGAAAGCATATCTCTAGACCATGAAGCAACTCCTGCTTGCCCCCAGCCGTATCCATGAAATGCCAAAACACTGAAAAGTATGACATCGACGGGGGGCTCAAAATGCTGTCCCTCTCATTCCACACACACACACAAGTGCACAGAGGAGGCTATGTGCACGCCTCAGTAGCGCCAAGTCAAGCGTGTAATTTATGTTTAACTAGTGAACAAGGATCGATAGGTTTTTATAGGTGTCATTCCATTTAGAGCGGGGGATTTTCCAATCACTGACTGAACATATCATCGTCCCCCCATCAGTCTTCAGTTTGGGACGCACAACGATGACAAGTGATTTGCATGTGAAGTGGTGGGATCTCTCTCTTTTTTTCATAATTATAATTGATAGCGGTCCTTTTTGGCCCCCCCAGCTCACGGTATTCAATTTTTTGATCCTTCGAGCCGCATCATCATCTTTGATCCCATCGCTAATGACACATGATAAGGGGACACAGAACCACAGTCGGGAACAAAATTAAAATTCATCGCATACGCTACGCCTCATTGAACGTCGCCTCGCGGAAATAATGACGAAAGAATGAAAAATAGAAAGTGTATCCTTTTTTTTTCATCGTTCGTTCGTTCGTCTCCTTCCTTGGTGAGTGGTGGTGTCGCGTTGAAACCGAAACGAGATCACGGGTTCATTCACACACGAGCTCCTCGTTCTCGCAGCGTTCACATGTATTCGGCGATAATGACGCTTAAAGGATGCTGCCACCGTGCCCCCACCACCTGCGAGCGTGGGAAGCAGGATAAATATGAAGCGAAACAAAAAACCGTCAGAAAATTTTTGTTCGCACGTAGACGACGGAGTTTACGCTGTATCCTCTGAGTCGAGTGCATGCATTTTGATCCAATGGATACGAGGGAGCGAACCGGGCGGCATTTAGATTTTATTTGAAACACTGCACACTGCAGTCCATTTTCCGGTTGTTAGGGTACGCTTTTATGATAATTTTCCCCGAGAAAATGTCGAAGTCAAGCAGAAGCCGTGTGTGAGGTGGATGAACCCTCGTCGAAGCTCATGAATTTCACTTCGATTTGGGTTAAGTACACATATCTAGGGTTCAAGCAGTTCCTTTGTGGATCCTGTAGCAATTTCCCACGAATTATATGCACCCCTCGTGTCGTTTTCGTGATAAATATGAAAACAATTCAATTCTCAAGGGAGTCCAGGATGTGATCCTTTACCGAATCATCTGGCAGCTAAGCTGTCGACTCGGAGATCGTCCTCATCTTGAGGATGGCATCCTTAATGCAAACCGGATTCGAAAAAGCTACTCAGCATCACAGTTCATGAGAAAATCACCTTTGGGCCATAGCCCACTCACCCCTCTCGGAGGGGAGATATGCCTCGTCTTCGTTGTGTCACTGACGGAGTTTTGTGAAGTTGCAGCAACAGCACTGCACGAGCACGAGTATTTATTGTGTACCTCGTTTGAGACAATTCTAATCATAACGAGTGATGGCCAGAGGAGGATGCCGCCCCCCTCTGGCGCCCCCCTCTGCCGCTCTGTGAAAGGTAAATAAATTGGAAATCGTTTCTGGTCAAATTACCATTCACTTTTGGTCGACTATCGGGCGACTCCCAGCAGGCGGACTTGAATGAATGAACAAAAAGAACCGGGTGGAGTTGGGGGATGAATTCCTCACCCCCCCCATCGACTGTGGCATGGGAGGGGTGATGGAAAAATATACGCAAATAGCCGAAAACAGTGAACCAGAGAGAGAGAGAGGATGCACCACTACCAGTCCCTGTCGGGGATATATGAGAAAAATGTCCGTCTTCCATTCCGTGCGGTGTCTCCGGCTGTGTGTGGGTCTAATGGACACAGTCTCCGTTGTCCGTGTGTGATCCTGAGCTGAACTGTATTTGCAATTCAAAGTAGTCCCTCACAAAGATATCCTTACATAACCTCGCCCTCGTCCACCCCCCGGGGCTGCTGTTGTCCGAATGCACTTGTGTGTGATGTTGGTACTGTGTTATTGCTAAGTTTAGCTTTATTTCTTCCTGGCATCCTGGCCCCACCAGCATACGGGCATGTATGTCGCTTCGGATCTTTTATCGCATCCGCTGTGCACATTAACTTGCCTCCGACTCGCCGCTGACGGGGGCAGAGTCCTGGCGGTGGATTCATTTTAATATGCAGTATCGCTTCGGGATGCAATAAAAGAATAATTGCTGCAAAAAAAACAACGGACTGTGTGTCCCTCTGTGTGGCCCAGATCCGCCTTGTCTTTTATCGCTTCGGAGCAGGACGGTGTCCTTTGGTTGTTCTTTCATCTCCGTGTGTCCAATTTAATCGGGCTAAGCGTATTGTTAACCTTTATGCCCTCAGAGGCGCAGACACTGTCCTGCCTCGTCTGTCCTCTGACAGTTGTGTCATTGCCTTTGAGTCCTCGTGAGTTGAACAAAAAGAGGATCTCAATTTCCTTCTGCTTAACACTTGTGTTCTTGTCCAGTTCGTTTTTCTAATCGTTTCCGTTGCAATTTGTGCTGCCGATACCCTGCCAAGTTTTTAAGTCTTTGTCGGTGCGGGCTCTCCTTTCGTGTCCTGTTTAGTTTTTCGTTTCCTGTTAACTTCTATTTTCGGGGGTGCCTTTTTATTGCAACGACAGTTGCATGTGCCGGCACATGTCCTGGTGAAAGGACGACGTCTGCTTGTCTTTCGGGGCTATTGGTAATGAATGCCCTTTATATTGTATTGCAATTAAATTCGATGCCAAAAAGGACATTACGGATCGGAATTGGCTAATCAAAATTGAATGTGTCCTGTCCCCTTAATGGGCCATCGTTTGCTTGGAGCGCAACGGCTTTGGCTTGACATTTTGTTTTGATTGGGGACGGAAGCTGCTTGGCATTTTGTGAAGTGATGTCACTGTGAATGGAATTTGGGTGACGTCTGAGTGACATCTGTTTGGTTGAAACTGAAGACTGCCAAGAGCTTTTGGGGAGTGGCGAGGACTCGAAGGGTCTGACTGAAAGCATTGCCAGATAAGCAATGAGTCCAGCATTCATTTCAGACGTCGTGAAAAGTGAAAAATTCAGTTTTTTCTTTCTTTTCTGATTATTTCTATGTAACTACACACACATGTGTATGTTTACACACCTTGTACACACATTAAGCGGAGGTTGATCGGCTGGGGCAGGCAGATATTACTGTCTGACTCAGCAGGTCCTAGCTTCCTCCAACATTCAAAGTCAACCCCAATTTAAAACCACACACAAAGAGTCCTTTTCAGGACTAAAACGGTGAGTATTTTCAGAAAGAAAGACCAATTGAAATTCTCATAAGACTCTTAAGGACTTCTTTGGCGTTCTAATAAGAACGATCGAATTACGAAATTGAAGAGCACGTCGTGCCCTTTCAGACGAGGTCTCATTTGTTGCTGTACATGGTCTAATAAGAAAGTTGCGAGGGTCTGAAATCTGAGAATTCATATGAAAATTTTCCTGAAATACTAGTCGCCCAGAAATCTAGCAAAAGCAGCAGGGATACCCTCTGCAAAATGTGTGACAGAAACTGGCACAAACATGCCCTTTCAGACGAGGCAACATTTGTCGATATACATGCTCAGACAAGAAAGTTGCAAGGGTCTGATTTCTCACGTTTCAGCCGAAAATTTTTCTGAAATACTAGTCGCGCAGAAATTGTAGTAGGTAAATTTTTGCGAAAGTTCAACCTTTGGTAGTGAATATCTCGGGAATGAGGGGATGGAGGAAAAAAGTAATGATAAGGGATTGTAGGTAATGACGTCCTCTTTAAGACACATTCAAAAAGGCGTCAGAGATCCCGTTATTTGCGTCGAATTCCTAGGGAAAACCTAAAATTTCGTTATAAAATGCACCACATCTTGAAAACGGTGCATCTGGTGTCGATTATTTTTTTCCCCATAGACGCTCGCTTCGATTGCGCATCCATCAAGGTATAACTTGTGGTCATAGGTCAAATAGTTTCCGAGTTATAGTCAAAAATGTGAAAAGTATTTGACAAAAAACCGAATTTTTTTTAAAAAATGCGCCATATCTCGAAAACGGTGCGTCGGAGCGCATTTTCGCTTCTGTTAACTCTTTTTGCCAAATGCCCACTATCAATACGAACGTTTTGAGCCGTCATTTATGGCTCTAGCACTTATAGTTTCCAAGTTATAGCCAAAAATAGAAATAGAATGCAAAGAAAAAACAGGGTTTTTTCTGCAGGATTCGCAATATTTCGCAAACGGTGCCTCTGAACGGATTTTCCCAAGGTTTTTCTTTTTGTGGCCAAATACACACATTCAATACGAACATTTTGAGCCATCATTTTCGGTCCTAGCCCTAATAGTTTCCGAGTTATGGCCAAAAATTGTAAAATGTTGCAAGGAAAGTGGTGTTCTCCTTTTCCCTTGCATACCTTCCCAATTCATGGCTATAACTTGGAAACTATAAGGCCTAGGCCAATGAATGATGGCTTAAAACGTTTGTAATGATGTGGGGCATTTGGCAAAAAGAGTTAACAGAAGCGAAAATGCGCTCCGACGCACCGTTTTCGAGATATGGCGCGTTTTTTAAAAAAATGTGGTCATTTTGTAAAATTTGTTCCCGTTTTTTGGCTATAACTCGGAAAGTATTTGACCTATGACCACAAATTATGCCTTGATGGATGCGCAATCGAAGCCTGCGTCTACGGGGAAAAAAATAATCGACACCAGATGCACCGTTTTCAAGATATGGTGCATTTTATAACAAAATTATATGTTTTCCCCTGAATTTCGACGCAAATAACGGGACTTCTGACGCCTTGCCGGATGTGTCTTAAAGAGGGCGTCATTACCTACAATTCCTCATCATTACTTTTTTCCTACATCTCTCCATTCTCGAGATATTCAATTGGAAAAATTGCACTTTCGGAAAAATTCACCTACTACAATTTCTGGGCACCTGGTATTTCAGTCAAATTTTCAACCGAATTCTCAGATTTCAGACGCTTGCAACTTTCTTGTCTGAGCATGTATTTCAACAAGTTTCGCCTTGTCTGAAAGGGCACATGTTGCTCTTCATTTCCTCATTTCAGGCGTCTCTCTAAACCACTCGAATTCTGATTTAGACGCAAAAAAGTGCCACTTGAAACCTTCTCGCGTTGAATTTTGACGCAAATAACGGGATTTTTGAGCCAGGACCAAGCGTGTCTTAAAGAAGAAGACCAAACCTACAATCCCTCATCATTAATTTTCCCCTCCGACCCTCTGTTGCAGAGATATGCTATGTCAAAGAATGACATGTTGTAAAAATATACCTACTAAAATTGCTGGGCGACTAGTAGTTCAGAAAAAATTTCAGACGAAATCTGAGAACTCGGGCGCTTGCAACTTTCTTGTCTGAGCATGTTATAGCAACAAATGATGCCTCGTCATGTTCGTACCAGTTTCTGTCACAAATTTTTGCGTGGCACATTTTCAGGGATCGCGCTAAGTTAGGAATTCCTAGCTAGACCTGGAATTTGAAATTCTACAATACTCACCTTACTTACCTTGGAGATGATCATTGTGATCCTGAGAAGGACCTTTTTGCGTGTGTTTACAGTGGGGTTGACTTTTTGTCGAAGGCTTCTTGCATCTACTGGGTCGAGCAGATTGAGACTGCTGATCCAAGCAGATGCGCCTGCGTTTGATCTGAATGGATTTAAAGGATGACCGCACCAGAAAGTAAACTCTTTACAGTCTGATGCGCACCTTTTTGAATGCTTTCAATTATTTCTACGTAACTACATACTTACCTTTGTGGTTACTGCTTACCTTTGATCTTCTCCTCGGAGACATACATAAAACGGAGGTTGATCTGCTGGGCAAACAGATTTCACTGTCTGACTCAGCAGGTCCCAGTACCCTCAAACATTCAAAATCAACCCCAATTCCAACCACGCACATGATCGCTGTGCAAATTCCGCCTGAAATACTAGGCGACCATAATTCCAGCAAAAGCAGCAGGTATACCAATTTCTGACACCCATAAGTATGCAATGATATTTTGTTAGTTCTTCTTCTGATCATTTCTGTTGCATATACATAGTTGCTGCAGATCATTCATCATTTGAATTCGTTGCATACCTTTGGGTGTTTTGAATGGGATATCTACTGGCTTTTCTGTGTTTCATTTGAATTCGTTGCATACCTTTGGGTGTTTTGAATGCGATACCTACTGGCTTTTCTGTGTTTCTGGTGGCCTGGTAGTTTGGTGGATTTTTGTATGAAAATCGAAATTTTTTGAATGAAAGACGACATTTTTTGTTGCTTTTTAGGTGTGTTTTTTCTTGTTGAAGGCAACTAGGCTTTTCAAGCAAGACGTATGAAGTTGCCGCTGAGACTGTTTCGCAGGACCGCTTTGTATTTGAATTGCAGAACGCATTGCCATTGATTTGTGCCTCACAAGGAACTTCTGCTGATCACCGAGGGTGCAAGCTTGACGGCGATACCTGCTAACCTTCTGATGGAACTAAGTCTGCTTCTGCAGTTGAACTACTAGAACCAAGCCGCTGCAGATTCTCAAACCTATGTCCATATGTGTGATACAATTTGCTGCTGATATGTTGAACGCTCCTGCGTCTGACTGTTGCTAGTTCTTCTCTCAAATCCAGGAACCTCGAACATTCAAAATCAACCCCAATTTAAACCACGCACGTGATCAGACCAAATTCGATTGATTTCAGTGCAAATTCCGCCTGAAATACTAGGCGAACAAAAATCCGTCGACTGCACTGGCTCGGCCACATCGAGTGCATGGACAACAATGCTCCAGCTAAGAGGGTCTTCAAATCCGAGCCTCCTGGTTCGAGAAGGAAGAAGGAAGACCTAACCTCCGGTACAAAGACCAAGTCATCGCGGACGTAGGGTAGGGTAGGTAGGTAGGTAGGGTGCCCTTGCGACTGTATCGCGGCTCACTGAGACCAACAGTTGGGCTCACCTAAGACAGTTTGGTCTTGATGAATGGAAGCAGCGTGTCCAGGTCGCGACTCACCGAGACCAACAGTTGACCAAAATTGTGCCCATCGCGGACTTAAGACAGCTTGGTCTTGATGATTCGAAGCAGCGTGACCAGGACCGTCACCGGTGGAAGGCAGGGATAGCTCAGGCTCAGACCCTCCATGGGTCGCAGGCCTTCTAAGTAAGTGAGAGGACCAGGAGGAACTGATTGGATCTAGGGTCACAAATAGGGGCTCAAAACCTTCGAATTGAATGCCAGGGTTCAGAAAAACTCTTAGAGCTAGACTTTGAATGTCTCCGCCGGTTGATTGTGTCGATCTCTTAAGGGGCAAGTTTTGCTCTCCGATTCCTTCCTACTTTCGTCTGACGAGCCAATACATTTCTCTATGAATGATCTTGTGCTTCATCTGACCGCTGTGATCTCTGTTTTCTCGTTCAAAGAAGCAGAAGTCTTCCTCTGTCAACATAATCTACTATTCCCCTGTCTGACTTTATTTACTTTGCAACAAATTAACCTCGATTGCATAAAGGACACAACAACCTCAGCCGCTGGCTCTCCTTCTCCCTCCCTTCTTCTCCTTCTCTCCTCATTCAAATCGAATAGAAAATAATTTCCCCACTAATTTCCATTTAAATCACAGTTAATCGAATTCAATTCCAAAGTGTCCTCAGTCATCCGTGTGTTTGTCCTGTCTGCTGTCATTCCACTTTCTCTCTCTCTCTCTCTCTCTCTGGGTCCCCCCCACCACCGCCCCACTTTGCATTCAATTGGAATGTGGTATTTTTCAATTTACAAATCCATCACAACTACTTCTTGTTTTTTTTTCCGTGTTGTCGCCTCCTCCTCTTTCCTGCCCGCTTCGCTCTGTTTTCTTTCATTCACTTTTTCGCATTCACAACAAATTAAATTAACGTTGTCCTGATGATTTGCCAGAGAGTCCTTTAAAGGTGACAGAGAAGAGGACAAATGGGACGAAAAAAAATAAGCGAAACCACCAAGTTCCACAGCACAGTGCGGCTGTGAACCATTTTCCCCCCCTCACCCATATCGTCATCCGTCTAACGTTTTCCTTTTCTCTTTCTCTTCCAGGATAACAACAAAGGTTTCCGTGAAATCCCATTAAAACATCCTATTACGCAATTAAAACTTTCATTAAAGTAATTAAAATAAAAAAAGGAAACTTTCCCACTGCACAAGGATCCTGAGTTGAGCACGGAGCAGAACCTGCACCAGAAGAACCAACCACCACCATCGTCATCGTCTGCGAAAGAGTGCGAGGGAAAGACAAACCGAGACTCCGAACCAACGGGGGAAGACAACAAAGTGCAGCCGTGTAGTGCAAAACCTTCTTTGACAGGACGAGGATAATGCCCTGGCTATTGTTGCTGTTACTGCGTACAGTGCACACACACACGCACACATCTCATACGTCAACCACTGGAAGCCATGGTTAAATTGAATTGATGCACACACACGCCGTATCCTATTCAGGAGCTTTGTGAACAGACAGCCGACTAAAGTCTGAGTGTCGGGAACATCTGCCGCCGCGATCAACAGACTGCAGAGGAGGACGAGGTGGAATACAGCAAAAAAAAAGGCACATTTCCCATTCCGTTCTGTGTGCTTTCCCACATCACAGCAGCAGCAGGTGCGAATTTCGAAGGTCCTTCCACAGACAGATTACAACAGACGACCCACCGCAGAACTGGCAACAGCAGCAGCATCCGCAGAAGCGGCGCGGTGCATCGGCGACAGTCCTCTCGTCGTAAATTGCTTTCACACTTGACTGAAGCACCTCAAAAGGACACTTCTTTTTGCACTTCAAATGGAGGAACACCGACAACACCGCCTGCCACAGAACCGAAAAGACTCGTGCGAATAAGGACACCCAGGAGGGGGAATTCCCTCGATCCCATCACATGTGCACCCTCTGAGTGCATTCAGTGTGTTTATTGGAGTTTTTTCCGTTGCCCCGCACCAACGGGTGCTCAATGAAACAATTCTTGAATTCAAATGAACCGAAGAACTTCAAATCCATTGGATTGTCCGTTCGAAGGGGGGGAATTTAAATAAAAACACACACAATCAGGACAAAGGAAATCGGTGAGATTTGCGAATAGGAATACATTTTATCTTGCACAAGGATCGAAGGACTCGAGCAGGATGCCAGCGAAAGTGAGCGTCGGTCTGAGGGGACTCGGAACTCTGGCGATTTGGATCATTGCCTTGTTCGCCTTTGTGCCCGGTAAGTACGAAAGTGAACGAATTTTTTCATCTCAAAATGTTGCAGTTAATTTCCACTTGTGAGCGGAGCACATCCCTTCTCCTGACACATGACACCACCCATCGGTTGGAAGCAATTCCCGCCTTTGATAGACAAATCATTTCCCGAGCCCTCCCAGCACCCTCTCGCTCTGCCAGACAATTGCATGTAATCATCGGACAAGTTTTCGATTCTCCCCAACCCGCCGCACGTAATGACTCCCTGATTAGGCATTTCGCTGGCTCTCGCCCTTCGCATCGTCGCTCACCCACGTACGCACTCAAGTTCCGCTAATTAACCCCTCGACGGGCTGCGCCTGAGCACGAGGCGATGCTTGACCGAGGCTGGTGCGCCGCGCTCTCTCTCTCCCCATAAATAAATAACAAACCGGCAAACGTGCACAAATCGCTTTGTGATTAGGTTAGACGCGGCCACTCCCCGGCAAGGGGATCGATGAAATCAATCTCGACCGGAGCGGCCCCGATGAAAGTGAGTGAACGCGCAATCGAATGGCATCCTTGACGCAACCGACCATCCATTGGAGGCGAAATAATGAAACACTGTTTGGAAAATATTTTCCACCTGTTCTGTGAAATATTTGCATTATGATGCTTTGCATAACTGAGTGCACTGCAACATTCACCGGGCGGCGGCGCCGAGTGCGGTGTGTGCAGCAGCAGGAGCACTGACCAGGCGGCACATGGCTCCGGGCGTTATTTGCGCCTGTATTCATGAGCCCGGATGTAATCAGTATCAGGAATTAATGGGATTTCATAGTGACACATATGCTGATTGTCAGACGCTGAAAGCCGAGGTATTTGGATGCCACACAACCTCCGTGTGTCGTCTGCCTTTGAAGGGGATTATGAATTTAATTTATTTCGCACTCGGTTGACGCTCACGCGAATGGATTTTGTGGCACCGTGCTTTAAGGTTCTATCACCCGATGGGGGGGTATCGATATTAATTGGAAGAGGTGGGAGGTTGGCAAGGTTAGGATCGGACAAGGGTTGCAACCTTCAAACGGGAGAACAGCTCAAAACGTGAAGAGCCATGAAATATTACAGCAGCACACAAGTTTTAAGTTAAATGCCGTGATAGGCACCAATTTGACATTTTGCACTCAATTTTGACGCATGTAATGGGACTTTCAAGACGAAAACGTTACCCACAATCCCTCATCATTACTTTTCCCCGCATCCCCCTCTTTCCGAGATATTCAACGTCAAAGAAAGACATGTTGTCAAAACATACCAATTGAATCCTTTGCGCATTGAATTTCGGCTCAAATAAATTAACTTTAGGACCCGCGCCTTCACGTGTCTTAAAGCCGGAATCATTGCCTAGAATCCCTCATCATTACTTTTTCCCTGCGTCCCCCCCCCCTTCCGCAGATATACACAGTCAAAGAACGACATTTTGTAAAAATATACATACGAAAATTGCTGGGCGACTAGTATAGTGTCCGCCAAATACAAGTTTCTTTTTAAAAATGCAATAAAATGAACCATGTTTTGATTTTGTCCATGTATTATAATTTTATTAGTAAGAGCAAACATTCCCATTAATTATGAAATAAAACGTCGTTCAAGAGGCTGTCTCTTGGGCAGCTTTGCCGTAGCGCATTCTGTCACCCCAAAACACGCACGCAGAAAGCAAAAATATGCAAAATTTCTTCATTTTCCACCAAAATTCGACGAAAATAATGGGATTTTTATCCCTATTGAAGCACGTCTTAAAGGCGAAGTCATTATCTACAATCCCTCATCATTACTTTTCCCCCTACGTCCCCCTCTTTCCGATATACACAGTGTCAAATATTGAAATGTTTTAAAAATATACCAATTGAATCCTTTGCGCATTTAATTTCGACGCAAATAACGGAACTTTCGTACCAGCGTCTCTCTGTGTCTTAAAGCCGGGGACACTGCCTAGAATACCTCATCATTATTTTTTCCTTGCCTCCCCTCCTTCACGAGATATTCGAAGTCAAAGAAAGACAAGTTGTCAAAATATACCCACGAAAACTGCTGTGCGACTAGTGCTTCAGAAAATTTTTCAACCGAATTCTCAGATTTCAGACGCTTGTAACTTTTTTGTCTGAGCGCGTAGATCAATAAATGAGACCTCGTCTTAAAGGGCACAATGTGCTCTTCATTTTCTCATTCAGGCCTCTCATTAAACCGCCCACTTTCAGAGTTATACATCATCTCACAGATGCACGTCCAGGGATGTCCTTTTATGTATCCTGTTGCATACTGCGGCTCTGAATCCTTTCAAATTCTTCAGATCTCCCCACAATATCATTAACCCCATGATCTGTGATCATTTTCACATCAAAAATCGGGAAAATTTGGAAAATCGAGAAAATGTCGATTTTCACCCAAAAAAATGCAGTCAAATGATAAACTATTGACCCGCCTATTTTGCTGAAAATGAACGCATTTTCGGAGTCGATGTGCTGATTTCAAAGTTTTCTGAATCGGATTTCTCGGGATCTAGGACGAATTGATGGATGTGGCGTACCATTTTGGAAAGGAAATTTAATGTAGAAGCGAAATGAGGTGAGATTTTGAAATTGGAGCGACGTGGTTGGTTTTTTGGAAGCAAAGTTTGGAGCAACCTCTGTTTTTGCATGATTTTTGAGGACATCATGTTTTCTGAATCAATTTTCTCGAGAATTATGAGGAAGTGACGGGTGTTTGATGTAAGAATGGATAGGAAATTGCTTGGAGAAGCGGATTAAGTTAAGATTTGCTTGTGGGAGTGCTCTGGTTAGTCAGTTGGAGGCAAAATGCGGGAGATCCTACTTTTTCGCATGAAATTTATGATCTTGGGCGACATGATGTTTTGTGAAACGAATTGCTCAGGATTTAGGACGAATTGATGGATGTGCGATGTCAGAATGGAGATGACATTTAATGTAGAGGCGAATTGATGCAAGTTTTTCCAACGAAAAAGCTCTGGTTGACCAGTTGGCGCGCCTCCAATGGGAGACTTTTTCGCATGAAAAGTGTGATTTTCGAAAACATGATGATTTCTGAAGCGAATTTCTCAGTAATAAGGACGAATTGAAGGACGTGGGACATCAGGATAGAATGGAAATTAAATGTAACAGCCAACTAAGGCAAGATTTGCTAACGGAAGTTGGCAAAACTCTGGGATTTCGACCTTCCTCTCTCATCTTTCAACCGTCACAGTGGTCAAACCAGAGCCAACTGTGCCCTTCTGCCCATGTTTTCTGATGTGTTCTTCTGCCTATTTTTTGATTAAGATCCATTGGAATGCATTTCCATCTTGGGTTTCCTTCAATTTTTTTCTGGGAAAACCTAACATCCTTTCCATGGAATGCAGAAGTACTCGTCTGAGTTTAATTCATATTTCAGTCCTACAGTCCCAGGAATGATCATTCAGCTGTTTGCCATTTGGACGAGTTTCCTCCTGCACCAAGCAGTCCACAGAAGGGAGGAAGACTCGTGTCTTCATATTCAAATTCTTTGAAGTCCCTAATTTGTTCTCAAGTCTCTCGAAACTCATTGATTTCCCCTACGAAAACTCGAAACAATTCATTAGACAGAGCAACGAATGCCACCGAGTTGAGGTTTCAAATTCATAACTCCCCCCCAACCCACGTCTTGGAGGATCACTTACCGGATGAGGGTGGGCTCCTGAGCTGACAAAGGACACGTCATCATAAATATTCATTCATCAGCCAGGCATTCCCTTCGACGAGCGCACCTGTATGCAGACAGACCTTTGAAGGGGGTCCCCTGAAGATTGGAATGTGTACGTACGAGTTGCATATCTGGCTATTTTTGATATTGATTTGATTTATGGACATTCCCCCCACAAAAAGCCGGAAGATGAACAACCCAGGGAAGTCATTATCCTTTAATCTCTCCGCTCCCTCTGAGTGGGGGGCCAAGTGTGCGGCGGTATTAATTTCACAGGAATTGAGGTTTGATTGAAAATCAATGAGCGCTACCTTGGATTCATTATTTTTTCCTCACCATCACCCTCCTGCAGGCTCGTCTCTTCCCGCATTCAAATTGAGAGGGGGGGGGGAGGTTGTGTTTCAAAGGATTCCTGCACTGAGCGCCCACTCACACAGTTCAATCACATCTTGTTATGTGGCGCATCCTCACGGAGCACTTGTGGTGCGCTCGACAGTCGTCGGTCGGAAGGGATGGCCGGAGTGCAGGATCTATTGAATGTCACTTGAATGTTATGAATGCACCGCACACATATCCTTTGGCCTTTCTCGTGTTTCATCCTCTTGTTCGTCCCCGGCTGGCTCGTTCCTCCCCGGTTTCGGTTTCGGTTTCGGTTTCGACTGGGATTCAATTCAAAATCATGATTAATGATGATTGGTTGTTATTGGGAATATCAACTACACATTTAGTCCCGCCGTGCATCTCCGCCTGCGATCCGTGCACCACTCGTCAGTGTTCTGAGGATTTCTTTTGATGGCAAATAGAAAACTCCTCTTATCCTGGCGTGTGGCCCCATTTTTTTTTTCTCCTATTCTTTGCATTCAACGGTGAGTTTGATTGATGTCCGCATTTAGATCACACAAGCACGTACATCGACGGAGTGCTCTGGTGCTCTGCACTCCTGGATTCATCACAGGCTGACAGCCGAGCAGACAGACAGACACACGGAGGGAAAGGATGTGCTTTTGGGGGTGGGATGTGATTGATTAGCGACATCGGAAATGGCTTTGGCGACAATCAAATTCTGTCCTGGAACTTCGCCCAATTGTTGGATAGTAGATTGTCGGATGGAATTCATTGCCTTATCGTGGATTAAGACATGAGAGATAAATAATTGAGTTTCCCCGAGAGATGGGGGTTGTCATCGTCTTCGGGGGGTGATTCTTTTCAATTCAAGGTAATTATGAAGGAAACTCTCTACGACCTGCTCTTGGGTGTGATGATGAGGAGACTTCCGATTCTTCTTGTGACGCTGATGATGGAGGATTAGGCTGACTCAGCAATTCAGCGCCTCCTTTCTCGGCGGGATCGTGGGAGGGTAGAGGACGCTCTGGGAATTCAAAATGATGAAAGGGAACCTCCAGGGGGTGCCCTGCTTGATGCGATCCTCTAAATTGCAACCATTTATCCAAGACAACAACCACACGTCATAAGTGCAGAGGGCATTAGAGGGAAGCCTTGGAGGTAGCCGATTGAGCAAGGGGAGGACTGGTGCGAGTGGATGAAGGAGCATCTTCTAAGACAAGGGAGCAGGAGCAGCTTTCGAAGACTGGAGCGAGTGGGTGAAGGATAAGGGATCAGGAGCAGTCTTCGAAGACTGAAGTGAGTGGATGAAGGAACATCTTCCAAGACAAGGGAGCAGGAGCAACCTTCGAAGACTGGAGCGAGTGGATGAAGAAGCATCTTCTAAGACAAGGGAGCAGGAACAGCTTTCGAAGACTGGAGCGAGTGCAGGAGCAGCTTTCGCTTTAGCAGCCCTCGGACATCCATCACCCCATCCAAAGTCGCACTAAATTCTTGGCTTATGGTCGAGCAAGGATTCAAGTGCGTCAGATTCTATCCCTCGTGTCAAATTCCTATGATTTCGCCGTAACATTCGAGTGTCTTCAGTCGCCCCAGCAAGCAACTGAAACTAAACAAATGTTCCCCAAAGAGATGAACTGTCCTCTCCGCAAAGATTAAGCAGCACCAAGGCACTCACATCCTTGTCAGTTCACATGCACACCTCCGAATGTGGGACGCAACAAAATAAACATAATTTTAATGAAAACGACAAGGATTCCAGAAGAGAGAGAGGGGGGGGGGGGGGGGGGGGGGATGGAGAGGGAAAATCAAATTTCCGTTCAGTGGAAGGGAATCAAGTGGAAAAGGGGAGAAACAGAGAAGAAAAAAAAAAGAAAATAAAGTCACTCAACACACACTCGTATGTCCGCCCAGGATATTTTTACGATTGCCATGCCCGAGAGAGTATAAACGCCGAAATTGAATTTCATTGAAAATGCCGGCACGGATAAAGGGTCTGTCTCTGAGCGAAATGAGGTCGGCGCACGGAGGTGGAGAGGTTAACATTTTTTTGCAAACAAATTTCACGAGTTTTCAAAATTTAAAGGAGCCCCCTCTTCGAAAATTAAGAGAGGGCACACGGAAATTGATTGAACGTCAATTTAAGAGAGTCAGAGTGGCGGTTGGGACATGTGTCGTTACACAAAAAGTATCGATTTCCCGAGGAGATTTGTCCAACAAGGGATCACACAAAAGGGAGTTCTGTTTGTCTTGAGGGGAGCTGTCTGAGTGACGAGCATCTTGTCAGAGTTCAGAAGGGACACAGGAATGAATTCGATCCTTGCAGCATAAATTGGAGTTGGTTCTCAACTTCACATGAGCGCCACAATATTGATAAGGAAATTGAGTTGAGAAGAATTTCCCTGTCGTTCTTCCCGGCGAATTCGACCTCAAAAGACGCTGCTCCAATTGATGCGTTACAAGACTTCCGCGTTCAAATTTCATCGTACGAACTCTGCATACCGTATCCAACTTCAAAGCAGCCGCTCGGGTTCATTCTTCGGTTAACACGAATGTGGGTCAAAACCCAACACCCATTCCCCAGCCACCCATCCACCCATCCACCCATCCACCCATCCACCCATCCACCCATCCACCCCCGGCCAACAACATCAAAGAGCAACAATGCCCTTTGCGAAGGTTTCCCAGAAAGACCCCTTACCTCGTCCTCGAAACCCGCCATCATCCGTGTGCCTTGTGTAAGGTAAGAAATATTTGGGTTAAAAATCCCCATCCCCATCCCCATCCCATTCCCCACCACACGTTGCTGCTGCTGTTCGCTTTAGCGAATACGACACCCTGAAGCGGATTTTTTTCTTCTATCAAACCCCCATCACAGCCCCCGCCCCCCACCCCCCCATCAGCTAGCATCACAAACACCCAACTGCGTCGTTTGATTATACATTTAACACACCCGTCCCGCCCCGCCCACCACCACTCACCACTCACCGTCGGGTCGCTAGGTAAATTTTGCCTTTCAATTTTCATTCCGTTGGAATCGCTGGCAGAGAGATGCAGGTGCCGGCGTAGGTGAACCACCAGCATCACAATGGGTAAGCTGAAGCCAACTCTAAGCCCAAAAGACAACATCCCGCACACATGCCACTGGAGGAGGTCGAGATGGGAGACGGGAGACGCGCCAGGAAGAGGGTCAAAATCAGAGAATCCATCAGGCTCTAAAGTTAGCTTGGAATATCCTTGATGGCCGCCATAATAGATCACTATCCCATGCAGAGCTGGGCAAGATGGGCTCTGTGCCTGTGTCTGTGTGTGTGTGTGTGACAGGACATATGAAACAAGAAGAGAACATAGTTTCACTTATTCTGCAAAGCCGTGCGCGGAATATGTGTTCTGCTCGGCCATGCGGCGGGTGGGGCTCGTGATGCACGTGCTCCGGCAGCTTGACTTAGTCAGAAAGCCTCCCAGAGGAGAACACGTCCCTCGCACGGGCACATCCATGCGAACGCAGACAGACAGAGTAACAGTGGAAATGAAAGAAAAACAACAAAAGAATCTCGTTTCAGTGTTTGTGCAATGTGAACTCCATCTCTCGCCATCTCTCCATCTCGCCATCTCGCCCGAACGACCCTTGGTCGGCGTTTGGTGAATTTGATATCCATCCCACCTCTCAACTGCCGCTACAGCCGTCGGCTGCTGATGGTATCCTGTGCGCGCAACCTATTCATTTGCTGGGTGGACTGGGCGAACCAGAGAGAGAGAGAGAGAGAAAAAAGAAATAACAATTCAAGCCAACTCCCGACAAAGACGAGCTAAGTTTCGAATTGGAAACCCGTATAAATCATCAGGATGCATGCCACACAGCATCGGATACTCCAGCACACGGGAGAGGGTGTGTAACATGCATTCGGGGCGGGGGGTGGGGTGCACTTGAATTGCATTTTGCTCACACGGTCTCGATGGGGCGGGTGGGACAACGTTGGCAACGTTGTACGTGCGTTTGCTACGTTATCACGGGTCCTTTTTGTTTCGTTTCTCCCCACAGTTCGTGGTTGGAAGACCTGGAATAGATAGGTTGTATCTGTTTCTTTCTCTTTTCGATGTTTTTGTTCTCCTCTCCTCAGTTGAAGGTGAAAAGCAGTAGGATGCATCCATAAACACGAGTGGTGGAGGGTGCAACAAGAAAAAAATTACTAACCAGTTGTAGAGAGGGACAGTCTGTGGAGGAAGTAGTGGCCCATCGACACTGATGGCGCACGATGTCCAGTAGCTGTTGATGTTTGGTCACAAATCTATCGAAGATTATCGTGCTTCAGACGATTCTGCGCTTGATTTTGACCGAGCTTGACTCAGAGACAAAGTCCTTCACTACCTAGAAGTTAAAGCAGCCGATTGTGACGTTCTGGCCAAGTCGTCGATGTTGTGCGCCCTTTCTTGATGACAGCATATACTTGGTCTTGCCCTCGTTTACCGCCAGACCCATTTTAGCCGCTTCCGTGTTCAATGCCAGCAAACGCATCATTGACGGCTCGCTGTGTTTGCACAATCACGTGAATGTCACCTGCGTAGGCTAGTAGTTGACTTAGGAAAATCGTGAGCAGTGAGCTTAACACGATCTTCTCAAGAACGATGTTAAAGGAGCCACATGGCAGCGCGTCGCCTTGTCCAAAAAGTACTCAGTGGCCTTTAACACATTTTAAGGACGACTAGATGGCGCAGTTGGTTAAGTGCCCCAAGTTAAAAGGGTCCCAGGTTCCACTCCCGGTGAAAGCAAAGTTAATACGCTTTTATCCGGTTTTTCGAATCTGGTCAAGTCACCATTTGACGTGACGACTGGAAGGCGCACTTGTTTAAGTGCGTGGTCCAAGTTGGAGGGGTCCCAGGTTCGATTTCCAGTGAAATCGAATCTGGTCCAGTCACCATTTGCCGTTGGCACTAGAATAGGTTGCTACCTGGCAGTACAATGGACCAGTTTTGAGTCTGAGTACTCCAGTGTAGCGTTTCAAAACCTCCGACAAAAAAAGTATCCATCACACTGCCTGAATCCTTTTGCTGACAACTGTTGCCTCGTGCTGTCAGAGGCCCTGTAGAGCCCCAGAGTCTGAAGTTCCTTGTGAAAAACACATGAAATGTAGTCCCAATTTTGACTCATTTTTGACTGAATACCTCCATTAAGAAAATCCCCTCCCGCCGCTTACTTTCTCGCCCCACTGTGGCTCCGATTTTTTTGTTCCTCTGTCGAAGTTAGAATAGAGAGATGAATTTGAAATGAAAACTGAAAAATGGAAACTGTCTCCCCAGGCTTAGAGTACACCCTCTTGCATTCGAATTTAATGCACGTAAATATGTTACGTCCTCACCCCTCCCCCCTGCCGAACATCCTGTATCCCCCCGTCCATCCATCCCTCACTCAACAGCAATCCCTTTGCTGCGATGGTTTTCTATTCATCACCATTTTTATTGGTAACGTGCATAATGAAAAGCTAACAGAGGGACGAGATGAGACGAGAGGAGAGGAGAGGGAGAGATGGAAAAAAATTACCCATTAGGGGTGGACGGACAAGCTCCTCATTCCCGACACTCCATTGAAATGAAACACGCCACGAAAGAGAAACCATTCATCAAAGTGAATCACACACTCTCTCCGGCTGTGTGTGTCATTTCAGCGCGCCTGCAGTTAGCCCCCCTCCCCTCCGCGCACATGTCATATCCTTTTGTTTTGCACCTCTCCCGATCGTCGTCGTAGGAATGTTGCAAGGAATTCAATCTCATGCAGGACTCTTCTCCTCGATGCCTCATCCAAATGACTGATTCCATTAAATCAGCAGTTGGTTTTTGTGATTGTAATGAAATTCCTTGGCACCGAGGCGGGGACGAGGACGCTGCGAAGGAGGTGGCTCTAATAAATGTGCGGAATGTGATGACAGCCAAGTGACATGTGGTTTTGTTGATGATTGCACAGTAAAGTTCCGCGCGTTTCAAGTTCGGAGCGAATTAATTGCACAACAAATGGGGAATAATGAATTTAATGCGATGGCATGTGTTTTACGACTGCCAAGGGGCCAGCAATGGGGTGGTGTGGTGATGGGCGAGGGGTTGGTTGGGTGAAGAAACAAATTGTGGCTGCGAGATCTTCTGGGGTGGCAATTAAAGTCTTAAACTGTGGACAGAGGGTGACTGTGCTGGTGATTTGCACGAAAGCTGTGATGGGGTCGGGGACTGAATTGTTTGACTGTGGGATTTCTCGCTTCGAATTGAGCACACAGAAGGGAGTTGCTGACGTTGCAGGGATCTCGTAATGGATTGCTGATGTGTTCAACTCCGAATGTCTTTCACTGGCAGAGGTGAGAGACAAATTGCTGGAAAATGAGCAGCGGGGTTGACTCTTTTAATGCGTCGTCGTCTCTGTCTGGCAGTGGTGTGGCTTCTGTTTGTTCAATCAGGACCCCCTTTGTACCCCCAAATCGACAACTGACGCAAAAAATTAAACACCCACCACAGGGAGACGATGAGTAATCATGAAGGGAAGCGATTGGATGGGGCTGTTGGTTAAGTGCCTGCCCCAAGTTAGAGGGGTCCCAGGTTCGAATCCCAGTGAAATCGAATCTGGTCCAGTCACCCTTTGCCGTTGGGATGAAATTAACGGCACGGAGTAGCGGAGTAACGAAGTAGGTTGCTACCTGGCAGTACAATGGACCAATTTTGAGTCTGAGTGCTCCAGTAGTGGTCCAAAACCTCCGAAAAAAAACAAAAATCATGAAAGAAAGACCCCCGTGGTTCCCTCAGAAGGAGAGACCTTCAGTCCGTCGTTCGCTCAGAAGGAAGGACCCCCAGTCCGTCGTTCGCTCCGGAGGAAAGACCCCCAGCCCGTCATTCGCTCCGAAAGAAGGACCTCCACTCCGTCGTTTGCTCCGAAAGAAGGACCCCCAGTCCGTCGTTCGCTCAGAAGGAAAGACCCCCAGCCCGTCATTCGCTCCGAAAGAAGGACCTCCACTCCGTCGTTTGCTCCGAAAGAAGGACCCCCAGTCCGTCGTTCGCTCCGAAGGAAGGACCCCCAGTCCGTCGTTCGCTACGAAGGAAGGACCCCCAGTCCGTCGTTCGCTCCGAAGGAAGGACCCCCAGTCCGTCGTTCGCTCCGAAGGAAGGACCCCCAGTCCGTCGTTCGCTCCGAAGGAAGGACCCCCAGTCCGTCGTTCGCTCCGAAAGAAGGACCCCCAGTCCATCGTTCGCTCTGAAGGAAGGACCTCCAGTCCGTCGTTCGCTCTGAAGGAAGGACCTCCAGTCCGTCTTTCGCTCAGAAGGACAGACCCCCAGTCCGTCGTTCGCTCCGAAAGAAGGACCCCCAGTCCGTCGTTCGCTCCGAAGGAAGGACCCCCAGTCCGTGGTTCCCTTTAGAAAAGCAATTTCCTCCTCGTGTGACCTCAGAGCATGCATAATACATGTCACCGAGAAATTCCAATCTCTGGCGGGCACCGACGCACGCCCAGCTGCATGCGAGAGCAAAAAGCCTTCGGGCTTATCACCCGAATGAACACAATTCTCGCCCCCAGTTGCCCTCCTGTGCCCCCACCCCCCCCGCGCGTATGTAAAACAGCGCAGCACAGAATGTGTTGAAGAAAAGCAAAAAAACAAGAGACAAGTAATAACGCTCAAATAAAAGTACGGATTTCAGGACGTGTTTATCTAGTCGGCGGGCATAAAAAGCGCGCCCAGCTCATCCACCCCTCAGCCGCGGCCGCAGCATCAGCGGGGGCTCACGCTGATATTGTCCTCTTGTTGATTGCAATTGTAAAATGCAAACTTTTTCCTTTTTTCCGCCGCCAAAGCAAATGAACGCAACAAAAGCACACAAAAAAATGGAGAAATAAAATAAAAAAAAAACCGAAGGCAAAAACACAAAATTTTTCGATTGGATTTCGTGTTTTTGACAACTCAATGGGGGCAGGAGAGGGCAGCGCTGGAACCCCTTTCGGTGGGGCACGCCGGCCTCCAGGATATCTCGTGACAATTTCATTTCACGAGAGCAGGACAATAACACTCCGGCCAAATGGAAACAGAGAAAAAAAAAAAAGGATTACAGGCGGAATGAGATGAGAGGATGTTCATTTTTTTCTCTTTCGCCAGTCATCCTGAATGTGTTCAGGGGGGGGAGGGGGGGGGGTTTTTTTTGGGCGGCTAATGGGACATTTCGAGACGAGATTTCGAGCTGTACAATCACTGTTTGGAGAGATTTCCTTCGGAAATATCGCTCGCGAGGGGGGTGAGGAGGGGGGGAGGAGCTGTGCACAATGGCATTAATTAAGATAACCTGACAATGATGGGGCTATTGAAGGCTTGTGCGGGGGAGGGGTGGGGTTGTGTGTGTTGTGCGGTGGACGGGTCGGCGGATCGTTAGGAATGTATCTGCGTACCTGACGGACAGGGTTGCGATTTTTTTGTGAATTATAGGAGCGATAAGCGAGTCGAGAATGAGTTTGAAAATGTCACGGAATATGACACTAAAAGGATATTCGCGTTGTGAACATAATAACCACCAGGGGGATGGGGGGGGGAGGTCAGGGCAGACGTACATTTATGATGGCTGATTGTGACTTGCTTGTCTGATTTTTTGTTCCCTGCACGGGATGATGGGGGGAGGCCCATTGAATGGAGCTCAGTTTTCGGGATGAAATTTAAAGTGACACACAAAGTTAATTTTGAACCAGAAATCCACTTATTTTTCTCCATTAAAGCGTGTGTCTGTGAAGTGTCGCAACAAATTCATGGTAGAGGACATAATTTTCGCATAAAATTCCCCATCCCCGTGGGGATGCAGAGTGTGAGCAGAGTTTTGTCAGCTCACAATGGCGTTCCATTAGGCTCCATTTAACTTTCAATTCCACTTCATTAATTTCGATTCAATCTAACCCCGCTAAGAGCTTAAATCACTTCAAAACTGAAGACAAAGTTCTTCCCATGCCGCCACCTCACCGCATCCACATGATAATTGATAACTCGAGGACGACGATATGCCACCCCCCCTCCCCTCTCTCGACCGCATGCTGGCACAACCGATACAAATGACTTGGTTATTCACTGCATCTAACCTCTATCAACCGAAACATCGAGAGCGAGTGGAGAGATCCAAGGAAATGGATACACAACCTCGATAGACACAAGCCAATTGTTTCGCATTAAGCTCACCAACTGGTGCGCTGGTGGTGCCTCTGCTGGTGGTGGTGGTGGCAAAGAGATGGCATCACTGGACGAACTGCTTTAATCATCTATCCAAGCATCTGTTATCCTGTGTGTCAGAAATGTATCTCCCCACCTCGAGAGCTGCGCTTCAGACTCACTCTCCCCCCTGGTTGGCTGTATCCGGTGTTCACATTAGTTAATTACGTTGACATGGGGAATTAATTGCTTGACAGTTGATCAAGTCCGGGAACGAGGGAAGAACGGAAAGACTTTTCCCCTCCCCCCGTCCCGGTGCCGGTGTGTTTGCCTTTGTGATGGATGAGAGAAGAAAAAACACAAACAAAGGACGTGTCCTTCACCCCCCCCCCCACACAGACCACCACCGACTGACAGGCATACATGACATCTATGAGATTAGCGCTATTGATCCTTGAAATTAATGATGACGACAATGATCAAGGAGAGATTTCAAAGCCGGATGCTGTACCGAACGGAACGGATTCCTTACCGTTATTTATTTGATTAGCTATTTGTGTCAGCCATCGTCTAATGTAATTGAAATTGAATCCGACGGCAAGGACACACTGGAAATTCTCCGCTCCATCTCCTCCTCAGAGTTTGAAACAACGGCAAGACCCGAGAGGAAATCCCTGAAATCGGGTGTGTGCGAGGGGGAGGGGGGGAGAGAAAAATCGCTGAAGACTGGTGCCAGGGATGAATTTATCAATCGTCACCAAAATAATTGAATTCCTCATTCCTGATTTGTGTCCTCCGAATGGGGAGCCTGAATAGAAGATCCCTGCACAGAGTGGTGCACACCGAGAGTGTGAGAATGACTGAGTGAGACTGAAACGGAATTTTAATTTGCCTATCCAACCATTCGTGCTGAAAATTAGCATTTCCGCCCGAGTCAAGGATATTGACTGCACATACTCGCAGAGGGGGGAGCCTTGTTCTCTCCCAAAGTCATAAGACGAACAACAGAAAGACGATGGCACACAGCACACAGCACACAGCGCGCACACAATTGGAAAGCGAAAAAAAATGCTGTTGGCGTGTTGGGTTGAGTTAGAAAATTTTCAGTTAAAGACAAATGGGAAGATTAAAGACATCGCCTGTCGATGGGGGTGAGAAGTAATGGGTGGGGGGTGGGGGGGAAGGGAGGATTGAATGTAAATCGAAACGTGGGCGACATACAAAACAAAACAACCCTCGAGGAGGAGGGTGTCTGTAGAAGGATATCCTATCCAAAATTGGAAAATTGTTCGCCCTTCAATTTGTTTTCGTTGCCGATAATTTTTTCGCCGATTTACGTTTGAAGAATTTTCTATGCTTCGAGGCGTATTTTCACCCTCTAACCCATCCTCCATACCCCCCCTTGCCCCTCTCCACCAACTCGTCCCTGACTTTAAGTCGCGGTCCCTGCCGAAAAGGAAGCACATTTGTTTCGGTTATTTATTTACAGTTGGGCCTGTTCTTTTTTTTCCTCACTTTTGTTGCTTTCCCCCCCCCCCATTTGACATTCCTCCTGCCTGCTCCTCCCTCAGTTCCTCTTCCGGTTGTGCGAGTCTATTGGATGCTAGTAGAAATCAATAAGGAACGCCGCTTAGAGGCATAAATAACCGGGTGCGAGGCGAAACGACCTGACAGCCGACGCCGCCGCCGCCGACGCTGATGCCGCTGCCGCTGCCGCAGCCGGAGAGGGGTGAGAAGATGGCAGGGGATGGATAAGAAATAATTTTTATTGAATTAAGCGTAATTTTTGCTACAAACGTAATTCCATCTCATGCAGCCATGTGATTGGACAGACAGAGGGAATTCGAGTGAAATTGTCACTGACGGCGATCGGGATGGGTCCTCGGATGGGGCTGGGGCTGGAATGGGGCAGCCTCTAGTTGTTGGCGCCACAATTAGTCAGCTTTATTGGACGTGTAGATGGATGATGGTGATATATGCGCAGAGGCAGAGGCCAAAGAATGTTGCTCAGTCGGTCGGTGGAAGTGGAAAACACAATTGACGCACTTTTTCCTGCTCTGTAATGTAACTATTTCGAAATTGATTGGTTCGGGACACGTGCTTTGCGTACAACTATCCGCCGTTGGGGGGAGGGGGGTGAAATAACTTGTTGTTCGAGCAAACGAGCGCCGGAATTGGGGCGCAAATTGGATGCGAGAGATAGGCATCGCCTTGGTGAGGTGATTTTGCGGAGCCATTTGTCATGGCAATGCTGAGTTGATGGCGACCGAAGTCTAAATAAAGACTCCTTGTGAATGGAAAGGAGTAAACAAATTTGAGGAGATGCGTGTCCTTTCGGCTTGAGGACTTCCGAGCCGTTTAAAACCCTGCTAAAAGGAGCCGCAAGCTGGACACCAAGCAGAACTGCAGAGCTGATTCTTGGTGCCTTCGAAAGAAAAATTCTACCTCGGATATATGGACCCGTCTGTGAGGAAGCCGAATGGAGGAGAAGACACAACCGCGATGTGGCGGTAGTCCGGAAGGCAAAAATCAGTCGACTGCACTGGCTCGGCCACATCAAGCACATGGACAACAACGCCCCAGCTAAGAGGGTCTTCGAATCCGAGCCTCCTGGTTCGAGAAGGAGAGGAAGACCGAATCTCATGTGTAATGACCAAGTCGCCGGCGGGCGTAGGGTAGGGTAGGTAGGTAGGTAGAGTTCCCTTGCGACTGGATCGCGGCTCACTGAGACCAACTTTTGGGTTCATTGTGGCCATCGCGGACGTTAGACAGCTTGGTCTTGATGACTGGAAGCAGCGTGCCCAGGACCGTCAACTATGGAAGGCAGGCTCAGACCTTCCATGGGTCGTAGGCCTGCTTAGTAAGGAATTCAATTCAAAACACTGTGTCCTTTTGAGGACTCGGGACTGTAGCGCCAGCCAAAGAAGAGGAACTATGTCCTTTTTAAGGAAAAAATTAAGTGATTTAGACGTTAGAAGTCTTTGTCTAATGACCTAAGCCCATAAAGACGGAGGAGTCTCCACATCCATCTCCAGGAACTGCACAGTTACTGAACAGATGGAGGAGTCTCCACGTCCATGTCCAGGAGCTAGACAGTTCTGAACAGACGGAGGAGTCTCCACGTCCACGTCCAGGAACTGAACAGACGGAGGAGTCGCCACGTCCATGTCCAGGAACTGAACAGACGGAGGAGTCTCCACGTCCATGTCCAGGAACTGAACAGACGGAGGAGTCGCCACGTCCATGTCCAGGAACTGAACAGACGGAGGAGTCTCCACGTCCATGTCTAGGAACTGAACAGACGGAGGAGTCTCCACGTCCACGTCCAGGAACTGAACAGACGGAGGAGTCTCCACGTCCATGTCGAGGAACTGAACAGACGGAAGAGTCTTCACGTCCATGTTCAGGAACTGAACAGACGGAGGAGTCTTCACGTCCATGTCCAGGAACTGAACAGACGGAGGAGTCTTCACGTCCATGTCCAGGAACTGAACAGACGGACTAATCTCCACGTCCATGTCCAGGAACTGAACAGACGGAAGAGTCTCCACCTCCACGTCCAGGAACTGAACAGATGGAGAAGTCTCCACGTCCAAGTCCAGGAAATGAACAGTTGCTGAACAGACGGAGGAATCTCAACGTTCATGTCCAGTAGCTAGACACTTACTGAACAGACGGAGGAAGCTCTACGCCTGTCAGTGCGTCTCAGACAGCTAATCAATAAATCAGCCCCTATGCCCATTACCACCTCTTTGCCAGTAGATCAACGTGTCACTGCAGAGAAGGCCCCAATTCCATGGGAAATCGAAGTCGCACCCATTCACGATGCACACATTAATCGACTGACATCCCCAACTGTGTCCCTACACACTCGAAGCCTTCAATAATTATTGAGTGGCTTCAACCCAATCCATATCCTTTGAGAGAAAAGAATTGATTTCCTTTCCTTCTCATTTTTCTTCCCAGAATAACACTCTAGATCCCCACCCCCACCCCCCTTCACAAAGACAATGAATTATGATGAAGAAGAATCTCCTAGAACGACGGCGAAGCAGAAGAAGCCGTACTCCAGATAGAGATGCATGCATGGAATATGGAATTGAAAAATTCAATGGGACATGGTACAACCTTAGTTTCACGTTCTCCGTCTCATCGTCGGGCCAGGACCTCCATCCGCTAGTGGGGCACAGTCATCATTGATAAATGTCTCAGCCATGACATGTATAAGTGAATTATCATTTTTATATTTTCCCACGTCTTGTCTGAGTGAGTGTATCTCTGTGTGGGTAAATATTCAATTTCAATTTGAGTTCTCATCTCTCTCCTCGAGACCTCTGCAATCGTTGCTGCGTTGCGTTCATATTTTTGAAGGAATCCACTTTTCGTTCGCCGCTCGAGAAGAAGATAAATGGATGCTCCCAAAATGCCTCGGGTACTTCACCTCCACTATCCATTTCCGCAACAACAGGATGGATATCATTTCTCTTGGAGAGGGGGGGGGGGGATTTCTGCAGAGAATCGTAATGAGAATGTGCTTCCACAGCCACTAAGCACTGCAAAAGAAAAAGAAAACCTTTCCCTGACTTACAACACATTAACAGCAGATGGTTCCTTAAGGAGGGATGTTTCTTTTTTCCCCGTGCAGAGCCTCGGGGTTTCTCAAAATTTTGGAGGGGTGCCCATAGTTTAATTTATTTCGCTTCTGTGCGTTCGGTCCTTGAGCACCTCTTCTCGTGTTTTGAGGTCATGAAGGGGAAAGCTGTTCACTTGCCAAAGTTGTTGTTGCTCCTTCGTGCGGGGGGTTTGACTATTCAAAAAATGACCAATCTAATCGAATTCTCCGTCACGGTTGATGGTGGGAATGTGAAAAGCGAGAGAGAGAGAGGGAGAGAACTAGAGATTTATGATCTGGAGAGACCGTGCTGTGTCGTCATTCGTCCGGTTAAGTTTGCCACCTTCAAGATGACTCTTCAAGATCCGCCAAAAGCCACTTAATTCAACAAAAGCACCAGCCTTGTGCTGCGTTTTCATAAATATTGAATTAGGTCCAAACTTAGTTTCAACAGGAGAAAAGAAATCATCATAATTTCATAATGAGTCCCTGGGTGAACTGCTCCAGTGGGCTGAGCGCCGTTAAGAGGGTTCGAAAAAAAAGCAGAAACTTTTTGGTGTTAGCGGTATTGCGAGGGTTCGCGCTCCAATTGTGTTCAGGGGGTGGTGTGTTTTCCCATCAGTTTCCCCTTTTTACTTTCTGGGCAATAATCAGCAGCTACACTTGTGCTCACACAAATCGATGAGAATCAAAAAGAACGGTCATAACCAAAAAAGTGCTGCTTAAGAGTCTGCTAGTAAACGACTGATTTGAAGGATTTCTTGGTGAATTCTCGCGAACAAAACAAAGATTTAAGCTAAGAAACATGCTCCGGCACAAAGGATTTTAATTTTCCCTTAAGTTGACAACCAATTTCCCCCTTTGAAGGCAATTCTTTGCACTCACCCCCGTCCATTGAAACCATTTTTCAATTTCAAAATCTCTCTAAACGAGATGTCTTCCCCCCCAGTGCGTAACAAACTCACTCATGCCTACAGAAGATAAACACCCTCACACACACACACACACACACATACACACATCATCGTCTCGTCAACAATAAACAGGATGCCGCTCTATGCTCGCATGCTCCTATTTACACCGTCAAACCAAACAAATACTGCCAACGAAATTGAATGAAATTAACTTCCTCTTTGAATATGTCACACTCACCCCATCCCACCCCTCCTCCAGTAAAATTGCAAATAAACTCTCATTCTTATGCCCAACTCAAGCTCCGGCATCGTCAACCCATCATGAGCACAACAATAAACGAAATAAAAGAAGTGGATGCCAGCCAATCAATCCTTCGAAAACAAGCCCCCAACCCCTCCCCCGCGACAAGAAAATATAAATTTCGAAATAAAATCTCATATTTCTGCAGAAGAGGGGAAATCGAAGAGGCTCACGTGTTCAAATATCAAAAAAGCACCCAAGGTTGAGATAATAAATTTCAAACTTCTACCACCAC
The DNA here is from genome assembly GCA_930367185.1 of Myathropa florea. Classification (NCBI taxonomy): domain Eukaryota; kingdom Metazoa; phylum Arthropoda; class Insecta; order Diptera; family Syrphidae; genus Myathropa; species Myathropa florea. The sequence continues at coordinate 2,277,284 of OV884005.1, read as the reverse complement.
CCAATCCCCCCCGTCAAGAAATATACAAAATTATCCTCTTCCTGACAACGGGCGCGCACTGCAAGTACACGCACAAAGGACTCAGGACTCAGGACTCCAAAAATTCGACTCACGGCCCTCAACTATGACTGACAACGAAGACGCCGGGGCGATGACGACTCCAGCTATGATAACGCCGACGACTGCTTGTCAGATCCCGAGGAACAATGCGAAAAAGGTTTCTCACCGAAGGGCTCATTATAAAGTTTTCTGTTCACAAATTTCCATTTGACAGGACGACTGAGAGTGATTTTTGGGAGGAGGTGTACCGAGGAAGACACAGAGAAGGAAATGACAATTTCCTGTCAACTGTGTACGTCTAAGGTTCGGTTTTGCTGCGAAGAAGAGTTGTCAAATTAAATGTACGAGTATGTTTGTTTTTGCCGGGGTCTGGGCGAGATTTACATACGCCATCGCTCGGGGATGCGGTGTAAAGAGCGGAATTTATTAAGATTTTAACTGAAACGATGGTGGGTGACAACACACGCTGTTGAGGACGTGATTAAGAGAAGAGGAAATCTGGAGGAAAGTCGAGGAAATTCCTGAGAAGGAAGCAGAGATTCATCTGCAAGGATTTGATAAACGACAGGAAATCATGGAGCGGCGGCTGCAGAAGAGACTGTGGCCAGAGAGCTGCAGGAAAGTACAGGAATTCGGCCAAAGCTTCCTTCAGTCTGAAGTGGAAGAAAAAAGGAATAATAACCACTGACGGAGTTACCTTGACTGAAGCCCCTAAAATCTTGCAGTTGGCTTAAGGACTCGCATTTGGCTTGAGGACTGGCAGTTGGCTTGGGGACTCGCAGTTGGCTTGAGGACTCGCAGTTGGCTTGAGGACCCGCTTGACGACTCGCAGTCGGCTTGAGGACTCGCAGTTGGCTTGAGGACTCGCAGTTGGCTTTACGACTCGCAGTTGGCTTGAGGACTCGCAGCTGGCTTGAGGACCCGCTTGACGACTCGCAGTTGGCTTGAGGACTCGCAGTTGGCTTGAGGACTCGAAGTTGGCTTGAGGACTCGCATTTGGCTTGAGGACTGGCAGTTGGCTTGAGGACTCGAAGTTGGCTTGAGGACTCGTTTGACGACTCGCAGTTGGCTTTACGACTCGCAGTTGGCTTGAGGACACGCAGTCGGCTTGAGGACTCGCAGTTGGCTTTACGACTCGCAGTTGGCTTGAGGACTCGCAGCTGGCTTGAGGACCCGCTTGACGACTCGCAGTCGGCTTGAGGACTCGCAGTTGGCTTTACGACTCGCAGTTGGCTTGAGGACTCGCAGCTGGCTTGAGGACCCGCTTGACGACTCGCAGTTGGCTTGAGGACTCGCAGTTGGCTTGAGGACTCGCAGTTGGCTTGAGGACTCGCAGTTGGCTTGAGGACTCGCAGCTGGCTTGAGGACCCGCTTGACGACTCGCAGTTGGCTTGAGGACTCGTAGTTGGCTTGAGGACTCGCAGCTGGCTTGAGGACTCGCTTGACGACTCGCAGTCGGCTTGGGGACTCGCTTGACGACTCGCAGTCGGCTTGAGGACTCGCAGTTGGGTTGGGTTGACTCGCAGTTGGCTTGAGGACATTTTGTTGTCTAGACGTCTTGGGTGATCTGAAAAGAAAAGAAAGTCAAACTTTAGAAGGAGACCAAATCACCGTAAAGCATAAAATTTCCAGACAGCCTATCAACTCATCAGAGTTACGAAAGAAGGTCAAAACCCACTCAAGCAGGTAATAAGCTTTGTTGCATCAACACCAGCTTCCCCTCGAGTGGGCGGCAGAAGAGAATACCCAAAAGTCTGCCTATCAACCCCCAGCCCTCGGTACATCATCCAACAAGTCAATCCCAGAAACAAGAGACAACACAAAAAAGAGCCTAATCAAAAGGAAAACCAGCTTCGTGCCCTCAGGACCTCCGATCAACTTCACGAGAACATCTGTCACCTGCCCCTGCCGCCACGGTGCGCGTAGCTGCTGCCAGATCCAATTCGACTTTGTCCAAAGAATTAGCCGCCAGCACAAACAAATTAATGAGCGCAAATCCAAAGTGCCATACGTATAGGATTTCCAGGATCTCCTCGTGCCCCCCCTCCCTCCTCTCCCTCACCTCAGGGCAGCGAAGACGAGGACGACGACGACGTGGTGTTTTTGTGAAAATGAAAGCGAAGCCGAATCCGAATCCGAAATTGATTGATAGAACTTGGCGTGATAATTTGATTTGTTCCTCTAGGGGGATATTTTCTTTTCGTCCTTCGTCCGTTCCAGTTGCCGTCTCCCTGAGGACGCGGCTATTGCCAATATCGCCGACATCGCCAACATCGCCGACATCACCGACATCGCCCGCACAGCCACCGTCGGGACACGGGTGCTGTTATTATCCTGGATAATGATGATGATGCTAGTATTTTGGGTTTCTGTGGCCGTGGCCGAGGACGAGTCGTCGGAGAAGTGGGAGGGAGGACGGCGGCGACGGCGGTGGCGGCGGTGGTAAATGTTTATTTATGCATTAATCAGGGAAATTGATTAGAAATGGATCGGGCAGGCGGCTCAGGATATTGCCCTGTTTGGGGAATTCCTAATGATGCCGAGGAGGCTGGAGGCTGGAGGCGATGATGCCGTGAGAGAGAGAGAGGGGCCTTTGTGACTTCTGAAAAATATTCAAGCGGTCACACTTAAGCGGGTGAGAGGCGACCGCTCGCTTGGATTATCTGACTTATTAATGACTGCCTAATGGAGGTCTTAAGCCAATTTGGGGGGTGGTTTTTGGGGTGCAATTTGAAATTCATTCGACATGACAAGAAGTGCCAAAGCCAATTACAGTGATCCCGCACGAAGAGACAGATTACGGACATCCTTCTGAATACAAAATCTGTCATCAATCCTGGAATTCAATCGAAGGTCGCCCAATGCACACGCCCCACAAATGGCCATTAGTGCACACAAGAGCCAATAATCATAATTGGTCGCATAATGTCCACTCAAATAGGAAAATTGTTCCCTCCTCCTCCTTTCCTCTTCACAAAAGGATTGCTGCGGTGCGGAGTGATGGAGGGAGGAGGGTGGAGGGAGGGGCGGAAAAAACCATTCGACATGAATCCAAAGTACCAATTGTTCAGCGCCTGGCACAAAGGACACACTCGGATCGAAGGAAATCTCCGAAAAAGGACGAGAGAATGAAGCCAAACACAATCATCGGCTCGCGATAGTCTCGTCCTTCCCTTTAATCAATATCGTTTGGCACATGTGGCGAGTTGGGAATATTGGCTGACGGAAAATTGAATAAAAAAGGAGAAGAAAGGAAGAATCTGTTTGCCCAGACAAAAACCGCTGGACGAGGGGGGGGCGACGGAAAGGACACAAAAAAACAGAAAAGAATTGTGACAAATTGTGCCCACACAGGAAGGCGAATGGATTTCAGTTTGAATTTGAATGGGACTGCGTCCGCGACATGATTAGATGCAAATGCGATGACAGTGGTCATCATGGCCACTCTCAAGTTGCAGTGGTGCCCTTTATTATCCCTTAAACTTATTTGCAACAAAAATTGAGTTGTACGCAACTTTCATGAATTCCCCACACCGGCCACCGACCACCGTCCACCGGCGCATCCGGCTAATGTCGTCGTAATCACAGTCAGCAGCAGGAGCACCCTCATCATCGTCTGCAGGATGATGGCCATCCTGTGGTTTGAAAGGATATGCTTGTGTACGTGTGAGCGAATGTAAATTTTGAAAACTCGCACCGCAAAGCATTGAGAGCTACCATCGGGATGATTATGTTGGCGAGTCTATTTATGAATTTCTCTTTTTTTATGCCTGCCATCCTCCAAGGACTCCCAGAATCAGTGTGCGGTGCAGCCTTTTTTTCTCTCTCTCCTCTCTGTCGTTGACTGCCCGACAAATTTTCGTATAAAACGAGCAGCACCGAGGGAGGGAGTGGTCTCTGTGGTCTGGCCTAGGTGGTGGAGGCCTGGATGCAACTCAGTGCAGGGCGAGGACGAAAAGAATTGGCCGAAAAATGTTTTTAGCAATTTATCCCATCATTTGCACAGCATCCAGATGGAGAGCGGGAGTAACAACAAACAAAAGTGTTTCCAGTTTGTTCAGGACGACGGGATTACACTCTCAGAGTTCTGTCTCGAAAATCACAGTTTCACTGGGAAATTGTGTACTGCAATAATAAACGTTTATGGCGAGCCGCACGGAAGCGTGGGGGGCGGGAGGATATTGCCGTCCCGTATGGGGTCGTGGACAAATTGAATGCAACAAGGATTTGAATTGAGTGGTGGAAAACTTTCGAAGAGATCAGAGAGTGTTTCACCTTTCGAGTGATGAGTTTTCGAAAATTGTTTGGGACCGTGTTGGGAGAGGTGGGCGTGAGTCTCGTCGAAGACGAGGGAGACCTCGAGAGTCAGGTCACTTTCATGAGCATAATCTTGACAATTTTGACAGATTGTGTGGTGAAAAACTTTCGACGACGAATTTCGCCTTTCGAAAGATGAGTTTTGAAAGCATTTGGTAGGGGTTTTGGGAAAGGCAGGCTGGTCGAAGGAGACCTCTGGTTCCCCACCAGTGACAGGGTCAGGATCTTGACAATTTTGACAGATTGTGTGGTGAAAAACTTCCGACGATGGGTTTCACCTTTCGAAAGATAGGTTTTGAAAACATTTGGTGAGGCTTTTGGGAAAGGCAGGCTGGTCGAAGGAGATCTCTGCTTCCCCACCAGTGACAGGACGTGAATCTTTGACGATTTTGACAGATTGTGTGGTGAAAAACTTTCTACGATGAGATTCACCTTTCGAAAGATGGGTTTTGAAAACATTTGGTGAGGGTTTTGGGAAAGGCAGGGTGGTCGAAGAAGACCTTTGGTTCCCCACAAGTGACAGGACCAGGATCTTGAAAAATTTGACAGATTGTGTGGTGAAAAACTTTCGAGCTTTCGAAATATGAGTTTTCGAAAATTGTTCGGTGATGGTATTGGACAAGCTGGCTGGTCAAAGGAGACCTTTGATTCCCCTCCAGTGGCAGGACCGAAATCTTGACAATTTCGACAGACACCTCCACCCTCAGCCGGCTTGTGAAGAGGAGTCCCCCATCATAAGTCTCTCAAAAGAACTGCGCAACTTTTCCAATTTCCAAAATGCCCTCATCTCTCATGCGAACTTCCTCCCCCTCCCCCCCACTCACTCTGAACTCAATAATTATCGTGTACAATCCGAAAGAAAAAGAAAGAAAAAAAACTAAAATTTTCTCTTCTTTTCTCTTTTCCCTCTTTCATTTTCAGAATTCATTGCCGCACTAAAGGACGTATCCGTGACCATCCCACAGGCGGTTCGACGTGGCGGTAATGCACTATTCATATGCAATTACGACATGGAAAACGACACCCTGTACTCGGTGAAGTGGTACAAAGGACGAAGGGAATTTTATCGATACACCCCAAAGGAAAATCCGGCTATGAAAACTTTTCTATCTGCCGGAATAGACGTTGAGGTATGTATCCGCAAACACATGCACCCCACAGGAGCCCGGCATCCCGATCCCAAATCGAATCCTTCCATTCCTCGTAACTCTTGCACACAAAGTATCAAACTCCTCCCACACGTCGGAAGGAAATACGGAAAAAAGAAAAGAAAAAACCCCCAAAATAATCTGCATATGTGTGCAGAAGTTGCAAGTATCCTTGCGGATGATAATGATATTGCACCGCAGACTGGGAGCCACTGCCCGAGCCCGGAGTTTCCTAATGGCCGTCGCAATTAGTTTCGTAAAATATAACACCTGGAGATTCCATTGAACACTTTTGGCTTATCTCGGCTTTATAGTTCACCTTTGCAGTCATGGCCATAGCTCATCCCCGGCCCAGTGTCCTGGGGGTGGGGCGGCGTTCCTAATCTAAAATTCCTTGTGCACGTGTACAGTCTTTCCAAAGGGATGTACCTATCCCACACACGCTCACACTGGGGCGCGTGCGAGGGCTTAGATACCGAATGAAAGATGATTCTCGGCAAAGTGAACTTGGAAAAGCTCTGCAGGCTATCGGAACACACTTCCGGTGTAGCTCAGCTGGAATGTATGCTGACGGCTGCCACCTGTGCTGGATTTCCGTTTGCACTGGGATTCAGCTCGCTTACGCAACTGAGGGGCGGACTGAGGAGCGCGGCGGGGATGACGGCGAGGCGGCATCAAGGCGGAAATTGCAAATCGATTGATGCGTAATTCGTTCGCAATTAAACAGAGCGTAAACGGGGGATTAATTTTTACAATAATTGGATGCAGTTGAAGCTGAGTAAAAGGATGGGACCAAAATGCCCAACCTCCGGCACTCCTCTGTGAAACTGGAAGAGAGACTATGCAGAGCACCGAAATGGACTAAAATCTGACATGAAAAGGTGCTTAGCGCACGAATGCTCTCAGCCTACAGCTTCTGAACTTTGTTCACGCATGACCCATCACCGCATCACCCCTGTAGCGAGTGTTAAACAGTTTTTAAGTGAATTTCTGATCTCTTTAGCGATAATAATTGCATCGATCGAAATACTAGGTCAACCAGATAAACGAATGCCTCCCCGAACCGAATCACTTATGCAACCAACTCGACGTCATTAACAATTATTTCATTAAACGACTATCATCCTTTAATTACTCCGCCATTACTCTAAATAAAGCCCCATCCGGCCTCCTCGGCCGCCCATCGTTCACGCGTGAAAATTATGCAAGAGCTCATCTCTCGTTTCGCCTCCTGACGAACTAAAATCCCGTAAAAAAAATGAAATGTGAAAAAAAAAGGAAATATTTAATAACCATATTTGTAATGCCATCGCAACAACAACAACAAAATTTAAGGACTTCCCCCCACACGCACACTGACACGAAATTTATGTTAATTCGCTTCGATACTTCTCCGGCAGTGCGCGACTGAATGGATAACACTTAACAGGACATCGACAGGACATTATCCATGTTATGCACAGGTTTTAATTTTAATTTTAATATTAATTTTTATTCATTTTAAAAGTCACTTGCACTCACCTCGCCCCCAGACACAGATACAGATACAGCCACAGCCGAGGATACTCGGATACAGATACAGAAAAAATGATAATCATTGCTGAACAATAATAAGCGGGCGATGGCTTTGGGCAGTTGAGTTAACTCCTCTGCCGACCAGTCGGACACCGACTGCTGGGACGATGGAAGACTGCCCGAGGCACCGAGCGGGGGATAGGTAGTTTGTGGTGGCGTTGAAGTGGTCGTTTAATTTGTTGTTTGTGTCACACTGACACAGCAACAAGGATCCGGAAATGGAGGTTAACGACACTCGATGAGTTATTAATTTTTTTCTTTTGCTTTTTTTGCTTTTGTCGTCGTTTGCCGTTTGCCGCTTGACTTTGACGGGGGTGTTGTTGTATCGGATTTGAAATGGATTTGAGCTCTCGAGGCTCACTTGAAGGAGTACTTTGCTGGGATAAGCAGTGGCTGAGGTTTGATTGTGATCAACAGGGATGAAGCATCAATCAGAGCCGTGGGGGGCCATTGAGCAGTGTGTGTGGTCGGTTGAGGGGGATAATCGGTGACAGGATGTAAGGGTCATCGGCACTGAATTGAATGGGAGAAACTTGAAAATCATCCTCATTCAGGCGGGCGAATTTCAAGAAGAAATGAGAGTTTTTGAAAGAAAGCAGAAATGGACTCCTTAGTCCTTGAATCCGTGTAGGTCGGGGTACACTTCCTCACACAATGGACCCAACTGTTGGTCTCAGTGAGCTGCGACTCCATCGCAAGGGAACCCTAACACCTACCTACCTGGTCCTTGAATGGAGAAAGCTGAAATTGAATATCCATAAGCGTGTGGTGGGTGGAATGATGTATGTCATCTAAACCGCCATTGAACACATAACTCAAAACTGGAAAAGAAATTTGAAAAAGCTTGAAGTGTGACCAATGATGTCCTTTTTTGTATCCTGTTTCGTCCTGCGGCACGCAATCCTGTCAAAACTTCATATCTCCCCAGAACATCATCAACCCCACGATCTCTGATCATTTTTACATCAAAAATCTCAAAAATTTTGAAAATCTCAAAAATGTCACGTTTTCATCGAAAAAATGCAGTCAATTGTGAAACTTCTGGGTCGACTTTTCCGCTGAATTTGTGTCAATTTTTGAAAAATCCAAATTTGGGTATAATTCTTTGGTTTTTTCGACTGAGATTGTATGGTTGATGATAGAAAACGATGCGAACCGGTAGACACCTCAGGATATGGTCAAAAATTTGAAAAAAGTCCTGAGACAGAAGAGGACATAACCTCCTTCTGATGGCTGTTCATGGTTATAGTTTGGAAACTATTGGACCTAGAGTCATAAGTGATGGCTTAAAATGTTTATATTGAACGCCTGCGTCGAAGTTCTTAAGAGAGAAATTTACGCCAGATACACCGTTTTCGAGTAATGGAGCAGTTTTCAAGAAGAATTGCTATTTTTCCTCGTTTCTGGTACAATTTCATCGCTAAACATTAGACTTGTTGTCATAAATGATGGCTTAAATCGTTCGTATTGAACGCCAGCATAGAGTCATAAAAGTCAGGAAAAAGGAACAACGTCAGATGCACCGTTTTCGAGATATGTCGCATTTTGCAAAAAAAATTGGTTTTCCCTCAAATAACTTTAAAATTCTTGGCTATAGCTCATAAATTATTAGACCTGGGGCCACAAGTGAGGGCTCAAACGATTCATATTGAACGCCTGCATAAAAGTTATCAAGAAGGCAATCGACGACTGACTCACCGTTTTCGAAATATGGCGCAGTTTTCAACATTAATTGCTTTTTTTCCCTCGTTTCTGGTGCCAGTTCTTTGCTATAGCATCCAACCCTTTAGACCTGGTGTTGTAAATGATGGCTTAAAATGTTCGTCTTGAACGACTCTATAAAAGTCGCTAAGAAGGCAATTGATGACTGACGCACCGTTTTCGAGATATACCGCATTTTGGAAGAAAAATTGGTTTTCCCTCAAAAAACTTCACAATTCTTGGCTATAGCTCGGAAACTACTAGACCTAGGACCACAAAATGGGGCTCAAAATGTTCGTATTGAACGTCTGCACAAGAGTTATCAACGAGGCAATCGACGGCTGACGCACCTTTTTCGAGATATGGCGCATATTTCAAAAGGAACTGCTTTTTTTCCTCGTTTCTGACGCCATTTCATGGGTATATCTCGGCAGTCTTTGGAACTAGCGCCCCAATTGTTGGCTGGTTTTTCTATTTTTGGAAACCACTCGAAGGTCAGTTACGAATCGTGAGAGGTTTTGCTGAATTTGAGGTCATAAAGGTCGCCTTCCTTTCAATTTCACAGAATTCTGACTGGGATCCTTCGAAAAATTATCAAAAATTAAGGAAAACTGCCATGAAATCAACTTCATTTGCATGGGAAAGCCCTCAAACATGATTGAAAACACCCTTAAGTCCCTCAACTGGGTCCCCTTCTTTTTCAAAAAATTCCATTCAAGGTCTCCTTAGTGATAAATGCGCAGGGACAAAAACTTAATGAAAGATCCTTTCCTCAGACCGTCCGCTCCCATCTCCAAACTCAAAATCATTAGTAGACCACAATGGGAAACCAAAAATTGACGCAATTGTCTGCCAAGTGAGCATCCCTCGGACTGAAACCAAAACTCTCGCCTCTACGGCACCCCAGTGTGTCCAAAGACAATAGTCTCCGCCTCTGTCTAACAAAACGACTTACGTCAGTGGCACCCAGACGTGAACCTATTTATAACCCGCCTTGCGTCACATTGGTCACCAGAAACCAAGCCTATGAGACCGGGAGGGGGGATGGGAATTGTTAAACAATAAAAATCGGTTTTATGACCCTTGAGCACTGATTGCTCTGAAATTCATCCGAGAGTCAGTCATTCACGAACCGTCTTAAATATATTTTACCTTGCCTCAGGACCCCACCCCCGACTTGGGCCCACCACCTTCCCGAGCATTCAATGAAACGGAAATTCAATTAATTTTTATTTTTTTTCCCTGTTGTCCCGTGATACACTCTCTCGCTCTCTCCTCGCTCTGGACTGAGGGATGTGTTATTATTCGATTCTCCCTTTTGCACAACTCGTCATTTTTTTGCTTCGTCCCTCTTGCTTTCATTTTATTTTCATTTTCAGTCGTCATAACATAAAAATTAAATGTAAACAGCCAGATTTCGTTTTTCCCGTCGTACTACACTAGCGCGCAGGGGGGGTTGGGATGAAGTGAAAGAAAATATTGCCCGCAGGTCTATTGGCGGAGAGGAGCGAGCCTTTGTAAGTGGCGGGGGAGGGGCGGCGGGAACAAATGAACGAATGGAACGAGCGTTGATGACGAGTGTCGTCGATGCCGGGATTAAGTCGGGAGGGCGAGCTTAATGCGATACAAAGAGATATTAAACCCCGTATCCGATGAAGAGTAAATAATTATTAACAACCGCTGTAGGAGGCCAGGGGCCTGATTGGAATGAGAAGGGGATGGGCGAGGGAGGGATGTATTATTTACTGTTGACAAGGATGGACAATAAACTTGAGTGACGGCACTGATACGCCGAGAGGTCATTCGAGTGCAAGATGAACACGAATGAACACGAATTCCCTTCGAAATCTTCCCTCAAAACGACTGAACTGTCCGTCTGAAAACGACTGAACTGAAACTCATCTCTTTCGAGTGGGGAGTCGCAAATAAACGTCGAAAAGCAGGAAAATGATCCCACAGAAAGGGAGACGATCAAATATCCCCTCGTTGCACTCAATGCCCCCGTGGCAGCTGACTTTCGAAAGTTTCACAATCAAAATTAGTTCCCTTGTCGATAAATGAAAAAGAATCCTCCCCTCCCCCCTGGTCGAGCCATTGAAACCCGTAATTGAAACAGTCCACCCCTCCCTCTTTCCGAATATTAATTGCCAACCGAAATTGACAGACCACCCCTGCCGCGGAAAACCCCGTGTCAAACCTAATCACCATGAATCAATAATGAACCAGCAATTTTATAATTTTCCACGGAAAATGTCGACAAAAAAAGAATAATTTTCATTTGAAATCCTTTTTTTTTTCTCTTCCCACAGCGAAATCTATCCAATCAAAGTCACGTGGTCCTGCTGGCCGTCCCGCTTAACATATCCGGGAAGTTCACATGCGAGATCTCCGTCGAAGCGCCCTCATTCCTCACCGCCATGGTCTCTGGGGAAATGGAAGTTGTGGGTAAGTACACCAACACCCTCAACCCTCAAAATGGAGAAAAAAAAAACCCATCCGCAAATTAATTAACTTCAAAAGCGAACACAAAAGAAAATTAGCAGCGCGTTCGCTGGAGAAATGAACAGAAAAAAATTGAAAACTTTTTCATTTTCTTTCCATCCCTCCCCCGCAGAGCTACCCGAGCAGCGACCTATAGTGACAGGAATCCATTCAAGATATCGACTGGGCGACTTAGTCGACGGGAATTGCTCAATTAAATTCTCAAAACCGGCAGCCAATTTGACGTGGACGATTAATGGTGTTGTGGTGAGTATCGGGACCGAGTTTCACATGTGTGTGCTTGTGGATCGTATCCGAAAGGAATTATTAAATTGGGAGCACAACATTTTTGCACACAGCCCTTGGGCCTCCGAGGGTGTGTCTCAAAGGCCAGGGGCACAACCTCAAATATAAATCATTTCACGGTTGAGTCTCTGGTGATGTTTATGGCCCTTTGGGCTTCGCCGTCCGCCGTCCGCCACCGCCCAGCACCCCGGCCAGCACCAGGGGTGGATACATATGTGAATTCTGTTCAAAATTTTATTAATTAAGGATCGGGTAACCCTGAGGTATTTACAGCTGGGCTAACCATTTAAATGGTTTTCAGAGCAGGGAGCGACACATCGGGAGAGGGGGCGAAGACACACAGAAAATTAATGAACAGCATGTGTGGGGAACAAAGGGACCGGTGACCAGTGAAGCGAAGTGACAATTTATTAACACAGATAAAGCCCAGTCAGTCTTCGTTTGGTTTCTTCAGTGCGAGTGGGAGGGGGAGTGGGCGGGGGAGTGGAAGCTCCGCTTCACCCTTAGATGCTTTGTGTGCTGTGTTGTGTGTGGTATTTAAACAAACATTTGAGTTATAGTTTTTCTGGGGGGACGGGGGAGACCAACCAGTGTTGGCTCACCAAGGTCAGTGGAATTTTGATTTCCTTCGGGGGAGGGCCGGGGGGACGGGGGTCGAGGATAGAGTATGCGGGCATCCTGAAGGGTTAACCAGAAGGAATGTCTGTTGAATTGCAATTAATGAAATATAAATAATAAATTATCATGTGGGCTGGGAGAGGTTAGTAATTTAAATGAGAAAATTGAACACATCGTGGTGGTTGATTGCGGTGGGACGCTTCAGGAGTTTTATTGCAATTTAAGGACTTTAAGTGGTGCCCTGAGATGAATGGGAATTTAATTTGCTTCGTATTTAACTGCGGCTTCGACTCTGAATGCAACAGAGGACGTCCAGGTCTAAGGTGAGGTGACGTACCCGAGCGGAGAGGGATCGCAACCAAATTGGTGCGCGCAATTGGCGGCGACAGCTAACATCGTGCTTGTGGGAGAGGTTAGAGGTCCTGGTTCAGCCCGGACTGGAGCGCCCAAAAAATAAAAAGAAGAAGAAGAAGAAGAAAAGATCAAGAGTAAGAAGAGGAAGAGGAAGAGGAACAAGAAGAAAAATAAAAAGAAAGATCGTGCGGAGGAGTTTTTTGGTTGTGGCCGAAGTCCTCAGCCCTGGTGCGCCATCAGAGGAAAAAGAAGAAAATTAAGAAGAGGAAGAAGAAGAACACGAGGAAGAAGAAGAAGAGGCAGAAGGAGAAGAAAAAGAAAGATCGTGGTGGCTGGAGAGGCTTGTTGGTTGAGGCCGAGGTCCCCAGCCGGTAGCGCCATCAGAAGTAGTAGCTCCAGCTGGAGAAGTTTGCTGGTTGAGGTCCTTGTCCACGCTGGAGTGTAGCGCCATAAGAATAAGAAGTAAAAGCAAAAGACTAAGAAGAATCAGAAGCAGCAAAAGAAGAGGAAGCGGAAGAAGAGGAGACAGAAAAAGCAGAAGACGTAGAAGAAACACAAGAAGCAGAAGAAGCAGAAGCAGAAGAAGAAGAAGAAGAAGAATGCAGACCAGTACATCAAAAGCGGCGACAGTCGGAGGTACACGTGACGACTTGTAGTTGTCAGCTTTGTGGGTGAAATGTGAGGGAAAAAGGGTGTCTAAACCACATTTGCCATCGTAACAAGCGTCACGGGGAATTTATCGTCACGTTTGCTGCAACTCCGCACCCGTGAGGCAACGCAATAGGGGACGCCCAAGAAATCGATGGCGCACACAAGCGGAGAAGGTCCTTAGCCAACTTGGCGTGCGTAATTTGGGGGACGTGGGCTAAAGGAGGCTTGTTGGTTGAGTCCCAGGTCCATTCCGGACTGTTGCGTCACCAGACGAAGAAGAGGAAGAGAAAGAAGAGGAGGAAGAAGAAGAAGAAAAGGGAGAAGAAAAAGAAAGACCGTACCAGCTGGAGGAGTTTGTTGGTTGAAACCCAGGTCCACTCCAAACTGTAGCGGCCTCAGAAGAAGAAGAAGAGGTGTGCTCCAACTCCGCGCCCGTGGAACAACCCAATGAGGGACGCCCAAAAAATCGATGGCGCACACAAGCGGAGAAGGTCCTTAGTCAAATTGGCGTGCGTAATCGGGGGCAGTGGGCTAAAGGAGGCTTGTTAGTTGAGGCCCATGTCCACTCCGGAATGTTGCGCCACCAGGCGAAGAAGAAGGAGAAGGAGAAGCAGGAGCAGGAGAAGAAGAAGAAGAAGAAGAAGAAGATGTAGAAGCAGAAGAAGATGAAGAAGAAGAACAAAAAGAGAAGAAAACGAAAGATCGTATTAGCTGAAGGAATTTGTTGGTTGAAGCCCAGGTCCACTTCGAACTGTAGCGCCACCAGGCGAAGAAGAAGAAAGGGAAGAAGAGGAAGAATACGTAGACGCAGAAGAAGAACCAGAAGAAGAAGACGCAGAACAAGAAGTATTAAACTCGATGATCCAAGGTGAGATTGAAAGACGAAGACTTAAACTCGAAATCGAACTGAAAAACATGACCCCCTTCATAACGCATCCAATTCCCCGGACAAAATTGAAACTATTCATCACGAATTAAGACCCTCCACCTCATCGACTCTGGATCACCGTGGAATGTACGTATTCCTGGCCATTTCATTCATTCACACCCATTTCCAGTCCTCGGTGCAGCTCATTCATTCGGACGCTTCGTGAAAACCATTTACGACCTTCCCCAGCCGAGGAGGAATTCAATTCGAACGCATAGAGAGCACAGCCGCAGAAGGAAATAATTCATTTTCGCCACACACTGTGTGCTGGCTTAGACTTTTGCACATTCATACCCACGCTGCGGGCGTCGTCGTCGCCTCAACAATGCGTGTGGATGAAAGCGCTTAACGCAACCCTACCTCTCTCTCTTTTTGTCTCTGTCTGTTTCTGGTAATCCTGTGCGATATCCTCGAGGCAAGAGAACAAAAAAAAAACACCATCACAGCGACATAACATCCCGAAATAATCACCACAGCTACCGCCATCGCCACCGCAACCACCACCTTCACCAGCACCTCCACCAGTGCCTCCACCAGTGCCTCCACCACCAGCACCACCGCCTCAACCGCCGCCGCCGCCTCCGCTGGTGCTTCTAAATCGACAACAACCAGGGCACAACAAGAAATTCCATAAATTTCCACTGTTGGTTGGCAAAAATATCTTCCGACATGATGAATGACTTTGGTCGCATACTTTCGGTTCAGTACACCGAAGTGGGCGGGGGTTTCGTAGCCGTGTCGCCTGGTCGCCCATCAAATGGGGTGTGCTTTGTGTGTGGTATTCAAAAACGCAACGAGGAATCACTTCATTCTCCCTGCGGAACGCACAATCGACGGCGGGAGATGGAGAGACACGTGGAATGAACTGAGTCATATCCTGCCAGGAATTCAATCCTTTTTCTCTCCTCCCTCCCCCCCTCTCCACTCGCTCCGCCGACATTCTGGTGGTATTTTCTCGAAAAACAACAACCACCCGAAGGAATTCGCAAAATCACCGCCTCCGAAGCTGTGAAAGGATTGCGAGCACAGCATCTAACCTTTTCGTGGACATGTATAGATTCCGATAGGTATCCTTGCCCGGGGGCGATATGCGCGTCGAAATTTTGAGCGAAACTCTGCCTTTGATGGGAGGGTGTGGAGGGGAGATGGTCTTGAAATTTTTCTCCGAAAGAATGAGCGCCGACGACTAAAGTCCCCCTCGGGTGTCGGATCAAGTAAAAAGGCAGAAAGTTCCAAAGGCGGCTTCAAAAATCCAGCCGCCGGCGGCTGGTAAATCATGTAGCCTTCAACAGGCTATGCGGCAACAAGTGGGAGGGGCGTTCGTTCTTTGATGTGGAATGAGCTTGGGAGGGAAAAATCTCTCTCCCTTTTGACCTTCACATTTTGGGAAAGAATGTCAAATCCTCTTGGCCGACTCACTGACTCTCCTCTCTTTCAGGTGCCACCACACCACATCAAGATGCATCAAATCGAACGGTACGCCGAGCACAACCTCGAGTCTGTTTACAGCGAAATCGGTTTCATGGTCACCACCCAGCACTTCATCAAGGGCCAAATGAAGGTAAGTCCATTTGTTGTCCCCCCACAATGGTCCATTTGCACAGCATGTCTATCTGTCTATTTGCATACAGCTCAAATGTACGGCTTCCATATTTAACATCTACAAGGAGGAAGTGGAGAAAGTCATCGAGGAGGATCGTCCAAGGATAATGGCGTCCGGTCGTTCATTCGACATGAATGCATACCCATACGATCAGCAGTCCAGCGGAGACTTTGAGGACCACAATGAGTCATATTTAACATACTATTCAGGTTGGTATACGATTCATTCCCCGCTCCCACTTCCTTGCAGTAGTGTCCTTGTCATGCGTCATTCCATTAGGAGACCATTTGTGTGGGGAATTTCTCCCGTCCAAAGGATATCACTTCTGTAACACAATTTGAATTGCTAGTCTCATTCACTCTGCTTTCTTTTCTCCACCGCCCGCCCGCCCGCCCGCTTCCGCTGCATATGCACGGATGTCCTTCGTGTGGCATCGTCATCAGACGGGGAAAAGTGTGAAATATGCTCAAGTGTTTACACACATTTAAGTGCACGAGAGTCCTTTTATTTTGTTCGAGAAACCTTGGATTGAACCACACCCCCTTCCCCCACCCCCTCCACGCACAGTCGTTGTTAAGAGATGAGGACGCCCCTCCCTCAACCCTTTTCGGGTGGAAAAAGAGGGAAAAAAAATCTGGAAAAACCACATTCTCGACATTGTTTCAAGAGTTTCCCTGTCCGGGAACAGTCAAGGAATTTTCAAATTAATTTCATTCAATTCCCGTTGATGTAGTTTGGTTGCAGAATCCTTCATTATTTTGACCAGCTTCTCGTCAGTCCGTCACTCTCTCTCTCTTTGTCTCTCGTGGCGATCTGGGATGTTCACGACGGTAGCGTCCGTCACTCTGTCTCTCTTTGTCTCTCTTGGCGATCACACAGCGGCGTCGTCCTTCCCGACGATAGACACACATCTGTTACATCCTCTTCAAATGTGTGAGGTGATGAGGGAGGGGAGGGGGCTGAGATGAGATGATTCTCAATTCAAAAATCTCCAAGGAAAGTTTCACAACCCGAGAGGGCGCCACTGCCATTATATTCCTCCTTACGTCCTTCTCAGCGGTCGTCATCGTCGTCATCATCATCGTCCTTGTCGTTGTCATCGTCGGCTTTGTTGTTGTACTTTGAGCTTTGAGACAACAAGAATGAAAGATGGAAAAAGGAGTCGTTGTCGTCGTCGTCGTCGTTGTCAGCGTCAGGAGGAAGGAAATGCAAGGAAATGTCCATTTTTCATGTTTCCGCCACTTGACGAAAGTTTTAGTCGTTCACCACTCGTCCGGAGAGTTCTAATTGCCTCTTGGGGCTTACACCAGAATGAGACAGATATCTCTGTCTGAGAATTGGTGGGTAAATGAGGCACTCTGACAGAACGAACGAAAGCATTGATGTACGCTTAACACTTTATCCGGTCGATGAAAGGATGATGAAGGACTGTTGTCTATACAAGCGCCAGCGAGTGTGTGTGTGTGTGTGTCTTTTGGGTTTTCAAACAGAATTTTCTATGCCTAATAGAGTTGGAGAGATGAAGAATGGGCGGCTGGGGGAATTTGAGTTTTCCAAAATGTCGCCTGGTCGTGGACGAGGAGGCGGACGGTTTAAGATTTAACGAGAGATAGCAACCAGGGGATGTGTATTGTTTTGATAAGATTCAGTTAGTTGCCTTTGGGGAGTGCTCTGGAGGGGGGGCGGGGCAGAAGTTTTCTTAATTTAATCAGGAACGACCCGGGGATGGTTGATGTATAGTCCTCCCGTTTCTTGTTTAAGGACCACACATTTTTGGAAAAACATGCCGAAATGTGTACAGAGTGGGCCAAATACAAGTTTCTTCTTAAACCTTCAGCCACTTAGTTTGTCTGTCAAGTCTTTAAGAATCGATTGGAAATTTATCAAAAATCTCAGGAGAAAAATACAAACAAAAGTACAGGAGTCTCTTAGAACGTAGCTTCGCGGAAATGTGCTACTTCACGGTTCCCCACAAAAAAAAAAAGTCAAATCGCGGCTCCGAGGCGGCCAGATGACATCGCCAAGACCGCTGATAACACGGTCTGGGAATTTGGTGCGCAAAAGATCGATTAAGGCATGGGCTGTGTGGCATGGCGCGCCATTCTGCATGAACCAGAGGTCGTCCAAGTTCATGTCTTCAATTTCAGGAAAAAAAAAGTCGGTTAACATGGCTCTGTAACGCCTACCGTTGACCGAAACGTCGTTCCCAGCCTCATTTCCGAAGAGAAATGGTCCAATGATGCCACCACTCCACAATACGCGCACCAAACTGTCACTCTCTGTGGATGCATTGGTTTCTCGGCAATAACGTGCGGGTTTCCCGAGCCCCAGATGTGGCAATTTTGTTTGTTAGGGTAGCCGCCGTCAGAAAAGATGATTTTTCGTCCAAAATCTTTGTCCAATTCAAGCTGAGCTGCTCTGAGGCCCAAACTGCGAAGCGACAACGAAGCGGATATTCGCGCGCCTGCAATTGCTGAGTCAGATGGACCTTGTAAGCGAATAATTCGAGATCTTTGTCCAGAATTCTCCTCAGGCTAGCAATCAGGCGTTAAATGCTGAGCTGTTGCGATCGATGGCGAGTTGATGTTCCTGAATTATGTCTCACACTCTCGACCACAGCAGCCACAATCTTATCTGTGCGCATTGTTCGACGACGGGGACAATGAGTGTTGTCCACTAGCACACCAAGCTCACGAACTTCTTGCACAAACTTGTGTAAAAACGCACTCTTTGGGCTACACAGCACTCACTTTGGAAATAAGTTTTCTATATTTTCCAACGTTATTCAGGCGTACAGCGACTTATTTCATTCCGCGGAGGTATGATGCTGACTTTCTGTCAAGATTTCGAGCAGAAGTAGCTGTCAGTGTCAAAATAACCTGTGATTTAAAAAGAAACCACTAGATGGCCCGTCCTGTACTCGACTATTGATTCAGAGTAGAGAGCCCTTGAGTGCATAGATTTGAGCCTGGATTCTTGGGGGAAATGCAGGACTGAAGCCTTAACTGCTGTCTGGAACCAAATGAAAGTCCCTTCCTTCATCGCATCGAATTTCATGCGAAAAAAAACGATCATAAGGTCCTCTCCCCGGAGCATCTGCTGGCCATCACACAACAAAAACAAAAGACCATCTGGCAGGGTAATCCTTCAACGACAAGCCAACCCATTTCCTCCCCACATCCAATCCGTCTTAGTCTCCCGTTCCCGGTGCACAAAAAATGTCCCTCCCTCCCCCCACTCCCCGAACACATGTACCCAGTCAAAGCTTCGTCTTTGTTCCAACAAAAATCAACAATCTGCGGGCAATCAAGAACCACACAAAAACAGATAATAATTCTCCATCTGGACTGGAAGTCCACCAGGAGTGCATACTGGAGGGGCTCCGTCTGGTCCTATCCTGCATCCCCTCACTCACAGCCATAAACCATCTCATAATTCTTACTCAAAACAACATTAGGTGGACCATCTCTGAACTGAACTCAAAGTTGTCCCTTACTTTCACAAGAACCACGGAAAAAAGAAGACACGACAGTGTGGGAAAGAAAAATGGTCATATGCTTGCATGCAGAGCGTCATACTTCATCCCCCCGTCAGACCCCAGTCACAGCGCAGAGACTGTCACTATTGCCATGTCAGAGCTAATAAATTTAATTTAAAATTATGAGTTGATCTGTCCGCACAATAAAACACAACGAGATGGAAGGACGTTACAGTCTCAGCTCGGAGTACACGCCCATCCCCCCCAGTTCACGGGGGACGAGACTTAGAAGCAGACCATTTCGCTGAAGTTGCACGTAGTCTCCGTGCATCGCGCAGGAAGGACAATCGCCAAAACGAGCCAAAGACGATATAAGAAGCAAATCTGTCTTCTCGTCTGAGTGCAATGAATGGAGGGACACAATAAGGCACTCATCATCTTCTATCGCGCTCGCAATTCACTTCCCCCAGTCATGGCAACAATCATCCAAGCGGATTAGTGGAAACTAAAGAAAACGAAATTAACTTACGAGTGTGTCCTTCAGAGGGAATCATGCCGCTCTAAGTGGCAACAAACTATGAAACCACCACCGCCACTGCTCAGCTCAGATGATGGCCTTCATACAAACAGCTCCCCGGTGTTCTGTGGCAAAGGGTTGTGAGCCAGATGGACGGCTGGGAGCGAAAGAACTTTGGTGACAAGGATACTCGTCTTTTGTGCTTAACCCTTCTCCTTCGAGTTTCGATTTTTGGTCGCAATTTGAGGGGGGACGACGCCTTGGTTTCGAAGAAATGTGTGAAATACGTGACAACTGTGATTGAGTGTTGCTGTGTGTGACGTGGGACGAAATTCAAAGCCGGGGGGAGGGAGACTGACAAAGGACACACAGATTAGTCACATTTTTGCAAGTCAAAGGGGTTGTAAAACGAAATGGGAGCTTAGCAGATGAAATGGAGGTCAGAACTTGGTTTCCTTTGCGTACGTGTGAGGCGCCAATGAAAGGGACTAAATGAAATTCCATCTTTGACACACCTTAGGGGGCATTGTCTTGCAGCATCAAAGATCTCCTAGTTTCACTGCAACTTTCTGTCATTTGAACAAGGCTCAAGGTGTCGTAACTGACACCTGACAGGAACTTCACACTCGCTTTCGATTACTTCTAAAATCTCCTGTAGACGTTTTCTCGTGCTTAACAAAGGGTTTGAGAGTCCTATGAATGCACTGAAGACTGATGGAAAGTAAGCAAATGGCCTGAAAAATGCCCTATATCTCGAAAACGGTGCGTTTGGCATCGATTTCCTCCTGAAAAACTTTTATGCAGGCGTTCAATATGAAACGTTTGAGCCCTCATTTGTGGCCCTAGATCTAATAGTTTCCGAGCTTTAGCCAAGAATTGTGAAGTTACGTGAGGAAAAACCAATTTCTTTTGCAAAAAGCGGCATATCTCGGAAACTGTGCGTCTGCCGATGGTTTCCTGTTTGCTATCTTTCATGCCTCGATGCTGGCGTTCATTACAAACATTTTAAGCTATCATTTATGGCTCCAGGTCTAATGCTTTGAACGTTATAGTTAATTGGCATCAGAAACGAGGAAAAAAAAACAATTAAACTCGAAAAATCCGCCATATCTCGAAAACGGTGCGTCTGGCATCAATTTCCTTCTTCGTAACTCATAACTCTGTGCATTGGTTCAATATGAAACGTTTGAGCCCTCATTCGTGGCTCTAGATCTAATAGTTTCCGAGATATAGCCAAGAATTGTGAAGTTATTTGAGGGAAAAGCAAACTTTTTTTGAAAATGCAACATATCTCGTAAACGGTGCGTCTGGCGTTGTTCCTTTTTGCTGACTTTTATGGCTCGATACAGGCGTTCAAAACGAACGATTTAAGCCATAATTTATGACTCCAGGTCTAATAGTTTCGATGCTATGGCTATGAACTGGTGCCAAATCCGAGGAAAAAAGCAATTAATTTTGAAAACTGCGCCATATCTCGAAAACGGTGAATCTGGCGTGGATTTCCTTCTTGTTAACTTTCATGCAGTAGTTCAATACGAACATTTTACCCTAGGTCTAACAGTTTCCGAGTTATAACCATGAATAGTCATCAGGAGGAGGTTTTGGCCTTTTTCGTCTCAGGACATTTTTTAACTTCCTGACCTTATTCTGAGGTCTGCAACCGTCAAATCTCAGATTATCGTTATCTACCACCAAGCACATGATCTCAGTCGAAAAAACCAAAGAATTCCATCCAAATTTGGATTTTCAAAAAATTGACACAAATTCAGCGGAAAAGTCGACCCAGAAGTTTCACAATTGACTGCATTTTTTCGGTGAAAACGTGACATTTTTGAGATTTTCAAAATTTTGTCGATTTTTGATGTAAAAATGATCAGAGATCGTGGGATTGATGATGTTCTGGGGAGATATGAAGTTTTGACAGGATTGAGTGCCGCAGGACGAAACAGGATACAAAAAAGGACATCATTGGTCACACTTCAAAGTTTTTAAATTTTTTTTGCCAGTTTTGAGATCTGTATTCAACGGCGGTTCGAATCTGATTGAAAAAACAGACACCTTAACCCTCCCTCTCCCTCTAGAGACCATGTCCTTTCTCACTCAAAAACCAAAAGATCCTCATTCATGCCTCTGATGCAGTCATTCCCTTTCAAATTCAAGTAGAAAAACAATCTGAAACCCCCACTCCCTCTTCACATTTATGTCAATTCACTTGTTCTCCATTCATCCTTTTTTTCTTTCACCTTTTCAAGCAGCAGCTGATGTCTCATCGTCAGCCACTTCGATACAGTCCACCAGAAGGGGATTAGGACTAACAATTGGACGTCTAGCAGCCACACTCCAGCGACTTGTTGTGTCCACATCATCCGCATCGTTGTCATCAATAACAAACGTCAGCCGTCGACTGCTAAGGGGTCAAATTGAAACTGCGGAAATGCCAGCAAAGATCATCTATTTTATTGCGATATCTGTAGCGGCTACAACAACCCAACCTGCCGCCTCAACGCCAGCCGAACGAGTGGAGCACAATACCACGGTCGTTGGCGGAGCTTATGCAGCAACGATAATGTTCACAGTCGCCGTCGTCGCAATCGCTGCCGCTGTTGTCGTTGTAATTTTCCTTGTGCGATGGCGATTTAATGATTTCCTGTCAACAGAGAAAGGATATTATCATTCTCCGCGGCGACATCGTCATCATCATTATTCAGACAATGAAATCGATACAAATCGGGGCGGGGCGTTGTTGCCCTCGCCAGGACAACGGCAACGACAAGAACATCTACATCAATGCCATCGTCGCCATCAGCAGCAGCAGAAGCCGCAGACGAAGAAGCAACAGCAGCCAGCCAAATCGCCGGCCACCGCCGTCACCGACAGTCATCGATTATTATTATTATTACCGATGGCAAGGCTGTGGGCTGAGCTGCTGGACCCGGCAAGGATTAACCACCACAGCCACGCGGAGGCCACCGCTTTCTGCTGATGTTAGATGCGCCAGCAGCACGCTCCCTGTGTGTGGGGGATAATAATTAGCAGCGTTCAGCGTCTGATCCCGTTGTAATTGTAAAAATGATGATAAAAAAACGAGCCAGCAACACAGAATCGAAATGGACGAGCAGGAGCCGGCGAGAGGATTATGAAACTGTTATCTGTTATTAGCAATTAAGGACACTTAGGAGGAGATAGGAGTAAACTAGGTCATAAGGACACTCTTAATTAACAATGAGACGTATTTCCTTTCTTTTTCCGAACAAGAGAAACGGGGGAGGCGCATGTCTCCAAGGACGTCTCTGCGTTCGTATCTATTTAACCATTCTTCAGCTGCTGTGTTTCGCTTTCAAGAAAACAAACCCAGAATCAAAATGTGTCACAAAAATGTTTACAAAAAATCAAAAAAAAAAACAAGAATATATTTATATTTAGATGTCGAAGTGGATAAGTGTATTTCTAATCTATGATTAGTGTTGTGCAAGCTGTCTTCCTTAAGTTTAGATACGTAAGCAAATTGTAATTCAAAACGAAACAGAAAAATGCTTCTTAAAGATACTTATGTACTTATACACGATAGATCGTAGAGACAAATGTAAGATAGTGCTGCGGTTGTGGGTGAGAGGAGTCACGGATGGGGGTAGTTAAGATAGATTGGAATATGAATAAAGTAAATTAAACACTAGGAGATAATTGATGTTGTGCAGAATGATTTGTCATGCGCTCCATGGGGTTGTTTCAGTTGAGAGATGTGCGGTTTTTCCCCTGTCAAGTCTGGCTCAATCAAACCTTTCAATTTTGGCTCCTTTGGCATAGAGGGTTAACTGAGTAAAAAAATGTGACCCTCTATGCTGAAGGAGATACAATCCTCTTTTGCTTATCCAAGGCCTAAGGCTCCATAGTTTCTCTAAGGTCTGCTTTGTTGAGTTCTAGAACTTCTTCGGCTCGCAAGAACCTAGGAACGACAGACTCAATGGCTAATTTCTGTTTCATCACTTCCATCTCCTGTCCCATCACCTTTCCCTTGATTCATTACATCCCATAGTCGCTGTGGCATCACACTCGTGGACACTTTCTCTTTAACATCTCAACGGACAACGCCTCACAGTCGCTGTGGCACCACACTAGTAATCATATCTTCCTCAGCATCTCAAGAGGCAACATATGGGTTGTTTTCAATGAAAAAAAGAATCGTTTTGGACCTTGATTCCATATGAAATGGAAAGTATTCTGGTCGACAACTCAAATATTCACTTGTGAAGCTTAGAAAAGAATGGAAGAGCAACAACCGATTCAAAAATTGCCTGAGAAATCCATTGGGGAGAACGGCCATCATCTCGGGATAAGCCTCGTCCCTGTCAAATAGTGTATCAGCTTTGACTCTTGCTAAAAGTCTGCACAAACTTTGTTTGGGATTTCAAAAGCCACAAGGTGTCGTAACTGTCACCTGAACGTTTGAACCATTGAAAGGAAAAATTCTCTGTCTCACACAGAACCAATTAAAAGACTGCTCCTCTTCAAGAAATTCATACTCGTTTTCGATGGCTTCTAAAATATCCTATAGACATTTGTTCATATTTAACAAAAGGCTTTGCGACTACGAGTGTGGTTTAAGAAGCATATAAATGCACTGAAGACTGATCGGAAGTAAGCAAATGGCCTGAAAAAACTCCCTATATCTCGTAAAGGTTGCATGAACCCTGACAGTTTCACGAAAATCTTCTCTCAAACCACAAAATGACTTCTAATCTGCCATCGAAGATATGAACTACTTAACAACTAGCATCTACTGAAGCATGTCGCAAAACACTTCACTCAATTCTGCTCAAGCCTGTTGCAAAACATTTCAGTCAATTGAAAATGAATCCAAAACACAGACTCTGTTCCCCAATCAACAGCCACAATATTAACTTTGTTCCCCAACAGATAACAACACGCGGCTTTCTCTATCCATCGCCAGATTCTCTCCTTGATTTCTTCGAGGTTGCCTTCCCACTGAACGAGTAACTTATGAGGCAGTCGTTTTCATTCATTCATTATCGTGGGCCGCATGTTCCTCTAAAGAGGTCGGGGGCAAAGCACGCACTCCAGGCCACTCAATCCTGGCGGTCGTTTTTATGAGATAGTCGTCCTCTGCTGTGTTGTCTTTCGAGCTCAGATTTGAACATTCTGTCCGATCCAGTTTTTTATTTAACCAGAGACTTAAGAAACCTGTATTTCACAATGGGCTCTATGGCCTCCGAGTGGAAGTGATGTTTAACCATCACACTCCCCTTCCTCAAAACCTGAATTCATAGACTTTAGACTGGATCTTCTTCCCTATTTCTCAAAGACGCCTGGAGCATTTAATTCGTAGACCTTAGACCAGATCTTCTTTTCCATTTCTCAAAGATGCCAGACAGACTGTTTCCCTAGAACAAATCAATGACGCTGTGAGATCACTTCGTTGCCCTTTGGTTTGCACTAAAACCTCCGATGCTCCGACAGCTTTACTGTCACAAAAATCTTCTTAAAATTCGTCCATTTCTGCTTGGGCATAAAAGAGCTGCCACAAAACAGTCACGCCCAATCACACAAGTCCCAGACGTCTTTCGCATTTCTTTCCCATAAGGAGTCTTTTCGCATTCAATTCTCTATTCCGCCACTCGACTTCTTGAAAAACCGAAGCCTTTCATCGCAGCTATGGAAATGTCAAGCTGTCAAAAACAACAGTCGCTCTACACACGGCTTGTATTGAGTATCAGTGGAATCAAAAACTTCGACTGATGTGTCGGCAAGGACTTCGACTGTCGGCTACGACTTCGGCTGTCGGCTTCGACTTCGACTGTCGGCTGTCGGCTGTCGGCTTCAACTTCGACTGTCGGCTTCGACCTCGGCTGTCGGCTTCGACTTCGACTGTCGGCTGTCGGCTTCAACTTCGACTGTCGGCTTCGACCTCGGCTGTCGGCTTCGACTTCGACTGTCGGCTGTCGGCTTCAACTTCGACTGTCGGCTTCGACCTCGGCTGTCGGCTTCGACTTCGACTGTCGGCTTCGACTTCGGCTGTCGGCTTCAACTTCGACTGTCGGCTTCGACTTCGGCTGTCGGCTTCGACTTCGGCTGTCGGCTTCAACTTCGACTGTCGGCTTCGACTTCGACTTCGGCTGTCGGCTTCAACTTCGACTGTCGGCTTCGACCTCGGCTGTCGGCTTCGACTTCGACTGTCGGCTTCGACTTCGACTGTCGGCTTCGACTTCGGCTGTCGGCTTCAACTTCGACTGTCGGCTTCGACCTCGGCTGTCGGCTTCGACTTCGACTGTCGGCTTCGACTTCGGCTGTCGGCTTCGACTTCGACTGTCGGCTTCGACTTCGGCTGTCGGCTTCAACTTCGACTGTCGGCTTCGACTTCGGCTGTCGGCTTCAACTTCGACTGTCGGCCTCGACCTCGGCTGTCGGCTTCGACTTCGACTGTCGGCTTCGACTTCGGCTGTCGGCTTCAACTTCGACTGTCGGCTTCGACCTCGGCTGTCGGCTTCGACTTCGACTGTCGGCCTCGACCTCGGCTGTCGGCTTCGACTTCGGCTGTCGGCTTCAACTTCGACTGTCGGCTTCGACCTCGGCTGTCGGCTTCGACTTCGACTGTCGGCTACGACTTCAACAGTCGGCTACGAGATCGACTGTCGGATGCGGCATCGAATTAGACTGTCGGATGCGACTTGGATAATTTGGAAATTTAATATACGTCGAGTCCGTTCATGTGAGAACAGCAACAGTTGCAAAACGAAGCTAAGGAAACTGAGCAAAGGCTCCTCACGAGATGTTAAAGAACATAAATAAGACAAGACTGTCGAGACTATTCGAGTCTAAATACCAAACAAGCGACTCAAATGCCCCTTTAGGCAAGAATATTCGTAAACGAACAACAATACTTTCAAAGTGCTTCTTCGAAACTGCACAAGCAAACTGTCAATCCTCTTTAAAGATCTGTCCATTCAAGTGTACAAAACCGACTATTCATTAATTCCTGTGAACAAGTCCACAGGAGACCACTGTTTTCCTGAAATCCACACCATTTAGGCCACACGTCATTCCGAGAAGTCTTTAATCCCACACCCCCCACTGGACACACTCTCAACTGAACTCAACTCCCACGAAAATGACAAAACAATTCAGAAAATCAAAAATGTATCCCTCCCCGCAAATAGGACGTAGGAGTAACCAACCAAATTGGAACTCATTTCCAACTTGGAAACTGTAAATACAATTCAAACTGTTGTCGGAGACAGAAGACACATGCAAAAAAAAGCTCAAAATAAACTCAATAATTACTCGCCCCATGTAATAATTACTTAATAAGCGTTCGCATTCATTTGCAAATGAAAAGGACAACAAAAACACAAACAAACCCCCCCTCCCCAAACAGAAAAAAAATGAAATAAATAATTTTGAACAAATCGAGAGACAAAACAAAAACAGAGAAAAAAACGCTAATGTTACACGTCCGACATTTGTTTTATTTGATTAGCCGCTGCGCGGCGGAGTGGTCTCCACAAATCGCATCCGACAGGGACCGCAGGCGGGCAGACGCAACAAACAGTCCCAGGGGGGGGCCGAATTCATATTTAATGGCTTTTTAAAATCATGCATGATGAACTGATTAATTAAAAGGCTTCCGGATTGCATTTGATAATCGGAAATCTATTTTTGAATTCCAAAAGTCACGGGGGCAGACGTGATTTTTATCTGCTCCCCACTGAGCGCTGGTTAATTAGCGATCTAATGTGGTTCTCGTTTAGGGGGATTAAAGGTAAACGCATATTTTGGCTTAGTTCTGCGGTTGAATTTCGAGTGGAGCGCACAATGTGCTTAGAGGCCGTGAATTCGGGATCAAAGAGTTGTTTGTGTACAACACGCTTTCAGAATTGGTCGCCCGGTGAACTAGTGGAGCAAGTTTAAGTCCCTTGGCAACTGGGCTCAGCTAGTTTTTGGTTAGAATCTCAAAACAAACCAAGGATCTAATCAAAACTGCAAATCACACCCAGGAACTCTGCTGCTGAATGTTTTCAAACAACTCCCACGGTTGCTCTTGAATTTTTCAAGCAAATTCAAGCAGCCCCCTCCCCCAGTCCCTTCGTGTGTACGTGTTCCCTGGCAACTCGTTACCAAGTCACCAACCTCACCTCCTAAGCACTTGAACAACACAACTACATCCCTTTCGGTTTCCATGGACTGCAAAACCGAACCGTCTCCTCAGATACTCTTATCCGCCGTGAAAGCGATACACAACCGACCGCAAAGAGGAACTTAATCTCCCGAAATACCCCTAATTGAACCTCCGTCCCCATTGTCTAACCAAACACATTAAAAGTTCAACAAAAGAAGTCGCCCACCCCCTCCCGAGCCCTGAAAAGGTTGCTCTCGTCTCGTTTTATTACTTCTCCTACGGCCTATTGGCCGATTATAATAGTTTCTCGACCGCAGTTGAGGTCGTTGAAAAATTGAAAGGACACTCTTTTGTTGCGAACTGAAGATGGATGTCATCTGAAATCGGACAATGGGTTTAGCGCAGTGATTCGGAAGGACACTGTTGACACAGGAGACGTTCGGGATGAGTATCGATGAAATATTTACGGTGACAAGCCGCTGCTTAATCATTTAAATGTGGAATGTGATGGTGGAGCTGGGAGGACATAGAGGTGACGCTGTGCTAAAGACCGAAAAGGATTACGCAGGAGTTCCTTGACCGAACCATTAGTTAATCTTCGAGACGAATTCGCCCAACAATGTCTGAGTGAACCTAAGTAAATATTTGCTCTTTAGACGGATAGATTCGTCTGAGATGGGGATTGCGGAGCAATCCAATGGAGGAGTTGTTCTTATTGATTGAAGGACGACTGCACAAATCTGGGTGAGAATAGGCATATCGGGCGAAGAATCACTTGCAGGCTTAGTGAGAGAGTTGAGAGATGGACGACACAGGAGCTGTGGTAATCGGGGGGAGAGACATTCACTCCCTTTTTCTTTTTTGTCACTGCACACTGCACTGGAACACTCAAACTTAAAAACTGTTCCATTCACTCCCTTAGTGGGAGTCCATAGATGAGTTGTGGTGGTTTGAGATAAGAGACCTGTGTCTTGTACAGGAATACCTCGTGTTATGTCGCTGATTCGTTCAGAGAAAATGCGTCGTAAGTCGAAGCGAATACAAGCTGCCGAGATGAGATTTCATTCTGCTGTTAGGGGAATTGCTCGCCGGAATAGAGTGAGCAACACGGCAGTGCGTGAGGAACTCAACGTTGGGGAGCTGCTTCTTCGTACGAAAACCAAGTCCAAAAACCCGCCTGGTTACGATTGGGCATAGCTCCTGATGAGTAAGAGTCGATGGCGAAGATCGAGTGGCCTGGAGATCTCTCAAGCATGCGTTGCCTTCGCGACCCCTTTAGTGGAACATGCGGGTCGCTGAAAATGAGATGAGTCAAAGCGTCGCAACTCGAGGTGTGACTGTACACCGAATAAATTGAATTGAGAGGAGATGTGGGACAGAGGTGGGCTGAGAACGAGACTGAAGTGTTACGACAAACTGATGCTTTCGAAAGAAAAATTCTACTTCGGATATATGGTCTCGTCTGCAAGGACGGCGAAGACACAACTGACTCTATGAGCTGTGCCAAGATGTGAATGTAGTCCGGAAGGCAAAAATCCGTCGACTGCACCGGCTCGGCCACATCGAGAGCATGGACAACAATGCTCCATCTAAGAGGGTCTTCGAATCTGAGCCTCCTGGTTCGAGAAGGAGAGGAAGGAAGGAGGAATGGACCGAACCTCCGGTACACAGACCAAGTCATCGCGGACGCAAGGCAGCTTGGTCTTGATTACTGAAAGCAGCGTGCCCCAGCAGCTTGCCCAGGTTGCTTCCAGTCATCAAGACCAAGCTGTCTTGCGTCCTCGATGACCGTCAACGATGGAAGGCAGCGATATCCAAGGCTCAGACCCTCTGTGGGTCGTAGGCCTGTTAAGTAAGTAAGATGACAGATGTTCTCTGTCGCGAAATTATCAGACGACTGCGAGGAAAGCAGAGTGACATGAGCCTTCTCTTCGCCGACACTGAAGCGATGAGAAAATAGTCAAAAGAACACATCAGAAAACGAGTGCATAAGTCCTAGGCCCTTCCACTTGGACACAGTGGCCAAGCCAAGCACTACTCAAATCGATCATCGTTCGACAATCGACAGCCGCAAAAGGGGCTTCAAGTAGCGTTGGCTTGGCCACTGTGGCGTTTGAAAGATGAGTGAAAGGGCTTGCTTCAAAATTGCATAGGATTACCCTTACACGTATATTAAGCAGGAGCATGTAGGGGGTTTCATTCCGCACCACGATGTCGTTGCATGTGACCGATGAGACACAGGCAACGAGGTATGCTTTGTAAAAGAAAAATATGGTTACAGGCACCTCGTTACAGACGTCGTCGTCGACATTTAAAGCGCCATCTTCACACGACTTGTTCAAAAAAGAATCAGCAGCAAGTAGGAAAACCCTATGCAGCAACATATTCGGTGCTCGGACATAACGCCAAGCGACGTAAGGTCAACGACACAAGGCCAAATGCTAAGCGGCATGAGGTCAACGACATAAGGCCAAATTCTAGCATTTGCTCTTATGTCGTTGGCCAAATGCTGGAATTTGGTCTCATGTTGTGGCCAAATGCTGGAATTTGGTCTCATGTCGTTGGCCAAATTCTAGCATTTGGCCTTATGTCGTTGACTTTATGTCACTTGCCGTTATGTGACGGCACCCATATTAATTTCTGAAGACTTTTCAGTCAAAATATTTCCCAAAAAACATCCTCCATACGAAACCAATACCCAGCCGAGTGAACGTTGTCAATGAATCTGAAAAAGTGAGAATCAACAAGTAGAATACCATGGAGGAGAATCTTTATTTCTGATTACATACAATTTGTGGGTAATTTTGACTGGATCTGCATGCAAACTGGAACTGGATTGCGCTAAAAATGAATCAAAACGAATAAATGATGAATTACACGCATAATTCAGTTGGAAAAAAGACAAGAATTCGACGATGAAACAATGTGAAAGAGTGAGTCTCTGCAACAAAACACCACACAGCAGCTGCTGCATTTTTGCAGACATGCCTCTCAAAATGTTGTAGGAAAACACTTACCAAGTCAAATGTATGAAGCGACGTGTGAAAAGAAGACTTCTCGGTGAAAAAAATGTCCCTTAACACTCACCTTCGAGATAAATAAACAGCTGAATGAACGTTGAATGAAAGGCACGTTTGAACATGCCCCCTTGTAGACAAACCACCAAATTTAAGAGAAAAAACACAAAATACCTTCAATTTATTTGTGAATCAGCAAGGAATAGTGAGAATCAGCAACAAGAAACAAAAAACCAGCAGCAAACGTTTTGAATTTGAACACTTACCAGTCAAAATGTTTGCAAAAAGAAAAACTAAACACTCACCTTGTTGCACACACATTCTGTGGAAAAAGCAAAGACTGGAGCAGAAAAAGTTATGAAAAGAAATGAAGGACACATGTAACACAATATAATCAGTCGAAAAATATAAATATTTGTTGAGAATCAATAAAAAATCAAAAAATCTTACCAAAAATACTCACCAGCAGAGACTACCAAGCAGCAATGTACAATTCCCGCCAACACAGTCAATAATTTCGATCAACTGTCAAATATTCGAACAACAAATTTCACACATGCATATCAACATCGCTGGGTGGGCCAATCAGCGACATTTGATGAAACATGTTCGGTTTCGTTTACCTCACACAGCCAGGTGGCGAATATGTAGAGAGCAACACATTCGGAGATCGATGACAGAATGGCGGGCTGATGGGAAACATGTTCAGTTTCGTTTGCCTCACACTGAGTGTGTGAGAGCAACATTCGAAGATCGATGACAGAATGGCGGGCTGATGGGAAACATGTTCGGTTTTGTCTGCTTGACAATGTAGTCTGTCGAATATGTGAAGAGCAACATTCTGCTGGGAATCACGTTCGGTTTTGTCTGCCAGCTATTGAATATGCGAAGCAACATTTGAAGATCGATGGCAGAGTGGTTGGCTGATGGGAAACATGTTCGGTTTTGTCTGCCTGTCGAATTTGTGCAGAGCAACATTCGAAGATCTGTCATAGAATCGATTTTTCGAAGAATACATGCATAATCTTGTTTGACATTTGTAGTGTGTGTTTAAAATTGCGCGCGAATTAGTCTATTTTCACACCGTCTTGCAATTTCGGGGCGGAAAAAATATTTCGAAGCATTTTCCAATTTCCTGGAGTGGTGAGTATGTGTGGTAAGATTTTCTTTTGATATTTTTGATGAAAATTTATTTTTTTTCGCATTTTTCTTCAAATATTTCTCCATTTGTCTTGAAATTTTCCATCTTCGTCGCTGAATTTCTTTTGTTGCTGTGGTGTGTGCCTGGTAAAGCACTAGTTTCGTTTTCTTTTCAATGCAGATTCATTTTCTTTTCGCAACGGTTGGCTGGGTATGTGGCTTTGTAAGTATGTTCGTAAGTATGTCTTCCTTTATCACATCTGCTGACAAAATGTTGTCTTTCTACGATAAGCATGCGACCGCACCCGCTGACAAGATGACGACTGATCGAAAGAATGAGTCTACGATGGTGAGTCCTGGTGTTTTTCGTGATTCATTGGTAAGAAATACTCTCGAGCGGAATTTCCAGGCGTCACGTAAAGACGGCGTTTAGGTAGATGGGTGCCCTTGCTGACATAAAGAACATGTCAACGGCTCCATTGTGCCCAAGGACGGCGTTTGCATGAGTCGAAGAAGGCAGGAATGTCGGAGAGAGATCGTCTGATTTTCCAAAAGGTTGAGAGGAGATTGTTTGGAAAATACATCCCTTTTCAACTGCTTGGAAAATCATACGCTCTCTCTCCGACATTTTTGCCTTCCTTCGCCTTTGCAAACGCCGCTAACGTGTGTGCGTCGAAAGAGACTGCCAATTTGTGGGCAGTTCCTTCAAGGGGCCATTCCGTCCGTCTTTTTTTAACGATTCTTTGAATAAAACCATAAATTAATGAGAAAATAAAGCATGTCTCGTTGTTTTTCTCGTCAGAAAGCCGATTTTCCATTCAATCTCATGAAGGGTGGCAAACGAATGAAAGCAGTTTTATGCGAATTCAATTTTTAGTCGCTCAAGGCCATAAAACTTGCCGCCCCCTTGTCAAATGTCCCATCGATCGTGATTCCCCCGCACCTGATTTGTGCCGCCATTCGAACAATAATCCCCAAACCGATGACGCCAAGAAAGCAAATTACATTTTTAGCGCTGCAATAAATGTCCCCCCCCCCCCCAGTGGAACTTTAAAATTTGTAAATTCCCCACCCCCAACGAGTGTGTGTGATGACTTCGATTCCACTCGAAGCCAATACTTTCGAACAATAACTACTTTACGCTCATAAAAATCCCGAAAATTGTGTTTGAAAAAGTTGTTCGTTTGGAAAACTTTTGATATCTGATTTATGCTTCGTAATTTGGCACAGAAACTTTCGCCGAGTGGTAGTTGCAAGTCAAAAATTCCTGTTTTCCTTCCTCTTCCGATGTTAGCCGTCAAACGGGTGGCGGTGGAGGTTGAAAGAGATTTAATTCGAGTACAAGACAAACTCTTTTTTTTTCGTTCGTTCGTTCATTTATCTCGACTCGAGTCCGAGGGAGACTCGAAACCGCACAGCACAGCACAGCACCCATGAATATAAACTAAATGAAGTGTTAAGGGCTCTTAGCAATTGTTCCAGAATGTTTGCTTTGTCTCTGGACGATGAGGTGCGAGAGAGGGAGAGGGTGGCGAGAAACCACAAGACGGAGCAGAAGGCGTCCTTAATCTTGAGGCAGACGGGATGGGAAGAACATCGGTTAATGAGGTGCAAATGGACTATCCCTGAGATAAATTACAGAAGGCTACCGCTCGCCATCTTGGTCTTGGTCTGATTTCGAATCACTTTTCCGTCCTCCCTGGTGGTTGGTCATAAATAAAAAATGACGAATTGCCCAAAGACGTCGTCGCCGCTGCTGCTGGAAGCTGAAACAGTAGAGCTCAAGCCAACAACTTTATTATCCTAATCTCGTATACGCATTAGCACTTAAGTTTCATGGCGGGAGGGGGGTAGGTTATGGGCGAATCCTTTTTTTTTTTGCTTATTTATGAGTCGAGTTCTTTACTCTTTTAACTGGTTTATGGTGTTAACGCGGTTTTTTTTCACAGATCCTCGCCTTCAACTCCTCCTCCTCCTCGCCTTCCACTGAATGCTCTGCTAATCCGTCATCGCTGAGTGTTGGGGAAGAAGGAAAAAAAACCGGCACCCAGTCGGTGAATGAATTTGAAAAGAATTTTTCATTCGCACACACGAACTGCTGGAGGGGCGGCGGTTGGTGGGGCATAGTTGGTGTATGTGTGGAGGGTCCTTTTCGACGGGTGTTTTATGCTTTTAATTGAAAGGATGAAGTGGAAATATATTGAATGGCGGAGGGGTGTAGCACTTTTGTGTGTTGCACGAGGGTGTAATTAGTGAGCAAACAAGGTGACACCAGTTTGAGTGGAGAGGGGTGAGGGGGGTGGATTCAGAGAGTGAGAGACACCACAGTTGTGTTGGCAAATAACTGAAGAGCTCATTACTTCATTATTTCTAATTACGGTCGACTTTGCGGCGGGAAGGTGGTGTTCCATGTGAGGGGTGCTTGTGTAGGCCTTGTTGCATGTCGGTGATTTGAAATTAGGGCCGCAAATGAGTTTATGAATTAATTGAGAGCGAATGGTCGCCACAAGGGGGGGAGGGGCACGGGAGAGGGCTTGAGGGTTGAGTGGATTAAGTCGGTCTGAGAGTGGACAAAGTTCTTCTTTGACCTCGACACTGTGAGAGCAGTCGGGGCTGGTGGGAGATGGAGGCTGGACAGGGAAGTTTGTTTGGGGGTGGCGACGTTTGCAAATGTTCCATCAAAGTGGAGCTGGAGGATGTCAAAATCGTGTCGAAATGAGGTGTGAGTTCAGGAGCTTAAGACGATGGAGAAGAAGGACGTCACAATCGCGGAATAAGTCGTGATTTCAAGAGCTTCAGACGAAGGAGAAGAGGGTCCATCAAAGTGAAGCAGGAGGGCGTCAAAATCGTGTCGGAATGAGGTGCAAGTTCAGAAGATTAAGACGAAGGAAAATAAGCTCCATCGAAGTGGATCAGGGGAAATGTTTGTTCCATCAAAGGGTTCAAATGCTCCATCCAAGTGGATCAGAAGGACATCACAATCATGTGGGAATAAGGCGTGGCTTCAAGAGCTCAAGACGAATCAGAAGAACGTCCTTCAAAGTGAAGCAGGAGGACGTCAAAATCGTGTAGGAATAAGGTGCGAGTTCAGGAGCTTAAGACTAAGCAGAAGAAGGTTCATCAAAGTGGAGCAGGACGTCAAAATCGTGTTGGAATGAGGCGTGTGTTCAAAGCTTAATACGAAGGAGAAGAACGTCCATTAACGTAGCTCGGAATTACGTCAAGAGAAGGTCGAAAAAAGGCCTGATTTCAAGAGTCTGAGACGAAGGTTGCTGTGAAGCTAGACTCAGGTCCATCTCGGACAGACGAAAGAGATGAAAGTACATCAAAGTGGGTCAGAAGGACGTCACAATCGCGGAATAAGTCGTGATTTCAAGAGCTTCAGACGAAGGAGAAGAACGTCCATTAACGTTGCTCGGAATTTTGTCAAGAAAGGCATGATTTCAAGAGCTTCAGACGAAGGAGAAGAACGTCCATTAACGTTGCTCGGAATTGTGTCAAGAGAAGTTCGAAAAAAGGCATGATTTCAAGAGCTTAAGACAAAAGAGAAGAAGTTCTCGTCGACAATCGACTCAAACTCTTCATCAAGGGCAGCATGTTTGAGAGTACACAGCCAACTGGTCAAAACTTGTCGAAAAACTGGTCAAACTCATTCAAAAACTGGTCGAGAACTCTCATCAAATCTCCGCACCATTAACTGCCCCTCAACTCCCAAGCCAATTTCGCAAAAAAAACACCTCGTGTCCGTTACCTCGTATACCCTGCACGATCGCACGCCCACCTCACGGCGTCGAGGATCCGTTTGTCGCACGCAGTGATAGTCAAGCTAAGTTCCAGTGCAGAACCCAAGTCACTCTCTCTCGTCCGCAAGATCACAGAGAAGCGCAACAACAAACACAATTTTTTTTTTTCAATTTTTTCAATTTTATCGTGTGGTTACTTTAACTTTTCTATTTTTTCCCCCCTCATCGACTACTTCTTGCTCGTAATTCATTCTTGTGTCTCTTTCTTTGACTTAACTTCGTTCGAAATTTATATTTTTTTTCTTGGGAAGAGAGTAACCAGCTCGCCGGTGCGTTCTCTTGTTCCCACCCCCTCCCGAATTTTATCCAAACTCTAA
This sequence comes from Myathropa florea, assembly GCA_930367185.1. NCBI lineage: Eukaryota > Metazoa > Arthropoda > Insecta > Diptera > Syrphidae > Myathropa > Myathropa florea. The sequence continues at coordinate 2,241,139 of OV884005.1, read as the reverse complement.
CCATTAAATATTTTGTTTGTCGCGTGTGTTTTCTGTAAACGACTGTACATGACGGAATAATTTTTGTGAAACAAGCAAAAATTTTGTAACTCAAACCCCCTGGTGGCTGTGGCGGAGCTTTCCCTTAGATTTATTTTTTTTTTTTTTTTGCATGAAACGACTTTGAGTGGAATTGACGCACACGGACTTTGAAGGTATGTGTTGTACGTTATTCTGTGAGATCACATGTTTTTGGTAACCTAACCTCGGCTGGGGATCGCTCCCTCATCCAGTTGTCCCTTTCTGATCGTGTCCACATTCGATGCAATGCTTGGCAACAATGTTGCCAGCAACACAAACAGAAAACTGGTCACTGACCTGTTTTGACTGGATGAGAGTATTGAGGAAATTTGCATGTCGTTTGGCGTTTGTCTAGCCCGCTAAACGCGAGGTCATTGATCTCGGGCGATCCGTTAGGGGGATACAGTTCCGTGAGATCGAGGGGCTTTCAGTTGCATTTGAAGTGTAAAACAAGACGGACGGAGATTATCTAGTATAATTGACGACGAGTCTAAGTTTTTTTTGAGAAGAAAAAGTCGTTTTTTTCCCAGTGAATCCTGCACAAATTCTCAACGGATTGAAAGTGATCATTCGTTTTTTTTTCTTTTATTTTGACTTTGTGGAGGAAAGGAACCCAGTCTCCACAGAGTGCAGAGGAGGAGGACGACAGACTCACATTTTACGAGCGAATAAGCAAAAGAACAGGTCAGTGATGGGTTATTCGCAAAGAATTCTAGAATTCTACGTTCTGGGCTTGCTCCTTGGGGCGAACGAGTCCTGCCGATGCCTTGGACAGCATGGGGGAGGATTTTGGTGGGTTGGGGACATGTTTAGGTTTGAGATTTAAGCAAAATGGTGTGGTTGAGGGGGACAAGTATGGTTGTCTCTCTCTAGGGTTTTGTTCCTACGTGCAGGTGGTGTAATTGAGGAGGACGAGTGTAGTTCTCTCTCTCTAGGGTTCTGTTCTTTAGCGCGCTCATTTGTTTTGCAATTCAAACGGAATCCCGGGACGGTTCTCGACGCAAATTTGTGCAGCTGGAGAATGGATGAATTCATTGGATTGGTGGACTATTGTTTTAAGGATCAATTCGTATCGTTTTTGAGCGACTTTCAGAGGAATTTGTTTCTAAGTTCGCGGGCTCAGATTTAGAGTAGGGATCCATGTTGTAACTGAATTCCATTTCAACCTCTACACCAACTCTTTTCTTGCGAACTTTCTTTCGGGCATCTTTCGAGTCTCAAAACCGGGACCCATCCCGAAATCAGAAGCAGGCCGATGCAAGAAGACTGTCGGCATCTTTCGTGTCTCAAAACTGTGTCCCATCCTCAACTAGAAGCGTGCGTAGGCGAAAAGTCTTCCAACGTCCTTGATCCAAAACATTTCCTCTTCCCCTTCTCAACCGACAATGTCCCCTGGTCAAAATCTCGTTGAAATCCTGGACTTTCCCCATCCCCCATTCATCAATCACGTTCACTTCTAATTAATCGTTGCTTTCCCCCTCAAGACATAAACGAATCAAAACCACCAATCAACCAAACAGACCCATCACCCCCACAACAACCCCTTCGTACACACCGCGCAGAGAGGCCACCAAAACAGACTCAGTTTTCTAAACCAGGATCAATCGAGACAACATACAAGACACATCCTGTCAAGATGATGGCTTCATGTTCGCAGTTCAGCAAGCTGCTGTATGCATCGGCCGCGTCGATAGGCGTCCCCAGCGAGACCCCCAGCGAGATATCATCGGCGGACAGTGACTGGAGTGACATACGGGCGATTGCCGTCAAGCTAGGCGTGGCCAATCCGGATGACTTGCACACGGAACGCTTCAAGGTGGACCGGCATAAGCTGGAGAACATGATTAAAGGTACGTAACCCCCTCACGTGTGCCCTCCTGGACTCACCCCTCATCCTCACATTTCAGTGGAGAGCAGTGTGGAAGGAATGAATAGCGCCGAGTATTTTTTTGAGAGCGTAAGGACCCCCACCCCCCCACTCCAGCGCAACGAACACTCATCTGAATCAGCTTTCTCTCCCTCTCTCTCGTAGGTTATGAAGACCACCGACACTTACATCAGCTGGCCGTGCAGACTGAAAATCGGAGCCAAGAGCAAGAAGGGTGAGATTTCAGGGAATTCCCGCCGCAGAAAAACACCCAGAGTCCGAATTGAAATACGTTCTCCCTTTTTTTCGCTTCAGATCCCCATGTGCGCATAGTTGGCAAGCCGGACGATGTATCGCAGGCAAAGGAACGAATCCTTGCGAGCCTTGATTCGAGGGTATGCCACAAAGATCTTAATTCACTCCTGCCGGCGGAGAGGACTTCATTTTGAGTTTGGTTTCACTGTTTTTCCAGGGCTCCCGGGTCATCATGAAAATGGACGTCTCGTACACCGATCACTCGTACATCATTGGACGGGGTGGCAACAATATCAAGCACATTATGGAGGACACGGCCACCCATATACACTTTCCCGATTCGAATCGATCGAATCCGACTGAGAAAAGTAACCAGGTGTCGCTGTGTGGCAGCCTTGAGGGGGTGGAGCGGGCACGGGCTCTGGTGCGTTTGTCAACGCCGCTGCTGATGTCGTTCGAGTTGCCGATCAGAGCTGAGGGGGAGCCGATTCCCGACCGGGACACGCCCTACATCAAGGAAGTCGAGATCAAGTTCAATGTTCAGGTGAGATCACCCTCCCTCCGCCCACGATTTCCCCCTTGACTCATGGAAGCCGATTCGCAGGTCATCTTCTCGTCTCGACCAAAGCTGCATTCGTCCCTTGTGCTGGTGAAGGGCTCTGAGAAGGACGCCGAGAAGGTGCAGGAGGCCACCCAGCTCCTGATCAACTGCACGTGCGGCAAGCATGCGGTAAGTGCTCCTCTGTACCCAGATTCAGTCTGCACACGAGTTTCCCCGTTTCAGGCCGACATGCTGGTCCAGATGCAACTGGAGATCTCCCCGCAGCACCACGAGATCGTCAAGGGGAAGAACAACGCCAACCTGGTGACGATCATGGAACGCACCAAGACCGAGGTTCGTCTCCACTGAATGTCTCGCGTGTGTGTGTCCGTCCGTCTGTGTTCCCCTCACTCCCACGCTCTAACCCCTTCACTCCCCCAGATAAGGTTCCCCGAACTGTGTGACGCAAACGTGAAGCCAATCAGGCGCTCCCAAGTGGTCATCACTGGAACGATTGCCGGTGTTTACCGGGCCAGACAGCAATTGGTGGTAAGTCAACCAACCCCTGGCTCTATCCCCTCACCACATTCATCATCGTCTCCCGCAGGGAAATCTACCGATCGCACTCATTTTTGACTTTCCCGACAATCAAAGCGATTCCACGGAGATCGTGAGCCTCAGCACCAAGTACGGCGTCTTTATATCTCTGCGCCAGAAGCAGCGCCAGAACTCAATGGCTGTCGTCATCAAGGGCGTTGAGAAATTCATTGGTACGTCCCATCCCCCGCTCATCACCCTTTTTTGCTGACACGTCAAAATTTCAGATAAGATCTACGAAGCCCGTCATCACATCCTTCGTCTGAAGACTCCGCTCATCAAGCCGGAGATCCCGTCGCTCTACTTCTCACCCAAGGACCAGGAGCTGGAGACGGCCTACCGCCGAACACTGACATCGCTCTTGGCCAGCTACCCGGACAGCCCCCTGACACCGACTATCGCCAAGGCAACATCGACTCTCTCCCCAACGAATGCGAACGCCTTCAAAAACAACAACAACAACAACAACAACAACAACAACAACAATGCTCATACTCAAAATATGAACGCATACGCGAGTAAATTCCAAACCACCACCACCACCCCACCGGGGATGTGTGCTCCAACTCAGAGGCTCCTCAAGGCTCACAACAATAGCTTCCATCGCAATCAACCGAATACGAACAATAACTACTTACAAGTGGCGCCCTCTACACCATTGACAAATATCTCACCGCGGAGTAGCAACGGCGGCAATGCACGAGGCACCGGCACCGCCAACGCGAGCACCGTCGCCAACAACACGAACAGTCACAATACGAGCGGATATCAGAGCTTTAGTAGCAGTACTACTTCATTGGAGCAGGCCTATCCGCCGTACAGTGGCCAAGGTGGTCACGGGCACTCTCAGTATTCACCGGACTCGACGTACAGCAGCGAGGCTGGTTGCCGTGTCGGACGACGTTCTAGCGACGGGGTTCTGTTGGGACTTGGGGGCGCAGGAGGAGGAACGGCCGCAGGACTTGGAGCGGGAGGCGATAGTTATCGCAATCAACACTTTGACTTAATGGTGAGTTGAGGGCGGATGTCAAACTTTCTGTCAGACTATCTGTCAAAACTGTCGAACTGTCAAACTGTCTTGCTGTAAAAACGGCCAAACTGTCAAACTGACAACAATTACTACGCTGTCAATCTGTCACGCTGTCAAATTGTCGAACTGCCAAACTATCAAGCTGTCAATCTATCGAACTGTCAAGCTGCCGAACTGTCAAAGTGTTGAACTATCCAAATTGTTGAACTTTCGTATTGTCAAGCTGTCAAACTGTCAAAAGTGTAAAATTGTCAAAATTGTCGAACTGTCTTACTGTCAAACTGTCGAACCGTCACACTGTCATTCTGCCACATTGTCAAACTGTCGAACTGTAAAAACGGTCAAACCGTAAAACTGTCAAAATTGTCAAACTGTAGAACTGTCAAACTGTCAATCTGTCGCATTGTCAAACTGTCAAATGGTTGAACTGTTAAGCTGTCATACTGGCAAATTGTCAAACTGTCAAACGATTGAACTGTTAAGCTGTCATACTGGCAAATTGTCAAACTGTCACACTGTCATTCTGCCACATTGTCAAACTGTCGAACTGTCAAAACTGTCAAAACTGTCGAACTGTCAAACTGTCGAACTTGACTTAAGGGTGAGTTGAGGGCGTCCGTAGAACTGTCAAATTATCAAACTGTCTCACTGTCAATCTGTCAATCTGTCAAACTCTCAAAATGGTCAAATTGTCAAACTCTCAAAACTGTCAAACTGTCAAAACGACTAATCTGTCAAGACTGTCAAAGTATCTTATTGTCAAACTGTCAAGCTGTCAAACTATCGAACTGCCAAACTGTCAAACTCCGCATTGATCTCCTTCCAGCAGCAACGTGCTTTTGACTTTGACATGAAGCGTGTCATCGGTTTTAAGGCCATGGAACGTGCTCCGATCAGCGGTGAGCTACGCACACCGAACGCCAACTGGATTGGCCTGGCGCTCAGTCGCACTTCACCGGCACCATTGGAAACGGTTGACGACATTGCATGGAATCGCAATAGTGGATGTGGTGCAGCACCGGGTGGAGGTGGCGGCGGCGCCACCGCCGGCGGCGGAGGAGACACAAACCCAAGCAACGCGGGCAACACTGCCGGAGGCGGTAATGCCGCACCCGCAGCTGCCGCTGCCGCCGCCGGCATAGCAATCTCACCGTACTGCTTGGGAGCAACGACCGGTATCGTTGATTCGACACCGCTGAACCGCCGCATAGCGATGTCCCAGCATAAGGACATTCATTCCCTATTCACCACTCTTGGATTGGAACATTACATAAGTAAGCACAGAGCACCCCTGTCAAGGACGCGCCACTCACGGTCTCTTCCTTTGCAGAAACATTCGTTTTGAACGAAATCGACTTGGAAATGTTCACGACACTGACCGAAGACGACCTTATTCAGATGGGCATCACGGCGTTTGGCGCACGCAAGAAACTGCTCGTCGCCATCCACACGATGCAGGCCAACGAGGTTGCCGCGTTCTGCATGCCGACCTCGTCGAACTCATCGCCGCGTTTCTCCGGCTCAGCAGCGCCCGGCGCCGAGCGGCGCACCTCGAACGGATGGTAGACGCGTTAGCAGTGCTTCATCCTGCCGCGGGACTGGGCCGGTGGGACCATGCATGAAATTCGGTGCCAGCCGGCCGCCAGCTCCCGCCCCCTCCTCTTTTCTTTTCACTTTTACACATACAATCTATAATTTTTTTTCTCTCTCTCTTAGTTCATAAGTTTGCATGCTCTTGTGTTCATTTATCACTTACACTCACACTCAGAAACAATTCGAAGGACTCTCGTGGCGCAGCCTCGCAGACGGAGACACCCCGCCGAAAAGTGTTTGTCGACGCTAAGACAGAGCCAAGTTGGTCCTTAACTTTTTATTATACTCTCAACGAAACTATATACTTTTGTAATTAAAAAAAAAAAATAGAATAAAATTGTGAATATCTTGGAAAAGGAAGATGAAGACGACGGGGATTTGTGGTGTCAATTAGGAAGCAATTAACCCAGTTCTGGGCGCATATGCTGCCACACACCGGGAAGTGATTTAGATGCATGCACGCGACTTAGGGCTGCGCGCAGATTCATTTCCATATGAATCGGTCCCTGCCGGCGACAAGTGCACACTTGGGGGGGGGGAAGGTGAACACGGCACATCTGAGGGCGTCCTCTTCTGCGGGCCGTGTCTCATATTTTCCAGAAGACGCAGAGGGCTGTTAACTGAGTGGAAACGGTGATTATTGTAAATCATCTGGAAACTGTGCACACTTTTGTCGCGACAGATACTTGTGGTTCTTGGGGGATTTTCTTCCCGTTTTTTTCCCCGTTCATCTGCCAGGCTGACATGAGACGGGCGGGCGTGAGGAGGAGTGAAATGTGGTTATGTTCGGGAATGAATTTGAAAGTCAATGTGTGGGGGGTGCGGATGCATCGGATTAGATTCGCATGGTTAAGGTTCCATTAAACAAATTGCTTTCGGGAATTGCTTGGAGCGGCGTCTCTGAGGTTTTCGAATATCTTGACGGTGCGAGTGATCGTCGTGGGAGAGATTTTCAAGCTTTACCCAGATTCTTAGGAATTGGATTGCTGCTCCATCAAATAGGGTCTGTAGCGAGGGCCTATCAGGACCCCAGGCGGGAGCTTCGAAGGGCAAGTAGAGCGTTGGGTGGGGAGTCCTGGTTGTCATTGGAATATTGGTGTCAAGGAGGTAACTGATTGCTCGATAGCGGGAGGGTGACAAAAATCTCAAGGAAATGAGGGTCTTTCGGTGGATTTGTGTCGAGGCTGTGATGAAGGATAACACTTGTGACAGGAAGAAGGGGCTGTGAGCTTGTGGTGAAGATAACTCTGTGGTGACTGTGGAGACTTCCTCATCCTGTTCTCATTTATGACCTATTTAGACTGATACAAGCAGGGGCAGTTGAAGAATAGCGTGCGAAACACATGGAAACTCAAACAGTTGTCACTGCGTATGGGCCAGGAAAGGATATCACACAAGTCGCCTCCAAATTACCAACCAGGGCATTGCCTTATCGATATCGAAACTTATTACGCTTCTTCAATCAATTTCCTTTCTATTCTGACATCCCTCGTCCTTCAATTCGTCAGAAAACACCATGTCCTCCACGATCATGCGACAAAGTAGGATGCTCCGAACTTTGCTCCTCAAAAACTAACCACGCCACTTCCGCTACAAAATTTTAACTTATTTCGCTTCTACATTTAATTTCCTATTTATTCCGTTGTCCCTCATCTTTCAATTCGTCTTAGATCCTGAGAAATTTGTTTTGAAAAACGTCATGTTCTCCAAGATCATGCGAAAACTGATGCTGCTCGGAACGTTGCCTCGAAAAACTCAACCACAGAACTCCTGTTAACAAATCGTACCTTATTCCGCTTCTCCAAGCAATTTCCAATCCATTCTGATACCACATATCTTTCAAATCGTCCTAGATCCGGAGAAATTCGTTTCAGAAAACATGATGTCCTTCAAAATCGTGCGAAAATGAAGGATGGTAATTCCCCATGTATCCTGATATCCCCGATCCTTCAGTTCGTCCTAGTTATCGAGAAATTTGCTTCAGAAAACACCATGTCCTCCCAGATCTTGCGAAAACGGAGGATGCTCCGAAATGTTCTTCCAAAAATCCAACTATGTCACTCCCGTTAACAAATCCTACCTCAATTCGCATCTTCAAACAATTTCCTATCTATCCAGATAACCCGCATCCTTCAATTCGTCCTAGATCCTGAGAAATTCGTTTCAGAAAACACGATGTCCTTCAAAATCATGCGAAATTGGAGGTTGCTCCGAAATTTGCCTCCCAAAAATCAACCACAGCACTCCCGTTCAAAAATCTTAACTCATTACGCATCTACATAAAATTTCCTTTCCATCCTGATATCTCGCATCCTTCAATTCGTCCTAGATCCTGAGAAATTCGTTTCAGAAAACGTCACATCCTCCAAGATCATGCGAAAACGGAGGTTGGTCCGAACTTTGCCTTCAAAAAAACAACCACAGCACTCCCGTCCAAAAATCTTGACTCATTTCGCTTCTACATGAAATTCTCTTTCCAAAATGGTATCTCGCGTCCCTCAATTCGTCCTAGATCCTGAGATATTCGATTCACAAAATTTTATAATCCTCAAATCGACTTCGGCGAAAACACGTTTATTTTCAGCAAAAAAATGCGACCCAGTTGTGTTATGAGTTTACTGCATTTTTTCGTGTGAACCATGTCATTTTTTCAAAAGTCGATTTTCTTTGAAATTCGACCCAAATTTTGGTGGGAATGGATGGGGCTGAGTGTGGATATGATAAATAAAGGGAATTGCATCAAAAATTTCATCGGAAATCCTTGAAAATTCGAGAAAATTGAATTTTTCATTTTTCATGACGTCACTGCTGAATTCATTGAAAGTGTGGGAAACACAAGAGTTGTTGCACGTCTGGCAATGCTTGCTTTGGATGCAAATTGAGTGTATTATGGGGGGGAATGTTTTTCATGATTTTATGAGAGAAATTCAAAGGAAAAAGATGTTTAGTGCGTGTTTGAGTTGTTTTTGGATGGATTCCGTGGATTTTCTGTGGGAAAACTGAAGAATTTGAGTGTTTTTCGATGAAAATGAAGGTGGGCTAGTTGGCTATCAAACTAGGGAGTTACCAGGTTGGCCTTTTGATGGGGGAAATGTCGATGTTTGTTATAAGTTCGTTTTAAAATAAATATAATAAAATAAAAATCGTCACAAATTTGATGTACAGTCAAAATCGGTTATAACGACCTTCAAGGGACTGACGAATTTGGTCGTACTAAGCGATATGTCGTTGTAAACGATTTACTATGCTGCTGGATTACATATAATAGAGCCCAAGAGGGGCCTAAGAATTTTGTCGTTATAACCGATGTCGTTGTAAGCGATTTTGACTGTAATTGAATTGATGTTTGTAATTTTTACTGTAAAATCTTGAGGATTGAATAGTTTCTCACTGAGGAGGCCGACGAAGCATTTAAGGACACTCATTGGGCTTTATTTCACAAGCCATCCGTCGAGACCGAGGAAAGGTGTTCTGTTTCTACGATAAGAATGCGAGTAAAGGGGTTATGTCCATCCTTGGCATCACCACATTTTATTTATTGATTTTAATCTCTGTACACTGCTTCCAAATGCGATGAAGAATCGCCTTTTTCGTCGAGATTTTAAAGGACACCAAGAGAATCATGAAACTGTTCATCTGGAAATCCAGACTCAAACGCATCTGCCTCCTAAATTGACTCCCCCAAGTCCCCGTACGACATCAGTCATCCCGGCGCTCTTGCGACAATCAGTTTCAACAAGTTTATTTCATTTGACACTCACCACTCACCACTCGCCGCCGTCAACCTTCAACGACTTCCCCCCGTCGACATCAGTCATTTTATTTGATGAGCGGTTATGTCTGTTCACTTCATCCCGAGCAATCACCTGTCGCCACTACACTTTCTTGTGTGTCCCCTCGATTTCCGCCTCATCGCACTTGCTGATGCTGGATAAGCAAAAACTCAAGGAGAAAGCAGCAAAAAATGAAATTCCTTCAAAGGAAATCATCGAATGAAATGTTGTTAATGCAATGACGGCAACTTCTGCAAACACAGACTGAGAGAGAGTGAGGGGAAAAAAGCTGGCTAAATGGATTTTCATTCATTTAAAAGAACATTTTCCTCAATTTGTCGGAAAGGAAAACCAATTGATTATGATTTAACAGACCGACAACTGCTGTCGCCCGGCGGAGCGCGTTTAAGGACACTCATTTGGTCTTTAATTCACAAGCCATCCGTCGAGGAAAGGGTTCCTACGATAAGCATGCGACCGCACCATCGAGTGAAGGGGTTGTGCCTGCAACTTGTCCAGCCTTGGCATCGAAAAATTAATAAGTGCCCCCGATTGTTTGGCACTAAAATCTGGAAGGACAAGGGTTTGCTCCGCTGGCTAAGGGTGATCCGCCGACAACGACGACGACGAGGAGGACGACGTCCGTGGCAAATTGTCTTACTCTCAGATGGCATTCCGATCACGTACGCGGTGCTCGCATGGCTCTCTTCAGATAGGCACGGGTCTGTGTCAGGGCCAGTCGTGGGAAACCAATATGGCCTCGTATGATGGAATTTAATTTTGCCTAAGTGTTATCCTTTTTATTTTTGTCATGTGGTCGCTGAGATTAAATTATGTTTTTGGACCATTGTTTCAAGTTGTTTCTAACTGAATTTTCATGCACGATACACACACGCAAGGACATTGAGTGGAGGAGGAGGTGGGGGAGGGGAAGAGGATGAGGAGGAGGATGAAGAAAAATCTCGGGCGAGACTGGAGATTATTGAATTTGAACGCTTATTTGATTTACTTTTTGTGTTTGTGAGGGGCTGAGACTGGGAAATGAGCATCCGTGCGACCTTTGGGTTGCCTTGAGGTCCTTGAGAGGCTGAGTGTGTTCTGAGGGAGATTTTTGGTGGTTGCCGCGAAGGGTTCAGTCTGGGAAGTGTCAAAAAACATGCGGAATACAACCCAACCTTGGCAAGGACCTAAGTGAGACGTGGCTTCCGTCCGTCTACCCACATTCCTACCTACCCAACCATGGACTTCGTCTCCGAAGGAAGGACTTTCAAGAAACCGAAGGTAAACGACAACACTGAGGGAGGTTTTTGGTGGTTGCCACGAAGGATTCAGTCTGGGAAGTGTGACAACACGCGGAATACAACCCAACCAAGGACTTGGTCATCAGAGGAAGGACTTTTCAGCAAACCGAAGGTAAAAGACCCCACCTGCTGCCTACCAATTCAACTGACAGAAGAAGTGTATCAAGTATCCTCTCACTGTCATCACCGCTGTCAAATCTTAAAGAGACCAACTTGTCCCTCAGCAGCATCTGCCCGAATCCCCCTCCACCAGACCCAGTGACAACATTATTTTGACTCCATTCATTGTTCCCCCCCTTGCCATTGCTCCCCTGTGCACTCAGCAAATCCAAAATTTATGATACTCCCTCGAAATTAGGTTGACACTTCTGGCAGACTGCAAGCCCTGAACCATTTTATGCCACTCCCTAACCAGTGGGCTACACCAAACCCAAGGACATGACTACCATGTTAGCATCTCGTTCAAAATTATATGAAAATCATATGCATTCCCCTCCCCCCTCCCTCAGCCCATTCAACGAGAGAATGAGGGACAGGAAACTCAACTCTTCATGATTTAGATGCCTTGCAGTAATAATTTGTGTCCTTCTGCTGTCTCCTTCAGTGGTAATGTCATTGCTGATAATCCATCGAGGAGCAGGCGAAAAAATACAAGAAAATATGACTTGATGCAGGGGATCCAAGGGATGCACAGAGTTCCATGGGAAAAATTTAATTATTTGTCATAATACCCCAGAAACCGAAGAAGAGGGGAGGGGGGTGGGGGGGGGTTGATTACATTCAAAAACGAGGCGACAGCAAAGGGAGGAAGTGAAATTCATGAGCACAATGACTTTGGCCGGCACATCGTAAGGAATGCGGATGTCCTAGTTAGTTACTCCACTCTGGTGATGGTGCCAAGCACGATGATAAATCGGAACTGAGCAGCGTTCACTCCCCAGCTGCATTTGAGGCACTTTGCCAATATCTTAATTTGCTAAATGACTGGAAAGATACATAGATTCATGCACAGCAACAGGATCCTCAAGTGAATCGCCTTGAGGGTGATTGTACACACAGCGTCTCCATGGTTACATCGTTTGTCGGCACTGCAGTGAAAGAGAGTTCAACTTAATGAAAGGGCACTCCGAACTTCACTTAACACCTTCAATAAACAGTCAACTGGTAATGGTTGCCGCTGATGATGGAGATCTACCTACCTCCGCTGAAAATACGAAAAAAAGGGTTCACACTTTCTTTTTATTCACTCCTTCACTTTCACACCATACATTTCCGGTTTGGCCCTTGTGCATAAATTATGACACTAATTAACACGCGAGAGGTACACTCGCTGCTTGCTACTCAGCCGAGAGGGGGGGGGGGGGGGGAAAGAGTCGAGTTGAAAGGGGGAAAGATGGTTAATGAACCTTCTTCTTCGCCCACCGAAATGGGGAAGTTTGAAAGGCAACTAATTTTTTTACGACCAATAAAAGTTTGACTTGATGTAGAATATTTCATTTTATACTGATTAATCTGTAATCCCTTTTAATTAGCGAAATGGATTTATTACACCGGGTTAGAGGGTGACAGAGGGTCCCGTGAATGTCTCAAGCAGATGCCTGGGGGACAGAAGGTCAGCGTTGTTATCGCTTTTTGACACTGATTTGAAAGTGCAATTTGATTGGGACGAGATTGGCCGTGAAAACAGTAAACTTTGCACCCAGGGGGCAGTCTTGAAGTTCCTGGCTAGAGAAGAGTTGCAAGAACCGCCAGAAATTGGGAAGATTATTCATCTTCTCGAGGTCATCACTCTCAACCCGTCTAAATGACTTTTTTAAGTGATTCCACCACGACTTGCCAGTCCTTCTCGCCTCCAGTCCTTCTTGCCTCCAATCCTCGCCTCCAGTCCTTCTCGCCTCCAATCTTCGTCTCCAGTCCTTCTCGCCTCCCGACCAAACAGTCTTCATCTTGTCTTCCTTGACCATGTCTTGTCGGTCAAAAGCAGTGCCCTCCCTCTCAGTTCAAATGCGAGAACTCCATAACTCACTTGCAAAATTCCTCCACCGAAGACACAAACCATTCGATGAAATACTCAACACTAAACACAAATTTCCCTCCGAATCGACAAAAATATCCCACATCACTCGCATCCTGCCGCCACACAGCCCCATTAACCCAAAAATTAGCTAACAAACTTCCATGCAATCAGACATCCACACCAATTCACCAAATACGTGATTCCTGCACCGCCGCCGCCATCGTCAACCGATTATTACCTACCCCAACGTGAATACACTTAATCCGGTGATCTGGATTCAGGATACACGGGAAATTATCCACACACCTGATGAGGTGGGCATTCCACAGCAATCCACCACAGATATTCACCACGACTGCATCTCCACGCAGACTCACCACCCCGGGAGGGGTTGTATACCAGTTTTACCCCTCCTCTACCCCTCATTGCCACCTGTTGGAGTGTTGCCAGCGGGGTGAATGAAACATATGACAGGAAAAGATAACACCGTGGTGAGTTGCTGCCAATCGTGGTGAATTCATTTGAATCCTTTGTCCTGCGGCCGCATGGGTATGCGCTTCATGTCCCGATGCCTTCAGTTCGAATATCATTGTCCTGCCGATTGGTTGAGAATCGAAATCGCAGTCGGAATCGTCTCTAACGGTCGTCGCTCGGTTGCCAGTCGTCCTTCAGACTCCGTTGGGAATTAATTCTCGCGCGGTGTTGGTGATTGTGATTGTGTTCGGTTTTGGAATGGAATAAAAAAAAATCAAACAAGTGCCACTTAGTGTTTAGTTTCACCCAATCAAAGGATATTCCATTGCGAGGCCCATAAACGCTTAGCTCAAGTTTCCTAGGATAACGACGTCGAAACGATGTAACGATCTGATACGACACGATGGTTCTTCCCTTCGTCTTTGCGATATCCATTCATGTCCTGCTTAACATGCTCTCACACACATTAGCACGTGTAAGAGTGCGGTGTATTGCATAAAATATTCAATCGTTTGAATATTTTATAAAATCACACACACACACACCCACACACCCAGGACATGGGGGCGAACTCGGTACTTGTATGCACGACACCGAGAGGTACGATGCCCGGTAGTTACATCTCCTCTTGCATGTCGGTCACATACGGAATTTCCTGGCAACAACATATCAGGATATGAACCACAAAGGTTCACGTCTCCTCCTGTGCACCCCTGGCTCTCCTGTTCCGCCACCTTGGATGTCTACGTTATCACGTAAATGTATTTGAGAAAAATTCAAAATTTAATAGTTGAACCGAAAGAGTGTGGGTGATGTGATGTTGTTTATGTTGTTTATGGGAAAACAGACGATGGGACTGGGTATCCTTCGGGGAAGTGCATGGTTTAGTTTTTGATGTGAGTCCATCATCAGGACGTGAAATCCTGTGTGAGGAGTGTGACGAGGATATGCAGGAAAATTACTTTTAAGATCACAGTGAAGATTTGGGGGTAAATTTAAAAGGGGTTCCTCAGGAGAGGCATATTGGTCCCTTTTTCTTTTTTTGGAGGATTTTTGAAACACTGCAGAAGCACTGAGGCTGGTCCATTGTACTGCCAGGTAGCAACCTACTCCAGTGCCGTTAATTTGATCCCAACGGCAAATGGTGACTGGACAAGATGTGATTTAACTGGGATTCGAACCTGGGACCCGTCTAAATTGGGACAGGCACTTGACTAACTTGCTTCAGTTCATCATTTTTTTAGCTTCAGGAAAGAATTCTTGTTTGATTGCGAAACCAATCAATGTACAGATTTTGTAAATTGTAAGGAGTTCCACAGGAGAGGCAGATTAGTCCCTTACTCTTAGTTCATCATTTTTGTGGCTTCAAAACAGAGATCTTGTTTGATTGCGAAACCAATAACTGGACAGATTTTGAAAATTGTAAGGAGTTCCTCAGGAGAGGCAGGTTGGTCCCCTAATTTATGGTTCAACATTTTTATAGCTTCATGAAAGAAATCTTGCTTGATTCCGACACCAGTTACTGTACAGATTTTGGGAAAATACTCACAGTACCCTGCCTCTTCGTCCTGGCCACTTAAAAATGCATACAATTCCCCAGCCAGGAAGCCAGCCAAAAAGGATCAAGCCGCATCAGAGAAACCACTTCCGAAACCGAAAGGTGTCTCATCCAACATTTTTCCTGCCCACACTCAATTTACCGAGTGGCGTATCAAGCCCCTTTACAATTTCGGATTCTTGCATCTCCCACCCAAAGAGACAGAATAATCCACTTCCAATTCATCCTTGCACCATAATCGATTTGGCCTCTTTACAGGCACTCTATCTCTCCATTTCTCTAGCTTCTTGACGGATTTTACGATTCAGTAGTCTCAAAAATAGCTTACACCGCATTTCCTTTGACAAGCAGAAGTCAGACTGGGAAAATTGGAATATCCTCCTCCGCCTCCAGCTCCATCGTGCAGGTGCAGGCACAATCAGTGGATAGATACCACTGCAATCCTGCCTGCATTTCGATTTGAATTATAAGCTTAATTTGCTATGACAGCCGAAACATAAGGATTCCTTGAGGTTGTAGGACGCTTAACATCTCCTCAGTCAGATCAAGTGGATTTCGATTGGGCGCCACTTCATGCAAATCCTTTTTCCACGACAAGCGAGTGTCTCTGAGTTGCTGTATCGTTTCTTTTCATTAAACTGAAACTGAATGGCGGCGGTGGTGGTGACGGTGGCGACGGTGATGGCGATGGGAGCGATGGGGGCGCTGGTGATGCGTCAAGTTGTGAGGAGCAGTAATTTATTTGAAATATTTCCACTTCATGGAGGATCCTCTCAGGGAGGACAACAAGAGCCGATTTGTGTATGTTTTTTTTCCTGTCGCCCCCTTAGTCTGTTCTTAAGACTCTCGTTCAGAGATATATTACAACAATTGACTTGAAACGTTCTTAGCGTAGGGAAATATTTCACATAATCTAGCGCAGGATACACGATAGTTGGGCAGGACCCCGCTCACCGCCTTCCTTCCATGTCCTTGTTTACCTGTTCGGAACAGAGGATATTTATGGGATATTCTCTGAAGGAAACTATCGAGGACAAGCGTAAGGACTCCTATACACACACATACACAAATATTTATGCAGCCACCTCCTTGGGATGGTATCTAGAACAGGATGTATTTGGAGAGTTGTTATTCCCGTGAAACTCTCATGGGAAAAATTTAAATGGATTCGCTAAGGTAGAGGATGTCGCTGTTAGAAGAAATTGCTACCCAGGGTCCTTGCAACGTATGCCATACACGCATAGTCTCTACCGATGGGGAACATAAGAAGCTTTTGCAATGAGTCAGAGGAGAGAGAGAGAGAGAGAGTAGGGAGGGCCAGGCGTTCACGGCAAGGACATTCTCATGAATTCATTGTTAAAGGACTTTTTGTTCGGTGAATATGATGTTGTCCATGACTCCTTGTTTTTTTTTTCACTGCTTTTTAAGGATGTTCAGAGGAGGGGAAGTGCTTTAATGTGCAAGGAAGGGTGTAGGCAGTTTTCGAAAAAGAGGGTGTTTTCCAGGACCTTGCACTGAAACCAAGTTTGAGGACCAACGAATGTCCTGCGAGAGTGTCATAAGCAGACAAGGAGATATGCATTTTTCCCGAAAACGATTGCATTTTGGAAGCACCACAGCCACCACTCCAGACACAAAAGCAAATACCTGCTCCTCTCTGGTTAGGAAGGAGGATAGGTTATTCCCTGGCAATTTCCCCATACCCGATGGACCATCGCCATCGCCCGTCAAAACCACCCTTTGTCCATTCGCTTTTATTGGATTTACTAAGTGCGATATAAAAGCAAAAAGAAGACGTACCGGTGAATTGAAATGAATGCGGTTCGGCTAAGGTAAGACCTTGCCAAGTTCCTTAAAAGGATATCCTCTGCTTGCTCATGGGACGGTGGTTGGTTGGTGGTGTGAGCTTGAAAGGAGGTCAGTGCACACCTGCTGCTGCTGCTGGTGGCTGGTGGCTGGTGGTGCAGTTTTGTGAATGCGATGCTTGTGTATGCACTTTTTCTCCTTGAGTAGGTGCATTAGGATGGTTGAATGTCCTTTTTGGCGTGTGCTCTCACCTCATCTCGCACAGAAATGATGCCTCATTATCATGAACTGCTGGTGGAGCCCGTAGATTAGCACACGCGGTGCACAGACGGAGCCACAGAGGAACAGAGTAAGAGCACATGCGGTGCCCAGAAGTTTCAGAAAAATAGACAGAGACAGAGAGAGAAAGGGAATGGGAGTCCCTCACAGCACCCGACTGAGAATATGAAAGTGTCATTATCCCAACCGCCCCGAATGGGGTTAATATCTAACTCGGGGAAACTTTGGATGGAAACGGGAAGTGCATGGAATAATTAATTTCTTTCAATTTCAACATCTCTCTCGGTCTTCCGTAGCTCGTCCTTGGCTCGAACTTGCTTACAAGACCCCATGTGTTTTGGAAAACTTTCGCAGGGGGACACGAGGGAGACACCCTCTGTACTTTTCCCCCTCCCGCATTTAGTGGAATAATGACGTTCGTGGAGACGTTCATCGCGTAAATCACCCGCAAGGATGCAACACGTACTTCACCTATATTTTTAGAAATGTCAGAAGTATCCTTGTAGGGGATATTACTTTCTAACTGTATCTCAATTGAGTATATTTCCGGTTCCAATTTGCCTAAGTAATGCCATTAGACTGTTATGTCCTTCCACTGTTATCTACTCTCTCTCTCTTCTCTGCCCCACCTCGTTCTACGGCTCACTCTTAATCCCTCCCTCCCTCCCCTCCTCGCCACCACTCTGATGCTGGTAGAGTGTGTCCCTTAATTTCACCGCCCACACGTGGGGTGTGAGATGTCCTTGGCATATACCAATTTGCTAGAGCATATGCCTGAGATGTGTGTCAGGCTTTTAGTGAGGCCCAAACCCAAGTGCCACTATGGTTGGTGTGTCCTTTTACAACAATTTAAGTTGCACATGTAAATGCATATGCAAAACTCAGATACGGATGCCGACGGTGAGTGGGATGGATTAAAACTGCAGCTGATGTACAGTCCCGTGTGTGTGTCCTTCCTCTCTCTCTGCTCTTGTGAGACTTGAAAGCTCAGGAGTGATGAAAATGAATGACGAAGGGGGGAACCATCTTTTCGCATCATCCACCGATCTAATTAATTTTTCACATTATTTCTCATGTAATTCATGTCCTTGCGCAGGAAGTGACAAAAGTGATTCAGAAAAGCTCATTTTTAATGCAAAATTGGTTGAGTTTGTGCGTGTGATCGATGAGAAAAACTGAAATAGCAACAAACTAAGGGACTAAGGACGCACAATGGAGTTTCATGGATCCATGGTTGGACTACTGGTGATCGTTGGAATATTTTCACAAGGTAAGTGGCTTGAAATTCTTTGGGAGTCGAACTCCTGATCATTTTGCAGAGGGTCCTTGAGCGGGCGCCAATTTTTTGGAAGAACTTTTTTCAAACTTTCTCAAGCCGAACCAACGTTCTCTTCGGATGACGCTATCAGGGACCATTTAAGGAGTGTCCTTGGGTGGGATATCCTTCTTTTCCGAAAGTCTTCAACTCGAACCTCCGTTTTCTGACCATTTGCAGAGTGTCCTTGTGCAGGATATCCTTCTTTTTCGAAATTCTTCAAGTCCAACCTCCGTTTTCTGACCATTTGCAGAGTGTCCTTGTGCAGGATATCCTTCTTTTCGAAATTCTTCAAGTTCAACCTCCGTTTTCTGACCATTTGCAGCGTGTCCTTGGGCGGGATATCCTTTTTTTCGAAATTCCGCAACTCGAGCCTACTTACTTACTTAACAGGCCTACGACCCATGGAGGGTCTGAGCCTGACACATCCCTGCCTTCCATCGTTGACGGCCATCACGGACGGAAGACAGCTTGGTCTTGATGATTGGAAGCAGCCTGGGCAGGCTGCTGGGGCACGCTGTTTCCAGTCATCAAGACCAAGCTGTCTTGCGTCCGCGATGACTTGGGGTTTATACCGGAGGTTCGGTCTTCTTCTCCTTCTCGAACCTGGAAGCTCGGCGCTGTTGTCCATGCGCTCGATGTGGCCGAGCCAGTGCAGTCGACAGACTTTTGCCTTCCGGACTACCTCCACATCCTCGAGCCTACGGTTCCTTCAAATGATGCTGCAAAGAACGACGTCCCTGAATATAGTCCGTCGAGAGAAAAAAAAAATATGTGACATATGTTGACATCTGTCATCACACAAATAGCTGACCATAACCCCATCACTTTCAGTCTCCATAAAAGAGGCGTGTCCTCCCCTTGCCGCCCGCCGCCCGTCTGTCAATCCAAAACAATCCCAAATCAATAAACCTGTCGACACGCAAATAAAAACCCCGAACAAGCGAGGTATGTATCTCCAATAAATCCACACAAATCAACATCCGCCACCACCCTTGTCATTCACTCAGGATCAATAAAAATCTATTACATCGATGTAATTTTGAAAAGGGGGAGAAACGAGCGTCCTAAACACGGAACAACACACAAAACCCCGCCGACGAATAGGCAAAAATATAAATAATACACATCCCCCCCCCCGGTCGGAATGACATTTGCCAATAATTCAGTTCCGTGTGACAAAAGTTGACAGAGCCGAAAGGAAACCACGAAGAATAAGAGGAAGGACCGGAGCCGGAGCCGGAGCCGGAGCCGGAGTGAGGTAATACATCACATACACAGACAGCGATATCCTGCTTCGATCGGAGGAGCAGTGGATGAGGCAATAATTCGCCGAAAGAAATAGGGAGTGACACGAGGATAAGAACCGACGACGAGCTAAGCGGCATTTGCATAAGCAAACAGCTCCCCACACACGCAGGAAGACCGAGAGAGAGAGAGAGAGTGAAGGACGTCAATCACTTTACACCTATCAGCCACGCATTTACGGAGTCTCGAGTCGAGTCAATTTTGATTACAGCAGCGGATATCCTTGAAAAATGAAAATATTCCCGTTGATGTGTCACATTCAATGAACGAGGACAAGCATGTCGCTGCCGCACGCAAAGGTACCCGCACACAACCCGAACAGATGTAGATGTCTAATCAATTTTGAGTTTCTTTGACGACCAGACCGGCGGTGGTCCTTTCTGAATTCACTTCAGACTCTCTTTCAAATCACCGTCGATGAAATTTTCAAAGTCCCTGACTGCGCAACAAACAGTCGTTCATATTCAGATCAGTCAAAGGCCCCCCCCAGACGTGACTGGAAAGGATGCAAGCAGAAGCACAGTGTCAACGGCGGCGTTCGAATGTATGGAGGAGCGTCTGCCTCCCAATCATATCCCTGGCAGAGCAAAGGATATGCATAACTCTGTCGGGATAATTCTACAAAGGCTCTGCTGCTGCTGCTGCTGCTGCCGAATGAAAAATTCCATTCTGCTTCATTTGGCGAGCAATTTATAGCAAAAAGGACCTTCGCTCTTGCCTTCTCATCCCTCCACTTCTCCTGGGAGTAATTACTAACAATTTATTTTCATTTGTGTTTGGATAGAAAATTTTACCAACTTTGCAAAATTACACGCTACCCTCCCCAGGAGGACTGGTCCAATTGCCTCGAGCGGAGGTGGCGGTGCTTGTTGCCTGGATCGAAGATCCGTGCGGTTAAAGGGTTGCCCTGGATTCGGGGCGGTATCTTGTTTTGACAAAAGGGACCGGTGATGGGAGAGATACACGCATCCATGGTCGACATGCTTATTTGAGGGGGTATTTGTTATTCATTAGAGATTTTATTGTTGTTGAGGTATCACTCATGACCCCATGGCCCGGTCAGTGTTATCCTTGAAATTGCTTAATTTAGTCGACTTAATTGGGGCGGAATGGCAGGAAGTTCGCATGAGTCCTGAAAGTGACTGGGAAGCGTTTAATGTCAAGTGTTGTGGGCGTGGATTGCTTGAGTGGGATGATAGAGAGTGTACACCTGTGGTTGATAGTGCGGCGTGGGAGAGTTTTGTGTCTTATAAATGAAGGCAGGTGCAGAGAATCAAGGAAATCGTTTTCAAGGAGCATAACGTCTTAACAGCTTAAGCGACATAGTGGACTCCGAACTTTTCTTCCCAAAAACCAACCACTGCACTCTCGTTCAAGAATCGAACCTTCCGCATTTAATATCCTATCCATTCTGATATCCCACATCCTTCAATTGGTCCTAATAGTCGAGAAAATCGGTTCACAAAAGACCATGTCCTCCAAGATCATGCGAAAACAGAGCACGCTCCGAACTTTACTTCCAAAACACTAACCGCGTCACTGGCGTTAACAAAATCTTAACTTATTACACATCTGCACCTCATTTTGTAGCCATTCTGGTATCCCACGTCCTTCAATTCGTCCTTAATCCTGAGAAATTCGTTTCAGAAAACATGATGTCCTCCAAAATCATGCGAAATCGGAGGTTGCACCAAACTTTACTTCTAAAAACCCAACCACGTCACTCCCGTTACAAAATCGTACCTCATTTCGCTTCTCCAAACAATTTCCTATCCATTCTGTTATCCCACGTCCTTTAATTCATCCATGTTATCGACAAAATCCTTTCAGAAAACAACATGTCCTCCAAGATCTTGCAACAAAGTAGGTTCCTCCGGTCTTTGCTTCTCGAAAACCAACTACGTCACTCCCGTTAAAAAATCGGACATTATTTCGCTTCTACAAACAATTACCTATCCATCTTGGTAACCCGCATCCTTCAATTCGTCCTGGATCCTGAGAAATTAGTTTTAGAAACCATCATGTCCTCCAAAATCATACAAAAACGGAGGTTGGCCTGAACTTTGCCTCCAAAATATCAACCACAGCACTCCCGTTTAAAAATCTTAACTCATTACGCTTCTACATTAAATTTCCTTTCCAAAATGGTATCTCGCGTCTCTCAATTCGTCCTAGATCCTGAGATATTCGTTTCACAAAATATTGTAACCATTAAATCGACTTCGGCCAAAACACGTTTTTTTTCAGCAAAAAAATGCGACTCGATTGTGTTATGAGTTTACTGCATTTTTTCGTGTGAACCATGTCATTTTGCCAAAAGTCGATTTTCTTTGAAATTCAGGACAAATTTCGATGCGAAAGGATGGGGCTGAGTGTGGACATGATAAATAAAGAGAATTGCATCAAAAATTTGACTGAAAATCCTTGAAATTTGGAGAAAATTGAATTTTTCATTTTTCATGACGTCACAGTTGAATTCATTCAAATTGTGAGAGACACAAGAGTTGTTGCGTGTCTGGCAATGCTTGCTTTGGATGCAAGTTGTGTGAATTATCGGAGGGAAAGTTTTTCATGTTTTTTTGAGAGAAAATGAAAGAAAAAAGCTGTTTGATGCGTGTGTGGGTTGTTTTTGGAGGGATGCAGTGGATTTTCTGTGGAAAAACTGAAGAATTTGACTGTTTTTCGATGATGATTGAAGGTGGGTTAGTTGGCTGTCAAACTAGGGAGTTACCAGGTTGGTGTTTTGATGGGAAATGTTGATGTTTGTTATAAGATGATGTTAAACCATGGTGAGGGAATGAGAATCATCAAAAACGAGATGGAATTGGGTTTAAGTCGAGATTCCTGTTACAGGCATCAGAATTCAGTGGAAAATGGGAAAAATGGTGACCTATGCTGCGTTAAATTTAACATACAAGGACTTACTCGTATACTTTGACTTTGAATATCTTGAGAACGTTGAGTCGTAGGAAAAATTGAATGATGACGGATTTTGGGGCTGCACTTCAGCTTCAAGCTTATTTGCACCGAAATTCAGTGCAAAATGGGGAAAATGGTGCCATCTGCTTCTGCGTTTAACTTGAAAATCGTGTGCTGGGGGAACTGAAGAACAGATGGACTCTTTTAAGACAAGGTTAGACCTATGCCTTCAAACGACGGACATTTTCAAAGTCGAGCTCTGCGTTTAACTTAAAGATCGTGTGCTAGGGGAACAGATCATCCCTTTTAAGACAAGGATTCACTACGCCGATCTACGTCTTTAAAAGTTGAGCTTTGAGATTTTCAAAGTCGAACTCTGCGCATTTTTTCTAAAGAACTCAGCTCAGAAATTAAAGCAGATTCTTTTGACTTTGAATATCTCTGAAACGGGGCTCGTAGGGAGAAAGTAATTATGAGACATTTTAGGCCCGCACATCGTCTTCAAGATAATTCAAGGCACAAAATTAACTCAAACCTAAAAGGAACATAATGCCAGCCTCATTAATGTTTCATTTACTCTGGGGACAATTTCCTACTTTACCAACGGGATCCGCTTAACATCAGACACATGGGATGGGGGACTCCCGTGAAGATAAAGGTCATACGTAGTCGTCCTTCCTCATCCACTCTTATATCATAATTCAGACCAAGAAAACACGACTCATCCTTCCTCAATTATCCGCAAAAAAAAAAATAAAACACCGAAAGCACTGTCGTAGAGGATCCAGATTCAGGTGCTGCTCGCTGCTGCTGCTGTTTCAGTGGAAACCTTATTAAACAGAGGGTCCTTATTAAATTCCAGGGCATCGTATGCTGCTTGCCGCTTGCTGCTTCCCGTGCTGCGTGCGCTTCTCTCTCTCCAGCTCCTGGTTTTCTGTTTTCATTATTAAATCAGATATCAATTCGGATTAATTTCCTTTTTTTTCTCTCTGCACTCCCTCTGGAGTGGGGATGCACACACCATCACACAGCCCAGCACAGAGGGAGCACGACTCCTATAAAAATAAATACAATTTCTGGCGCATACTGGGGAATCATTTCCACTTCCTCTCGTTTCTCGTTTTTTTTTTTTTCTTTTCACACATCATAGAGTAGGCCATGTCCTGGCGAATATGCGGATGACCACGCCGCACGAGACTCAGAGGGATGTGCGATGCAAATCGCGCGCACAAACACGAGCTTGATGTAGGATAATGAAATAATCCGAATGTATCTGCATCTGGGTGGCTGGGATTTTTCATGCTCGTTCATTGTTCGCAGGAAATAAATATTTAAATTCTCTCTTTGTGCGTGTGGTTGTGTGTGGTGTTGAATAACTCTTCCGAGGATGATGAGACAAGATAATCATGATTGTTATTGGATCGGTGGGAAAACGCTGCTTTTTTTCTTGTTATTTGCTTTCAATTTAATTTTTTTTGGGCGACGTGATGATGTGAACTGATGGGGTGTTGGGTGGAGGGGAGAGGGGGGAGGTGGAGGAGTGATGAAAGTGGGGAAGCGGAGGGATGAGGAGAGGAATGGAGGGCTATTTGTATGTGGAAGTGATTGTGTCAAGGGTGTCGTTGCAATGTGGTGCATTGAATTTTAATGGTTTGTGTATCGGATGCGACCCTAAATGAATTTTATTAATTAGTCAGCTCGAGTGTATGGAGGGAGGGGCGGGGGGGGGGGGGGGGGGGGGAGGAGCTATTATTTTCAATTTGCTCTACAGTTTTGATTACACACACAAGATTATGTTTGCCTGCGGTAAATTTATGCCGCCATTGTGTCGGCTGGAGATGTTGACAGTGCAAACGGGCATTTTTTCGATGGATATTTCAGGACGATCTGGGAAAGGGATACATACCAGGTTTCATACATCTCAATGGGGGACGTCTGTTGTGACAACGATCCAGAGAAGGATGCCCAAAGCATCAAGTTGTCAAATCCAGAAGGACATTGAAATAACACCGATTGATGGAATGGAGAGGAAGAGAGTCTAGACTGTCTCTTTGCGAAGGAAAAACGTGATCGCCTGGAGACGTGCTCCATGGATACATCAGGCCCAAAGAAGTACAGTGCAAGGTGATGCTTTGTCATAAACTCCCACCACAAGTGTCTCGCGGAGTGTTCTGAGCACAAATTTGGAAACAGTTCAATGTTGCCAGGAGCATGCTGGGAATATCCGGACATTCTTGGAATCTTCTTCTTCTTCTTCTGTTGGCGCTACAGTCCGGGAAGAACCTGGGCGCCAACCAAGGTGGGTAGGTAGGTAGGCAGGGTGCTCACTGAAACCAACAGTTGGGCCCATTGTGCCCTGGGTGTGCCCCCCGTGAGACCTACACTTTTACTGCTGATTGGAACCACCCAGACTGTTGTAAATATCTCAGGAGGTGCATCTTCTACTTCTTCTTAGGGCGCTACAGTCCGAGGTGGACCTGGGCCTCATCCAATATGACTCTCCAGCAGGCACAATCTTTCGCCAGCTGTCTCCAGTTTTGCACACCAATTCGGCCGAGGTCCCCCTCGACTTGTGTGCGCCACCTTGTATGTGGACGTCCTCTGTTGCGTTGTCCCACAGGCTCAGAGTCGAAGAGGCTCTATTTTATTCAGATCCTCCAGCTCGTCGAAAAAGTTGCTGTCTAGTGTTAGCAGTCTCCTTCCCCGTAGGGCTGGACAATCGCATAGCAGGTGGCGGACGGACTCTATTTCCTCCTTGTCCTCCTTGCTTAGGTCGCGGTGCAATAGCCCCTCAACAATAAATCCACTTTGCTTGCATTCGAACAACAAAAACCCCCTCATCGCACCGCCCCTAACCTCCATGACGTGTGTTTAACATTAATTAACCAAATTAACAGAGTGCCTTGTTGGAAACTGGCGTTTCCAACACACAAACAAAAACAGTTTCGATAAATTTCTGCACGAATTAATTATCGACCACCATTTTGCCGCGGCCAAAGCCAGCCCTTTACAATAAACTTCCCGCTGACAGGCCCTAGCACAGCGATAGCTCCACCCCCTTCCCGCGCCTGTGGTCGCTTGGCTAAAGCTCTTAATTAAAATCCATAATTCATTCAATAAAAGTAGATAATAATTACGCCCGATGATTTGTTAACTCCACACACTCCCCCTGCCGGATTGGAACAGCGACGCCGATAAAATGAAATGTCAAATGGGCAACTCTGCGTCATGAATGTGATCTGCTGAAGGCTTAAACTTCCGAGAGATGGATTTGAGGAATCAAGGCAATTCAACCGAATGTAGGAGGGGAACAATGGAAACCGAGAAAGAGACTGTGCGCATTCAAGGCCTCCGCTGCAGCAGAACTTAATTAATTTCCTGCCGTAACCGAGAAGACAAAAGTAAAACAAAAGCCCCCGTTCCATTCTTCATAAGCCATCTTTCGATGTAATTATCCCCCGCGAATACAAAAGTCATCTTGAGCACTTCCCACGATGGATGGCAAGGACGACCTTCATCCGCGCAAAATAATATCCATACTGCGGGATTTGCATTCAATTCGAATGGCGTACCCCTTTCGCCTGAATTACAATTAAAATTCGCCCAAAAACGAGGAGCCGACTGGCACATCCTTGAGAGTGTTGCATGCGAAAGGTCGGTGAAGGTGGGTGGGTGAGTGGGCGGAGGACGGATTCCATTGTCAATCCGCTAAATCCAGATTAGCTTATTCATGCCGTGACACAGAAGGCGCCGGAGGAGGAAGGATGTTGCCCTTGTTTGCGGTTGTGGCCTTTTTTCCTTCTCCACCTCTTCCTCACCCAGATTGCGACTGCTCCTTATTATTGATAGTGGCATGCACTTGGAGTGGTGCAGCAGCGGTGGCCTTGGAGGAGAAGAAGCAGTTCCCTCGACGCGACATGACATGCACGAGAAGTGAAGAATTGCCGGAGCAACACAACAAGGGGATACATGCCACGGATGACGGGAGCGAATCGACGAAAGTAATTTAAGTAATACTCAGGTATTCATGGAACTTTTGAATGAGGTTTTCGGTATGAAATTTCGACTACGTCAAGGTGCTCCTTGGGGGGTTGGCTGTTGTCAAATAAATTAAGTTCAAAATGAGAGTCACGCATAGCGAATTGGTTTCATCAGTCGTCGTGAATATGGGGGGGGATTCGATAGAGATCCTGTGGTGGATGTGACGGGAATGGAATTCGACAGATTGCGAGGGAGCTTGCACATGTTGATCCAGTGATGGCAGCCTGTACCTGATAGGAAATGTCAACTCGCTCCACAGTGAGGACCGCAAAATCCACTTCAAATAGGCCTCAGGTCCCTACCCATTCCATGACCTCGCCCATTCATCAAATGCCAACATTCCCACTGAAAGGCCTATCGCCATCTCGTTTCCGCAAATTAAATACGAGTTACTAACATTTATGCGCTTAAATGTTGCTCGATTACACTCCGCCCCAGCCTGCTCGACACAGGTAATCATAATTTGTGCGTGATTTTCCGTCACTATGACCGGCGATCCCCCGTGCACGCCTTTTGGAAATTACTCTTCACTCGTGAGCGCGGTGTCCCCCCGCAAGTTCCATTGCAATTATGCTCCAACTCACCCCCCTCCCCCACCACAGGACTAATCTATCCATCGTGCCAATCCACAATTACCCCTACGATTCGATGAGGCGGCAATTGGACTAAACAGACTCGAGCAGTGGGATGGTTGATGGAATTTATTTAAAGTTTCACCGGGATTTGAACAGTGCAGGCAAGAGGTCTTGCCCGCTAAATAAATTAATTAATATTCCCACACACAGACGGGGTATCAAATTTACACGGGCGGGACTATTAGGGACTCATTGATGGTGAATTACTCACGTTCGGCGGGTTGGTCCTTTTTGTGCTCGGTAATCCGTGTCAATGCCGAAATGACATCGGCCATTAGCGGTGAATGGACGCGGGCGGGGATGTGATACTCAAACGAGATTGAAAAATTAATTGAAACTAACTTTTCGACTATTTATTCAACGAGTGGGTGGCTGGCTGAGTGTTATTAAATTCAATAATCACTCGAAGTGAGTGAGGATTGCAGTGCGAACTGCTGTCAGGGCGGACAGGGGCTGAGGCTGAGGCTGGAGGCTGAAAGCTGGTGAATTGCAGACGACATGCCTGACCGAGCAAAGCCAGTTGGTAATGAACTGAAAACTGAAGTGTGGTTGAAGCGATGGAAATGAGCTCAGAGTATTCACCGCAGAAGGGTGGACTTGGTTTGGGTCAATCATCAAATGACAGATGAGGACGTGATGAAAGTGTTTGTGGGTTGCCTAGGGGTTTTCAGGCTGATTTGTGCTATGATATGCATGGGAGATGGAACGAGTGAGTTATTAAATCTTGAGCCGGATCAATTTTCAACATGCTCCAGTAGTTCACAGGTTCTTAGGTAACCCCTGCCTTAAAGTGGTCTTGGAGATAAATATTTGAAGGCATTTTGAATTAGTTCATCTGAGCGTAGACCAGCAAGGGAGATTACATATTTAGAAGCAATTTGAAGGATGCAACCAAAGGCAAATAGTGGCAAGGAACTTTGCTTCCCAAAAACCAACCACGGTACTCCCGTAAAAAAATCGCACCTTAATTCGCTTCTCCAGACAATTTCCTATCGATTCTGATATCCCACGTCCTTCATGTCGTACTAATTATCGAGAAAATCGTTTCACAAAACGCCACGTCGTCCACGATCACGCGAAAATGGAGGATGCTCCGAATTTTGCTTCCAAAAAACCAACCACTTCACTCCCGTTAACAAATCATACCTTATTTCGCATCTCTAAGCCATTTCCTATCCATTCTGAAATCACAAACCTTTCAA
Organism: Myathropa florea; assembly: GCA_930367185.1. Taxonomy (NCBI): domain Eukaryota; kingdom Metazoa; phylum Arthropoda; class Insecta; order Diptera; family Syrphidae; genus Myathropa; species Myathropa florea. Next base: position 2,212,568 of record OV884005.1, on the reverse strand, counting down.
TTTGTCCTAGATCTTGAGAAAGCCGCTTTAGAAAACAAGATGTCCTCCAAGATCGTGCAAAAACAGAAGATTCTCAGAAATTTGCCTTTGAACAGCCGACCACGGCATTTCCATCCAAAAATCATAACTTACTGCGCTTCTACAGGCAATTCCCCATGTATTCTGATATCCCTCATCCTTCAGTTCGTCCTAGTTATCGAAAAGTTTGCTTCAGAAAACATTATGTCCTCCAAAAACATGTGAAAACGGAAGTTGCTCCGAACTTTGTCTCTAAAAAACCAAGCACGTCACCCCCGTTCAAAACTTTCACCTCAATTCGCTTCTACATTGAATTTCCTTTCCATCCTGATATCCAACGTCCCTCAATTCGTCCTAGATCCTGAGATATTCGTTTCAGAAAACATAATGTCCTTCAAGATCGTGCGAAAATGGAGGATGCTCAGAAATTCGCCTCCAAACAGCCGACCACGGCATTTTCATACAAAAATCTTAACTTACTGCGTTTCTACAAACAATTTCCTATAAATGCTGATAATTCGCTTCCTTTAATTCGTCCTAGATCCTGAGAAATTCATTTCAGAAAACATCATGTCCTCCAAAATCATGCGAAAACGGAGGTTGCTCCAAACTTTGCCTCCAAAAAATCACCCACAGCACTCCCGTTACAAAGTCATACCTCAATTCGCATCTACATTAAATTTCCTTTCCAAAATGGTATCTCGCGTCCCTCAATTCGTCCTAGATCCTGAGAAATTCGTTTCACAAAATTTTGTAATCATCAAATCGACTTCGGCGAAAACACGTTTATTTTCAGCAAAAAAATGCGACCCAGTTGTGTTATGAATTTACTGCATTTTTTCGTGTGAACCGTGTCATTTTTTCAAAAGTCGATTTTCTTTGAAATTCAGGACAAATTTCGGTGCGAATGGGTGGGCCTGAGTGTGGGCATGATAAATAAAGAGAATTGCATCAAAAATTTGACTGAAAATCCTTGAAATTTGGAGAAAATTGAAGTTTTCGTTTTTCATGACGTCACAGCTGAACTCATTCAAATTGTGTTAAACACATGATTTGTTGCGTGTCTGGCAATGCTTGCATTTTAAGCAGATTGAGTGAATTATTGGAGGGAAAGTTTTTCATGGTTTTAAGAGAAAATTTAAAGAAAAAGCAGTTTGGTGCGTGGGTGTGTTGTTTTTGCATGAATTCTGGGGATTTTCTGTGGGAAAACTGAAGAATTTGAGTGTTTTTCGTTGAAAATGAAGGTGGGTTAGTTAGCTGTCAAAGTAGGGAGTTACCAGGCTGGTGTTTTGACGGGAAATGTCGATGTTTGTTATAAGCGGATTTTAAAACAAGGTGAGGAAATGAGAATCATCAAAAATGAGATGGAATTTGATTTAAGTGGAGGTTTCCGTTTCAGGCATCAGAATTCAGTGGAAAATGAGGAAAATAGTGACCTGTACTGCGTTCAATTTAACGTTTTTACAAAGACTCATACTTTGACTTTGAATATCTCGGGAATGGTGGGTCGTAGGGAAAAAGTAAGGATGAGGTCTAAAGAGTCTTCTTATTTGCACCAAAATTCATTGCAAAAGAGGCAAAATAATAATGGCCAACTTGAAAAAATACCAAAACCTCACCAAAAATGAACATCGAGTGGTCAGTGTTCATATTCAAGGACACCCCCATTCAACTGGTCGCCATTTGTAAAGCAGAATCATATTTTTTCCGCTGGCAAAACAATGCTATCGCTCCGCCGATGAAATTCAACTTAATTAGTGTTGCATGTCAGGCAAGCATATGTAGCGATGATTTAAACACGAAAACGATGAATGCATCCGTAACAATGAGGAATTGTCTGTCAGATAACAAGCGCAGAAACAACTCCCCATCCACTCGCCGGACAGTGTCCATTAGCAAAACACAGAACTGAAACGGAAACCCCCAAACATTGTAACGCAATAATTAACGTATCCGATCATTTGACAGAAAAAAAAAACACAAAATGAAACGAAAAAAGCAAATAATTAATTAAAAAGATGAAAATATTCGAAATCATTCAGGTGCATTCGGTAATTGCGCTCGTTTGCATTATCCAGGATGTGTCCGCGAGCACACAAGCCCGCCAGGGCCTGGGATGGTGTTTTTTTTCGTCCTCTCTCATCCATTTAATATTAATTCCCATAAATTTTCACCAGCACTGACATGCGAGTGGTCCAGACCCAACACCTGATTTATGCGTTGCATATGCATTTCATTAAATTAAAAGCTTAAGCACGATTAAAGCAACAAAATGAATGCGGCAGCGGCGTTTACATTAAAAAATAAATGAGAACCGAAGGATATCGCTTTTCGAATTAAGGGACAGCAGCTTTCGATAATTATCACGTATCCGTGGAGTTGCGATTTATGCCGACGCCAGTGAGTGAGTGTCGAGAAAGTGCTGAGGCAGAGTTTGGCCGAATGAGATGGAAAATCAATAGTCCGGGTTAATTAGAAAATCAAAAACATCACACAGGACATCCAGAGGGGTTTCGATTGGATTTCTCAACAAAGCACCGGACTCAACTCAACTCAACTCCAGTGGCTGCTTGTTCTCTGACAGACAGCACTCCTGCTGTCTGCACTCCTGCAGTCGAATAACAATCAACTTGATGAGTCATTCTCTGAGTTTAAACATTTGCTCGACTCCTATCCTCCACTGAAGCAGTGATTCTCGAGAGCTGCATGCTGGAAAAGCAAACTAACCCCATCCCGGGAGAGCAGTTCTCGTCTTTGCAACGAGCACCCCTCGAGGGATCTTCATTTTTATCATTTAAATACACATTTCCTCTTCTCATTCTCCTCCTGTCCTTTCCCGGGACACTTTTGCAAAGCATTCTTTGCGCGCCTTGTTGCTAAACAACTCCGTACGAGTGTGTGGGCGACGACGTCGTCGTGTGGGCAACAAGTATCCCGGCCTGAAATTCAGTGGAAAAAAGGACTTCTCGCTCTAATTTGATGAGTCAATGTATGCGAAGGACTCTCGAGGGGGAGGTTTGTTTTTCCGTTCTAAATACTTGACGTGGGTGTCGGGGGAATTGTGCGCTCCTTCCCTGGTCTCCTGAATTAGGTGGGCAATTTCTGGTGTTGATTGATTGTGATGTCAACAATTAAGAGAGTGGTCCACAAAATTGGCACTCTGTCGGCAGCTTGTTGCAAAATGCAACGTGTTCCAAATAAATCTGGATCTCCGTTCGGTCGCCACTCACAATCTGCTGGCATCGTGACAAAAATACATTCTCGCACGTAGAAGTCCTGCAAGGCGTTCGTCCTGCGAAATTGTTTTCATTCGTGACTCGGTGCTGTGTTAATTGTTTTGTCACCAGATGGCAGTTGATGGACGACAAGGAGACACGTCTGCGGTTCGGCGGCTGGAGACATGACTGAACCGGAGACATGCGGTTCGGACAAGAATTGAAGATGGAATTTTCCCACGAGGGGACACAGGGTGGATGCCTAAGCAGGGAATGTGCAGGAAATTCCTTAAAGCCTTCAAGGCCAATCGATTTGCATGCAATAAAAATTATCTCCACTTGTCGCAAGTGCCCTCAGGCCCCCCCCTCACCTCCTCCACCACTGTCAGATGCATTTGATATCCGATGGGAAATTCCTCTTTCGCTTGACTGCATTTCACCGCCATCAGTGGGAGACTGAGGGGGGAGGGACAAAATCAGGATTCAAATCATCAAAAGAAAATCAAAATGCCAAGCATTCTTTCTCGCTGTAGCCCCCGCTCCCCCCCCCGCACACGTGGTGGTCCTACACGAATTGATTTATGAGAGATTCATGACAGTCAATGTAATAACATAAAGTACACCACCACTTACTTTTGCCCCCAGTTCCCCCCCGCTCTACCGAAGCACATGCACATGGCCGTCACCCAGCCATGGCATCCATCCTGTCACACTGTACTATATTGAAAATGGCAGAATGCGACCGAAGGGAGACCCCTAAAGTGAATATCACGACAACACATGACGACGGGCACTTGAACCGGCAGCTCGGAGCGAAAATGGATTTTTCAAGTGAGCGGAACAGGAGCATATGCGAGAAGGTATGCGACCGATGTTCATCCCGGTGCAGAGTAATATCCAATTTAATGAGTCCTTTTCGATATAATATCGATGCTGGCCAAGTGGTGCGTGGCCAGGATGACTATGGATTTCTTTTCGAAAAAGGGGGGGTCAGTGATTCCTTTGATGGAAGGATGCATGCGGGATGCTTTTGGAAGTGACGGAAGAGACCGAAGGATGACAGGGAGTTGGTTAAGCATCAGTGACAGTGGGGGATTCTGTGTGGAATTGACTTTTAAGGACCTCTCAGACCAAAAGTTCAATTCGATTCGGGTGACAGACAGATCTAAAGATTGATCAGGATCGAGAAGGAAGAAGAGGGAGAAGGCCATCAAAGTAGCTAACATCGATCCTCAGACACTTTAAACGATCAAGCGATGAAACCACAAGCCAAATCGACCTCCTATCCCCTGTCCCATCGGCTCCATCGTTTAGGATCAAAATGAAATGAAAATAGACACGCAGCGCAATCTATTCCCAGCCCACCAGACAGCGATGACCGCCACAATTGAAATGAGATACGCTTATCCGATTGAAACCATCACATCTCCAGAATATCAACGAGCCCTCCGCTCGCTGCCCACACTCGTGTTCTCCGCTCCGTGTACCCGTCGATGATGTGTCACATGCAAACGACGTGTCCCTCTGCGATACGATCACGATTTCTGTTTGCATCTCATCCATTGCAGCTCGCTGCACTTCAATGGGCCGACCGATGGGGAGATACGAGTATTCCCCCTCGAACAGAAAAAAACTGCATCAAAAGCGAAGCTCGCAAACAGTTAGGATATACAATTGCACACGACCCATCGAGGAGCTGTTTTGAATGGGAAATCCGATTGTGACAGAGTGCGCCCGTAGCCATCAAATTTTCTTCGCCCTTCCGCGCCGCATCTGTCCGTCAGCCGGGCGACAAAATTTGATATTCCCAAACACAAATAGGCTCGGAGGCCACTGCCATGAGGGTACACGATCCACACTCGCACACACACTCAGTCTGTCCAAAGAGGCTGTGTGTGCAGACTGATTGGATTGATTAAAGGGTGCTGAGGGGAGTGCAGGTGTGTTGTGGCTCTCGTTGGGCGCCATTCGTTAGTAATCATCATACTGGTGGTCGTTCGAAGGAGTTACCCGAAATTCCTTTCCCCCCACCCCCCTGGGGTTGATGTAATTTCGATGCTTGCCACCCACTCGAAATTAAATATTTACACGGCCACCTGGCGTGTGTGTGTGTGTGGAGCATCTACGGAGAGCCATGTATCTGCATGAAGGCTAGACGATTCGAAAGTGTTCAGATATTTATATTTCCTTTTTTCGTTTTTAATTGAATTAGAAATTTATTTATTCATCTGGGCAATGTAATTTTTGTTCCAAAAATTGGTACCACTCGCACGGGATGAAATGGGGAGATAGTCTCTCGCATCATCCCCCCCTCACCGAACGGGGTTCCAGGGGAATGAGTGTGCAATTCCACTCGTGTTCAACCGCACAACCTTCTATTTGTTAATTATTCATGAATTTTTATGAAATTTTTCGGAACACCAGCACCTGCTGGCATACAAATTAACTAACCAACATCCTCCCGTGCATGGGTATGTGTGTGTTTGCACAAAGGAGTATGGTCAAGTGAGCAGCTTTGGGTAATGGAATTGCAATGTTCCCTCAGGAAAACACACGCTATGTGCAGAGAAATAAAAATTCGGTTATAATTTCTTATTTATGACAAGTTTTGTGAACCTCTTGAGACCATCGGTGGGGGCATACTCGTGAGGAGTGTGAAGGGGGGAGGGGGGGAAACAATCATATGCTGAGGTGGTTTGTATGGAGCTGCTGGAATGGGAGTTTTACTCACATTCGATGAGGATGGTGGCACCAGAAGAATGTACTTACCTTTGGAGAGTGCGCTCTGGCAGACGATGGAGTAGTTTATGGTTTCCAGCTGCACAGGATATTTATGCGAGGGCTGTGGAGTTCTACTAGGTTGCATAATGTCAACCGTTTATGAGGGAAATAAGTGTTTTTTTTTTTTAAGTTTTTGGCAAGGGAGAGTTCAGTGAAAAATTGCATATCCTCCTTGTCTTCCAAGATCATGCAACAAAGTGGAACGCTGCGAACTTTGCCTCCAGGAACCCAACCACAGAATTCCCGTTAAAAATCTTTGCTTCTCCAAACAATTTCCTGTCCATCCTGATATCCCATGTCCTTCAATTAGTCCTAGATCCTGGGAAATTCATTTCAGAAAACATTATGTTCTCCAAAATGGATTTTGCACCGAACTTTGCATCTCAAAAACCCCCCACTGCACTCTTGTTAAAAATCATACTTCACTACGTTTCAACATTCAATTTCCTATTTATTCTGATTTCCCACGTCCTTTAATTCGTCATTGTTATCGAGAAAATCCTTTCAGAAAACACCATGTCCTCCAAGATCATGCGAAAAAGTAGGTTCCTCCGATCTTTGCCTCCAAAAACCGAACCACGTCACTCCCGTTAATAAATCGTACCTTATTTCGCTTCTCCAAGCAATTTTCTATCCATTCTGATACCATATATCTTTCAATTCGTCCTAGATCCTGAGAAATTTGCTTCAGAAAACACCATGTCCTCCAAGATCGTGTGACAATGTAGGTTCCTCCAATCTTTGCTTTCAACTAACCAACCACGTCACTTCCGTTAAAAAATCGGACCTCATTTCGCTTCTACATTTCATTTCCTATTCAGTCTGATAACTCGCATCCCTCAATTCGTCCTAGATCCTGAGAAATTCGTTTTAGAAATCATCATGTCCTCCAAAATCATGCAAAAACGGAGGTTGGTCCGAACTTTGCCTCCAGAAAACCAGCCAAGTCACCCCCGTTACAAAATCTTAACTCAATTCGCTTCTATATGAAATTTCCTTTCCAAAATGGTATCTCGCGTCCCTCAATTCGTCCTAGATCCTGAGAAATTCGTTTCACAAAATTTTGTAATCATCAAATCGACTTCGGCGAAAACACGTTTATTTTCAGCAAAAAAATGCGACCCAGTTGTGTTATGAATTGACTGCATTTTTTCGTGTGAACCGTGTCATTTTTTCAAAAGTCGATTTTCTTTGAAATTCGGCCCGAATTTTGGTGCGAATGGATGGGGCTGTGTGTGGACATGATAAATAAAGAGAGCTGCATCAAAAATTTCACTGGAAATCCTTGAAAATTTGAGAAAACTGAATATTTCATTTTTCATGACGTCACTGCTGAATTCATTGAAATTGTGTGAAACACAAGAGTTGTTGGATGTCTGGCAATGCTTGGTTTGTGTGCAAGTTGAGTGAATTATGGGAGGGAATGTTTTTCATGGTTTTATGAAAGAAAATCAAAGAAAAAAGATGCTTGGTGCGTGTGTGGGTTGTTTTCGGAGGGATGCAGTGGATTTTCTGTGGAAAAACTGAAGAATTTGAGTGTTTTTCGATGAAAATGAGGGTGGGCTAGTTGGCTGTCAAACTAGGGAGTTACCAGGTTGGCCTTTTGATGGGGGAAATGTCGATTTTTGTTATAAGCTGATTTTAAAACATGGTGAGGAAATGAGAATCATCAAAAATGAGATGGAGTTGGATTTAAGTGGAGATTTCCGTTTCAGGCATCAGAATTCAGTGGAAAATGGGCACAATGGTGACCTGTGCTGCGTTAAATTAAACAACAAATCATTCTCTTTTAAGTGCAGTGAACAAAGACGATGAATTTGACTCCACTCGTGTTTGACTGATAGACTGTTAGGCGAACAGAGCTCGAAACACATTTACCATCCAAATTGACACTTTCTGAGAAATTTCTCCATCGCGTTGAATAAATTAGGGATCAGAACAGATCTGCATTCAAATCAACGAACCCCATCGAATAACTACGCAACTACCGACTCTATTCGATTTCACATCCGGCACCATGTGCTCTCATTTGGATTCCACTTCGAGTGCTCCCTCTCCCCCTCCTCACTGATTGGTTATTACAACCAATTTCATCGAACATTGATTGCATCATCAATGAAAGATCATCGGAGCTCTCCTAACGAGCTTCGAAAGACAACAAAAACACCGACGTCCTGCGACCCAATTCTCGACTCGAATCAAGGCTGCCTCTCGTCCCCGTGGCATTTGGATCGGAGCAAGGAAATTGAAAACAGAATCTATATCTGTTACAGCACTGATTTACTTATTTGTTAATCGACCGTAAACTTATTTTGTCCTTTCCTTATCCTTCTCCTGACTCGAATGACAGCCATCAGCTCTGGCCATGGCCATATGGCTGAGGACGAGCAAAAAAACCGTCTAGAGTATGCATGCGGAAGTAGACAAGAGATACAAACGATAACAGAACCAAATTTGATCTCCATAAAAACGCATAAAATACAAACGAGGGAAACGGAATGAAAGCAAAAAAAAATCCATAAAAAGAGACGAATAAAAAACAGAGAGAGACTCTCCCCAAAAAGGGGCAGCCATTCAATGGCGCTGTGTGTGCGGGGGTGTGGGGGCAGTGTCCTCAGATAGACGAGCAGTCAGAAAAGTCACCCGAAAAAGGACACACCGAAGCAAAACGAAACGAATGTTACAAATTGAATCCTTTATGTTTGAAGGAATCGCTTCAAAGAATTTCATTCCAAATGGGATCAAAATGTTGATTAAAAAAAATATAAACTAGAAGATCCCCTCTCTCCCCGGCGGGGGGAGGGAGGATGAGATAATCGAATGAGGAAGAGAAGCGGAAGAAACAAAGAGCAACAATTCTTCATTAATGACCCTTAAACGAAACGTTCCCACATTCATTCTCCACTCATTCACTGCGTCCGCGCGTATGTCCTTGATTGAACTCACCGAGATACGCTTTTCCCCCTCTCCCCTGGCGTGGCCCACTTGTGGCTCTGCAGTGGCAACTTTGAACTGCAGCGAGGAGCGAGATATCCCCTGAGAAATGTGCACAGTTCATAACACATATTTCTTCTTCCGGTTGCCCTACACAACAAACACACCTTTCCCCCCCCATTTGAAGGTGTCTCTGTGTGTGTGTGTGTTTGTGTGTTTGTTTTTAATTAAATTCCTTGAAGAAGGACCAGTTCGCACACACAAAAGCCGTGTCTTTGTGGCCAGGAGAAGAATCTCATCCTTTGATGCTCGGCAGGAGCAGATCTTTCACACGCCCCTTGGTCTCCCTTTCTCTGCGAATATCCTTTGAATGGGCATCACTGTCCAGGATAGACGTGATAGCTGTTAGTTCTCCTAAATATCATTTAAGTTTGTTTTTATTATTTGCCGCTGTGCCCTCTCGCTCGCACAGCGCACGTTGGCTCTGTATCAATGAAGGGTGCTCCTTCAGGCAGCTATCCTGCGGTGATAACGGAAATGAGGAAATGAAGCAATTTCACTTTGAAACAACGGGAATTTAATGATAGAAAGTAAGTGCTTGTTTCATTGGACCGGAAGGATGGGTACGAATTATTTTTCCTGTGTTGACAATTAGTGAAATTTACGGTAATCCCCTGTGAGGGGCAGGGTGGGCGCTTTTGACACGCCCCAACACACATTTTGCTTTGTTCGTGAATTTACCGTGTTCTCGACGGCTTAATGCGTCTTCCCTGGCTGATGGGCGGCGCGCGGTGGTTGATTGAGAGTTTTCTCTCGGCTTGTGTTGGGAGTTTTATTGCAGCCATTTGAAATGTTTTATTCGTCGACAACTCTCTCTTTAGCTGGCTCACCGGATGGTGGTAATCATTTGTTTGACAATTGATGTCTTGCCTGATGGTGGTTATGATCGTAAGGAGCCATTCAAATGGGGGGTGGGGGCTGTAAGTGAGTCAGAAGTCAAATGAGTTTGCGAAATTGACGACCGACGGTGGAATTTAATTGAGGAAAGCCTAAAGCCTTTAAATGATTCAATTGAAACTTTATCCTTCGCCGATCCTTATCGAGCTCAGGAGAGGAGAGAAGGAAAACTTGACAAATTTGCAACAGGAATTCAAGAGGGATCAAGATATGCACGAACAACCTCTTAAGCCTTGGATCCCGAGGCATAAACAACCTCCCCTCATGCATTATCGAGCTCATTGACAAGAACTGGCGCCATTGAATGAGAGGAACTGGCCAAATTTCCACAAGGAATTCAGAAGTGATCGAGATCTGCAGGAACAACGTTTTAAGCCCAGGATCCACAGACATAAACAATCTCTCCTCATGCAGGAGAGCTCAGGAGAGAACTGACGCGAAAGGAACTGGCCAAATTTCCATAGGGAATTCAGAAGAGATTTTCGAATCCAAGCCTCCTGGTTCGAGAAGGAGAAGAAGACCGAACCTCCGGTATAAAGACCAAGTCATCGCGGACGCCAGACAGCTTGCTCGTGATGACTGCAAGCAGCGTTCCGAGGACTGTCAACTATAGAAGGCAGTGATATCTCAGCCTCGGACCCTCCATGGGTCGTAGGCCTGTTAAGGACGTAAGTAATTCTGATGGGATCTAGATCTGCTAGGACCCAACGCCACAAATGCCCTCCCACTCGAAGTCCATTAAATTGACACCCCATAGGACTTGCTGTCCATAAAGAACTCCCGAAGTATGTCATCTTGATGATGATCCCCACAAAAGCTACACGAGGACACCCATTATCAGCCACTGCATCGACCACAAATCAAATTTCATGCGTACACCTCCAGTCGCTTAAAAGCAAGGCAACAAAACAATTTACGACTCCTCACAGATTGTGGTCCCGCTTTCAAATTCACTGCACACCCCGGCCCCGCACTCCTTCCCTGCGCTCCACCACAGCATCCCATCACCCTGTCATCCTGTCACCCATACATCCCGTGCAAAAGAAATATATTTCCAGCAATAATCCAGCATCCATCCTTCATGTGGCAACGTTTATTGAAAAAATATGTAAAATACTTCAAATGCCAGTCCATCTCTCACTCTCCCTCCCTCGCGGTCTCATCACGGTTATATTCAATTACACACACATACCGTCTTCGTCTTCGTCGTCGTCACCACAGTCTTTGTCGTTTAGACAGGGCGTAGGTAATGTGCGTGTCGAACAAAGACGCTGCGAGCTCCTGCCGCCGCTCTCGCGCAAGGATATCAAACCGAAGCCGATGATGGAGCACATTTTAATAACTAAGACCGCCGACTGTGTGTAAATATTTCACGATGGGATATTACACTTCTCCTTATGGGTTCTCCTCCCACCACCCCCCCGGGCACAGGATGGGGCGAGAAGAGGGGGTGAAGGAAACTGGTTCAAATAAATCTAAAAAAACCGAAACAAATATCTTCTGACACATCAGCAGATACTCTCCCGCGATTAATCCGTCCGCCGATTGTATCGGTGTTGACAAAAATCCTCCACTTAACCTGATGAGAAATCGCCTACAAAGCAAAGGAGAGGAGCGCAGCGAAAAAAAAAAACTGAAATGAAATAAAACACAACGAAGCAAAATCCCTTTTCTGGCGTGCCGCACGATAACCACAATAGAGCACACAATTATAATCAGACACGGAAGAGGACGCTGGGGAGAGGCGGTGCGGTGGTACATCACAGTGCGGTGGTTCGCGAACTCATGCAAACCACCGCAAGCCACCACGAGCCACCGCCGCCGCCGCCGCTTCACTGATTAATTTCCATTATGCACACACAAGGATAATAATTCAATTCGATTAAAAGTTGCGATACAATCCGTGGGAGGGAAAAAAAACGGAAAAAGTGAAGAAAGGAATTGATTGGGGACTCGGCGCTTCATCCCGGCCGAGTCACAATTGTAATCCGGTCCATTCGGATGGATTATGACGTTTTATTGGGATGCATTGTGTATGCGGCTCTGATTGGTTCATTGTTTGATGCGATCAAAGGAGGCGCTGAAGGATGCGAAGGACTCACTCTGAATGGGATAATTAATTAAGAGATTAGTGGAACGATTGCGAGAGAGGGATTTTTCAGGCGAATCACTCAGCGAATAATCGGATTCGTGATCTAATTTGCTTCGGGGCTTGTCGAATGTAAGGAGGGAGTTGAGAATGGGGAGGATTATGATTAAGCCGACCTGATGGGGCGGGGGAGGCTTAGGCGATGTTAAGTCAAATCGTGGTCATCTTTTGCTTCGCAGTTCTTGCGGATCGAATGATAGGCCGTGAGATAGTCGAGCTTACAGCGAGAGAGAGGTGGGAAGTTGTGGGACGGAAGTGAGGCTGAGTGAGGAGTGGGAGGGCAGAAGATTCGGAAGCGCGTGCTGGGAGTATGCAGGCTGAGTGGGAAGTGGAAAGGCAGGAGATTCGAAAGCGCGTGCTTGGCGTAGGCCGGCGACTTTCACCGCAACAAATGAAGAACTAAGCACCCGCCCTGGAGACAAATCGAAGGCACACTTCTGGATCTGGGAATGCCCATGACGTAGTCCGGAAGAGTGTGCTCGTCGTGAGCCGATGAGGACGACGTCGCAACGAAAGAAAAATGAGGCAGTCGTCCCTCAGACAAATCCAAAGCACGTTTCTCAATCAAAGACGTTGACAGTTGGACGTCATGGCAACTCCCATGAATGAAGAGACTGTGAGGAGTGTGTCCGTCGTAAGCCGAAGAAAAACTCTCGCCCCTCAGTCACACATCCCTTGAGCGACAGTTGGACGTCGTGGGCTTTCCCAGGAATGAAGTGATTCGGAAGGATGTGCTCGTCCTGAGCCGCAGAAGGACACCCGCCCTTCAGCCAAATCGAAGCCACACTTCTGGGTCGACAGTTGGACGTCGTGGACATGAAGAGGTTCGGAAGAGTGTCCTCGTCAAGAGCCGATGAGGACGAGATTTGCCGCAACGATGGAAAAACGAAGCAATCGCTCTTCAGACAAATCGAAGGCACGCTTCTCGATCGAAGATGTTGACAGTTGGACGTCATGAATGAAGAGATCAGGTGGAGGGTGTTCGTCAAAAGCCGATGAAGGACACTCGCCCTTCAGACAAATCGAAGGCACATCCCATGATTGACAGTTGGACGTAGTGGAGATGAAGAGGTTCGGAAGAGTGTTCTCATCGTAAGCCGGTGAGGACGAGATTTGTCGCAACGATGGAAAAACGAAGCAGTCGCTCTTAAGACAAATCGAAGGCACGCTTCTCGATCGAAGATGTTGCCATTGGACGTCAAGTCGGGAAGAGTGTGTTCGTCGTAAGCCGATGAAGGATCAGTTGGACGTCATGGCCGTTCCCAAGAATGAGTCCATCACCCACTCGACGTGGGCTCCTTCATGGAAGAACTTCGTGATCACTCAAAGATGCTTCATCCATCTCCCGACATGAGACAGATTTCTCGAAAGACTAGTTCTTGCTGCATGAAGGTGGCAAAAAAGGCTCCTTTCTCGAAAACCTCTTCAAACTCGATGTGCCCGTCTTTGTACCTCCCCCAAAACTCAGCTCATGACTTGAGGATAATTCCCTCTCTCACTTTGCTGCCACAATACGCATCATCCTTTTAATTTAATTCCACACACCGAAACCGAACTTCTCGCACGAGAACAAATTAACTTTTCCCACATCTCCTCGCCCACTTCTAAGTATTCGTGCAGAAAACTTTTCCCTCATTCATCCGGAGTGTAGGCGAAATTAAATTTAACTACTCCAGACAAAGCCTCACTTCATCGTCGTAAAAGGAGGAGGCAATCCTTCCACTCTTTCGATTAAAATTTGCATTGCGTTTTCGCACAAAAAACCATCAAAGGTGATTCCGAGCACTCATAACCATCATTCTCCTCTGTGTCTGTGTGTGCGCCGATTTAATATGAGCCCCAGTCCCGACTGTGCCGGCACTTGAAGGAAATTAAAATGCAAAATCATATCATATTGCCGGCAGGTAGATCCACACCACCCCCAAGGACGAGTCTCATTCTTACTTCACAGCAAATAAAATATAAATTGAAATACGAAACTGACACGGGGGAGGGGAGGGGAAAGAACGACCGAAAACAACAGTTTTTCGTTGCTGAAAATTACTCGTAAGTGTGTGCGAGAATATGTGGATGAATGCCCTGCAAAGTCCTCGCAGGATATCACGGCAATTTGCACATTTGCATTTGATATTGTTTCGTCCTTCAAAAAATGGTGAAATCACCAGAGTAGTGAAGACTGAAGAGTCAAGTCAAAGATAACACACAGAGATAAGCAGATACTTAAGTGTGCCTGAGATATTCTGAGTATCCTTGTGGGGGTTGGATAGAATTTCCAGCGAACCATCCGCCCACTCGACACTGTGCTTCAGATCGACATTGTTTCTCGCATAAGAATGCTCTCCATTGTTGGAGTGAAGGGCGCGCGCCTCTCTCATATGTCCTCCACCTCGAGGAGATTTCAATTATTTCGTGTAATAAGGACATTTGTGCTGTACTTTAAAGATTACGCGTATCTTAACGTTGTACCCACTTGTCGTTTGGACAGTGGCGTGGTGTGGGTGGAGGCAACAAATCAAAAGCAAGTGAGGACGACACAAAGAGGAACTGTTTTCGAGGAAAATTACAAAGTTCCCCCTAGCCAACAGAGTAACCTCAAAGGATCTTGATTATTCTCTTTGCTATCACAGTCTCCATTTCCAGTCGGTGCCTCTGTGTGCGTGTGTGTGTGTATGGGAGGGCATTTTCAACGCTTTGTTTACGCATCTCTTTAATGATGCTTTCGAGCAAACATTGATGATATAGGCTCCACCGCGCGATGAAATGAAAAGGTACGCAACGCGCGTTCCCTGAATCCTTCCCCTGGGGGGTGGTGGTAATCCTGTTTATGCTTTCCCTCGGCCTTTTTTTTCCTTCTTTCAGCTGCGTGGATAAATTTAATGTGCTTCGGCAATAATTTTCCCATAAGAGTTGACATGGAGGATTCCGTGTGTTTGGGCCGTTCTTTTTTTTTGCTCTCATTTTTCGTCTCACGCCAGTTGATATGAAAAATCGTGGGTCGAAGGTGGTCGGAGGTGGAAAGGTTAAACCACTTTTATGCAGATTCCTTTATTTGTTGTCCTTTTTTGTTGCTGTTGCTCGGGCTGACATCGAAATAAACTTGTTGTTCGTGTGTTTCTCTGTTGAGCCCCTTTTTGCAGGCAAAATCGTACAGGCGGTGAAAATTTACATACGAAAGGATTTATGCGACAACCATTCATCAATTTGATGTTGAGTATGTGCGAGGAATACCATAATGGTCGCCTTCCGCCTGTTCTCCGCCTGTCCTCGGGCTGTCCTCCGCCAGTCCTCCGCTCGTCCTCCGCCCGTCCTCCGCCCGTTCTCCGCCCGTTCTCCGCCTCCTTCTCCATCACCGTGCGTGGCCAGGATGAGGATGGCAATAAAAAGAACGGCAAGGATATCCTACAATGATTCAATGTGCAAAAATAATTATTGCAAAGTCGTACTTTATGCATTTTGATTAATTCTCTCCTTTTTTCTGTTCGTTTGACTCACCCCTGAAAGGACAATAAATTACAAAACGGATTTTCGTCCCCGGGTGCAGTGAGGCCCCATGTACACACCAGCAGCGGTTTGTTGGGGCTCGTGTGACAGATGAAATATTGCGAGAGTGACGCGAAGCAACTAGTTAATTACAAGGGCATCATGAATAATCTGAAATTAATGGAAGAACCCCCCCTCAGTCTCCTTGCTTTGATAAATTATTCATCAATTTCAAAGGATTTACCACAAATTCTTGCATAATGTTGATATAAAAATTAGAATCCTTTTTCGGGCGGCATTTACATTTATTTACAGCCCATCACCTTCTTAATAGGGACCCAGTCGACCTTCCTCCCTCCAGTGGATGATCTCTTTTTAAATAATATTCCCCGACCCCTCTCGGATATCCTTTCTTTCGTGAGTTCAGCGAAGGGGCAACCCAAGACGAGACCTTTATCGGCACCTAACAGCTATATACACACACTTTCTTCACCTCAGCTATTCTCTTTGGCGTGGACGAGCATCCTTTTTTTTTCTGGTCTCGTGTTGTTTCATTTGGTTTTGGTCTTTGGGAAGGGATCGGAATGAATTTAAAGTGACCACAGGCGTGCCATTCGATTGGAGATAAACATCTCGTCCTTTGCTGAAAGGTAAACACCACCGACCAGTCCATGACCATTTTCATCATCATCACCTTTATCATCCTTAAGTCTCTCTCCCTTTCGTAAGCTCTCTGCAGGAATATGGTCGACAATCACTTGTTAGAATCCCTATTTGGGGTGGAAGCACGTGTGAGGAAACGTCTCAAGAAAAGGTCATGCCCATATACACACACCATACATGGTAACTCCATAGTTTGACCGATGGTCAATTTCATCGAAAAACACTCAAATTCTTCGGTTTTCCCACAGAAAATCAACTGAATTCATGCAAAAACAACTCACACACGCATCTAACTACTCTTTCCCGCTCAGATAATCCACTCAATTTGCATCCAATGCAAGCATTGCCTGACACGCAGACTCTTGTGTATCCCACAATTTGAATGAATTGAATTCATGTGACGTCATGAAAAATGAAAAATTCAATTTTCTCGAATTTTCAAGGATTTTCAGTCAAATTTTGGATGCAATTCTCTTTATTTATCATGTTCACACTCAGACCCATCCATTTGCATCAAAATTTGGGCCGAATTTCAAAGAAAATCGACTTTTGAAAAAATGACATGGTTCACACGAAAAAATGCAGTCAATTCATAACACAACTGGGTCGCATTTTTTTGCTGAAAAAAAAACGTGTTTTCGCCGAAGTCGATTTGATGATTACAAAATTTTGTGAAACGAATTTCTCAGGATCTAGGACGAATTGAGGGACGCGAGATACCATTTTAGAAAGGAAATTTCATGTAGAAGTGAATTGAGTTAAGATTTTTGAACGGAAGTGCCGTGTTTGGTTTTTGAAAGGCAAAGTTTGGAGCAACCTCCGTTTTCGCATGATTTTGGAGGACATGATGTTTTCTGAAATGAATTTCTCAGGATCTAGGACGAATTGAAGGATGTGGTATTTTGGAAAGGAAATTTAATGTAGATGCGTAATGAGTTAAGATTTTACAACGGGAGTTCTGTTGTTGATTTTTGGGAGGCAAAGTTTGGAGCAAACTCTATTTTTGCATGATCTTGGAGGACATCATGTTTTCTAAAACTAATTTCTCAGGATCTAGGACGAATTAAAGGAAGCGGGATATAGGGATTGATAGGAAATTGTTTGAAGACAGACAGTAAGTTAAGATTTTTGGATGAAAATACCGTGGTCGGCTGTTTAGAGGCGAATTTCTGAGCATCCTCCATTTTCGCACGATCTTGAAGGACATCATGTTTTCTGAAACGAATATTGCAGGATCTAGGACGAATTGAGGGACGCTGGATATCAGGATGGAAGGGAAATTCAATGTAGAAGCGAATTGAGGTGAAAGTTTTGAACGGGGGTGACGTGGTTGGTTTTTTAGAGGCAAAGTTCGGAGCAACTTCCGTTTTCACATGTTTTTGGAGGACATCATGTTTTCTGAAACGACTTTCTCAGGATCTAGGACGAATTGAAAGATATGTGACATCAGAATGGATAGGAAATGGCTTGGAGATGCGAAATAAGGTATGATTTGTTAACGGGAGTGAAGTGGTTGGTTTTTTGGAAGCAAAGTTCGGAGCAAACTCCATTTTCGCATGATCTTGGAGGACATGCTGCTTTGGAAACGAATTTCTCAGGATCTAGGACGAATTAAAGGAAGCGGGATATAGGGATTGATAGGAAATTGTTTGAAGACAGACAGTAAGTTAAGATTTTTGGATGAAAATGCCGTGGTCGGCTGTTTGGAGGCGAATTTCTGAGCGTCCTCCATTTTCGCACGATCTCGGAGGACATTATGTTTTCTGAAACGAATTTCTCAGGATCTAGGACGAATTGAAGGATGAGGGTTACAGAATGGATAGGAAATTGTTCGGAGATGCGAAATAAGGTACAATTTGTTAACGGGAGTGACATAGTTGGGTTTTTGGAAGGAAAGTTCGGAGCCTTGTCTCAAAGGTTACGGTTTCTTGTTCAGTTTCCCCCTCAGTGGCAGGGAGGGTGGGAGGGGATATCGCCTTCGGGCGATTGGAAACTGAACAAGATTCGAAAAAAAGTTGATCACTTAGAAAACTGTGCGAATCGAGAGTTCAAATCCCCCCTTTTTTCAAACTCCCCACACATTCATCTGGCAAACCACCACCGCCATCATCATCATTATCGTCGCCCTATCAAATATCCCCTATTAGAGTAAAAAAGTGACCATCATTTATAAGTAATTGCGAAGGGCTAATAGATGACGGTCTGTTCCAGGGATCCTTTCATTAAAAAAAGGATCAGAAGTGTGGTCGAATTCCCGGCAAAGTTCTCCTCTCCCCGGGGATGGGAGTGTAAAAATACTCTCCTGACCTTTCCAGTCAGTCGTCGTCGTCGTCGTCGTCGTCGTCGTGTCGCCGCACGGTTCGCCACAGCACAGAGGTGCCGATGAGGATAACGAGAACGATGCTACGTTGAGATTAAAGAAATCTCTATCTCCATCGACAGAAGGTCGAGCAAACTTTCCCTCATCTCTCACTCTGGCTGTGAGTGTCGGCTGCCGGAGAATGAGTGAGTATCTCACTTAAGAATTAGTTCAAGTGTAAAACTTTATCTCCTGGGACAATATTTATTCACCATCTTAAAAGGATCTTTATACAAAAGCTTTCATTATACCGTACCCTGGTTGTTCGCCGTGCTCTTTCATCGTCGGTGGGTCGGCGGGTCGGCGGTCGGAGGGCAGTGGAGTAGGCTAATTTGGGATTTTGCTTTATTCATGGCATCATCTATCGCAGAGGGAAGGCGGTTTCATCTCCCCTCAACCGAAGATTGACCAAATGGCGCGCGGTGGGAGTCTGGCCGGGTATCGGAGATACAACAGATGAAACTATGTTTTGGGGTCGGAAAAGTTATGTTTCACTTGCGGGAAATCGATAAGTTCTCCGGATACGACCGATAGCCGATTGCCAGTGGGCGAGGAGGGTCTATTACAACCGCCACACTTAATCTTACCCACATCACCCCAGCAGCTCCGGCAAGGATTGCTTTTCG
Source organism: Myathropa florea (assembly GCA_930367185.1). Taxonomy (NCBI): domain Eukaryota; kingdom Metazoa; phylum Arthropoda; class Insecta; order Diptera; family Syrphidae; genus Myathropa; species Myathropa florea. The sequence continues at coordinate 2,193,386 of OV884005.1, read as the reverse complement.
CACGAGTGTAGATTGGTGGTCGGAGTCGTCACTGTTTGCCTTGTCAAACACATCAATTGATTTATAATTCCTAAATGTCCACTGTCGCACCGGAAGGGTGTGCTTGCTATGCTGTGTGTGTGTGCTCGTCATCCCTTAGATCTGCACCCCCTCCCGGCGTCAGACTCAATCCCATTTTGGCAAACAGTGACTGATTTGAGGGGGAGAATGGATCGATGTGCGACGAGGGTGCAGCCACCCCCGCACAGACATATCGAATCTAATTGATATGTTTTCCGACACAAATGAATTATTGCTTTTTTGCTTTGTTTGCTCGTCGTCCCTGTGGCACTGCTTTGCAATTCTATGAGTGCATTAACTACTCTGTTTGTCTGTCACTCTGTGGGGAGATGTGTGTCTGGGATCTATAAAAATGTCAATGCATGGATGAGTCACTCGCAGTTCATTGCGAGCACCCCGGCAGTGTGTTACGCATCGTCGAAGGGTGGAGAGCAAACGGTTGAAAGCAATTAATTTGATAAATTGGAAAATCAGCTGGAATCGAGCATGTCCCGGTGGAATGCTGAACCGTATTAGGGAATTAAAAGTTCTGCGTCTCAGCTCTGAAGACGGGAGATCTTAATTAAAGTGTTTTGTGCTCTTTTCCGGGGTTCCGCTTGGCCGGTTGGGTGGCGGGGGTGGCCTGGGCGGAGACGAGGGGGATGGGAATCGTTGAGCTGTTTGTTCAGAGGGACATGGGTTGTGTCTTATTTTTGGGATTTCGAGATTTATTCTTGGAATGTGTCAAGAGCATGTTTGCACTCCTCTGACTGGCCAGAGAATGAACATGTCCATGAAACTTTGTCGCACAGTCGAAGAATTTTTGGAATGTACACGAGCGAGTTGTCGATGTGGAACTTGGATTAAGATTTTGTTCGACGGACATTTTGTTTACTTCTCCCCTCCCGGGGCGTGGGAGGAGGGGAGTGAGGGGGGGGGGGGGGGGGGGGGGGGGGGCAGTAGCTGTGGGCATAGGGCACTCTGCGCTGGCGGTGGACTGAGGCGGAGGAGCGGCGGTGGGCTGAGGCAGAGAAGCGCAGTATTCTGAGGCAGAGAAGCGGCGGTGGACTGAGACAGAGAAGCGGCTGTGGGCATGTGACAAAGGACCCTCTGCGCTGGCGGTGGACTGAGGCGGAGGAGTGCGGTGGGCTGAGGCAGAGGAGAGGCTGTGGGCTGATGCGGAGGAGCGCGGTGGACTGAGGCAGAGAAGCGGCTGTTTGCAAGTGACAAAGGACTCCCTGAGTTGGCGGAGAAGCGACTGTGGGCATGTGAAAAAGGACCTTCTGCGCTGGCGGTGGACTGAGGCGGAGGAGCGGCGGTGGACTGAGCGGCGGCGAACTGAGGCTGAGGAGCGGCGGTGGACTGAGGCAGAGAAGCGGCTGTTTGCATGTGACAAAGGACTCCCTGCGCTGGCGGAGAAACGGACGTGTGACATGCAAGTGTTTGCAGAGGAAAGTGAGGCATTAATGATGCCGGGGCGTATATTTATGAGTTCCGCACGATTATTTACAAGACAAATCCCGTCAGCACACACAATAGACTGCGGATACGTCCAGATCAGCTCAAGAGGCAGAAACATGGAACAAACTCCACAGAGGGTATGAAATGCGATAGGACGCCTTCGAGTTTGAATGGAAAACCTGTAAGCAAAGGACGTGTTGGAAGTTCTTCGAGAAAACTCAAGAAAAGATGGAGAAACAATGAGGCCACAGAAGCAGACAATGGAGGGGATTGTGAAGATCCCAACAAGACCATCGAGAGTCAGGAATCACAAGGACACATCACAAAGAACTTAAGTAATTGAAAAGAACCACAAAAATGTTAAAAAACCACCTGTCGTCTTTATTAAGAGCTGCTTCATGGGAGAAAGGGAACGATGGCACTCCTCGCAACCGACTGAATGCAACTCTCGCGACGGGGCGCACCCTACTCCATTCATTAGGGAGTACACATGTAAATTGCAACATAATGGGGATGAAATTGCCTTTGTGTTTGCATACGCAAAAGTACAGCCATTCACGTGCCATTCATTGCATCACGGCCCAGTGCAATTTACACCGAAAAGAGAATCACCCACAAGCACGACTGCGACGCTGATGATACTCATCTGCATCAGCATCATCGTCATCATCAGATCCTTGTTCTTGTATGCAAATAAATTTAATTGACATTCTAAAGAACTTCAAGTTGCATGCCTCAGCTACTGCGCTGCTCCCGACGGCGACGCTGCTCTTCGGGTGCCACCGCAGTCGACTGCAGCCGGGATGATTGCAGTGCACACAGGGAATTATTCAAGCCTCCAAGATTCCGTGGAACACACAAAAAAGAGGGTAAACTGATGCTGCAGCCATTAGCAGTGGGCGTCGGACTGAATGCAGTTCCCCGGTGGATGAATATTTAAAAGGGCACACAGGCACGCCGGGAAAGGTAGCATAGACTGGGGGAAAATATGGAAAAAGGGCAAGTGATCTCAACCCCACAGGATGCAGCTCGAGTTTCGCATAAACAAACGATGCACAGGCTTAGCCGAGATAATCGCAAAAGAAACACACGCTAATGCGGCCTGAATAAACAACAGCCTCGATTAACTAAATGAATCCAAACACAAAAAAAGGCGACTGATTCAATCCCCCCCGCGTAACACAATTACCTCGTAAGCCGCTTATGGCCGACCATTTGCAATCATCCAGCACTCTCTCTCGTTCCCAGAACGCGCACGGATGTCTTCCCTCTGCCGGCGTGCATAATCGGGAAATTAGCCTGCGCTCTACCCCCCCCCCCCCCCCCCCAGAATCACCTGCTAATTGGGAGCACAACACACAGAGAGAGAGAGAGAGGAGACAGTACAGAGCCAAAAAGATGGTAAATTAGCAAAGGGGGCGGCGGCGGCGGCAGGCGGAGGAGGATAAAGCTTCAATTTAGATTTGCCAAACCGTGCGTAGCCTGTTCTCATCTTCGTCGAAACCCCTTCGCCCCGCCGCCGAGAGTTATGCCATCAATTTATTCCGGAAGGACTCCTGGTTGATTTTTCCCCCTCTCTCTCTCTCCCTCTCTCCCTCTCTTCAAAGTCTGTTTAATATTCAAGACGCGGAGTTCTGCCGATAGGCGGACGCGACGGTGAAGATGCGACGGCTGAAAAGAAAATCCCAGCGCAGCTGATGAAGATGAATCATCTCGCGAGTGAAGGTCCTGTTGAATTTTGTACTCTATGACCTAGGCAGGAGCAAAGGATAAATAATGATGGAAATTTTTGGTTCCCCAGATTGCTGGGGAGAGTAAGGAGGAGTAAGGGAGCCTTTGAAATGGAAAAGCCGGGTTGGATTACGTTCAATTGTTGACTTCTGTTATTCTTCAACTCGACGAAAGGTGAATTTAAAATAATGATCGTTTCTTTTGTTGTAACTGTAGCTCTGTCCCACTCAATTATTGAGGGAGGGCACTGTGTTGTCAGTGGGAATTAAGGCTAAAATCGATTTTTTTTTGTTGTGAAAGTAACTCACTTTTGATTGGGGAAGGGGGAGTAGAAAGAACTTAAAGAACTTTTGATAGTTCCCAAGGAAGTGGGATGGGTTTAGTAGGCGCATGGATGGACTTAAAGGGAAGACAGGGAATCTCCTGTTTCTAGGGGAAATGGCCTGCTTCGTGGAACCCCAACGGGTAAGACGTCATTTAAATGTTTCACTGGAGGGTTTCTAGGGGAAAAAGATCGCTTAATGGAACCCCAAAGGGGAAGATGTCATTTAAATATGTCCCTGAAGTAGATCAACATCGTTGAGGTCCCGATCCACTCCCGCCGAACTGTAGCGCCACAAGAAGAAGAAAACCAATGAATCGTTGAGGGAAAAAAAGACCCACAATCATTTACCTAGACCCAGACAATGAGCCGCCAGTCTTTCTCAACAAAAACACCCCGGCAATGAAACCACCTTTTTGAGGGCAAATAAAATGTGCATTTAAAAGTGCAGCAGTCCTCGAACCCGTACCAAGTGACAAATGACCATTTAAGTACGACGACGACAATGGAAACCAAACCAACGAGAGCACAACAACAACAACAACAACAGCGCAAACAATCTGTCTCGGTCGTTCCACTCGTGCCACAGAGCTCGTACGAGCGGCGCCAATCGCAGGGCTAGACAGAATCAAAGCCAACACAAAACAAAAGCAAACAGGGAAAAAAAGAAAACACCCACAAGCCCACCACAGAGTCCTCTTTTTTTTTTTTTGCTCTCCCAGCATCCTTTGTGTGGGCGCGAGGCGTGCACAGGATGTTGCCTTCTAATGCATCAACGACGCTTACACACTCGTTACTTATATTTATTACTGCACTTTGCATTTGCAACCCCCTCCACCCCGCCACGGGTGACATTCCCATGCAGAGAATACAATGTGATGGGTGGGGAGGTCCTTCAGATGAGCACTTGTGTGCAGTAAAAAACACTGAGCGTGGTGTGCTCCTCCATTTTTTTATGACGTCGGAGACCACATTTGCCTGAATGGGCTGGGATACTTTACACGTAAATTTTAAGTGCAATTTTCCTCTCATCCTGTTCAGGTGGGGGGGGGGGGGGTTTCCACATGTAGGCTACAGGTTCCAAGCCCGCCCAGCGATTCACCTCGAGAAAATTCCCTTGGCACTCGGCAAAATGCCCCGCATTCAGACGCAGAAGGGATGGATGATGTGTGAAGGGATACCTCAACGAGCCATCCTTGGATGTGGGCGAACGGAGGAACCTGATTTAACGATTGTGAAACGATTAAGTCAGCAGTAAAAGGTTGATTTACGTTAAGAGACGGTAATAAAAAAAAGAAAAAAAAAAAATCCTGCACACAAAGTAAAAACCTCAACCAGGTGGGGAGGTGCAGTGTCACATTCATTCTCCGCATGGGATCGGCGCTAAAGAAGGAATCCAGTGAAATAATCCGTGGCCGTAGCTGTAGCTGTGGCCCTTTGGCGGTTTTTATGAGCCACATGGACGTGATGCCCCACCTCGTTGACGCTTCCGGCTGGAATCTCATTCGATTTTTGGCCACCGTCTGTGTGGAACAAATCCCTGAACTGGATGTCCTAACACGAACCAACCCGCGGACCGAGCGGTGCAAGCTCCAGATGTGTGATATAAAGTTGTGGGCGTGACGGCATTTTAAAACTTTACGACAGTTGGCCGTCTCTCTACACAAATGGGCCATCGTGAGTGGGGGACGGACCAAGATAAAGAGGTAGACACTTGAACTGTGGCGCCAGAAATCAATTTTCGCGAAACAAGGTATTGTCGAGTGTCGGGGGGGGACGCATACATGCTTTGCCTGCACTTTGGGAAATCCAATTAAGATTAGAATGGATCACGATAGTGAAAGTCGCAATTTACCAGCATGGCTCGACCGTTTTAGTGGACATTTCTCCCTGGGCAAATGCGGCACATCCAAGTAGTTTTACGAGCTGATAAGCTCCATGTACTGCTGAACTGTGTTTCGGTCTTTTCACATGCTAGCAGAGGGATCCGCCGGGACGCTGTTGAAAGGCGTAATTAATTGTGCTCCTTGTCCAGCCTGTGCACCAGAGGCTATGTGTTGCATTGTGGGCTAGGTATGCAGCGGAAATGTGCACTTTCTTCACTCTTCCATGGAGTTGAAGTTGTAAAGTGGGTCCTAACTCTTTCCAGCACGGCGATTGTGCAAAAATCTCTTCATGAGCAGCAGAGCAGACAAAAACCCTTAAGCAAACCATTCTTATCCTCCGTGGCTCGTACGCCTGTCAAGTAAGTAAAGCTGAGTGAGGCCCAGGTCCACCTCGGAGTGTAGCGCCCTAAGAAGAAGAAGAAGAAGAGTTCAAGGTGTCCTCTTTTTCACGCCCATGGATCTGGTCGCCGTACACAAGAGTAATGACTGAAACGCAGTAGCGCGTTGCGCCAGCCGACTTCATGTTACAGAGGGAGTGCAATGACGCACTGCGTTAATCACTTGCTTAACAGGCCTACGACCCATTGAGGGTTTGAGCCTGAGCTATCGCTGCCTTCCATCGTTGACGTTAAGCAGCTCACCGACCATCGCAGATTGAACATTTCCCCACCGATTGACCATTCTCATCTCATTTTCAGTGACCCGCATGTTCCACTAAAGGGGTCGCGGGGGCAATGCATGCACGAGAGATCTCCAGGCCACTCGATCCTCCGCCATCGACTCTAACTCATCAGGAGCTATACCCAAGCGCAGCCAGGCGAATTTTCGGACTTGGCCCAACCGTCTCGTCCTGACCATTGATCACCCGAAATGATTGCAGCTTTGAGCAAAAAAAAAACCGAAAGTTTCTGGTTCAGTTCACTGGATTATAACGGCATCCTCCAGCATTTCCCAGCCACAAAAAAGAAACCTCTCTCTTCCCCAATCCCACCCCCCAAAAAAAAGGAATCATCCTCCATCAACCCATAGTCTCATCTCCCTCATCAATCAGAGTACACAAACCGCCCTCCTGTGGTATCCCATAAATTTGTACAACTTCCGAACCGAACGAATGACGCTGCGGCAATAACACCGACCGACCACCACCTCAATCCCGAACCAGTGTGTGAACATGCATCTGCAATTTTCTTATGGTTCCGCAAACTAAATTAAATTTTAACACCCCACTGCACACACACACGCACACACACGCCCTCGTCCGCCCATCACTTCACACTTCAGCGTATTAATTTCCAACTTTGTGCACCTGCACAACTAACGACTGCAAGCAGTCTCCCCCCCCCCCCCCCCCCCCTTTATCCCCTGACCGACCCATCGGAGAGATATATGTCTTCGTCGTTGTCATCCTTATCACTGTCGAAGTACCTCGAATTGATTAATAGACCAAAAGGACGAGCAAAAAACCGAAAACAAATGATTGTGCACAAATCCGCTCACTTATCTTCACCCTTGCGAGCGGAAATGAAATCCGTTGACATTCGATTAGGTGTACCTGCTGCAGTGTGTGTGGGGCAAAAAAAAAAAAAAAAAACAATTCCACGGACGAAAGAGGACAAAAATCAGACATGCATGCAAAAATGCACTCCCCCACATCCAGTGGCTATTAATCAGCTGATAAGTCCTCAGACGGTGCCGGGTAGAGTGCTCCGAGAGGACACTGCTTAATATCCGCATTCAGCAGGGCCGGCCAGATATAAAAGAGGACCTCACTTAAATTGATTATAATTTGTCACCTAGCCGGTGTCACAGTGGTTGACAATTGAATGCAGATATGATGACATCATTTGTTTGCGGGCTACCGGTGTGCAGTGCACTCGTTATCCTTGCGGGTTGCGAGTGAATTTCCCTTGTGTCTGATTTAATTTATTTAATTCCACTCTCTCAGCGGTCCTTGTTATGTGGCCTGTTGAAGTGGGATTGAGGTGCTGACATATTGCTCTTAGGTGCTGAATCGATAAGGGATTCAATGGGGGGGGGGGATATCCGACTGATTTGTGGGGGAATGCAGACCACAGAGGGACTCTCGAAGTGGAGAGATGAACTTGAGAGTCGAATTTAAGGGTCGAACTTGAGGGCCGAACTGGAGAGTCGGACTTGAGAGTCGAACTTAAAGGTGACCTTGAGAGTCCCACTTGAGGTCGACCTTGAGAGTCGACCTTAAGAGTCGAATTGGAGAATCGTCCTTGAGAGTTGAACTTGCGGCCGATCTTGAGGGTCGAATTTGAGAACTAAGGAGTCGAACTTGAAAGTCGACTTTAAGAGTGGAACTTGGGAGCCGAACTGGTGAGTCGAACTTGAGAGTCGATCTTGAAAGTCGAACTTCAGAGTCGAACTTGAGGGCCGAACTGGAGAGTCGGACTTGAGAGACGAAAACTTGAGAATCGACCTTGAGAGTTGAACTTGAGGATTGAACTGAAGAGTCGGACTTGAGAGTCCCACTTGAGGGCGACCTTAAGAGCCGAATTGGAGAATCGTCCTTGAGAGTCGAACTGGGCGAACCTTGAGAGTGGAACTTGAGGCCGACCTTGAGGGTCGAATTTGAGAACTAAGGAGTCGAACTTGAAAGTCGACTTTGAGAGTGGAACTTGGGAGCCGAATTGGTGAGTCGAACTTGAGGATCCATCTAGAGAGTCGAACTTGAGTGTCGACTTTCAGAGTCATACTTGAGAGTCGGCCTTGAGAGTCGAACTTCAGAGTCGAACTTGAGAGTCGAACTTCAGAGTCGATCTTGAGAGTCGAACTTGGGAGTGGAACTGGAGAGTCGTTCATAAAAGTCGGCCTTGAGAGTCGAATCTGAGAGTCGGACTTAGGAGTCGAACTTGAGAGTCGACCTTCCGCGTCGAACTGGAGATTTGAACTTGAAAGTCAAAAACTTAAGAAACGACGTTGAGAATCGAACTGGAGAGTCGAATTTGGGAGTGGAATTTGAGAGTCGAACGTGGGAGTCGAACTTGAGAGTCGAATTTGAGAGTCGAATTTGAGAGTCGAACTTGAGAGTCGACATTCAGAGTCATACTTGAGAGTCGAACTTCAGAGTCGTCCGTAAGAGTTTGCCTTGAGAGTCGAATCTGATAGTCGAACTTGGAAGTCGATCTTGAGAGTCGAATCTGATAGTCGAACTTGGAAGTCGATCTTGAGAGTCGAACTTGAGAGTCGACCTTTCGCGTCGAACTGGAGATTTGAACTCGAGAGTCAAAAACTTAAGAAACGACGTTGAGAGTCGAATTTGAGAGTGGAATTTGAGAGTCGAACTTGGGAGTCGAACTTGGGAGTCGAATTTGAAAGTCGAACTTGAGAGTCGAACCTGAGAGTCGAATTTTAGAGTCGAACATGAGAGTATTCGCGTTTTGGTTGACACACGAGATGTAAACTTGATTGGAGGTCCTTAAGAAGGATGAGATTGAGAGATGTACAAATTAGTGACTCATGTGCTGTGAAATCTTTGTGTCGCCATTGATTTGTTCACTCCATGATTTTGTTGACGCCACGGAATCACTTGAAGCAGACACAGAGAACTATGAATGAGTAAGCTCATAAGCAGCCACTGCTGAGGAATGAGGTCTCCCTCTTTGAACGAAATTGAATGAGTTTCAAGGACAAATGGCTGTGAGCACATCACAAAGTGTTCTGAAATTGTGTCCTTTGTTCAGATGAAGACATAAATCGGGCGACAAATTTGTGAATCAATAGCTTACTGGAGCCACACACAGTCGCGGTCAAGTGAAGGACATAGAATCTGAATTTTGGAGCAGAACAATTCATGCAAACACATGCGGCACCACGTGTGACAGCCAATCATGAATATTACCAATAAAATGCTGTCGAGCGCAGTCCTCGAGAGAGGAGAGGCTGAAAACATCATAAAATAAGCCATTAGTCAAGTACAGTCGTCAGCGCTCATAACTTAACTTAATCCATTGTTTCAACCACTCAATTCGACTGAATACAAACTGACAAAATGAAATGCCATCAGACGCCGACATCCTTGATCACATTTCATTCTCTGCAGCCGCTTACAGTCGTAATCTCTGAATCACCGATGTGGCCGTATCCTTTTACCCACTAAAAGCTTTCTCCTCTCACTCTCACTCCGCGCGGAGGAAACTTCAATTCGTTGCTTTCGTGTGTATGCGTGTGTGTGTGCTTGTGATTGTTTCCTTTTCACAGATATATTCATAAAATTATTTATGAGTATTTTATTTGAATGTTATGCCCCTAACATGCGTATCCTTCTGATCCTGAATTACGTGTCAGTGACTCATGCGGATGGATTTTGATTCTCATTTCGTTCCTTTTTTCTGGCTCTGTTATTCTTTATGTTCGATGTGATGATGAGTTTATTGTAATCGAAGGCAATAACTTGAAAAGTCGAACTGTCATTTGTATCCTTTAGGCGGCAGATATCCTTCCGCGGGATATTTGAAACCAGGGAGGGGGGAAGGGGTCTTGACTTTGACAAGGACGGCAAGGGGTTTGTGGGTCAATTGAGGGCTGGGACATTGGAAAAATTGAAAGTGACAACTCGCGGATTGGATTGACAGCAAAAAAGGATCAAATGGAGTCACGAATTCAGACGAAATTTGCAACAAAAATTCGCTGTGCCGTGCCGACTGGTGACAAAGCTAATTGCTCTCCATGCTCAACCCTCCCTCGCTTTCACGGCTGATCCTGAACAAAAAAAGCACAAAAATCCTTGACCCCACTATCGATTTCATGAAAATGTCCCTATATTCGATTCAGTGTCTATTAACTTCATTAACCGTAATGACAATTTACCTCGCGCACAGGACTCGCATGCATTCCATAAGCCAGCCGCTGTGTGTCTTTTTGAACGCTCCACGAAAGAGGATTAAAAAGGATTTTAATTGCGCGTCGCGTTTAAGTAGAAGCAATAAAGTCTCGTTCCGCAAGGACACTACACACAGATGACAGTCGTTTTTTTTTGTTGCGCATCTCCTCGGCAACAAAAGCGACGCACAGAAGCGGAGAGTGCAGCTCGATTTCATCCGCGCGTTAATTCCACTCCATTTCGCTTTGTGGCCTGGCGCCGCCTTTCACGTTACCGGTAAGGAAAGTGAAATTATTTTCGAAGTACATTGGCGGTTGTGGTGTGGAAAAGCGCTTCCTCTTCCCTTCTGGTTCATTAGGAAACCCGGTAAATCAGCAAAGTTTGTTGCTTGTTTGGGTCGCCTCAAGATTGAGGACAAAGACTTTGAGTCGCCTCTCAATGTTTGCATTTGATTAATCACACAGACCACATTGGCGTGGCGGGGAGATAATGGGACACATGCAGTCCCCACTTGCCAATCTCGATTCGCCACTCCGGAACGCAGTCACATGCCAGAGCCTGTCACAGAGCTCTCAGAAGCGACTCACCTCAAGCCATCGTCCCACTCTCTCCGGTTTCGCTCCTTTGGTTTTTATCTTGTACACACAGATACACCGCAACCCTCATTGCGGCGAACGGTGAGATACATGCAATTCTCGGTGCATGCCGAGCGCCTGGAAACCTGATGGATTGCTGTGGGTTTTGCGGCGGGCGTTTGTTGGGTAACGAGAATGTTAATTCCACGACGAATCATGACAGTGGCACTGAGTGCTGGTGCTGGTGCTGGTGCCGGTGCAAGGATACGATAAATTGCAAAACCGGTGGAAGCAAGGTGATTTGTTCCTTGTTAACCATTTATTACGGACACAACCATTCAAATACACTGACGTGCTGTGTTGGCTTGGCGTTTAGATAGAGACGGTCGAGGTCTTGACAGAAGCAGACGGTTGCAGTCTTTATCTCCGGGGTTTTGTTTGCGGGTAACACAATTCCCTCAGGAGCTGCCAAACTGAGTGGACGTCTAGTTAAAGTTGATTCTGTGGAATTCACAGAGTTTTTGTTGCAGTTTTTCTCTAAAATTGTGTGCATCATTGAATTCATGCTGAATACCAAGAGAGAGTGAGTCGTTTGGCTCTGAAAGCCTTCAGCTTATGACGGATCCTTTGCGTTTAAAGCCCTATCAAAACAGACAGAACAAGACGCCTGCCTCTAGTTTATGGCAGATCCCTTGCAGTTTAAAGCCCCATCAGAAGAGGCGTGCCTCCAGCTCATGACAGAGCCCCTGCGCTTAAAGCCCCATCAGAACAGACAGGACAAGACGCGTGCCTCCAGCTTATGACAGATCCCTGGCGTTTAAAGCCCCATCAGAACAGACAGACCAAGACGCGTGCCTACAGCTTGTGGCAGATCCCTGGCGTTTAAAGCCCCATCAGAACAGACAGACCAAGACGCGTGCCTCCAGCTTGTGGCAGATCCCTTGCAGTTTAAAGCCCCATCAGAAGAGGCGTGCCTCCAGCTCATGACAGATCTCCTGCGCTTAAAGCCCCATCAAAACAGACAGAGCAAGACGCGTGCCTCCAGCTTGTGGCAGATCCCTTGCAGTTTAAAGCCCCATCAAATTCACAGACCAAGAAGCGTGCCTACAGCTTATGACCGATCCCCTGGCCACCAGTTTTGGCCTTTGAATCCCCATTAAATCGACAGACCAAGTCGCGTACAACTTCAATCTTTAAAAGCTCAAGACGCCCCCTCAGCGCTCGTCACGACTTCATCTGCAAATGCACCCTCACCTGCCCATCTTCACACAGAATACATTCATAAACATTTCTCCGAAAAATACTCTCTTCCATTTCAACGCACTTATCAACAGTTGATGCTCGACGAAGAAAAGATGACACCCTTAAGAAATCATTTCGCTCGCTCCCCCTCTCTGCATACTTAAACGGAAAATCCCATTTGCCTTTCAACAGAAAAAAAGAAGAAGAGAACTCCGTCATTCGGAAGTGTCCTTCACACGGAATGGAATAAATCGAAAACCAAAAATCTATCGACATTTTCAATTCATCATACGCAACTGAAGATACAGAGCAGAGCACCTAAGGACTCGCCACGCCACCCACCGCACCTCCCACCGCCACCAGCACAGCAGCGAGAGGGTGGATGCCGATGTAATTTATCTTGTTGAACAACCAAACTGGTTTTTCTCTCATTTCTCTGAACGGAACTTAATATCCTCATTTATTTCCCGAAATACACCGATACAGGAGGGAAAAAAAGGAAACTTCAAAACTAAACCCCCCGGCATGAGTATGGATGTGTCCCACAGGCCGTAATTCATCTTATCAGCATACCCACCCACCTTCGTGCTGTCTAGCCGGCAGCCAGGGACTCACAGAAGGAAAAGGAGACAAATCGGACCATGATACGCATCACAGGCCGGGCCGGCCGGCCGACCGCCGCTCTCCGAGTTCGGATTTCACACACAAAGGGACGATGGACATTGAATTATAGTCGCCAGTCTAAGGAGCGGTACAAAAACCTATCAGGATATCTTGCCAAACTGCAGTGGCAAAAGCAGACACACCACCGAGATAACTCTAAGCCCCCCTAGGCGAATGTAACCGAGAGGGAGAGAGGAGGGGAAAAAGGATCCTCTGTCACAGGTGGACTTGCCGGGGAAATGATACAGAAATTCTTGACTCGCGCATGAGTGGCTTTCCCTGATTATCCTGTTTTTTGTTTACCCACGATAAAAATGACTGGCTATTTGGCAAAGCCGGCTGATGCCTGACGGACATCAGCGCGGAGGATGACGTCCAGACAGCATGCGAGGACTTGGCGGAAAACCCCTTTGGAAAATCGTTTTCTTCTGCTCGTCCATCTACGCACGTGGTGCTTTTTTTTTGTCTTCCTCGCTGCTGGTGGTCACTATGCAGTGTGAAGGATAAATTGCTCGGCTGGTGACGAGAAAAATAAGTTGATTCACAACGCCTGTGCAGTGGGGGCGGGAGGGGGTGGTTGGCGGCCCACATCTGGAGGATTATCATGACGAAATGATTCGCATTTATCTCTCGGCGGATACAGATGAATCCATTTTCCGCTTCAAGGAGTCGACAGACGGCTAAATGGCCTAGAAGCATGCTCGCCAGATGAATGTTCAATTGCGGTGATTAAGGGGGCCCCGGATGGCTGTCATCGCATGACAAAACGGCTCAGAAGTGACAACAAACTGAGGAAATCCATCAAAGGAGCAGAACTTTTTAGTTCTCCTCCTCAAACTCCATTTTCTTCGAACTAACGATCGAGTTTTGCATTTCCCCCGACAGCCCCAATCGTTTTGGGGAAAATTTAATTGGAAAACGCCCAAGTGCTCCTTCACAAAGGTAACGAGTGGACTCTGAGGAGGCGTGATCCTGAACTGAAATAAAAGTTCGGCTGAATGCAGAATTGACCACTCGAAGGAACTTGAAACCCTGGTGCGTATGTGAAACCTTTCTTTTCAAATGGAATTCATTCGTTCGTTCACATGTGCTGCTGAATGCTTAGAGGTCAAGTGGTGGATCCATCTACATCCAGAGCAGTTCAACTGAACTGATGATGGGTTTATTTTAGATGCCAAGGGGAGAAAAAAAGGATATGACGAGACCTTCTCCGAACAAATGATTCTCGACGCTCGCAATTCATCATTATTTTGCGCTTGGATTGCGTGCCTATTCTGAGATTGGTTGAAGCTGAAGAGCTCACGGGTGCACAGCTGCAGGGCCATTGTCTCTCGAGCGAGGTTTCACTAAGATGATGGATTTGAATGCATGATGGATACATCTTCACGGGAAATTTATGGGGGGCGGAGAAAAATATATCTCCCTGTCCTGTCCTGGTAGGAAGAGTTCGATTGAAAGGATGTCTAAGAATATCCTGCGAAAGACATGAAAACTACAACAGATTTTACTGGTGGATGTGCCAAGAGAGGATATCACAGAAGGCGCTTCCAGATAATCAACCAGGTCACTCCCGTCACAAAATCTTAACTTACTTCCCTTCTTTAAACAATTTCCTATCAATTCTGATATCCCACATCCCTCAATTCATCCTAGATCCTGAGAAAATCATTTCCAAAGCAGCATGTCCTCCAAGATCATGCGAAAATGGAGGTTGCTCCGAACTTTGCTTCCAAAAACCCAACCACATCACTCCTCTTAATAAACCCCACAACCACCGCCAACATCAGCAGCAGCGGCCCCATCTCGGCCGCCACCACCGCCACCCTCGCTGAGCGATAAGCCTTGTGTGCCAGCCGCACCACCGGTTGTCTCCACAAAGCCATCTACCCCATCCGTAATTGAGTTGTCGCGAAAGAAACTTACCACTTTGGAGACATTCAATGCATCCAAAACAGTCACACCTCCGCCACCGCTGACCGAGTCTTCCGAATCACGCAGTCTCCATACTCCTCCAATCCGCCAACAGTAGGCGGCGTCGACGACGTCCCGGACGACGGCAGTGGCTCGCCCCCGGGCTCCTCCCAAACAACAAGCGAGTTCAGCGGGCTGGTGAGCTACTTCAGCTCTCAACACGACGATCTTAACACATAACAGACGAATTTAAGCAAAATAAAGTATTTTCGCGTATTCCACATGCTCCACATGCTCCACATCCCCACACACACTCACCCACATTTCTGTCTTTAAATTTAGTTAATTTATATCAAAAGCAAAGCCAAGTATTCACCAAGAACTGCTGTAATTTGTACATAAGAACCGTTGAGAGCTGAAGACAGAGCAGCCACGAGAGCACGTGGTCACCATTTTCGTTTCGCCAACAACACCACCACCTCCAGCACCACCGCCATCTCCACCACCACCACCACCACCATCACCACCTGCGCCACATCCTTCACTACCGTCACCAATTATCCCACCAGCCACCAGTTATCCATCCCCACCAAAGTTCGTTGTTTTCCTTGCATAACTTCACAATGTTTGGCCATAGCTCGGAAAGTATTAGGCCTAGCGCCATAAATGGTGGCTCAAAACGTTCAAATTGAATGTGTGCATTTAGCCAAGAAAAGGAACACAGGGGGAAAACGCTGGCAAAATGGCGCACCATTTTCAAGATATGGCAGAAGTACACGCATGTAAGTACGCAAAAATAATTGTAAGCATCAAAAAGGTGCGCATCAGACAGTAAAGAGTTTACTTCCTGGTGCCATCATCATTTCATTCACTGTCACATCAAACGCAGGCGCATCTACTTGGGTCAGCAGTTTCAATCTGCTCGACCCAATAGATGCTAGAAGCCTTCGACAAAAAGTCAACCCAAATGTAACAAAACAAACAAAAGGTCCTTCTAAGGATCACAATAATCATCATCCAAATCAAGGTAAGTAAAGGTAAGTATTGTAGAGTTTGCAACTTCCAAATCTAGGTCTAGTAAGAATTCCAAATTTTAGCAGCGAACCCTCAAAAAATGCCACTTTCATGCAATTTCTGCTTAAAACACCAGGCGCCCAGAAATCTAGCAAAAGCAGCAGGTATACCCTCTGCAAAAATGTGTAACAGAAACTGGCACGAACATGCCCTTTACAACGAGACAACATTCGTTGCTGTACATGCTCAGACAAGAAAGTTGCAAGTTGAAATCTGATTTCTCAGATTTCATATGGAAATTTTTCTGAAATACTAGTCGCCCAGAAATTGTAGTAGGTATTTTTTTGCGAAAGTGTATTTTTTGACAGTGAATATCTCGATAATGGAGGGACGTAGGAAAAAAGTAATGATGAGGGATTGTAGGTAATGACGTCCTCTTTAAAACACATCTAAAAAGGCGTCAGAAGTACCGTTATTTGCGTCGAATTTCAGTGGAAAACCTAAAATTTTGTTGTAAAACGCACCATATCACGAAAACGGTGCATCTGGTGTCGATTATTTTTTTTCCATAGACGCACGCTTCGATTGCGCATCCATCAAGGTATAATTTGTGGTCATAGGTCAAATAGTTTCCGAGTTATAGCCAAAAATGTGGAACATTTTCGACGAAAACCCGAACTTTTTTTGAAAAATGCGCCATATCTCGAAAACGGTGCGTCGGAGCGCATTTTCGCTTCTGTTAACTCTTTTTGCCAAAGGCCACACATCATGACAAACGTTTTGAGCCATCATTCATGGCCCTACGACTTATAGTTTCCAAGTTATAGCCAAGAATAGTTATGGTATGCAAGGAAAAAACAGGGTTTTTCTTCAGGTTGCGCCATATTTTGCATACGGTGCCTCTGAAAGCGTTTTCTCCCTGGGTTACTTTTCTTGGCCAAATGCACACATTCAATACGAACGTTTTGAGCCAAAAATTATTGATCCAGGCCTAATATTTTCCGAATTATGGCCAATAATTGTGAAATGTTGCAAGGGAAGTAGTGTTCTCCTTTTTCCTTGCATACCTTCACTATTCATGGCTATAACTTGGAAACTATAAGGCCTAGACCACTGAATGATGGCTCAAAATGTTTGTCATGATGTGTGGCCTTTGGCAAAAAGAGTTAACAGAAGCGAAAATGCGCTCCGACGCACCGTTTTCGAGATATGGCGCGTTTTTAAAAAAAATGTGATCATTTTGCCAAATACGTTTCACATTTTTGGCTATAACTCGGAAACTATTTGACCTATGACCACAAATTATACCTTGATGGATGCGCAATCGAAGCGAGCGTCTATGAAAAAAAGAATCATCGACACCAGACGCACCGTTTTCAAAATATGGTGCGTTTTACAACAAAAATTTAGGTTTTCCACTGAAATTTTACGCAAATAACGGGACTTCTGACGCCTTTTTAAATGTGTCTTAAAGAGGACGTCATTACCTACAATCCCTCATCATTAATTTTCTCCTACGTCCCTCCATTCCCGAGATATTCACTGTCAAAAAATACACTTTCGCAAAAAAAATACCTACTACAATTTCTGGGCGACTAGTATTTCAGAAAAATTTCCATATGAAATCTGAGAAATCAGATTTCAACTTGCAACTTTCTTGTCTGAGCATGTACAGCAACGAATGTTGTCTCGTTGTAAAGGGCATGTTCGTGCCAGTTTCTGTTACACATTTTTGCAGAGGGTATACCTGCTGCTTTTGCTAGATTTCTGGGCGCCTGGTGTTTTAAGCAGAATTTGAATGAAAGTGGCATTTTTTGAGGGTTCGCTGCTAAAAGTTGGGACCTAGTTGCAAACTCTACAATACTTACCTTTACTTACCTTGATTTGGATGATGATTATTGTGATCCTTAGAAGGACCTTTTGTTTGTTTTGTTACATTTGGGTTGACTTTTTGTCGAAGGCTTCTAGCATCTATTGGGTCGAGCAGATTGAAACTGCTGACCCAAGTAGATGCGCCTGCGTTTGATGTGACAGTGAATGAAATGATGATGGCACCAGGAAGTAAACTCTTTACTGTCTGATGCGCACCTTTTTGATGCCTACAACTACTTTTACTTAATTACATGCATATGTATGTATGCACTTACCTCTGATTCTTTTCACGGAGGTATACCTTTATTGATGTTGATCTGGGGCAGCAGTTAGCATGGGAATCAAGTCCACTTCGCTAAAAGTGGACTTATTTCCCACCTGGCATGAGCATCAAGTCCACATAGCAGAAAGTGGACTTATTTCCCACCTCGCATGGGAATCAAGTCCACTTCGCTAAAAGTGGAGTTATTTCCCACCTCGCATGGGAATCAAGTCCACTTCGCTAAAAGTGGAGTTATTTCCCACCTCGCATGGGAATCAAGTCCACTTCGCTAAAAGTGGAGTTATTTCCCACCTCGCATGGGAATCAAGTCCACTTCGCTAAAAGTGGAGTTATTTCCCACCTCGCATGGGAATCAAGTCCACTTCGCTAAAAGTGGAGTTATTTCCCACCTCGCATGGGAATCAAGTCCACTTCGCTAAAAGTGGAGTTATTTCCCACCTCGCATGGGAATCAAGTCCACTTCGCTAAAAGTGGAGTTATTTCCCACCTCGCATGGGAATCAAGTCCACTTCGCTAAAAGTGGAGTTATTTCCCACCTCGCATGGGAATCAAGTCCACTTCGCTAAAAGTGGAGTTATTTCCCACCTCGCATGGGAATCAAGTCCACTTCGCTAAAAGTGGAGTTATTTCCCACCTCGCATGGGAATCAAGTCCACTTCGCTAAAAGTGGAGTTATTTCCCACCTCGCATGGGAATCAAGTCCACTTCGCTAAAAGTGGAGTTATTTCCCACCTCGCATGGGAATCAAGTCCACTTCGCTAAAAGTGGAGTTATTTCCCACCTCGCATGAGCATCAAGTCCACATAGCAGAAAGTGGAGTTATTTCCCACCTCGCATGGGAATCAAGTCCACTTCGCTAAAAGTGGATCGCTTCTCCAAACAATTTTCTGTCCATTCTGATTTCACATATCTTTCAATTCGTCCTAGATCCTGAGAAAGTCGTTTCAGAAAACATGATGTCCTCTACAATCATGCGAAAATAGAGGTTGCCCCAAACTTTGCCTCCCAAAAATCAACAACAGAACTCCCGTTTTAAAATCTTAACTCATTACGCATCTACATTAAATTTCCTTTCCAAAATGGTATCTCGCGTCCCTCAATTCGTCCTAGATCCTGAGAAATTCGTTTTACAAAATTTTGTAATCATCAAATCGACTTCGGCGAAAACACGTTTATTTTCAGCAAAAAAATGCGACCCGGTTGTGTTATGAGTTTACTGCATTTTTTCGTGTGAACCATGTCATTTTGCCAAAAGTCGATTTTCTTTGAAATTCAGGACAAATTTCGATGCGAAAGGATGGGGCTGAGTGTGGACATGATAAATAAAGAGAATTGCATCAAAAATTTGACTGAAAATCCTTGAAATTTGGAGAAAATTGAATTTTTCATTTTTCATGACGTCACAGTTGAATTCATTGAAATTGTGAGAAACACAAGAGTTGTTGCACGTCTGGCAATGCTTGGTTTGTGTGCAAGTTGAGTGAATTATGGGAGAGAATGTCTTTCATGGTTTTATGAGAGAAAATCAAAGGAAAAAGATGTTTGGTGCGTGTGTGGGTTGTTTTTGGAGGGATGCAGTGGATTTTCTGTGGGAAAACTGAAGAATTTGAGTGTTTTTCGATGAAAATGAAGGTGGGCTAGTTGGCTGTCAAACTGGGGAGTTACCAGGTTGGTGTTTTGAAGGGGGAAATGTTGGTGTTCGTTATAAGATGATTTTAAAACAAGCTGAGGAAATGAGAATCATGAAAAATGAGATGGAATTGGATTTAAGTGAGATTCCCGTTACAGGCATCAGAATTCAGTGGAAAAAGGGGAAAATGGTGAC
Source organism: Myathropa florea (assembly GCA_930367185.1). Taxonomy (NCBI): domain Eukaryota; kingdom Metazoa; phylum Arthropoda; class Insecta; order Diptera; family Syrphidae; genus Myathropa; species Myathropa florea. The sequence goes on along the minus strand of OV884005.1, from coordinate 2,173,713 downwards.
CTGTGCTGCGTTAAATTGAATATTTTTACAAAGACTCATACTTTGACTTTGAATATCTCGGGAACGGTGGGTCGTAAGACAGAAGTAATGATGAGGGATTTTAGGGTCGCACTTCATCTTCAAGCTTATTTGCACCAAAATTCAGTGCAAAAGGGGGAAAATGGTGTCATCTGCTTTTGCGTTTAACTTGAAAATCGTGAGGAACGAATGGTCTCTTTTAACACAAGGTTCAACTATGCCGATCTATGCCTTCAAACGACGGATATATTCAAAGTCAAGCTCTGCGTTTAACTTGAAAATCGAGTGCTGAGGGAATTGAAGAACAGATCGGCCTTTTTAAGGACAAGACCTTTAAAAGTCGAGCTCTGAGATTTTTAAAGTCGAGCTCTGAAAATTTTTCTAAATGGGCAAAATGGTGCCTTCCAATGCGTTTAACTTAAAAATCGCGTACTAAAGGGGAGAAGCGTATTAAAAAGAAGGGGTGAATTGAAGAACAGTTCGTTCCCTTTAAGACAAGGCATCACTTGCTGATCTAATCCTTCAAAGGAGAAAGATTTCTCGTGAAAATCGTTTCAAAACACATCTTTATCAACTTTAAACATGCGACGACATCAGTTTTTCTTCAATCCCCTCCTTGTCTGCATAAGACTCGACACATTTTACGATGAAATAGTAATCAATCCTGTCTATTGAATACATATGGCTGTTGCAAGGTCCAATTACTATCAAAATGGAGCGAATTTAATTTAAAATCCACTTCCACTTCACCGCTGAGGCATCCCATTAAAAACCTATGCAAGCCTCCATGGATTACGTGCTCCAAATGAAAGCTGTGCATGCAAACCTCAACACATTTCAGCTCATCAAATAGTCCCAACTGCGCCCGACTTAATCACCTCCACAAGGATGCTTAGTCCAGATCAGCAAAAAAAAAACCACGAGATACTGCATTTTTTCCAGTGATTTAATTCACCTATAAATTAATCCCCCAGCAAAATTTCTGTCATTAATTTCCCATCGATTTTCATGTAAACATTGTAAAGCACTCGAAAAGGAAAAAAAAACAAACACAGCAAACCCCCCCCCGGGTTCACACAAGTGGGAGAGGGAGAGAGAGAATTGGCTATCAGGCGTTGCAAATTCGAAAAGTTGCATCCTCCAGTGGGTCATAAATAATATTTGTATCTCGTGATCGTGTAGAGGAAGGATTCGACCACCAATGCCACAGAGGAAATCGAAGAACTACTGCAGAACTCGTGCAAGGTCTTGTTTTCATTTTTTTCCCATGTCCTGCACATCCTTTTGGTGTTTTGTTTGCTTTCGAAGTCCGCGATTATTCACTGAGAGCGCATTCCTTAAGCATGATTTAATTCGAGGAGCAAACTATCAATTAAGCTCTGCGATAAGCCAGGGCTTCGCGAAGGACCATAATTTTCTGCCAACACTTTCAGTGATTTATTTGCATACCCTCAGGGGGGGGGGGGACGCGGCGAAATTATGGGCAGTTCTCGTTGTTGTGGGCAACCTGAACTCTGGGTTAATGTGTATAATCAGTGACATGCGATGTCCTGTCAACGATGGTGGAGAAGGTCACGATGGCCACGATTTTTAAATTCATCACCCACTCTCAGGCAACACAGACTCACCCTGCGGACGACCACCATTCAACCACTAACGACACCCCGGAGGTCTCCTGAGGACTGCAACGGTGGAGTAGTTCCTTTAGTCCACACTCACCTCCAAGCAGGAGGCTACCCAATTGACAGCAGAATAAACTTAAACAAAAACTTCACGCCAATAGACTGCCAACCGAAAGAAGTAATTTTACCCTTCAAACTCTTGAAGTGGCCACTAACGGTGTGTGTGTTTGCAGTCCGCCTTCCCGGAAGCAGGTGTGATAAGTATTAATTTAACACAAAGCTGCAGGTCGTGTCGCACAGTTGGTCGGTCGTTTTGAAGGTCCTTAGGAAACTTTGTCTTCTGAGCTTGGCCTGCACTCTGTTTCCGACGTACATGCTTGTGTGTATCCCTGGCCATTTCCAATCAAAGTGATGTCTTCGCCACTCAATCGACTCCTCCTCCTCCTTGGCCTCTTTACAACACTGTGTTCCGTTATCTAAAAGACCCTCAAACAATTCTTTGGCAGCACGAGAGAGTAGACATCTGAACTGCACCGGCGAAGGATGCAAGTTTCGCAGGGAAAACTTAACCATCACGATCGAACCGGGAACGGAGGAGCGGGTGCGATGGTTTGTGGGTGTTCAAGGGTTACTTTTATGCGCCAAGTCAAGCGTAATATTTTAATAGTTCGTTCGTAAGAAGATTGAACCCATCCCAGACAGTTACGGCCAACGGATACTTCGAAAGATATTACCAAACGGGAGCAGGAAAGTTAGGAGCATAGTTTCTTTAACACTGTTGCTAATAACTATGATTTAAGACTCGACAGGATAACGCCGACCCACCCGGGGTATCAATTAGGATAAGGGCCACTCAGACGTGCACAACAGAAGCAGCAGATGGGGATGGTGGTGGGGGTTTTTTTCTTTTCATTGCCACCGAATTATTCAAATTCAATCAACGTCCTCTACTCAACAAACAGAGAATCATTCCGACTCAGTCATAGACCCGAGGGGAAATTGGACGCCCCAAGCAGCCCCCGAAGGCGTACTTCACGATATACATTCGACAATTGATAACATCACTTAAACATCCGTGTTTTCTGTCAGAAACGAAATTCAAGTTGAAAGCAGGGAGCGTTGAAGAGACACGATGAAAAACACCTGAATGATTCGTGAAAGCGCGACCCTCGAACGCGCGGGGGACCCCCAGAAGATGAATACGTAACGTACAAAGCAACTCAAGTGAATTATAAATCAGCACCAGGCACACAGCGACACAGCGAAAAAATGTGATCCTACAGGACTGCTTGCTCCCCCTCGAAAGATTTCCCAGGACTTGTGCTTGCCATTTTCGAACAAGAATCAGAATACACCGTGAGACCTGTCAGAATCGGCTGTTATGGATTCAGGTACTTTCCACGGGGATAGCACGTTTTTCCGCGGCGATGCCGGGTAATCCTTCACCCACCCGTGATGTTCAATGAGCGAGATTGGCTCCTAATAGATATCCCCCGCCCCCCTCCATCCACAGCTGTGCGTGTCTGACACCCACACACCCACCCACACACACCAAAAGCATCCACCCACAAAGTCGCCTGCATGACAGAGCATCGAATGAATTCTGGCAGACGAATAGAATTTATCTAAATCAAAATTTAATATTTCCCCCCATCCGGTGGGATGACGAGCGCAAAGCTCTTAAGACAAAGTACGGCAATGTCTTATCCTCGAGCAGGTGTTTTGTCAGTCGTTGTTGTTCGCTGTGCTTTTGTGCCATCGGCTGGTGCTGTGCTGCTCTCTCGGTGGGGGCATTTATCCCGCTTGTGGTTTGTGTTACCCGTTGGCAGGCGATTAACTCTTGAGTGGAATGGAATTTCAGATGAAGGATCGTTCACAATTATCTTTGGCACAAGCAATTTTTGCTAGGGAATGCGGTGTGCTTTTTGGTAAATGAGAAATTGAACGGTTTTTTTGTTTGAAACACAGTCTCTTGGGAGAGGGACATCAGGGGTTTTTTCTTGACAGAGGACAGAACAGTGCATCCGCAGTTGCTTGAGGACAACAGTGGTTTTTTTCTTGTTTGCAGCGTTGACAGAGGGTGCATCAACAACTGCTGTTCTTTTTGTTTGCACCCTCCGCTCGGTGCCATGAGAGAGTGCGGACGAGTTCATCAAAAGCTGCGACAGTCAGAGGTACACATAGTGACTTGGAGTTGTCAGATTTGTGGAGGGGGGAATGAAATGTGAGGGAGAAAGGATGTCTAAACAACATTTGCCATCGCAACAAGCATCACGGGGTATTTATCGTCACGTTTGCTGCAACTCCGCACCCGTAGGACAACGCAGAAGAGGACGCCCACGAAGCTAATGGCGCACTCCAGCGGAGAAGGACCTTAATCGACTTGGCGTGCGTAATTGAAGGCAGAGGGCTAAGGTTGAGGGCTTGTTGGTTAAGCCCAAGGTCTACTCCGAACTGTAGCGCCATCAGAAGAAAAAGAAGAAGAAGAAGAAGTGCGCTGCAACTCCGCGTCCGTGGGACAACGCAGTAGGGGACGTCCAAGAAATCGATTGCGCACTCAAGCGGAGAAGGTTCTTAGCCAACTGGGGGTGCGTAATCGGGGGCATTGGGTTAAAGGAGGCTTGTTGGTTGAGCCCCAGGTCCATTCCGCTGCAACTCCGCGACCGTGGAAAACCACGAAACCGATGGCGGACATAAGCGGAGAAGGTCCTCAGATAACTTGGCGTGCGTACTTGAAGGCAACGGGCTAAGGGAAGCTTGTTGGTTGTGACCCAGGTCCAGTCCTGACTGTAGGGACATCAGAAGAAGAAGAAGAAGACGTTCGCTGCAAGTCCGCGACTGTGGGACACCGCAAAAAGGACGCCGATGGCCCACACAAGTGGAGAAGGACCTCAGGCCGCTGGCTAAAGATCGTGCCAGCTCTAGAGACTGGTTGAGGCCCAGGGCTGTACCGCCTTCAGAAGGAGATGAAGAAGAAGAAGAAGGAAAAGGAGAAGAAAAATAAGATGAAGACGTGCGCTGCAACTCCGAGCCAGTGGTCAACGACATATAGGACGTCCACGATACCGATGGCGCACACAAGCGGAGAAGGACCTCAGGCAACTTGACGTGCGTCTTTGGAGGCAGCTGGCTAAAGATTGTACCAACTGGAGAAGCCCAGGTCCACCCCGGACTGTAGCGCCATCAGAAGAAGAAGAAAAAGACGTGCGCTGCAACTCCACGCCCGTGGGACAACGAAATAGAGGACGCCCACGAGACCGATGGCGAACACAAGTGAAGAAGGACCTCAGGCAGATGACTAAAGGTCGTGCCAGCTGGAGAGGCTGATTAAGGCCCAGGTCTGTTCCGCCATCAGAAGAAGAATAAGACGTTCGCTGCCGATGGAAATATGTACCATAACCTCAAAAAATGCTTCAAATCGAACAAGAAGACATCTCAAGATGGCCTTGAAACCTGGGACTGCCAGCCAACATCAAATCCCCGCCGAAAAGTATCAAAATTCCAAAGATTTCCATCGGTTCTTGCCTCCCATCCGTAACCAGACAACGAACGGACTTCAAAGGATAACCCCTCTTGTCTTAAATTCCACTCAAAGTCCTTCAAGGCTTAACAGACTCAAAGCCACCCCCCGTCTGTCTCAAGTGAATCAGCATTCAAATCCAATCGCCTCCCACTTCTCCGTCCATTCGTCCTTCACCCAAAATGACAGATTTTTCAACAGACTCTCAAGGTCATTAAAAATAGCTGCCTCCCTCCTATTCAACTCGCAGTTCTTTTTAACACAATCACTCGTGCCTAATCCTTATTTAATTTCTCTCTCTTTCTCTTTATCTCTTCTCTTTTGCAGCACTCGTCAGCGGCCTTCGAGATGTCAGAGTCAACGTTCCGCACGCGATCCGACGCAGCGAGAGGGCCATACTGAAGTGCTTTTATGACACGGAAGGTGACAGCCTATACTCCGTCAAGTGGTACAAGGGACGAAGGGAATTCTATCGCTACACCCCCAAGGAAAATCCGGCCATGAAAATCTTCCACACTAGCGGCATAAAGATCGATGTAAGTCAAGAGTTAATTTAACAACCAACAAAAAACCCCCCTTCCCTCTCCATCCCTGGGGAATTTCATCCACCACTACAACCACTGCCAGCACCAGCAGCAGCACCCTAACCCCGAGCCACTTTGGGATTCAGGATCGCGCGCGCCTAAGCCATTCCCCTGCCATTGTTTTAAGAGCAAAACTTTTCACCTAAAATACACATTTTCATACCCAATTGTGTAACAGGCGGCTTTTCATATCCCTTTTCATCTTAATTACAAGAAAAATAGAAAGCCCGCGCTCCTCCAGCGCCACTCCAGTGCCGGGCTTCTGTTCATAAAGTCGAAATGCGAGCGCATATATTTCACTCCGTTTTAGGGCCAATAAAATTGAACTGAAAATTCCACTTCTGTCATCTCTTGATGTGCTTGCTCTCTCTCCGACGGTGGCAGTGGAGCCGAGTTCAAGGACTCACCCTCTCATTCAGCGGGCGCAAACATTTGAATGCCGGCGACGGCAGAGCCTCAAGTCGGGGAAACGATTTAAGTTTTGTAACTCAAAAGTAAATGACGATGGGGCTCTCCGAGTGTATATTTAGTTAGTAGTTGAGTGCGGATGATGGCTGTGGTGGTGGCGGTGGTGGTGGTGGTGGTGGCTAAGGATATTTATGACTGCAACTAGAGAAAGTTGTAATTAGCGCGGAGAGCACTCAGGACTGCTCTGCTCTGTGTGAATGATTTCTTTTTTGTTGACTATTTTTGGCTTTCTTTTTTTTTTTGTATTTTCGAGGAGGGGTTTAAAAGTGTTTTGTAGTTTTAAGGATGGATGGAAGCCGCAAAGTAATAGTGCAATAATTGTAGAACCAAGTTAGAAGGAGCTGTATTTGAATAAAGGACAAATACCCAAGAAGGACTTAAGTGGAAAAGTTTTTATACACTCCTCGGGGAATCTAATTCCCTGGCAGTGAACTGGGTTCTGGTTCGGGTGTGTGCGTGTGCGGTTGTGGTTTAATTTCATTTGATGTGGCCGCCCGTAAAGTGTGGACGAGCGATGACATCAACGATGACTGAGAGGGGAGTCGAAAAGTTAAGGCTAATTAGTCGGGGACGATTTCATTTGATTTTGAAAAGAAAAATGTTGAAAAAGGCGGGATTGAAGTTCAGTTTATCGAGATGATTCAACAATAAACTCAGACTCAGACGACTGGGGGTCCTTCCTTCTGAACAAACGTTGGATTGGAGGTCTTTCTTTCTGAGCGAACGACGGACTGGAGGTCTTTCCTTCTGAGCGAACGACGGACTGGGGGTCCTCTCTTCTGAAAGAACGACAGACTGGAGGTCTTTCCTTCACAATTTTTGTTTTTTTTTTTTCCGGAGATTTTGAAGCCCTACACTGGAGCATTCAGACTCAAAACTGGTCCATTGTACTGCCAGGCAGCAACCTACTCCAGCGCCGTTAATTTGATCCCAACGGCAAATGGTGACTGGACCAGATTCGATTTCACTGGGATTCGAACCTGGGACCCCTCTAACTTGGGGCAGGCACTTAACCAACTGCGCCATCCAGTCGTTGAAGAGTCCACTAGTCTTCTTCCAAAAAAACAACAAAATCCCGATAACCCTTGTGGTTGCTATACAATCTTTCAAATTGACTTCCTTCATGAAACTCGGAGTCGCCTGACCTAAAGCCTGTCAACACGCCAGAAGCCGTGTGCTCGTAAAATGCGCTTCATGCCTTCCATACCTTCCCTCACAAAGGGTCAACGATCGCGAGCAGACTTTATGTGCCGCGGAAAACTTCATATCCCACCTGAAAGAGGAAGTCTATAAACCGAAGTCAGGCGCTCATTTAAAACATGCACTTACTCCGTATCCTGAGCTTTTCATATCACACGTCATGCTTGGGGTAAGCACGTCAGCTCCATCATGCCATGCCGCCATCCCCATCACAGCTAGAGTTAACCACAAACCCGCCGAAGCCCGATCGAAAGTAAACAAAACCACCCGTCCGCGATTTCACACTCCCACCCATCGCACGACAGGCCCTCGTTTCTGACAAACACACACACAAAGGGAGATGAACCTAGCTAATTACGGCGAGTTTTTGTAGCCTGCCACCGCGCCGGTGAAGCGCTGAACATTCAAAGATAACCCCGTCTCTCTCTCGGTTGCCCGCAGCACATGAGTTAAGTAATTACACACAGGTGGTGCGGTGCGACGGGGTAAGTGTGCCGGTTCAAGGAGCAAACAAAAAAGAACATCGAAAGGCTCCAAGCGTGTGTGTGTGTGTGGTGGGGAACAACACAAATCCACTCGTGGAGGTAAAATTAAGTTGGATGCTTATCTTTCACCCCATCCCCGGGAGAGTCCCTCATCGGCACCATAACATTGTATTTCGTTACGTTTATTACTGTTATTTTCATTATTTTTGTTTTTCGGTGTTTCCGTTTAAGTTCACTTCATTTTTGTGTGTGTCCTCATTCTGGAGGGTTATTCACCACAAGGATGCTCCCACACCCCCCCACGGAGAGATAATGTTGTTGTTAGGAGGCGTGCGTCTTTGTCTTTACCGTTAACGGCAAGTATGTGAAACGTAATAATTTTGAAACTATTAAGAAAGCCAAATAAGGATAATTCAAGGACCCCCATCCCAGGGAACACCCACCGCAAGAAGCAGTTTTTGGTAATTAATGTAATGAAGGCAATGTCACAGCAATGTCTCAGCAACGTTCCGACAAGGTCCTAGCAATGTCCTAGCAATGTCCTAGCAACGTTCCGGCAAAGTTCCGGCAATGTCCTGGCTAAGGGACTCTGCTCCTCTTCGGTTCTAGGGTTTCTATGAAGAATTTATCAAGGCAATTACCTACCCTCCGTCCCTCGCAGGCGGCTGGGGGGGATGGGGTGAAACAATGCAAAGAGGCAACCGAACGAAAGTTAAGACATAAAATAATGTGGTGTTGTGTAACGTCGTCAATGTCGGCCAAATGTTATTCTCGACTTTTGAACGCCGCCGCCTCACCTTGGCTAACGTGATCTCCTTGCACACAGACAGAGAGCACACAATGCGCACGAAGAGTGGAAAACATTCCGACTCACCGGTCGACGGGAGAGCAGAAGGAGTGAGTACATCGTCCCGTTCTGTAATAAGGACCTTTTTTATGATTTACTTAAACTTAATTCCTGAAGGCAAACAGTCAGGGGAGCGTATAAATCTGAAAAATTATGTCTATCAACACACACACACACACAGAGCCGGGTGGCTGAGAATGCTGGAGTCACACGCACACACTCTGACGGAGCCGGGTCGCTGCTGAGGTGGCTGAGAATGCCTGGAGTATCTGCCCGAATGGACTCGGTGTCTAGGTCTGAAGGATAAACTCTGGCGTGTGTTGTACAACATCATTATTATTATTATCCTTGTATTCTCCCGCTTGCGCTCTGGAGGGGGATAAATGGTCTGATGCATTCTCTGCATTGTGACGGGGTCTGCGTTTTGTCGTGAGTTTCCTCTGAAAGGTCCTTTTTCTTTTGCGTTCACACTCTCCCTGGTGAATGGAGTCTGCTGCTGCTGCTGCTGCGGCGGCTGAGAATGAGGATCAGTCCTCCCGAGACACACAGGAAGTGACAAACTTTTGGCCATTGACTGTGTCGTGCGATGAAAAGTTTTATGGGAATTTTGCCAGAAAAATATTTTTACACTTTGAGCCAGGGTGTGTCTGTGTGTGTGTGTGTGTCCTTTGACGCGACGGTCGGGTGAACAAGATAGGATATGCGAGCATTTTACGCATCAAGGAGTGCAGGAAAAACTGGGTTTTGTGTTCGCCAGACAATAGTCTGGAGTTTGGGTTAGAAAATGGATACTTTGGCAAGGATTCCGAGTGAGGATTTCTTGGCAGTTCGCATAAAGGGATGCTGGTCGTTGTTATTTAATAAAGAAGCATCGGGTTTCAAATACGATGACACATTGACAACGTTTTCTTTTTTTTGTTAGGAGACAGCAGGGAAGGATGTGATGTGGGTAAGCGTGTACTGCCGATGGCCAATTGAAGCAGAGACTCTCGGATGGCAGGGAGGTGCTGTTGATATGTTTCTGGAAAATGTGACATATTCAACTTGTAAATTGAGACTTTCTTCGGAGTTATTTCCCTCCGCCTGAGTTGGGTACGATTTATCAGAGTTTTTCCGGAATTTCTCGTGTAAGTTTAAAGGAATCCTGACTTTGGTCGCTCTCATGAATCATTCTCTTTGTCAGGCGAGTGTGGAATTCTTGGCACTTCAAGGAGCGTGCCTGGACAACTGGGCGAGGGGGTTCAAAGAATTGAATTGAGTTCGCTCCTTGTCAAGTCTGACTGAGTGAACAGTTCGGAGAAATGATGTCTGTGCCTGAGAGGTCGCAGAAAGGATGCCTGAGAAAGCGACTGGATGGCACAGTTGGTTAAGTGCCTGTCCCAAGTTAGAGGGGTCCCAGGTTCGAATCCCAGTGAAATCGAATCTGGTCCAGTCACCATTTGCCGTTGGGATCAAATTAACGACACTGGAGTAGGTTGCTACCTGGCGGTACAATGGACCAGTTTTGAGTCTGAGTCTGAGTCTCTCTGAAAAAAAAAAATTGGACTGTCACTTGCTCCCTGCGCTTGTAAGAGGGGCACTTGGGAAAGGACTGGGATGCCCTAAGCTGCCCGCGATCTCTTTAGTGGAACATGCGGAACATGCTCTAAGCTGATGGTGTTGCATCTCAACCAACAAACCAAGTCTTTGACTACGTCAACGTAGGAACTGATTTTAGTGACGTTGGGACCAAGTCTCCCCTGTTGTGTGAGGACTTTCTCGTCCTCGACAATCTATTTGAAGTGATTTCAAGAGCTTCAAGCAAGCGGCTTGCTCTTTGTGTGTCCCCATACGGCGACTTTTCCAAGTTTACTCCGACTGTTTCCTCAGGAAATTTGGTGATGAGTTGTCAAGCAAAATATCGTGCGAAACACAGAGAAACCATTGTGACATCCCGCATCCTTCAATTCGTCCTAGATCCTGAGAAATTCGTTTCAGAAAGCGGCATGTCCTCCAAGATCATGCAAAAACGGAGGTTCATCTGATCTTTGCCTCCAAAAACCCAACCACGTCACTCCCGTTGACAAATCGTACTTTATTTCGCATCTGCAGACAATTTCCTATCCATTCTGATATCACATATCCTACAATTCGTCCTAGATCCTGAGAAATTCGTTTCAGAAAGCAGCATGTCCTTCAAGACCATGCAACAAAGTAGGGTCCCTCGAACTTTGCCTCCAAAAATCCAACCACAGAACGCCCACTAACAAATCATACCTTATTTCGCATCTCCAGACAATTTCCTATCCATTCTAGTACCCCACATCCTTCAATTCGTCCTAGATCCTGAGAAATTTGCTCCAGACAACATGATGTCCTCCAAAATCATGCAAAAACGGAGGTTGCTCCGAACTTTGCCTCCAAAAAACCATCCACAGCACTCCCATTACAAAATCTTAACTCAGTTCGCTTCTACATGAAATTCCCTTTCCAAACTGGTATCCCACGTTCTTCAATTCGTCCTAGATCCTGAGAAATTCGTTTCAGAAAGCAGCATGTCCTTCAAGACCATGCAACAAAGTAGGGTCCCTCGAACTTTGCCTCCAAAAATCCAACCACAGAACGCCCACTAACAAATCATACCTTATTTCGCATCTCCAGACAATTTCCTATCCATTCTAGTACCCCACATCCTTCAATTCGTCCTAGATCCTGAGAAATTTGCTTCAGACAACATGATGTCCTCCAAAATCATGCAAAAACGGAGGTTGCTCCAAACTTTGCCTCTAAAAAACCAACCACGACACTTCCGTTCAAAAATCTTAACTCAATTCACTTCTACATTAAATTTCCTTTCCAAAATGGTATCTCGCGTTCCTCAATTCGTCCTAGATCCTGAGATATTCGATTCAGAAAATTTTGTAATCATCAAATCGGCTTCGGCCAAAACACGTTTATTTTCAGCAAAAAAATGCGACCCAGTTGTGTTATGAGTTTACTGCATTTTTTCGTGTGAACCATGTCATTTTTTCAAAAGTCGATTTTCTTTGAAATTTGACCCAAATTTTGGTGCGAATGGATGGGGCTGAGTGTGAACATGATAAATAAAGAGAATTGCGTCAAAAATTTGACTGAAAATCCTTGAAATTTGGAGAAAATTGAGTTTTTCATTTTTCATGACGTCACAGGTGAATTCATTCAAATTGTAAGGTACAGAAGAGTTGTTGCGTGTCTGGCAATGCTTGGATTGGAAGCGAATTGAGTGAGTTATCGGAGGGAATGTTTTTCATGTTTTTTTGAGAGAAAATTGAAAGAAAAAAGATTTTTGATGTGTGTTTGAGTTGTTTTTGGACGGATGCAGTGGATTTTCTGTGGAAAAACTGAAGAATTTGAGTGTTTTTCGAAGAAAATGAGAGTGGGCTAGTTGGCTGTCAAACTAGGGGGTTACCAGGTTGGTGCTTCGATGCGAAATGTCGATGATTGTTATAAACTGATTTTAAAACATCTCGAACGAATCAGAATCCAGTTTTTGCAAAGAAATCGAAAACAACAAAAAAAATCAGAAGCATCTAAATGGTACCAAGTCTTCTGTGAATCCTCCCCAGGATATTTTCCGAAGGAGGGCATTACATCTTCATTCAAATCCAACATGACACATGCTCCTATCATCCATGTCCGCCTCCAACACACAAGTATCGGGAACCACACACCAGATGCTCTCAAGTATATCAACAATTTTAGCACCCAACCGCAGCACAACACCATTTTCATTGTTTCAGCCATTAATTCCCATTCAAACAAAAACTATTGTCTCCAACAGAGCAGCGCCGGTCTGAGGAGATCCGAGGAGAAGGGCACCTCCTGAGGGAGCCTTTTCTTGTTTATAATGTAATTAAGCGAGCAAAACTTATCCCATTGATGTGCGCACTTCATTGTGTTATTGTTTGCATGCCTCCGACGACGACGACGACGACGACGACGGTGGATGTGTTTCCTGGTACACACACGCGCCCAGCCTCCTACATCTCCCTGTAGGAGACCCCAAAAATATGTTAAGCAATTTCACAGGACCACACACTCACTCGGCATGGGTCACAACTTGGGGGATCTACGATTAGGTGTTTGTCTATTTAAATTCCCTTTTTTCGGGTCCCTCTCACACACACAGGGGATTGTCCCTTTTTGCCGTGATTAGATATCTCCCGGAAAAAGGAGTAAATTTGATTAATCGTCCTGCCCCATGTACGCTCGATTAAATTTATTTGTTTTGGCAGGACTCATGGCGGTGGTTTTTTGCTGAGTGAAAAAGGATCAGTGGTCTCTCGTTCGATTGAGCGTAAAATCGTTGTGTAATTGGTGATACTTGAACACTTGCCAGGATGAGGACGTTTTTGCGTCGCTCGTGACTCGTGCAGAGAGGACAATTGGCTTAGACTCCGAACCACTTAAGTGGTGTGCTGCTGGCGGAGCCAATTTTCGATAAGGAAATGAACATAAGACACTCCTCGCAGGCAAATGCAACAAGGATGTGTGCGAGACATTTTGGAGAGATGCATTCATTTGGAGGGTCGGAGTGGAGACGAACATTTTACGATTGAGTTTAAGAAACCCTCTGGTGCTGGAGATACCATTTTCCCAACGTCGCATGAATCATCGTTTTGTGGGGAAGAATATTCGGTTTCGTTGATGGGAGAGGAGCAGGAATGTCCTGATGAAAGTTAAAGTCCAATTGGATTATTGTTGGTTTGAACATTTCCTCGAGTTAGATTTTCATGATGCAGTTTGTGTCCTTTCCCCCTCTTTGGCACCAAAATTCGAACCCCAAAACCCACTCTCTGTCCAAAAATCTCATATATCACATGTCCGACCACTAATACTCTTCAATTTCGTTTTTTTTCTCTCCACAGGCTCACTACTCGAACGAGAGTCAACTCACCCTGCTCAACGTTCAGCCGAACACGTCCGGAAAGTACAGCTGTGAGGTGTCTGCCGAAGCGCCATCATTTCACACGCTGATCTCTGCTGGAGAGATGGAGGTCGTTGGTAAGTGGCATAGACTCTTGTTTACCTCCCCCAGGGCGACGTGGCAAAACTCATCTCACTCACGCCGCCCCACGAGAATTTGGCCACATGGCCAAACACAGCCGGGCCCTCAAAAAAACTGTCCTTTGTCCAGGTCAGTGAATAAGCCACGAATAGTTTGCATCTTAGGGGCAGACACCGTCAAGAAGTTCGTCGAGAGTCCGTCGGCTTCTGGCCTGAAGAATGCAATATCTCCCGAGTGCAATGGCCTGGTCGGGGGGAAAAAAGGGAGAAAAAGTTTTTCCTTTGCCAAGTGCGCCTCACACGAAACACGTCCCACGGGGATGTGTACAGAACGTAGCGGAAAATAGCCTTTTTATTGCAGGATAAACATCAAGTGCACTTTTCCCGACTCCTCCTCTTTCCTGTCGGTCGTCGATGAATGGAAGAGAAAGAGAGAGAGAGAGAGAGAGAGAGGGGGGGGGACTTGTAATAAAAATATTAATATCTGTATCTGCACGAGGATGTGCGGGGGGAGGGATAACGACAAAGTGGATGACAAAAGCACACACAAGCCATTCGAAACTAATTATCCCTGCGGCTGGAGTCACATAATCCCGCCTGCACACGCTGTTACTGTGTTACAGAGGCACAGCACATGGCGCAACTTATACCAGTTCATCTTCCGACATAATGTCCCACAATCAGGACACAATGAAGACCACCAAAGCGAAGCACTATTATGGGTAGTGAGCCACTAGACCGTTATATTACTTTTTTCCATTACATTTCAAGTTATCCCCTTTTGCCGAGGGGTGGAGTGGAGCAAAAATAATGTTCCCCTGTCACACGATTGACCACAAGGGATTCCCACTTGCACCTGATGTCTGTCTCTCTCTCTCTCTCTCTCTGAACAGGATAAGGGGGAGGCGATGTCCCACTCTCTCGCGATGACAGCAGAAAAAAAAAGAATCAATCCTTAGAGCAAGCTTGTCATTTCCACAACTACCGGACTGTGGTTTATGTCGCAAGAATAATCCCAACAAAACAAGGATAATTTGGTGATTTATTACTCACATAAGGCATAAGCTTTATGCGGGTCTCTCTCCAGCCCCACACGTCCGTGTTGTGTCCATTAAGAGACAGCGAATGGGACTATGGTTATGAATTGTAATAGACTCCATAAATAATTCATTGAGACCGTCATTAACTTCCAAGATTATGTCCCTTCTCCTCCGAAGATGATCCTTTTGGCACTTTAAAGTTGCCTTTTGATGTCGGACTCAGGGAATGGGGCGTATGCCAAAACTTTCTCAGCGCATAAAACATTGATTAAGCAATCTGTGTGTATGTGTGTGTCAGAAGGACAATTAATCAGGTTCACAGACAAAACAAGGATTTTGATGACGTCAAGGAGGTGGCCTTCGCACACAGGACAACTGACTGACTGACTGCATTGTGTGACCACCGGTCAGGGATTTAAATCTCAACTCGAAGGACACAGGGAACTGATAAATAAGCAAACACACACCTCGCCCAAGGATCTGCTCATCTATGGGGGGGGGTCGCCTGTGTGTCCTGTGAGGAGGTGGGCGGGGATAAACGATAAACTTCCGTCCAAAGATAAATTACAAGCGCATAAAATTCCCCACAAAGTGGGTCGCCTTTAACGGATATCCTGTACATCCCTTGCAACATCCTTTCGAATGTACGGGAATTTTGTTTTAAAAACAGACACACACACACACACACTCTCTCTCGCTCTAAGAACACATTCCAGGTGTCCATGGCAAAGTTTCATTAATTTTATTGCCTTCAACTTCGCCGCGAGAGGGGATAGAGGGATTTTAATTACCGTTAATCCATAATAAAGGTATTCTCTTTGCCATTCGTTTCGCTTTTATGTGCCGCGCAAGGAATGAGATAAAATTGTCATTATTTCAACAGGAACCAGGAGGAGGTGTATAAACTTTTGTATGTTTCGCTCGTGTCCTTTTTCGGGGAGACAAAAGTTACTCCTCTCTGTAACGCAATTTATTTACCCAGTCTTCGCCGTCCCCACGCATACGTCTTTTTTTCTCTCTCTCTCATCCTTCGATGCATCTCTTGTACATGCCGATGCCATTGGTCATTCCCGCTTTTTTTGCTGATATCCTGTGAAAGTTTCACTTTTGCAGTTCAGTCCCTTCGTTTTAATTGTAACTTGCTTCCATTTTACACGGTCACAGCGATCGAAATCACACGAAAGACAGAGAGGAGAGGAGAGGAGAGGAGAAAAAGAGAATAGTTTTGTAATTACCGCTATATGTGTGTTGGGATATAATCCATTTAATGAGTTTCGCAATTAAACATAACTTCCAGCAGTTTGATCATCCCCCCTTGTCTTCTTCTCCTTTCAGATCCGCCCAATCACAACCCGGTCATAACGGGGATGATGCCCAGATACAAAATCGGAGAGATCGTTCGTGGCAACTGCTCGTCGAGGCACTCGAGGCCGGCAGCGAATCTAACCTGGACCATTAACAATCAAGAGGTGAGTAACGAGTATGTGACTTTTACGAGGACACCTTGCAAGGACATTCAAGAAACTCACAAACCCATCGTTCACCTAAATAATTGAACAGCCCCGAAAGTCCTTATCCAGTTGCACACACAAAAGTCCTTCACACGAGAGGGACAGTCGTGTAATTGTACGCGCTAACACATTCGGCAGTGCGCGCCTGTGAGGGGGTTGGAGGAGGGCGATGGCCTAAATTGGATGGGTGAGAGCACATTTCACAGGACATGGGGGTTAATTGCAAAACTGTACGAATTATTTACAATCCCTAACGCGACAGAGAGGACCATTCATGTGGTGGTGGCGGTGGTCTTTATCCACCAGACACACCCCTAATTGGATTTTGGAACACACACGTATTAGTTTTGGGTCCAGAATTGTTGCAGAATCGATGTAAATTCCTATTGGATTCAACCAATTAAATGATGACCCTCGCCGAGGTCCTGCTTTCGCATTCGGAATCAACAGAATGGATGCACATATGCATGATCCTCGTCCTGCCGGTGTCACTTTTAATAAAACAAACGAGGGAACTATTTAAATTCCCTCGTTTTTCCCGTGGACCGTTGGTCGTTGATACGTGATGGTGAGGCACAGGCCCACCTCGGACTGTAGCGTCCTAAGAAGAAGCCTCAAAATAGAAATCGTGCTGATTATAAGGATTCGTTCAGAAAACGAGCCACCACAAGCCAGAGTAGCCCCTGTAGCGCCCGAAAAAGAGGAACGATACGTGCCAGGCACCAAGTGGACTGTAAGTCTGCTCCTTAAATAGAAATCGCGCTGACTATAAGGACTCGTCCAGAAAACGAGGCACCACGAGCCACCCCGAGCCGCGCGCTGGCTATAAGGACTTGTCCAGAAAATGAGGCACCACGAGCCACCCCGAGCCGCGCGCCAGCTATAAGGACTCGTCCAGAAAACGAGGCACCACGAGCCATCCCGAGCCGCGCGCTGGCTATAAGGACTCGTCCAGAAAACGAGGCACCACGAGCCACCCCGAGCCGCGCGCTGTCTATAAGGACTCGTCCAGAAAACGAGGCACCACGGGCTACCACGAACCGCGCGCTAGTTATAAGGACTCGTCCAGAAAACGAGGCACCACGAGCCCCCACGAGCCACCCCAAGCCCAGTCCAGCACATGCATTAGCGTCCTTTCAACGAAAGCATCCGTGTGTGTGTGGAGTGAAGTGAAATATGAGTTATGTCCTTGGCGGAAAAAGAAATGTGTGGACACGGAAGGGGCTTAACCTGATTTCGAGTTTAAATGTCCTGATAAGTGGTCAGAGGAAGAGACACAAGCACAAGCGGAGCCACCTCGAGTTGAAAGGCGAATAATTTAGTGTGGCCGTTGTAGCTGTGCTTCAAGCATGTGTTTTGTATCCTTTTTTGTCACCCACAGGCCTCTGGCTGTGAAGTGGTTTCTTTCTGAGATCTGAATTCTCCCAGTGGCGAGGCGGGGGGGGGGGAGTGAAAGTTTTTCGGTTATTGTGTTTGTCATCCAGAGTCGCTTCGCCAGAAGTTGCGAACTTTAATGACAAAAGACCGAAAGGATTTCGGTGTGAATTTTTCAGGACACCAGGTGCTCTACGTGTCATAAAATTTTATGAAATCTCATTTCCTCCCCTCATGAGTGGATGTTAAGTTATAAATCTCCATGCACACTCGTGTGTGGCGATGAGTTTGGGAACAATAATGAGAAGGAATGAGTTTTTGATTGAGATCGGGCAGACGGAGAGAGAGAGAGAGAGAGAGAGAGAGGATGGCAGGAGATCTCAAGCTTGGTTTGTTGATGAAGTGTGGAGTATGTCTGAATTTTTAGACGACTGGATGGCGTTTTTTTTAAGTTTTTTTTTTCACCCCAAGTTAGAGTGGTCTCAGGTTCGAATCCCAGTGAAATCGAATTTGGTCTAGTCACTATTTGCCGTTGGGATCAAATTAAGGCCACTGGAGTAGGTTGCTGTACGAGCTGTTCAGCGATATTGACTTAGCGAGAAGGGTGAAGATCCAACGATTAAGATGGCTAGGTCATGTAGAGCGAATGGAAACCAATGCTCCGGCCCGGAAAGTCTTCGAATCCATCCTCGAGGGACGGCGCAGTAGACTAAGACCGCGACTCAGGTGGAGCACGCAAGTGGAGAGGGACCTCAACAAACTGTGCGTGCGAAACTGGAGGCAGCTAGCGAAAGATCGAGCTGGCTGGAGATGCTTGTTGGTTGCGGTCCAGGTCCACTCCGGACTGTAGCGCCACATTAGGTAAATAAGTAAGGAGTACTTTGCCACCGGGAAATACAATGGACCAGTTTTGAGTTTGAGTGCTCCAGTGTAGTGTTCCAAAAAAAAAATTGGGCTCTCACTTGCTCCCTGCGCTTGTAAGAGGGGCGCCTGTGAAAGGACTGAATTGCTCTAAGCTGATGGTGCTGATGGTGCTGCAACTCAACCAAAGAATCAAGTCTTTGACCTGAATTTAGCTAGTCTTCCTCTGACCTCTTCTGATGGGTCAAAAGTTTCCCCCATCCCATCCCAGGCATTCATTTCTCCCCTGAAACCCGATATTTCCAGAATTCGAACATAAAGTCAATTTCTCGTCACAAATTTTCGAGCAAATAAAGAGCACTCAACCTAATCAAAGACAAATCCTTAGCTTATCGAGGCTGCCCACTGTCCAATCCCACTCTTCATCTATCGATTCACAAATTGTCATCATCATCATAACCCACATCGCCACAAAACCACTCAAAAAACAACGAAAAAAAAAACAAACAAAATCCTCAAAAGAAAAAAAATTCCATCTCCATCAAGGACTTTGATGGGAAAAAACAAACAGAATACGACCTAACCTCAAAAAAAAATAAACCGGACAAACAACGACTAAAACCATCTATAATCCTATTTCCAGGCAAATCCCTCACATGTACGACATTACCGTCCATTTCGGGATCCCCGCAATGACATGGAGACTGCAATATCTGGAATTCATTTTCTCGTAACACCACAGCATTTTCTGCATGGCAAATTAAAGGTGAGTGATGTCCTTTTTTTCTGCCCTCTCATTTCAGGTCACCTTTTTGTGTTTTTGTAAAATGCGTGGTTTACATTTCAAAATTCCACAGGATTTCAGAGGAAGTGTATACAATTATTATTTATTTCTAAAGCCCTCATGATAATTCCCTTCATTGTGTGTGAGGTCATACAAAAACAACGTCAAACCAACAGGGCTCAGCACACAGAAACAAAAAAAAAAGACGAACATGATCACGACAAGCGAAAGAACAATTGAAACATTTTTCAGCCGAGCTAGCAAAATTCGCTCCGGTTATTTGTTTATTTAAATTCCTTGGATGATTTGTAATTTTTTTTTGTTCTCATTTTTTGTGTCCCCATCGTCCTTCGACCATTCACCCAGTGACACACACACACACACAGAAGGACGTGTGGATGTGATGGCTTTGCAGAGAGGATCATGTTTTTGCTAAAATCCGCCGCAAATTCGTTTTTCAGGGGGATTTGCAGGACAATTGACTGTTGAGCTTTAGTAGTTGAATTTAAAGCAACGAGTGTGCCGCAAGAGAGTATTTACTGTTGATCCATTGGTGTACGAATCCCGGTTACAGTCCCAGCGGAGGACGCGCATTTATCCAGCTTAGAGCTGGGGGATATAAATAAATTAAGGCGGTGTATGCTAAACGTGCTCAAGCGTTGGGCAACCTCAAGTGGTTGAGTTGTTTTTTCACTGGGGGGATGAGTTTGGAAAGTAGTCGTGACATGAACCAAATTCAACCGCTTGCCTTAGAAGTTCAAGCAGAAGGCTCCTATTGATTGATTCTTGACCAACTCGGGTCAGCATCAGAAAGAGGACTAAATGGAGCCCACAGTGTCTGCCAAAAACCGTCCTTTACTCCTTTTCAGACAGGATTTTCCGCTGCAGACGTCGCAGAGCCTTCTTCTTCAGTATCCTTTGAGCTGAGCCCCATATTTCGACTGGAGTTTCCGCTGCAGACATCACAGGACCTTTTTCTATAGAATTGTGGTTCAGAACGTCGGACTTCTAGACATCCTTTGAGCTGAGTCTTGTCTTTCATCTAAACTTCTTCTTCTTCTTCGGAAAAGCGTCGTATCCTTTGAGCTGAACCCCATCTTTCGACTGAAGCTTCGACTGCAGAGCCTTCTTCTTCAGAATTGTGGTTCAAAACGTCGTATCCTTTGAGCTGCAAGCATCGTAGAGCCTTTTTATTCAGAATTGTGGTTCAAAACGTCGCATACTTTGAGCTGAGCCCCATCTTTTGACTGGAGCTTCGACTGCAGAGTCTTCTTCTTCAGAATTGTGGTTCAAAACGTCGCAAACTTTGAGCTGAGCCCCATCTTTTGACTGGAGCTTCGACTGCAGAGTCTTCTTCTTCAGAATTGTGGTTAAAAACGTCGTATCCTTCGAGCTGAGCCCTATCTTTCGACTGAAGCTTCAGAATTGTGCTTCAAAACGTCGTATCCTTTGAGCTGGGCCCCGTCTTCCGACTGGAGCTTCGACTGCAGAGCCTTCTTCTTCAAAACTCTGGTTCGAAACGTCGTATCCTTCGAGCTGAGCCCAATCTTTAGACTGAATTTTTCACAAAATTTTTCACAAATTCAAGTTCAAAACATCGTATCCTTGGAGCTGAGCCTAATCTTTTGGGCTAATTTCAAAGCAAACGCCCAATTCCATCTCTCACTAACCTCAGCTTCGATTTTCAAGACCAACCGATGCTGAAAACCCCCTGCAAATCCAAGAAACATCTCAGCACTTCAAAAGCCAATGACCTCTTAAAGCAACCACCGCCAGCAATCCCCCTGACAAAGCACACACTCGCAAAACCTCCTCGCACCAAAATGAATTCCCATTAAATCCCCATCTGATTTCATATCATCCGCAGGTTCGTTGTACAGCCTTCATCCACGATGTTTACCTAAAGTCAACAGAGAAGAGCATCGAAGAGGAACGTCACAAACATCATTCATCCACCGGCGGGAACAGCGTCAACTTGATACAAACCCTCCCCTACGACCAATACGCACTGCAGGATGGTGATTTAATTGACAAAAAGGATACCTACCTTACACACATACAAGGTGAGTGGGGGGGCACCCCAGGATGTGGGCGAAATCAAAACAAAACTCGTCCTGTCGTTTCCTTTCCCATTGGCTTCCAAATGCACTGCTCCAGCTGCTGCACACCGGATCGGTGCATAGGAAATGCATTCTCGCTTATTACCGTATGCACTTTGAAAGTCCTCTTTTTTGTCCTCTCATCGATGAGTCTCTGCAAGGGGTCGTAGAAAAGCGAACGAAGCGAACTTAATTTCAAGGACTCGTCTCCAGATGACAAATCAAACCGGCATCAAGTTCGATGGCGCATTTCAAGCTGATTCCCTGAGGGGAATCATGGCATCCCGCAAGAGAGCACGTGCAGAAAATTCATTCGAGACCTCTTTAAACTCCTTAATTGACTCTCTCTCTCTCTCTGCTCTTCCTGTTCCCAATTCCGGGCACACTTAGGGACTACTGCATTCCTATCACCTCAAGCCACTGATTAATTACATAAATATTTAATTATCAGTCGCATGCACACAGAGACAGGCAGATGTGTGTGCGTATGTGTAACCCAATTCACAGAGTCTCTCCTTCAATTTATCCCTACAGGTGATGTGTCCTCATTGAATGCCGGTGGCAGTGGATCGACTGCGCTCATTTCCTCGGCACCCAACCTCACGTCGGTGGCTCTGCTTCTGGGTGCTGTGCTACAATTGTCTCACTTTTATATTCATCACCTATGCACTGGAAGAAGCACTCCTTCACAGCGTCAGCGTGGCAGCAAAAACACCAACAACACCAGCAGCTGTTGGCAATGGATGCGCTGCATCAGTGGGACAGTGACGAAACGAAGGACATCCGGTTCGCTTGCAGTAAGTTCACCTTTAGCACAATCACCATCAACAAGGTTCTCCTCCCCATCATCCGCACCAGCAGCAGCGTCATCCTCATCAGATTCTTTGGTGAATTCAATTGCATTTGCCGATTGTATGCATCAACAGGACTCATGACTTCAATGTGAACTGAAATAAAAACACAAAATATTAAAGAACGCATACACAAATGTGCTTTTCTCTCCCTCTCTCTCTCTCTCTCTTTCTCACTCCCTTCCTCTCCCGTTTCTATGTACAAGTAGGTGTATAAAATAAAGAGGGTGGGGAGAGAGCGAGACGCACGGAGAGGATGCTATACTTCCTTTTTGAAATGAATACAAAAAAAAAACAAAAATGCTTGGTTTCTCTAAAGGATGCAAGAGGGGTGTCGAATCCTTCCCCAAAATAACAAAACAAAAAATTCATATATGTTTGGATATAAAAATAAAGAAAAAAAAACGACAAGAATTCAACAAAAGAAGGGTACGAAATAAAATATTTATGAAGAGTGAAGAGGGTATTTGTTTTCAGTGCTGCTCCGACGATCTCGTTAGTTTCACGCCTCCAACTCTGGCGTACGGCATCCATGGGGGAGGGGGAGGATGTAGGACAATGTCCCTAGGGCCATCAAGTAACAACCAGTTTCAAATTACCCCGAGATAAAAGAACAGACTTACAACAAATACCCCCGCCCTCAAATTTATGAAATTTAAAAAAGAAATAAATAAATTGCGTTGTGTAAGCCTTGTAAAAAAAAAATAAATTAATTCAAAAACAAATTCTTGAATGTCTTCTATAAATCTAGAGATACAGATATAAATATATTTTATTTTGTAGCTTATAGTTAAAGCAAATCTAAGGTTAAGTTAAATTAAATTCCGTACATGTACATAAATACTACACCACAAATTAAACAAAAAAAAAAATCGTTGCAAAAAATAGAGTATTTCATAAATGAATTCATAAATAAATTGTGCTTCTCGATAAGATACCCCAAGTCCCCTAGTCCGCAAGGAACTTGTAAAAAAAATAAAGAAATCCTTAAAAAAAAAAAACAAAAAAATTCACCCCATTCCTCAGACAAAATCAAACTGAGCACACGTATGAATTGAATACTTAAGAATAAACAATTTTTATACAAAAACAACGTTAAAGATACAAGATACTTTTTTTTAAAAATCGTTTAACCCCTACCCAGTCCATCCCGTCTATTGATTGATTGACTGTATACAGCGTTTGAAGTTAAATATTTGCGTACTTACGCAGCCATTATCTATATATAAATGTATTTCATGGATACAGAGCAAAAACAAAATAATTGTTGTGTGTTAATTAAATGGAAAATTTATTCATTGATACTAAACTACCGGAAAAAGTAAGGAAAACAAAAACATGGAAAATGTGTTGCAACTTGTACAATTAAGCATTTGAATTTAAATTTAAAAAAAAAACAAATTCTTGTAGTTTATGTAATTATTATACGAATAGAAGTTGGATAACGGTGAAGCATTCAATATTGTATGTATATGTATGTATATTAATATTTATTAAGCGGAAAACTAAAACCAAAGCTGAGAATTATATTATTATATATAAATTAAGTAAAAAAATTGTGTTTGATTTTATCCCGGCGGCGCATGGATTTGCTGTGAGGTAGCCTTAGCCTGGAGAGGATATAATATATAATAATGGCGGCGCTACAGTCCGAGGCGGACCTGGGCCTAGCTTCTCAGCAACCACTCGTGTTGTGCGTGCTATTATTCTTTCACGAGTGGAGGAGACCTACAGTTAAATTCCGACTCCGAACGGGGAGATTGAGAAGCTTTCTGTGGACAGTTGTACTCTTTGAGCATTGTCAGTGACTCGAAAGAGGTGGAGCCGCGAACAATTTTATTTTTGAAAAATTCTGACACTCTGAAAGTCAAGTGTGTATGGGTCGACGCAGGAACACACACGGTCACGGCGCACGGCGATTATTCAGAACTCCAGTGTTAGCGTCTCGTCGTGGCTCTCGATTACTTTTGTTTTTTAATTGTCGGAGGATTACACTACACTGGAGCACTCAGACTCAAAAACTGGTCCATTGTACTGCTAAAATTTCATGATCTTCCGAAGACCAGCAGGCGCTTCTGTGATGAGGAGCCTACATCATCAGCCCTCACCTTATCAGCACCGAATAACTGCCACCTGATACGAGCAAAGGCGGCACAGTGGCAGAGGAAGTGCTCTGCAGTGTCATCGTCTTCTCCACAGGCGTCGCAGAGGCTTTCATCGCTTAGGCCAAGCACATTTAGGTGTTTGGCCAAGGTGTAGTGGCCGGTAAGATGTCTGCAGTCTTTTCTGTCAAGAGATAACAAGAAAGCCGCGGATTTCAGACGTCGAGGAGCATGCGCTTGGTCTGTCTACATCCTGGAGAGTCATACCACCTGCGGCTGTGCTCTCGAGAGGTTCAACCATCGATGGAAGTCGCGGATTTCTTACAGACGTCGGGGAGCATGCGCTTAATCTGTCTACATCCTGGAGAGTCATTCCACCTGCGGTTGTGCTCTCGAGTGGTCCACCCATCGCTGGAAGCCCTAACCAGGCAGGCAGTCCGCAGTTTTCAGGTCCTGAGAGCACCTCCTCTGATCCTCGCCTAGAAAGTTCATCGTCGATCTCATTTCCTGTGATCCCGTGATGACCGGGGACCTGGACAAGTCTTAGCAAATTTAGACTGCCGATAATTGAGAAGAGAGAAGACTTGCATTCCTGAACGGAAAGTTTTTAAACGGTTGAGCCTTAAGCACAGCTTGCCTGTCGCTACAGATGCAAAATACTTCGCCCCTTCCACTTGTTCTTCGCAAACAAGTTTGTGGCCATTAGGATCGCATACGTTTCCGCTTGGAAAGCCGACGCAAATTTACCTAACGAGGTGCGGAGTCTAAAGTAGTCGCTCTCCACGAAGGAACCTTAATTAGACGTCCGTGAAGATTCGATTAAATTCCTCCCCTGGCTCAGATTCTGGCCAGAGCCAGTCCTGAGTGAGTCGATTTTGTATGTTCGTCGCAGCTGGATTACAGGTGATCGTGCTTCAGACGGTATATCCATAAGACTGGAGTCAAAGGAAATGCGGTGCGTAAGGTTCCTTGTACCAAAAACCACTTCTTTTTAAACAGAATATGGCCTTGAGAGTACACCCTATGATGTGGATATCAAGGGGAGGGGGGGAGTCAGTAGTGGTGGCTCTCGATTACTTAAGACTCCAGCGGAGGCTTTCGATTACTCAAGACTCCAGCTTACCAACTCATCGTGGGTCTCGATTGCTTAATCCTTCAGAGTTAGGGGCAACGCAGAATTGGACAAGAACTCCACAAATCCAGTCCAGATCTAGTCCAGATCCAGTCCAGATGCAGTCCAGATCCAGTCCAGATCCAGTCTTCTTCCAAAACTCTGAAGGTTGCTGGGAAATTTGAGCTTTTGGACAATACATTCGTCTGGAAGACCACCACCAAGTAAGATGACGCTCAGAAGTCGAGGAAGATCTCATCCAACTTCACGTCTTGTATGTCAGTTCGTTCTAGAGAACCAAAAAGGAAGAAGTCTCACCACCAAACGTACACTTTATCACCCCCCAACTTGTGTACAAACATATGTGCCCTCAAAAGGCACCACCGCACCACCAAACCTCTCCCAAGAGAAAGATCAAAGGCAGTCCCACAGTCAACTAGTCATTTCATGTAAATGCCACGAGTCAAATGTCATTCACACACCTCCGCCAACTAACCAGCCCACGCACTCTGTCTCCAATTGAATTTCATTCATCCGATATGACGGGCCATATGTCACCCCTTCAGGGAGGAAGCAACTCTCTCAATTGAAAGCAAATAATTGTTATGACCTTCTTCGATGGGGAATCCTTTCACAGCACCACCCTGTCACACGTGGCACACTTGACCCTTCTTTATCTGGAAGAAATCAGCTCATATGCTCTCCCACAGGACCGCTCGAGGGCTCTTCCAGAAAACGAAACCAAGCTCCTTCTTAATCTTCATAAATTTCCCGACTGTGACCCTTTCCAGACCCGACAGAACAGCCGTTCAGACTGCAGCCCATCCCAGACCCAAAGGCTTCGGTCTACAAAATGAAACATTACCGTAAAGGCTTGCCATTGTGACGACGACTATAAAGCAATTGAAGTTATAGTTTTTAGATTGTTTTTCGGGGTGCGTACGCCTTTTATGAGATGCCAATAAAAAGCCCATCCAACCACATGACGAGTGCGAGTGTGTGTGAGAGGGAGGAAGTCCTGGAGTGGGTAATCTTGCATAATGGGTTTATTATTGGTCCTTAAACTGCGTGTCTGCAGGGTGGACCGATTTGGGTAATTCGCCTCGTTTTTTTGCCAGCCGAAGCCTCGTAAAGGGTCTTGACGATTAAACAATGAGAGGCATCCTCGTAAAATCGACTCCGAGACCTATCTGTCATCAAATAGCTCAAAACAGCGACAGTTTGGGGTTTGAAGGCATTAAAATGTTAAATTTAATAGAAGCCCCGCCTGGTTCGCATGTGAAAGGGTAGGCTGTCGGTCGAATGGATGCTTTGTGTGTTTTAATGGAGGGATTTACGAAAAGGGGGAATGGCCTCTACTAAGCCTGTTAAGAAGTCGATAAAGTGAAGCTTTACGGGTCCATTGTCACATCGTTTTGGGCAACTGGACGCAATCTGATTGATGTCTGCTGTCTGATGAGGAGATGTTGATGGTTACCTACAGAGGGATGTGATTTTGAGACGAGATGCGCCCATGGGACAACGAAATAGAGGAAACCGATGGCGCACACAAGTGGAGATGGACCTCAGTGAACGTGGCGTGCGTTAGTGGAGGAAGTTCTCGCTAAAATTCATGCCGGAGGCTTGTTGGTTAAATCATAAAACCCCGCACCCAGGGACCATTAGAAGAGGAAGACGGATAGAGTGGACGAAATACACGCCCAGGGACCTTTCTTCCCGTACACTCGTGGACCTTCCGGATGCATTACGAAGCCCCACGGGACCGAGTGTATTTCATCCACTCTATCCGTCCCTGGGCCACTCTATCCGATGGCGTGGGGCTTCGTAATGCATCCGGAAGGTGCACGAGTGTACGGAAAGAACCAAGCTGTCCGATGAGCCTTGACGAGCAACCGCAAGGGTATACACGTTCTACTTACCAACTGCAGCACTGGCCGAGCAATTGCAACAGCACCTTAAGGGCCGTTGAATCAACTGGCTCCCTGTCTAGACACAGTCTTGCTTAATTTTCTTCAGCTGGCGCTACAGTACAGGACCTAGATCTCAGCCCACATGCCCCTCCATCCAGCACGGTCTTGTGCTAACAGCTTCCAGCGGCACACGTTCAGCTGATTGAGGCCCTTTTCCAGCTGTGTACGCCATCGGAGGCGCTGTCCCGGTTGGAGTCGGAGATTTCCCGGGCTGGAGCATTGGTGTCCATTCGTTTACATGGCTAGGTTTGAACGATGAGCTTTATGGACTGTACAGCGACATGGATCTGGTCAAACGACTCCGTGTCTCTGACCTAGCCATCTGAGACGGGAGACAGGGACTCGTTTGATCAGATCCATCGGCTGTACAGTCTCCTCCATGCTTCTGCGAGCCAGTCTTGCATGGAAAGTCCAAGATTGCCGGTTAAAAGTAGAGAATGGCAGCCAAGAATGTCGGTTGAAAATTCCACACACAGGATCCTGACAAACAACGGCCTTCTCAACTCAATCGAATCCCCTCTTCCAAAGGCAAGCAAAAACAGAAAAATGTGTCAGGAGCATATGGCTCAACTGAAGGCTCTCCCCTCTTCAATCGTCTGCCAGTCTCATGCTTCCGGAAACAATCCTAATGGTTTCCATTCTCTTGCTCCACCCAGACACATTTCCCACCACATACGCGCATCTCATCCGACAATAATTACGAAAATCCTTCTCTCTACCTCCTCCAGGACAGCAGTACGTACTGCCACTTCGCGGCATTGTTCTCCTCCATCCATCACTGAATGCGGCGTTGATTCAAAATTCTCTAATAGCCTAATGCACTGTTGAATGTTGATTCATTAATTCGAGAAAAATCCTTGAAAGACTAGACCGAGGGAGTGTATCCACTCGAAACCGAAATCTCTGCCTAAGTCCATTAACACCCCGCCGCACACTGGGTGCACAAAACCAGACCCAAATCTGGGGTGTTTCGCTCCTGATGCGATATTAGCAAACTTTTGTGCGCCTTTTTTTCGTGCTCTGTTTGTTTTTATTTCGCACGGCAGTAGATTGCGGTCGAGTAGGCTCGACCCAAACAAAATTCAACTTCAAAAACCCCTAGAGTATTGATACCCCTGTGCGGCTTAATGGATTGGACTCGTTAAAGTGTGTAAAGAGTGCACTCGCTCTCCCCTTTAATAAACACAAATCACAGCCGGAGGGGTTTGAGTTGCGGAAAATCAATGGACGCCAGTCGAGGCACGTACGCAGAGAAGGCGAATGTAGCTCCGCAGGACCAGTGCTGTTTGCGTATGCATAAGGATCTCATTAATTCTGACTTCGGTGTCCTCAGTGCTGGCCAATCGCAAGATTGCTCAATTTCATCTCGGAATTATTTAATCATTGGTCACACGAGGGTTCAAGAGAGAGGTGAATAACACAAATACCCACAAAACACCCTCGCAGCCACGTCACCGAGCATTCCTCGCGCATTGGGCAAGAGACACTCGATAGGTTTGCGAAGGAGACAGGAGACATTGTCATCGTCTAGGTGATTAAAATCCCATTAAGAGCGATCCATTGTCTTGGGATGATATCTAAGTTCTCGTCGTGAGAGCTCGTCTAGAGTTTCGAATGGCGTCAGAGCTGCGTAAGAAACGCCAGTCGTGTGGAACGTCTTTTTAATCAGGGGACACCTAGATGCCGTAAATGTGGCGCCAGCAAGGATAATGAACAAAAATTCCCTCCTCATAACCGATTGAGTTGAAGTTCCTCGCCTGAGTGTGTGAAGCATGACTGAGGTTATATTCGAATTCGACGCCAGTGATGGGAGTTTAAAGTTTTGCGAACGGTTCTGAATATTGAGTCATAGAATTCGAAAGATGATTTCGACTTTGTGTCGCCACGACGATGAGGAGGAGACAGGTCTGGGGATGGAATGGAGAGGGGTATTTGGGAAGGGAAGTGACTAAGAAGCAGCTAAGATGCATTGGGATGCATTTGAAGGCATTTCATGGGGAAACCCATGGGATTTTGAAGCCCTTCCACTCTCATCTTTCAACAGCCCCTGTGGCCAGAGTTACCCCGGACAGAGGCACCTGTTTTCTGATGTACAGGGTGGGCCACTGTTGTGACAAAGCCACAATCAATGACTGGGGCACTGTCGGAGATGGGTCTACTCTCGGCGATAGGGCCACTGTCAGCGATAGAGCCACTGTTAGTAGCCACGCCGCTGTCAGCGATTGAGCCACTGTTAGTAGCCACGCCGCTGTCAGCGATAGAGCCACTGTTAGAAGC
Organism: Myathropa florea; assembly: GCA_930367185.1. NCBI lineage: Eukaryota > Metazoa > Arthropoda > Insecta > Diptera > Syrphidae > Myathropa > Myathropa florea. The sequence goes on along the minus strand of OV884005.1, from coordinate 2,143,964 downwards.
CACGCCGCTGTCAGCGATAGAGCCACTGTTAGTAGCCACGCCGCTGTCAGCGATAGAGCCACTGTTAGTACCCACGCCGCTGTCAGCGATTGAGCCACTGTTAGTAGCCACGCCGCTGTCAGCGATGGAGCCACTGTTAGCAGCCACGCCGCTGTCAGCGATGGAGCCACTGTTAGCAGCCACGCCGCTGTCAGCGATAGAGCCACTGTTAGTAGCCACGCCGCTGTCAGCGATAGAGCCACTGTTAGTAGCCACGCCTCTGTCAGCGATTGAGCCACTGTTAGTAGCCACGCCGCTGTCAGCGATTGAGCCACTGTTAGTAGCCACGCCGCTGTCAGCGATTGAGCCACTGTTAGTAGCCACGCCGCTGTCAGCGATTGAGCCACTGTTAGTAGCCACGCCGCTGTCAGCGATTGAGCCACTGTTAGTAGCCACGCCGCTGTCAGCGATAGAGCCACTGTTAGTAGCCACGCCGCTATCAGTGACAGAGCCACAGTTCGTGATCGCGCTACTGTCCGAGACAGAACCACAGCCAGAGGCTTGCCAGGGAGGGCCAAATACAAGTTTCTTTTTAAAAATGCAATAAAATGACTAAAACTAATTTTTTTTCCATGAATTATGGCTTCATTAGTAATATCAAACATTCCCATTAATTATGAAACACAACGTCGTTCAAGTGGCTGCCTCGGCTGGCTTTGCACCCCGCGCCTTCTGTCACCCCAATTTGTCAAGACCTTGTTGATGGTTCCGCAGTAGCTGTAGCTCACGGATTGTCTTGATGATATTGACTTGGCCTTAAGTGCTTGAATCGTTTCCAGATTGTTGGCACAACATCGTCCCTTCACGGCTCCTCACAAAAATTACGTCCAAAGGGGTCAAATCGCAGCTTCGAGGCGGCCAATTGACATCGCGAGTTGATGTTTTTTGAATTGAGGCTCACACTCTCGAGCACAGCAGCCACATTCTCATCTGTGTGCACTGTATGACGACGGGGATCATGAGTGTTGTCCACTAGCACACCAGTCTCACGAACTCTTAGCACAAGCTTGCGTACAGGAGTCGCGGTGGGTGCTTCATTTCGGCCAAAACTCATCTCATTTTCTCATTTTCAATGACCCGCATGTTCCACTAAAGGGGTCGCGGGGGCAATGCATGCACGCGAGATCTCCAGGCCATCTCTCCATCTCCGCCATCGACTCTAACTCATCAGGAGCTATGCCCAAGCGCAACCAGGCGAGTGTTTGGACTTGGTCCAACCATCTCATCCTAGGTCTGTCAAGCGGTCGCCTACCTGATGGAATCGCATTCAAGGCACGCCTCGGAAGTCGTGATGACTTCGGCCAAAACTTCTTTTCAAAAAACGAACCGTTTGGGCTACACAGCACTCACTTTGGAAATAAGTTTTCAATATTTTCTAACGTTGGTCAAGAGGATAGCGACTTATTTCGTTTGGCGGACGTATGATACTGACTTTCTGTCAAGATTTCGAGCGGGATACAGCTGTCAGTGTCAAAATAACCTATGATTTAAAAAGAAACCACTAGATGGCCCACCCAGTATTCTTTTGCCTCTTTTTCGATTTAGATCCATTGGAATGCATTTCCGTCGTTAGATGTCTTCAGTTCGCGCACCAAATTGGTCGAAGTCCCTTTCTCATCTCAATTCTGGATAGGGTTCCCCCAGTTCACCATAATCTCCATCCAAATACCGTCAGCAAACTAGTTGCCCCCGCAGACATCTTCGCAACAAATTGTCCTCGAATTACATTCAAACACGATACCCAAGCTGAAGCAAAAAGAAAGGGAAAAGAGGAAAACAAGAGAGAGAGAAGAGTGCAAAAAGAAAGAGAACACAACTAAACAGCAATCCATAAACCAATAAACCAAAAACGGAAGAATGACAATCTCCTTTCAATAAACAAACAAATTCCATCCCCGAATGTTTCTGTCTATCAGATTCCAATAAATCCTCTGGCGCTGTGAGCATCTGTTTGCAAGCCCACGCCACATGCCCAAGCCTACACGTCACACCTTTTTTGATTCAGAACCGAGAGGGCTGAGGGGAATCCGCTCCGAGGCGATTCGTCTCGCATGCACAACACATTCAAAAACAATTGAATCAAATTCCCATCACCGGCAATGATGATGATTGAAAAGGACGAAAAAAAAGGGCGCTTCTTCCTCCCTCCCGCTCGTCATCCTTCATATTCATCTCGTACAGCATGTAAACACACGCCCAAGGATATTGAGAAAAGAAATTTGTCTTCGCCGCGCAAGAGACGCGAAAGGGATGAGGGATGAGAGAGAGAGAGAATGGCAAGGACATAAATATTAAAATTAGCCTAACACACTGGCATTTCGATGAAGTGAAAGTCGAAAAGTTTTCTCTCTCACTTCTCAAGGTTGCGCCCTTTTCCTCCGGAGGCCTCCGAGAGTATAGGCGCAGCAGGTTGATGGGGATCCCCAAATTGGGAGAAGATTGATCTGGATGAGGGAATAAAAAATTCATAGCTCCGGAAAGTTTTGTAATAGCCACATAACTAGTCTGTCCCTCTCTCTGACAGTGTGCAAGGTAAAGACAAGCGGTTGGGATACCAATTTCGTCTCAATCAATTACTTGGTGGCAAGTGAGTGACAGCCGGTGTGGGTGCGTCGAAGGACGCATGGAAGTACGCACATATGGCTCGAAGTTTATGCGAGGAAATTGACAAAGGGTGGATAGAGATGGACAGAGATGGGGCAGTTCGACATTGACCCTTGAGCTGGGAGGTGATTACTCCAATTTGGTGAAAGTACACAGCACAGCAGGGATGTGTTCGGCAAAGGAAACAAAGTCAATTCAAGAGGCACCATTGAACCCTTTCTTTCACCAGAAATAAATCGAATTCCGAAGAGTAAATAAGGCGGGTTCAAGGTAAAGCCATTTTCTCCAGAACCTCCAATCACAAGGAGACTGATGATTTCCAGCTGTCTTTCCAGGAACCTCACAGAATCTCAAAACTTCTCCTCATTTATTCGAAGCTGAAAACCGCCCTTCTTCAAGGCTGCGCCATCATCTAGGCTCGTGTCACACGAACTAATGACAACCTCATGATTTCCCATGTCCTCTTCCGACCAAATCCCCTGTTTAGGCAAATTGCTCCTCCTAATTTCCTGGTTAACGCCCTCTCGAATATATTCAACTCAATCTATTGTCGATTTCCATCGGTGAACCTCCTCTCGGCATCCTTGCTCTACCCCCATCCACGCCGCCGTCAAGTCAAGTCATTAATTGAATTGTTATTTGAAAGGACTCCAATAATTCGGTATATCCTCCCCCCCCCGCGACAGATAAGAGTCATCCTTGGTCCTTTTGACAAAAAAAAAAAAAACACGAAAAAAAAAGAAGGAAAACAAAAATATTGACTTTCGCAGGAACGTCTGTCCCTTTGCGTGGAATCGGCGGATATATGTGTGTATGGATTTATTGATTTTCATCCTCTTATTGTCTTCGTTTGTTTCGTCCTTTTTTCAGATCATTAAATTTATTTTTGTCGACTTTTCATTTTCACTAATGAAGATGTAAACAAATTTTCGTTTTTCCCCCCAGATTCGAAAGTCAAAATGTTGCCGCACGTTGCCGCACGTTGTCATCGTCCTTCCTCATCGTTGTCCTTCCGAATCGTATTCACTCTGTTTGCTGCTGTTGTAGGGGATTAAATTAAATTGATTTGTTTGCATTAAGCAGCAACGAAGATCTAAAAATATTCTTCATTTCAGCGACTTTCTGGGATCTGTCGATGTCGAAAAGCCGATGTTCTAAGGAGACACTGAGCTGCCTCGTGCTTGGGGGCATGGATTGTCGGTGTCTTCAGTCAGATCAGTCGCAGATTTTTGGTCTTTAGTCAACTGATTTCGAATTCAGAACACGAAGGGCCACCAAGAATGACAGGTGATGTCTTTTGAGTATCCTGCGTGTAACTGGTCTCTTTGGAACGTTTGAAACGGGTTGATGATATTCTAAGGAAATACAGTCAAAATCGCTTACAACGTCATCGGTTACAACGACATATCGGTTATAAGGACCAAATCCATCGGTCCCTTGAAGGTCGTTATAACCGATTTTGACTGTATTTCCTCAGAATGCCATCAACTCGTTTCAGATGTTCCAAAAAGACCATCGAGACCCGGAAGGATGACCGGTGAGGTCATTTTTTGTATCCTGTTTCGTCCTGCGGCATCCAATCCACGCAAATTCCTCCTATTTCCTTAGAATATCATCAATCCATTTCAAAAGTTCCAAAGAGACCCGCGACACCCGGAAGAATGGCCGGTGAGGTCCTTTTTCGTATCCTGTTTCGTCCTGCGGCACTCGATCCTTCCAATTCTTCATATTTGCCTACAACATCATCGACCCCACGATCTGTGATCATTTTCACATCAAAAATCGACAAAATTTTGAAAATCTCAAAAATTTCACGTTTTCACCGAAAAAATGCAGTCAATTGTGAAACTTCTGGGTCGACTTTTCCGCTGAATTTGTGTCAATTTTTTGAAAATCGAAATTTGGATAAATTTCTTTGGTTTTTTCGACTGAGATCGTCTGTTTGATGGTAGATAACGATAATTTGAGGTGCAAACCGGAGGACACCTCAGGATATGGTCAAAAAGTTGAAAAAAGTCCTTCCACGAAAAAGGCCATAACCTCCTTCTGATGGCAATTCATGACTTTATCTCGAGAACTGTTAGACTTAGGGCCAGATATGAGGTATCAAAATGTTGATATTGAACTCCTGCATCGAAGTCCTAATGAGGAAAATTTACGCCAGAGGTACCGTTTTCAAGATATGGCGCATTTTTTTCAAAGTTATTTGCTTTTTTCAACGTTTTTGATGCAACTCTTCAACTCAAGCGAAATTTTCAGTCTTCAGTGAGCTGCATTCGAACACAGAACCTCGAAGAGTTGAGTAGAGATCTGCAAAACATTGATACGGGACCGGTGATGTCCTTTTTCAACATTTCTGGGTCGAATTTTCCGCTGATTTTGTGGCAAATTTTTGAAAAACGAAATTTTGTTGAAATTTTTCGGTTTTTTTGAGCTGAACTGGTGTGTTTGGTGATAGAAATCGACAATTTGTGATATGAACGTTTAGAGACCTGGACAAGGACTTGAAAAAAGTCCTGAGACGGTGTCATAAGCTCCTCCTTTTTGATAGAATTTGAAAATTTAAGATATGAACGGTTGGAAACCCCCCGTTGATGGATTCGTTTTTGTATGTGCTTCGATATTTTTAGACCTTCTTTTAGACACGTAAAGTACTTCGAATCATGTCCCAAGACATCCCCGCTAAGAACCAACATATGTCGACTAAATGTGGCTAAGGACACAAAAACGAGTGTCGACACACTTTAAACTCACCGGAGGCAAGCAGTATTTGTCTGCTTGTTGTACACACAGTTGCACGGAAGAGTGTGTGCCCTGTGACATGTTTGAATAACTCCACCAATGTCGGTCCATAAATCACGATTGCCATCAGAACCCATAGCTTCAATCCCCTTTCCAGTTCTGTGCTTTTTCTGCCTTCGCTCAGCAACCAGATCACGTGCATTCTATTTGTGTTTGTGTTGCAGCACCTTGAGGAGAGAAAGGATTACCCAGTGGGAGCATGCGAGCGTCTCGCACAAAACTTTCAGCCACGAAATCACGAAATCCACGACAAGCAGAACAATTTAAAGCTTCTTCAAGAGGCCGCCTACTCTTGGATGGTCCTTCTCTCAACTCACTCATGCACACAATTAACCCCCGTACGTGTTTAGTGGACAATTTACGCCATGTAATGGCAAAGCAATGTGTCTTAATTATCGTCCTTCGTTAAGTCGCCCTTTGACTCCTTAATTAGGTACCAATCGTCGTCGTGGACGGGACAGAGCACGACAGCCGCAAGGAACTCAAATCGGAATATGAAGCACTGTTGGTGTTCGTAATTTGTACTCGCAAGCTGTTGCATGCAATCGAATGGGTAAATCAATTTGGCCGCTTCGCAAAAAAGGGATAATTACTCCGTCGGACCAGATTGGAGCGCCTGGTCAGTCAAAGGAGCTCGGAATTAGGTGAACGACGACTCGACGGACGAGTCTGACGCGAGGACTGAGAGGGAGTACAGAAATGTATTCGATTCAGTTTCCAATTATGCAGCGATATTCAATTAAGAATTCCTTTCGCCAGCACGCAGCCATGGTCCGTGTTTTTGTGTGGCCTTTGCATTTGAACAACAATCACAAAACAGCAGGACCACCGGGATAACCCGCAGTTGCAACAACAATAGAGCTTTACAATATTTATTCTTTGAATTTTTTTCCCTTCTCTCGCTCGCTTTCTGCAAGTGCTGTGTTGTTTTTGCCGCCTCTCCGCCTGATGCATTGGTCCTTGACGATGCGGATTGATGGAGCGGGCTGGGGGGGCTGGAAAAAATTAATTGTTTTCCTTCGATCGGAATTTATAATTACTGCTGTGACGAAAGGTTGCGGAGTGAGAGCGCAATAAAAGAAAAGGGGATAGGTCAGAGGGACACGCCACGGTTGAATGGCGATGGATGCAACGAGTTGCAGGCGTTTCAAGGACGCATTTTTAAAGGGCACACCGACGTTTTGAGGAGAGCGGCAGAACTGGCATTTGTGCTTGTGACAACTTTGATTGTCAGATGGTTTTAGAGAGGATTAAACTTTTTCAAGGACTCGCCGAAACTGGGCCAAGTTCTGCGAGGGACGGCCTCGCTTGGAGGATGACAGGGAGGCAGTGAGTTTTGTTGAAATAGAGAATGACGAAGATGTCGACGGAACCATCTATGGAATGGCAGGAAGGCATTCTATCGTGTAACAGAGTTGGTGCATGTTGACTCATTGCATAGGTGTTTACTCCGACAGGTCCGCCCTTTATTGGCCTGTCCAGTCCTGTGCTGGCGGACCTATCGGAGCCCTTTACTGTCCTGTCCGGTCGTGTCCTGACGGAGACCTCTACTGTACTGTCTGGTCGTGTCTTGGGGGACCTGTCGGAGCCCTTTACTGTCCTGTCCGGTGGTGTCTTGGGGGACCTGTCGGAGCCCTTTACTGTCCTGTTCGGTCGTGTCCTGGCGGACCCCTTTACTGTCCTGTCCGGTCGTGTCCTGGCGGACCTATCGGAGCCCTCTACTGTCCTGCCCGGTCATGTCCTTGCGGACCTGTCGGAGCCCTCTACTGTCCTGTCCGGTCGTGTCCTGGCGGACCTGTCGAAATGAACATCTACGCAATGAGTAAATATGTACCAATTCTGTTATACAACTCTCCGTGAGGTTTGAAGATCTGCTAAGTGGTATACTTTGACACTCCACGCTAAAGCACAGTCAATGACACCGTTTTAGAATCAAAAAAAGGCTCCCCAGCAATTTTCCTGCAAAAAACTGTTGTGTCCCTGTGGTAGACCGCAGACTGCATCATTAGGAAGCAGGGAAAGTGCATCAAGTTCGTTAAGCCACAGCCAAACAGAACTCAGTCAACATTCAGACTTCACATTTGAAATTCAACAAAAATCAGTGCTAATCGACTTACCAAACACAAAGCCGCTCTGGAATAAATCAAATCACCACAAAAATAGACTTCCCCTGCATGCCTCGCCCCCCGTCAGTAATCAATAGAACCACCATCGACTGTCAGCTCTCTCTCGACACAGAGCAGGAGCAAAAAGAGTCACACACAAAAAAACCTCGAAACAAGAAACTTAAATAATCGTTAGCCGAATAGGAGCCCCGATTTGAATAAAATATCGCAACGAAATAACAACCGATACAAACCAATCCGTATCGTGTTCAATACCCCCCGCCCACCCCCGCCACTGCGACATCAAAAGCAAAACAAAAAAATTGAGAAACACAAACCACGAGTAATATTCAACCCTAAGTACCCGAAGGCAAATAAACAAGGATAACAGCCGCCGCAACACCCGAGTCCCGTTGAAAGGTACCAGCGAGCATAAAAAAGCGTATAGTATATAAAAATGAGGGAATTATTGTGTCTGTCTGCAGTGGATTAACCTCCCCGAAAGCCGGTTAAATTGTTTTAACCTTGAGAGCTGCGTTAAATTGGTGAAACGAATGCGGTTAAAGGAGCGCCACCCCGCGTGCATAAGCACACACAGAGTGGCAGGAGGGGCGCCCTCTTCGATTGTGTACCGTAACACTGTCCTGAAGCGAAGGTATGCGGTAATTAATGTTTGATTATCGGGTCTTAGAGAGGATTTAGTTTTTGTTTTTGTGCGCGCTCTTAAAATGTAAAAACTTCGAAACGGGTTAGGTTTAATTAGCCCTTATGCCCACCCCATCACACCCGCGCAGCCCCAGAGAAGGGTTCCGGGAGGTGGCGCCGAAAGTTCGCGGGGTTGATTTATGGCGAATGTGTGTGGGGGAGAGGGTGATGTGAAACTGGAGCCATAAGGATAAGCCAACGGGGCTTAAGAGATAAAAGTAGGTGCCTCGTTACTGGGGAGAGAGATATGAGTCAAGCGGCAATTGGAGGCAATCTGATACCTGAGGTGAAACAATTATTCGCTAAGAGGTAGAGCGGCTTTTCGATGAGAGCGCCGAAAATTGCTTCGAGATCAACATTAATGGCGAAGGAGGGGGAGAGAATACATCGTCTCTGCAGTCTCCCCTCTTAAAAAGAGGTGACGACTGAGCCGGATTAGAAGGAAGTGTCGAATTTTGTGCAGTATTTCGGTTCAGTTCCAAGAGAGTGAACAGCTGGCAAACAGGGAACAGCATGATTTTCCGAAGATGCGTCGTCTTTACAATCTCCCCTCTCAGAAAAGGTGACGACTGAGCCGGATTAGGAGGAAGTGTCGAATTTTATGCAATATTTCGGTTCAGTTCCAAGAAAGTGAACAGATTGCGAACTTAAAGCATGATTTTCCGAGCTGAGTAGAAGATTGCAAATTGAAAGTTGGAGTCTTGATACCGTGAACTCAGTTCTGACATCCGGACAATCAAAAAAAGTCCGGATTAAAAAATTCTGAGAAGTAAACGGAAGAAGAATGAAATTTCATCCCCAAATCTCGGGAAAATGATAGATAATTGGAAGTCCGTGAGCTCAATTCGGATGTCCGGATGATCAAAAATGTTCGGATTAAAAAATGTTGAGGAGAAAACCGAAGAAGAATGAAATTTCCAGCCCAGAACACGGGAAGATGATTGTGAATTGTGATTGTGAGTTCTGTGAACTCAATTAGGATATCCGGATAATTAAAAAAGCCCGGACTAAAAAATTCTGAGCAGAAAACGGAAGAAGAATGAAATTTCGAACAAAGAACTCGGGAAGGTGATTGTGAATTAAATGTTGGAGAAACCGTGAACTCAATTCGGGCATCCGGATAATAAAAAAAAAGTCCGGACTAAAAATATACGAGCTGAAAACCGAACAAGAATGAAATTTCGTTCGGAATATGATGTCCTCTGTCGATCAGTGAGGTTAATGTTGAACAAGGACTCACAATAATTCGGCCATAATTCGTCCAGACACTGGTCTGCACTTTAACTTCCCCCATCCAATTTGTGCCCTCCGATCTGACCTCGAACAAGTTACATTCCTCAACTTTTTCGCCATAAAGTGGTGTATTCTTTCATTGTAATCACTCTCCATGTACACCCAACCAACAAAAACAGCTGAAGGATAACACATTTTAATTTCTCCCCCATCATCCAAACAGGACATGAAAGCACATTACATGTGCACGCTTTTGCATACCATCCGTGAGGTTATACATTCCTCTCAGGACACGGATCCCTCGGACGAAAGATAGATGCACATCTGCTAACAACAATTTACTACTATCCTAATGAAACGAATAAACTATGAGACTGACGGTTGTAACGAGTATTTCATTTTTGAGGTTTCGGGTGAAACGAAACTTTGACTGCCATCGGCATGCGTTAAATTGTTTCACAAAAGTTTCGAATTTAACTGCAGTAATGGGGGATCTCTCAGGTAGAGTTAATTAGATGGAGATTATGTTTTCGTTTGAATTGAAATGCATGCGAAATCCCCTTCAGACATACAGAAGGGGATTCCGTGTGCGATTGACTTTGTGAAATGAACATCACAATGCACTGTGGGAATGCTGAATGAGGTTTGGGGAAACCTTAATTAGACACATGCCACAGGATTGTGTTGACTGCTTTGAGGGGAAGGAAGTCGTGTACACACAGTGACTTGGCGCAGTCTGATCTGAGAATCTGCGGTTGGGTGGTCTATTCCGGGTCAGCAGGTGCACAATTCTGTCTGTCATCGTTGCAGCATGAAATGCGTATGCCTGAAGCAATGCCAACGACACTTTATCTTCCATTCTCCACCGTCTCAAAATCCATTTCGGTATTTCCGCTCTGTGTCATCAGTCATCTTTGCAACATCCGCGTCACTCTAGATCATGATGAAAACTGCTCCCCCCTCTCACACTGATGGCCAGCATTTTTTTTTTGCTTTCGACGAAAAGTGCATAAAAGTCAACAGAGAAGAATGCAACAAATCAAAGCAGAGATTCCGCATAGTGGTTCACTTCTCCTCCGCCGCTCCTTCACTTCTCCACTGCTGTCCTTTGTGCCAAGAGAAAGACGCAGAAAAAAGAAAAGGACGTCTCCAACGATACGGAAGAGGAGGAAAAAGCGAAAAAATAGCAAACAAATCATCAACATATTGAATGGAAAGAAAGCATTAACCCGGGACGAACGGGAGGAGGCGTTGAACACAGAAAAAGGGAAAAAAGAGCAAGCACCCAAGGAACCATTGCTATTTGGGACCCCACTGAAAGGAGCTTAAGGATTTGATAAATGCTTTTTTCATGGTCTTGGTCGTTGCCACTGTCGCCAGTGTCACCAGACCCGACACCATTTTCATGCGACCGCATCAAAGATTGCAATATGCTTAATAAAGTGAGAAGGAAGCACAAAACAAGGAGTGAAAGGATGAAGGATGAAAAATGAGATTGAATGAACTCACCCAGATTAAGTGGTTTGGGATTCTTTAAAGTCCCCGTCCCCTCTCCTCCCCGACTGAATGCATTCAGAGGAACCTAAGGAGACCTTTTCTTTCTTTTTTTTTCTCGACGAGGTGAAGATGAACCTCGAAGGAGGGGGCTGACCCGTTTGAAAGCCTATTAAGTCCCAACTCGGAGTCGGGGTATTTTCTTTTTCAAATTAATTTCTGTCTCGTGACGGGATAATTGGAGTTGACACACTTGACAATGAGACTGATGAACGAACTGAGAGATTGTGACTGTAAGTGGGTTACCAAGACGGCTGCTTGATGGCTTCATTAGCCCGATAGGCAGTTGAGATGGGGTAATGGGTCCTGACGGTCTGACTGACCAAGAGGAACTCATTTCAAAGGTTGTTATCCCTGATAAGGTGCTCTTGTTGTTGTTTTTATTTGGATTTTGTTCATTTCCCTTCTTCTTCAAAATCCTCCATTTCGAGGCACACTTGCTGAGAAAAACTCAAGAGGCTGAGAAGATTTTCAAGCAAAATCACCGCCCACAACTGAAGAGGCCGCCTTTACTGAGACGATTTTGAAGCAAAATCGCCGTCCACAACTCAAGAGGCTTTACTGAGAATATTTTCAAACAAAACCCTCGCCCACGACTCAATAGGCTGCCTTTACTGAGAAAATTTTCAAACAAAAACGACGCCCCCGATTCCCATGACACGAACCCAATGAATTCCTCGCCGACAAAATTTCCCTCCCGATGAAAGAGCGATGGTCATCTCTGCAGACAAACAAATGAACCTAATGAATTGATCCCAACGAACACATCCCGGCGACGTATTGACTCCAATTCAATCAGAAACTAATTAAGGCGAGCGGGCTGTTCAGAGCGTGAACCCTCCCCCACTCATCCCCGGCGCAGTGTCAGACTATTTGCGAAAACTTCCTGCTTTCCGGTAGATTAAACGAACACACTCAGCAATTACGTCAGCCAATTCATAACCAAAACGTCAGATAGGAGTATATGAGTCAGAGCGCATTACGATTCATACACCATCCTTCCTGTCGACTTGAGAGGTGAGCCCACTGACGTGCAGGATCTTTGCAAATTTATTCCACCTGCAGAGTCATCCGGGGCACACAGTGGTGGCGGCGGCGGCAAGGGTGCGAGGAAGGTGTGAGCATCCGGGAGGGTATTTTACATAAATTGCATCAGATGAAGCCGTAGACAGAGAGACAGCAGTCGACTGAATGAGACCACTTCACCTCTTTCTCGGACTCGGAAGGAGTTGATTAAATTGTTTTTGGAGTTCCAGGCACACGCTTTTTCTCTCTCCCGGAAGTTCTCACCCTCCCGTCGACATCAAGGCGTCACACATTCGTTTCGTTGGAATGTAAATGAGAAAGCCTCTACGCATGGGCTAATTTATTCTAGAATAATTTCAAATTATCCTGATCTAAATTATTTACGGTCTCCGGCACAAGTATACGAGTCGGGCCGGGTCGATGGAATCTCCAACCGAGCCGTCGGCTTGCAGCGGGCGTAAGTCATTCGGTCGTGATTACGAAATTAGTGCATGACATATGATTGTCCACTTGAACAAAACCTGTCATTAGGGATTCAGCTTAATAGCCGATCATTATCGGCTCCGTTCTGGCAACCGACAATCGTTGCAAGTGTGTCATTTCTAATTGAGGGTGGGGGCAATGTTTGCTTGTGACGGTTTCGTCCTTCCCAAGACCCATGTCCAGTCGGAAATTCACAGTTTCGTCGGTGACATTTGTTTGTTCTTCACTTTGTCACTCCGACACAACATCCTCATTCGTCGTTTTCTAATTAAGGATGCGTTTCCTGACAGGGGAACCGAAATCGAAGCATCCCTAATCAGAGGATCAGGCAACTGTCAAGGACTTCAGGTTACCCAGAGCTTGAACATACGCAACGGCTTGCCAAGGATCATTAAAAATGGTTTGAATCCCATTAGCTGAAGTTTCACTACCAAATCCCCTTGATCACTGCATCGGAATACCTGGAATCCAGCCCCCAGAACCCTCCACAAAGCACAGACGATGAATTAAGCCGGTTCATCTGAATCTTCCACCCACATGTCAGGTCCTCCATAAAATAACAGGAAATTCGAATTACAATCAGTAAATACCAAACATGGAAGCCTAGCTCCACTCTCAGGCGCGCACATCGACTGAAATCCCTAACCCGGAACCGCAATTAGACGAAATATAATTCGCTCCGACACGTAATAGCACTCTGTTCCACATGCTGCACGACGACACACACACACACGCAGAGCGCTGGGATGGTGTGTAGTTGGAAGCAAACAGAGAGACCGTTAAATGAAATCTCCTCCAGCGGAATCTAGGATTTTCTTTTGTATATCCTTCCCTCATGTCACACAACACCCTACCGGATAAGCTCAATTCCATACCGTTGCCGTCCTGGTCGGAGCTGGGCCGCCATCGTCGTCGGCACAAAAGCTAACATTCTTGCATGGCGGTCCCTAATTGATTTATTGGCATTCCTGTGTGTTTCACATATCCTGGGCATGGGCAGAGGTGGATGTGGGTTTCATTATTTGCCGTCCTCTTGTCTCTCGCCCCGATTCGCACAAAAGATGCCTCTCTGGGTGGCATGGAATACCTGAAGCGAGACGCAAAAAAATGCAAGGACGAGAGTATTTATCCCACGAAACAGGAATATCTATTACGACCTGAGTGTTGATAGTTTCTCTCCTCCCTTTTCGGGGTAAACAAGAGCGGGAGGAATCCTCAGCAAGGATCCACACTGGTCCAGTTCGAGATAGGCGACTCTGACTGAATTTTTGCCAGAGGCAGGGTCACCGGAAGGGATTTAAATTGACAAATGTGATGGAATTCAGTTCACAGCAGATGGACGAGATGGATTCCGACAAAACAGAGAACAGCCGCCCCACACAGAGACCACTCTGCATGGCCGCCCGCAGTTGCCACTTAACCAAATAAGCTAATAACGTCAAATATCCGGGTATTGTCCGACAAAAATCCATTTGGATGACAGCAAGTGTGTCAGACGGCATTTCATAGCCCCGCCCTCAGATGGGGGAGGCGAGCTCGGGAGTGGGGCGGTCAGTATCGACACCTGCTTTTGGAAACATTGAGTGCTTCTAATTGAGGAACCAAGCAGCCGAGCAGCACGAGCCTGGATGATTTATGCTGACCACAAGCACATTCATAGGACCGGGGGGACCTGTTTACAACTTTTGACAGCTGGCTTCTTGGCTGTCACAATCATCGAGCTGGTAAATTATCCCTCGATTCTTATTGCCACGTGGCACAGTGGTCAGGCGAAAGGATACCACTCGACAAATGGAAGTAATTGAGAGAGAGGCTCAGAAGATGCGGTTGGAAAGTGATGGGTTTTGGCAAATCACTTGGTTTGTGGCAAGATCATAGACCGCACTCCTCTGTGTGTGCGTGTGAAGCAATCAATCTTCTCTGGGAGGGACCACTTATGTGGAACAGGGGATAAGACTCGCATGCATCATTCCTGCTGACGCATGCACCTGACTCTGATCCAGAGTGCAACTGATGCAAATCATCGTCCACGTAATCCCGGTAATTAATTACAGCATATATCACTTCATAATCCACTGAGACGAGCACAATGGAGACTCGTTTTTAAACGGAGCAGCAGAAGAGGAAGGACATGACTTTATGTAAGGAAACAACGCGCATTAGGCATAATTTCCTTTGTAATCCCTGCCTGTGCACTGAAACTTAATCCAACGATTTGCAGCACATGAGAGTCTCTCTCAACACCCAATCGAATCCACACGCACAAAACACGCCTGGCTCAAGTTACACAAGAGGAAAACTTTTTGAAACGCAAATTCTCACCACTCGACCCAACAGATTTCGATTACACTCTCCAATTGATGGGAACTCCCCCGCTGAAAAAGGTTCAGAGTGCGTGTAATTTCATTACCAAAGCCGAAGCCGAAGCCGAAGCCACTTCGTCCGTCATGTAACCAGAGGTGCACTAAATTAATTCAACAGAATCACTCGCCCCTCCCCCCATTGCACACCCCAACGAACTCCTAATTACATCACCTTGTACTGCAACGAGCTTGCTCCGCACAAAATAGCTCGAGTCCTTGCCGAAACGGTCTTAATCAGCATCATTCAACATGCGAAAATCAAAGGGGATCAGGGGCACACACACACACACACCCTCCCCCACAGCAATGCACCGACAGGACAGTCGGTGGATTAGAATCGCTTTCATCCCCTCAGTCATTTGCTGTGTGTGTTGAAATTGAGATTTATTTTGAATAACATTTCGAAGGAAATCGATCCTCAACAGAGGAATCTCCTGTGGCAGTACCAAAAACGGAGACAGATAAAAAAAAATGTTCAGAATTTTTCTGAAGTACTAGTCGCCCAGAAATTTTAGTAGGTGCATTTTTTCAAAATGTCATTCTTTGACTTTGAATATCTCGGGAATGAGGGGACGGAGGGGAAAAGTAATGATGAGGGATTGTAGGCAACGTCTTCGTCTTTAAGACAGGCTTGGTTCAGGTTCGAAAGTCCTGTTTTCCCGTCAAAATTCAACGCTCTGAGAAGTACTAGCCGCCCAGAGGTTGTAGCAGGGATTTTTACAAAATTTCATTTTTTGACATTGAATATCTCGAGAACGGGAGGACGCAGGAAAAAAGGAATGATGGGGGATTGTGGGTAATGTCTTCGTCTTTAAGAAATGCTAAGCCTACACTGGAAATTCTCTTTATTTGCGTCGAAATTAGACACAAAATGGGTAAAATTGTGCCTTCTACTGCATATAACTTCGAAACCGTAAGTACTCGTGAAGGGGCATGAAGGGGGGAATTGAAGAACAAATCGTGCCCTTTAAGACAATAGGCCTTATATGCCGATGTACTCTTTCAAACAACAAAGATTTTCCCACTAAAACGCTCCTTAAAACATAACCTTTGGGGTGATCGTGAATAGGCCACACTAAATGACGAAATGAAACAAATCTAAGCCGACGTTGATAGCCTTTTGTCTTCACACTTGTCTAAGGTTAACAGCGGCAGATATTTCCGCAATAAATTCGTCACATTCAACAAGAAAATCGTTCCGAAATCCACTCCAATTCATCGTTTTCATGTGACAAAGGAGGACATTACGAAACTTTGCTCTTAAATATTCAACCAAGACAATTCGGTTTCAAATTCTAACCCTGATACGATTCTACATTTAATTTCCTATCCATTCTGATATCTCACATCCTTCAATTCACTCTAAATATCGAGAAAATCGTTTCACAAAACAACATCTCCCGAAATCATGCGACAAAATAGGATCCTCCGAACTTTTCTTCCAACTCTCCAACCACGTCACTCCCGTTTGAAAATCCCACCTCAATTCGCTTCTGCATTAAATTTCCTTTCCTGATATCCCACGTCCTTTAATTCGTCCTAGATCCTGAGAAATTCGTTTCAGAAAACATGATGTCCTCTAAAATTATGCAAAAACGGAGGTTGCTCCGAACTTTGCCTCTAAATAACCAAGCACAGCACTCCCGCTACAAAATCTTTCCAGCACACGCTGCTACATGAAATTTCCTATCCATCCTGATATCTGGCATCCTTCAACTCGTCCTAATTATCGAGAAATTCACAAAACTGTGCAATGATCAAATCCCCTCCGACCAAACGTCCGTTCATTTTCAGCAGAAAAAGGCGAGTCAATAGTTTTTCATTTGACTGCATTTTTTCGTGTGAACCGTGTCATTTTTTCGAAAGTCGATTTTTTTGGTTTTTGAAAGGCAGTTTCACTTCAAATGTGTTGTGGTGGATATGAATCTGATAAATAAAACGAATTGCATCAAAAATTTCACTGGAAATCCTTGAAAATTCGAAAAAAAACAGAATTTTTTATTTTTTCGACGTCTCTGTTGAACATGGAAATTTGTGCCTATCTGGCAATGCTTGCTTGGAATGCAAATTGAGTGAGTTTTCTGTGGAATTTAGGCGAGGCGGATAGAGGGGGAATTGAGGAATTGAATCGTGGGGTTTAAGAGAATTTTTCAAACGGAAAAGTCGAGTTCCGGGAAATTTTTCTGAGGTACTAGCAGAAATCATATATGTACATAGATACTATTTGATTTCTGGGTCAGTTCTGGGTACTAGTCGCTTAGAAGTTTTTGGAGGTGCATGAACTCTTGCAAGTTTTTGATCTTGTCGATAGCAGGTCATGGGATGAAAGGAATGAAGAGGGATTGACAAGGTGAGCAAACTCTCCCCTTTTGCATCGAAATTCAGCGCAAATTGGCCGACAGGGGTGAGTGGTTCTTTCTATACGTATGCACCTATGTACATATGCACACAGGACAAGAGTTTGCCAAGACTGCTTTGCGTTTGTAAATTGATTGAATTATTACTCAATAGCGTTATCTCCACAGGAACAGGCAGCTGCTGGTGATTGTTCGATGCCCACAAATCTGGTGCAAAACTACTCAAAATCTTATGCGAATCCTGGTGACTGGAGAGGTGTTATTTCACAGAGGAGTTCGATTGGGAAAATCATCAAACTAAGCAGCCTTTCACTGCCTCTGCAATACTGTGCGAAGTGATATGATTTCATCCAACGACAAACCAACTATCAGCGGCCAGGAACTGAAGCTGCAGGAGCAACATTCATCCATCGGCACATCATACGTCAGGATGAACCATCATCCTCATCCGCTTGACTGGGAAGCAGTTTCGAAATTCACATTTTGCTCTGGCTCCGGTTGGCAGAGCACGAAACCGAAGTGGAATGGGCATGAGATCTGGTTGGAGGATGGATGGGAAATGCAAGTCGTTTTGGGGCAGACGCAGTGTCTGTGCAGAAGATGCGTTGGGAGATGAATGACATTGCCTGCGAATGTATCCAATTTTTTTTTTGCGGTGACCCCCCTTAGGGAATTTCAGAATTGGAGAAAAAAAAATGTCTGCAGAGTCAGAGAAATGTCAACGTTGAGTAGAAAAGAAACAGTTGAGAAGGGAGGCGGGGGGGAAACAAATGCACAAGTTGGTGCAACGAATTCTGCAACAGTGAAGAGTCAATGACACTACAAGTGGTCGAACAAGCATTCCAACGATCCATCTTGTCTGTCTCTTGGTTGAGATGGAGAATTTTGAAGGAGTTCGTGAATGAAAAACGAAGCATAAGACCGTAATCCAGCAAATTTAAGAATTGTAAGAAAAACATACAAAAAAACAACAAGAACGGATCAATAATCTTCCAAAAAAGCAACAACAAAAATTAATAATCACCCAAAAAAACAACAAAAAATTAATAATCACCCAAAAAAAGCAACAACAACAAATGAATAATCATCCAAAAAAAGCAACAACAACAAATCCATAATCATCCAAAAAAGCAACAACAACAAATCAATAATCACCTAAAAAAAGCAACAACAGCAACAAATCAAAAATTTCCCCTTTCCATCCATGGCAAATGTCAAAGAATTCACCAAGAAATTGCCCAAAATTGCCCTCAAGAATTTCCTCAATCATCGAGTCAAGTTCGAACATGCACGAAATTCTTCGCACACAGGTGACAGATTCTTGAACAAAACGAAACATGTGGGCATGTTCAACTTTGTCATTCGTTGTCATATAAACCGAGTAGATGCGCCGTGCGCGCATTTCGTCGCGATATTTAAGAGAATTGCGAGTGCGTGCGCGTTTCGAATGTGGTAAGTGGTTGCACTTTGATTTGTTGTTGTGTTTATGAAATTGTTTATGTATCTTGAGTGAATTTTTTGTTTTTTTTTTCGTTTCAGAGTTGCATTCGGTTCGTGTACGCGATTCGACATGATTGAGCGGTTGGTGGCTTGCAGGCCAAGAAGGATTTTCGAAGATGGTGAGTAGTTTTCTTTTCGTTTCAGAGTTTTCCCTCCGGTTTGTGAACGAGATTCAACTTGATCGAGCGGTTGCGGGTAAGTTTTGCAAATTTCTTTGCAAATATGTAAGTATGTGTGTACACGAGGTAAGAAACGCAAAAAGGTAGTATTTCTTTAATTTTTAAATATATTTTCATTTCATTTTTTTCTCTTTGGTAAGTTTGCTTGGTTGGTTTGTTATTTTTTTCTCTTTTCGATTTTGGTTTCGAAGTTTCTTCCCCACAGGTCTGTAAGTATGTGTGCACACGAGGTAAGAAACATAAAAGGTAATATTTCTTTCTTTCTTAAATATCTTTTGCATTCATTTTTTGTCTTTGGTAAGTTTGTGCATTGATTTGCTTGATTGGTTTGGTATTTTGTTCGATTTTTCGATTTTGATTTCGAAGTCTCTTCCCTACAGGTCTGCGCTAGAAAGTCTTCATCTTTTGTAAGTTTGGTTGTAGTTCCTGGTGTTGATTTGCCGGTAAGTAATTGCATCAGATTCCAAGGGGGTCAGTGGTGTTTTGACCGCCAGCAGAAAAAGGTATCTGTGTGTGTTTGAGGATCTGTAAGTGTTTATTGTTGTTTTCATGTTTTTCTCTTGAATTGTCTCGCTTCGTTGGTTTGTTTGTTTCAACGCCTTGATCTGCTTTGAGGTAATTTTATTTCGAAGCCATTTTTTTAGTTCCTGCAGAGCACACTCACAAAAGTATTCGTCGCAAGTGGATTCCCTGTATTTTTTTAAATGAGAAGCAGAACTTGCTACATTTTTTGAGAATACAGTCAAAATCGGCTATAACGACCGCCAAAGGACTGTCGAATTTGGTCGTTGAAACCTATTGATTATGCTATTGGATTGCATGTAATGGTGGGACAAGGGACTGACGAATTTGGTCGTTGCAAGCGATTTAGTATGCTATTGGATTGTAATGAAGCTCAGGCGGGACCTTAGAATTTTGTCGTTATAACCGATGTCGTTGTAAGCGATTTTGGCTGTACAGTCAACAGATTTTGACTGTACATCGACATCGGTTATAATGACAAAATTCTTAGGTTCTGCCTGAGCTCCATTACAATCCAATAGCATACTAATTCGCTTGCAACGACCGTCAGATTCGTCAGTCCCTTGTAGGTCGTTATAGCCGATTTTGACTGTATTTTCGTTTTAAATAAAACATTTTCCACACGTTTTTCTCATGATTTGCTATTTTGAATGAAGAATTGCCAACCTATTCCCCCCAGTCCCTGCAAATCATCGTCGTATACTTTTGTGAGTGTGCTAGATGCCTGAGAGTGTTTGCCTGAGTGTAGTCTCTTCAAATTCCCTCTGAATCTCATGAACGAATTCAACGTCGACAAATCATCATAAGTTTCCACTGAATCAACATTTATTTCCTCCTCCCCCTCCTCCCCCTAAGTCCACTTAAAGTCCCCACAAAGGATTAGACAAAGTTCGTTGCCTTATTCCCACCCACCGTGCGGCCACCACCCGCAACCAAATTCAATTCTGAAAGACAACCTCTCGCAGTCTTCAAATTTCAAATTCAACTCAAAAGCATCGTGTACTAAATTTCTCCGTTAAAATGGAGAAGAACGAAAAATCTCCTCTCACTCTAAATAAACATTTATAATCCAATTTGAACGCCCAAACAACATCAAAGTAGCACAACAAAGCCATATTAACAGGATAATAAAATAATCACACGAAAAAAAAAAGCAGAATACAACGCGAACAAGACAATAAGTATAACAGCAACGAGGAGAAGAAATAAAATACAAAATTCCAAAGGACTGTATACTCTTCACTGCAGGAAGTCGACATTGCGCGCTCACAAAGCACGAGAGATCCCGCATTTCTAACACCCTCAGCTCGAGTCTATGAGACTCCCGCACACACAGCGTTCACCTCGCAAGCCATGACAACGACACAAGAGGCAAACACTCTCAGGCATCTAGCACACACACCCCCCGTAGGTTCCGTAGGCAAAATATTACCACTTTATCAGCAGCAGGATACGTTTACTTATCGAAACTGCTTTTCGCATTAGGTGAGGCATTGTGCGCTGCGCTAGCATACAACGTTAGCTTAGGGTAAGTGAATTTAATTTAACGTGTGTTCACCGCCTCGAGGCCCTCTCAGACATAAACAGGTGCACACGGTTGGTGGATGAATTCATCTCTCTCTCCTGCTGTATGAGGGTATTTGGTTTCTTCGTCGTCTTCATCTTTTTTTTTCACCTTTTCTGCTGTGAGGTGATGGGATGTGTGTACTTAGCTTATAAATCTTTTATTGTTGGTCCTGCAGGGTGGTTGTCGTCATGCTAAGTACGATTGTCGAGATAAGTTATTTCATTTTTCACATTTTTTTCCACTTTTTTTTTGTCCTCGAGTCTAAAGTGAGATGATAGGGAGAGAGAGAAAGAGAGGGGGGGGTGGGGATTGTTGGGTTAAGGAGTTATGATGGAGAGGAAGATCGTTGTCAGTGGATTGATAGAGTTGAGTCGGGGGGGGTGGGCGGTTGGCTCTTGAGTTCGGATTATGTATGAGCGATCGTCTTGAATTTCATTTTCGCCTTATTCCAATTTAAAGCTGCTTTCAGGCGGTGTTTCCCTCAAGGGAAATGTTTGAATGGAGGCGGAATGTATGTCAGAGAAATGTCGGCTGAATTCTTTCGAGGAAGTTGTTTTCTGTTGGGTTGTCTGCAGTACCCCAAAGACAAAGATGTTGCCAAAGACGACTGTATGGCGCAGTTAGTTAAGAGCCTGCCCCCATGCTCGAGGGGTCCAAAGTTCGATGTTGCCACAATTCTAAGGCGATCAACTGGGGGATATTGACAAGACATCAGCTGCGTATTGAGTTCATGTTCATCTTCTCTTTTCGTTCTCCCTGCCTTTGATCATTCGACGGAAGTGCATGCAACGATGCCTTCTCTCTTTAAACCTTCCAAAGCGTGTAGCAAATTCTCTCTTATTTCAAGGAAAGAAGATGGATTTCAAATCTGTCTCACATGTCTTTCAAATCCCCGCATGTAAACACAGATTCCTGTGCAAAACATTGTCACTAATTCCCCGTCTAGTCGGGCATCCTAATCGAGTTTCGCATTCATTACACACTCACCTCACAAACCACACATTCTGCTGTCACACCACCAACACCAGCAACTCCCCCCTCTCTCATTTCCTGTGTCACTGTTTCTCTAACTCCATTTAAAACCTCTCAAGGATTCAGTAAACACTTCCCACAAACTCCATAATCTCTGCCCTCACACATTCAATTTACAGGCTCCTCCTCTCAGCAGAACTTTAATTACTTCATTCCGAGACTTGTTGTTGATTTTTCCACAGCAATACGAAGGATTACTTAAGGATTCACCCGCACCTACGCTCACAACATCCATCCGCTCAAAATGCCGACCTATTTCCATGAACTTAACTGATTCCTCTCTCTCTCTCTATCTCTCTCTCTGCCACGCATACACTGTGGGTGGCTGTATTTGTTTTACGCATAACCTAATCCAGAATTCATATATCATCGCAAAGGACACTCGTATACACAAGAGCAACGAATCCCCTCATGACAAGTCGGTAAACATTGTCGAAACTATGAATCTATAATTTTCCATTGATCCTTATTCAGGACATTCAATCTTTAATGGCTTGAGCCATCATCTCGTAGATTGCCAGTATTTACATCATGTTGTGGCCCCACAATCCTTGTTTCATTCTTTCTGTCCTTCGCTCATCTTGACTCTCTGCCCGTGTGAGTGTGTCCTTGGGTGTGTGTGTGTGTGTGTGTGTTAGTCCCCCTTAAACTGCTCGTTTGGCTTCTGTCATTTTCCATTCGTCAATTGGCGCCACTTTGGCGGCACTAAAATGGCATAGCATCCTGCAACGTCGTTTACCTCCATCCGCCACCCACTCGACACACACACACACACAGGCGCAGACACAGTCTGCCATAGGAATAGTGTCAGAGAATTCGAAAAATCGTTTCTCGCTCGGGGTAAACATCCTCCTGAGCCGAACGAAAAAAAACCCCCGGGCTCTGCATCCTTTTCTGTTGATACACATCGAGCGGCACTCATAAAAGCTCCTGATGACGTAAAATAGGAAAACAAAAAATGCCTTACACAGCCCACCCCCCCTCCACGGCCGCAGATTCTTGTGCGAGGGGGTTGCTGTGCGGTAATGTCAGGTCAAAGTTCTACAAAGGATATCAGTATTTGCTTGTTTGTCACCGAACATAGAGAAAAATCTATAAAGCGTCTAGACAGTGGGGCACGGAGACAGCAGCAGCAGCAGCAGCTGAGTTGCAGATGAAGACACTGTGTGGTGCGCCGCCTTCGAGCCGCTTACATGGCAGCGGTGGTTTGTGTGCTTTGGAAGCCGAATTGAAAGCCCTTTCGAGGGACACTCTGCTGGTCTCGGTTACAGCGAATTATTGCAATCAATAACAAGCTGAGCAAGTCGCTCTCCTTTTCGACTGCGACTTGAAAATTATCTCTCAAATATTTGTTCAATCTTGCACACTTGAAGTGCACCACCAATGTGGCAGTGGGTGGCAGCGGCGGAGGTCCTTTTGCCACTCAAGATGGCTCTGAAGACGACAGCGGCAAAGGCAACGAATGCGATGACGACGGCAATGGCGCTGACGGTGGAGACGACACCAACTGACTTCTCAAAAAGTGCGCTATGAATTTTTTATGTACTTATCAATTTTCTGTTTGTTGCCAAGGAGATGGGGTCCTTGACGGTGGCGGCGATGGCTGAGGAGGTGACTGAGGCGGAGAACCTTTCTGCAGTCAGTCAGGAGAGGAGGAGAAGTCCTTTTAACTCTTTTAGGAGTCTTATTTACCCTAAATTGCTGTCCTTTGTGCTTGGCGGACTGGTTGACTGGAAGAAACGCTTCCACACACACACACACACGTGTGCACAAAGAACTTCATTCCCATCCCGCGCCTGAATGCCGTCTTCGTCATCGTCGTCGTCGTCGTCGTCATTGTCTTCAGAGAGAGTGGGTTAACTTTTATTTCTGGTCCAGGATATCATTCTGAATTTTTTGGCGAATTGATTTTTTCCTCTTTTGCTTGTTGTGTTTTACTGTTACCCCGACGAGAGGATTGCGATATTATCTACGCGCGCCAGAGAAGGTTTGGAGGTGGAAGCAGCGTGTAGGTGGCGCGCGATGTGGCGACACGTTGTCTGTAAACAATTGGGAGTTTATTGATTTTTGAGGACGACTCAGGACGAGAACTTTGGGTTTTGCGTTATTCGTTGGTTTTATGTTACCCAAAATGGAGGTTGAAGAGACGGCAAACGGGAAAAAAAGGATATGTAAGCATTTTTTATGCTCGAATCAATGGTTTTATGAGAGAATGAGAGAATGTTTCTGTTTCAAGGAGCTTGTGTGTGACACAGGACAGGCTACAAGGAAGTTAAACAATAAATAAGGACCTTGAAGAAGGTTGCTGGAGAGTTAAAAGTGCGGTTTCATTAAATCTACACACTCTTACGCACATCCACTTAGGCTTTGGGTCGCCACAGTCGGTAAGGTAGTGGGAGTTGGAACGTAAAAGTTATATGGGATCTTTCAAAATTCCCGCCTAATTGTCTCCAAGTGGAGGCGATTAGTTTTATGTGCGGAGATAATCAGACTCGATTTTGATAGTCTCGTAAGCAAATAGATTGGTAAGTGGATACATTTTGCTTGACGACGAACTTAAAAATGAATGAGATGCGGAATTTGGGGATGAAACGAGGCGAAGTTTACTGCCAATGAGCCTGAGTAATCTCTGGAGGCAATTATGACAGAGTTTTTGAACTCGTTCTTAACGACAAACGCCCGCATAGATTTGGTCAAGGGCACGAGTGGAAGCTGACCAAGTCAATGTGGCGACTAGTGACGTCTTTGAATCACGGCGCCATTTTGGTGCTTCTAAAACCAACAGAAATCCATTAAAATTGCTGGAGCATGGGACGCAGTCAATCTCATTCTGCTTTAACTCAAATCTCAGTCCCAGTTCAACTGTGGTTACGAAAGCAGGCCCCTCGTCCAAAAAAAGGAAAAATTATACAATCTCCCCAAAAAAACCATAAAAAAACCCAAATCAATGCACTCCGAGACGTGGGAGCTTCACAAGCAGATACGAATTATTTAAATCCCAAGACAAAACATTCATCATCATGCGAGGTATCCCCAAAAATAGTTCCACATTCCCCCAGAGCAATACACGAATAGCACGAGGTATCCATACATTTCCCCACCCAACTCACTTGTCAATTTGTAGCTCCCCACGTGCGATCCGAAGGCGATACGACGCGTGGTATCCAAGTGTCAGGATGGCCGAGCGGTCTAAGGCGCCAGACTCAAGAGAAATCTTGCCCACACGATTGTGGGTGTTCCACCTGAGCGTTCTGGTCCTCTCTGAGGGCGTGGGTTCGAATCCCACTTCTGACAAACGAATTTCTTTTTTTTTTTTTCGCTCTCGCAGAGTTTTGGTGAGACTTGAAGCGTGCATCGGCGGCGCTATTTTGCATTGTTAATGGGCGCACAGTTCATTCATTATGCGTGTGCGTGTGTGTACTGCGAAGTTTGCCACTACGCCGGGGGTACCCAGCTCCCTTGCTCGCGTCTACGAGCGCACCTGAAATCACAAAGATGCGGTGAGACTCTCAAGGGTTCAAGAACTTTTCAAAAATATTCTCAAAATTCAATGAAAAGCTAATATTTTGTCTGAACACACCCATTCCTTCCCAAAGGGTGACTCACTGCCTCACTCCCCTCGAATCGACGCACAAAAAAAACGAAAAGAAGCGGCGTTCTTGTGGCAAACAAAAAACCAAACCGTCTTCCCCTCACCACGTCAGGGGTTGCGTCTTTATCAGCGTCCTCTCATCTAGCAATTTTGATTTATACGATTCCTCCCCGAGTGTCTCTGGCCATTAAGTCGAAGGGACATTCAAGTCCTCTTCAGTGAATGCGCGTCTGTTTCGCATTGGGGCGCGTGAATGATACCGGAGGAAGCCGGAAGAAAAAAATTAAAACGACACCCATCCCTCCGCACTAAATATGTCCTCCCTTGGGGGATGATGTTCTTCTCATTGTTTGCTTATTCATCGACGGGCGGGAGGGGTGGAGGCGGTTCTGTTCGGTTTGAAGTGCATCCGTAAGCGGGGACAACATTGAAAAAGTTTATCGTGACAACGGATATTACGAGGGATGATAGTCTGAGCGGCGGCGACGGGAGATTGAATGGCCAACATTTCACCGCACAACGCAACCCTCGGTAAATAGTGGTGTTTATTGTTAAACGGTTTACGTACGATTGAGTGCATTTGGAGGGGAGGGCACACCATAAATACATCAAAATACTTGCAACGGATTTAAGCATCAAACGAGAGATAAACTTGGCGGTGGAATATTTATTAGAAATTATCCCCCCCAGTGGGTGGTTGGGGGCGAAGTTCCACGGAGTGAATTCTTTGAACCACTTGTCTTCGGCTGCCACACATTGTGCCCGAACAGTGACGGGGAAAACATGAACGTCGACATTAACTCTCGAATGGCGTGTAAAGCACGCAAAGTTTGTCTGTTGCGTGCAACTGAATATTTATTTGTACTCCGATTTGTCCGTGGAACTGGGGAAATTTACTGGAAAAGCGTTACATGCTTGAAATTGTTTCGAAGAGTGTTCACAAACTTCACTCAAGATACGTCGTGTTTTGATGTGTTTCTCGTAAACAAGCACGGAAACAAGCATGAGTTTTGTTGCGAATAAATAAGAGACTTATTGGAGGAGGATTGACTGCTCAGAAGCTAGGACCAGGTCCACCTCGGACTGGAGCGCCGCCAGACAGGAGAACAGAACTGGGCAGCGGTTGCTGTGTGTCGTAAAGTCAATTCGACGACGAGGACGGGGGAAAAGGAGTTTGTGGATAAGATAAGACGCTGCATCAGCCTTCAAAGGAGCAGTGTGCACATCTCTGGTTGTTCAAGTCTCTTGGGATATTTAGCACCTTTCTTTGGGGATTTCTCAGCGAATTTTCTTTTGCTTGCAGTCACAATCTACAGTACCCTGTTTCAGCCTCCAAACGACTAGATCGAGGGCTCAAAACGTTCGTACTCAACACCTATATTCGAGACTTGGTGCATTTTTCAAAAAGAATTCCCTTTTTCGGCCTTTCATTCAGAAACCTTTAAAAATCTCCTGAAATGGAATTCAATTTTTCTTGTTGAAGACGGGGGAGGCGAAAGGCACGAAGTGTTGTCTGTTTTAAGTGAACGGTAATCGAATACAGAACTCAACGAGTTCAATAGATCCAGCAAATGATTGTTGTATTCCCGGTGATGTTCTTTTTTTGTATCCTGTAGCATCCTGCGGTACCCAATCCTCGCAAATTCCTCATATATCCTTAGAATATCATTAATCCATTTCAAACGTTCCAAACAGACTATCGACACCCGAAAATATGGCCGGTGAGGTCCTTTTTTGTATCCTGTTTCGTCCTGCGGCACTCGATCCTTCCAATTCTTCATATTTGCCTAGAACATCATCGACCCCACGATCTGTGATCATTTTCACATCAAAAATCGACAAAATTTTGAAAATTTCAAAAATGTCAATTGTTCACCGAAAAAATGCAGTCAATTGTGAAACTTCTGGGTCGACTTTTTCGCTGAATTTGTGTCAATTTTTTGAAAATCAAAATTTTGATGAAATTCTTTGGTTTTTTGGATGGAGATGGTGTGTCTGATGGTAGATAACGATAATTTGAAATTTGAACGGGTTCAGACATCAGGAAATGCTCAAAAAGTTGAAAAAATCCTGAGGCGAAAATGAGGTTATGACTCCTCTGGATGCCAATTCATGGCTGTAGCTCTGGAACCATTAGACGTAGGGTTACAAGTGATGGCTCAAAATGTTCGTAGTGATCGCCGGCTTCAAAGTTGCCAAGAAGAGAATCGGCGCCAGACTCAACGTTTTCGAGATATGACGTTTTTCAAAATTAATTGCTTTTTCCATCCTTTCTGGTGCCATTTCTTGGCTATAGCGTCCAAACTATTAGACATAGAGCAACGAATGAGGGCTCAAGACGTTCGTTTTGAATGTTTAAGGGGGGAAATCGATAGAAGATGCACAGATTTTGAGATTTGGGGCATCTTTTCAAAATGAGTTGCTTTTTTTTCTTATTTTCATTTCAAACTTGTCTTGCTGCGGAAGAAGTAAAGTAGTCCTATTTACTCATTCCTCGCGATACATAGGGTCACGCCAGTTGCTCCCAAAGGGGAACCAAATCTTTCTGCCTAGTTTCCCTGCAGCTACTCCGGTCACGCCAGTTGCTCTTAAAGGGGTACCAAGTCTTTCATCTTGGTTTCCCTGCAGCAACTCTGGCAATATTATCAGCTTTTGCTGGAGTCTCTGCTCATTGGCATGAGACTTCTAGCGACTCTCATCGGTTCCCGAACAGACGCCATCGATTCAAGCATTCGTATTCAGTTTTTGCATTTTTATCGCACAAAACTCCAGACAGAGAGATACGAGGCAGCTCCAATACACATTCTTGATCCACAAACCTCGCGAGATCCCCCACACAACAGCTGTCAACAGAGACCACTCTCAGGAGACTCCAGTGGAAACTATTACCAGTTCCTTAAGATTCAAATTGCCATCTCTCCCCCCACCACGACCGCTTCCCAATCCCTTAAGGCAAACTTAAACTTATTTCCCGGCGCCTAGTGATTTGCTCGCCCCACCCGTGGTCTCAAAAGAACCCAGACACAACAGAAAAAGAACAGAGCTCCCAAACAAATTAATGCATCCCCAAACACCCGTCTTCAAATAGCCTCACCCCAAGTCAAAGTTTAAGCCACTCTCCTCCCCCCACCCCCATCTCCAGAGATTCATAATCATTCTTTTCTGTTTCAAAATTTTTTCAAAAACTCAAGCTGACGAGCGCACAATCACTGAAAAGTGCATTCACATTCCTAAAACCCAGCGACGACTCATAGAAATCCAAGTGCGGTCCTGAAGACAAAAGCAGCAGAAAGTATCACAACAATTCCCTAGGCTTTCATTTCTTTTCAAAAGAAAGTCACAACAAAGTTTTGTGTAATTTTCGTTTTTCCTTTTTCCGTTCGGTTCGCTTTCATTCCTCGGATATGTACAATAATGTCGTCGTTGTCGTCGGGATGTGCTTGGATATGTGGTGTCTCTGTGCGATCCCGAACTTCGTTTGTTCTCCTATTAACCATTACAATGACGACGAACGATGAAGATGAAGTATCTTCAGAATTCCACAAGAAAAAGTACGGAACTTTTGATAGGTTTCTCTCGCTTGTCTAACCTTTTGCAAACGAAATAACTCTTCTACTCAGTCTTGAATGACTGTGGGGGAGGTTTTGTAGTATCCCACCTCGTCCGGCCAGAAGATTTTTGGCGCCAAACGGAGAGTTCGTTTCCAGTTCATTTGGCTGTCGAATTCATCCCTGTGTCCCTTTGGTTGACGGCACGCAAACTCACCACGGGCCAGCAGTCGAAAGTGGTCGACGGAGTATAACAGTTTTCCCCTAATTGAAATTTATTATCCAGAACCTGAACCCTAGCGAGAAATTCCCTTGAGGAAGGTTAACGTTTTTTTTCCCTCTTCTTGACTGTAGGTTGACATTATAACTTTTGACATATTTTGTGTTCATTTCCTGTTCACATGGAGGCGGGCAGGGGTGAGGGGGACTGTTCTTTTGTGAGAGCGGGTGTGTATTGCATTCTGATTGAACACAGACGGGGGTGGAGAAGAAAGTAATTTGATTTGGGAACGCAGTGGATTCGTGGAGAGGAGCTTTGACATTTGATGAGGAGTCTTTGGATTATAAAGAACGAGGTGACGATGTCATAAATCTCCTCGAGGGTGGTTGTGGATGTCTCTTTCGCATGCAGATGAATTTTATCGACTGACTGTGATGGATTTGAACTTTTGAATCAGGTAATGAATCTTTCAAGCGAATCTGTATTCGACACAAGCATCTCAAACCACTGTTTTATGTCAAAAGCAAGGCGAGGGCATCTCGTGTATCCCACTCTCTCAGCCGATCGGAATCTGGATTGGAATTCAGATCTCAATTCGCCCCCGCATCGGCTTCAAAAATTCCTTCAAAAAGCAGCTAAGATTCGCATAACTCGAGCACACCCACTTATCCTGTCGGTGGGTTGAAGAAAGATGACCGAAACCCGATGCAAAAATTCAAGAAAATTAACATCCAAAGGAACCACCCAAAAGCCGGTGAAGGAACCAACGAAAAGGAGCTCAAAAGAATAATTCTTGTCAGTCATTTTTGATGCCTCCTCCTTCGCTCCGTTATCATCTCGCGGACGGCGACGGGAAAATTATGATGATGTCCTTGGAGAAAAATGTGCTCAAATTCCAGATTTGTTTCTCTATTTTTTCTGAGTTGTGATTTCCACCCTCGTTCACCGAAAATGTCCGCAGGCTAATACACAAGCTCATCGGGATAGTCTTTTTTTCAGCAGGGGAGTGCGTTCAGCAACCGACAACTTCCTGACTTTGTGGCCTTTGTTGTCTCCGTTCATGGCGCAGATTAAACGATTCACTTAATTTTGATGAAAAAACTTTTATTTGACTCATTATGAGACGGCGGGGGTGTGGTGTCCAGTCTCCGCAGGACAATTAAACAAATTTCACTTGACACTTTGTTTTTGTACCGCTGACTGCGCACCGTCCTCTTGTAATCAACAGGACACAAGCTCGAGTGGCCTCTACATTGGATGCAATTTACCCTTTGGCTGGAGAAGGATGAGGAGGACCATGAATCATAATCGAAACCAAAGCAACAGTGTCTGAATTCATCAGAGACGGAGTCGATGGGAGGATGTGGGTGGAATGCAGTGTCCCTCCGTGTTGCACGTTCCACAGCGATGCCAGTCGTGCACCAGTTGAATTTTCTTCGATTTTTCCAATCTGAAAACGTACAAAACACAGTACGCCACGACTTTATGGTGCCATTTGAAATGTCAATTGTGAATTGTCGCCGACACACTGGAGGATACAACTTCGTCTCCAGCAACGACGACGACGATGACGACGACGACTGGGACAGCGCGTAAACTTTCAATTAATGGAACACGTGACCCGTTGAAAATCACAAAAACCCCCACCACCGCCACCGATGTTGTGTACTTATGGGTGCACGCGATTGATGTTGGGTTTTTGGAGGTGACGAGACATCAACAATGGCGGCGAATTGATGGCACCAAGGGAATGGGTGCGGATGCAGAAGATGCAATGAAGCTGTGGTTTTCCATCAGACCCTAAACCATGGATATGCATATCGTACGTTCGTCACTGTCGTCTCTGTGCTGTGGTGCTCTGTGGTGATGCAGAGGAACGTGACGAATCATGCGGAAGAATCATTTGAAAGTTGCGTGGTAATTGAAGCACACGCTGTCTGGGTTTTTGTGTTTTCATGAGGGATTGAGAGTGGGGAAATGGAAAAGGGAGCACAAAATTGCATAGATTTCAAGAACCTGAAACTGTTGCAGATGCTTTGAGTCGTTATATTTGATTCCAGAACTTCTGTGAGGAGACAATTACTGCTGTCACCCTCAAAAACACATAAAACATAACCTCTTCACTCTGGCAACGCCGTTGCATACAATTGCTCTATTTTTCGAAATCACCCGGTGTATTTAATACCTCGTGTAAGCAGATATTAACGCCGATTACTGCTGCCACACAAAACCGAACCCCTTCACTCTGGCAACGCTGCAAACTACTGGTCTTTGTTTTCAAAATCACTCTTAGACCCCGGTGGATTTCACATAAAGCGAAACCCCTTCATGCTGGCAACGCCGCTGCAAACTGCTGCTCTTTTTTTTCAATCCTTCTTAGGCTCTGGTGTATTTAATACCCCGTGTGAGCAGATATTACCTGTTGCCACCCCAAATGAACAAAGCAAAACCCCTTCACTCTGGCAACACCACTGTTGCTGCAAACGATTGCTCTTTTCTTTCGAAATCACTCTTAGGCCCCGGTGCATTTGATGCCTCGTGTAAGCAGACATTAACGTCAATTACTGCCGCCACCCACAAGCACACAAAGCAAAACCCCTTCACTCCTGGCAACACCGCTGTAACGTCTGCAAACTTTTTCATCCAAAAAATAGTGCAACATCATGTTTACGGCTGCGGGCAAGTAAAATCATAAATTAACCCACCTCTTGAGGGCTCCACTAGTTCTGGTAGGCGGCAGCGTGGAGCTTCAGTGAAATCCCATTATTACCATGACCACAGCCACCACCATCCAGAGAGCTGTTCTGTAAAAGTTTTCAATTAAAAAACTTTTACCTCTTCAAGCCTTCGTGTGGATTTTAACTTGCTACCTTTGTTTCGAGTACATTCCGGCTTCTTACCGCAATTTAGCAGATCGTTTCTTACCCGCTCGCCAAAACTTCAACCGCCAGCCCGGCCCGGCCCGGTCACAGCCGCCGATGCAGATAAATAACTAGTTCGCGTTGTCGTTTGACGCAAGAAAGGCGGCCGGCTCTCGATTTAAATGTCAGTACATGTGCTAAGACCCGCTAAGGACTTCATCTCCTCGCCAACCGTGGGTGAGGCATAAAGCAACACAGCAAAAAGTTGCAAAAAAAAGAAGAAAGAAACGCTCACCTTAAATTTATTACCCAAAGTTAGGCAAAGTACTCGTAAGGGTTTGTTTTTACCTTTTCCTTTGCCATTTTGCCCTATTTCATCCCACTCTCTTTGAGAGAACACACACAGTTCAGGTGGAATTTCCTGACCATCTTCTGGCGTGTTACAAAGTTTGCATTCCCTCTCGTTCGCTTTATTAATGAAGTTCAACGAATAAAAAACCCCCAAAAGTGGCGGTGGGAACAATCAAGTCATTATGGCCGAGAGAGAGAGCGGGAGAGAACGAGAGCAGCTTTACATCTGACCCCCGAGGGCGGTTGAAAGAATGTTAAATGATGATGGGTTTTATGAAGACGGGTCAATGCTTCTTGAGCTCCGACGCATAATATATGTGAGTGTGCAAGCACGGGGGCGAGGATCTACGAGTGTGCCCCCGTCTTAGTGGCGGTTGGTGGTTAAATTAAATTTTATGCTAACATTTTTGAGGTGAGTTCATTTTTGAAGTTCATAATGGGGCTTTAAAAGAAGAGTATTTCATGAGAACCTAGGCACTTTGAGGTCATTTCGTGGACGGAGTGAGTGATGGCTGAATGTGGACGTACTGGAACTCACAGCAGCAGATGCTGTCAATCAGCGTGCACTTTCTCTTTCGTTTTCCATCAGCAACTGGTTGTCCAAACTCACCAGCAACCACCACTGACACTTTGACGTTCCACAGGAGTGTCAACATATTGACATTTTGCATTTGGCAGCATTTCCTCATCCACACCGATTTCGCTCGCAACTCTGACAACTAAATCGCATCAAGCTTGTCCTCCGCACTGCCATCCCCACCAGAGTCACCGACACCACCACCACCACCACCACCATCACTGCCATTGGCATCAGCCAACAACAGAGTGACAAACACACAAATTACTAGAGCCAATATATCGTCTATAAATAATTCAGGACAACATGTGTCAGCCGCACAGTACGACGAGTGCACACATGACACCCATGAAACCCACGCACACACACACTGCCAACCGGCACACCCATCCACACAAGCGTTCTTGTGTTTACGGTGGCACCTGCAAGCAGGGCGAGTCCTTAATTAGCGGTGTGATGATGCAAATTTACGTTGCAAAAGTGCTCTATGCCACCCGGAAGCATAAAAACGCTGCTGAAAAGCTTCATCGACATGCAAATGTAAACAGCAATTACCATCCCTTAGATGAGAGAATTCACCCCACCCCGACCGGGGTAATTAAATCCTACCGAGTGGGGAGGGAGAAGGAGGAAAGAATGCAAATGCAAGCATTCTCCAGATGTAAATGAGAGGCATTTGAATACCTCAACTCATCGGAATCCCTCCCGAATGTGAGACTGAGCTTTGTCGTTACTCCATCCGAAGCATTGTCTTTCGATCTTCTCCTTAAGAATTCTGAAAATGTCTCGAAACGATGCAGCCCACAATTCTTAACTGCACGCATGAGGGTATTCCTCCGCATCGGGGCGGTTGAGGTTGAGGGGGAGGAGAACAATGAGAGCTTAAATATTTACATTATCCCCTGTGTAAGGCCTGATAATCTATGATTGATCCCAGGGAGGGGCTGTGAATACAATTAAACCGCATTGCGCAATAAATTACAATTTAATTACGATTTCGATAATGATAATCTTCCAAAATGAATACACATCTATCTGCAGTCAGACAATCTATTTTGATGAAGTGTTGGCGGTGGTGGCGACACACCACACTGGTTTGTGGCGGTTTTGTGCCGTGCTAATTGATGTCAAGTGGGTGGGTGCGTTACTTTAATGCTTTAATTCGAAGCTGGAGCAGATGTCCGGCCAACTGGGAGATCAAGGAAACACTGAATACACAAAACACACATCTCCCCTGAGACAAGCAACATCAAAATCGTTTGAAAATCAATTAAATCCTCTCGAAAATCAAGAAGACGCCCGCTCCCCCGTGTGTACACTTCAAAAACTAATAGAAATCAAAAGTCTCCCAGCCTGCCCCGGCACAATTTTAATCCTCAGACTTGACCCGGCAGGAGTCTCTGCAAAATATGATTTCAGTGCTGAGCAAACATTTGCTTATATTTTTCTATTTCAAAATGACTACCCCTCTCAGCTTCAGTTAAAAAGGTGAAAGTCCAGCGCAATAGAGTGATGGCAAGCATCCCCCAAGCACCCCCAGTTATCCCCCATTAGTTGAGGATCAAAAAAGTCAGCAATTTTCCAGCCAGCTATCCCCTGCTCCTTCCAGTGGTCAGATGGAGTGTTTCATTAAAATTTGAGTAAACACAACACTCCACGAAGTGTGTACACACGAGTGTCCTGTATCTGATTTTCGACTGCAACTCGTGTATCTGAGCTGGATCATAAAATTCAATTTTATCCATGCAGACGCGTTATTAAAACCGATTCTTTTTTTCGTGCGCCCCGTTGATGAGAAGGATAAGTGCTAGAATTTGGAGTGGAAACTCTAAAATTAACCAGAAAGTTATTTGAATCTGATAGAGAGCGGCACTTGTGGGCGTTTATGGTTCTTGGCTAATCTTGAGACGTTCATTAAAAAACGGCTTTCCCCAACCTGTTGCGATGAAATGAGTGGAAAAGTTTGAGTAATCTCTGCTGGAATAGCAAGAGTTCTTAATGAACTCCTGGGGGGAGTTTGGGAGCTTTATGAGATTTTTGACTGGAACTTGAAAGGGTTCAATGAATTCTGAATGGTCGGAGTCTTGAAGACTTGTCTTCAGCCTGTTGCTTGATTTGCTTTTGTTTTGTAAAACTTTTAAGCGGGGTCTTGAGACTGCAAAAAAAGGAATGAAGTTCATGCCATTGAAACGCAAGAAGAATTTTGGTCAAAATTTGGTACGAAACTGAAGCAGAAATTTAGTCCGTTCGAGAAGACGTTTGCATCAGTCTCATGCGTCGCCGCAGAGACGAATTTGTCACCCGGAGCGCATCTTCCAACCCACTTTCTGGCTGTTAGCAGTCAAATTGACGTGTATTTTGATCGAAATTTGGTACTAAACTGAAGCTGAAATTTAGTCTGTTCGTCAAACCGTTTGCATCAGGTTCAAGCGCCGCCGCAGGGAGGAATTTGTCGCACAGTCGCATGGAACGCGATTGCTGCTGGCAGTCAAATTGGAAAGTGGCGTGAATTTTGGTCAAAATTTGGTACCAAACTCAAGCCGAAATTTTGTTTGTTCGACAAGACGTTTGCAGAGACGCAGAGACGAATTTGTCACAATTGCATGGAGCGCAAATTTATACTGCTAGCAGCCAAATTGAAAAATGACGTGAATTTTGATCAAAATTTGGTACAGAACTTAAGCCAAAACTTGGTCTGTTTGACAAAACGTTTGCATCGGAGACAAATTTGTCGCACAGTCGCATGGAGCACATCTTCGAACCCACTTTCATGCTGCCAGCAGTCAAATTGACGTGAATGTTGGTAAAAATTTTGTACCAAACTCAGGCCGAAATTAAGTCTGTTCGACGAGACATTTGCATCAGTTTCATGCATCGCCGCAGAGACGAATTTGTCACAGTCGCGTGCAGCGCATCTTCGAACCCATTTTCATTCTGAAGTTTAATCAAATTTTGGTACCAAACTGAAGCCGAAATTAAGTCTGTTCGACAAGACGTTTGCGTCAGTTTCATGCATCGCCGCAGAGACGAATTTGTCACGAATTTGAGCGCGAATTTATGCTGCTAGCAGTCATTCATTGGAAAGTGGCGTGAATTTTGGTCAAAATTTGGTACCAAACTCAAGTCAAAACTTGGTTTGACAACACGTTTGCATCGAAGACGAACTTGTCACACAGTCGCGCCTCTTCTAACCCAAAATCCAGGATCTTCAAGTTTCTTTCGACTGCTGTACAAAATTCATCTCCTTCTGCAGACTCCATTTCCTCTCCTTGATGCCTTCCCCAATCCGCCACAACCAAAGCCTCAACATCCCCAATCATCTGCCAATGGACTAGTTTCTCTCGCCAAGCCCACCCCACACCAGTCCGTCGTGTCCCATTGTGAGCGGAACTAAATTAATGCTGACAACAATAGCGGTTAACCTAATTTTTACAAAGATTGATAGTCCTACAAAGGGATATCAATAATTCCCGCTCACATAATGAACGCCATCATACTCGTCCTCGTCCTCGTTGTCGCCGCCGCCATTGCGTCATCATCCTGCCCACAGCCCAGCAAATGTCGTATCCATTCCTCGAATTCTTGTCGCTGTTTCTTTTTTTTCTTTCTGTTTGCCTGTTCTGTTGTGTCCTTTTCCGGTGGAGTCCCTTTGAATTGCGATCCATATCCAATTTCGGGTTTCGCATTTGCAAGCACACATTGTAAACATGTTTACACTAGGACACATTACTAATGATTCTCCGGATCATCGGCGACAACGTCCAGCGAATTGCGCCAAACAATTTCGCCACACATTATCCGCATTTTGATCCAGGCAATGAGGGCTGCCTTCCGAATATCCCACGTGGGAGGCATCCAGTCAGAGTTGAGAAGCGATTCACGAAACAATAGCGCGTTCATGGGCATGGATTTTGTTATTTATTGCGAAATATTTGCCATTTGGCGGTCGAAGGCGTATATCAACTCGCATTGGTTGGGGACAAGCATTCAGAGATTCGTGGATGGGGGGGAGAGGGGAATGACATTTCCTTTATTGAAAACAGAAAAACCGCCAGAAATGATTAATTGTCGACGGCGGATGGGGAATGTTTCCGACTGTGTTCAAGAATTCGATTGCAATTATTGCTTGTGACACAGATTTGACAGTTTTGCTGACGGGTGAAGTTTCGCTGCTTTTCTCCCTCCCTCCAGCTTCACAGTTGTCTGCTCTCCGTCCTCGACCTCGTCAAGCAGTTCAATCAAGGCAAAGCCAGTTCCCAAAGTGCATTCACTCATTCACAACCCTTCATTACCATGAAAAGCCGTCAAGACAGTCAACGGCTTCGTGACCTAGTTCAGACCAAGCACAAGATGCTTATTACCTGATGCATGCCATTTTGCCAAGTAGACAGCATTAATTTAGTTGCCACCTAAACGCCCGTCACACACGGATGCAACCGTGTCACTGGCTTGAAGTTAAATTACTCCATAATCTCACAGCATCAAGCCACTTGAACATGTGTTTACTACTCCCGAACAAGCTCACATAGGCGCAGGCAGTCAAACCCACGCTCATCCCCAAGAGGTGCTCAACTAGGCACCAACTCAGGGAATTCATCATCATCATCAGCAGCAGCACACAACAACAACAGCAGACTCAAGCCGTCGGAGTATCAAAGCAAGCGACTGGGGTGCGGCAACAGTGATAGCCCAGGTGCCAGCGATCCCAGAGTGCATGGATGGCGATAAATGTGAACATTTATTTTCAGCAGTGACATTTAATTAGGAGAAAAAGAAGAGATACATCGGGGGAGGCGGCAATACAGGGTGCATCTAACATAATTAAGCGAACGCAATGGAATGGGAAGGATGCTCCTCGGTTGCTGGGGAAGGATACTTTTGATGAGTAATGCTGTGCTGTGTGTAATTACAACGCATCAGCTGCAAGTGATATTATTTCAGATGGATGTCAAGGATACCGAGTCTCAAAAACTGACACGAAATTCAGTGAAATGACGGTGAATGAGGGGCGAAAACGAACTGCATGCTTTCAGGGAGTTTTTTCACAAAAAGAAGAAATTTAGAGGCCGAAATAGAGCAGGCTCGACCTTGTCGTCAGTCAGTGGCTCAGTGGCACACCCCCCGGAACCTCGTATCAATTCGTCGAGTGGGGGGTCTTCCTTTTCGCTGCTTTCATTCAAAGTCCTTGACAACCTATGATTGGTCCCAGGGAGGGGCTGTAAATACAATCAAACCGCAGTCCTTGAGCAGTCGACAGCCCTGCACTCCACACATTCCCACCGGTATTCAATTACAATCTCACACATCACTCGATAATTGATGCCATCTGTCGTCCACTTATCGCCTTTGTGCTCGACTTAAGAGACCTCCTCTCAATTGGCCCGAACTGACGACCAAAAACCAACGTTTTCTAATCAGCGACGAGTTTAATTTCATCAAAGGACCTATTAATCTAATTACTCCCTTTAGTGTACCCCACCCTCTTAACCACTCTCTGCAATAATTTCACTCACGGGGCTCACGAGTGGCGTAGTATTTTGTCCTCCTCAATGCAGACCTTTCAAGAGCAGAAATCCTCCCCTCCCCCCAAAAAAGCCGCAAACAATCGCGGCTCGTGTTCTACCTCAAAGGATTTCATAATCCTTCGATATCCTGCATAGTATCTCTCTCGGAAAAGCTCTTAACTTGTATACGTATGCGAAACATTGAGGAGATTTGCCAGGGACCGAGCACAACAACAAGGTCATGGGATCAACAAACGTTGGCTTACACCACCAGCACACCATCGGTGGCGTCCTCCTCGCCATCGCAACAGCTCCGCGAACACCACTGCTTGCCACACAGTGGAAAACTGCCTACAGGCACCACAGAGAGAGAGAGAGGAAGCCCCTGATTTGGGACTGATTCACAAACACACACCATCCCCCACTCTCATGCATGTGCTCCCACAAGGGGATGTGAGTGGTGCTCTCTACTAATTGCATATATCACTGGAAAGTAATTAAGGGATATAGAACATTGACAAGATATCCCAACATTCACTGCGTCTGGGTGAGAGGCTTCCTGGCTGCTTAACTGCCAGAATTATTGACTGCCTGGCTGGCTGGCTGGCTGGCTGTTGCTCGTTGCCGTCGTCGTCGTCGATGACTCCTTCTCGTGAATCCCTAACTGCCGGCAGATCGTAATCCCGCTTCGATTTGGCTTATGTGCTCGTGTATACGAATGGAATTGGTAATTATTTGTGGATTCGTAGGCCTCAAAGGTTTGCTGTTATTAGTGACGTGGTTTCGTTAACTGAGCTTATCCTCTGGAGAGGCAGTCGTCTGACTTTTGGGGCTGTGACTGCCTCTTATACCGAGTGTCACTTAGTTCAGTCTCCATTCTCCGTCTCTGTGGGCGGGGGGAGACGTGTGAATGGGGGAAGTATTTTCGAGGCGGCTCGGCGTAATTGGAAGTTTATCTCAACCGAGCCGAGAGATGAGTGCCTCTTTGGGATGGTCTTTTGCGAATTTTTGAAATCGTTACGTTTAATTGGTGAATTCATCAAAAGTTCTCACTCTTTGACAGCGTTTGGTGGCGGTTCTTTGAACTGAGCCGTTTTGTTGTGGTTTTGCAGACTGATTTCTGTCCACGATCAAAGTTCGGTGAAGTTCCTTTGAACTGAGGCGTTTTGATGTGGTTTTGCAGACGGATTCCTGTGCCCGATCAACATTTGGTGAAGGTCCTTTGAACTGAGTCCTTTTGTTGCAGTTTTGCAGACGGGTTTCTGTCCACGATCAACCTTTGGTGGAGGTCCTTTGAACTGAGCCGTTTTGATGTGGTTTTCCAAACAGATTCCTGTGCCCGATCAACGTTTGGTAAAGGTCCTTTGAACTGAGTCCTTTTCTCGTGGTTTTGCAGATGGATGTTCGTGAGCGATCAACATCAGGGAATGTCTAGTGTACAGCACATAAATCAATTAATTTCATTATTTTCCTGTCCGCGATTCTATTCCGTCTAATAGCCACTCGATCAGAATGCACACGCACCCACCCTGTTGACCGGATCCAAGCAATTTGAAGGATTTATTCCGCCACAGCGCATATCTGGATGATTTCCGGAAAAATCTGTCAACAAGCCTACCCAATACCCAATCCCCCGCACGGTCGCATACAAAGCAGTCCTTTTCAAACTCAAAAAACCAAACAAATCAACCCGTCCCCGAGGAGAAAAGAATCAGGACAAGCAAACAGTGATTAAATCAGAAACTAGCTCTGCACTCGAGGACAGCCGAAAATCCCCGTCCAAACACACGGCTTCGGTCTCTGTGTACGTGGGTATTCATTTCACCGCCACAAGTCAAACAACAATTTCCCCCCGAACAAAAAAAAAGAAGAAATTTCCCATAAATAGTTCAACACGAGCACCCGCCCACAAAACACCGCGCGTATGTGGATGTGTGGATACCCAAAATCCAATCTAATCGAATAAAGAACATTTTAAGGATAATCCACAAGCAGTAGCATGCAACGACAATGTCGATGTGAATAATTTAAAGTTCGGAGGAGGATGTGGTGCGGAGCTGGATGCTGGCGATCGTTATATTCGACTCCTCCTTGACTGAATGCAAACAATCGTTTGCTTATCATATCATCTTCAAGGGACGGGCCAGGATCTCCCTCTCCTGTTCGTTAATAATAAGTTCATCTCTGGCTGTGTGTGTTATTTGAGAAATTCACAAGATACAACGGCTGTGTGCCGCTCCAAAAATGAAACAAAAACACCCATCGCTGGGGTTATCCTTCGAGAGTGGAGGCCGACAACTGTTGTGCTGTGTAACCGACGTGTGTGGATACGGAAACTTTTGCGAGAGCGTACGAGCATACGTACGTGACCAGAAGACAAAATGCATTTTGAGCGATGGTCGGCATATTGAACTTGTATCCTTTTTCCCATACATCCCCCCACATATTATCGTCGATGTTGTGTTGGCTTGTGGATTGAAAACTATTGCCAGTTTGTTGAATTTTGCATCCCCCTGCGGATGCGGAGGAGCGATGAGCCAGGAAGAGAGGGTGTATTTGAATATGGTTTTGATTTTGTTTTGTTCTGCTTCATCTGCCCGGTCTATGATTTGTTTGATTTTAATATTGTTGTGAGTTGTGGGGATTTTGTGGCAGTTTTCGACGAGAGGATGTCTTACATCTCTGCAACTGCAAAGTGCAGCTCAGCGGTTTCCTCAAACTTGGAAACGTTACTCAATTCGTGTAATCAAATCGGAATTGAGTTGGATGCATGACTGGACTGGACAAAATTCACATCGAATCGATGTGATCTCCACTCAAACTTCCTTACCGACTTCACTCTTATGAATTTTTTCCCCAAGTGACAGACTCACATGACTGACCTTTCATCACAATTTGCTAAAGGATTTCTCCACTGAGACGAGAATTTGGGTGAATCAGTACCTGGGATGACATCCTATCATCTACTGAATTAACCCGGCCAGGTATTGCTGAAAGGATGTTGCGAGGAAAGTGTGAAGGAGGAACGGGCAAAAAAAGGCTGAAATTGAAATGCAAATTTAATTCAACCCGGATGTCGTTCATCATGTATGCCAGGCCTGATGAAGTGGGCCGGATCTGTGAAGTCCAGCAAACGAAGCAGATGCCAATGGACGTCAGCAAAAATCCATAGATACACCTTAAA
The DNA here is from genome assembly GCA_930367185.1 of Myathropa florea. Lineage (NCBI taxonomy): Eukaryota > Metazoa > Arthropoda > Insecta > Diptera > Syrphidae > Myathropa > Myathropa florea. The sequence goes on along the minus strand of OV884005.1, from coordinate 2,102,056 downwards.
ACTGATGACAGTGTGTTTTGTATTATTTTTGCATTTTAGTCCTTCAAATCGACTCGCTCATACATTTGAAATGAGGGGACGGAAGTACAAGCACTCCCCCGGGATGAGGCAATTCATTCAGCAGATTGACAGGAGTCCTGGAGTCGTAGACTGTGTCTGATTTATGTGACGTTCAAGGCTGTCAGAGATGCCTTTGCGGCAACAAGCGTAACGGAGGTAGTCAACTGTTCAGTTGAAGAAGGAATTTCGAGATTTTTTTTTAGAGAAATTTTTGGTCGTGACGGAAGCAGTCAGTTGTTCAGTTCAAGCAGGAATTTCGAGTTTTTTGACATCATTTTTTGGTCTAGTCCTTAAGTCGTTCCCGGAACAACAACCCCCGTGACGGAGGCAGTCAGTAGTTCGGTTGAGGCAGGAATTTCGAGTTTTTTTGACCGCAAAAAACCATCACAAAGAGGCACTCATCTCTCTGCTCGGTTGAGACGAACTTCCAATTACTCCTAGCCGCCTCGAAAATATGCTCCCCATTCACACCCTCCACTCAGAGATGGAGAATGGAGACTGAGTGAAGTGACACTCGGTATGAGAGGCAGTCACAGCCCCAAAAGTCAGACGACTGCCTCTCCAGCCTTCTCCAGCTAACAGTCTACAGAGACAGACTTTCTTTTTATAATATGCGCGCGCAAGAGGGTTTACGAATACCCTTAAGTGTCCGGAATCAAGACACCGCACGGGCCGAAGGTATAGAGGGAGAAAGGGAGATGCTATTGAAAGCCAGTGAAAGCCTGTATTTTTGAAGATATGTGCACCGTCTACGGGGACTTCCAAGAACTCTGTATCGTCTCCAAGGACTTTCAATGCCATTCCACATTCCCATAAACTGTTGCAGCCAAAAACGACTGGATGGCGCAGTTGGTTAAGTGCCTGCCCCAAGTTAGAGGGGTCCCAGGTTCGAATCGCAGTGAAATCGAATCTGGTCCAGTCACCACTTGCCGTAGGAATCAAATTAACGGCACTGGAGTAGGTCACCACCTGGCTGCACAATGGACCAGTTTTGAGTCTGAGTGGTCCAGTGTAGTGTTTTAAAAAATTGGAATTTCTTCCAGAAAATGACACTGTCTCCATTCAGCTATGTGATCTCCACTCAAACTCCCTTACCGACTTCACTCTTATGAAAATTACACGGTCTCCATTCAGCACCATCCCGACGAGTGTTTGAAGGAGATCCAACGCCTCTGCCGGCTCTAAGAGACTCCATTGCAATGCATTAGTAGAAACTAAGTGTCTTTACTTCGTTTGATTCGAGGATCAACTACCTCAACGTCAGCGGTTGCCTTTACCCTCAAAGAACACGCCAAAAACCCTCCCTTTTCAGTCACAAGTTTGCACACCTACTAGTCTCCGTGTACAAATACTCCACACATCCCGGTATTAACCAGAGACTCAGCGTCATCACCGTTAGTTGTCATTCAATTGTCTCCTCAAAAAAGCAAACAGCAAACCCCTGTGTGACGATGAAGAACATTTTTATGCCTTTCAATGAGCTAATGGCTTTTAGCATCAAAAACTTTTTAATTAAAACTTCACGCACGTTTTCACAAAGTAAATTTGAAAACACTGCCTCTCAGCGTGTCATACAACTGCAACAGGACTGGCAACAGCAGCAACACACCAACTGATGTTTAGTTCACGACCAGAGACTGTGAAATGGGATCCGGAATTCGAGGCATGGAGTGGCTTCGCTTAGGGGCCAGGAGGCATACGCTACTCTCGTATACAAAAAAATTAAAAATAAAAGGCACACTGTCCATCCATGCATGTAGGCATGTGGAGTCAGAGACGGGATAGCGCGGTTCACATCCCCACACTCGCTCGCTCGCTCCCGTTCCAGCGGGCGTCATGGGTTGAGCTTGTCCTGCGAGACAGCAAACGCTGGTGATTTCATTTTGAATCAAAGTTTTTCTTGAGGGGGGGGTGCACAGAGTGTTTTGTGAAAACATGAAACGAGGGAAGTCTATGGAGACAATTTTAGTATTCAGTTGCAGTAAAATCACACACGCATGCATGACTCAAGGGGCAGAGCTGGGCAACGCTTCAAGAAACACCGAACGAGAGAGAGTGTGTGTGTGTCCCAGGCTTGGAGCTTGTGCAGGAGTTTATGAACAATTCAGGTCAGGTAACTAGTTAATAGTTTAAAATTACCTTCTCCTCAGGTGGTCTTAAGAGGGGGGAAAGATGTTGATTAGGACAAGGTTACGCGGAGGACTTCACTTTCCTTCAAACTGCTCCATAAATTCATGCAAAACGACGCGATTGTGTGTCTTTAACACATGATCATCGTTCGATAAAGTATGCCTTCGTTTCTCCGGCATTTTTTCCTTGCCACTGGAGCCACAGACCAAAGGACATTTCTCTAACCATTCCCGTCGCCGGCATAATAGTCCTTTGGGAAATCTTCTTTGACTGTGCACAGATGGCGGTGGGGTTTATTTTGCTTTCTCTTTCTATATTTATTTAGCTTATGGCTTTACTATTCTCGTCTCTCTGCCCTCTCTCGCCATGGCTTTACTATTCCCTTCTCTCCGCGCTCTCTCCGTGGCTTTAATATTCCCGTCTCCCCCCTCTCCCTCTCTCCTCAGCTGCATGGCAAATAGTTGTCGTTTAAGCAACGAACGACTGGGGAACGAGTGTGGTGCTCGTCTTTAGAAAAGTTCCTTCTCTGTTCCACCCCGAGGGAGATGTGTACATTTGTACGTGCGGAGGGACGTGTTGCACACAGACAGTCCCAGATAGAGGCAAGACGTTGCATTGATGTTGACTTTACTTGATTTTGCTTGCATATGCCCGGGAGATCACTGCAGCCGAGCGAGGACTGAAGTGGGTTCTTCTTTTTTTGCTCTGTCCTTGCCGCCGGGCACGCATATTGAGCTTATTGAGTTTGGAAGGACTCCTTGAGAAGACCACCGAAAGGAAATGTCTCACAAAGCGAGTCGACTGTGGTTAAGATGGTATTGGGTGGATGCTTAATGCAATTCCTCGTCTCTTGGCTGTGACCTAATTATGACGGGGTGCACTGGAAAAGAGATTCTTACTCAATGAAAAGGAAACGAGGGATGTAATTGAATAAGGGCTTCCTAAAGATGGTTACCATCGCCGCTGTCCTTCAAGGGATTTGAGTCTTGTTCAAATAAGATGCGTCCAAGGAGAAGACAGAAGACACTGGTTCAATGAACTACTTTACCATCTGCTTACCGACTTCAGTGACAGTTCAGCTTCCCACTCTGACAACATCCAGCGACTCCCTTAAGACAAACCAACTCTCAAAGGGATTTACTTACTTAGCAGGCCTACGACCCATGGAGGGTCTGAGCCTGAGCTATCGCTGTCTTCCATCACTGATGGTCCTGGGCATGCTGCTTCCAGTCATCAAGACCAAGCTGTCTTACGTCCACGATGACTTGGTCCTTGTACCGGAGGTTCGGTCTTATTCTCCTTCCCGAACCAGGAGGCTCGGATTCAAAGACCCTCTTAGCTGGAGCGTTGTTGTCCATGCGCTCGATGTGGCCGAGCCATTGCAGTCGACGGATTTTTGATTTCCGGACTACATCCACATCCTGGTGCAGCTCATCGAGTTCGCGGTTTTGTCTTCTCCTCTATTCGCCTTCCTCGAACAGACGGGACGTAGATTTTTTCTTTCGTAGGCACCAAGAATCAGCTCTGCAGTTCTGCTTAGTGTCCAGCTTACTTTACTTTACTCTGCAAAGGTATTGAAGTTATATTCCTTGACTGAATTCGAATCCCAGCTGCTCCCAAGGAGACGTCCCTTCAAACTCACTCTACCATCTGAGCAGCACTAACCGTTCACGAACGTAGTAAACCAGACTCGTTAAGGATCAAACTTCGTACAGTCACCCGAACGCCGCCGGTTCCACATCAATGTTTGCTGTACAACTTCAAACACAAGAAACGAGAAGAATGAGAAGGAAAAAAATTAAAACGTTACCTTTACGCCCCGGTGATGCTTGGCGGAGCGAGCACACTGTTGCCTCCACGCAAATGATTGCCGCTCTAACGAGCATTCACGGTAACCCTGATGGATTTTCACGTTAAAATGAAAATCATTCCTTCGTCTTCGGGCTGAGCTGAAGCCACCAAAGTCGCGACGCCATCGCCATCCCCACCGCCCTTCACACATCTCCAGAGGGCGCAATAAAAGCCAGGATAATACTCGCATAGTTTTGCTTTTTGCGAACGAATTTTGTTTAATTTAATTACTATCGCAACTGAGGATAATTAATGTTTGTTTGGCGGGGGGAGAGTGCGTCTGTTTGATAGTCATCTAGCAACACACGATCATGGACGATGGGGATACGCTGTGAATGCTAATATGTGCTCATTGCTAACAACGACGAGATGATGATGATGATGTGGGAGTAGCATGAACGCCGGCACGGATGACAAGGATGTACATATTGGATTTGTTTATTTATTACGCTTAAACGACCTCTAATCGGAGCGAGGGTTGCTTCACAAACACAAAAGCCACTGAACCTCTCTATAATTTCGGGGGTGTTCTCGTGTGTGCGTGAGTCTGTGTCAGATACCCATAGCTCAGCGATTTTCCATCGGATGTGCAGATTTCAATGTGAACTCATCAAATTACGAGTGATACGCGATTGGGATTGCTAATGGTATCAAAGCTTCGACTTGAATAGGTTTATTAATAATTTCGGTGCCTCCCTGCAACCGCAGCCGCCTCTGTTTGTGCAGACCCGAAAGGGTTAATATTTGCTCTTTAATTTCAATGATTGTATTGATTAATGGCTATTGATACTGCTCGCATGGCCATGAAGCATGTGAATACCCCGACTGGGCTGAGGCTGCCCAGGGGTGATGCTCAATGGAGCGGTGTATTTTTTCCCTCTGCTTTTTGAATAATTTCCGATTAGCGGGGATGTTTTTGGCGAATCGATGTCAATCACTGTTTCGCTAATTAGTCGGGATGGATTCCACTCAATTAGGTTCCAGAGAAATGTTAGAACGTCCGTGTTTCCGTTTGGATATCCCTTGAATAGCTTGAAACATTCTCATTCATTCTCCGCCATTGCGACTACTGCAGAAGTTGCAGGGACGAGAAGGAAATAGAGTCCGTCCGCCACCTGCTATGCGATTGTCCAGCCCTATGGAGAAGGAGACTGCTAACAGTAGGCAGTAACTTCTTCGAAGAGCTGGAGGATCTGAATAAAGTAGTGCTGAGGCACATCCTTTTCGACTCTGAGTCTGTGAGACAACACAACAGAGGACGTCCACGTACAAGGTGGCGCACACAAGTCGAGGGGGACCTCAGCCAGGCTTAGTGTGCGAAACTGGAGACAGCTGGCGAGTGATCGTGGCGGCTGGAGAGGCATGTTGGGTGAGATCCAGGTCCACCTCGGACTGTAGCGCCAGTTGGAGAGGCCAAGATCCACCTCGGACTGTAGCGCCAGCTGGTCAGCCCTGTTGGGTGAGGTCCAGGTCCACCTAGGACTGTAGCGCCCTAAGAAGAAGTAGAAGAGGCAGTTCCTGAGATATATACAACAGTCCGGATGGTTCTAATCAGCAGTGGAAGTATAGGTCTCACGGTGTACACCCCCCACACCCAGGGCACAATGCATCCAACTGTTGGTCTCAGTGAGCCGCGACCCAGTCGCAAGGACACCCTACCTACCTGCCTACCTACCATTTTCCGCCAACGAACCTGTTTCCTTATCGAATTTCGTATTTTCGTGCTTCTCTTCATTTTTGGTGACCAGTTTATCTCAGGAAGTCCCCCCCCATTGTAGCTCCAAGTCTCCCAGCAATGTTCCCTCGATCGTAATCAATTTGACTCCGAAAATCCATAAATTCCCCTCGCACTTAAACCGTGAGCAGCCCACAAGCGGACGCAGAGTCAGTGCCCTGCTTAGGTAACCTTCCTTAATTGTTGTTACAAAAGAAAAGTAACCACGAAAGAATCCTCCCCGCACACCCACCCGTAAATTAAGTGAAAACTTTACTCAAACAAGTCTGTAAATCCTATAAGCCAAAGCCACATCCTATTCCCCACACACACACACTTTAGCGTTCATTTCCCGAGAATTCATTTTCAAACTGCCTTACCACCCACCCATCCCCAGACTCTTTCGATTTCTCCCCAACTTGGAGGAGATGTATGAGCAAAAGGGTATCATAATTAGAATACGGAGAATATTACACCCGTTCACTTTATCTGTAAGCACATAGTTGCTTCTGTAATTCCTATTAATTCATTACAACCCAGCAGCTTACCGTAATGACCTACAGCCGCCGGCACGAATGGCAGTCTCATCGATAAGGATCGGATCACAGAGGATGGATTGCGTGAGTAATTTGTGCAGATGAGGAAATGCTGAGCTGTCTTTGTTTTTGAATTCGAATTTAACGCCAACTAACACTTGGAAATAATTATTTTGCTGCCCCTGGAAGTGTCAATCAATTTAAATTTCTCGCCTCTGTTCTGTCCTTAGGTTGGGATTAAGTTATCGAAAAATGACGGTACAAAGGCCATTTCCCTCATAAAATAATCATAATGGCAGTCATAGAGAAGCTAAAGGTTGAGTAAGAAAAATCTCATGGTGCACCAGAGACTCACTCGTGGAAGAGAGATGAAAGCAAAATGCTGCTGAAACGTTGTCGTTTGTCCTTGAAAATGAAATTACGGAACAGAATCACGTCCAAATTGAATTGAGTGGAGGGCCACAAGGACACGAACACGAACTCCGAACGAAGGAGACCAGTGAATAAAAAGCTAATCCACCATCATTACACTTTGATGTCAGTTTTGTTGTGTAGTCGGGGAGTGTGCTCTTTGGCGGGTGTCCTGTGACGCGCAATTTATTTAATTCCTGTCTGGATGTCTAGTCGATTGCCGATAATGGATAAAATTAAAGATAAGGATTTATAGGAATCCGTGGTGGTTGGATTGGCGGAACTTAACCTCATTGTTCCATTCACCATCGTACTCAAAGAGGAAAGTCTTGTCTCTCGGATTTCGGGTGAGAAACACGGCAGTGCGCGAGGAACTCAACGTTGGGCAGCTGCTTCTTCGACCGGAAAGGGCTGTACTTCGATGGTTTGGTCACTTGGCGCGAAAGTCTCCAGCATCACGACTTCTGGGGCGTGCCTTGAATGCGATTCCATCAGGTAGGTGACCGCTTGGCAGACCCAGGACCGCTGCCGTCGGTGAGATTTGGTTCGTATCCTTGGTGAAACTCAACCTCATCCATTCACCATCGCACACCAGAAGGAAATTCTCGTAATTGATTCCGTACTTGTTCCCTTGGGCGACCAATAATTCACGACCTGGTTCTAGTTCGGAATGTTTTCTCACAGAAAATAAATTCATGAAGCAGGTGTTAGCAGAGAAAACCCCAGGAGTTTAGTTAAAAGTCCTTCCCAACATTCTATTTCCTTCTCTACTGCGCCCTTCGTCTGCTGCAGCGCTGTATGAATAACACGTGCGATAGTTCGGCGCCAGAGGCATCCTTGGCATTTCCTTTGAAACAATTACCATGATTGCCACCGAAGGTCTTACATGAATTCATCACTTCTCCTGATGTGTTACGTTGCTTTCGGTGTTGCCTTTGCTTCTCCCTTCTGTAGGACCTAAAAACATTGATTTTACCGCCCGAATAGTTTTGGGAATTCAGTCCCTCCTTTGCACCGAGAAGAGCTGTCACATTGATCCAACCCGTCATTAAAGCTTAACCTCAATTCACCTGCTAAACCAAACAAGAAAACTCCTGAGGCATATGCAGCCCAATTTCTGCATATTCTCATGGACAAATGCTTCCATTCCGAGAACTAACGACCCGACTACAAGGAGACAACCACAAATCAAACCCGAGTGTTTCTTGGAATTTTTGTCAGCATAACAAAGTTTATTTGTTACTCATCTTTTGTTGGATAGTAAAATAGCTCAAACTCATATAAAACTATGTAGCTAGCGCTTCCGCTTTATTTCTTAATCTTCTTAAGATAGAATTCAAGTTCCTTGCCCTCAAGGATGTAGCCATCAGCACGACCACACTGTCCTGGGCGGGATGCGACGCAAGCTGCAAAAAAAGAAAAGAATGAATTTAGAGAGGGATTCAAATAAAATTCAATAGAAATTTGTTTGAGGAAAACATCAGAGTAACTATGACAAGCTTATCATACCCCATCGGCTAGGGCCTCCCTTAGAACAAGGTCAGCCCTATGAATTGATGGATCGCTTTAAGATTTTGTCATCACTTGAGAGACTCTTTGTTTTGCGACAACACCGCCGATGCTTACCTAAGATACGACCAGAGATGAATTGATCCTCGAGTGCTTGTTCGACCTTGGCGTACTTTTGACGGTCCAAGTACTTCTTCATCACACGTTCGCTGCGCTTCTTGTTGAGGACATCATTCTCATCGTCCTTCTGTGCGTGCTTGGGGTCACGTTTGCGTCCCAGGGGCAGAATGTAATGTGACTCGTACCATTGTCTGAATGGTGTCGCATCAATAATAATGATGGCGTTCTTCACCAGTGTACTGGTACGGACGAGCTCGTTGTTGGAGGCGTTGTAGACCACATCGATGATACGGGTCTTGCGAGCAACTCCTTCTGAGGCCCAGGAGAAATTGCCGGTGTCCAAACGAAGAGCACGGTATTTGATGTTTCCGCCACGGGTGCGGACTTGGTGGATGCGGGCACCACCGAGCTAGAATGAGAAAGCACTTCATTAACACAAGTCGAAGGATCTTATCATCAATTGCTTGGATTTCGATGGATATCAGAAGTCCGAACATAAAGGCTTTTCTATCATCAACGGTGTACAGGTGACACGCAGTATCATCATTTAATTTGAACTTGTGATCTGTGACCTTGCAGAAGGTGCACGAAACTTACCTTTGTGTTGGCGGCTGGGCGTCCTAACTCGAACTTCCTCTTCTTGCGGAGGGACTTGCGTTTGCCACCAGTGGCTCTTCGCTTATGAGCACTATCACGACTGATACCTGTGGAAATGCAAAAATAAACCAAGCTCAGTGATATTGTCTTCAACAGCGCACTTATGATTCGGAAAAATCTATGGACTTGCAAATTTCAACAGAGGGAAACACACAAAATCATAACCACACTCGGGAACGACTTTGGATTGCAAATTTAAGTTAGAAATCTTGAGAAATTTAAGGAAATAATTACACAGATTTGTAATTCACTTCGTAGTTTATTGAATTCTCATATAAAATAATAGAATTTTAGCTTTAATTTGTACGATGCACATAGATTTGTCCAGGAAACCGAAAAGTCGCACTCACCCATCTTCGAGTAAAAACAGAGAAGGAAAGGAAACGAAAAAAGAAATAACACACCAACTCGCTGCTCGTGTCAACATTTTGGCGGTAGTAGATTTCGACACCATTTCTGCTGAATAATGGCGGCGAAGTTATGTACTAGAATACATGGTTATTAGTCAATGGTTATATTCCGTGAATGATTTTATTTGTAAAATTTTAATCATTTATAATGAGAAATAACGTCTTTGAATATATTGGGTATTCCATTGGTTTTAAACATTCAATTTAAACTATATGTGAGCTAATACCTTCGTCTTAGGAGAGAAATGCGTGTGAGCTAATTAATACCTTCGTCTTAGGAGAGAAATGTGTGTACAGAACTACTCTAACAGTGTCCATAATCATACAGAAAGTGTCTTATTTTGCCATGAATAATAGTTTGCTGGTTGCTTAGTTCTTATAATTATGGACAAATTTAAACAAAAAGAAAAACAAACAAAAAAAATGTTTTATGTAAAATGAATCGAGTTGTCAGCAAATTAGTACAATATGAATTAAATCATTCGTAAAACAATTCTTGTTTTATAAATGAAAACACTACCTTTTCGACCCACCTTACCGACATTTCATATCATTTGCCAGCTGTCATCTATGTTTTCATTGATCATAATCAATCGTCAAAACGTCAGATGTGAAGAGAAAAAAATTCTGTCCAACCACCGCGAAAGTGCAAAATCCAATTGCGAAGCAAGAAATTTTCAAAATATTTTCCTTTGGAAAATGTCTGCAAACGCGGACTATTTTTCATTTCAGCGTATGTGTCAGAACCTTGCAAGGGTTTTGGCCAAAATAAATCCAACCCCTTGGGAAAAGGTATAGAAAGAGTTGTTATCGCACGCAAGAAATGGTGTACAGATTTCGATGTATTTTTTTCTTTGCACATCAAGGTTCAGTCGCTGTATCGTTATTGTCCGCAAGAAAATGCCGCGGGGGTGTTTTGCTTAGATGCCAAAGCTCAGGATGCTGTTATTGCGTTGGGGTTGTATTTCTTAGAGAGCAAATGCCAACACGAAGATCAAATCGTTCCGTATTTGCTGAGATTGGCAAAGTGCCTACCCAAGGCCGTGTGGATTGATGACTCAAAGTGGAGTAAAATCGATCGTAAGTCGAATGACGTCAGCTGTTAAATTGATTATAGATTTTGTTTTGTTTTTCGAAGGCATTCCGTCGGCGGAGAAATTTAGTTTCTGTCTGAACACACTGCTGTCTGACATTGCGTCAAGATGTCCGGATTTGAGGGATGAAATCATAGTGAATCAAGTGGAAACGCTGAGTGCATTGACAAACATAATTAAATCGAGCAAGGAGAGCAGCAATGCGCCGCCTCCGATCATTCTTTGCAAGGCCACCGTGCCACTTCTGTTTGGACTGGCAAGGTCAATGGGAAGGTATGCAGCATCGGACCCTCCGCTGCTGTGCAGAATATTCCCGCGTGAGCAAATGCCGGTTGTGAAGAACAAGGAGACTGCGGTTTTTACTTCGAATGAGCGTCTTGGGAGTTTTAGTCACTTCCGTTCAATCATTCCCCGGTCAATGTCGGGCAGTCTGAGTCAGGATTCTGCGGACTCACGGATCATACGTCACGTTGCGGCTGTTGCACAGTCAAGCACGGTGAAGAAGCCGACTTTCCAGACCTACTTCTCGGTGCCCTACGATCCCAAGACGCACTTCTTCACGAAGTACGGGTCGTCCTTCAACCAGTTTCCGAACATGCGAGTGTGCGACTCGCCTACCAAACAGTGCAACGGCAACCAGAACTTGACGACATTCCCGATCCAGCATCTGCAGACAATCTTTGCCACGGCAAAGAAGCTTCTCACCAAGGAGACCTTGGAACACTTGGACGAGCAGGCCAGCGACATCTTCGCGTTGCACCAGATCAAGGGCTACTGCTACAAGAGCTTCTCAGAGACCCTCAACCTGGTGATGGTGACGTTGCTCCGAGAGCTGCTCCAGAATCAGAGCGACTTGCCAACGCCATTCACAAAGGACGTCCAGGAGTTTGTGAAGCGGCTGTTTCTGAACGGCCAGACGGAGCTGCAGAACAAGCAGCAGGACCACGAGAAGGAGAAGAAGGAGGACAACGGAGGCATACCGGTGGTGAACAAGTACAAGGTGAACGTGATGGCGAATGCGGCGTGCGTAGATCTGCTCGTCTGGGCGATCCGCGACGAAACAGGTCAGTTGAGGCGTCCATAGCCGAGCTTCCGGTAGATAATTTTTAGATCTTTCACAGTCGATGAAGAGTACAATGTTCCTTCCTTGCAGAATGGGTTAAATTATTTGCTCATGAAAGGTTAAGGGGTTTTCTTTGTTTTGCGTTCGTTTTTTTTTGTTTGTTTGAGAGAATTTTGAGAATTTTTTCGTTCCGTCCTCCCCCCCGAAGCCCGGTTTGATTTTTCTTATGTTTAGGTGTTCGAATGCCTTGATCTTTGCTGACACTTGTGTTTTTCGTCATTCACAGAGGCGGACAAGCTCTGCGGACGCCTCTCGCAGAAGCTGAACTCCCTGCTGAGCCATAAAATCGTCATGGACCACATGCCGCTGCTGATGGTGTGCCTGGAGGGCTTGGGGAAGCTCGCGCAGAAGTTCCCCAACATTGCAGGGACGTCCATATCCTACCTGCGCGACTTCTTGGTAAATCCCAGCCCGATCCTGGCCAAGCTTCACGTGTTCTCGACCATGCAGAACATGCATCAATCGCAGAAGAAGGACGTCAAGGACGTGACGCCGTTCAAGATCGTCGTGCAGAACAGCAGCGAGCTGCGTCCGATTGACGTGTTTTGCGACAGCAAGGGAACCATCACCAGATCGGGACAGGCGGCGTTTGAGGCGCTGCGCGACGCTGCCATTGAGAACCTGAGCATCGCTCTGAGATCGGCGCACTGTTTGGATCAGTTTTGCGTGCCCGCACTGGTGGCGAATGTGTCCAACCGACTGTTCACAGCTGAGAAACACGAATCGTAAGAAAGACCGACCCAATGCAACCGTAATCCAGGGATAAACCGTTTTTCTTTTCCCGCAGAGAATCCAGTCTAGTGAGCCTAAACATCATCGTCATGCTGGGCCATGTGGCCGTGGCGCTGAAGGACACCTCGAAGACCACGCAGAACATCCTGCAGTTCTTCATTCAGCGCTTCTGCAAGGTGCCGTCGGAGCAGAACGTGCTGATCGTCGATCAGCTCGGGTGCATGATCATATCCCAGTGCGAGCCGCATGTCTTCGACGAGATCATGAAGATGTTCTCGCGGGTCACGGTGCAGGCCGCCTCGCTCGCCTACACATCGAACCCAGATCACCGCAAGCAGTTCCACAATGTGTCCGACGCTGTCGTCAACGCTCTGGGGAACATAGCAGCCAACATCCAGGGCGACTCAGAGATGCTGGAACTGCTGGGAAAGCTGCTGGAGCTCTTCGTGCAGATTGGTCTGGAGGGTGAACGTTCCTACGACAACACGCCGGGTGCGCAGAAGGCCAGTTCGAGTGCTGGCAACCTCGGCATGCTGATACCCGTCATCGCGGTGCTTGTGAGGCGGCTGCCCCCCATCAAGAACCCGAAGATGCGGCTGCACAAGCTCTTCAAGGACTTCTGGGTGTACTGCGTGGTGATGGGATTCACGAACTCCCGACTGTGGCCGGCAGACTGGTACCAGGGCGTGCAGCAGATCGCCGCCAAGTCGCCGCTGCTCATATCGCAGACTGCCCACAAGTCCGACATGCGAGAGCTGAACTACACGACGGCCATCAAGAGTGACTCGGTCAGTCTGAACGAGCTGCGGAGCCAGATCTTGCTCCTACTGGACCACCCTCCGGCGGAGGTGACCGCATGCATCAACAAGCTGACGTTCGCTCAGTGCACCTTCCTGCTGAGCGTCTACTGGCTGGAGACACTGCGAGTGGAGAACTCCGAGGAGCCCAGTCTGGAGCCTATCCTCGGGTATCTGTGCGACACCGCGCTGCAGAAGGACAAGTCAGGGATCTGGCAATGCGTCAAGTGGTAAGAACGACTCGTCCTCAAAGTGACCAGTGCCTCTAAACATTTCCCATTTCGCAGCATTGCCGACCAGGTGTTCGAGAAGTTCCGGAACGTGCTCTTCACCCACGACGATGTCCGCGAGAAGGTCCTCGAGTCGCAGGCAACCCTGCTGCTGGTGTACTTCAACCACATCCACAAGCAGATCCAACTCGTGGCGGATCAGTACCTTTCTCAGCTCGTCGACAAGTTCCCGCATCTGCTCTGGAACCGCAGGGTCCTCTGGTGCATGTTGGACATTCTTCAGCTGCTGGCCTTCTCCTTGACCCTTGATCCAAACGAGGAGACGCCAACTCTGCGAGTGGTTTCGACGCCGTACACACTCCACCTCATGGACTCGCTGCCCGCCAGAGAGGGCCGGCTGAAGGACTTCGCCGATCGGTGTCAGGGCATCGTGAATGAGGCCATGAAGTGGGCGCCGCGCTCAACGCGCTCCCATCTGCAGGAGTACCCCAATCAGATCCCCACCCCGGTGCTGGCTCACCACAGTGGTCTAGCGCTGGCGTTCGACTCGGTGGTCAGCAGCAGTACGCTGTACCCCAACGCGCTGCCATCAATCAGCAAGCGGCCCCACTGCGTCAACAGCGACACCCCACGATTTGTGTCGGTTCTGTGCCTGCGAAGCAAGTACGCTGGGGAAATCTCGGGCCTTCTGTCCGCCCTCAACGAGAAGGAGAAGGCAGGCATAGCAGACCGCCTCGTGAAGGACGTGTGGGATGCGTGTGCCGAAAGGAGCGACGCAAAGCATCGAGGGGCGCTGTGGAGGGCCACCGCCTACCTGATCCTCTGCGCCGGAATCAACCGGAAGCTGCTTCACGCTATATGTGAGTACATTATGTCCAAGGACTCGGCAATCTAGAGACGAGAGTGTTTTTTATTTGCAGCCACGTCTCAGGTGGAGCTCTTCACAGAGTCCGCCATGGAGACGGCCGTGGAGTGCTGGCAATGGGTGCTCACCGCTCGGCAAGACCTTGAGCTCTGCTTTATCCAAGAGATGGTGAGTGCGTGGCAAATTACATTCGAGAAGAAGTTGGGCCTCTTCTCCGACGAGGTGCAGACAACAAACCCGCTGGCGGCGTACGAGGGCTGCAAGCTGGTCTCGAAGCCGATCCTCATAGCGCCCCATCTCATCTGGCTGCAGCTGCTCTCCGAGATGGTGGACACGGCCAAGTACTGCAACCGGGACAAGGTGGAGATGTTCTGTCTCCTTCTCCACCGCTGTCTGCCCATTTCGAAGAACAACAAGCAGAACCGGCAGGTGTCCACAGTTGGCTGCAGATTCAAGCTTCTCCAGTGCGGCCTATCGCTCCTCCAGGGGAACACGATTCCCAAGTCACTTGCACGGAACATTCTTCGCGAGAGAATCTACAACAACGCGCTGGACTACTTCTGCGGGCCACCGACTTGTCCCAACCAATCCAAAGAACAGCTGCTCGACGACATCCTGATTCTGTTGAAATTCTGGCAGACAATGCGAAGCGAGAAGAAGCACTTGGTGACCACGGAGGTGGGTGAGTACGACGTGGCCAGTCTGGTGGGGACCACGGCGTCCAATCAGATGCTCTCGGTGAAGCAGAACCCAGAGACGGCGTCGCTGATAAGCGGAGGGGACGTTGCGCGCTCAATGTCAGGCACTGGTGGTTGGTACAACACGATCCCGCACTCCACGTCGACGCTGTCCAAGAGGTCGACGCGATCGAAACGACTTCCTTACCAAAAGGATGCTTACGACAAGGATTACATGAAGAAACGAAACCTAATCCTGGAGCTCCTGGCCGTGGAGCTGGAATTCATGATTATTTGGTATAACCCCAACAGCTTACCCGACCTGGCCATACCCGGCGAGGAGCAGATCAACGAGTGGCGCGCCAGGCCGTACAAAATGAACGTTTGGCGCGACTACACCCGGCTGGCGTGGGCCTACAACCCAGCTCTGGCGGTGTTCCTGCCGTGGAGGATCAAAAACTCCGACTCCATCGAGGACGAGGTGACACGGCTGGTCTGCGCGGATCCCATTGCAGTTGCTCACATACCCGAGGCCCTCAAGTATCTCGTAACCACGAAGAACCTCTTGCAAGAGAGTCCCGATTTGGTGAACATCTTGTCCTGGTCTGCTGTGAACCCAATTCAAGCGCTGTCCTACTTCTCGCGGCAGTATCCATCGCATCCCCTGACGGCGCAGTATGCGGTGAAGACTCTTTCCTCATACCCGGCCGAATCGGTGCTTCCCTACATTCCACAGCTCGTCCAGGCACTCCGCCACGACACCATGGGCTATGTGACGGAGTTCATCAAGAACATTTCCAAGCGGTCGCAGATCGTGGCCCACCAGTTGATTTGGAACATGCAGACGAACATGTACATGGATGAGGACCAGCAGCACAAGGACCCGAATCTATACGATGCCCTGGAGCTGCTCAGCCAGAACATCACGGCCTCGTTCTCCGGAGCGGCGAAAAGATTCTACGAGAGGGAATTCGACTTCTTCGGCAAGATCACAGCGGTGTCGGGAGAGATTCGTTCGTTTCCCAAAGGCTCTGAGCGGAAGAATGCCTGCTTGGCCGCTCTAAGTCGCATCAAGGTGCAGTCGGGGTGCTATTTGCCGTCGAATCCTGAAGCAATGGTACTGGACATTGACTACAACAGCGGAACTCCGATGCAGAGTGCCGCGAAGGCACCCTACTTGGCCAGATTCAGGGTGTATCGGTGTGGCATCAACGAGCTGGAATCCAGGGCGATGGAGGTTTCCAATAACCCGGTAAGTTCTTCTAGACCTTGTGTGAACTTCGAGTGAAGCAGTGTTCTCTTCAGAATTCTCAGGAGGATGCTCATGCCACGTTTGGAGTTGAGTCCTGGCAAGCGGCCATCTTCAAAGTGGGAGATGACGTGCGTCAGGATATGCTGGCGCTGCAGGTTATAACCATCTTCAAGAATATCTTCCAGCAAGTCGGCCTGGACTTGTTCCTCTTCCCCTATCGAGTGGTGGCAACGGCACCTGGAGTAAGTAGAACGAACAGTGGCAACTAATTGCAGAGCTAATTGGTGTGGTTTCTTCCAGTGCGGTGTGATTGAGTGCGTGCCAAATGCAAAATCCCGTGATCAGCTCGGCCGGCAGACGGACTCCGGCCTCTATGAGTACTTCCTCCATCAGTACGGCGACGAGAGTTCGAAGGAGTTCCAAGCGGCCCGTGCGAACTTTGTCAAGTCAATGGCGGCGTACTCTTTGGTGGGATATCTGCTCCAGATCAAGGATCGTCACAACGGCAACATAATGATCGACAAGGACGGGCACATTATCCACATCGATTTCGGGTTCATGTTTGAATCATCTCCGGGCGGCAACATTGGTTTCGAACCGGACATGAAGCTCACGGATGAAATGGTCATGATCATGGGCGGGAAGATGGAGGCACCCGCCTTCAAATGGTTCTGCGAGCTGTGCGTTCAGGCGTTCTTAGCCGTACGTCCTTATCAGGACGCAATTGTGTCCCTTGTCTCCCTCATGCTGGACACTGGACTTCCCTGCTTCCGCGGCCAGACGATTAATTTGCTCAAGCAGCGGTTCGTGGCAACGAAGAACAACAGAGAAGCAGCCGCACATATGCTCGCTGTCATAAGGAATTCGTATCAGAACTTCAGGACGAGGACTTACGACATGATTCAGTACTATCAGAACCAGATTCCATACTAGGGTGGTTACTTTTTCTTCTTAGGGCGCTACAGTCCCAGGTGGACCTGGGCTTCACCCTCTTCCTGGTTACAGTTCCAGTTATTTTATTATGTTGTTGTTGTTATTTATTTTAAAGTATTGCGCTGAGGATTTATTATGTTGTATGTTTTAAAGGCAAAAAGTGTGTGTAATTTTAAGCGGATGGGATCTACGTATTAACCTGTTGTTCTCTAAAGTTGGCGTTACCTTTTCCTTGTGTGGGTGATAAATAAAACAAAAATACAAATGCAATATGCTATCTAGAGGACGTCTAAATTTAATTAATGCTGATGAAATAATGATAAATTTCAAAATGAATAAATTTATGATGCGCCCGATAAGATAATTTCACAACAAAGCACAACGCGCTGAACACATCCACAGCCCGCAATCCGATGCACTACCTAACCGACCGACATAACATCTGTGCATTTCCACTGGAACGTGTGACAAAAAAAAAGAAGACGTCGATTATAGAATCTGTTCATCGTTTTTATTTTATTTTCTGGTATGAAAGTGCGAAATATTGAGCAATTGTGGGTATTTTTCTTCGCGATACAACATAAAACAGCATCACATATTGTGCATTGAACAATTTGAACGATAGACTTCTCGCAATTTCCACTAAATTCCGGATGAATTGCGTCCGCAAAAATGTTGGTAGAATGAAAAATTCGGATCAAATAAGACAATCATCGAAAAAATCAAACAACGCAGCAGCTGAAAGCCACACAATGGAGTTCACATCTTGACTCAGACATCCCACTCAGTCGTGCTGTGATCTTGTGGTGCTAAAAAAAGAACCCGTGTGTTTTAAATTGTTGTCCTTAGGGCTTTCGAATAAAGCAAGAATTAAACGGAATAATTCAATACGGTATATTTTGTTGAAATATAGTACAGGAATCTGAAAATCCACCCGCGAAACGGGGAACAATTCAACGGGAAAGAAAACCTGATTTATCGAGATATCTCTACGAATCGAGGCGAAAAGAAAATAAAAAAAAGGGGTAAAACCAATTCGGTGGCTAGTCTTTTTTTTATTCTGTTTTCACGTGTGATTTGTGTTATATCCTAGGTGTATTTTGGATACCTCCGCTGGGTAAGGGGAAGTTCGAGGGTAGAGTCATGGAATTTTCTAGTAGCCGTGATCCAAAGGAGATCTATCGGTAAGTGGCACGCAGCATCATCTCTTTTTTTTTCGTGTTCAATTTAAATTTCTTCAATTATTCTTCATCCTTCCAATCAATTGGATGCAGTAGGTGTCACAAAAAGAAGGAGACACTTTTCCAAAAATAAACCATACTTTGCACTCTCCGTCTTTCCCCCAATATTCGTCATCGCCTCTTTTCGCTGTGCTATCATTTATTCTCGGTATTTTCTGTTTACTGCTGATGAAGGGGGAGGTTTTGCGATTCTGTTCCATTGTTTTCGTGAATGTTTCAATTTGTACAAACAACAAACCAGCTGCTGTTGAGGTGGATATGAAAAACGAAAGCGAAACGTGTGCAATCGGTGTCGTAGCATTACATGATGGCAGCAAATGATTTGCGCTGCAATGTGTGACGTTTTTACAGCATTTCGTCATGATGGGCAACCAGGGCGCAGTGACTCAGATGTGTTTCGATTGTTGTGCGAGGTCAGAAGTGGCTTCTTTTTGCGCGACTGTTCTGGGTCAATCTCTTTCAACTGTCTCAGCTGATGAAATTCATTAGCATCCTACTCGTAACTTCAATGGAAACAGGAATCACACCTTTGTTTACCTTTTAACTGCATCCAGTTGGAAATTCAACTTCTGACTGTGTTCACTGAGCAAAAGCGTCGAAATTATTCACTAAGACGCTCTGTTGCGTTTAGTGTCAGTATTTTTTTTTCGAAAGCCTAATAAAATACGGACAAAATAGGTACGTGTTCCATTTTATTAGAACACCCCATTCCAACTGCAGCCGCCCTCATGGGATCAGCACCCAATCAGTTCGTAGTCTCGTTGATTTTTCCTGCTCTTCTGCTCTGCTAAAATGAGGTTATCATCAAATATTTTCTGTTTTATTCTTCCAGCTCCTTGTACGTGGTTGCCAAACAACTAGACGATGAGAAGAAATCGATTGTGTCCATGTCACAACTGTTCGATCATGACATCGAAGATAAACGTTCGCAGCTGGTGCAGCTGTGCAAGGCGATTGTATTCAAGGATTTCCAAGCGGTCGGCAAGAAGGCACGTGAGATTCTGTGGCGCAAAGGATACTATGAATTCATAGCATTCGTAAAGAAGAACTGGAGCAAGGAGCAGAAGGAGGAAACCGCTCTGGAGAATCTGCTAAAGCTGGAGAAGTTTCTCTTCAGTGGCATTGCCAACTATAAACGCATTGCGTCAAAAATGGAGGAGATATACGACTTGGATTTGAAGTTCCTGCTTGACTTCAATGTATTCGCAGAAGGAGTAGACGGGGGGGATTATCGAAGGATCAAAGACAGCGAAGAGGTGATTGGGGACTTTGTCGTCGACAAGAGTCTGGAGGCAGTGAGCTTCGCCTTGGATACCATTCACTCTGCTCTCCTCTCGTTAGGCGACCTCCATCGGTACTTCATCGATTTCAAAATCGATTCGAAGCCGAAGATCACGAAGAATATGGCTGCAAAGTTCTACTACGAGGCATTCAAGTTGAACCCTGCCATTGGCATGTCGCAGAATCAACTGGGAACATTGTTCTACGGACAAAACTTCGACTTGGACTCGATCTATCACTACCTGTACTCGCTGGTGTGCATCGTGCCATTCGAGCTGAGCGAGAACAACGTGTGCAAGCTGTTCCAGGCGCATGCGGACTACCTGGAGAAGCTGGACGCGAACAAAGTCGAGTTCAATTTGAAGGACTTCTATGCGCGGTTTTACCTGATCGTCGACATATTCTTCTTCGACAAGGAAGTGCCAGACTTCAACAGCCTGTGCCATTGCGTGCTGGTGGATCTGAGGAAGATTCTCTGCTCGAAAAGCATCAACATCAACGAAACGAGCGTCTTCAAAATTGTGAACATTCTGTTCTTCTGTTTGTCCAAACTTAAGATGATCAACTCGCAGAAGGTGTACTCGTTGAACGCATTCCTGGTTGCGGTCTGCTCCGATTTGATGGACGCGTGCATTGTGAACCTCGAGCAGGTGATTTTGTCCAAGTCAAAGGAGAACGAGATCTTCCACGAGATGTACGCTAAGAAGTTCGAGGAGTTTGACCTGCAGGTGCGAAAGAGCCGCAACGAGTACAAGAACTGGTTGGCAGTGATGGGCGACCCCGAGAAGAAGATAAAGGCCCCATCGGACACCGATTACAATGACGATACCAACGGCAAGCGTGAAATGAAGACATCTGTTGTGGTCTCCAAGAAAGACGAGGAGAAGAACCCCCAGAATTCGACGCGCAGCAGTGACGAGGCCAAGGAGTCCGACTTGAAGACGCCACTGTCCAGCAAGAGCAAGAAGAAGGGCATGAAACTGCGCCGCCGGAGGCGAAAGATTGCACAGAGCGACGACAGCAGTTGCTACGACTCAGAGTCCGACATGGACACAGACTTCTCATCGGAGGAGGAGGACTACTCGGACTTGAGTTCGAACTTTGAGAGCGATTTCAGTGACATAGAGGATGGCGGGGTCGTGCAGAACGGCAAGGACATCAAAGAAAAGCCGGAAGAGTCCGAAGAGGACGAGGTGGAGAATCGGAACTACCCGTCGTTCTCAGACAATGAGGACATCGTGATTGAGGAGGAGAAAATCATATATCCCGGCGCAGATTTGTCCCAGGAGGTCGACAGTGAGGAGCTTCTCAAGGGCTTTGAAGTTCTTAACATCACCAGCGACTCCCTGGTTGCCATGCACTTCAAATCTGACAACGAGGAGGACGTGAAGATGGGCGAGCCACCAAAGAAGCTAGTCTACCGCAACAAATACACCAAAATCGACCCGAACATCATCGTGGACTTCGTGCAGACGGAGCCGACCATGCGGGCGCTGAAAATCTTGTTCGATTGGCTGAAGATCAACCACGAAATTCTGTTCGGATGCTACCACTCCAACCCGGAGTTCATTCACAAGATCATGAAGCTCCTGAACTACTGCAACATAGACATCTTCACGAGGAAAGTGTTCTTCGAGCGGGAGTTCCTGTTGGCAACCAACGTACGCGATGGCCTCAGTGAGCTGTTCGACGTTCGCGCAACAGTGCCCCTGTCGGAGGACTTTGTGATGAAGAACTTTGATCTGTTCCAAAGCACCCAAATGCAGCTGGATTGGGAGACAACGATCCGCGAGAAAATTACCGCTGACGAGGAGAACATCCTGCGCATATTCAAGATGGTTGACTTCGGCTTCTTCATTTGCAAGCAGAAGAAGTTCAACTACAGGTTCTGCGTTAAATCACGAAAGTTCACGGAGAACGTCAAGAAGAAGAGGGAGGAGAAGAAGGTTTCATCATCGCGTCGCAGGGAGCGCAGGTCTGCCAAGAACTCGAGGAAGCGCGTTGAAGGCCGCACGCGGCGCTACAGTGACCGCAAGAACGGAATTGTGAGGAAGAGCTACACAAGCAACGAGGAGAAAGATACCGTCGAGGAGTGCAAACGACTGCCCAGGAAGGGCTATCTGAGGAACAGAAACGCTGGTGAGAAAATTGAAAAGCTGCAGTCCAGCAGTGGCGCTGATGAGGAGCGCAGCGAAGCCCAGAAGAACGAGGTGAACAAGAAGTGCGAGATAATGGGCAAACTGTGGCTGAAAAACGAGGTGGAGACTCTCGAAGAAGAGGTGAGTGATTAAATTTCCCTATCTGCAGGTTAATGTGACTCCTTTCCCGCATACAGCTCCGCAAGAATCCTCTCAACATGATCATGACACCGTTCGTAGTTGTAGATGCAAAGGCCCTGACTGAATACACCGGGATTGTCAAGAACTTGGTGAAGAGCAAGAAGTTTATCGTACTTATTCCGAATGCTGGTAAGTCTGCGCGACAAGCGCACTTTACGAATGTCTCAGTTGACTTGTCTATTCCACAGTTTTTAACGAGTTGGACGATTTGAAGAAGCGCAGCGAGAACGCAAGAAATGTTATCCGTTGGTTGGAACAGGAATTTACCCACGGCAACAGGCACATGCGTGCCCAGAGGGACAATGAGAACATGACATTCTCCTTAGTGAAAATTCCCAGGAAACTAGGTAAGCGAATGGCAATGAAGTAGATAATGCAGTGCGTCACTTTCTTTTATCGTCCCGTTCCAGATCGCGAGGCGACTGTTTTCGTTCAGATCGCTCAGTTCTGCAATCATCTTGTTGCCAATCACACCGATCCAAATTCGACTGATTTCCAATCGAACGTGGTCACCTATTTGTCGGGTGATAATCTCCACGAGAAGCGCCACACAAACTTCAGCTTCACTGGCATCCTGGACTCCATCCCAGTGCGCCACGATCAAATCGCAAACTTCTATGCGAAATTTAAAATGAACAAAAAATGAAGAACGCCACCAACGGAGGAACAAGAAAACGAAATCAATCCATCAATGACAAAGAACATAAGAAGAGAAGATTTCACCAGAACTTTAAGGCGAACCGTTGAAGAAAAACCCAATTGCGCGAGCGTGTTCATCTCAACAATAAAAAACCAACAAAAAAACAAAAATCAAACAAAAACTCAAATCAAAAAAACTACCAACAACAACAAAATGCAGAGGGCAGAAACGTGCATAGAAACAACAACAAAATCAAACAACCAGCAAACATACATACTCTAATGTGTACACAACCGCAAAGAAAATTTTGTTTTATAAAAGGAAACGAGGAGAGGAGAAAGACCGACGGGATTGTGTGTTGGCGAGTGGTGGTGTTGCTCCCCCGCCCTGTCGCACGACCCGCGGTAGTAGAAAACAAACAAAAACAAAAACATTTCCCCCCTAAAACATTAGCAAACGAAATCTTACTTTCAACCACCAGAAAACTTTGAAACCAAAGCAAAATATTTCGCAACAAATACAGCCCCCAAATACATTTCAAATCGATTACAAACCAATCAGCCAACAACAAACAACAAACAACCAGAGCAGACAACGAGAATCGCGAGGAGTACACGGCGCGGAGAGTAGCATTTGCGACAGTGACGATGGACAGATACGACGGAGAGGTGAAATTGTGTCATGCAATCTGCGTATTCCTCTTCCTTGCTTGAGTTTTTCGCTAACCTGTTTGCTTTAAAGAATTTTCGGCGAAAATCACTGAAAACAGTTTCGGTAAATCAAAAAAAAAAAAAACAAAACAAAACAAAAACAACTTCATGGGTCGGTGTCTTTTGTAAGGAATTACAAATAAATCAACAAAAAATAAAAAACAAGAACCTTCTGCACGCAGAAACATACAATACATATATATTCTTAACCCATTAGTAGCTTAGTAGATGTTTTATCATTTAATTTAGTTATCCCCCTCCTTGCTCCCCTCCCACTGTCCACCCCTTAATCTAGTGTTCGCTTGTTTCAACGTGCATCCAGTTCTAGGTCTAACTTCCGATGTCTCATCTCCTACCAAGGGCAAGAAAACATGGCTAACTGGTGGAAGATCCATTCTTCAATTATTTCTTTTGTGCAATTCGGCGCTTGGAAGACCCAACTAACACAGCATCATTTGTTAGTGTCCTTCATTAGCCCCACACAAACATGGACTGGATAAACTTTCGAGTATGTGCGAGTAGTTTTAATGGACTGCTTAAAACCTCCCACATACACATCGCCGTAACGTCTGATTATTTGATGATGAATTTTCCATGTATTCAATCTTTATTTTAACTTCAAAATCCCGCATCCCTATTCCCGCCCCCCAGCGTCCTTCCCAATCCCTCCCACAGCAATAGTAGTCACCTTACTTCGTGTGTTTGTGTTTTCTTTTATTTTCGCCAGGAGAAAAAAACATAAAAATACCCTTGTAACAAAGAATGTCAAATAAAAATTCATTGCGAAGAAAAGAGACGCCTTTTATTTCAGTCACACACGTGGAGTGAGCGTTCCCGTTGTTTTCACCGAAATCAGGCACAAAACAGGTAAACAAGTGCCTTCAAAACCCATGGTGAGCTGGTGTGGACACACGGGGTGGGGAATTGAAGAAAAACTAATCCATTGAGTCTTGCTGATATACGAGTACATCTTAAAAAATCCGACAGTACCAGGCCACGAGAAACCCAGATAAAGCAGTAGGTATCCCATTCAAAGCACCCACTGGAATGGGTTGACTTGGAATGTTCGAGGACATTGGTACCTGCTGAGTCAGACAGTAAAATCTGTTTGCCCAGCAGATCAACCTCCATCTCCGAGAAAAAGATCAAAAGCAAGTAAGTAGTTACGTAGAAATAGTTGAAAGCATTCAAAGAGGTGCGTATCAGACTGTAAAGAGTTTACTTTCTGGTGCGAGCAGCCTACAATTTGCATTCATTTGCATTCACATCAAACGCAGGCGCATTTACTTGGATCAGCAGTCTCAATCAATCTGCTCGACCCAGTAGATGCCAGAAGCCTTCGACAAAAAAGTCAACCCAAATGTAAAAAAAACAAACAAAAGGTCCTTTTCAGGATCACAATGACCATGATCCAAACCAAGGTAAGTATTGTGGACTTTGCAACTTCCAAATCTAGTTCCCAACTCTTAGCAGCAAACCCTGAAAAAATGCCACTTTCATGCAATTTCTGCTTAAAACACCAGGCGCCCAGAAATCCATCAAAACCAGCAGGTATACCCTCTGCAAAAATGTTTTACAGAAACTGGTACGAACATGCCCTTTACAACGCGACAACATTCGTTGCTGTACATGCTCAGACAAGAAAGTTGCAAGGGTCTGATTTCTCACATTTCAGCCGAAAATTTTTCTGAAATACTAGTCGCGCAGAAATTGTAGTAGGTAAATTTTTGCGAAAGTTCAATCCTTGACAGTGAATATCTCGGGAATGGGGGGACGGAGGTAAAAAGTAATGATGAGGGATTGTAGGTAATGACGTCCTCTTTAAGACACATTCAAAAAGGTGTCAGAGATCCCGTTATTTGCGTCGAAATTCAGTGGAAAACCTAAAATTTTCTTGGAAAACGCACCATATCTCAAAAACGGTGCATCTGGTGACGATTAATTTTTCTTTCATAGACGCACGCTTCGATTGCGCATCCATCAAGGCATCATTTATGGTCATAGGCCAAATAGTTTTCGAGTTATAGCCAAAAGTTGGTAACATTTTCGACGAAAAAGCGAACTTTTTTTAAAAAATGCGCCATATCTCGAAGACGGTGCGTCGTAGCGCATTTTCGCTTCTGTTAACTCTTTTCGCCAAATGCCCCACATCATGACAATCGTTTTAAGCCATCATTCATTAGCCTAGGCCTTATAGTTTCCAAGTTATAGCCATGAATTGTGAAGGTATGCAAGGGTAAAGGAGAACGCCGCTTCCCTTGCACTATTTCACAATTTTTGGCCATAACTCGGAAACTATTAGGCCTGGGCCAATAAATTATGGCTCAAAACGTTTGTATTGAATGTGTGCATTTGGCCAAAGAAAGAAAAACCGTGGGAAAAAGTGCTCAGACGCACCGTTTGTAAGATATGAGGCATCTTGCAAAAAAACCCGATTTTTTCCTTGCATGCCTTCACTATTTTTGGCTATAACTTGGAAACTATAAGGCCTAGGGCCATAAATGATGGCTCAAAACGTTCGTATTGATAGTGGGCATTTGGCAAAAAGAGTTAACAGAAGCGAAAATGCGCTCCGACGCACCGTTTTCGAGATATGACGCATTTTTCAAAAAAATGTGGTCATTTTGTCAAGTACGTTCCACATTTTTGGTTATAGCTCGGAAACTACTAGACCTATGAACACAAATGATGCCTTCATGGATGCGCAATCGAAATGTGCATCGGTGGAATAAAAATTAATCGACACCAGATGCACCATTTTTGAGATATGATGCATTTTACAACAAAATTTTAGGTTTTCCACTGAATTTCAACGCAAATAACGGGACTTCAGACACCTTTTTGAATGTGTCTTAAAGAGGACGTCATTACCTACAATCCCTCATCATTACTTTTTTCATGCGTCCCCCCATTCCCGAGATATGCACTGTCAAGGATTGAACTTTCGCAAAAATTTACCTACTACAATTTCTGCGCGACTAGTATTTCAGAAAAATTTTCGGCTGAAATGTGAGAAATCAGACCCTTGCAACTTTCTTGTCTGAGCAGCAACAAATGTGCAGCAACAAATGATGCCTCGTCAGGGCAGGTTCGTACCAGTCTCTTTCACACATTTTTGCAGAGGGTATGCCTGCTGCTTTTGCTGGATTCCTGGGCGCCTGGTGTTTTAGGCTGAAATTGAAAGTGAAAGTGAAATGAATGAATGAATGAAATGTTTTGAGGGTTCACTGCTAAAAGGTGAGACCTTGATTTGTAGTTGCAAATTCTACAATACTTACCTTACTTACCTAGCAGATGATCTTTGTGGTCCTGAAAAGGACCTTTTGTTTGTTTTTTTTACAATTGGGTTGACTTTTTGTCGAAGGCTTCTGGCATCTACATCGCCTGCGTTTGATGTGAATGCGAATGAATTGGAGGCTGCTCGCACCAGAAAGTAAACTCTTTACAGTCTGATGCGCACCTTCTTGATGCTTACAATCATTTTACGTTATTACATACATACGTATTCACTTACCTGTGATGTTTCTGGGAGAGGTGGGTGTATGCAATGGACACTATAGGACGAAAAGTAAAGTAAAGTCCTTTGCTACAAACTTTTTTGCACTTTGCACTGAAATCAGCAGTTTTAGTATATTTTCACATACGACATCGGTTAACACAACCCTCGATTCGCGCAACTCCTCGATTTGATTTGAGATTGGCTTCACGGAAACGTTGAGTCCTCTGCAAGTTGTGACGATCTGACAGAAGGTGAGAGTACAAATGAAAGTGATGGTCAAGCTGCCCCCGCCCCGTCCTTTATCGAAACTTAAAACAGAAGTTGTAGTTCATGTTTACAATGGGCCAAGGAAAAGAACATTCAACTTCTTTAGAAAACCCGTGTTATTTTTATTGTATGTATGTTTTGTATACGTTTTAACCTTTCGTTTTCTTTTCAAATGAAAATGTGTTCAACGATAACTATTTGTTTTGGTTTCGTTAATGTTTTTTATGCCACTGTCGTTATCTCTGGAGAAACAGCCACTTGAACTATAATTTATTTATGTTGCAACTGCCTTTATTTTTATCGCTTGCGTAGATCGAGTTTGCACTGTATGTTTTATTATATTTTTACAAAATGTTATGCTTTGACCGTGAATACCTCGGGAAGGGGGTGACGTGGGAAAAAAGTGATGATGGGGTGCAACACAACTTGCATACATATGTATGTATTCACTTACTTGTGACTTTTTTTTAAACAATATAAAAGATCAAAACAACACGCGCACCAACACACACAAGAGTCTGACTAACTTTCAGCAGCAATAATTGAGAAAGACTTCGAACAACAGTTTGCTATGAGAAGCATTTTACTTATTCTTAGGCAGGCATCAAATATTTAAGAGAATTTCATCCTCTACCTCTCTTGCGCCTTCATTTCACTTGACAGCGCTTTTTATGCTATCTTCCGTGCTAAGTGAGCTGTTTAAACAGCCGACAGCCATATACACTCAAACAAATGAGCGAACTGAAATTTGTATAATAAGAGGATTCCCTTTTCCGTTGATCAAACATCACAACATCTATGGACAGAGGTAATTCTGAGCAAAGTTGGAGATCTCTTTACTATTCGGTTTACTATTCTTCGTGAGTAAGGACACACGTGGAAAACTAAGAATTTTTTGTGCTTAAGTGTGTTTTTGTAAAAATGGAAAGCCGAATTGTGTTTGTGCCCGGATACCGGAAAAATAGTGTTTTAGTGTATGATCGGGAGGATAAACAATTGTACGTTAAGCGGTACACCAGAAACAATGTCTCCCGATATACGTGTTATTTAAGTAGATGTAAAGCTGGTGTTGTCCTTGACGAGGAGTTAAGTGTGAAGAAGAGTAAGGCTCCGCATTTGCATGGAGACCAGGAACTCACAATGAAGAAAATGAGTGTTGTGAACAGTATAAAAAAAGATTGTGAAAGTGGAAATCGGAGTCTCACAGTGCCGGAAATTTTTGAGAAACACCGAGCAGAATGCGAAGACGAGTCAGTTGTTCCAAATTTCAAAGCCATAAAAAAGGGACTCAATAACATAAAAAGTAAGAGTATGCCAAAATGTCCAATGAGTCCACGCGAAGTTCTTGCGTGCTTTCGAAATGAAGCATTTCTCGAAAGATATGGCCTGTCCAAAACTGACAAAGAAACTCATTTTTACCAATGTACGGCATTGGAATATGAATGTGAGTCTCCCTCCCTATTTATGGCTAAAAAAATTGGAACACTGATTCAGGAAATGCCCGCCACAGTTCCAAGGACGTATTCTGTGGACAAACTATTAAATGTTGTGCCCACATCATGTGGGTACAAACACTTGATAGTTATTCATTTTTTGTATGAAGACTCATATCATAGAATAAAAGATAAGTTAATATACATATTTTTGTAATTTATATTTATAGGTTTATCCACTTTTCTACATTCTGACGACGAGTGCGACATTCAGAATGTACAGACATCTGTTTCGCAACATTCGGAACAATTACTTCAAGTTCGACGCAGAGAGTTTTACCGCCGAATACGACGAGATTTTACGGAGTGCCCTGCAAACTGTCTTTCCAGATAGTGTCATCAAAGGATGTTGGTTTCACTATATGAAGGCCTTGAGGAGAAAAGCTGCTGGGATACCTATTTTCTCCAAATCTGTGAGAACAGACGCAGGAGTCAATAGCGTTTTCCAGCAGCTGCTATCGCTGCCGCTATTAAGTATTGAAAATATACTTATTTCAGTTTCGCTTATTGAAAGTGAGGCACCCACGACCAGCTTGCGTTCTTTTTTGGCCTTTTACAAAAGACAGTGGATTTTGCAGGTAAGTTTCAAGAACCATGTGCATGTGTATGTTGCGTCCCAAACATTTAATAAACCATTCCACCGAATTTTTTATATCAATTTAGAATAGTTCTTAGTTTGGAATGGCGTTTTAAATTGATTTCAAAGAAACTTTCTTTAATCATTTTAGCATTTCTTATTTTTCA
Organism: Myathropa florea; assembly: GCA_930367185.1. Lineage (NCBI taxonomy): Eukaryota > Metazoa > Arthropoda > Insecta > Diptera > Syrphidae > Myathropa > Myathropa florea. The sequence continues at coordinate 2,072,741 of OV884005.1, read as the reverse complement.
TTTTAAAGGAAACTCCGGAATCTTTCTCCGTCCACAATCAGCAACTGCGGACAGCAAGCGAGCTTGAAGGCAATATCAGGCGCTTGGGAGACAAGCTGCGGAACAGGGAGAACTTTTTGAAGTTCGTAGATTGTCTCTTGGATGAGGAGTGCAGACTCACAAGAGAGTTTATGTCTGCTATGGACGGCGGGTCACCAAAACCCTTCTTCGTGAAAAGGAATGCTGAAATTTTGAAACTTGTGTCAAAAGTCGACAGCGGCCAGATGAGGCTGTACCAGTTTCTGGCTAAAGTTTCAGCTCTTTTCACGAAAAAGGATGACATGGAGCTGGTTCATGAAGAAGAGTACGAGCCAGAAAATGAGGAAACCGCGAACGACAGCTCCACGTTGTGTGTCGTTTGCTATGCACAGCCTAGGGACATTCTTTTGCTGCCGTGCAGCCATGTGAAGATCTGTCATGTGTGCCACGTAAGAATGTCCGAAAGTCCTCCGTTACCATTTGTTTGTCCATACTGCAGAACACGTGTTGAGTCGTTTAGAAGAGTTTTTTTGTAGATGTATTTACGTTTTGTTAATTTCATTGTTACTTTGTTAATTTATTACTTATTTATTTAATTATTGTTGTATTAATTTAATTTATTATTTATTTATACATTCATTGTTTTGTGAATATCAAATATTAATTTATTATTTATTTACTTATTGTTATAAAATGTTTGTAAGAAGACTTAACTTTGTTTCTTACCTTTTCCTTAACATTATTTATTATTATATTATATTATTTATTATTTAACATTAAATAAATTTGTTAAATTTACCAAAAAATGTGTTCTTATTTTCTTCACAAAATTTGCTCATTTTTTTCCACAGCATATTTCACTTCTTCTTGGTGAGAGTGGGAATTCATGGGGTGGTTCCCACCTTGCATGGGCACGTTCCCATCCAGTTCGAGGGCTTATTTCGAACTAACACGGTGTTCATTGACTAACTAGTGGAATATTAATTTTTCATTTTATTTTATTTAATTTTATTTCTTTTTTTTATTATTTTATCTTATTGTATGATTTTCAATGTCTGGGGAACGGGAACGCTTTTAATTTCTCGGGAACTGAAGAACTTAAAAGAAAACCAATGATGAGGAATTGTAGGTAAAACCTTAGCTCGTTATTTGGATCACAATGGTTTGCGAAATAGGCAAAATGTTGTCTTCTACAGCGTTTTGAAAACCGGGAGCACGGGGAAGCATGGGTCACTTTCCTTCTTCTGCGCCAAATTCAAGAATTCAACTTCAAAAAAGTGGGGTGGTTCCCACCTTGCATGGGCACGTTCCCATCCAGTTCGAGGGCTTATTTCGGACTAACACGGGAGTGGGAACACTTTTAGTGTCTCGGGAACCGGGGAACTTAGAAGGAAACCAATGATGAGGGATTGTAGGTAATGTCTTCGCTCGTTATTTGGATCACAATGGTTTGAGAAATAGGCAAAATGTTGTCTTCTACAGCGTTTTGAAAACCGGGAGCACGGGGAAGCATGGGTCACTTTCCTTCTTCTGCGCCAAATTCCATACTTCAGACAGATTTCAACAAACAGACGAGGGATCAATTCTCAGGAGCGTATGTATGAAATTGGGAAATGTTCTTGTATCTAAGTTGCAAGAGAACTAAATCTTAAAAAAAGCGGCTAAGTACCAGGCCACCAGAAACCCAGATAAAGCAGTAGGTATCCCATTCAAAGCACCCACTGGAATGGGTTGATTTGGAATGTTCGAGGACATTGGTACCTGCTGAGTCAGACAGTAAAATCTGTTTGCCCAGCAGATCAATCTCCATCTCCGAGAAAAAGATCAAAAGCAAGTAAGTAGTTACGTAGAAATAGTTGAAAGCATTCAAAGAGGTGCGTATCAGACTGTAAAGAGTTTACTTTCTGGTGCGAGCAGCCTACAATTTGCATTCATTTGCATTCACATCAAACGCAGGCCCATTTACTTGGATCAGCAGTCTCAATCTGCTCGACCCAGTAGATGCCAGAAGCCTTCGACAAAAAAGTCAACCCAAATGTAAAAAAAACAAACAAAAGGTCCTTTTCAGGATCACAATGACCATGATCCAAACCAAGGTAAGTATTGTGGACTTTGCAACTTCCAAATCTAGTTCCCAACTCTTAGCAGCAAACCCTGAAAAAATGCCACTTTCATGCAATTTCTGCTTAAAACACCAGGCGCCCAGAAATCCATCAAAACCAGCAGGTATACCCTCTGCAAAAATGTTTTACAGAAACTGGTACGAACATGCCCTTTACAACGCGACAACATTCGTTGCTGTACATGCTCAGACAAGAAAGTTGCAAGGGTCTGATTTCTCACATTTCAGCCGAAAATTTTTCTGAAATACTAGTCGCGCAGAAATTGTAGTAGGTAAATTTTTGCGAAAGTTCAATCCTTGACAGTGAATATCTCGGGAATGGGGGGACGGAGGTAAAAAGTAATGATGAGGGATTGTAGGTAATGACGTCCTCTTTAAGACACATTCAAAAAGGTGTCAGAGATCCCGTTATTTGCGTCGAAATTCAGTGGAAAACCTAAAATGTTCTTGGAAAACGCACCATATCTCAAAAACGGTGCATCTGGTGACGATTAATTTTTCTTTCATAGACGCACGCTTCGATTGCGCATCCATCAAGGCATCATTTATGGTCATAGGCCAAATAGTTTTCGAGTTATAGCCAAAAGTTGGTAACATTTTCGACGAAAAAGCGAACTTTTTTTAAAAAATGCGCCATATCTCGAAAACGGTGCGTCGGAGCGCATTTTCGCTTCTGTTAACTCTTTTCGCCAAATGCCCCACATCATGACAAACGTTTTAAGCCATCATTCATTAGCCTAGGCCTTATAGTTTCCAAGTTATAACCAAGAATTGTGAAGGTATGCAAGGGTAAAGGAGAACGCCGCTTCCCTTGCACTATTTCACAATTTTTGGCCACAACTCGGAAACTATTAATCCTTGGCCAATAAATTATAGCTCAAAACGTTTGTATTGAATGTGTGCATTTGGCCACATAAAGAAAAACCGTGGGAAAAAGTGCTCAGACGCACCGTTTGTATGATATGAGGCATCTTGCAAAAAAACCCGATTTTTTCCTTGCATGCCTTCACTATTTTTGGCTATAACTTGGAAACTATAAGGCCTAGGGCCATAAATGATGGCTCAAAACGTTCGTATTGATAGTGGGCATTTGGCAAAAAGAGTTAACAGAAGCGAAAATGCGCTCCGACGCACCGTTTTCGAGATATGACGCATTTTTCAAAAAAATGTGGTCATTTTGTCAAGTACGTTCCACATTTTTGGTTATAGCTCGGAAACTACTAGACCTATGAACACAAATGATGCCTTCATGGATGCGCAATCGAAATGTGCATCGGTGGAATAAAAATTAACCGACACCAGATGCACCATTTTTGAGATATGATGCATTTTACAACAAAATTTTAGGTTTTCCACTGAATTTCAACGCAAATAACGGGACTTCAGACACCTTTTTGAATGTGTCTTAAAGAGGACGTCATTACCTACAATCCCTCATCATTACTTTTTTCATGCGTCCCCCCATTCCCGAGATATGCACTGTCAAGGATTGAACTTTCGCAAAAATTTACCTACTACAATTTCTGCGCGACTAGTATTTCAGAAAAATGTTTGCTTGAAATGTGAGAAATCAGACCCTTGCTTCTGAGCAGCAACAAATGTGCAGCAACAAATGATGCCTCGTCAGGGCAGGTTCGTACCAGTCTCTTTCACACATTTTTGCAGAGGGTATGCCTGCTGCTTTTGCTGGATTCCTGGGCGCCTGGTGTTTTAGGCTGAAATTGAAAGTGAAAGTGAAATGAATGAATGAATGAAATGTTTTGAGGGTTCACTGCTAAAAGGTGAGACCTTGATTTGTAGTTGCAAATTCTACAATACTTACCTTACTTACCTAGCAGATGATCTTTGTGGTCCTGAAAAGGACCTTTTGTTTGTTTTTTTTACAATTGGGTTGACTTTTTGTCGAAGGCTTCTGGCATCTACATCGCCTGCGTTTGATGTGAATGCGAATGAATTGGAGGCTGCTCGCACCAGAAAGTAAACTCTTTACAGTCTGATGCGCACCTTCTTGATGCTTACAATCATTTTACGTTATTACATACATACGTATTCACTTACCTGTGATGTTTCTGGGAGAGGTGGGTGTATGCAATGGACACTATAGGACGAAAAGTAAAGTAAAGTCCTTTGCTACAAACTTTTTTGCACTTTGCACTGAAATCAGCAGTTTTAGTATATTTTCACATACGACATCGGTTAACACAACCCTCGATTCGCGCAACTCCTCGATTTTCATGTTTTTGCATATTCTCCTTCAGAAGCTGAGATTGGCTTCACGGAAACGTTGAGTCCTCTGCAAATTGTGACGATCTGACAGAAGGTGAGAGTACAAATGAAAGTGATGGTCAAGCTGCCCCCGCCCCGTCCTTTATCGAAACTTAAAACAGAAGTTGTAGTTCATGTTTACAATGGGCCAAGGAAAAGAACATTCAACTTCTTTAGAAAACCCGTGTTATTTTTATTGTATGTATGTTTTGTATACGTTTTAACCTTTCGTTTTCTTTTCAAATGAAAATGTGTTCAACGATAACTATTTGTTTTGGTTTCGTTAATGTTTTTTATGCCACTGTCGTTATCTCTGCAGAAACAGCCACTTGAACTATAATTTATTTATGTTGCAACTGCCTTTATTTTTATCGCTTGCGTAGATCGAGTTTGCACTGTATGTTTTATTATATTTTTACAAAATGTTATGCTTTGACCGTGAATACCTCGGGAAGGGGGTGACGTGGGAAAAAAGTGATGATGGGGTGCAACACAACTTGCATACATATGTATGTATTCACTTACTTGTGACTTTTTTTTAAACAATATAAAAGATCAAAACAACACGCGCACCAACACACACAAGAGTCTGACTAACTTTCAGCAGCAATAATTGAGAAAGACTTCGAACAACAGTTTGCTATGAGAAGCATTTTACTTATTCTTAGGCAGGCATCAAATATTTAAGAGAATTTCATCCTCTACCTCTCTTGCGCCTTCATTTCACTTGACAGCGCTTTTTATGCTATCTTCCGTGCTAAGTGAGCTGTTTAAACAGCCGACAGCCATATACACTCAAACAAATGAGCGAACTGAAATTTGTATAATAAGAGGATTCCCTTTTCCGTTGATCAAACATCACAACATCTATGGACAGAGGTAATTCTGAGCAAAGTTGGAGATCTCTTTACTATTCGGTTTACTATTCTTCGTGAGTAAGGACACACGTGGAAAACTAAGAATTTTTTGTGCTTAAGTGTGTTTTTGTAAAAATGGAAAGCCGAATTGTGTTTGTGCCCGGTGTGTTTTAGTGTATGATCGGGAGGATAAACAATTGTACGTTAAGCGGTACACCAGAAACAATGTCTCCCGATATACGTGTTATTTAAGTAGATGTAAAGCTGGTGTTGTCCTTGACGAGGAGTTAAGTGTGAAGAAGAGTAAGGCTCCGCATTTGCATGGAGACCAGGAACTCACAATGAAGAAAATGAGTGTTGTGAACAGTATAAAAAAAGATTGTGAAAGTGGAAATCGGAGTCTCACAGTGCCGGAAATTTTTGAGAAACACCGAGCAGAATGCGAAGACGAGTCAGTTGTTCCAAATTTCAAAGCCATAAAAAAGGGACTCAATAACATAAAAAGTAAGAGTATGCCAAAATGTCCAATGAGTCCACGCGAAGTTCTTGCGTGCTTTCGAAATGAAGCATTTCTCGAAAGATATGGCCTGTCCAAAACTGACAAAGAAACTCATTTTTACCAATGTACGGCATTGGAATATGAATGTGAGTCTCCCTCCCTATTTATGGCTAAAAAAATTGGAACACTGATTCAGGAAATGCCCGCCACAGTTCCAAGGACGTATTCTGTGGACAAACTATTAAATGTTGTGCCCACATCATGTGGGTACAAACACTTGATAGTTATTCATTTTTTGTATGAAGACTCATATCATAGAATAAAAGATAAGTTAATATACATATTTTTGTAATTTATATTTATAGGTTTATCCACTTTTCTACATTCTGACGACGAGTGCGACATTCAGAATGTACAGACATCTGTTTCGCAACATTCGGAACAATTACTTCAAGTTCGACGCAGAGAGTTTTACCGCCGAATACGACGAGATTTTACGGAGTGCCCTGCAAACTGTCTTTCCAGATAGTGTCATCAAAGGATGTTGGTTTCACTATATGAAGGCCTTGAGGAGAAAAGCTGCTGGGATACCTATTTTCTCCAAATCTGTGAGAACAGACGCAGGAGTCAATAGCGTTTTCCAGCAGCTGCTATCGCTGCCGCTATTAAGTATTGAAAATATACTTATTTCAGTTTCGCTTATTGAAAGTGAGGCACCCACGACCAGCTTGCGTTCTTTTTTGGCCTTTTACAAAAGACAGTGGATTTTGCAGGTAAGTTTCAAGAACCATGTGCATGTGTATGTTGCGTCCCAAACATTTAATAAACCATTCCACCGAATTTTTTATATCAATTTAGAATAGTTCTTAGTTTGGAATGGCGTTTTAAATTGATTTCAAAGAAACTTTCTTTAATCATTTTAGCATTTCTTATTTTTCATTTTAAAGGAAACTCCGGAATCTTTCTCCGTCCACAATCAGCAACTGCGGACAGCAAGCGAGCTTGAAGGCAATATCAGGCGCTTGGGAGACAAGCTGCGGAACAGGGAGAACTTTTTGAAGTTCGTAGATTGTCTCTTGGATGAGGAGTGCAGACTCACAAGAGAGTTTATGTCTGCTATGGACGGCGGGTCACCAAAACCCTTCTTCGTGAAAAGGAATGCTGAAATTTTGAAACTTGTGTCAAAAGTCGACAGCGGCCAGATGAGGCTGTACCAGTTTCTGGCTAAAGTTTCAGCTCTTTTCACGAAAAAGGATGACATGGAGCTGGTTCATGAAGAAGAGTACGAGCCAGAAAATGAGGAAACCGCGAACGACAGCTCCACGTTGTGTGTCGTTTGCTATGCACAGCCTAGGGACATTCTTTTGCTGCCGTGCAGCCATGTGAAGATCTGTCATGTGTGCCACGTAAGAATGTCCGAAAGTCCTCCGTTACCATTTGTTTGTCCATACTGCAGAACACGTGTTGAGTCGTTTAGAAGAGTTTTTTTGTAGATGTATTTACGTTTTGTTAATTTCATTGTTACTTTGTTAATTTATTACTTATTTATTTAATTATTGTTGTATTAATTTAATTTATTATTTATTTATACATTCATTGTTTTGTGAATATCAAATATTAATTTATTATTTATTTACTTATTGTTATAAAATGTTTGTAAGAAGACTTAACTTTGTTTCTTACCTTTTCCTTAACATTATTTATTATTATATTATATTATTTATTATTTAACATTAAATAAATTTGTTAAATTTACCAAAAAATGTGTTCTTATTTTCTTCACAAAATTTGCTCATTTTTTTCCACAGCATATTTCACTTCTTCTTGGTGAGAGTGGGAATTCATGGGGTGGTTCCCACCTTGCATGGGCACGTTCCCATCCAGTTCGAGGGCTTATTTCGAACTAACACGGTGTTCATTGACTAACTAGTGGAATATTAATTTTTCATTTTATTTTATTTAATTTTATTTCTTTTTTTTATTATTTTATCTTATTGTATGATTTTCAATGTCTGGGGAACGGGAACGCTTTTAATTTCTCGGGAACTGAAGAACTTAAAAGAAAACCAATGATGAGGAATTGTAGGTAAAACCTTAGCTCGTTATTTGGATCACAATGGTTTGCGAAATAGGCAAAATGTTGTCTTCTACAGCGTTTTGAAAACCGGGAGCACGGGGAAGCATGGGTCACTTTCCTTCTTCTGCGCCAAATTCAAGAATTCAACTTCAAAAAAGTGGGGTGGTTCCCACCTTGCATGGGCACGTTCCCATCCAGTTCGAGGGCTTATTTCGGACTAACACGGGAGTGGGAACACTTTTAGTGTCTCGGGAACCGGGGAACTTAGAAGGAAACCAATGATGAGGGATTGTAGGTAATGTCTTCGCTCGTTATTTGGATCACAATGGTTTGAGAAATAGGCAAAATGTTGTCTTCTACAGCGTTTTGAAAACCGGGAGCACGGGGAAGCATGGGTCACTTTCCTTCTTCTGCGCCAAATTCCATACTTCAGACAGATTTCAACAAACAGACGAGGGATCAATTCTCAGGAGCGTATGTATGAAATTGGGAAATGTTCTTGTATCCAAGTTGCAAGAGAACTAAATCGGCAAAGTACCAGGCCACCAGAAACCCAGATAAAGCAGTAGGTATCCCATTCAAAGCACCCACTGGAATGGGTTGATTTGGAATGTTCGAGGACATTGGTACCTGCTGAGTCAGACAGTAAAATCTGTTTGCCCAGCAGATCAACCTCCATCTCCGAGAAAAAGATCAAAAGCAAGTAAGTAGTTACGTAGAAATAGTTGAAAGCATTCAAAGAGGTGCGTATCAGACTGTAAAGAGTTTACTTTCTGGTGCGAGCAGCCTACAATTTGCATTCATTTGCATTCACATCAAACGCAGGCCCATTTACTTGGATCAGCAGTCTCAATCTGCTCGACCCAGTAGATGCCAGAAGCCTTCGACAAAAAAGTCAACCCAAATGTAAAAAAAACAAACAAAAGGTCCTTTTCAGGATCACAATGACCATGATCCAAACCAAGGTAAGTATTGTGGACTTTGCAACTTCCAAATCTAGTTCCCAACTCTTAGCAGCAAACCCTGAAAAAATGCCACTTTCATGCAATTTCTGCTTAAAACACCAGGCGCCCAGAAATCCATCAAAACCAGCAGGTATACCCTCTGCAAAAATGTTTTACAGAAACTGGTACGAACATGCCCTTTACAACGCGACAACATTCGTTGCTGTACATGCTCAGACAAGAAAGTTGCAAGGGTCTAATTTCTCACATTTCAGCCGAAAATTTTTCTGAAATACTAGTCGCGCAGAAATTGTAGTAGGTAAATTTTTGCGAAAGTTCAATCCTTGACAGTGCATATCTCGGGAATGGGGGAACGCATGAAAAAAGTAATGATGAGGGATTGTAGGTAATGACGTCCTCTTTAAGACACATTCAAAAAGGTGTCTGAAGTCCAGTTATTTGCGTTGAAATTCAGTGGAAAACCTAAAATTTTCTTGGAAAACGCACCATATCTCAAAAACGGTGCATCTGGTGACGATTAATTTTTCTTTCATAGACGCACGCTTCGATTGCGCATCCATCAAGGCATCATTTATGGTCATAGGCCAAATAGTTTTCGAGTTATAGCCAAAAGTTGGTAACATTTTCGACGAAAAAGCGAACTTTTTTTAAAAAATGCGCCATATCTCGAAAACGGTGCGTCGGAGCGCATTTTCGCTTCTGTTAACTCTTTTCGCCAAATGCCCCACATCATGACAAACGTTTTAAGCCATCATTCATTAGCCTAGGCCTTATAGTTTCCAAGTTATAACCAAGAATTGTGAAGGTATGCAAGGGTAAAGGAGAACGCCGCTTCCCTTGCACTATTTCACAATTTTTGGCCACAACTCGGAAACTATTAATCCTTGGCCAATAAATTATAGCTCAAAACGTTTGTATTGAATGTGTGCATTTGGCCACATAAAGAAAAACCGTGGGAAAAAGTGCTCAGACGCACCGTTTGTATGATATGAGGCATCTTGCAAAAAAACCCGATTTTTTCCTTGCATGCCTTCACTATTTTTGGCTATAACTTGGAAACTATAAGGCCTAGGGCCATAAATGATGGCTCAAAACGTTCGTATTGATAGTGGGCATTTGGCAAAAAGAGTTAACAGAAGCGAAAATGCGCTCCGACGCACCGTTTTCGAGATATGACGCATTTTTCAAAAAAATGTGGTCATTTTGTCAAGTACGTTCCACATTTTTGGTTATAGCTCGGAAACTACTAGACCTATGAACACAAATGATGCCTTCATGGATGCGCAATCGAAATGTGCATCGGTGGAATAAAAATTAACCGACACCAGATGCACCATTTTTGAGATATGATGCATTTTACAACAAAATTTTAGGTTTTCCACTGAATTTCAACGCAAATAACGGGACTTCAGACACCTTTTTGAATGTGTCTTAAAGAGGACGTCATTACCTACAATCCCTCATCATTACTTTTTTCATGCGTCCCCCCATTCCCGAGATATGCACTGTCAAGGATTGAACTTTCGCAAAAATTTACCTACTACAATTTCTGCGCGACTAGTATTTCAGAAAAATGTTTGCTTGAAATGTGAGAAATCAGACCCTTGCTTCTGAGCAGCAACAAATGTGCAGCAACAAATGATGCCTCGTCAGGGCAGGTTCGTACCAGTCTCTTTCACACATTTTTGCAGAGGGTATGCCTGCTGCTTTTGCTGGATTCCTGGGCGCCTGGTGTTTTAGGCTGAAATTGAAAGTGAAAGTGAAATGAATGAATGAATGAAATGTTTTGAGGGTTCACTGCTAAAAGGTGAGACCTTGATTTGTAGTTGCAAATTCTACAATACTTACCTTACTTACCTAGCAGATGATCTTTGTGGTCCTGAAAAGGACCTTTTGTTTGTTTTTTTTACAATTGGGTTGACTTTTTGTCGAAGGCTTCTGGCATCTACATCGCCTGCGTTTGATGTGAATGCGAATGAATTGGAGGCTGCTCGCACCAGAAAGTAAACTCTTTACAGTCTGATGCGCACCTTCTTGATGCTTACAATCATTTTACGTTATTACATACATACGTATTCACTTACCTGTGATGTTTTCTGGGAGAGGTGGGTGTATGCAATGGACACTATAGGACGAAAAGTAAAGTAAAGTCCCTTGCTACAAACTTTTTTGCACTTTGCACTGAAATCAGCAGTTTTAGTATATTTTCACATACGACATCGGTTAACACAACCCTCGATTCGCGCAACTCCTCGATTTTCATGTTTTTGCATATTCTCCTTCAGAAGCTGAGATTGGCTTCACGGAAACGTTGAGTCCTCTGCAAGTTGTGGCGATCTGACAGAAGGTGAGAGTACAAATGAAAGTGATGGTCAAGCTGCCCCCGCCCCGTCCTTTATCGAAACTTAAAACAGAAGTTGTAGTTCATGTTTACAATGGGCCAAGGAAAAGAACATTCAACTTCTTTAGAAAACCCGTGTTATTTTTATTGTATGTATGTTTTGTATACGTTTTAACCTTTCGTTTTCTTTTCAAATGAAAATGTGTTCAACGATAACTATTTGTTTTGGTTTCGTTAATGTTTTTTATGCCACTGTCGTTATCTCTGCAGAAACAGCCACTTGAACTATAATTTATTTATGTTGCAACTGCCTTTATTTTTATCGCTTGCGTAGATCGAGTTTGCACTGTATGTTTTATTATATTTTTACAAAATGTTATGCTTTGACCGTGAATACCTCGGGAAGGGGGTGACGTGGGAAAAAAGTGATGATGGGGTGCAACACAACTTGCATACATATGTATGTATTCACTTACTTGTGACTTTTTTTTAAACAATATAAAAGATCAAAACAACACGCGCACCAACACACACAAGAGTCTGACTAACTTTCAGCAGCAATAATTGAGAAAGACTTCGAACAACAGTTTGCTATGAGAAGCATTTTACTTATTCTTAGGCAGGCATCAAATATTTAAGAGAATTTCATCCTCTACCTCTCTTGCGCCTTCATTTCACTTGACAGCGCTTTTTATGCTATCTTCCGTGCTAAGTGAGCTGTTTAAACAGCCGACAGCCATATACACTCAAACAAATGAGCGAACTGAAATTTGTATAATAAGAGGATTCCCTTTTCCGTTGATCAAACATCACAACATCTATGGACAGAGGTAATTCTGAGCAAAGTTGGAGATCTCTTTACTATTCGGTTTACTATTCTTCGTGAGTAAGGACACACGTGGAAAATTAAGAATTTTTTGCACTTAAGTGTGTTTTTGTAAAAATGGAAAGCCGAATTGTGTTTGTGCCCGGATACCGGAAAAATAGTGTTTTAGTGTATGATCGGGAGGATAAACAATTGTACGTTAAACGGTACACCAGAAACAATGTCTCCCGATATACGTGTTATGTAAGTAGATGTAAAGCTGGTGTTGTCCTTGACGAGGAGTTAAGTGTTAAAAAAAGTAAGGCTCCACATTTGCATGGAGACCAGGAACAGACAATGAAGAAAATGAGTGTTGTTAACAAAATCAAAAAAGATTGTGAAAGTGGAAATCGGAGTCTCACATTGCGGGAAATTTTTGAGAAACACCGAGCAGAATGCGAAGACGAGTCAGTTGTTCCAAATTTTAAAGCCATAAAAAAGGGACTCAATAACATAAAAAGTAAGAGTATGCCAAAATGTCCAATGAGTCCACGCGAAGTTCTTGCGTGCTTTCGAAATGAAGCATTTCTCGAAAGATATGGCCTGTCCAAAACTGACAAAGAAACTCATTTTTACCAATGTACGGCATTGGAATATGAATGTGAGTCTCCCTCCCTATTTATGGCTAAAAAAATTGGAACACTGATTCAGGAAATGCCCGCCACAGTTCCAAGGACGTATTCTGTGGACAAACTATTAAATGTTGTGCCCACATCATGTGGGTACAAACACTTGATAGTTATTCATTTTTTGTATGAAGACTCATATTATAGAATAAAAGATAAGTTAATATACATATTTTTGTAATTTATATTTATAGGTTTATCCACTTTTCTACATTCTGACGACGAGTGCGACATTCAGAATGTACAGACATCTGTTTCGCAACATTCGGAACAATTACTTCAAGTTCGACGCAGAGAGTTTTACCGCCGAATACGACGAGATTTTACGGAGTGCCCTGCAAACTGTCTTTCCAGATAGTGTCATCAAAGGATGTTGGTTTCACTATATGAAGGCCTTGAGGAGAAAAGCTGCTGGGATACCTATTTTCTCCAAATCTGTGAGAACAGACGCAGGAGTCAATAGCGTTTTCCAGCAGCTGCTATCGCTGCCGCTATTAAGTATTGAAAATATACTTATTTCAGTTTCACTTATTAAAAGTGAGGCACCCACGACCAGCTTGCGTTCTTTTTTGGCCTTTTACAAAAGACAGTGGATTTTGCAGGTAAGTTTCAAGAACCATGTGCATGTGTATGTTGCGTCCCAAACATTTAATAAACCATTCCACCGAATTTTTTATATCAATTTACAATAGTTTTTAGTTTGGAATGGCGTTTTAAATTGATTTCAAAGAAACTTTCTTTAATCATTTTAGCATTTCTTATTTTTCATTTTAAAGGAAACTCCGGAATCTTTCTCCGTCCACAATCAGCAACTGCGGACAGCAAGCGAGTTTGAAGGCAATATCAGGCGCTTGGGAGACAAGCTGCGGAACAGGGAGAACTTTTTGAAGTTCGTAGATTGTCTCTTGGATGAGGAGTGCAGACTCACAAGAGAGTTTATGTCTGCTATGGACGGCGGGTCACCAAAACCCTTCTTCGTGAAAAGGAATGCTGAAATTTTGAAACTTGTGTCAAAAGTCGACAGCGGCCAGATGAGGCTGTACCAGTTTCTGGCTAAAGTTTCAGCTCTTTTCACGAAAAAGGATGACATGGAGCTGGTTCATGAAGAAGAGTACGAGCCAGAAAATGAGGAAACCGCGAACGACAGCTCCACGTTGTGTGTCGTTTGCTATGCACAGCCTAGGGACATTCTTTTGCTGCCGTGCAGCCATGTGAAGATCTGTCATGTGTGCCACGTAAGAATGTCCGAAAGTCCTCCGTTACCATTTGTTTGTCCATACTGCAGAACACGTGTTGAGTCCTTTAGAAGGGTTTTTTTGTAAATATTTTGTTAGCTGTTAATTTCATTGTTACTTTGTTAATTTATTACTTATTTATTTAATTATTGTTTTGTTAATTGAATTTATTATTTATTTATATATTAATTGTTTTGTTAATTTATTATTTATTTATTTATTGTTACAAAATGTTAGAAGACTTTACTTTGTTTCTTACCTTTTCCTTAACATTATTTATTATTATATTATATTATTTATTATTTAACATTAAATAAATTTGTTAAATTTACCAAAAAATGTGTTCTTATTTTCTTCACAAAATTTGCTCATTTTTTTCCACAGCATATTTCACTTCTTCTTGGTGAGAGTGGGAATTCATGGGGTGGTTCCCACCTTGCATGGGCACGTTCCCATCCAGTTCGAGGGCTTATTTCGAACTAACACGGTGTTCATTGGCTAACTAGTGGAATATTCATTTTTCATTTTATTTTATTTAATTTTATTTCTTTTTTTTATTATTTTATCTTATTGTATGATTTTCAATGTCTGGGGAACGGGAACGCTTTTAATTTCTCGGGAACTGAAGAACTTAAAAGAAAACCAATGATGAGGAATTGTAGGTAAAACCTTAGCTCGTTATTTGGATCACAATGGTTTGCGAAATAGGCAAAATGTTGTCTTCTACAGCGTTTTGAAAACCGGGAGCACGGGGAAGCATGGGTCACTTTCCTTCTTCTGCGCCAAATTCAAGAATTCAACTTCAAAAAAGTGGGGTGGTTCCCACCTTGCATGGGCACGTTCCCATCCAGTTCGAGGGCTTATTTCGGACTAACACGGGAGTGGGAACACTTTTAGTGTCTCGGGAACCGGGGAACTTAGAAGGAAACCAATGATGAGGGATTGTAGGTAATGTCTTCGCTCGTTATTTGGATCACAATGGTTTGAGAAATAGGCAAAATGTTGTCTTCTACAGCGTTTTGAAAACCGGGAGCACGGGGAAGCATGGGTCACTTTCCTTCTTCTGCGCCAAATTCCATACTTCAGACAGATTTCAACAAACAGACGAGGGATCAATTCTCAGGAGCGTATGTATGAAATTGGGAAATGTTCTTGTATCCAAGTTGCAAGAGAACTAAATCGGCAAAGTACCAGGCCACCAGAAACCCAGATAAAGCAGTAGGTATCCCATTCAAAGCACCCACTGGAATGGGTTGATTTGGAATGTTCGAGGACATTGGTACCTGCTGAGTCAGACAGTAAAATCTGTTTGCCCAGCAGATCAATCTCCATCTCCGAGAAAAAGATCAAAAGCAAGTAAGTAGTTACGTAGAAATAGTTGAAAGCATTCAAAGAGGTGCGTATCAGACTGTAAAGAGTTTACTTTCTGGTGCGAGCAGCCTACAATTTGCATTCATTTGCATTCACATCAAACGCAGGCCCATTTACTTGGATCAGCAGTCTCAATCTGCTCGACCCAGTAGATGCCAGAAGCCTTCGACAAAAAAGTCAACCCAAATGTAAAAAAAACAAACAAAAGGTCCTTTTCAGGATCACAATGACCATGATCCAAACCAAGGTAAGTATTGTGGACTTTGCAACTTCCAAATCTAGGTCCCAACTCTTAGCAGCAAACCCTGAAAAAATGCCACTTTCATGCAATTTCTGCTTAAAACACCAGGCGCCCAGGAATCCATCAAAAGCAGCAGGTATACCCTCTGCAAAAATGTTTTACAGAAACTGGTACGAACATGCCCTTTACAACGCGACAACATTCGTTGCTGTACATGCTCAGACAAGAAAGTTGCAAGGGTCTGATTTCTCACATTTCAGCCGAAAATTTTTCTGAAATACTAG
Organism: Myathropa florea; assembly: GCA_930367185.1. Lineage (NCBI taxonomy): Eukaryota > Metazoa > Arthropoda > Insecta > Diptera > Syrphidae > Myathropa > Myathropa florea. The sequence goes on along the minus strand of OV884005.1, from coordinate 2,056,975 downwards.
TCACGCAGAAATTGTAGTAGGTAAATTTTTGCGAAAGTTCAATCCTTGACAGTGAATATCTCGGGAATGGGGGGACGGAGGTAAAAAGTAATGATGAGGGATTGTAGGTAATGACGTCCTCTTTAAGACACATTCAAAAAGGTGTCAGAGATCCCGTTATTTGCGTCGAAATTCAGTGGAAAACCTAAAATTTTCTTGGAAAACGCACCATATCTCAAAAACGGTGCATCTGGTGACGATTAATTTTTCTTTCATAGACGCACGCTTCGATTGCGCATCCATCAAGGCATCATTTATGGTCATAGGCCAAATAGTTTTCGAGTTATAGCCAAAAGTTGGTAACATTTTCGACGAAAAAGCGAACTTTTTTTAAAAAATGCGCCATATCTCGAAAACGGTGCGTCGGAGCGCATTTTCGCTTCTGTTAACTCTTTTCGCCAAATGCCCCACATCATGACAAACGTTTTAAGCCATCATTCATTAGCCTAGGCCTTATAGTTTCCAAGTTATAACCAAGAATTGTGAAGGTATGCAAGGGTAAAGGAGAACGCCGCTTCCCTTGCACTATTTCACAATTTTTGGCCACAACTCGGAAACTATTAATCCTTGGCCAATAAATTATAGCTCAAAACGTTTGTATTGAATGTGTGCATTTGGCCACATAAAGAAAAACCGTGGGAAAAAGTGCTCAGACGCACCGTTTGTATGATATGAGGCATCTTGCAAAAAAACCCGATTTTTTCCTTGCATGCCTTCACTATTTTTGGCTATAACTTGGAAACTATAAGGCCTAGGGCCATAAATGATGGCTCAAAACGTTCGTATTGATAGTGGGCATTTGGCAAAAAGAGTTAACAGAAGCGAAAATGCGCTCCGACGCACCGTTTTCGAGATATGACGCATTTTTCAAAAAAATGTGGTCATTTTGTCAAGTACGTTCCACATTTTTGGTTATAGCTCGGAAACTACTAGACCTATGAACACAAATGATGCCTTCATGGATGCGCAATCGAAATGTGCATCGGTGGAATAAAAATTAACCGACACCAGATGCACCATTTTTGAGATATGATGCATTTTACAACAAAATTTTAGGTTTTCCACTGAATTTCAACGCAAATAACGGGACTTCAGACACCTTTTTGAATGTGTCTTAAAGAGGACGTCATTACCTACAATCCCTCATCATTACTTTTTTCATGCGTCCCCCCATTCCCGAGATATGCACTGTCAAGGATTGAACTTTCGCAAAAATTTACCTACTACAATTTCTGCGCGACTAGTATTTCAGAAAAATTTTCGGCTGAAATGTGAGAAATCAGACCCTTGCAACTTTCTTGTCTGAGCAGCAACAAATGTGCAGCAACAAATGATGCCTCGTCAGGGCAGGTTCGTACCAGTCTCTTTCACACATTTTTGCAGAGGGTATGCCTGCTGCTTTTGCTGGATTCCTGGGCGCCTGGTGTTTTAGGCTGAAATTGAAAGTGAAAGTGAAATGAATGAATGAATGAAATGTTTTGAGGGTTCACTGCTAAAAGGTGAGACCTTGATTTGTAGTTGCAAATTCTACAATACTTACCTTACTTACCTAGCAGATGATCTTTGTGGTCCTGAAAAGGACCTTTTGTTTGTTTTTTTTACAATTGGGTTGACTTTTTGTCGAAGGCTTCTGGCATCTACATCGCCTGCGTTTGATGTGAATGCGAATGAATTGGAGGCTGCTCGCACCAGAAAGTAAACTCTTTACAGTCTGATGCGCACCTTCTTGATGCTTACAATCATTTTACGTTATTACATACATACGTATTCACTTACCTGTGATGTTTTCTGGGAGAGGTGGGTGTATGCAATGGACACTATAGGACGAAAAGTAAAGTAAAGTCCCTTGCTACAAACTTTTTTGCACTTTGCACTGAAATCAGCAGTTTTAGTATATTTTCACATACGACATCGGTTAACACAACCCTCGATTCGCGCAACTCCTCGATTTTCATGTTTTTGCATATTCTCCTTCAGAAGCTGAGATTGGCTTCACGGAAACGTTGAGTCCTCTGCAAATTGTGACGATCTGACAGAAGGTGAGAGTACAAATGAAAGTGATGGTCAAGCTGCCCCCGCCCCCTTTATCCTTTATCGAAACTTAAAACAGAAGTTGTAGTTCATGTTTACAATGGGCCAAGGAAAAGAACATTCAACTTCTTTAGAAAACCCGTGTTATTTTTATTGTATGTATGTTTTGTATACGTTTTAACCTTTCGTTTTCTTTTCAAATGAAAATGTGTTCAACGATAACTATTTGTTTTGGTTTCGTTAATGTTTTTTATGCCACTGTCGTTATCTCTGCAGAAACAGCCACTTGAACTATAATTTATTTATGTTGCAACTGCCTTTATTTTTATCGCTTGCGTAGATCGAGTTTGCACTGTATGTTTTATTATATTTTTACAAAATGTTATGCTTTGACCGTGAATACCTCGGGAAGGGGGTGACGTGGGAAAAAAGTGATGATGGGGTGCAACACAACTTGCATACATATGTATGTATTCACTTACTTGTGACTTTTTTTTAAACAATATAAAAGATCAAAACAACACGCGCACCAACACACACAAGAGTCTGACTAACTTTCAGCAGCAATAATTGAGAAAGACTTCGAACAACAGTTTGCTATGAGAAGCATTTTACTTATTCTTAGGCAGGCATCAAATATTTAAGAGAATTTCATCCTCTACCTCTCTTGCGCCTTCATTTCACTTGACAGCGCTTTTTATGCTATCTTCCGTGCTAAGTGAGCTGTTTAAACAGCCGACAGCCATATACACTCAAACAAATGAGCGAACTGAAATTTGTATAATAAGAGGATTCCCTTTTCCGTTGATCAAACATCACAACATCTATGGACAGAGGTAATTCTGAGCAAAGTTGGAGATCTCTTTACTATTCGGTTTACTATTCTTCGTGAGTAAGGACACACGTGGAAAACTAAGAATTTTTTGTGCTTAAGTGTGTTTTTGTAAAAATGGAAAGCCGAATTGTGTTTGTGCCCGGTGTGTTTTAGTGTATGATCGGGAGGATAAACAATTGTACGTTAAGCGGTACACCAGAAACAATGTCTCCCGATATACGTGTTATTTAAGTAGATGTAAAGCTGGTGTTGTCCTTGACGAGGAGTTAAGTGTGAAGAAGAGTAAGGCTCCGCATTTGCATGGAGACCAGGAACTCACAATGAAGAAAATGAGTGTTGTGAACAGTATAAAAAAAGATTGTGAAAGTGGAAATCGGAGTCTCACAGTGCCGGAAATTTTTGAGAAACACCGAGCAGAATGCGAAGACGAGTCAGTTGTTCCAAATTTCAAAGCCATAAAAAAGGGACTCAATAACATAAAAAGTAAGAGTATGCCAAAATGTCCAATGAGTCCACGCGAAGTTCTTGCGTGCTTTCGAAATGAAGCATTTCTCGAAAGATATGGCCTGTCCAAAACTGACAAAGAAACTCATTTTTACCAATGTACGGCATTGGAATATGAATGTGAGTCTCCCTCCCTATTTATGGCTAAAAAAATTGGAACACTGATTCAGGAAATGCCCGCCACAGTTCCAAGGACGTATTCTGTGGACAAACTATTAAATGTTGTGCCCACATCATGTGGGTACAAACACTTGATAGTTATTCATTTTTTGTATGAAGACTCATATCATAGAATAAAAGATAAGTTAATATACATATTTTTGTAATTTATATTTATAGGTTTATCCACTTTTCTACATTCTGACGACGAGTGCGACATTCAGAATGTACAGACATCTGTTTCGCAACATTCGGAACAATTTCTTCAAGCTGGACGCAGAAAGTTTTACCGCCGAATACGACGAGATTTTACGGAGTGCCCTGCAAACTGTCTTTCCAGATAGTGTCATCAATGGATGTTGGTTTCACTATATGAAGGCCTTGAGGAGAAAAGCTGCTGGGATACCTATTTTCTCCAAATCTGTGAGAACAGACGCAGGAGTCAATAGCGTTTTCCAGCAGCTGCTATCGCTGCCGCTATTAAGTATTGAAAATATACTTATTTCATTTTCGCTTATTAAAAGTGAGGCACCCACGACCAGCTTGCGTTCTTTTTTGGCCTTTTACAAAAGACAGTGGATTTTGCAGGTAAGTTTCAAGAACCATGTGCATGTGTATGTTGCGTCCCAAACATTTAATAAACCATTCCACCGAATTTTTTATATCAATTTACAATAGTTTTTAGTTTGGAATGGCGTTTTAAATTGATTTCAAAGAAACTTTCTTTAATCATTTTAGCATTTCTTATTTTTCATTTTAAAGGCAACTCCGGAATCTTTCTCCGTCCACAGTCAGCAATTGCGGACAACAAGCGAGCTTGAAGGCAATATCAGGCGCTTGGGAGACAAGCTGCGGAACAGGGAGAACTTTTTGAAGTTCGTAGATTGTCTCTTGGATGAGGAGTGCAGACTCACAAGAGAGTTTATGTCTGCTATGGACGGCGGGTCACCAAAACCCTTCTTCGTGAAAAGGAATGCTGAAATTTTGAAACTTGTGTCAAAAGTCGACAGCGGCCAGATGAGGCTGTACCAGTTTCTGGCTAAAGTTTCAGCTCTTTTCACGAAAAAGGATGACATGGAGCTGGTTCATGAAGAAGAGTACGAGCCAGAAAATGAGGAAACCGCGAACGACAGCTCCACGTTGTGTGTCGTTTGCTATGCACAGCCTAGGGACATTCTTTTGCTGCCGTGCAGCCATGTGAAGATCTGTCATGTGTGCCACGTAAGAATGTCCGAAAGTCCTCCGTTACCATTTGTTTGTCCATACTGCAGAACACGTGTTGAGTCGTTTAGAAGAGTTTTTTTGTAGATGTATTTACGTTTTGTTAATTTCATTGTTACTTTGTTAATTTATTACTTATTTATTTAATTATTGTTGTATTAATTTAATTTATTATTTATTTATACATTCATTGTTTTGTGAATATCAAATATTAATTTATTATTTATTTACTTATTGTTATAAAATGTTTGTAAGAAGACTTAACTTTGTTTCTTACTTATTATTTATTTTTCTTACTTATTACTTACTTATTACTTATTATTTATTTAATACTAAATAAATTTGTTAAATTTACAAAGAAATGTGTTCTTATTTTCTTCACAAAATTTGCTCATTTTTTTCCACAGCATATTTCACTTCTTCTTGGTGAGAGTGGGAATTCATGGGGTGGTTCCCACCTTGCATGGGCACGTTCCCATCCAGTTCGAGGGCTTATTTCGAACTAACACGGTGTTCATTGGCTAACTAGTGGAATATTCATTTTTCATTTTATTTTATTTAATTTTATTTCTTTTTTTTATTATTTTATCTTATTGTATGATTTTCAATGTCTGGGGAACGGGAACGCTTTTAATTTCTCGGGAACTGAAGAACTTAAAAGAAAACCAATGATGAGGAATTGTAGGTAAAACCTTAGCTCGTTATTTGGATCACAATGGTTTGCGAAATAGGCAAAATGTTGTCTTCTACAGCGTTTTGAAAACCGGGAGCACGGGGAAGCATGGGTCACTTTCCTTCTTCTGCGCCAAATTCAAGAATTCAACTTCAAAAAAGTGGGGTGGTTCCCACCTTGCATGGGCACGTTCCCATCCAGTTCGAGGGCTTATTTCGGACTAACACGGGAGTGGGAACACTTTTAGTGTCTCGGGAACCGGGGAACTTAGAAGGAAACCAATGATGAGGGATTGTAGGTAATGTCTTCGCTCGTTATTTGGATCACAATGGTTTGAGAAATAGGCAAAATGTTGTCTTCTACAGCGTTTTGAAAACCGGGAGCACGGGGAAGCATGGGTCACTTTCCTTCTTCTGCGCCAAATTCCATACTTCAGACAGATTTCAACAAACAGACGAGGGATCAATTCTCAGGAGCGTATGTATGAAATTGGGAAATGTTCTTGTATCCAAGTTGCAAGAGAACTAAATCGGCAAAGTACCAGGCCACCAGAAACCCAGATAAAGCAGTAGGTATCCCATTCAAAGCACCCACTGGAATGGGTTGACTTGGAATGTTCGAGGACATTGGTACCTGCTGAGTCAGACAGTAAAATCTGTTTGCCCAGCAGATCAACCTCCATCTCCGAGAAAAAGATCAAAAGCAAGTAAGTAGTTACGTAGAAATAGTTGAAAGCATTCAAAGAGGTGCGTATCAGACTGTAAAGAGTTTACTTTCTGGTGCGAGCAGCCTCCAATTTGCATTAATTTGCATTCACATCAAACGCAGGCCCATTTACTTGGATCAGCAGTCTCAATCTGCTCGACCCAGTAGATGCCAGAAGCCTTCGACAAAAAAGTCAACCCAAATGTAAAAAAAACAAACAAAAGGTCCTTTTCAGGATCACAATGACCATGATCCAAACCAAGGTAAGTATTGTGGACTTTGCAACTTCCAAATCTAGGTCCCAACTCTTAGCAGCAAACCCTGAAAAAATGCCACTTTCATGCAATTTCTGCTTAAAACACCAGGCGCCCAGGAATCCATCAAAAGCAGCAGGTATACCCTCTGCAAAAATGTTTTACAGAAACTGGTACGAACATGCCCTTTACAACGCGACAACATTCGTTGCTGTACATGCTCAGACAAGAAAGTTGCAAGGGTCTGATTTCTCACATTTCAGCCGAAAATTTTTCTGAAATACTAGTCGCGCAGAAATTGTAGTAGGTAAATTTTTGCGAAAGTTCAATCCTTGACAGTGCATATCTCGGGAATGGGGGGACGCATGAAAAAAGTAATGATGAGGGATTGTAGGTAATGACGTCCTCTTTAAGACACATTCAAAAAGGTGTCTGAAGTCCCGTTATTTGCGTTGAAATTCAGTGGAAAACCTAAAATTTTGTTGTAAAATGCATCATATCTCAAAAATGGTGCATCTGGTGTCGGTTAATTTTTATTCCACCGATGCACATTTCGATTGCGCATCCATGAAGGCATCATTTGTGTTCATAGGTCTAGTAGTTTCCGAGCTATAACCAAAAATGTGGAACGTACTTGACAAAATGACCACATTTTTTTGAAAAATGCGTCATATCTCGAAAACGGTGCGTCGGAGCGCATTTTCGCTTCTGTTAACTCTTTTTGCCAAATGCCCACTATCAATACGAACGTTTTGAGCCATCATTTATGGCCCTAGGCCTTATAGTTTCCAAGTTATAGCCAAAAATAGTGAAGGCATGCAAGGAAAAAATCGGGTTTTTTTGCAAGATGCCTCATATCATACAAACGGTGCGTCTGAGCACTTTTTCCCACGGTTTTTCTTTATGTGGCCAAATGCACACATTCAATACAAACGTTTTGAGCTATAATTTATTGGCCAAGGATTAATAGTTTCCGAGTTGTGGCCAAAAATTGTGAAATAGTGCAAGGGAAGCGGCGTTCTCCTTTACCCTTGCATACCTTCACAATTCTTGGTTATAACTTGGAAACTATAAGGCCTAGGCTAATGAATGATGGCTTAAAACGTTTGTCATGATGTGGGGCATTTGGCGAAAAGAGTTAACAGAAGCGAAAATGCGCTCCGACGCACCGTTTTCGAGATATGGCGCATTTTTTTAAAAAAAGTTCGCTTTTTCGTCGAAAATGTTACCAACTTTTGGCTATAACTCGAAAACTATTTGGCCTATGACCATAAATGATGCCTTGATGGATGCGCAATCGAAGCGTGCGTCTATGAAAGAAAAATTAATCGTCACCAGATGCACCGTTTTTGAGATATGGTGCGTTTTCCAAGAAAATTTTAGGTTTTCCACTGAATTTCGACGCAAATAACGGGATCTCTGACACCTTTTTGAATGTGTCTTAAAGAGGACGTCATTACCTACAATCCCTCATCATTACTTTTTACCTCCGTCCCCCCATTCCCGAGATATGCACTGTCAAGGATTGAACTTTCGCAAAAATTTACCTACTACAATTTCTGCGCGACTAGTATTTCAGAAAAATTTTCGGCTGAAATGTAAGAAATCAGACCCTTGCAACTTTCTTGTCTGAGCATGTACAGCAACGAATGTTGTCGCGTTGTAAAGGGCATGTTCGTACCAGTTTCTGTAAAACATTTTTGCAGAGGGTATACCTGCTGGTTTTGATGGATTTCTGGGCGCCTGGTGTTTTAAGCAGAAATTGCATGAAAGTGGCATTTTTTCAGGGTTTGCTGCTAAGAGTTGGGAACTAGATTTGGAAGTTGCAAAGTCCACAATACTTACCTTGGTTTGGATCATGGTCATTGTGATCCTGAAAAGGACCTTTTGTTTGTTTTTTTTACATTTGGGTTGACTTTTTTGTCGAAGGCTTCTGGCATCTACTGGGTCGAGCAGATTGAGACTGCTGATCCAAGTAAATGGGCCTGCGTTTGATGTGAATGCAAATGAATGCAAATTGTAGGCTGCTCGCACCAGAAAGTAAACTCTTTACAGTCTGATACGCACCTCTTTGAATGCTTTCAACTATTTCTACGTAACTACTTACTTGCTTTTGATCTTTTTCTCGGAGATGGAGGTTGATCTGCTGGGCAAACAGATTTTACTGTCTGACTCAGCAGGTACCAATGTCCTCGAACATTCCAAGTCAACCCATTCCAGTGGGTGCTTTGAATGGGATACCTACTGCTTTATCTGGGTTTCTGGTGGCCTGGTACTTTGCCGATTTAGTTCTCTTGCAACTTGGATACAAGAACATTTCCCAATTTCATACATACGCTCCTGAGAATTGATCCCTCGTCTGTTTGTTGAAATCTGTCTGAAGTATGGAATTTGGCGCAGAAGAAGGAAAGTGACCCATGCTTCCCCGTGCTCCCGGTTTTCAAAACGCTGTAGAAGACAACATTTTGCCTATTTCTCAAACCATTGTGATCCAAATAACGAGCGAAGACATTACCTACAATCCCTCATCATTGGTTTCCTTCTAAGTTCCCCGGTTCCCGAGACACTAAAAGTGTTCCCACTCCCGTGTTAGTCCGAAATAAGCCCTCGAACTGGATGGGAACGTGCCCATGCAAGGTGGGAACCACCCCACTTTTTTGAAGTTGAATTCTTGAATTTGGCGCAGAAGAAGGAAAGTGACCCATGCTTCCCCGTGCTCCCGGTTTTCAAAACGCTGTAGAAGACAACATTTTGCCTATTTCGCAAACCATTGTGATCTAAATAACGAGCTAAGGTTTTACCTACAATTCCTCATCATTGGTTTTCTTTTAAGTTCTTCAGTTCCCGAGAAATTAAAAGCGTTCCCGTTCCCCAGACATTGAAAATCATACAATAAGATAAAATAATAAAAAAAAGAAATAAAATTAAATAAAATAAAATGAAAAATGAATATTCCACTAGTTAGCCAATGAACACCGTGTTAGTTCGAAATAAGCCCTCGAACTGGATGGGAACGTGCCCATGCAAGGTGGGAACCACCCCATGAATTCCCACTCTCACCAAGAAGAAGTGAAATATGCTGTGGAAAAAAATGAGCAAATTTTGTGAAGAAAATAAGAACACATTTCTTTGTAAATTTAACAAATTTATTTAGTATTAAATAAATAATAAGTAATAAGTAAGTAATAAGTAAGAAAAATAAATAATAAGTAAGAAACAAAGTTAAGTCTTCTTACAAACATTTTATAACAATAAGTAAATAAATAATAAATTAATATTTGATATTCACAAAACAATGAATGTATAAATAAATAATAAATTAAATTAATACAACAATAATTAAATAAATAAGTAATAAATTAACAAAGTAACAATGAAATTAACAAAACGTAAATACATCTACAAAAAAACTCTTCTAAACGACTCAACACGTGTTCTGCAGTATGGACAAACAAATGGTAACGGAGGACTTTCGGACATTCTTACGTGGCACACATGACAGATCTTCACATGGCTGCACGGCAGCAAAAGAATGTCCCTAGGCTGTGCATAGCAAACGACACACAACGTGGAGCTGTCGTTCGCGGTTTCCTCATTTTCTGGCTCGTACTCTTCTTCATGAACCAGCTCCATGTCATCCTTTTTCGTGAAAAGAGCTGAAACTTTAGCCAGAAACTGGTACAGCCTCATCTGGCCGCTGTCGACTTTTGACACAAGTTTCAAAATTTCAGCATTCCTTTTCACGAAGAAGGGTTTTGGTGACCCGCCGTCCATAGCAGACATAAACTCTTTTGTGAGTCTGCACTCCTCATCCAACAGACAATCTACGAACTTCAAGTTCTCCCTGTTCCGCAGCTTGTCTCCCAAGCGCCTGATATTGCCTTCAAGCTCGCTTGTTGTCCGCAATTGCTGACTGTGGACGGAGAAAGATTCCGGAGTTTCCTTTAAAATAAAAATAAAAAAAATAAAAGTGAGTTAAGTCAGTGATTAAAAAAAGTTTCTTTGAAAACAATTTAAAACGCCATTCCAAACTAAAAACTATTCTAAATTGATATAAAAAATTCGGTGGAATGGTTTATTAAATGTTTGGGACGCAACATACACATGCACATGGTTCTTGAAACTTACCTGCAAAATCCACTGTCTTTTGTAAAAGGCCAAAAAAGAACGCAAGCTGGTCGTGGGTGCCTCACTTTTAATAAGTGAAACTGAAATAAGTATATTTTCAATACTTAATAGCGGCAGCGATAGCAGCTGCTGGAAAACGCTATTGACTCCTGCGTCTGTTCTCACAGATTTGGAGAAAATAGGTATCCCAGCAGCTTTTCTCCTCAAGGCCTTCATATAGTGAAACCAACATCCTTTGATGACACTATCTGGAAAGACAGTTTGCAGGGCACTCCGTAAAATCTCGTCGTATTCGGCGGTAAAACTCTCTGCGTCGAACTTGAAGTAATTGTTCCGAATGTTGCGAAACAGATGTCTGTACATTCTGAATGTCGCACTCGTCGTCAGAATGTAGAAAAGTGGATAAACCTATAAATATAAATTACAAAAATATGTATATTAACTTATCTTTTATTCTATAATATGAGTCTTCATACAAAAAATGAATAACTATCAAGTGTTTGTACCCACATGATGTGGGCACAACATTTAATAGTTTGTCCACAGAATACGTCCTTGGAACTGTGGCGGGCATTTCCTGAATCAGTGTTCCAATTTTTTTAGCCATAAATAGGGAGGGAGACTCACATTCATATTCCAATGCCGTACATTGGTAAAAATGAGTTTCTTTGTCAGTTTTGGACAGGCCATATCTTTCGAGAAATGCTTCATTTCGAAAGCACGCAAGAACTTCGCGTGGACTCATTGGACATTTTGGCATACTCTTACTTTTTATGTTATTGAGTCCCTTTTTTGTGGCTTTGAAATTTGGAACAACTGACTCGTCTTCGCATTCTGCTCGGTGTTTCTCAAAAATTTCCCGCACTGTGAGACTCCGATTTAAACTTTCACAATCTTTTTTGATATTGTTCACAACACTCATTTTCTTCATTGTCTGTTCCTGGTCTCCATGCAAATGTGGAGCCTTACTTTTTTTAACACTTAACTCCTCGTCAAGGACAACACCAGCTTTACATCTACTTACATAACACGTATATCGGGAGACATTGTTTCTGGTGTACCGTTTAACGTACAATTGTTTATCCTCCCGATCATACACTAAAACACTGTTTTTCCGGTATCCGGCACAAACACAATTCGGCTTTCCATTTTTACAAAAACACACTTAAGCACAAAAAATGCTTAGTTTTCCACGTGTGTCCTTACTCACGAAGAATAGTAAACCGAATAGTAAAGAGATCTCCAACTTTGCTCAGAATTACCTCTGTCCATAGATGTTGTGATGTTTGATCAACGGAAAAGGGAATCCTCTTATTATACAAATTTCAGTTCGCTCATTTGTTTGAGTGTATATGGCTGTCGGCTGTTTAAACAGCTCACTTAGCACGGAAGATAGCATAAAAAGCGCTGTCAAGTGGTGTCAAATGAAGGCGCAAGAGAGGTAGAGGATGAAATTCTCTTAAATATTTGATGCCTGCCTAAGAATAAGTAAAATGCTTCTCATAGCAAACTGTTGTCCGTAGTCTTTCTCAATTATTGCTGCTGAAAGTTAGTCAGACTCTTGTGTGTGTTGGTGCGCGTGTTGTTTTGATCTTTTATATTGTTTAAAAAAAAGTCACAAGTAAGTGAATACATACATATGTATGCAAGTTGTGTTGCACCCCATCATCACTTTTTTCCCACGTCACCCCCTTCCCGAGGTATTCACGGTCAAAGCATAACATTTTGTAAAAATATAATAAAACATACAGTGCAAACTCGATCTACGCAAGCGATAAAAATAAAGGCAGTTGCAACATAAATAAATTATAGTTCAAGTGGCTGTTTCTGCAGAGATAACGACAGTGGCATAAAAAACATTAACGAAACCAAAACAAATAGTTATCGTTGAACACATTTTCATTTGAAAAGAAAACGAAAGGTTAAAACGTATACAAAACATACATACAATAAAAATAACACGGGTTTTCTAAAGAAGTTGAATGTTCTTTTCCTTGGCCCATTGTAAACATGAACTACAACTTCTGTTTTAAGTTTCGATAAAGGACGGGGCGGGGGCAGCTTGACCATCACTTTCATTTGTACTCTCACCTTCTGTCAGATCGTCACAATTTGCAGAGGACTCAACGTTTCCGTGAAGCCAATCTCAGCTTCTGAAGGAGAATATGCAAAAACATGAAAATCGAGGAGTTGCGCGAATCGAGGGTTGTGTTAACCGATGTCGTATGTGAAAATATACTAAAACTGCTGATTTCAGTGCAAAGTGCAAAAAAGTTTGTAGCAAAGGACTTTACTTTACTTTTCGTCCTATAGTGTCCATTGCATACACCCACCTCTCCCAGAAACATCACAGGTAAGTGAATACGTATGTATGTAATAACGTAAAATGATTGTAAGCATCAAGAAGGTGCGCATCAGACTGTAAAGAGTTTACTTTCTGGTGCGAGCAGCCTCCAATTTGCATTCATTCGCATTCACATCAAACGCAGGCGCATCTACTTGGATCAGCAGTCTCAATCTGCTCGACCCAGTAGATGCCAGAAGCCTTCGACAAAAAGTCAACCCAATTGTAAAAAAACAAACAAAAGGTCCTTTTCAGGACCACAAAGATCATCTGCTAGGTAAGTAAGGTAAGTATTGTAGAATTTGCAACTACAAATCAAGGTCTCACCTTTTAGCAGTGAACCCTCAAAACATTTCATTCATTCATTCATTTCACTTTCACTTTCAATTTCAGCCTAAAACACCAGGCGCCCAGGAATCCAGCAAAAGCAGCAGGCATACCCTCTGCAAAAATGTGTGAAAGAGACTGGTACGAACCTGCCCTGACGAGGCATCATTTGTTGCTGCACATTTGTTGCTGCTCAGACAAGAAAGTTGCAAGGGTCTGATTTCTCACATTTCAGCCGAAAATTTTTCTGAAATACTAGTCGCGCAGAAATTGTAGTAGGTAAATTTTTGCGAAAGTTCAATCCTTGACAGTGCATATCTCGGGAATGGGGGGACGCATGAAAAAAGTAATGATGAGGGATTGTAGGTAATGACGTCCTCTTTAAGACACATTCAAAAAGGTGTCTGAAGTCCCGTTATTTGCGTTGAAATTCAGTGGAAAACCTAAAATTTTGTTGTAAAATGCATCATATCTCAAAAATGGTGCATCTGGTGTCGGTTAATTTTTATTCCACCGATGCACATTTCGATTGCGCATCCATGAAGGCATCATTTGTGTTCATAGGTCTAGTAGTTTCCGAGCTATAACCAAAAATGTGGAACGTACTTGACAAAATGACCACATTTTTTTGAAAAATGCGTCATATCTCGAAAACGGTGCGTCGGAGCGCATTTTCGCTTCTGTTAACTCTTTTTGCCAAATGCCCACTATCAATACGAACGTTTTGAGCCATCATTTATGGCCCTAGGCCTTATAGTTTCCAAGTTATAGCCAAAAATAGTGAAGGCATGCAAGGAAAAAATCGGGTTTTTTTGCAAGATGCCTCATATCATACAAACGGTGCGTCTGAGCACTTTTTCCCACGGTTTTTCTTTATGTGGCCAAATGCACACATTCAATACAAACGTTTTGAGCTATAATTTATTGGCCAAGGATTAATAGTTTCCGAGTTGTGGCCAAAAATTGTGAAATAGTGCAAGGGAAGCGGCGTTCTCCTTTACCCTTGCATACCTTCACAATTCTTGGTTATAACTTGGAAACTATAAGGCCTAGGCTAATGAATGATGGCTTAAAACGTTTGTCATGATGTGGGGCATTTGGCGAAAAGAGTTAACAGAAGCGAAAATGCGCTCCGACGCACCGTTTTCGAGATATGGCGCATTTTTTAAAAAAAGTTCGCTTTTTCGTCGAAAATGTTACCAACTTTTGGCTATAACTCGAAAACTATTTGGCCTATGACCATAAATGATGCCTTGATGGATGCGCAATCGAAGCGTGCGTCTATGAAAGAAAAATTAATCGTCACCAGATGCACCGTTTTTGAGATATGGTGCGTTTTCCAAGAAAATTTTAGGTTTTCCACTGAATTTCGACGCAAATAACGGGATCTCTGACACCTTTTTGAATGTGTCTTAAAGAGGACGTCATTACCTACAATCCCTCATCATTACTTTTTACCTCCGTCCCCCCATTCCCGAGATATGCACTGTCAAGGATTGAACTTTCGCAAAAATTTACCTACTACAATTTCTGCGCGACTAGTATTTCAGAAAAATTTTCGGCTGAAATGTAAGAAATCAGACCCTTGCAACTTTCTTGTCTGAGCATGTACAGCAACGAATGTTGTCGCGTTGTAAAGGGCATGTTCGTACCAGTTTCTGTAAAACATTTTTGCAGAGGGTATACCTGCTGGTTTTGATGGATTTCTGGGCGCCTGGTGTTTTAAGCAGAAATTGCATGAAAGTGGCATTTTTTCAGGGTTTGCTGCTAAGAGTTGGGAACTAGATTTGGAAGTTGCAAAGTCCACAATACTTACCTTGGTTTGGATCATGGTCATTGTGATCCTGAAAAGGACCTTTTGTTTGTTTTTTTTACATTTGGGTTGACTTTTTTGTAGAAGGCTTCTGGCATCTACTGGGTCGAGCAGATTGAGACTGCTGATCCAAGTAAATGCGCCTGCGTTTGATGTGAATGCAAATGAATGCAAATTGTAGGCTGCTCGCACCAGAAAGTAAACTCTTTACAGTCTGATACGCACCTCTTTGAATGCTTTCAACTATTTCTACGTAACTACTTACTTGCTTTTGATCTTTTTCTCGGAGATGGAGGTTGATCTGCTGGGCAAACAGATTTTACTGTCTGACTCAGCAGGTACCAATGTCCTCGAACATTCCATTTCCCAATTTCATACATACGCTCCTGAGAATTGATCCCTCGTCTGTTTGTTGAAATCTGTCTGAAGTATGGAATTTGGCGCAGAAGAAGGAAAGTGACCCATGCTTCCCCGTGCTCCCGGTTTTCAAAACGCTGTAGAAGACAACATTTTGCCTATTTCTCAAACCATTGTGATCCAAATAACGAGCGAAGACATTACCTACAATCCCTCATCATTGGTTTCCTTCTAAGTTCCCCGGTTCCCGAGACACTAAAAGTGTTCCCACTCCCGTGTTAGTCCGAAATAAGCCCTCGAACTGGATGGGAACGTGCCCATGCAAGGTGGGAACCACCCCACTTTTTTGAAGTTGAATTCTTGAATTTGGCGCAGAAGAAGGAAAGTGACCCATGCTTCCCCGTGCTCCCGGTTTTCAAAACGCTGTAGAAGACAACATTTTGCCTATTTCGCAAACCATTGTGATCCAAATAACGAGCTAAGGTTTTACCTACAATTCCTCATCATTGGTTTTCTTTTAAGTTCTTCAGTTCCCGAGAAATTAAAAGCGTTCCCGTTCCCCAGACATTGAAAATCATACAATAAGATAAAATAATAAAAAAAAGAAATAAAATTAAATAAAATAAAATGAAAAATGAATATTCCACTAGTTAGCCAATGAACACCGTGTTAGTTCGAAATAAGCCCTCGAACTGGATGGGAACGTGCCCATGCAAGGTGGGAACCACCCCATGAATTCCCACTCTCACCAAGAAGAAGTGAAATATGCTGTGGAAAAAAATGAGCAAATTTTGTGAAGAAAATAAGAACACATTTCTTTGTAAATTTAACAAATTTATTTAATGTTAAATAATAAATAATATAATATAATAATAAATAATGTTAAGGAAAAGGTAAGAAACAAAGTAAAGTCTTCTTACAAACATTTTGTAACAATAAATAAATAAATAATAAATTAACATTTGATATTAACAAAACAATTAATATATAAATAAATAATAAATTAAATTAACAAAACAATAATTAAATAAATAAGTAATAAATTAACAAAGTAACAATGAAATTAACAGCTAACAAAATATTTACAAAAAAACCCTTCTAAAGGACTCAACACGTGTTCTGCAGTATGGACAAACAAATGGTAACGGAGGACTTTCGGACATTCTTACGTGGCACACATGACAGATCTTCACATGGCTGCACGGCAGCAAAAGAATGTCCCTAGGCTGTGCATAGCAAACGACACACAACGTGGAGCTGTCGTTCGCGGTTTCCTCATTTTCTGGCTCGTACTCTTCTTCATGAACCAGCTCCATGTCATCCTTTTTCGTGAAAAGAGCTGAAACTTTAGCCAGAAACTGGTACAGCCTCATCTGGCCGCTGTCGACTTTTGACACAAGTTTCAAAATTTCAGCATTCCTTTTCACGAAGAAGGGTTTTGGTGACCCGCCGTCCATAGCAGACATAAACTCTCTTGTGAGTCTGCACTCCTCATCCAAGAGACAATCTACGAACTTCAAAAAGTTCTCCCTGTTCCGCAGCTTGTCTCCCAAGCGCCTGATATTGCCTTCAAGCTCGCTTGTTGTCCGCAATTGCTGACTGTGGACGGAGAAAGATTCCGGAGTTTCCTTTAAAATAAAAATAAAAAAAATAAAAGTGAGTTAAGTCAGTGATTAAAAAAAGTTTCTTTGAAAACAATTTAAAACGCCATTCCAAACTAAAAACTATTCTAAATTGATATAAAAAATTCGGTGGAATGGTTTATTAAATGTTTGGGACGCAACATACACATGCACATGGTTCTTGAAACTTACCTGCAAAATCCACTGTCTTTTGTAAAAGGCCAAAAAAGAACGCAAGCTGGTCGTGGGTGCCTCACTTTCAATATGTGAAAATGAAATAAGTATATTTTCAATACTTAATAGCGGCAGCGATAGCAGCTGCTGGAAAACGCTATTGACTCCTGCGTCTGTTCTCACAGATTTGGAGAAAATAGGTATCCCAGCAGCTTTTCTCCTCAAGGCCTTCATATAGTGAAACCAACATCCTTTGATGACACTATCTGGAAAGACAGTTTGCAGGGCACTCCGTAAAATCTCGTCGTATTCGGCGGTAAAACTCTCTGCGTCGAACTTGAAGTAATTGTTCCGAATGTTGCGAAACAGATGTCTGTACATTCTGAATGTCGCACTCGTCGTCAGAATGTAGAAAAGTGGATAAACCTATAAATATAAATTACAAAAATATGTATATTAACTTATCTTTTATTCTATGATATGAGTCTTCATACAAAAAATGAATAACTATCAAGTGTTTGTACCCACATGATGTGGGCACAACATTTAATAGTTTGTCCACAGAATACGTCCTTGGAACTGTGGCGGGCATTTCCTGAATCAGTGTTCCAATTTTTTTAGCCATAAATAGGGAGGGAGACTCACATTCATATTCCAATGCCGTACATTGGTAAAAATGAGTTTCTTTGTCAGTTTTGGACAGGCCATATCTTTCGAGAAATGCTTCATTTCGAAAGCACGCAAGAACTTCGCGTGGACTCATTGGACATTTTGGCATACTCTTACTTTTTATGTTATTGAGTCCCTTTTTTGTGGCTTTGAAATTTGGAACAACTGACTCGTCTTCGCATTCTGCTCGGTGTTTCTCAAAAATTTCCCGCACTGTGAGACTCCGATTTAAACTTTCACAATCTTTTTTGATATTGTTCACAACACTCATTTTCTTCATTGTCTGTTCCTGGTCTCCATGCAAATGTGGAGCCTTACTCTTCTTCACACTTAACTCCTCGTCAAGGACAACACCAGCTTTACATCTACTTACATAACACGTATATCGGGAGACATTGTTTCTGGTGTACCGCTTAACGTACAATTGTTTATCCTCCCGATCATACACTAAAACACACCGGGCACAAACACAATTCGGCTTTCCATTTTTACAAAAACACACTTAAGTACAAAAAATTCTTAATTTTCCACGTGTGTCCTTACTCACGAAGAATAGTAAACCGAATAGTAAAGAGATCTCCAACTTTGCTCAGAATTACCTCTGTCCGTAGATGTTGTGATGTTTGATCAACGGAAAAGGGAATCCTCTTATTATACAAATTTCAGTTCGCTCATTTGTTTGAGTGTATATGGCTGTCGGCTGTTTAAACAGCTCACTTAGCACGGAAGATAGCATAAAAAGCGCTGTCAAGTGAAATGAAGGCGCAAGAGAGGTAGAGGATGAAATTCTCTTAAATATTTGATGCCTGCCTAAGAATAAGTAAAATGCTTCTCATAGCAAACTGTTGTTCGAAGTCTTTCTCAATTATTGCTGCTGAAAGTTAGTCGGACTCTTGTGTGTGTTGGTGCGCGTGTTGTTTTGATCTTTTATATTGTTTAAAAAAAAGTCACAAGTAAGTGAATACATGTTGTGTTGCACCCCATCATCACTTTTTTCCCACGTCACCCCCTTCCCGAGGTATTCACGGTCAAAGCATAACATTTTGTAAAAATATAATAAAACATACAGTGCAAACTCGATCTACGCAAGCGATAAAAATAAAGGCAGTTGCAACATAAATAAATTATAGTTCAAGTGGCTGTTTCTGCAGAGATAACGACAGTGGCATAAAAAACATTAACGAAACCAAAACAAATAGTTATCGTTGAACACATTTTCATTTGAAAAGAAAACGAAAGGTTAAAACGTATACAAAACATACATACAATAAAAATAACACGGGTTTTCTAAAGAAGTTGAATGTTCTTTTCCTTGGCCCATTGTAAACATGAACTACAACTTCTGTTTTAAGTTTCGATAAAGGATAAAGGGGGCGGGGGCAGCTTGACCATCACTTTCATTTGTACTCTCACCTTCTGTCAGATCGTCACAATTTGCAGAGGACTCAACGTTTCCGTGAAGCCAATCTCAAATCAAATCGAGGAGTTGCGCGAATCGAGGGTTGTGTTAACCGATGTCGTATGTGAAAATATACTAAAACTGCTGATTTCAGTGCAAAGTGCAAAAAAGTTTGTAGCAAAGGACTTTACTTTACTTTTCGTCCTATAGTGTCCATTGCATACACCCACCTCTCCCAGAAACATCACAGGTAAGTGAATACGTATGTATGTAATAACGTAAAATGATTGTAAGCATCAAGAAGGTGCGCATCAGACTGTAAAGAGTTTACTTTCTGGTGCGAGCAGCCTCCAATTCATTCGCATTCACATCAAACGCAGGCGATGTAGATGCCAGAAGCCTTCGACAAAAAGTCAACCCAATTGTAAAAAAAACAAACAAAAGGTCCTTTTCAGGACCACAAAGATCATCTGCTAGGTAAGTAAGGTAAGTATTGTAGAATTTGCAACTACAAATCAAGGTCTCACCTTTTAGCAGTGAACCCTCAAAACATTTCATTCATTCATTCATTTCACTTTCACTTTCAATTTCAGCCTAAAACACCAGGCGCCCAGGAATCCAGCAAAAGCAGCAGGCATACCCTCTGCAAAAATGTGTGAAAGAGACTGGTACGAACCTGCCCTGACGAGGCATCATTTGTTGCTGCACATTTGTTGCTGCTCAGAAGCAAGGGTCTGATTTCTCACATTTCAAGCAAACATTTTTCTGAAATACTAGTCGCGCAGAAATTGTAGTAGGTAAATTTTTGCGAAAGTTCAATCCTTGACAGTGCATATCTCGGGAATGGGGGGACGCATGAAAAAAGTAATGATGAGGGATTGTAGGTAATGACGTCCTCTTTAAGACACATTCAAAAAGGTGTCTGAAGTCCCGTTATTTGCGTTGAAATTCAGTGGAAAACCTAAAATTTTGTTGTAAAATGCATCATATCTCAAAAATGGTGCATCTGGTGTCGGTTAATTTTTATTCCACCGATGCACATTTCGATTGCGCATCCATGAAGGCATCATTTGTGTTCATAGGTCTAGTAGTTTCCGAGCTATAACCAAAAATGTGGAACGTACTTGACAAAATGACCACATTTTTTTGAAAAATGCGTCATATCTCGAAAACGGTGCGTCGGAGCGCATTTTCGCTTCTGTTAACTCTTTTTGCCAAATGCCCACTATCAATACGAACGTTTTGAGCCATCATTTATGGCCCTAGGCCTTATAGTTTCCAAGTTATAGCCAAAAATAGTGAAGGCATGCAAGGAAAAAATCGGGTTTTTTTGCAAGATGCCTCATATCTTACAAACGGTGCGTCTGAGCACTTTTTCCCACGGTTTTTCTTTATGTGGCCAAATGCACACATTCAATACAAACGTTTTGAGCCATAATTTATTGGCCCAGGCCTAATAGTTTCCGAGTTATGGCCAAAAATTGTGAAATAGTGCAAGGGAAGCGGCGTTCTCCTTTACCCTTGCATACCTTCACAATTCTTGGTTATAACTTGGAAACTATAAGGCCTAGGCTAATGAATGATGGCTTAAAACGTTTGTCATGATGTGGGGCATTTGGCGAAAAGAGTTAACAGAAGCGAAAATGCGCTCCGACGCACCGTTTTCGAGATATGGCGCATTTTTTAAAAAAAGTTCGCTTTTTCGTCGAAAATGTTACCAACTTTTGGCTATAACTCGAAAACTATTTGGCCTATGACCATAAATGATGCCTTGATGGATGCGCAATCGAAGCGTGCGTCTATGAAAGAAAAATTAATCGTCACCAGATGCACCGTTTTTGAGATATGGTGCGTTTTCCAAGAAAATTTTAGGTTTTCCACTGAATTTCGACGCAAATAACGGGATCTCTGACACCTTTTTGAATGTGTCTTAAAGAGGACGTCATTACCTACAATCCCTCATCATTACTTTTTACCTCCGTCCCCCCATTCCCGAGATATGCACTGTCAAGGATTGAACTTTCGCAAAAATTTACCTACTACAATTTCTGCGCGACTAGTATTTCAGAAAAATTTTCGGCTGAAATGTAAGAAATCAGACCCTTGCAACTTTCTTGTCTGAGCATGTACAGCAACGAATGTTGTCGCGTTGTAAAGGGCATGTTCGTACCAGTTTCTGTAAAACATTTTTGCAGAGGGTATACCTGCTGGTTTTGATGGATTTCTGGGCGCCTGGTGTTTTAAGCAGAAATTGCATGAAAGTGGCATTTTTTCAGGGTTTGCTGCTAAGAGTTGGGAACTAGATTTGGAAGTTGCAAAGTCCACAATACTTACCTTGGTTTGGATCATGGTCATTGTGATCCTGAAAAGGACCTTTTGTTTGTTTTTTTTTACATTTGGGTTGACTTTTTTGTAGAAGGCTTCTGGCATCTACTGGGTCGAGCAGATTGAGACTGCTGATCCAAGTAAATGCGCCTGCGTTTGATGTGAATGCAAATGAATGCAAATTGTAGGCTGCTCGCACCAGAAAGTAAACTCTTTACAGTCTGATACGCACCTCTTTGAATGCTTTCAACTATTTCTACGTAACTACTTACTTGCTTTTGATCTTTTTCTCGGAGATGGAGGTTGATCTGCTGGGCAAACAGATTTTACTGTCTGACTCAGCAGGTACCAATATCCTCGAACATTCCAAGTCAACCCCAACTTAAACCACACACGTGATCAGATCAAGTTCGATTGATTTCAATGTAAATTGTCCCCAATTATTTTGGCGACCATAAACCCAGCAAAGGCAGGAGGTGCATCAATTTCTGACGCCCATTATTCGCAGTCATTTCTTTCACTGATCATGTCTGTTGCATACACATGTTCAATTCGTTGCATTCCAGTGGGTGCTTTGAATGGGATACCTACTGCTCCTGAGAATTGATCCCTCGTCTGTTTGTTGAAATCTGTCTGAAGTATGGAATTTGGCGCAGAAGAAGGAAAGTGACCCATGCTTCCCCGTGCTCCCGGTTTTCAAAACGCTGTAGAAGACAACATTTTGCCTATTTCTCAAACCATTGTGATCCAAATAACGAGCGAAGACATTACCTACAATCCCTCATCATTGGTTTCCTTCTAAGTTCCCCGGTTCCCGAGACACTAAAAGTGTTCCCACTCCCGTGTTAGTCCGAAATAAGCCCTCGAACTGGATGGGAACGTGCCCATGCAAGGTGGGAACCACCCCATGAATTCCCACTCTCACCAAGAAGAAGTGAAATATGCTGTGGAAAAAAATGAGCAAATTTTGTGAAGAAAATAAGAACACATTTTTTGGTAAATTTAACAAATTTATTTAATGTTAAATAATAAATAATATAATATAATAATAAATAATGTTAAGGAAAAGGTAAGAAACAAAGTAAAGTCTTCTTACAAACATTTTGTAACAATAAATAAATAAATAATAAATTAACATTTGATATTAACAAAACAATTAATATATAAATAAATAATAAATTAAATTAACAAAACAATAATTAAATAAATAAGTAATAAATTAACAAAGTAACAATGAAATTAACAGCTAACAAAATATTTACAAAAAAACCCTTCTAAAGGACTCAACACGTGTTCTGCAGTATGGACAAACAAATGGTAACGGAGGACTTTCGGACATTCTTACGTGGCACACATGACAGATCTTCACATGGCTGCACGGCAGCAAAAGAATGTCCCTAGGCTGTGCATAGCAAACGACACACAACGTGGAGCTGTCGTTCGCGGTTTCCTCATTTTCTGGCTCGTACTCTTCTTCATGAACCAGCTCCATGTCATCCTTTTTCGTGAAAAGAGCTGAAACTTTAGCCAGAAACTGGTACAGCCTCATCTGGCCGCTGTCGACTTTTGACACAAGTTTCAAAATTTCAGCATTCCTTTTCACGAAGAAGGGTTTTGGTGACCCGCCGTCCATAGCAGACATAAACTCTTTTGTGAGTCTGCACTCCTCATCCAACAGACAATCTACGAACTTCAAGTTCTCCCTGTTCCGCAGCTTGTCTCCCAAGCGCCTGATATTGCCTTCAAGCTCGCTTGTTGTCCGCAATTGCTGACTGTGGACGGAGAAAGATTCCGGAGTTTCCTTTAAAATAAAAATAAAAAAAATAAAAGTGAGTTAAGTCAGTGATTAAAAAAAGTTTCTTTGAAAACAATTTAAAACGCCATTCCAAACTAAAAACTATTCTAAATTGATATAAAAAATTCGGTGGAATGGTTTATTAAATGTTTGGGACGCAACATACACATGCACATGGTTCTTGAAACTTACCTGCAAAATCCACTGTCTTTTGTAAAAGGCCAAAAAAGAACGCAAGCTGGTCGTGGGTGCCTCACTTTCAATATGTGAAAATGAAATAAGTATATTTTCAATACTTAATAGCGGCAGCGATAGCAGCTGCTGGAAAACGCTATTGACTCCTGCGTCTGTTCTCACAGATTTGGAGAAAATAGGTATCCCAGCAGCTTTTCTCCTCAAGGCCTTCATATAGTGAAACCAACATCCTTTGATGACACTATCTGGAAAGACAGTTTGCAGGGCACTCCGTAAAATCTCGTCGTATTCGGCGGTAAAACTCTCTGCGTCGAACTTGAAGTAATTGTTCCGAATGTTGCGAAACAGATGTCTGTACATTCTGAATGTCGCACTCCTCGTCAGAATGTAGAAAAGTGGATAAACCTATAAATATAAATTACAAAAATATGTATATTAACTTATCTTTTATTCTATAATATGAGTCAAGTTAATAAATAATAAAAACGTGGGTACTTACGTGCTCTCCATACAAAAAATGAATAACTATCAAGTGTTTGTACCCACATGATGTGGGCACAACATTTAATAGTTTGTCCACAGAATACGTCCTTGGAACTGTGGCGGGCATTTCCTGAATCAGTGTTCCAATTTTTTTAGCCATAAATAGGGAGGGAGACTCACATTCATATTCCAATGCCGTACATTGGTAAAAATGAGTTTCTTTGTCAGTTTTGGACAGGCCATATCTTTCGAGAAATGCTTCATTTCGAAAGCACGCAAGAACTTCGCGTGGACTCATTGGACATTTTGGCATACTCTTACTTTTTATGTTATTGAGTCCCTTTTTTGTGGCTTTGAAATTTGGAACAACTGACTCGTCTTCGCATTCTGCTCGGTGTTTCTCAAAAATTTCCCGCACTGTGAGACTCCGATTTAAACTTTCACAATCTTTTTTGATATTGTTCACAACACTCATTTTCTTCATTGTCTGTTCCTGGTCTCCATGCAAATGTGGAGCCTTACTCTTCTTCACACTTAACTCCTCGTCAAGGACAACACCAGCTTTACATCTACTTACATAACACGTATATCGGGAGACATTGTTTCTGGTGTACCGCTTAACGTACAATTGTTTATCCTCCCGATCATACACTAAAACACACCGGGCACAAACACAATTCGGCTTTCCATTTTTACAAAAACACACTTAAGTACAAAAAATTCTTAATTTTCCACGTGTGTCCTTACTCACGAAGAATAGTAAACCGAATAGTAAAGAGATCTCCAACTTTGCTCAGAATTACCTCTGTCCGTAGATGTTGTGATGTTTGATCAACGGAAAAGGGAATCCTCTTATTATACAAATTTCAGTTCGCTCATTTGTTTGAGTGTATATGGCTGTCGGCTGTTTAAACAGCTCACTTAGCACGGAAGATAGCATAAAAAGCGCTGTCAAGTGAAATGAAGGCGCAAGAGAGGTAGAGGATGAAATTCTCTTAAATATTTGATGCCTGCCTAAGAATAAGTAAAATGCTTCTCATAGCAAACTGTTGTTCGAAGTCTTTCTCAATTATTGCTGCTGAAAGTTAGTCAGACTCTTGTGTGTGTTGGTGCGCGTGTTGTTTTGATCTTTTATATTGTTTAAAAAAAAGTCACAAGTAAGTGAATACATACATATGTATGCAAGTTGTGTTGCACCCCATCATCACTTTTTTCCCACGTCACCCCCTTCCCGAGGTATTCACGGTCAAAGCATAACATTTTGTAAAAATATAATAAAACATACAGTGCAAACTCGATCTACGCAAGCGATAAAAATAAAGGCAGTTGCAACATAAATAAATTATAGTTCAAGTGGCTGTTTCTGCAGAGATAACGACAGTGGCATAAAAAACATTAACGAAACCAAAACAAATAGTTATCGTTGAACACATTTTCATTTGAAAAGAAAACGAAAGGTTAAAACGTATACAAAACATACATACAATAAAAATAACACGGGTTTTCTAAAGAAGTTGAATGTTCTTTTCCTTGGCCCATTGTAAACATGAACTACAACTTCTGTTTTAAGTTTCGATAAAGGACGGGGCGGGGGCAGCTTGACCATCACTTTCATTTGTACTCTCACCTTCTGTCAGATCGTCACAATTTGCAGAGGACTCAACGTTTCCGTGAAGCCAATCTCAGCTTCTGAAGGAGAATATGCAAAAACATGAAAATCGAGGAGTTGCGCGAATCGAGGGTTGTGTTAACCGATGTCGTATGTGAAAATATACTAAAACTGCTGATTTCAGTGCAAAGTGCAAAAAAGTTTGTAGCAAAGGACTTTACTTTACTTTTCGTCCTATAGTGTCCATTGCATACACCCACCTCTCCCAGAAACATCACAGGTAAGTGAATACGTATGTATGTAATAACGTAAAATGATTGTAAGCATCAAGAAGGTGCGCATCAGACTGTAAAGAGTTTACTTTCTGGTGCGAGCAGCCTCCAATTCATTCGCATTCACATCAAACGCAGGCGATGTAGATGCCAGAAGCCTTCGACAAAAAGTCAACCCAATTGTAAAAAAAACAAACAAAAGGTCCTTTTCAGGACCACAAAGATCATCTGCTAGGTAAGTAAGGTAAGTATTGTAGAATTTGCAACTACAAATCAAGGTCTCACCTTTTAGCAGTGAACCCTCAAAACATTTCATTCATTCATTCATTTCACTTTCACTTTCAATTTCAGCCTAAAACACCAGGCGCCCAGGAATCCAGCAAAAGCAGCAGGCATACCCTCTGCAAAAATGTGTGAAAGAGACTGGTACGAACCTGCCCTGACGAGGCATCATTTGTTGCTGCACATTTGTTGCTGCTCAGAAGCAAGGGTCTGATTTCTCACATTTCAAGCAAACATTTTTCTGAAATACTAGTCGCGCAGAAATTGTAGTAGGTAAATTTTTGCGAAAGTTCAATCCTTGACAGTGCATATCTCGGGAATGGGGGGACGCATGAAAAAAGTAATGATGAGGGATTGTAGGTAATGACGTCCTCTTTAAGACACATTCAAAAAGGTGTCTGAAGTCCCGTTATTTGCGTTGAAATTCAGTGGAAAACCTAAAATTTTGTTGTAAAATGCATCATATCTCAAAAATGGTGCATCTGGTGTCGGTTAATTTTTATTCCACCGATGCACATTTCGATTGCGCATCCATGAAGGCATCATTTGTGTTCATAGGTCTAGTAGTTTCCGAGCTATAACCAAAAATGTGGAACGTACTTGACAAAATGACCACATTTTTTTGAAAAATGCGTCATATCTCGAAAACGGTGCGTCGGAGCGCATTTTCGCTTCTGTTAACTCTTTTTGCCAAATGCCCACTATCAATACGAACGTTTTGAGCCATCATTTATGGCCCTAGGCCTTATAGTTTCCAAGTTATAGCCAAAAATAGTGAAGGCATGCAAGGAAAAAATCGGGTTTTTTTGCAAGATGCCTCATATCATACAAACGGTGCGTCTGAGCACTTTTTCCCACGGTTTTTCTTTATGTGGCCAAATGCACACATTCAATACAAACGTTTTGAGCTATAATTTATTGGCCAAGGATTAATAGTTTCCGAGTTGTGGCCAAAAATTGTGAAATAGTGCAAGGGAAGCGGCGTTCTCCTTTACCCTTGCATACCTTCACAATTCTTGGTTATAACTTGGAAACTATAAGGCCTAGGCTAATGAATGATGGCTTAAAACGTTTGTCATGATGTGGGGCATTTGGCGAAAAGAGTTAACAGAAGCGAAAATGCGCTCCGACGCACCGTTTTCGAGATATGGCGCATTTTTTAAAAAAAGTTCGCTTTTTCGTCGAAAATGTTACCAACTTTTGGCTATAACTCGAAAACTATTTGGCCTATGACCATAAATGATGCCTTGATGGATGCGCAATCGAAGCGTGCGTCTATGAAAGAAAAATTAATCGTCACCAGATGCACCGTTTTTGAGATATGGTGCGTTTTCCAAGAAAATTTTAGGTTTTCCACTGAATTTCGACGCAAATAACGGGATCTCTGACACCTTTTTGAATGTGTCTTAAAGAGGACGTCATTACCTACAATCCCTCATCATTACTTTTTACCTCCGTCCCCCCATTCCCGAGATATTCACTGTCAAGGATTGAACTTTCGCAAAAATTTACCTACTACAATTTCTGCGCGACTAGTATTTCAGAAAAATTTTCGGCTGAAATGTGAGAAATCAGACCCTTGCAACTTTCTTGTCTGAGCATGTACAGCAACGAATGTTGTCGCGTTGTAAAGGGCATGTTCGTACCAGTTTCTGTAAAACATTTTTGCAGAGCGTATACCTGCTGGTTTTGATGGATTTCTGGGCGCCTGGTGTTTTAAGCAGAAATTGCATGAAAGTGGCATTTTTTCAGGGTTTGCTGCTAAGAGTTGGGAACTAGATTTGGAAGTTGCAAAGTCCACAATACTTACCTTGGTTTGGATCATGGTCATTGTGATCCTGAAAAGGACCTTTTGTTTGTTTTTTTTACATTTGGGTTGACTTTTTTGTCGAAGGCTTCTGGCATCTACTGGGTCGAGCAGATTGAGACTGCTGATCCAAGTAAATGGGCCTGCGTTTGATGTGAATGCAAATGAATGCAAATTGTAGGCTGCTCGCACCAGAAAGTAAACTCTTTACAGTCTGATACGCACCTCTTTGAATGCTTTCAACTATTTCTACGTAACTACTTACTGGCTTTTGATCTTTTTCTCGGAGATGGATGGTGGGAACCACCCCACTTTTTTGAAGTTGACTATGAAATATGCTGTGGAAAAAAATGAGCAAATTTTGCGAAGAAAATGAGAACACATTTCTTGGTAAATTTAACAAATTTATTTAATGTTAAATAAATAAAGAATGTTAAGGAAAAGGTAAGAAACAAAGTAAAGTCTTCTTACAAACATTTTATAACAATAAATAAATAAATAATAAATTAACATTTGATATTAACAAAACAATGAATGTATAAATAAATAATACATTAAATTAACAAAACAATAATTAAATAAATAAATAATAAATTAACAATTGAAAGTAACAATGAAATTACCAGCTAACAAAATGTAAATATATCTACAAAAAAAACTCTTCTAAACGACTCAACACTACTGTTCTACTTCGTGAGTCTGCACTACTCATGTAAGAGACAATCTACGAACTTGGAAAAGTTCTCCCTTTTCCGCAGCTTCTCTCCCAACGCTTGATGTTGCCTTCAAGCTCGCTTGTTGTCCGCAGTTGCTGATTATGGACGGAGAAAGATTCCGCAGATTCCTTTAAAATAAAAATAAAAAAAATAAAAGTTAGTTAATTATTCCAAACTAATCTCAGTCAAAAAAAATTCCGCGGAATAACAAAGTCACTTTGAAATTTCATGGAATGGTTAATTAAATGATTGATGTCTGATCTTACCTGCAACATCCACTGCTGGTGGAAGGAAATTGTTGCTGCCTCACTTTCAATTAGGGAAAGTGCTATAAGTATGTTCTCCATACTTAATAACGGCAACGATAGCAGCTGCTTGAAAACGCTATTAACTCCTGCGTCTCGTCGTATTCGGCGGTAAAACTTTCTGCGTCCAGCTTGAAGAAGTTGTTCCGAATGTTGCGAAATAAATTTCTATACATTCTGGACGTGGCACTCGTCGTCAGAATGTAGAAAAGTGGATAAACCTATAAATATAAATTACAAAAATATATTAACTTATACTTAATTTCCTAATGGGAATCAAATCAATCAAAAAATAAATCGTGGGAACTTACGTGAACTGCATACAAAAAATGAATAACTTTCAAGTGTTTGTACCCACATGATGTGGGCACAACATTTAATAGTTTGTCCACAGAATACGTCCTTGGAACTTTGTCGGGTATTTCTTGAACCTATATCGGGAGACATTGTTTCTTGTACACCAAAACACTGTTTTTCCTATACCGGGCTACATAAACAATTCGGCTTTCCATTTTAGGGCACTTAGACGCACAAATATTTTTTTCCTTATGTCCTTACCAACGAAGAACAGAAACCAAATGACTTTGCCCGGAATTATGTCCATGGGAACATTTGTGATGTTTAGCAGCATCACTTAACGCGTCGTTAATAATAACACTAGCTTAAAGTTTTTCACATAACGCCTCTATCGGGAGACATTATTTCTTGTGTATTGTTTTTCTTCCCAACACACTATTTTCCCGAAACCCGACTATGAATTTAATTTGGTTTTCCGTTTTACGACACTCAGTCACACTTAACCAAAATTCAGCTTTACACTGTTTTCACAAACTACACAACATCGAATAGACTGTACTCGTGCTCGTACATACTGATAAGAAAATGTTCAAAGCGTCTGATAACTAACTGTTCAAGTCAAGTCTGCTCAATTATTGTTGTCGAAAGTTAGTTCTTGCTGCAGACTCTTATGTGTGTTTGTGTGTGCGTGCGTGGGTGTACTCAAACATAACACGTTCCCAGTTTTGTATGGCGACACGTCGAAATGAAAGACATTTAATTTGTATTTGCGAAATTGTTTATTCCTTTTAGTGTTTATTGATTTTAAATATTCATATAGTTTTCGTGTATAATTTGCGGTGATCTTTGCTCTATTTCATACAAGACTTTCTGAAAAAAAAAAAAGAAAAACAATTGCGTCTCGCTTTGTATGTGTTTTTACGTGAGAATTGTAACATTTCTGCTGATCAGTGTGAGGGGTTTTGGTTTTAATTTTAAGAATTTCATTCAGCAAACTGCAGTGTGATTGTTTAAATACTTGCTTATCATCTAAAATTCAACTAGAGCGCGGGCGAGTTTATTGTGTGCAATAAATCGATTTGCTTTTCCATCTAATGCTCTGTGTTTTCCTTCTCTAATTAATAATAACTTAATATCTTACGTGCTAGGCGTTCATCTCCTCCACTTTCACATTTGTAAAATTGTATATTTATATAGATTTAGTTAATTGTTGCTTGAGGGACGTTCCTAGTGAACTCCTCTGTCCATATGTGTGTATAGTATGTTACATCAAAGAAAACTAATGCATTTTTTTTCTTTATTCCGAACGTAAGAGTAGCGTGAATCACATTCATTTCAAAACGAACAAAAACAACTAAAAAGTACGACTTGAATTTTAGCCTTCTTCCAAGGACAATATAAGTGAACAAACAAACAAACAAAAGGGTAGCACTGTTGCGAATCGAACGTACATAAACATTTAACAAAAGTTCCAATAGAGAGAATGTATGCGATTGTTTTGTTTCGGGTCACTGGCCGCCATAAATAGGATTGATTTTCGCGCTTTCTACTAACACTTAAACACGGGAAGGGGACTAAAAATTAAATAAAAACGAAGTCAACATATCCTTAGCCTACATGTACATATACATATAAAATACAAATTCAGCTCCACAAAATGACGGTTGCTCTTCGAGAGATTAGACAGTTGCAAGCTTAAATAACACCAGAGACGGCCTTTTCGTAGGGCGTTCCGAGTGTGTCTCTTCGCCGGGGGAGAGTTCCGCTTGCGGTTAATGGTGCTGATTCAGGGCAGCCCAGACTCATGAGCAGTTCCACCAAAGCGGTGGTCTCTTCGACGCCGTAGTGTGGTGTCGGGATACCGCTGCCATTTGTTGTCGCCGCAGACGATGAATTTGTTGAGGATGTTGACGATGTAGTGCTGGTGTTGCTTGAGTTGTTTTGCGCTGCCTTTGCAGTGGCCAGCGATTGAGCAGCACGAGCGTATGCTAAGCAGGTACGTCCCTCATGGTCGGTATGTTTGATGTTTGCGTGGTTCTGTAAACGAAAACGAGTACAAGCATTAGTTGCATTCTAAACAATTCTCTTTCTCAGACGTACCCATATCAGAAGCTGGGCAATAGCAAGATTCCCGATGGCACAAGCCAACAGGAGCGGTGTCCGCACATCTCTTGGACTAACAGTCGAGTTGGTCACTTCACTTGTGGCGCTCGCCAGAATCAAGATGATGGATTTCATGTCAGACCTAGAAGTGAACGCAATTATATAGCAGATCCCAAACATCCGGCAAATGTGCTGTGCTTACCTAATAACCGCCTCAATCAGCTGCTGGCCAGCTGTGACATTCGAATTCTGATTGCACATTGGAAGGAACTCCTTAGCCTCGTATTTACTGCGAATCCAAGCTTCTTTCTCCTCCCGACTTGAGTTTGGCCGAGGTTTAGGCCGCTGCCGCGTGCACGCCTCCCAGACGGAATTCGCTAAGCTGTTACCTATTGCAAGCATTACGCTTAGGTTGCTGGGACTGCAAGAAACAAATCGATCACTCAAAAGCTGCACTCTAAGAGATTTGCAAATCAACTTACGGCCAATCGTCTAAGTCCAGCGACCGTACTTTGGAAATATGAGAGCCAAGGTTTCGATGAATGCCGGAGCACTCTATGCACATCAGCACTCCAAGGTTAAGACTTGCCCACTCGGGATCTGTGCAAAAGAAAATAACAGTTTGAGTATGTCATGCTCTTCCCATCGAGAGACTGCTTAAGACTTACTTGGCGCGTCGCAATCCACACAGTAGCCGTTGCCCGGAACTCGCGTTCTTATCGATGACATACTCGCCATCTCACTCGATGTCGCCGGCTTCATCTTACTCGACTCGATGCCCTGCAGGGACTTGAATATCTCCTGCTCAATCGCTGCCACCCACTCGTCGCGCTCTTCACTGTTGGCCGCCTCAAAGTGCCACTGCTTGTTGTCCAGCGAGACTATGTAGAACTCGTATCCATCAGAATCGTCCACTTCTGGGTTCTTGACGCCGCTGCTCTTCATGCGACGGTGGCGTTTCTTGACATTTGGTGTTTGTGCGTCCAGCTTGTTGCCGCCGGTCTGCAGTTGCTGATTACTATCGCTCGCGATGAATGTCTGCGAATTGCTGTTGCTCATGGCTATGCCCTCGTCCCCAGACGTCTGTTGGGAGGAATTCGATTTGCCGGGCTCCCACAGGGTGTCGAAGGCGGTGAGAAGACCCTTTTCTGACAGTTTCTTGTTGTCTTTGACAATTGACAGGCAGCCAATGCCCTCACTGAGACCGTTCTGTGAGGACTTTCCGTTCGAGAGCATCGACGAGGTGAGAGCACTGTTGGTGATGATGGACTTCGATCCGCGTGGCTTCTGGCCCGGCACCTTAACGGTGACATATTGAAGAGGTATCTCCTTGCCGTGCACGTTGTCCATGTAATCATGAAGCGATGGGTGATACGTCAGTCGACCATCATCGCACAACGTCACGTACTTCTTCTTCCACTCCTTGTTCAGCGATTTGCTTGATCGCTTGTACAGATAACCTTGCTTCAGCGGTATGGACCTTCCACTGCCCAGTTCGCCGTTCTTTGACTTGTCGTCGCCCTTTTTGGACGACGGGATGAAGAGATTCGATCGTCGACGTGACTTGCGGCTGGTAGTGGGTGTCGAGGTTGGTGTTGGGAGATCTTTTCCACCGCCACTGCTGTTGTCCTTGCCGGAATCCTTGCCTTGAGGAGCCAATGACAAGGGAGCTAGATTTTCCGCCGAAGGAGCAGCAGAGTGATGTACTGTAACAGCGCCGGGGGTGAACTTTGTTACGTTATTATTCTCATTCGTCACCGTCACAAAATGCTGCTGCGCTTGCTGTGACTGATTCTGATGATGAGGCGGCTGCTGCTGATGCGATGAAATGGCTGCCCATTTCTGCTGTTGCTGCTGTTCGCTATGCACAAAGTCTGCACTCATTCGCATGGGGATGTGATGACTTGAGGTTGACAGCACGTGATGCCGGTGAGGCAATGTTGCCCCAGACGATTGAACAACAGATGGTGTCGATGCGGAGAAGCCATTTGCAGCGACCGCAGCATTGGAATGCTGAAAGCTCGCAATGCCAAGGCGAGTGCCCTGCGGTGTGGTCGGCCGTGAATTGACTGGCGGCACACATGTGGTGATTCGTTGTTGGAGGATCTTTTGACAGGCTGCAAGGAGATAAGGGGATAGAGCGTTAGTGAAACTTTCTCCCGGAAATGCTTCAAAGTGAAACTTACCATCCTGAAACACTCGTTCCACATTGAGGCCGTAGGTGGCGCACGTTTCGTAATAAGAGCACCGTTTCAAGTCGTTAGCAAGTTTCCTAGCCCTAGAGTCATCTATCACACGTGGATTTCTCTCACTGATGGCATCTGGAAGAGGGTTTGAACAAGTTGAACATGTGAACATAAGGGTAATCGGGGCAGAGAACTCACCTTGCGTTCCAACCAGAATGATTGGAATCTCTTGGCTATTGCGGAAATGCGCCATTTTGGTATAATAACTGTACACAGCGTTGAAGCTAGCCTCGTTCTCCAAACTAAACACAAAGATTACAGCATCGACCCAGGCGGCAAACTGTGGAAGAGAAAAATCAACAAAAAGGAAAAAAATCAGTGCTCTGTAAGTGATTAAGCCCTTGACAGTGAATATTTATTTTTTTCTTCATTTCGCATTGTCCTTGATTGCAAATAAAGCCACCAACTGAGACGTACTGAGCGCGGACTGGTCCTTGAGAGTGTTCCTCTGTTTTGCAAGGTAAATCCTCCCCGTCTTGAATGCGTTTTAAATGTCCCGCACCAGGAACAAAGGGATAATTGTTTTAGCCTCTCTTTGCTCGATGTGTGTTTACCTTGTGCACCCTTTTCAGTGCTCGCTCTGTGTGGAAGGATAATGAACTCGCGATTCAAGTTCTCAAGTCAATGCGCGCAGGCAATCCTCTAGTGAAACACCACTAAATCACACATTTCCATACGCACTGTGATCCCGAGTGTGTTCGCGGATTCGTTTTCGATTTACTTGGGGGGAGAATACTCGGCACAAACTTTGTTTGGTGTCGCTGGAAAGTCACTTGAGAGACTCAAAGGATATCCGTCTGCATTCAAGCATTTGCCCCCCAGACTGAGACCAAGTGCCGAGAGAGAATGGAGAAGATTTATGCTTATCGATTATTTTGTTTAAAAAAATACGAATATGATCCGAAGCGAAACGCTCATCGTCCTTCGCAGGACGAAAACCGACGATGAACTGAATTTTGTGTTTGGCATCCCAAGCCGGCCGGCAGTTGTCATGGCTTTCATGGTTTGGTTCGGCTGTTCGGATGTTGTTGCTGTTGTTGTACTGCATGCACCCTTGTCGAACAAATGACGAGTGAATGTTCAACCCTCCCGCCGCCGCACCACCCACAGCACGTCATGAGGTCTAGTCGGCTCATTTTGCCTGCGGCTGAGTTGGCTTTCAAACACAGTGCACAGCCATACACACACACTCTCTCACAAATACACTCTCCCTAGCTTGTGGTGAGCTGTTCACTCGAAACACAATTTGGTCGATGTGTGCTGCGGAAAGCCGCCATATTTGCATACACACCGGCACACGGCAACGGCTGAATGCAGGGAGTCTCAAGTACACGTGGCGTTGTTGTACATAAAATTCACAAAATTCCCCGAGAGGGGGTGGATGATGGCTATCTGTCATCCTCCTCTGACACAGTGCAGTGTTATGTCATCGAGAGGCAGCCACAGTCACCATCATCGTCATCATCAGCGTCGTCATTCACGGCAAAGCAGTCAATATGCGACCGGCTAACTTCGCTGTGTCTGCTCTCTGAATCGTTTTTCGCAAAGGACGATGAGTAGGGCTTTTTTTCTCTCAACAAATCCTTCAAACTCTTTACCACCCGCCGACGCCTGACTCTGACATCGCCATCCAAGCGAAGATGGACGGAAGGGTGCGACTGGGCTGGCAGAATACTCACTCAAAGTGCATCCTGCCGTGGAATAGGATTGCGGGAGGGTTACTCTCCTCGCTGTGCGTTGTGAAAAATAGTTGAATCGTAAATGGATGCAGAAGATGACTCTTGTGCTGTGCCAGCAGAAAAATTGCCGGCAAAAAAACTACTCTCTCTCTCTCCCCAGTGTTTTTGTTCCTTTTAATATCCTGACTACTGAATGTTGAACCTTGAAGTGTGACAAATCGCAGGAAATGAGTGGAAGAGCTAAGGACGACTGAAGGAATTGTTCTTCATAATTTGTTTCTGGGCGAAGGAGAATGTCCTTAGCATTTAGAGAAATGCATTGAGGAATGCCCTCGGCGTTAGGCCGGCATTCGTATGTGCATGCGGATGATAAATGCCTTCGGGTAAGGAGCTATTACTTTAACAAGAGAGCTTCTACTTAAACAACCATTCAGTCTGCCTGAGCGAGGCTCGATTTGAACGTTCATTGACGGAGGAATGGGCGCTTGATACTTTAATCTACGTCGTTGAAGGAGCTCTGTTTGATTTAAGAACGTTGCAAACTCCTGAAAATCACACAGGAATTCATACAATTCCTTCCAGTCCACAGACCTCTCCTATTGACCAACAAGAAGCGACACCCTTCTTCTTCTTCTTCTTCCGGGGTGGACCTGAGCCCCACTCAACATGCCTCTCCAGGCAGCACGATCTCTCTTCAGCTGCCTCCAGTTTCGCACACCAAGCCGCCCGAGGTCCCCCTCGACTTGTGTGCGCCGCCTTGTACGTGGACGTCCTCTGTTGCGTTGTCCCACAGACTCAGAGTCAAAGACTCTTCGGGCCGAAGCTAAGTCCATACGCTCTACATGGCCTAGCCATCTTAGGCGTTGGATCCGCAGACGCCTGGCCAGACTCTTGTCGTTGTACAGCCCTACAATCGTCTCCTCCAAATGCCATCAACGCAAACAGGACTAAAGATCGCGCGCAGAACTTTTCTCTCGAAAAGACCAAGAGACTCTTCATCCGCTTGGGACATTGTCCATGCCTCTGCGCCGTAAAGCAAGACTGGGATGTCTTATACAGAGTCAACTTGGTCTTCCGAGAGGGGGCTCTATTGCCTTTTGAGCCCAAAAAAAACAGCGGTTGGCAAGAATTCTTCTGCGAAAAGCGACACCCAGGATCCCGAAATTGGAACTAATTTTCCATGGACACAATCCGTGTGGCACAACATTTGCAGACGCGTAGCTTAAGCTACAGACCACACCACAGAGAGGGAGGCGTCGTAGCAAAGCAAAAAAAACACTACCATTCTCTTTAAGCTTTATTTCCCCTCGTACCTAGTGTCGCCTATCACATGACCCTAATCGTCAACAAGCTCGACGCCAGCAGAATCTCCCTGCGAAAGTCACACATTCTCCGTGTCACCAATTAGCGCGCAATGTCAGCACAAAAGGCTTCGCTTGCAAATCCTCCAAACACCGAGGCACTGTGCAAACAACAATTCGAGGAAATTATGCACAAAAGTTCATTAAGCAGCCTCCCCCAGCGAGCCCAGCGCCACCCTTGCACGTTGAAAACTATCGCCGCGAGCGGTGTGTGCCCCTCCAAATGGATGGTTTCAGAAGAAGAAGAACACGCAACAGAAACATTTTCCACGGAATGTTGATGCCAGCATAAAGTTCCACAAACCCACCAGCCTCGCTGAGGTGTTGTTCCACTGAGCACTGCACAGGATGGCGTGCAGTGCAAAAAATGAAAACTAAGTGAAATGAAATTTTGCACAAAACCACCGCAGGGGAGGAGGCAGTTTTGTGACACACACACACACACATGAAATTTTGCACTGCCATCCCTTTTCGTTCGTCCTGGGCCCATTGAGGCCACCTTAGTTCGCACAGCACATCGAGCGGATTAGACACAAATCAATTGCCTCGCAGCGCAATATTTTGATTGCAAGGCAACTGCGATGAATCCTTTGTTGCGGGATCAATAGGCAGGCGTCCAATCACGAAACGGGGAATAATAACTCATCAAGGATTTAACATTTTCAACAAATTCTTACCACTCACCGAGTGCGCAGTTTTTCCAGAGTTTCAAAATGCAAATGCAATCCGAAGAAGGATAAGAGAGTGTGCCTGTGCGAGGAGGGTATCGAATTTCTGTGACGTCTGACTCGAAGAGGTGGATCCCTATTGATTCTTTATTGCTATCGCGTGTCGGCAGGCGTGTGTTGTTTGCCTTGTAACCAAGGGGGTGAGCTTGTGTTACAACAATTCAGCCAAGGAAGAGGTTCGGATTGCTGCAAGGATTATGTACTTAGTCGACTGCAGTTGACGTGTGCGGTTTGATTTCGATCAGGTCTTGACTCTGGAAGACACTGCCGACGGTGTATGATGTCAGAAACCCATCCCCATGTCAAAAGTGCTCACTTTGAGAGCGACTGGCCAAGCCTCACCCCTGAAAACATCGTCTAATTAATGGCCTTTCAAGTCGGCATAAGCCCAAGCGATTTGCCAAATACCTACGCCAGCACATACTGTCCGTCAGTCACGCGAAGCTGCTGCTGTCATCCTTTATTTCCCGGCCTGTTTTGCATTTTATCACATTAGCTACGTTGACGCAAGATTTGAATTCGCACACGTTCCCGCGAATCGATTCCATTGGGCGTGTAATTACCGTCACAATCCGATGTTTGTTTTCGCAACGTGCCTGATCAAAATCACAAATCATGGCGCAGATAAGAGAAAGGGGTGTCACTCTGACCTAGAAGTGTCATGGTGGGTGAATGCAACCATCCCCCTCCCCCCTCGTCGCCCATCCAGGGGCGTTTTGTTATTGAAACTGAAACGTGACTGTGGAGGGCTTCACCTCGAGGGGGATTACTGAATAAAATACACTTGGGGAGGGCCGATGGGGGCGAAGGAATCAATTGCCTTAGTTTGACCCGGATATAAGGTCTGAAATGATTGTAGTGTTCCCTTGTGTTCCCTTGTTGTGTGTCATCGAGTTGAAAGGGAGGCTCAATCGGTTTTGTTGCTTCTTCCGTGTGGAGTGCACTCGAGGCATTCTTGTGTAACATACAATTACGTTTGTTTAAGGGGTGGATTGACATTATTTTCCACGTCCCTTTCTCGTGATTTCAATCCGCTCTCCTCCTTCGTTTGTTTTGGCAGAGTTTTGAACAACAAAAGGGATGTGGACCCGGGGGCACTTGTTTGTTGAGTACGGGACTCATAAATATTTGAAGAAACCTGCATTCAATCATGGAAATCTGGAAAGAGGCCGTGATTCTCTTCGCGGGAGGTTCGCAGACGACCACTCCTTCGATGCTCAGTGGTTTTGAGGGGAGAATTAAACAGTTTGGATGCAATAAACTCAAAAAATGTGTGATCCAGACTCAAAAAAAGTCGGCGACGATACTAGCGAAGTTGGGAGAGGTTGAAAAACTACAAGACTTTTATCCACCAGCAGAATCTGGGCACTTCAAAGCGAAACGCTTCAAGAATTCCAACCAAACAAAGCCGCATTCCCTCCAACAACCACGAAAAGATAGTCACAATCACGGGGACAAAGTTGAAAGCAAGTGGGGCTAAGTGAAAGCGGAAATATGCTTCTCTCGTTCCCTCTCTCGTAAGTTTAAGCAAAAAAAAATCTGTCGTTTGTGAAGTTCTTTTACACAATTACGCTGCTGTCGTTGCTGCTGTTGGTTTGTGTTTTTTATTTGCCCCGACAGAACAAAACTTCCAGCCGACTGTGCCACACATTTTTTCCACTTTGAAGTTGCTTCCTCATCCCCCAAACAGTCTCCGCATGCCACCCTCACCTTAAGGGCCCTGTGCTGTGCTCCTGCACGCTTCACACATTTCGGCTCGTCATATGTTTGGTGGAAGTTCTCTTGAAGATAAAATGAGATTAAATCTTCCTTTTTTTTATGGGGACATGCACATATCATGTGAAAATTTAATAAGAAAAGGACGACATCGGAGTGTATTTGCCTTGCCAGGATTCCATCCGTTTGACGTGTGAAGGGTAATATAATACGCCACCATTAGGCTGCATAAATATTGACTCATAGTACATACCCCCGAAAAAAACAAACCCCCATCCACTCAGTTACAGGCGACTCCCCCCAACAGTAGGTCACTGTGGCGCCAAAACGAACGAGAGAACAGGAAAACCCCATTTTATTTATTACACCGCTTCCAGGAGT
The DNA here is from genome assembly GCA_930367185.1 of Myathropa florea. NCBI lineage: Eukaryota > Metazoa > Arthropoda > Insecta > Diptera > Syrphidae > Myathropa > Myathropa florea. Next base: position 2,017,421 of record OV884005.1, on the reverse strand, counting down.
GTGAGTGCTGTCGGCTGTGGCCGGTGCTGGGCACGGGCTTCTGATATTCGAGACGATATGGACGATTGTTTAACCTTTAATCGCGTGCTTGTGGGGTGTTAGATGTGCTACACCCTCCACGGGTGTTCACGACGCTCCCGCCCCAGCAGTTCGTTCAACTTCTGTGGCGGCGGCGACTCGATGGAATTTATTTCACCGCGAGATTAGTTGCATACCTTCTGTTTTGCTGGAGGAGTTCATCAAGGTTACGTGGTAATTAGCTGACAAGGAAAGAACGAATAAGGTTATTGGGTGACAAGGGCGTTCTTCAAATGCATTCGATACACGTGCGGGATTTGTTGCCTGACATTCACTAATAACTTCGAGGAAGAAGTCGGCGGGAGTATGTGACAAATTGGATTTAATAAGGTGTTGGCGTCTTCAGGCAAATCCTGGAAAAGACCAGCGAGTCGCAAGCCGATACGCACCATCTTTTTGTCGATTTTAAAGCCGCAAGCGACAGCATTCATGGCAAGGAACTATTCGAAGTGATGGCCGAATTCGGCAGCGCCTCGAGGCGGCAGAAAGCACTCACAGACTTGAAGATTTTCTGTCGATAAAGGCCTGCACCAGTGGCCACCGTGGCGTAGGGAGTAGGTACGTCGACTTCTACGCTCGAGGTCTAAGGTTCGAATCTCGGAAATGTACCTAACATTTCTTCACGGCTCCACCTTTTTCAAGTCACTGAAAATGCTCAAAGAGTATAACTCTCTAGAAATAGCTTCTCAAGCTCGCCGTTCGGAGTCTGCATTAAGTTGTAGGTCCCCTTCATTCGTCAGAGAACAATAGCACGCACAACACGAGTGGTTGCTGAGAAGCTAGGCCCAAGTCCACCTCGGACTGTAGCGCCGTCATTATTTTTATTACTAAAGGGCTGCACATCAGCAGAAGACTTCGTAAGTTAGTCAGCAGCGCATCGTGCTTGAAGATTTCTGCCAGATAGAGAACTGAACATCAGCAGAAGACTAATTCCTGCAGAAGTTACTCATTCCTGCTGCAAACTTCGCCGTGCATTGCAAGTTTCAGTTAGTGGCTTACGAGCAATGGAAGACAACTAAGGATATATCACATGTGAGACTCACCTGCATCTCGGGAGGACCACCCTCATCTCGTATTAACAGCAAATAACTTTGATTATCAATAAATATCTCCTTTTTGAAGCGTCCACCCTCAGGAGACTCTTCTTGCATATAGGAACCAGTTAAATAACGATGCACCAGGGCTGATTTTCCAGAACTCAACGACCCCACAATGCCCAGCCGTAGATCCGGAACAGAACGTGATATTGTCCATTCCTGACTGTTGACAAACGAATCTGCGAAAAGAAAAACAAAAGGAAAAAAAACAAATGAAATGAAGTTAGCCAATCCCCTCTCTTTCAAACAGAGGCACAGCATTCCAGCACGAACACATGACATGACAGCCGTGAAGCTTCCTCTCTTCGTCCGAAAATCATCAAACGTCTCAAAACCAAAACTAATAAGTATTCATAAAAAGTTGCTAGGCGAAGGGAATACGCAATGAATGGAGAACGAATGCCGTGGACGAGGAGGATGAGGGACGACGCTGCTTTCAATTCACACCTTGTTGCGACATGACACCGCTAACATGCTGATCGTCTTTGTCTATTCACACTTCTCCAGACGCACTCCGTCCAATCGTCGGAATTCTCGAAGTCAGTCAGTGCTTCAGTCCCAAATTCATTGACTGACAGGACATGTCAGCCGCGCAAATTCCAGCAGACACACGATATGGCTTATGACAGGAAACTTGTTCTTGTCGTGATTAGCATTATCCTCGCAATGAAACTGTATCAAATGGCCACCACTGGACTGACCAATCATCTCATTGTCACCTTTGGTTCCAAGAGCAAGACGAAGACGAAGAGGACGCCACACAACGACCCCGACGGAGAAGTGTTACATTTTCTGGTGATGGACATTTGATTGACAGGATAATGGTGAGACAGGACGTCACAAAGGACTCAAAAAGGGGCGAATGATTTTGATTTTCACGTTCCATTGTTCTTTCAAGAGATGAGCTCTGTTAAATATGCGTTACGAGGTGGACATGTGTTCGCTTTCAAGTGAGGCGAATGCAAGACAATACAGGTTCTGCGAGAAGGTCGCCAAAAGGTGAACTTGGAGAATGGAGACACTGTCCTGTCATCAAGTTTACTCCGTCTCACAATTAAAGTCTTTAAGGAATCCTTTCCACAGGCAACGACAATGGACGAGGAAAGAATGCAATCAGAGGACGACAAATAAAGAAACTCCCATCCAACACTGACTACAAAGGGATTGTCAATTGCAATCATCGCTCCACCCGCTCTGCAGCAAGGAACAAGTCAAAGGAAATCAATTCCAAAGGAGGTGCTAAACAAAGCAAAGAGGCTCAACGAAAAGGATCAGCATGCGAACGGCAGAAAAAAAGGCGCGCGCAGATGTTCTATTTATGGCTGCTCCTGCTCCTTCGCCAAACCCTCCCGTAGGTCAATTCCTTGTAATGAATCGGTAAACAAACAGGATTTAGCAGGATACGCACCCAGAGTGAACTGCAGTCGGTGTCTCGATGGAGTGATAAAACTCATTTCGAGACTCGACCGGAACACATGTGTGTTCCTAAGGCGGTGTTTATAAAGGCGAAGGAAGGCAGGAATGTCGGAGAGAGAGCGGAGGAAGGCAGAAACATCGAAGAGAGATCGTGTGATTTTGCAAAATGTCGGAAAGAGATGGGATGGATCGGCGAAAATATATCCCTTTTCAACTGTTTGGCAAATCATACGCTCTCTCTCCGACATTTCTGCCTGCTTCCGCTCTCTCTCCGACATTTCTGCCTTCTTCCGATCATTCTCCGACATTTCTGCCTTCTTCCGATCATTCTCCGACATTTTTGCCTTCTTCCGCTCTCTCTCCGACATTTCTGGCTTCTTCCACTCTTGCAAATGCCATCTAAAAGGAAGGAAGACTCCTTTCCCAACTTCAAGCGAACAAAAGGGAACAGAACAAGTAACGCGATTCCCTCTAATAACCAAAAACAGCAACACAAACAAACCGAACAAAAGGATTCATAGCAAGCACGACAATTGACCCCTTCCATGTCCTTACATGCCCATACATTTATATTTTACGATCAGTTAAGAAACCATTCAAGAGTGGCCAGTGGTCAACCCCTTTTCTTTGCTCATTAATACACAAGACGTGAAGTATCCTCCTCAACCCATCTCTCACTCCCATTTCCACCGCACAGCCACTCGGCTGGAAGGGTGCAGAGGACACAAAGAAATCTCCAGCCAACAAAAAAAAAAGCTGAAAATGATCCTTATTGCATATAACGACGTAGAGTCCTTAACAAAATTCACTTTATTACCGTTTATTATCCTTTTCTTTTCGTTTGCGTCGACGCTCATACACGCTGCAGTGACCAGTGGTCAAGATGTAGACGATGCGACCAACTCGATGATGACGAGCTACAAAACAACCGAAAAGGACATAAAGTTTGACATTTATGTCCATTTGAAAGGATGACTGTGGATGGTCTCGTCTTCTTCTTTGTCTTCTGTCTCTTGCTCCGGTGAACTGTTGACAGCGGATGGGGGGAGAGGTCTTTATTTACGATAACACGAGGAGTATCAATATCGTAAAAATTACGTTTATTATGCGTAACTGTTTCGGTTTTGATGGCTTTGTGACCGTCTGGGCTTGGATTTTCCGACAGGATATGGAAGCCAGGCCACACGTTCGGCTTTGGTGGCGGTGTGTAAGTGAATTTTTATGGGTGATTGGCTGTCGGCGTTTTAAGGATCGTAAAATGTTTTATTTTTAAAGACCTGCTGAGGTTATGTCTCATTTTTATGGACCGATTGAGGAATTGTTATTTTTTCGATTTTGACTTGTGACCGGAAAGGATTGGAAATATTGAATTTGATGACGGAAGGTAGTGACAACCTCTTGAGGGAATGCTAAGTCCTTTTGGAAGAAGGAGATTGATGTGTTAGATCACGGGAGGAAGCATCAACCTCTTGAGGGAATTCTCAGTCGTCCTAGAAGAAGGAGATTGATGTGCTAGATCACGGGAGGAAGTGTCAAACTCTTGAGGGACCTCTCAGTCTTTCTGGAAGAAGGAGGTTGATGTGTTTTATTCGGGGGATTTCTGAAATACTACTGGAGCATTCAGACTCAAACTGCCAGGTAGCAACCTACTCCAGTGCCGTTAATTTGATCGCAACGGCAAATGGTGACTGAACCAGATTCGATTTCACTGGAATTCGAACCTGGGACCCCTCTAACTTGAGGCAGGCACTTAACCAACTGCCTCACCCAGTCGTTAGACAGTCATGCGAAGTGACAAGAAATTCACAACCAGCTCCATGAGGTGACCCATCGAAATATTCAGCCAGAGGGGCACTCATGATGTGACCCATAGAAATATCTACCCAAAGGAACACTCTCTATGTGATCTATCGAAAGATCCACAGCCACAGGAACACTCTCGATGTGATCCATCGAAGTACACAGCCAGAGGAACACTCATGATTAGAGTCCGAACGAAGGCTAGTTTTTCGGCCGAAGCCGAAGCCGAACTTCGGCTTTTTGATCACCTTCGACCGAAGCTCAAGCCGAAGCCGTTCGGTCGGACTCTACTCATGATGTGACCCATCAAAATATTCCGCCAGAGGAACACTCATTCTCAGCAAAAACGAAAAAAAAAACGTTCCAACAGACTCGCTCTGCCTTCTGGAAGACCTCAGTGTTTCAGGCGGAGTTGGAACATTTGCCCCTCTTTTGACGATCGTTGATAACACCACCACCTTTCGTCTGCATTTCCTAATCCTTTTGACAAATCACCTCAACGATTTCATGGACAAGCGACTTGCAAACGTTTTTTGACACATGACATATGTGCGCGAGGTAAACAACTGCGAAGACAAAATAAACCCCAAACGCCAGACGTCCACACACCTAAGAAGCCGTCTCCGTTAGCATTAGTTTTTTCCTCCTCAGATGCACATTCATTAATGCCCGTGTAAAAGGATTAGAGGTATTCCCTTACCTCCAGCAGTCTTCCTTGTTGCAGTTGCCCACAGAATTAGATCACCTCGAGGTTTTCGGTTTTCGAAACCTTGTCCTGGGACACACACGCACCCTCATCTGACAGTTGATGAATCACTTTCTGTTTTCTCTTGCACCCGTTGTCCTTTGTCCGGGACGCAATATATGTAAATGATCAACTGTTTAGCCGAAGGATTAAATGACTCGAGAGCTATCATCTGTGGTGTCTTGTGTGTATGTTTGCTTTTCTACTTTTCGTCTACGATTGAGCGGGTTATCTCCAAAGGGGTCAAGGACTGTGTTCCTTCCCAGGACCCAGGCAAAAACAGGTTTTCCGGTTATCAAAACATTGGCCTAGCCGATGTTTTCACTCCCTTGGGTGAAAGTTCAAACCGAACTGTCGGTGATTATTGCTTTATGATGATGACGGATTGAGACGTAAGACCTTCCCATTAGCACGCACGGCATTGGGCTGATTAATTAGCGAAAACGAAGATGCCAGAGAGTGGCTTCAACTACATCTTGTGTGTTGCGCAATCGGGCGTCTGGCCATGTATGGAAGTTCTCGGCACTCTGTCAGTCTTGTACTTCGTTCGAGCCAATGAATCATGTTTCATTCGTCGAGCAGTGGTGTGTAGCTGAAGCAAGAAACTACTTCTCTCCTTGTCTTGTCACTCGCCGAGTGCGGAGCGGTAGTGTGCAACTACTTTTCTCCTTACCGTGGCTGGTGGGTTGAAAATTGGACGCCTTATTTGGTCTGGATCGGCACTGCAAACAGAGATCTTCTTGCGACTCGCTGGAGGTTTATTTGTCTTGCTCGTGTGCTGTGCGCGCCGGTATGGGACTGCCGCTGACCTTCTTTTTGAAATGAAGTTCACTTTTCAGCCGCGTGGTTGACCAAGTTAAGGTTAAAAAGGTAATAAGCTTCGACACTTGTGTTCCGTTTATGGCAACGACGAGTCTGCTCAGGGTTTACTGCGTTCGAATTCATGTCAAAGGTAATCTCAATCAAACTATCCACACACACACACACACACACACACACTTCAGTCGCGTGTTACGGCTCGAGTGTCATTGGGAACGCCGCACTCTTGAGCCAGACACCTCTTCACCAGCCACACACCCGGCTTATCTAATCTGCGTCATCTCGTCGACACCGTCGTTGAGTCTCTCATCAAATGTCAACACAGAAGCAGTCAAATTGAATGAGGAGAGCATTCTTCGAGTTATTACCCGATAATCAGTCCCCCGGACTTCCTGGTGAATAGAGCGACGCCGAACTACAAACAAATTCATAAATTTTCAACAAGGTGGGTAGTTAGCGAGATTTGATGGTGCCATGAGTGTGCTTTTATCACTCGATCGTTTACCACGAGCCACCACACGAGGAATGTGTCCCAAATTTTTGGAAACATTAAAAATGAGATATAAAAATGCCACACCGAAGGAATGGCATCTGCTGTTCGGCGGGAAATCTTTGTGTCTGTCATCAGTCCAACAAGTTGCAGCGGCGATGAAAATGTTTATGACCAGAGAACTCTGCGCAGAAGAATGCAATTAAATGGATAGTAAAACCGGGCACGCTTGACTCATGGAACAGATGAAACACGTGCTTGGAGCGAAGGTCATCTGGGAAGTAAGTCACTCCAGTGAATGGCTGACGGGAAACACAATTTGTGTTGGTTGCAGTTCTATTTTTGCTCAGTCTTTAGTGCACTTCTAGGGCTTTTCCCCCACCATTGTGAAGTTAATCATCGATCAAGACGCTTATCTGCATCCGGCTGCAGTGTGGCACCACTCTGTATCGAAGTTCCGCTTTGTGGCACATGATTACGATAAGAATTTGTTGCTGCAGGGGAAGTTTCTAAATGCAAGTCACTGTTTGTTGGGTTTTTTTGGTCTGGATTGCGCAAACACCTGAGACGAGAGAGCTGTTGTGTGTCCTTTCTTGATGACAGCACATACAGTCGACTCCCTTTAATTTGAACTCCCTCTAAGTCGAATTACCCTCCCACTGAAACGGACCTCCCAGATTGGTGACGAGAGTTTTCAGACGTTCACACAGAATGACAGAAAAGACCTTATAGGCGATGGAGATAAGGAGACTTATCGGTCCTCCACACTTGGCGCAGTCAAAGGGGTCTCCTTTCTTGTGGATCTCCCACTCGGAACACCCTAAGACACCGCCTCCACATCTCTCAATAAGAAATGTCTTAATTTCTTCGACTTGACCGTATTTTTGACAGCATATTTGACTGCAATTGGCTATGCTGCGCACAACAATTATGCGCGCCTTCCATCCGTGTCCCATGGGGCAAGACGATTGTCTATTCTTTTCCGTTTCTATATCTCTGCTTCTGTTTCATACGCGAGAGATGTAGAAACTATGAATTTAATTGCCGTAACTGAACAACAAAACTAACTCCCTTCAGGAGGAGGGGGTACAACAGCTCCCGTGTGTCTGTGGCGTTGTGAAATGTGAAATTAATCACAAATCAATATCTTACGTGTTAGACCAAAGCCAGGAAGACTGACAGAAAATCGAAGTCAGAAGAGGTGCGTAACACCGGCAGCAGCAGTCGCGTTCGGTCGGATTGTGTGGCATGTGTATACGCGTATGGACCGCGATATCGTCGATGCGTGCCGCGGAACCATGAAAATTGACTTTCTACATGAGTGACTCTTGTTTGGCTTGTATATTACGTCGTTTGCTACCGATTTTTTTTATTCGTCGGTCTCGAAATAGACAGACTGGATGGAGGGGAGAAGTCATGCAAAGAATGCTTCTGGCGTAACGCGTTTGATTTTTAATTTGCGACGTCACAAACGAGTATGGCATGTGATTGGGGTGACAGACGGAAATGGGATAGACAAGGAGCAGAGTGGAAGATTGGAGATATCGGGAAGGCGTCACAGGTTCTGACATTTCAGGCAGCAAGAGAGCAGGGCTTTGAGAGTTGAGAAGGTGCAAATTGAACGCAAAAAACGACTAAAATGTCAAGTGGACCCAACAAAATCCAGTTCCCATCGGAAGACTTGTCTTCCTGAATAGAGTCTCCTGCTTCATGCGAACCCCAAGGAACCTAAGACTGTGATGCGAAGTGACAAGAAATTCACAACCTTCTCCGTCATGGTGGAAATATGCAGCTAGAGGAACACTCATGATTAGAGTCCGAACGAAGGTCAGTTTTTCGGTCGAAGCCGAAGTTCGGCTTTTTGATCACCTTCGGCGGAAGCTAAAGCTGAAGCCGAATGCTCGGTCGGACTCTACTCATGATGTGCCCCATCGAAGTATCCAGCCAGAGGAGAACTCATGATGCGATCCATCGAAATATCTGCGTAGAGGAACACTCGTGATTAGAGTCCGAACGAAGGCCAGTTTTTCGGCCGAAGACGAAGCCGAACTTCGGCTTTCTGACCACCTTCGGTCGAAGCTGAAGCCGAAGCCGAAAGTTCGGTCTGACTCTACTCATGATGTGACAAATCGAAATATCCAGCTAAAAGAACCATCAAAATATCCACCCAAAGGAACACTCAATTCGAGCTCAAATCGCTTCCATCCGACGAAACGAAACGACCACCTCTGAGACGAAACAAAGCCAACAATTATTCCCTAATTGCCTGTCCATGGACGATTTATGCTCGAACACATTGACCATCACTCCGCCCGGAACCCATCTAAATTTGAACTGAATTAGAAACTAATGAACTGCCTTCACACAGAAGGCCAGCGCCAAGTGTTGCATGACAATTTTCCGTAACTTCTCAAACAGGGGATAATGCTCGTAGGATCCTTCGCTTCCCGCGGACGAAAGTCCACTCGAAACTCTCGTCAGAATAGGGGCCCACTGGACGGTGGCGCGAAAGCAAAAGCAAAAGGCAATCGCCTATCCCCGCTCATAATCGAACCGTTCCGCATGGATACAGTCTCAGAGATGGTAAAACGAAACGCACGGTTTGTGTACAAATTTTTGGTTCTCATGTTGTCACGCTATCCCTCGCCGCTGTCCACGAACGTGTGTGTGTATAGGGGTAGAATTTACGAGTCTATATCCAAAATATTGTCATTAATACACTCCGAGGTAATTAGCAAAGGAAAACACGAACTGGACGCAGACCGAGTCGGAGAAAACGAGAATCCTCGCAGGCAGATGCAAATTTACCATCACTCCCCAGGCCCAAATCTACCGCAAATAGACAAAGACGAGAGGAGATCCTTCGTTTGCTCGTCCTCTGAATGGAGTCACTGGAGTGTGACTGATTTTTGCGATTCTTTTGCGTCGCCTGGTTTTCGTTTCGAATTTGTTCCTTATTATCGCCCAAAAATGACCAGAGCAGACTAAATTTGAATTTACCCAAAAAATTGTGCACAGAGGATCAATGGTGCGCTCTCTGTTTGTCCGCTTCTTCGCTGACCACACATATCGTTGCGAAACTCTCTAGGAGCAGACACACGACGAGGCTGACAAACAGGAAAGGAAAGAAGGCCGATTCCTTGCAGATCGTTGTGGAAAATGCTTCACGACCATTAAATGGCAATAAAGGGAAGGATGGCGTTCTTGTTAAATAATTCAGGTTATCCTTTCGATTGCGCACAACACTCTGCTCGGAATCCTTTCGCTTGTGATTCTCTTGTGTTTTGTTTGTTCTTGACGTGGCACTTGAGAATGATTTCCAGGTTCGGCTGTGTTCCCCTTTCTCATCCTCGGCACATCCTGGCTTATTAACAAATAATAAGCAATAATTCATTCGCCTAAAAAGGATACGTAAGTGTATGTCTACATACAATATCCTTTCTCCTCGTTGTGTACTGACACATGGATGTGTGTTGGGTATTTCTGTTTTTTTTTTTTTTTAATTAGATCTCTCTCACTGTTGGCTGTTTCTTGTGATTGTGAGCGAAGGACGAGTGCGACGAGAATGTGCACTTGAGAGGGCAATGGGAGGGTTTGGGTGAGGAGGATGTTGCTGGGTACACCACCAGGATGGATGATTTATGTACCTACGAAGGTATGAACGCAGAGAAGATCTTCTCTAACCCTTTCATTTGAACAGAAACGGATGAAAAAAAAGTGTTTCTTCAGGAGGTTCCCCCCTTTCAATGCATTTCCCTTCACGTGTGCGAGTATGTGTACGGTTGGTCCTAATTTGCAGGAGTGTAGTTAGTTTTCAAGTTGTTTGTTTCCGGTTTTTTAGGTACGCAAGATAGCGTGGATCCAAGTCAAATGCTGATGAGAACACGCCCATTTTGGTTGGTTTAGCATTGAACACAAGAGTTTTGGTTTCAATTGGCCAGCCTGCCACCACCCTTTGGCTTAGGATTGTGTACACACCTGGAGAGGGAGACAGGAGAGAAGACAAACATGAGTGTGCTGAACTACGAATGAGAGTGGACGTAAGGACGTGTTGAGAATGAAAAGAAACGCTTTAAAAGGTTATCCACCACTTCAGAGGTGGAGCAAGGTTCGCAAAAGAATCCGATACTTATCACACGCTTGACGGAGGAAATGATAAGTTTTTTTTTTTATTTGCTTTTGATACCCCAAATACCTTGGCCCCTGTCCCCATTTAGCACCGTTGTGCTAAGCATATCTGAGTTTATCGGTCTAATTTGTGAGGAATTTGCCTGGTTTCACATAAAATTTGACGCGCACAAGAAACCGTAAGGCCGTAAAGTGGAGGTTGTAAATTATGTTCGTACGTTTCGATACGATCACGGTCCGAGCAGGGAGTCAGTGCTTTTGGAAGCGCTCCTTATCGAGGAGAACCGCATGGGTGCAGGTTTGTTTTTGGCATTTTCGGGTGTAAACAACGATCAGTTGTGTTTGTCTTTGGCGGTGTGCAAGCCATCAGTCTGTCAGACAGTGTTTTCCAACCGAACTGACCTTGGCACAGATCACCTGCCCTCGCAATCGATTACAGAGCGCTTCTGGGACCGTTTGGCGCGGGGTGCATAACTTATTCTGAATCCAATTACACTCCACCCTGAAGTGGTCTTGTTGTTCGTCGTCTCCTATTAATAGACGCTGTTCTATGTCTTCTCCCTTTTTCGTTCTTTTCCGAACGGTTCTTCTGTTTTTCTTCTGCAGAAATTTTCATCTGTAATCGACTGAGATACCATTTCGAGTGAATCTTAGGAATTCATCGCTTAGGAATGCTGAAGAGTCGCTTTGCCTTCGCTTCACTTGTTTCTTGCTGTCGTCTTATTTATTTTTTGTTTTTTTTTCTTTTTTTTGCCGTGGCCATTTTTGTTTTGGTGGGTTTTAATTGATTTGCTGGGTGGCTTTACCCTTGAACTTTTCAACTTGAATACGACGACGTACGGGTGGACGGGTACGAGTGCTGTGCTGCTGGTGGCATTGTATGCAGCTTTAGTTGTGGGATCGGTATGGAGACGGGTGAATTGCGAGACTAAAAATATCTACCCACTTATTGTCATTGTTCGGTGAAATTGGCTTCTGGCTTGTGTCGGATTTGGAATTTTCATTCTCGACTGAGCGGCCCGATGACGTCAAGCGAAATACATTTCCATTCATTGGATTGGAAGACTGCTGCCGTTCGAATGGGCTTAATCTTGTTTGCAATTTCAGGGGAATTATTGGATGTGTGAGGAGTGTTGTGTGTATGTGGAAATTACGAGACTTGTTAACGCTTTAAACTCGGTGACGTATTTATGTACACAAAATTGAAGTGGAATCAAGACTCTGCAGGCAAATAAATAAAATTGAAGCGGAATCAAGACTCTGCAGGCAGTGGTCGATGATATGAGTGATTCACTGGCAATGACTAATCAACTTTATCGACGGAGTTTCTTGTCACTCTTCACAGAAACAGTTAAAGACCAACGGCGTGGTGAAATGGAAGTCCGACCAATGAGAAGCGATGACGCTACGGATTGGTAAGCGCTTAGCCTTAAAAGGCAATAACTATAATAATAATAATGGCGGCGCTACAGTCCGAAGTGGACCTGGGCCTAGTTTCTCAGCAACCACTCGTGTTGTGCGTGCTATTGTTCTCTCACGAGTGGAAGGGACCTACAGTTTAATGCCGACTCCGAACGGCGAGATTGAGAAGCTTTTTTCTAGACAGTTATACTTTTTTTGTGAAAAATTGTTTGTCTGAACTTGGAATCGAACCTAGACTGCGAAAGTCTAATACGCATGAGTCGACGCACGAACCCACACGGCCACGGCGGCAATAACTGGCGCAGCTAAATTTATACAAATATCCGCTTCAAGGACAAAAATAAACCATAAACCCCGATCAACCACTAAAAATTCATCTCCTAACACGACTCTACACAACAATCACAGCACGACCTTCAGCCACACGATCAATTTTCGTTACATCAGTGGGAGTTAATTGGCCTCATAAAATACCGGTCGATTAAAACTGGATCGCAACAATGGCAGAGGCAAGTGTGCGCTAAAAAGATGATGACTACGATGGAGCACTTCCAGCAGAACATCAACCACCAGTTGATGGCGAACAATAAACCCATCAACCATCAACACACTGTCCATCTAATTGACCAATTCACATGACAATAGACGCTTGCCCAACCACCAGACGCTTCGGCAGATCCAAATCAGCCACAAAGCCATTTTGTGTTGAACAGAGGAGGAAGAATAGCGTGGTTATAAAAATTAAATTCATTTGCACGTGATAATCCCCAAAAGCGTTCGTTCGTTACGCTCTAATGACAGACAAACAAAACAACAAATCTCTCGCTGCTAACGACTGAAAACGGTCGCAAGATGACAAATCATCTTGCTGTTGTGACACTTTGTCCAAAAACCAGTTACGTGCCGCGTGGAAAGTGTGGGTCTGCAACCTTGAACTTCGACAAGCAAAGTTTCTTCAACTCACAAAAATATTTTATGCAATTCGATGGAGAAATTCAAACCAGATACACACATAATCGCATAACTTTCAGATCGGTGTTGGAATGCCGTCCCAGTAAGCGGTGATTACATGAGAGATTTGACATCTCCTTAACTATTGCAAGACAAACACGACTAATTTGGCAACACCACACACCAATCCCAGCGGGTGTTGGGAAACGAAACGAAATTAGCATTTAACCGATGAAATGCCCGCAAATGAGGATGATTGTAAACGATTCGACGCATCTGATCGGTTTTACTGGCGGTCGTAAAAGGAACAAATGTTTAGGTAACCAGAATTGATCAATTTTTGTTGATGTCCCAAATCTTTTTGTGAGCCAGCTTTCATTTGCGATTTGCAGAGCGATGAGAAATGTGATCAAACCTGTTCGGGGAATTTAGCGAAAGGTCGAAATTCGAAACAGAAATCCGTCAGAGAATTATGCATGCGTGTGTCTTTGACTCCCACTCGTCGGCGGTTGAGAGTCATGCGAGTGGTGTGATTGATCGGATATAAATAGACGAATGCCCACCGGTAGGCAGGTGAATCAAATGTCTTCACCGCGGCCGACTACACTAAACACTCGGAAATACCCAAAAAGCTGTTAAAAGAGAAGAAATAGAACAAGTCTCAGCCAGAATCACATCCATTCAGTGAAAGAAAATGGCGAGGTGGGGGAGATTGAACGTCTTGCGATGTAAGGAGACTGTCTAATCTTTGATATCCTTGCGAGACTGTTTGGCATCACTAATCTATGATATCCTTGCTCTATCACATCTTTCTCCTTCGATTCCTCAGCAGCTGATCAAATCAGAGGGAGAATTATGACAAAACCGGGGATGATCAGAGTAAATTGAAATAATATTGTCACAGTCAATAAATGTTCCATTGTAGCGGTGTGGCTGAAAGGACGGAGACGTTCATAAATTTCTGCTTATCCTCTGCCTCCTTTCCAATTCAATCACTTTCTCCATCGTTTCCTCTCTTCTCTGTCACATCTTCGTCCTTGCCCTGGGCATGACTGTGTGCCCGGTCTGTGTGACGGCCTGTGCCGGTCTGTCCATCAGACGGGGAAAAAAAGAAGATATTTTCGGATTGCATTTCTAATTGCTTATTGATTTTGCTCTGACCAACCACGCAATGTCCTTGAAATATCCAATATCGCACAGAAATCGAGAAGAATTCACCGCGCTCCGAATGTGTTCTCATCCTAAATTTAGATTCTTGTGGTTGTTCATTTTCGTTCGTCGTTCTTTTCTATCGATTCGAGGAGGATAATAAAAAGAATGAACTGTATGTGATTGGCATTTAATGTTTTGCCATCAAATCGTGTCTATTTATAGGCGGAGGAGTCGTTTATTGACAACTGCCAGTGCAGGTAAGCTCGCAAGTTATGTATTCAAGGGTGGTGGCGGTGGCGGTGGCGGTGGTGGCGGTGGCAGTGGTGGCTAACTGCTGCCGATGGTGAATGTAAATCGTAAATTTTGCCCAGCGAAGCCCACTCGGTGCTTGTTCGAATTCGAATTGAGTCGCTTGGTTGGGTAATAAGATGCACGGTTTTATGCGCTGATGTTTGCAACGAATTTTATTTCTCTCGCTCCCACCCGCACCACCTCCCCCCCCCCCTCCCGTGGACACTTTCTACCTACTTAGTCATGCAACCCGAATGCGTATAAAGGTTACGGTGACATTTAAATCCAGTTCATGTGTTGGGGGAAATTGTTTTCTCCTTGAAAAGTGATTTTCGAAAAACACTTGTTCCAGTTTTACACCGAAGACAACGAAAGGAAGCGGTGCAATTAGTCGCCTGTGTCCTTATGATGGGTGATGAGAGGTACATTGGGATTGTTCTCTGCTTCGTCAGGACTGTCTTGGAGGTCTCTTTCCTTTGTCTGTCTGTGGGGACATCATTTGCGGCCCGAGGTCTTAATGCATAGTCACGAATTGGGATCAAAAATGTCGAAAAAAGAAGGAAATTATTTTGAAAAATGGATTCTAGTTGAAAAAATGTCATCTTCTGCTGCCTCGGTTGCTGTTGAATTCCCAACCGATCGGACAGAGCGGTCTCTTCTGCTGCGTCGGTTGCTGTTGAATTCTTAAGCGGCCGGACAGAGCGGTCTCTTCTGCTGCCTCGGTTGCTGTTGAATTCTTAAGCGGCCGGACAGAGCGGTCTCTTCTGCTGCCTCCGTTGCTGTTGAATTCTTAAGCGGCCGGACAGAGCGGTCTCTTCTGCTGCCTCGGTTGCTGTTGAATTCTTAAGCGGCCGGACAGAGCGGTCTCTTCTGCTGCCTCGGTTGCTGTTGAATTCTTAAGCGGCCGGACAGAGCGGTCTCTTCTGCTGCCTCGGTTGCTGTTGAATTCTTAAGCGGCCGGACAGAGCGGTCTCTTCTGCTGCCTCCGTTGCTGTTGAATTCTTAAGCGGCCGGACAGAGCGGTCTCTTCTGCTGCCTCGGTTGCTGTTGAATTCTTAAGCGGCCGGACAGAGCGGTCTCTTCTACTGCCTCGATTGCTGTCGCAGGGAACTACAGAAAAAATACGACGTCCAAACGGTCATTACTCGTTAATCGCAAAACGACTGAATGGCGCAGTTGGTTAAGTGCCTGCCCCAAGTTGGAGGTCCCAGGTTCAATCCCAGCGAAAAAAATACCCTTTTATCCGGTTTTTCAAAGCTAGTCCAGTGCCCATTTGCCGTGACGACTGGATGGCGCTGTTGATTAAGTGCCCGCCCCAAGTTAGAGAGGTCCCAGGTTCGAATCGCAGTGAAATCGAATCTGGTCCAATCACCATTTGCCGTTGGGATCAAATTAACGCCACTGAAGTAGGTTGCTACCTGGCAGTTCCAGTCTGAGTGCTCCAGAAGCGTCTCAAAAATCCTCCGGAAAAAGGAAAATTCCTTAATCGCAAAATAGTTTATGTGACACACACCAGCAGCTGGCTGGCCACTGTATTTGTCTTCAATAGCATCTGACTTTTGGCATAAGACCATATTCGAAACCACAAGCAAACATCCATTCCTTTGAAGCAAATCGAATTGCTCTTCCATCATCTGAATCACTTTCATCTTCCACAGCGCATCCGGAGAAATGGGGAACGAATGGCTCTGCAGACAAAGTGACCATCATAAAAACGTCACATAAACTGTGTGGTGCTTTAAAAAGGACAAACAACATCATCCGCACGAGGAGTCTCGCTCTGAGACCAAGAAGCGTCATAATTTAAGAGACGAACACAAAGAAAGGGACACATACAGACACACGAAAGGAAAAAAGAAAGGAGACAAACGTGTACCTTGTGGAACTTCTGTTTTGTTGTCAACAACAGCGTCCCACTGCGAAGGGGAAGTCTCGATCGCCGTACGATTCGAGTGCAGATTCAAGTTCACCATCCACTGAACTTGATTCCCGCTCGAAAGGCGGAAATCATAAGTCAAATAGAGGAGAACCCTGATCTGTGTCAGTGATTAGGCTAGTCGCCGCACTTGTGTCGTTCCTCCCATGCAAGCCCACCACTTGATGCAGTCATACGTTGTCGTGCACTGATATTTTGCATAAGTCCGCGCCGATCTGAGTCAGAACGCGAAGCTGGGAGGGGGACAGTCCTCACGACTTTTTATTGTTTCCTTGACTTATTTATGGTTGGTTATGGTTGATTTGCATCAAAGTTTTTGGTCGGCAAAGATCGGGAACGTGACCCATTTCGAAATGAGCCTCATCTCGGCTCCCACTGATCCCAATCGAAAGGCGCAATTAACTCGAGGAGAAATCACAGACAGTGCCCCAAAAGTACCACACTCCCAGGGGTCATAATCTAACGCTTTCAACGAACCGTTCCAGCAGCCAGCAAATGAACCGATCTATCCATCTCCCATCAGTCATTTGAGCAAGAAAGCAGACAAAAATATAAAATAGAAGCCCAATTGTGGGTCATCGTTCGGCCAAGAAAGCGTTTTAAATGTTTGCGCGATCATTCGGTGGAGGCTAGATTTCCATACGCCGATGGCTTTGATTGAGCCAACACACCTCTGTACACACGAGCTGCCATTGAATGACCATTGTTTGGGGGGAGACGGTTCGGTTCTTGCCAGCGATCCGCGCTGTTGATCGGTTGAATGGCTTTGCGGTGTGAACGTTCGGACGAATAATAGTATTTTCCGGTTTAGATTTTATTGCTTTGTGCCTCTCTCTCTCTCTCTCGCTCGCTCGCTCGCCCTTCGGCGCTGCTTTTGCTCCTCTCTTGTGCTTCTATTCTCGGCAACCAATTATTGATAGATGGGTGGACTGAGATAGCCCCGTTAAACTTGCCCTTCCACACGTGTGTGCCCATTGACCGTTGCCATATTTGGTTGACAAACAAAACGCTTCAACTCAAGGTTTCCTCGAATTGCCGCCCAAACTGGGAATGGGTCTGGAATAGGGGACGCCAATTTTATGCTTTGGCCCTGTCATAGCGGATTCACAGACCGCGGACATGGGGGGAGGCCGAGGTCCACTGTAGCGCCTCAAGAAGAAGAAGACATGGGGAGGGATGAAAGCGGATGTGGTGACGAGAAACTTTCATTGAATCTTTGAGTAGAAACCATTCACCTTGAGGCGTAATCCAACTCTCATCAGAAATAGATGTGTCTCCGAATACCTGTCGAGACGATGGTCGAATTAACGGCGGCGCACGGTCGTTGAATTGAAATTAAAATTCATCATGCAGTCCCCGTACAAGTTTATCGCGAAAAAAGGAGCCAAACCTGTTCAATTACTAGAGAAGCAAAACGACACGAACAAAAAAAAATGGTTTTAAACGCCGACTGGACAGCAATGATGATGACGCCAGCCAGAGTCAGTGACGCCAGCCAGAGTCAGTGACAGGTACAGGGACAGAGGCAGAAACAGACACGACCACTGACACAGCGGGAGGGAAGGTCTCGTTTTCGCACCTCTTACCAGCTTTGATTCAAACTCATTTAGGGTCAATTAAGTACAGACTCTGATTCATGGAGAAGAACTCTCAGCTGCACCCACCACAATGACACGATGCATACGCTTAGGGCTTGAAACTTCGACTCACACGACAGCTGGTTGGCATCGCTGGATGAGAAGGATGTGTTGGTTGGGCTCCCCCTTGTTCTTTGTTTCGCAAGAAAGCAAAACGCAAGAAGAAAGAAGTCAGCCAACTCTTTAACATTGTACGAGACACTTTGGTGAAATAATATTTATGCATAAAAGTCGTGCGACAGGTTTTGTTTTGTTGTGGGACTCGGTAGAGGCGGTAGCGGCAGCAGCGGCGGTGGCGGTGACAACAACACTAGTGGCAGCAGTTAACCACCAGCAGTGGGTTTGGTGGTCTTCTGCGTAGCTACGCTTTGGCAGTTAAAAATGACAACACGATGGCTGTTTTTTTTCTTCTCATTCTATGCTAGCTGTTCTTAGATTTCAATGGAATAGGCGTATATTCTTTTGTTTGGAGAACATAAACTCCAAATCTGTCGGCGGGAATGATTTCAGCAGAAAAACTGAAGTGACCTTGGACAGAGATTAATGGCGTGTGAGAAGACGCGGTGGTTTTATGACGCCTAATGATGAGAACGTTACGTACGTTTAGGAGCTGATCTCAAGAGGAGGCGCGTCGTAAGGTGAGGTGAGTCGTAAAAGTCACCATTCAAAGGAGGAGCGGCAAAGTTGGCGAGAAAATCAAACAGAATGTGTACCAAAAAGTAGAATGGATCATAGAATCCTCGCAGGGAAACTACTCGGTGAGGGACAAACACCTTCTTTTTCTTTCGGGCGGTTTTTGGAACCCTACTGGAGCACTTAGACTTAAACTGCGGTCTCAAACCAGGTAGCAACCTACTCCAGTGTCGTTAATTTGATCCCAACGGTAAATGGTGACCGGACCAGATTCGATTTCACTGGGATTCGAACCTGGGCCCCCTCGAACTTGCGGCAGGCACCTAACCAACAGCGTCATCCAGTCGTCACGGCAAATGGTGAATGGACTAGATTTGAAAAACGTATTTTTTTCGCTGAGATTCGAACCTGGGACCCCTCTAACTTGGGGCAGGCACCTAAGCAACGGCGCCATCAGTTGTCACGGCAAGTGGTGACTGGACTAGCTTTGAAAAACCGGATAAAGGCGTATTTTTTTCGCTGGGATTCGAACCTGGGACCTCTCTTTAACTTGGGGTAGGCACCAGCTGGGCCATCGTCGTCAGAGACACCTTACACAACAATTCAAAGATCTCCAATCAAACAATCAAACCCTGTGTGTGATTTCGAACTCTAACCTTCGCAGCTTGACGTGTGCTCCTTTCCCCATCGACACACAGGACGATATCCTCAAATGAAAACATCTCAATTTGACAGTTTGAAGTCACCGTATCCACCAAACAAAACACCGTCGCAACCCCTGCAACACACGTGATTAATGATTCGCACCTACTACCGAGGGAGTCGCTCAATGGGAGCTCTTAAAAAATGATTAATCATCATTCCCTGCCTCCTCCACCGCTCGCACGGTGAGGGATCGCCGACACAATGTGCGATGAGAGTTTGCATGGCATTTCTGTTGTGTGCCCTTTCTCTGCTCTGCTCTTTTTTCCTCGGTTTCCCCTCCTGTTCCGATACGAATCTGTGATCGAGAGATACAGCTTAGAATACCAACGACCCTGAGTTGAACCATAAAGAGCTCTCTCTCGTCTCGGAGCACGCACACACACGCACACACGCTCACTGAATGCGGAAGTGAGCTTGATTTGCGTTCTCAAAAAACTGAATTACGATTATTCGGGCAAATACCGCTGAGATACACAAGACTATCAATTAAATAAAAGTATCTTTTTGCGTTGCCACAAAGCTGACTGCCTTGCCGAGGAATGATCTCATTTAAATGTGCTTGCCAATCGACGTCGCGTCGACGGCTTTATTTTTGCTTTCCAAACACATGTTCGGCAGCTTCAAATGGAGCTCATAAAAATTCCTTGTACAGTCTGTGGCTCGTTTAATGACTTCACAAGCGCATACACCCGAAAGCGGTCGTCTTTTTTGTGTGCACTCTCTCTCTCTCTCCTTGGTTTGGTTTGATTCGAACTGGGACGTGTCCTTCAAAAGCAGCCCATTCAAAATGGGCTTTCTAATGTCTCTCATCCTCTTCCTTGACAAACACACGAAAAAAAAGAAATGGTCCTTTGAAAAGGGAGGGCAAACTAGCCCTAGGCTGTGTGATTCCGATACGATACATCCTTCCTTTCAGCCGAGCCGGAGCTGGAGTGCATTTCATGTGGTAAATATCCTTGCAAGGGAATTGCCCATTAAATATGTACTTCCGCTCTACTTTCGTGTTCAATGGAACACACACAGGTGACTGTAAGTGACTTATCTATCTGGGTTAGAAGTGGGCGCCGGTGGGAGGCAAATATTTGCCAAGCAAAATGCTGTTTGAAAGTGAAATGAAATTCGCCAAAAGACTTACACACCCGCCCTGAGTCATCTTGCCCTCGTGTACATACCTGAAAGGAGACAAAAAAGAAACGGACTTAGTATGAGTGGTGAATGGAAGTCCCGTAATTGGGACACTATCTATTTTTAAAATTCAACGAGATACAATGGGAGATATGTCAGCGAGGGGCGGGGAAATGCATAAATTCGAACCGAAATGTGACATCTGGCGCCGTATTTGTCACTTCCTGATTAATTACACGGTCGCCCTGCCATCGTACACCATCAACAAGTGCTCACAAGTGCTCACAAGTACGAGGAGAACTACCGAAAAATGTTCATGATGAACATTTTAAAATTCATCCAGACCCCCCCACCGACAGATAAGCACGCACATGAGTCGTCTGATTTGTTATGCAGAACATCAACTCACGTGACACGTTTCCTTTTCAACAAAAGCGATCTGCCGCACCTCATCGCACCGCAGCACACCCCCGCCACCGCGTGTGCGTGTATGTGCACTCAATTTTCATCAATCAATCAGGCGGGGAATACGGAAAAAGATACAAAAGTGAAAAGACTCAGTCTTCATCCATATTTCTGGTTATTCTTGAGGTCTCATGGGCTTTGGAATGACTTGTTGCTAATAAAGTGGGAGATTGAGGAGCTTGCCTCGACAGAAATTGGGCGGGTGGCCTGTGGACATCGCCTCGACAGAAATTGGGACCTGTGGACACCCCTTTCGCGTGCGTTTCAGACTGAAGTCCCCCCCCCCCCCCCCCCTTAGCACGACGCGTTTCGCTATGAAGTCCCCCCAGCACGTCCGACTTCACCTGAGAAAGAGTGTGTGTGTGTCTGGGGAGTTCTTAAAGAAAATTCAATTGATGAGAGAAACAAAGGAAATTTAGAAAGTATCTATAACAGCTGCAACACCAGTCAAGTATCTCTCATAATGAGATACGGTTAAATTAGTTGTTTATTACTGCAATTATGGTGTGGCCCCAGCCCGGCTCATTAATTAGCCAAGATTGTCTTGAAAGTCTCCTCTGCTCTGCCTCCTCGCAGTTCATTCAGTGCTGATGCTGAAGGTCTTCCTCCCTTATCACAAATTTCGCTGAAAATAGACACACGGGCAAAAGTTCATCGTATCACTGCAAGGGGCGTGTGGTGTGCCGTGATGGGAGGCGGTGAAAAGTTTCACTTCACAACAACTTGCCTCCCTGATATTGCCTGTCGAACTGTAGATTATTTTGATATTTTTAGTTTAGTTTTCAATGAACAAGGAGGATGATTGGGCGGAGGAGAAGGAGGTTTGGTTAATTAAATGTTGCCTGCTAGTTGATTTGACTGTCAATGGGGCTTTTGATTCAGTCCTCCGAGTCTTCAGTGCTCCTCTTCGATGAAATGAGTCTCCCATGCTCCTCTCCGACGAAATGAGGCTTCTCTTCAGAGAAAGGGAGCGTCTGCAACACGTGTTGCTTCATAAATTTCATCTAATTTCGTAAAAAAAAAAAAAAAAAAATACAAAGCGACACACACACACACACACAAACGTACAAGTGTTTTCATTAAGTTCTCGTTGCGATAAGAAATGACGTCAGCATGGGAAGCAGATTGTTTGAATTCATAGCCACTTTGTTGACAATACCCTTGGGGTATCTATTCAGTTTCGCGCACCGCTGTTTTTTTTTGGGGGAGGGGAAGCTTGTCTATGTTATCTTATCAACCATTTCATTGGGAATGTGTGTGGCTCGTGTGGCGGTGTTTGTTTCGGGAATTTTGAAATCGCAATCCATTCGCCTTCTTAATTGCGTCGTGTACTGCCAAAATTATTTTTATCTTTCCCCACAAAAAACCGATCGTTTTTGGCTGCTTCCGACTGATTGAAGATCTGTCGATGGGAAAGCCAACGAATTGCTGAGGTAAGTGAATGAAAATTTTCAATTTTGAGGGACTTTTTAGCGATCACCTCACGAGACCATTTTTTGTAGACAGTCACGCTGTACAGTCAATAGGATCCTGTACTGGCTGCACTGAAGTCAATAGGATCCTGTACAATGAGTACTGGCTCATTGATCACATTGATCAACGGCTGTTCTGAATTGCCGCGACTCACTGAGGTCCATCAGCCACCACAAGGTCAAACTCTGCTGGGTCCCAGGCCACAGCTCACTTGCTGGGAACGAGAGAGCGGATAAATCGGCCAGACAATCGTCTGAAATGGACATCAGCGAAGCGGACACGTCACTACGATCACCGATCAGTGCATTGTATCGGATCATAAGCGAAACAATACAAAACTCGAGCCAACTCGACGTGGCTTACAAGAAATGATTGTCACACGATCAAGCTTAACTACGGCAAAACAAAGAAGTTTCTGACGTTGGACCGAAACTCGATCCGTGTTGGAGTGAGCACGGGATTTTTTTGTTGTCGGAGGTTTTTGAAATTCCCCACTGGAGCACTCAGGCTCAAAAACTGGTCCATTGTACGATCAGAGGACACTGCCCCATCGGAACAATGGCCCGGAAATGGAATGCGAAATCCAGTGATCTCTGCCGGAGTTGCGGAGATGAGGAAGAGACCGAGACGATCCAACATCTGCTTTGAAACTGACTCTGTGTCAACACAGACTTTTACTCAAAAATGAGGTTCATCCAGCCTATCGGCTTGCAAGTAAGTCCCATCTTCAGCATGGGCGGTGCAACCAGAGCCTCGCTTAAGTTTGCTTGGCTTGCTACAGTCCAGCGTGGACCTGGGACTCACCCAACATGCCACTCCATTCGGACGTGGAGTCGAAGAGTTAATTTCTGCTTGAGCATAAAAGAGTTGCCACAAAACTTCTTCTGATGCCGCTACAGATCGAGGTGGGCCTGGACCTCACCCAACATGGCTTTCCAGCCTGCACGATCTCTCGCCAGCTGTCTTCAGTTTTGTACACCAAGCCGGCAGAGGTCCCCCTCGACTTGTGTGCGCCACCTTGTACGTTAACGTCCTCTGTTGCGTTGTCCCACAGGCTCAGAGTCGAAGCAAACGCTTCAGTCGACACAACTCCCTTTCTGCATCTTTCTCATCCAAGAGACACAGTCTAACAAAACCTCTATACCTTCGGCCCATGCTGTGTCTTGATTCCGGACACTTAAGTGTATTCGTAACCCCTTTTGCGCGCGCAAATTATAAAAAAAAAACTTGGCTTGGGTACTGTCTTCAAAAAGGCCGATTCTCCATTCTACAGATTCTCGATTCTACAGATTCTCCATTCTCCAGATTCTCGATTCTACAGATTCTCCAGAATCGGCGCCTAGCTTCGCTGGGCCAAAGATTCTTCACAGAGACTGCGGACCTTAGCGAACGTAGATATATCGGACCTTCTAAAATTCATAGGGAGCACGGGGTGGTTTCATCCATCATGTGACAGGTGACAGATAGTGTACACCGCAATTTGAAGGGTTCCACAATGGGCCCCATGGCCTCTGAGTGGAAGTGATGCTCTAACCATCACACTCTCCCCGCCCAAAACCTAACCTAACCTAACGAGACTATCTCTGATTTATGAGAGAAAAATCAAGAAAACATTGATGGCTATCGCTTTCGAATTAAATAACCATCACGTCGCCGTAATGAGTGACGGAGAATCTTAACAGTCGTCGCGTAAGTCGTTAAAGTCACCAAAAAAAATGCGGGCGCAGTTGATTTGATGTTGATTTTGAAGACTTTATGAGTTTTTAATTCAATGAGCGGTGTTCTCTGGTGGCCAGGGAGTTCTCGAGAGCGATTAGAGGAAGTTTGGGCTGTAAAACAATGCGAAGGGTCTCCGTTTTGAAAATAATAATAATGATGGCGTTCCAAGGTGGACTTGGGCCTAGCTTTCCAGCAACCACTCGCGTTGTGCGTGCTACGAGGGTGACTTGGGCCTAGATTTTTAGCAACCACTCGTGTTGTGCGTGCTACTGTTCTCTCACGAGTGGAGGGGACCTGCAGTTTACTCCGACTAGCCCTAGGCTCACTCCGACGACTCCGAACGGCGATTTTGAGAAGCTTTTTCTAGGCGGTTGTACTCCTTGAGCATTGTCAGTGACTCGAAAGAGGTGGAGCCGTGAAAAAATGTGAGGTGCTTTTTTTTCGAGACTCGAACCTTAGACCTCGAGCGCTGGAGTCGACACATTTACCCACTACGCCACGGCACCCGTTCCGAAAAACCCTTTACAGAGCGATTAGAGGAAGTTTGGGCTGTTCCAAAAAGCCCTTCAGAGAGCGATTAGAGGAAGTTTTGGCTGTAAAACAATGCGTTCCGAAAAGCCCTTTACAAAGAATATAGTTCTCCCCGTGGAACAATTCAGAGGACAAGCACTTTAACAACTTTGTCACGATGGAAGAGGCAATAAAACAGAAGAGGAATGGCAAAAAAAAAAACCAACAATTACCCACATGATACCATCAACGACCGAACCTTGTCACCCGACACCTTAACCCGGACATTGGTGGGACTTGCGAATGTCAAAATGACATCAGTTACTCCCTGAGTCATGCCAGAGAACAGCTGTCATGCCAAAGCCACGATTATAACCAATCAATCACAACAACTGGTGTCTTCCCAACAAAAAGACAGAAAGTTCTACAACCGATTTGCTGCACTCGACTACTAATCTATGATTTTGTTGTTGCAACACTCTACCTCACCTGATTTCCGTTTTTCCCGATCGGGAACAACTAAACTCTTGGCACGCTTCACACGAAGCGATCTGCGACGTATCGAACGGAGGAATGCCTCTGGCATTCTCGAGAATCTCTGCGGAGTCTCGGGGGCTTTCCTCTCGGGGAGGAAGAAATTTTTAACGGCCAACATGATGATGGGTTGGATTATCCTTTAGTTTTCACACAAAAACTGTACACAATTTTCAAAATCTTCGGTTTTGCTTGGTTATGGTTTCTTTTTGCTTCAGTTTAGTTACACATTTGAACACGTCATTTCGTCACTTGCTAAATGAACGGGAAAGGGGCACACGTTAGGTTGCACTTAATCCATTTGAGACAGGCCCGAACATTGATCACCAACATATGGACGACGACGTACTGAGGTATCTACACGGTTTCTTGACTCTCTGCTCATGGCTCAAGTTAATTCAATGACCAGGTGGATTGCAGTCACAATCCATAGCAGCACGGTCAACACAAGATCGGATGTGAGGCGAGACTTTAACAACATTCGGCGGGGACACGTTGGCTAATGCAAGTGGGAGGAGGACTGATAAGATAAGCACGAGATATCCGCGAAAAAATACACTTTTTTTTTTTTGTCACGAGATGTTCCTCAATTGGAAACGGGTTCGCTCTGAATTCAACCGACGTTCACATTCACACAGTCAGACAACGACTGAAGTGCGACGCTGCAGAACCGGCCGTGTATAGTGCTTGCAGACACACACAAGTTCTGGTTCGAATCGAACCCACGGACAGAGCGTTAGCAGAGCTCTGTTAATCGATTGCAACAGAGGTTGGCTCACTTGCTGGCCTGTGTGAGCGTGTGTGTGTGTGTGCGGGGCACTGGCAACAGATAGATACATTTCGCATCTGACGATGAATGTGAATTTGTGTGTTCAGCGGAACCGCTTATCAGCAGAATGTGTGCGCAAACGGTGTTTACATGCATTTGGAGAGTTGTTGTCTGTGGATTGGAGTGTGTTATCAGAAAAGCATTGACCTCTGATGGGCTGAGAGGCTGAGGTTCTTGTTGATTGCAGGAGCTATCCTATCCTCTTTGTGTGCCGGGAAAATTCCAGAGTCAGGGGCCGGGTGCTGTGGGTGGTTATGCAATCCAGGAATCTGGGGCTTATGGAAGGACGGGAATGGTTGCCGCCCAAAAATTCAATTCGGCTTGGTAACAACGATTTTTTTTTTTCGTGTGCCACTTGATGGGGAACCCATGGATGGGAGACAAATGAGATTTTTTGACAGCAACTTCGTGTGTGCTCAGGAGACAATGGTTGCCCGGAAAAACTGCCACAAAATTAGTTCATCTATTCACAGCAATCGTCTATAACAGACAGTCAACATAACATTTGGGTCAATTCCGAGTCATTATCTTTCCCCCCCCCCATCGTCGTCCTCCTTCTCAGACGCTCGCTCAATCATTGTGCAACACACGCGAAGATGCAGACGAGGGGAGACTTGCTTTTTTTTCACCGGCACTTGCAAATGAGCCAAGTGATTAGCAGACTAAAGCAACAATGACGGCATATTGCACTCCATCCACACCACCACCACCGCGATGCAGAGCACAACTATGCCCTGAAGTAGGTTACTTCATTTTGTTCATTCGTTTCTTCGTTTTTCCCTTTTTTTTTTCTTCACAACTACACTGAACGCGCTAAAATGAGAATACCCACAAGAGAAACTTCGTATCTAGGATGTGATTTTGTTCTTACCCAGGTTGAGTCGCAGAAGAACAACAAAAACGTGGCAAAAAAAAACGAACAAGAACAGCGATGGAGCGGTTCCTACAACTCCCCGGGAGTAAACGTACAACTACTACGCAGCTCTACTATTCGGGTCTCGTCGGGGGTATTGTGTGCGGCGTTTCCTCTGACACAGTTCACACCACTTTCCGCTTTGCAGAGATACATGTGCATTGGTGGCGGCGCGCATCCCTTGGAATAATAATGAACGATGATGATGCAACCAGTGAGCAAGCGGATACACACACACGGTCGGTGTTGTAGGAGAGGAGCGTACGAAATATCTGCAAAGGAATGCAGTGCAGTTGCATGACCGAACTGCAGCGTATCGGATTCTAGTTTAGTGTGTCCTGGGTGTTGTGAGACTGAAGTTGGTTGGTTCTGGCTAAGGGTGAGGTGGTCGGTTGCGTCCGACGTGTTGCAGTGCACAAGTGGTTGCAGTAATGGAAGCAAACACGGTTAGAGTGGCTGCGGATTGCGGAACTGCAAGGAGTAACAACGGG
Organism: Myathropa florea; assembly: GCA_930367185.1. NCBI lineage: Eukaryota > Metazoa > Arthropoda > Insecta > Diptera > Syrphidae > Myathropa > Myathropa florea. The sequence continues at coordinate 1,990,062 of OV884005.1, read as the reverse complement.
AATTGTATGAAGGATAGTCTGGCAGTGTTGCTGAGCGAGTGACGGAAAGGAGGGAACAGTTTTGAACACGAAATGGGAGCAATTTGTTCGAGTTCTGAACAAAAAATGGGAGCAATTTGTTCGAGTTTTGAACACAAAATGGGAGCAATTTTTTTTCGAGTTTTGAACAAAAAATGGAAGCAATTTGTGCGAGTGATTGCTAGAAGGGAACAGATTACAACAAAAACTAGGAGGAGTTTGTTCGATTGCTGAATGGGAACATTTTAGAACAGAAACTGCGAGTAATTTGCCCTGAAATTATGTGAACTACGAATAATTTGCCCCGAAATTATTTCATGGGAGTACTCTTTTCGATTCCTTGTGTTGTCACTTCTGTTAGATGGACTTTCCACTCTGACGCAATCATTCAACTGCCACTTGACATCCCTTTTCTCTGATTTGCAGCCCATCTGACGCCACCATCGCCTCTCTTCCAAAGTCTTCTTCATCATCATCATCATTTTCAGTGACTCGCGTGTTCCACTAAAGGGGTCGCGGGGGGAATGCATGCACGAGAGATCTCCAGGCCACTTGATCCTCCACCATCGACTCTAACTCATCAGGAGCTATGCCCAAGCGCAACCAGGCGAGTTTTTGGACTTGGTCCAATCAGGTCCGCGGTCTCCCTCGAATTGTGTTCGCCACCTTGAACGTTAACGTCCTCTGTAGCGTTGTCCCACAGGCTCAGAGTCGAAGACTCATCGGGCCTGAGCTAAGTTGTCCATACGCTCTACACGGCCTAGCCATCTTAGGCGTTGGATCCGTAGACGCCTGGCTAGACTCATGTCGCTGTACAGCCCTACAACCTTCTCCTCCAAAGGACATCAACGCAAACCGGACCAAAGATCGCGCGCAGAACTTTTCTCTCAAAAAAACCAAGAGACTGTTCATCCGCTTGGGATATTGTCCATGCCTCTGCGCCGTACAGCAGGACTGGGATGATCAAGATCTTACATAAAGTCAGCTTGGTCTTCCGAGAGAGACAACCTTCCAAAGTCTCAAACTCAACCCCAACCCCCTGTCTAATTTCGCGGATGCACAGCTTGGGATACTGTCCACGCCTCTGCGTCGTAAAGCAGGACTGGGATGATTAAGGTCTTATACAGAGTCTTATCAAGACGAGGCTAATAAGGTGCGACAAACAGGATCTGTATGTCCACAGCCTGTACAGAGTCAACTTGGTCTTCCGAAGTTTTACTCAATAGCCTTTTGAGCCCAAGAAAAACACCGAGAGTTACTCTGCGTTTGATCTCGGCGCTGATGTTGTTTGTACTGTTTACCGCGGAGCCGAGGTAGACGAAGTCCTACCGTACCACACAAGCCCATAAATTTCCCTTGCAAACGTTATGCTAACCGTGCATCCCACTGACCGACTTCACGTGCTGCCCCAGTTCGCAGATATCAAGTCACAGCCGCTGACTCCGACTCTGACTCTATGACTGAGCCAACAATCGGATCATCAACCTCAGCTCAGCTCATTATTTTCCAAAACTAAACGCTGATATCATAAACCCGCTTAATGAGTAACGCGAAATCTCCACCTGAATGCTCACTCGGAGGGGAAGCTTCATAATCGCATCGGCATGCAAATGAACGGCTTACGCAAGCCTCAAGCCTGTGCGGAGTGAGCAAGCGACGAACAGCTGAGGAACGTGTGAATCATCAGATCGCGACAAGTGGATGTGACGACAAATCGCCCCCGCCAGAGCAGGTTCTCTGAGAGAAGAGGGCCTGAGTCACTTGGTGGTCTTGTCTAGTCATGATGCAAATTTTGGAACAAAGTTCAATCCATCGACACGCAATTAGTCAAGACACAAAAATGGCACACTTGTGGGCCTCCGGAACTCATTCCCATCCGCGTGTGATTGTCCCCAATTCACACGCCCCCCGTCGCCGCCGCTGTGATGGATGCTCATGATCTATTTTCGAAAATAAAATTCCGATTAGTCTCTGCAGCCTCTTATGATGTCACACGACCGTCACAGTCGAAACGATGACGCTGCCAGCGTTGTAGTTCACCGCCCAGCAGAGAGTGAACTACATTTCAATTCCCATCCACCCTCCGGGGCGGTAGTTTTTGTTTCGAAATTTATTTAAATTTTTGGCGTGCGAATACACAAATGTTTCAGGAAGCTCCACTGATTGGCAGGAGACGTGATAAATCGACCGAAATACACCAAATGTCCCGCGGCCAGCCGTCCGTTTGTTTGGATAAAGAATTTCCCGAGCGTGTGGGCGTCAGAAATCAAGCGAAATTTATTCACTCGCTTCCGAGAAACTGCTCTGGACAGAATTTTAAATATACTCGCGCACACACACTGCAACGGGAAAGGCCCAAGTGGGTTGACTGTTTTTTGTTTTTTTTTTTGGAAAACTGGGTGACTCTCGACGCTCTAATTAAATTGCCATTAAATTCAATTAGGCCGGTCTGTCTCTGTGGCGGCAGGAATCGCAAGAAACTTTCGGTTCAATGTCAAGTGCAGAGAGAGAGAGAGCGAGGGAAGGCAGCAAACATTCCGACGAAACTTGAACTCGGACGGGACGACAGATATGCATCGCAGACACTTAATTCATTCGAATTGAAATTTATTCAAGCGGCACTCTCACTCGCCTCCGAGTTCGAACCGAGAAACTAGTTTTTGATCATCGACTTCAATCGAAAATGCTTACAATAAACAATTCCCCCAGCGAGACAGTAATTGGCTGTGCGATGATGGAGTTGAGTGAACTCGAAGCGCACACTTGAAAAACGAGCGGCCCGAGCTGACTGCCCAATGGCACTTCCCAGCAACGGCGGCGGCGGCCCGAGGTGAATGTCCTGTGGAAACTCTGCCAAAACAAGTGCAACGTACGTCAGAGGAGGAGCGAAGTAGTTCCATCCACAAGAAGAAGGACGATGATGAATGCGAGGAGGACTATGTGGTGCAGGTATCTCCTCTTATCTTCTCTCTCATATTTTCGAGCAGAACAATGCCAAAGACGCTCTCCCAGGTTGTGGGGTGTCCTCGGGGAGGTGGAACGAGCAGCAGCAGGAAGTTTGGTCGCTTCAGAGACGATAATTAGAGGAGAAACAATGTGGGAGGCACAAACAAGGCAGAGATCTCAAGACTTTTGGGGGAACACTGAAGTGAAGTGCCTGTCAGAAGCAGCCACACAAGGGACAGTCTCTGTGAATGACTCTTCCGAATCTGTGCGATGATTGTGCTCACAAAATCACAGCCAGACCCTCACCGCATGACTTGTGCGTGAATTCGTCCTTGTCGCTGTGCAATGAGACACAAAAGAGCCGAAAAATAATGACGTCTCACCATAATTACGAGATTACTGCCACTCAGCACAAAAGTGGGTGTCTGGCACACAGCGCACAGTGGCGGCTTCGACTTCACACTCATTGTTGGGGACACAATCGGCGGGAGAAACGCCGCAACTGCCACTGCCTCTGCGAAGACAACGACGACCGACTTCGCAATCCATCCCTTCACAAAAAAAAAATGTAAGCCAGCCGAGGGTGGTTTGTCTGTCACGTAATTCGGATACATTTGAACGCAGACCGACGAGACGCACCAGCGGCTTTTAATTGAATGAATTAATATGCACACCACCCTCTCCTGCAGGGGCAGTGGCAGTCTGTTTGTCTGATATTTTGCTCATTTAGATACTAATGCCGCACACGCCATAAGAGGGTTGCGCCTGACGGCAGCAGCGTCTGACAGGTTGATACAATATCCAGTGGCACATCTTTGCGACTTAATTATGTCACTTGCGTTGGAAATGGAAAAAAAAAACACACACCACCCCTCCACTCGGTCCTCTGCACTCATCCGCCACACCCTCTCCTGCACACAGTCGTGCATAGTTTCACAGCGAGGGGGTGGTGAAATGCATCCCCACCCAGAGAGAGATTTTAATCTTTCACTTCTTTATCGTCAATCCGGACGAACTCGGTGAAGGGATGCGATTTTTCGGGAGTTCCAATCGCTTAGGGTGCTTTGCGTGTGGGTGAGAGAGTTGACGTTGACAGGGGGGTGGAACTATTTTTATTACAGTCTCTATCGAATTAGACCTCTGATGGATTGGACAGGTTTTGCTTGATGAAGGCGTTGCTCCCTCTCGCTGGGAAGGGTGCCGCAGGGGTGATAAAATGGAAATTTAGTTCGAAAGCGTGTTTATTTTTGGGATTACTCACTTGGATTTTGGTGATAATGTGGAAATCCAGATAACAACGGATTGCGCACTGAATGTGGGTGCGGGAGGAATTGAATTGGGAAGCGACAAATGGCAGAAAATTAGACGGCAGGTTCAGGGTGAATTTGAGACTTTGGAAGGTTGTGTCTCGTGCGACAATTTAATTGCATTGGGATCGTCTGCGATTGGCAAGGAATCGACTGCAAGCGTGTCCCACCAATTGCGCCACCATCCTGTGCGCAACGAAATCGAAGACAATCTCACCACGATCACAGCTCGTTCATCAATTCCCCACCAAATCGCTTCACAACAAATCAACTCTTAACAAATTCTGTAATCAGATACGAATCCCAGGCTTGGGACAAATTACAAAAATCTCCATTTGTCTTCCCGAATGAAAAATGAAACTCGCCCATCGAAACGGAAAATCCCAACGACAACAATGACGACGTCAACTAGTCAAATGCCGGCAAATCGCTGCGGAAAATCTCTGACTTCTCCTCCGCCATCATCCTCCCAGACCGCTGCACTGGCACGAGACTCCTGCCATTGCATCCATCACACAATAGATACACGAAATAGATTTTTTTTTTCGCTGTTCCCTCTCAATTCTATTTCGCTTTGGCTCGTCGTCGTGGCTTTTGTGTAATTCAACGTAATTTTTGTTTTTATTGCGCACTTCGTGACGAGCAAATATAAAACGAAAGAAAAAAAAAAGTGAAACTACCTCGCCGACGAAAGTTTCTGATACAATGCCGCAGATAAGGTCTTTTCTTGTTTGAAGATAGTTTTTTTTTGCTTTTATCTCCGAGCGAGTTTTGCGAATCAAAATTGTCAGTCACCGCGAGTGACGACGGTGCACGCTGGGACGGTGGTCAGTTAACCAGATTACATTCAGAAATTAACAGCAGCTCTGGTAATTAATTGAAATGACCGCGCACTCGGTGGCTGACGGTTGCACTCCTAGGCACCGGATCATAACACTTGACGAGTCACAGTGCGCTGATTTATGATGCAATTTCAGAGATTTCATTTGTTTTCGAGAGTCTTTCACTTGAGTCATGCGATTTTCGGGAAATCAACTATTTCACTGGTGAAAAGCGAGAAGAGCCAAATGGGGGAGAAATTAGATCAGCGCAGCCTTGGATTCAGATGCTGGCGATTTTACTCTTTCGTGTAAACAGATCATGTTTTATTTTTGGCAGCCGATTAGATGTAAGGTGCTCGGGGATAAGTTGCGCCAGTGCTCGAGGAATTGTCGGTTGGGTTTTAAATAGATCGTGTGATCTGCCTTGAACTTGTTAGCAAGAAGTGTTGTTTACACGAGATGGGATAAGTTCTATGATGTGGAACAGCAGACAAACTGGAAATTTCCTTTTCAAGAAAACATAAAGTTCGTCTATTTTTAAGCAGAATTTCGTCTTGAAATCGGTTCTGAAAACAAGACTCTGTTTCGTCGGTCGGTAATGTCGCCTGGAGCACAATTTCTTTTCCAAATCCACCTCTGAAGACAACAATTTGTATCGTCGTCCGTCGGTAATGTCACCAAGGGCTTTCTTCTTGAAATCAGCTCTGAAGACTCTGTTTCGCCAGTCGATAAGGTCGCCAGGGGCTTTAGGTCACAATTTCTTCTTGAAATCAGCTCTGAAGACTCTGTTTCGCCAGTCGATAAGGTCGCCAGGGGCTTTTAGTCACAATTTCTTCTTGAAATCAGCTCTGAAGACATCGACGGCACTCTGTATCGTCGGTCGGTAATGTCGCCAGGGGCTTTAAGTCACAATTTCTTCTTGAAATCAGCTCTGAAGACTCTGTTTCGCCAGTCGGTAATGTCGTCAGCGGCTTTAAGTCACAATTTCTTCTTGAAATCAGCTCTGAAGACTCTGCTCCGTCGGTCGGTAATGTCGTCAGCGGCTTTAAGTCACAATTTCTTCTTGAAATCAGCTCTGAAGACAACACTCTGTATCGTCGGTCGGTATTGTCGCCTGGACCACAATTTGTTCTCAAAGTCCACCTCTGAAGACAACATTCTGTATCGTCTGCGGTCGGTAATGTCGCCTGCAGCATTAAGCCACAATTTGTTCTCGAAATCAGCTCTGAAGACTGTATCGTCGGTCGGTAATGCCGCCTGGCGCATTAAGTCACAATTTCTTCTAGAAATCCACCTCAAAAAACAGCACAACGCCTCAAGCCTCAAGTCACGCTGAAAAATGGCAGCAAATTCAGTGAAGAATCTGTAGCTAATCACATCTCTCTCCCAGTCAATCTGTGGACAGGGGCATGCTGTTCAGAAACAACTTGAAAATCCCCTGAAAAGAGTTAGTTAACCATCCGCCTACCTTGCCGACCTCAAGTGTCCGTCTCTCAAGTGTCCATCTCTCCACGAAAGAGGCTTACCGCCACTCGAAAAAATCTTTGCATAAACAACCAGAAGCAGCAGAACTGATCTTGAACTTGTCAGACAATCAGCAACGCACACAAAGCGAGTGGAATCAACTTCGCCGCACAATCGATTGCCTAATTACAGACAATCCATTCGCCACACGATCTCTGCTTCAGACTTTCCTGATGCAGACTCAGTCCCCCGTCCCAATCGCCTTCCCCCGCCCCCTGGTGGATCACAATTATCTTAACCACATCGGAAGAGAGTTTCTTTTGCGTCTTCACGCCGCACACCAACCAACTCAGCGAATGTGACCACTTTCACCAAAGTACACATGCTAACTGCCGCTTAATAGGTTTTCCTCTTGTTAACTGCCTCAATTCATATTTTCACTGTCATCTTATTGGCAAATCACCACTTTTTCCCACCTCCTCCTCTCCTCTCTCGTCCCCGTTGTTGTCTGATAGATGCAGCAGATGCCGTAGATACATTTCACCCCGCGATGATGCAGCAGATAGACACACACGCCGCGCTGGATCTCTTTCAGTTTTTTCTATCGCGGAAATCAATTTCACGGATGTAAGTGATTGTGGATACACATTGATTGAGAAGGGGGGGATGCGACATCAGTCTCACACTTTCGCGTCTTGAATCTCTCGCGTGGATGACTGACTCATTTGGTCCGGCTTGACGCACCGTATGGTTTCAGCGATGCGGTCATTGACTGATGACGGCGAGCGGGAAGCGATGATCATGTCGATTCCTCTTTTTCTCTTGTGAATTTCGTAAATTCTCTAAATAGCCTCCGCGATGGCTTTTCTGCCCTTTTCGTCGCGATGACTGACTGAGACGTGGTTACTGATTGAAATTTGCTTCCGTCACGTGCTAATTGAACGACAATGCGTGTGTTTTTAGGCCGTTACTTCGGGAGTGGGTTTTTGAAATATTAATTCACAAGATGGGTTCAGACAATGGACTTGCTGGCGTTCATTTGAGAGGATTTGAATGAGGGAGTCAACTGGGGGAGGAACAGGCTCAAGTTTTGATTGAGAGCATTCGACTGGGGGAGGAACAAGCGCAAGATTCGGTTGAGAGCAGTCGACTGGGGGAGGAACAAGCGCAAGATTCGGTTGAGAGCAGTCGACTGGGGGAGGAACAACCGAAGGTTCACACCAAGATGAGCATCAAATGGAGTTGTGAGGGCTGCTTTGTTGTGGATGGATAGATATCCACTTCAATTTCACACCTTGACATTTCAGTCGCGCTGCATTAACGACGAGACATTCAAAAAGGGTCGTAAACAACCAGAAACCCTCAGTTCCTTCGCTGAATGATGAAATGAAAGCGATGCAATGGAACTGGGAAATCATCCCCATCGATCCGTCGAGTGACTCAGAGTGGCAGCACTTCAACCCCAAGTTTTGACGCCTCCTCCATCCACACTGACCCTTTGGAACGAAGAAAAAACTTTCCAACTTAAAGAAAAACCCCCCAGCACTACTTGTCAAGCTAACTTCAGCGCAGAAATCAATACCCAACCAGCACGAAACTGGGTCAGACACCCTCGTTAATATTCCTCGTCCTCGTGAGTTATGAAGAGCGAGGCCCCATTTACATTCGTAATGCCACTCGGTCCAAATTGAATTGCGAGTTATGTTTGTTTGTCTGTTCGCCGCACGCTCCAGAGTCTGTCATGTCATATCAATGAAATTTTGTTTAACGTAGAAAACTTTTTCAGCAAATTTCATCCCCCGACTGGATGTGAAGGGATGCAGGCGTCTCTATAGAAGGAGCAACGAGAAGCAAGAGTTCTCTTCTCAACGCAATAAAACATCACAAAACAGCTTTGCGGAGTTTGGATAAGCTCCCCCTCGTAGCCCCAGTGAATGGCATGCAAAGGACACACGTCCCAGGGAGGACATCCATCCAATAATGGATTTTCCCGGAAAAAAACATTTTCATTTTCATTTTTATTTGTCTGAGCAGTGAACAAACATATCAAACGGAGTGGCTTTATCGAACGGAAGTAATAAATTTATGGTTCCAAGGAGACAACTCATAACCCATCATACATCAGCAATCTTTGCTCCCCTTTCCACTGGCACTGAATCCCCCTCATTTTCCGGTGTGCGTCGGGGGGGAGGAAAACTTTGAATTTCAATGCCCTTGAGGCATGGAGGCATGTTCTCAAGTCGGACTCTCTAATCAGCCCCCCACTTCAGAGACGCACGAGTGTAATCGCATTTGGTCGTCACAGGAAGACCTGGCCATGGTCTTAATCGCATTAGCAGACCACTGCCCACAGAGAGAGAACAATCGATTTGTGCCTGCCGGCAATCCTGCACCTGGACAAGTTAATAAATTTACTTCTCGTCTGCTGGACACTCAATCAAATTACACGGATGCATGCATCAGCCCCCCCAAGCCCATTTATCGTCCTCGCAAAAAGGACTACGTGGGATATTCATAATTAAGCGGCTTTTATGTGTTTTCCTTTTTTTTCTGTGATAAATTTTTGAAGGATTCCCACTTCAGAGTGGAGCACAGACGGCGGACAAATTAAACGAAACTCTCTCGCCCACACCCTTTCGCGATGAAATTTTCATTCTTCACGAAATTGAGGCACCAGCTGGTGGGGGGTTGGGGAAATTTCGTTCGCCATTAAATCGACAGTGAAAGCGGGGATATGGAGTCAGTCAGATAAATTAAATTACGATTTAATATTAAAAGGCACCGAGTTAAGCGGAGACGCCTCGTCTCGCGAACGGGTACAGAGGTGAGTGCTGCTCCACATAAATTTCCCATTAATTGAATGAGAGAACGACTTTACGCGTAATCAATGTTGATTGACTCCGCAGGGGGGTTGCGACATGTGTGCGGAGACTGAAGGTGCGCACATGTGATCCTTAGACTGGATCTGGATCCATCTCAGTCCTCATCTTGAATTTCAGGTCCAAGACTAGATGTGGTCTTCTCAAGAAAATTTCGATCACGACATGTGATCTTCACCTCACTTTCAATGCGGAAACCATTTGGGAACGAGCCTAAGACTGATCATAAATGATCAACAAGTCCGGTTGAGTGGCGATCGACGACGATCGATGATGCCTCCATTCAAAGATGACAGCCACGACGACTTAACGAGAGCTGACCTTGAGTCAACAAGCCGAGGATCAACGATCGCTAAGTGTGAATAATCGATGATGATGGCGCTGACGATGGGAAAATATGCAAATTATCAAGAGAAGGCTGTTGAAAGTTGAGGAAGCGATGGACGCGACGACAGGTCAACATAAATTCGGAGCAAATCATCGCGAAAGTGATCTTCATTGTTCAAATCGAAGATGATTCTATTTTGGGATCATTTTAAGTGCTCCTGGAACAGTGGTCTCTGATCTCACAGAAACGGCAGCCGCAGGGTCGATGAATGCCAATTATCGCACGAAGTTGAGTGGGAGATGTGATCACCAATGAACCCTGTCGATGGCGATCGAATGCGTACTCAGAAAAGACTTCCAAATAAGTGCTGAGTGTGAAGGAATTGAAGGCATACCAAGGAAATGAGTGCGAATTCTTGAATCGCTGGCGTCTGGTCGGGAACCGATGGGGGATGCTGGAAGTCTCATGCCAATGAGCAGAGACTCCAGCAGAAGCTGATAATATTGCCAGAGTTGCTGCAGGGAAACCAGGCAGAAAGACCTGGTCCCCCTTTGAGAGCAACTGGCGTACACTTAACGATCGCGGGGAATGAGGAAATAGAGCTCGTTTATCTCTTCCTCAGCAAAAGACAAATTTTGAAATGGAGAAAAGAGAAAAGCAGCTCATTTTAAAAAAAGCGTCGTATCTCGAAAATGCTGCGTCCGGCATCGATTTTCTCCTCTGGACATTCAATACGATGGTCTTCAGCTCTCATTTGTGGCCCTTGCTCTAATAGAAATCGCATCAGAAAGTTCGAAAAAAGCATTTCTTTTTAAAAAATGGACCATATCTCGAAAACGGACCGTTCGGCGTCGACTTTAGGTCTTCAGGTTTTCAATACGAACATTTTGAGCCCCTCATTTGTGCGTCTAGATCTAATAGCTTAGACGTCGTAGCCAAGAAATGGTCGAAAAAATCAATTAATTTTGAAAAACACGCCATATCTCGAAAACGGCACGTCTGGCATCGATTTCCTCCTTTCAATATTCATTACGAACGTCTTGAGGACTCATTTGTGGTCCTAGGTCTAATAGCTTAGACGTTGTACCAAAGAAATGGTCGATCAAATCAATCAATTATTTTTGAAAAACACGTCATATCTCGAAAACGGTGCGTTCGGCGTGGGCTTCCGTCTTTGTAATTTTGATGCAGATGTTCAATACGAACATTTTGAGCCTTCATTTGTGACCCGAGGTCTAATGAATCCAGAGCTACAGTTAAGAAATGGCATCAGAAAGGTCGAAAAACGCAATTCATTTTGCAAAATGCGAGATATCTTGAAAACGGTGCGTTCGGCGTCGATGTCCGTCTTCGCAATTTTGATGCAGATGTTCAATACAAACATATTGAGCCATCATTTGTGGCCCTAGATTAGACGTTCTAACAAAGAAATGGTATCAGAAACGTCGAAAAAATCACTTAATTTTGAAAAACACGCCATATCTCGAAAATGGTGTGTCTGGCATCGATTCTCTTCTTGCTACCTTTTGTTCAGGCTTTCACTACGAATATTTTAAGCCATCATTTGTGACTGTAAGCCTAACAGTTTCCGAGCTACAGCCATGAATTGCCATCCAGAGGAGTCATAACCTCCTTTTCGCCTCAGGACTTTTCAACTTTTTTACCATTTCCCGAGGTCCGATCCCGTTCAAATTTCAAACTATCGTTATCTACCATCAGACACACAATCTCAGTCGAAAAAACCAAAGAATTTCATCCAAATTTCGATTTTCAAAAAATTTACACAAATTCAGCGGAAAAGTCGACCGAGAAGTTTCACAATTGACTGCATTTTTTCGGTGAAAAATAGAAATTTCTTCGATTTTCAAAATTTTGTCGATTTTTGATGTGAAAATGTTTACAGATCGTGGGGTTGATGATATCCTGAGGAAATATGAGGAATTTGAAAGGATCTGGTGCTCCAGGATGATGCAGGATCAAGAAAAAGGACATCACGGAACAGAAATCAATGGTTTGCTGGCTCCATGTAACTCTTTGAGTTCTGTATTCGAATGCTGTTCACGTAAAACAAACAACACTTCGTTCCTTCCCCCTCCCCCGTCTTCAACAGGAAAAATTGAAATTCTTTTCAGGAGATTTTTAAAGGTTTCCGAGTGAAAGACCGAAAAAAGCAATTCAGTTCGAAAAATGCGCCATGTCTCGAAAACAGGTGTTCAATACCAACGTTTTGAGCCCTCATTGGTGGCTTCTGATCTGATGGTTTGGAGGCTGAAGCTGGACATCAGCAATTGTGACTGCATGCCAAAGGAAACTCGCTGCGACATCCCAGCAGAAAGCTGCTAAATATTCAAAGAGACCCGAGCAACCAAAAAGAATGTAGCAATTCCATGTGTACACTAAATTAGCAATAAGAAGGGCTTCTTTCTTCAAGGCAGATGCAACATGTCGTCAAATGAAAACATCTTACTCACAAACTCCTTTCAAAACATTCCCGTCGTCGTCGTCGAATCGACTTTATGTAGTGGAAAATTTCTAAGAGACAATAAAACGCAATTTCAGCAGGGAGAATTGCAATTTCACTTGCAACAAATAAATTACAAATAAGGACATACGCCTAATTAGAGCGTGAAGGCATCTGACAAACCTCGAAGGATATGACACTTTCGCTTGCACTCTCATAAATACTTTCACCTCTTGTCAACCGCATCGAATCGAAGGAAATTGCGAAATTGCTTCTTCGCCTCTGCGTCGTGTGTCGTTTGCAGACGATTTCAAATCAATTCAAGGAAGTGCGTGAGGCAGAGAGAGAGGGAGATGGAGAGGGAAAGAAAAAGGCGCGTCAGCTTCTGTCGAAAAGGATTCGATCTGCGCAATAATGATGTCATCTTCATTGAGAGCGCCTGAATTTGATGATCATTGCAAAGGATTGAGAGGAGCGCATAATCCCCTTCCTCTTGACTACACTTCGCAACTAATTTGCCAACAAACATGTTCCCGGCTGCAGCAGCATCCAGGAGAAACGGAGGAAAGCATCCATGTGGTGTGTGAATTTGAGAAAATCCTTTATTTTCATCTGCACGACACCCCACCAGGATTCATTTGCATATCAGGATGCACACCAAACTCCGGAGGAGTGGACCAGACCTGTCCCAGTCCAACGGCCATTCACGCTGTGTCCGAATGAAAATTAGTCCACAAGTGACCGAGTGGAAGCGAAAACAATGCCGGGGAGAGGGCGACTGCAAATCCTATCAACCAGCCGGGACCATGGCCCGGAGGATAACAACGTTGGCTTGATCTCATCTGGACAGCGTCAGAGCTCATAATTCGGATTCGGTATCCGGACTTAAATCAGAAGTGCACTCCTGTGTCCATTTCGGACTCTGACGACTCTACTGTTGTCACTGCACCCCATTTAATTGCTGTTCCTCCCTGGAACGATGATGACTGTGATGAGATGGCGTTGGGTTGGGTGAAATTTACGAGCGGACCAGGTACCATACACAGGAGGCTTGTTTGGGCAATTTACAAAGAGGGGTGTGCATTTCTCTCAAAAAGAGGACCAGAGGAGAAATTTCAAAGACGTACGCAGATCTCTTTTCGGGTGTTTTGATGGAAAAAAATGCTGCTTTTCTTTTTTTTTTGCAAAATCACGGGAGGTTCTTCCTCTCCTGGCATCGGGAGAAGCGGCTGCAAAAGGTGATGATATTTTGCGGTTACCTAAGGTGGGATCTGGAAGGTCCTTTGTCTGATCAAATTAAATTTTTGCTTTTTTGACAGTTTAGGATGGAGGAATATGATGTTTTTTCGTTTTCCATTTTTTTCTGCTCTTGTTTGGGAAGCGAATACAGTTATGGGAAGCAGAGTGGTGGGAACGTCTTTTTTTTCGATCGTCGATCAACTGATGAGAGATGATCAGTGAGGGATATCGCCGTGATCGCGTGTGTTTTGCCATGGAAACGTGTGTTGAGAACCGACGAGCTAAGCCGTGCAACCGCAAGCGTGCCGCCGTCCTTTTCACCGTCACCGTGGCTCAGCCCAAACTTGCTGCAACAAAATGAATTCAGTTCCCAGAACTTAATTCCATGATTTGCAAGTGAGATGGTCTTGAAAAATGTCGTCCTCAGTGAAGGATCTTCCAACGACCACTAATTACCTTCTGAACAGGAAAAACAAGATCGTCCTCCGCTCAATGCAGTCTCAAGACTCAAGACGAGTCCCTAACCATCCTCGCATCTGCCTCTCAGACAACCAATTAGTGACCAAGACTGCATTTTAGGCAAAACCCATTCAATCTCAGCCAATTATTTGCATTTTACAGAACAATCCCTGCACAAAGTCCTGTCATCCTTTCTGCCTGAGTGCCAAATATTCACGCTATGTGCGAAAAATCTCATTCAAATCCCATCTCTGAAAGAATGAACCACTCCACTTGACTGCACATCGTCAATATTCCACAATTTTTCATTCGATTTGCAAAGATTTCGTCCTCGTCCGGATTAGATCTCGTCAAAAAAAGTTGTTTTCGATCCCAAAAAAGGAGACACTCTGAATCTCTTGGATTATTACACTCGACAGGACACCCAATGACGTAGGCAAAAATTAAAAGATCTCATCCCCATGCAACCGCAGATGTTCCCACCGATTCCGTGTCGAATCGAAGACGATGCACGCATCTTCCATGGAACATGGATTATCCTTGCAATGTTTTGTAAATTACTTCTTAATAATTATTAATGATCTGCTTTGATGAGAGCGAAAGCCGTGCGATTACATTTGCATAACCTTTCTACGGTGGGACGCCGAAGCGAATCCCGGCCAGACATCATCAATCATAATCTTTCGTGTGTGAATCAATGGGAAAGAAAAGGATGTCTCCTAAAGACTCAAAATGACAAGGAAAGTCCCAAAAAAATGAAGGAAATCCTGCGAAAAAAACTAAAAAGACAACATGTCGGGGGAAAAAAATCAATCAATTTGACAGTGCGAAGAAATTCGATCAACCTTTCGATCGGACAGAGCAGAAGATCATCGATCGGGGTGCTTGCCGGTGAGAAAAGGAAGAAGAGCATCGATCGGGATTCTTACCGAGAGAAGGAGAAGAAGAGCATCGATCGGGATTCTTACCGAGAGAAGGAGAAGAGGAGGATCGATCGGGATCCTTGCCAAAAGAAAAGGATCTTGCGACAGATCTGTCAAATGTCATTCGATTCACAGAGGCTAAGTAAACTCACAGGACATGCGGCAGGGAGAGCGTGATGAATATTTAGCAATTTGTTCTCGGGGATTACCAAAGTTGTGGTTGATCATGGGGGGGATTGGGTAATTTTTTATAGATTAACGATTATTTTTAAATCGCAAAGAAATGGGCGTTGACTCGCCTCTAAGAACAACATACCAAAGGATTCCATGCATGATTTCGAGAGACTCATGCATCTAGGACAAATTATCGGCTTACCTGAAAGGATACAGAAGAAAAATGTTGTGTTACTGGTGTGGTCTGACGATGGTTATTAAGAAGAAGAAGAAGAATGGAGACTTACCCTTAAAATGTTTCAAATTTGCTCTAATCGATTACCAACCGCGATAATTGCGTGAGAAATTTCATCTCAGAGGTCATGCCTCAAATCTCTGCCCACAAACATTAAAAACCTCTGATTTTTCACTTCTCCCACCAGCCTGTCAGAAGCAAAGACCAGATGAGAGCCCAAATTAGTGCGAGAAAAAAATGAAGAAAAAAACAAAAGGACCCTCTTGTTAACTCAATTAAAATAATCCAATTTTTCTCCGCGTCACTAAATGCCACCAAAGTAGTCCTCATTAGGACCCGGCAATGTGCACTAATGAACCACACCATCAAGTCCGACCATCGTCGGCTTGTGTCCAATCAGGCGACCCCTCAAACTGACGTCCATCACAACGCACAGTCTCAACCCTTCCCTCGCCGATTCAATTATTCAATTTCAATTAATAAATTTTATTTGAGCAACAACCAGACTTCCTCCCTCCTTTCGACTGCATCATCATGCACATCAATGTCCAAACAATCAGCTTTGTGGTGTGCGTGTGTGTGTTTATCCTGACGCGCATCCGCACTAACACCCCTTTTTTTCTCCGTTCTCTGACCATGTCCTGGAAGTATGAAAATTACCAATTCATATCGCGTATCCTTTTTTTGTTTGGGACACCAGACCAAAGAACTCACTCGCGATCTCTGTTCAAACATCTGTCCATTTGTGCAGTGGCGGCGGCTGAGGAGAGTCCTTTTTCTGTTGTGTACCGTGACCGCGAAAACAAAAGCAATTATAATTAATAAATGAGTGCATACATACACTTGAGCTTATTTTTTTTGTATTCATTATTCAGAGAGCAGGACTCCCGTCCGCAGAACAACAATGCAGACATAATTTCTGGCTGATTCTGGCTGTTTATTCAACAACGTAGGAGCAAGTACACAGGATGTACGCACGACTGTGAATCTGCGGAGGTCCTTAAGAGCGTGGCAACACCCGAAGGAAAAGCTTTCGTAATGAATTTATTCAGCGACGGAACGTGTGAGCATTTCATGTGGAAAATTTCAGGGAATTGAGTGTGTTTCTGGACCATTCTCATCTCTTGATCAATCTCAACCCATTCTGAATCCAGGGACTTCGATGGGCATGTGCTCCCCTCATCATTCTCATTCGATTCTCAATCAAGGGACATCATTGGGCATGGGCTCCCCTCATCATTCTCATCCCATTCTCAATCTAGGGACTTCGTTGGGCATGGGCTTCTCTCTCCTCAGCACTTTCTGCCGCAGAATATCGCGTGCTCCCCTCTCCTCAGCACTTTCTGGAGCAAAATATCGCATCCTCCCTCTCCACAGTATTTTTCGCAGCAGAATATCGCGTTCTCCCCTCTCCTCAGCACGTTTTGCAGCAGAATATCGCATCCTCCCCTCTCCTCAGCACTTTCTGCAACAGAATATCGCGTGCCATTCATTGATTGCTCTGAGACAAGTCTTACAACAAGATCCTATCTTCAGTGCACTCCCAGGACGCGTGCGCCAGTCAAATCGAAAGACAAACGAATCCACTTCCAGAACCCTTTGGTGCATTTTAATTACACACACTTAGCTCGGACCTCACGCCAGGGGGTTCTGCTCTGCATAGTGACGGCAGGAATGTCATAATTTGTACTCGGAGTTGCACGCCAAAAAGCACTCTACCTCCAGCTGCCATTGCGCGTCCATCCACATTCAGTTCGCATCTCAAATGCCCACTGGCCGGTTGAAAGCGAAAGGGTTCTGGTCTAACAACGGGAGTCAAAAAGTCACTCGCGTCTTGTCAATATAATCGACTGGATATTTTTTTATTCTCTCCTCCGTCCTTTCTCTGGCCGTGGGTTAATTGAGAGCCGAGTGTGTCGGACCTTTGCAGTTTTTTTTTTCGTGATTTACCACCGGGAAGGGATTGCAAACTGACATGTGTTTTGTCAGAAATATGATTTTATGGGTTTCACGGATTGTAAAAGAACATAAATTCGGCCAGCGAGAGGGGGAAAGACACTGTTTTTCACCAGATTTTAATCAAAAAATGAAAGTTTGGTCTGTCGGTGGGAAAAAAAGGGTTGAATATGACAAGTTAGAGCAGCTGTCATAAGCTGAGTTCGATTCGATTCGAATTGTGGCAGTCAACGAACAAAAATTGTGGAATTTTTCTCTGAATTTGTCACTTTTTTAAGGTGCTGTCTTTCTGACCCGTCCGTTGTTTCTGTGCCGCTGTCTTTTTGGCAAACACTCCACCACTTCAAGGTGTCCGTCCGTTGTCTCCGTCGCTGTCTTTTTTAAAAACTCTCCACCACTTCAAGGTCTCCGTTCGTAGTTTCTGTGCTGCTGTCTTTTTGACAACCAGTCCATCACCTCAAGTTACCCGTCCGTTGTTTCTGTGCCGCTGTCCTTTTGACAAACACTCCACCACTTCAAGGTCCCCCGTCCATAGTTTTTGCGCCGCTGTCTTTTTGAAAAACTCTCCACCACTTCAAGGTGCCCGTCCGTTGTTTCTGTGCCGCTCTGATTTTGACAAAAACTCCATTACCTCAAGTTGCCCGTCCGTTGTTTCTATGCCGCTGTCTTTCTGACAAACAGTCCATCACTTCAAGGTGACCGTCCGTTGTCTCCGTCGCTGTCTTTTTGATAAACTCTCCACCACTTCAAGCAAGGTCCCCGTCCGTTGTTTTTGCGCCGCTAACTTTTTCACAAACACTCTACAACTTCAAGGTGTCATTGTTCCTGTCGCTATCCTTAGCACACATCCACTCGCATGTCATGTCGGTAAGGCAGCTCCCTTTGAAACAACAAAACCAACAGAAAACTCTCAAATTATAGGATGCACACGAGCAGTGTTTAGGAATCATTAATTCGAAGTCGGATCCTTGATGATTTTATCTACAAACACACACCGATAGCCTCCATTTAAGTGGACGCGTGCCTGGATATGCTTGTGACTCACTTAATCGTTGTGATTCCAATCAGGCCAAGTGTCCAATTTATACGGATTAGCAGACAACGCAGATCCGATATGCGGGAGTTGGTAGTCCATCAAGACACTCCACAGGTCAGACGGGAATAATTAAATTAAGAATTCACCCCCCGGAAAACAAAAGAGCAGGGCATCTCAAGGGAGAAGTCTCTCATTGTGAAGGTGGGCGGATAGATATGCCACATGTCTTCCTCCGCAACTTCATAAAGGTCTCTCCGTCTCCATGATGATAAATGTGTTTGGCGGAGAGAAGGTAAAGGACTGTTAGAGTTACTTATGCGGGAAATTACTCGAAGCGCCCACCAGGAAGCCAAGAGTTGATGTCATTTTTTATTCTTCCAGCAAAAATTCTGACAGTTTGCGGAATGGGGGAGAATAAATGTCATAGGGCTCTCTCTCTCATTTTCTTTTCTCTTAAGAAGATCAATCTTCATGAATGTCTTCGCATGACAAAGCCCAGGTATCACTTTCGAGCATCTCGGTTGTGTAATCGATCTTTAATTGCGTGTTCAATTGATCGGCGCACCGTTTGACAAGATCAATGGATTAATCTTTTTGACAGATAACCATCAGCTGAGGTCGATTTCGAGGAAGAACGGTTCGTATTCTGTTGCAACACGATGGAAAGTCTTGCATCATGCGACGAGACGGCAGAACAATCAGTTGAAAGACGACACTTTCTCATTTGCTCGCATGCAATGACAGTGAAAGTGAAATCGATCGGAAATGTTTCGATGATGATAAGCTTGTTGGCGTGAAGGGGTACAGAAATATCCCGGTAGCATTCCTTCCTCATCTCGGAATGCGTTTAAACGCGACTTGATCGAAAATTCAGGTCAAAAGCACACCAGAAAGCACCAGAAAGCCCGTTTGTTTGGGAGACGCCAGGTTTGGAGACTGTGGCTTGTCAAAAGTTAGGGGTCGAGGCCTTTGAAGCGGTACAGAAATATCCCGGCAGCATTCCATCCTCAGCTCGGAACGCGTTCAAAAGCATCTCGATCGAAAATTCAGGTCAAAAGCACACCAGAAAGCACCAGAAAGCTCGTTTGCCTGGGAGACGCCCGGTTTGGAGATTGTGGTTTGTCAAAGTTGGGGGTCGAGGCCTTTGAAGGGGTACAAAAATATCCCGGCAGCATTCCTCCCTCATCTCGGAATGCGTTCAAACGCACCTCGATTGAAAATGCAGGTCAAAAACACACCAGAAAGCAAGGCCGTCTGTCTGGGAGACGCCTGGTTTGGAAACTGGCAAAGTTGGGGGATCGAAGCCTTTGAAGGGGTACAGAAATATTCCCGTCACGGAACAGAAATATCCCCTTTCAATAGCCAACAGCATTCCTCCCTCGTCACATGCGACCTAATACGCCAGTGTCCACCTCGTGGCAGGCACTCCCTGACAAAATGGCATATAAATGACACAAAATGAGACAATACGTGACGTGACAATGGCCATCGAGGATAACAAAACTGCCCCAAATACGCCGCACCACCAGACAATGGACAGCGAAACGAATTCCATAAATCGGAACTCGTTCACAGGCGAGCCGTCGCGGTGGTGGTGGCCTAATGGAAATCAATGCTGACGCGCGAGCAACGCTAATAAATGTCAAATAAATTTCGCATTTAATGACAGAGCTGTGACAGGATGTCGCAGAGGGGAGTGCTGCAACATGCAGTTGCACAGGGACTGAGAGAGGGAAGGGATTTCTGTGTGTTCAGGGAGAGACTCTCTCTAATCCACATCCGAGCAAACACAAACAAAACACTGAAATTCAAAAAAATTCAAAGCATCATCCTTAAGGATCCCCGTAATTATTCTAATCGTTCAGACCTCAAATCCTTTTGGCAAATAATCAGTTTTGCGAAAACATAACTTCCCTTTCTCCACAACAAAACTGTTAATCGTCTCAGGGAATGCCAGAAGGTGGTCGTCTCTCACTGCCGTCAGGTAAGTATCCTTTCATTCCGTTTTTTTTTGTTGGTTGCTGTTTAAAATTGCAGTAAATCCTTTGATGGAGTTGAAAGGAATGTATTTTAATCCCTTTACGTGAGCAGCTCCTCTTTCCTTGTGACATTCGGCAGAGCTGTCTCTGGAGGAATTGAAATTCAATCAAAACACATTCGTCAGCCGGGCGGAAAATCCTTGCACGACAACACATCGCCCAGAAAATCCTTTCATTGTCGATGGAAATCGATTTTTTGTCGAATTCATTGTGAGTCTCCTTTGTCGGCCATCGACGTTTTCTTCGATTGGGCGAGACCGTTTTCGAAAGGATAACTGCTAATCGTGCGAATGGAGCGATGTTTTGACACTTTGATTTGAAAACTCATCCATTCGGTGTGTGGAAGAGGAATTATGCAAAAATATACGACGACAACCGCAGGACGTCCCTCAAGCGCTGAGAAATGAACATCTGCCATCTCCGCCGAGATTCAAGCACTCCCACAACTACACGTTTTTCACCTCAGCTTCGTGTTGTTTCCCTAATTTCCGCCACAAGGACGAGTAGTTTACCCAAAAATGCAAATTCCCCACACCATCACACCACCACACACTTCAACGGCTCAAATGCAGGCGAGGATTTCTTATCGTCACCGGGAGATCTTCTACCACACCCGCTGCGGAAATCACCTTGACAAAGAATCGATTTCCTCTGGCACACAGCCCGAAAGGATGTGCTCTCGGTCCTCACCTGTCGATGAGAATGGCACACTTTGCCCGAAGGAAATGCACGAAAGAAAGGCAGGAGGACACGCTGAGAAGCTGTGGGAGTAAGAGTATTTATCCTGCTCTCCGATAAGATCAAACTGAAGCAGAGCCGACAGGGAACATCTGTGAGTCCTTTAATTGAAAAGTACAATATTTCACGACACTGTCACAGTGGAAGCAAACATCTCGTGGAGAGGGGAATCGTCGCACGGCAAACAAACGGGAGTAAAATCTTTGTGCCAATATTTGAAGATTCGCACAATGTCCTTCCATTTTGCAGGACATTAATCAATACATCCACTCTGTGCTCTGTTGGAACTGGGGCAGACATGTTTTTGTCCTCAACACAACTGGACATGTCCCGGCATCGACAAGGATAAACGATAGATAAACATGCACATCGAACCTCTCTGCAAATGGAGCGCATCCTTATCGGGCTCAAAGGACAAGCGACAAGCATAAATTGATTGCAATTAATCAGAGACAGTTCGCATATCGGATGACACAGAAAACGGAGAAAAGCGATACTCCACCAGGAAGCATCGTGATGGCGGCCATTTCTTCGAGACTTGAGGGACTCGCTCGACTCTCTCTCTCTCTGTCTTGGCTGTTGTGTCAGTTGGAATTCATTTAAATCCGAAATGAGGAAGGATCGCTGTTTGGGAGGTTCCTCTCGGCATCCTGATTTGCATTTTTAATGGGAAATCTCAGATGGATGCTGCCAGTGACAAGGAATCGTGTTGTTTGTTAGTTTGTCACACCAGTGTCATGTTGTCAGTCATGCTCGGATGAAGAATGAATACAGTTTCTGGGTGAACCGCAAGGGGATTCTGAGTCCTGTGTAGATGATCTTTTTTCCATCTTCTCATCCCTTCAAGGATAACAGACATTCGTCATGTTTTACACAGCAGCACCTGCACACCCGGTCGTGCCTCACTCGACATGTAGCATGTATCCGCCGCAATCTGCTGGAAATTGTGAGACAATCTGTGTTTGGCTTCACACGATTTTTGTGCATCTCAAGCGAGGGATTTTTTTCGCGAGGTTTTCCTTTGAAAACGGCAAAGAAGTACAGAAAAACGGTTTTCGAGGAGCAGGGACATCTGTGAACCAGTTCTCAAGGAGCCTCTCAATTACAGGGCCTCTCTCTCATTTCAAGCAAACACTTGACAAGCTCTTGAGGAGACGATACATCTTGCCGTCGTTAAGGACAGGCCAAGCATCAAACCCGGCTGATAATTTATTCACCACATTGGAATCTGTTTAATCTTCCCACCGATATCCGGACAATAATCACGCAAACAATCGGCTTTTGAACAGAGCTGAAAACAAACAGACCTAATTGCCGCCCCTTGTGACGTGCTCTCTCCTTTATTTCAATCAACTACACATGTCCTTGCCGCGACCCTTAATCTGTTTAATTCGAATTGACAATGTCACATGTTGCGACGCGCTCGAAGGGGGCATCTTTAAGGACACATCTCGCGGATTGATGTATGCGCCGAGATCCCTTGTGTTTTGACTGTGTTCCATATTTATGATCTGATTTGGAACAATAATGATGATGTAGCGGGCAAACAGAAGAAAATCTTCTCACAGACCTCAAGGAACATGCTGCTGCTAATTAGAATCACAAAAAGGGTCGCAGCGCTTGGCCTTTCTCTGGCAACCCTTTCTCGGCTGACAACTGATGGATGTGTTATGCGACGGAATGACGAATGTCAAGCGAAGGGCCTACAGAAGTGTTTCAAATCAATAATTTCATGTTTTCCTATTGATTGACAAGCTATGACACAGGTCAGGGGGTAGAGGGCAATCATTTGCCCTTGGAAATGAGGAGAAATTGCTGCTGAATGGAGAGTAATGAGATGGGGAGTATCAAATGGCTGGAAGGTAGGTAGGTTTAGGTGGCTGGAGTAGGCACTTAGACCTCTGCTGTGATGCTTGCTGGTTGACTCTCTGCTCGATGCTCTCAATACGCCCAGGCCTATGCGGATGATGTAGCTGTTCTGTTCCCAGCGGCTGTGTTCAAAAGCGGAGGCAGGTCTAGACTGGCTTTGGCTAGAATCTGACCCAGGAAAGGAATGCAGTCGAATCTTCACGGACGGCTCCAAGACCAATGAAGGATCTGGTGCTGGTGCCTTCGTGGAGAGCGACAACTTTAGACTGCACACCTCGTTAGGTAAATTTGCGTCGGTTTTCCAAGCGAAAACCTATGCGATCCTAACCTTGCTCGTATCAGACCAAGCGTATGCTCCCCAACGTCTGTAAGAAATCCGCGGCTCACTTGTTATCTCATGACAGAAAAGACTGCAGACAACTTACCGGCCACTACACCTTCGCCAAACGCCTAAATGTGCTTGGCATAAGCTTTGGAACCATCTGCGACGCCTGTGGGGAAGACGATGACACTGGAGAGCACTTCCTCTGCCACTGTGCCGCCTTTGCTCGTATCAGGTGGCAGTTATTCGGTGCTGATGAGGTGAGGGCTGATGATGTAGGCTCCTCGTCACAGAAGCGCCTGCTGGTCTTCGGAAGATCATGAAATTTTAGCAAAAGTAAGTTGCAGTACATTTTTTGAGTCTGAGTGCTCCAGTGTGGTGTTTTAAAAACCTTCCACAATTAGAAAAAAAGGTAATCGAGAGCCACGATCAGGGGCTAACACTGGAGTCGTAAGTAATCGAGGGCCAAGATGAGGCGCTAACGCTGGAGTATTTGCGTCTGTAGCGACAGTGAAGCTGTGCTTAAGGCCTTGCTCAACCCTTGCAGGATAGTTCAGGAATGCAAGTCTTCTCTGAATTTGATCGGCAGCTTAAATTCGCTAAAACTTGACTGGGTGCCGGGGCACCACGGTATCACAGGAAATGAGATCGTCGATGAAGTTGCTAGGCGACGATCGGATGAGGCATTCTTAGGGCTTCCATCGATGGTTGGACTTCACGAGAGCACAACCGCAAGTGACATGACTCTCTAGGATGTAGACAGACCAAGCGCATGCTCCGCAACGTCTGTAAGAAATCCGCGCCTTTCTTGTTATCTCTTAACAGAAAAGATTGCAGACAACTCATTAACGGGGCACTACACCTCCGCCAAACACCTAAGGGTGCTTTGCCTAAGCGATGAAACACTCTGCGACGCCTGTGGAGAAGACGATGACACTGCAGAGCACTTTCTCTGCCAATGTCCCGCCTTTGCTCGGGTCAGGTGGCAGGTATTCGGTGCTAATGAGGTCTGAGGTCAATCCAATTGAATGATAGCGACTAAATGGCTGAAGAGTTGCAAAAAATTGAGACGGACATGGTTGTTTCTTGCGCGAGGAAACTTGCGCATCATTCGAAGTTGAAATTGGATAAAATTAAGGGAGTCTATCCAAGACTAGGTGAAAGTGACGGTGAACAGACAAATCCTGTTTGTCGCACCCAATTAGCGCCGTTTTGATACCACATCCTCTGGGATACCGTACTCGTGTGAAGGGGGTGAAAGGAGTGTGTGTTCTCTCGGATTGTTAGACCCACTTCCAAGACTAAGTCTAACTGACTTTCCCTCAGCACCTCACAGACCTTGGAAATTCAGCATTCTAATCGGATCTTGTCAAAACAGACGATAACCTCAATTCCATTCAAAGATCAAAACGATAAATCACACTTAAAGTCCTTAAGCGGGTTCTTTATGACACCGAACATCGTTCCTATCTGTCGGTGGCTGAGAGTCCCCGGTGGATGGATGGATATGTCTTATTTAACTTTAACGATAGAGCACCAAAGGCATCAGCATTGACATCGACAACAACAGTGAGGTTCTTTCAACCGCCCAGCATGTGTCCACCGGGTGGTCTCTCTCTCTCTTTATCCCTTTTTTGCTTTCCATTTTCCATTTTTTTTGCAGCACAGATGTGTGCAGAGGCGAGAAGAGACGAAAATATAAAGTAGCACACGTCAATATTTTGTGACACCAGGACGATGCGCATGAATCAGATTATAAGTACACAAACACACAGGCTTCCTGCTTACGCCGCAGGACATCGTTTTGAGGGCAGACTAGCAGCAGTAGCAGCAGCGGTATGAAATTTGCTTAACAACAAACGATGTGGCCGTTCATTTTTTTTGCTTGTTTCCTTGTTCCCTGGCACCAGCGACAGATGAAATTTCATTATCCTGGGAGATAAATACGTCTACATCTTGCGCTTATTGGCTTTTGATTATTCCCCATTGTTTCCTGTCCCGCACCGACCAGCCTAATGGATATGAGAACACGAAGGATAATGAAAATTGTCACATAAACTGTTCAAGAAAACTCCTGTATCCTTGTGAGAGGTGAACGAGCCAGAGACGAGGTGAACAAGCGAAAGAGACACGTCAAGAGGATAAGAAATAAAAGAAAGTTATTACGATCCCAGTCGCGGTTCGTTGGGTTTTCATATTTTCATATTTTCTCCTGTGGCATGTCCTTTGGGCTGCCTTTCTCCGGGATGACCATCATCGGCAGTATCGTCATCCTCAACGCGGATTTTATTCAATTTAAATTCTTATCCCTGCCTTGGGAATGAAATCGGGACGCAGGACAATGGGTTTCGATGACTCCTCTTGTGGTGAACCACCGCAGGAGGGTCTCGAGTTGAAGCACTTTCGCGAGAGATGATAATTGTGTCAAATGTCCTCTGGGCAGGGGGCAAACAAATCAAATGAATGCCCTCGTCGAAGGACGAGGCATCGCATTTCGCTGAAATTGAAAACTGTTAACCCATTAGTGGTGATTAATGGATCACGTTGTTCCACTGCATCTGTATCCTCTCAATGGATGACACGGATTTGAAGGACATCCATGCGTAGTCTGCCTCATGCGGGCACAGGCAGTCATCGGCTTGTGAATGAGCAACGTGCAAAAAAATGTCAGCCATGCGGGACGGGTGAGTGGACACTCGGAAGCACATTGATTGATGCACACATTACTGGCGCGCGGTGTCAAGTGGACTGATGAGACATATGGACGGATGGCAGCACATTCAGTCGATTTAAATGAACTGATGTGCAGCAGAAGAAGGTCACGTTTTGAAGGCATACCTCGAGGGCTGTGTGCGTATCAAACTCGCCAAACCGAATCACTCCCCTCCATCGAATCCCAATCAAAAGAATACAAATTAGTTACATCCTTGCAAACAATACTTTCGGCAGCAAGCTGCTTCTGTCTGTCTGTCTCCCAACCATACCGCGACTGGATCAAGTTTTTGGTCAGACACATCGCGGTGCAAGGACCCCTTCTGCCAAAAATCACGAGAGGAAAAAAATCCTTAACAAGCGGAAGACCGCCGCCGTCGATGTGAAAGAAACGCAAAAATTGGAAATTCAAATCAAGTTCATGATACACAATGAACTTGGTCCTTGCCGGGGGGGACTTCGCCGGTCCTTGTCGTCGTCGTCCTCGTCTTTGACAATTTCGCCGTATCTGAGCCGTGGCATCTACTAACGATTATTTTCCTCAACTAATTTCCACAAAAACCGTGAGTTAACGATTTGTTTGTTTGGGCTGCGGGCATTCTTCATCCTCTCTCTCTCTCTCCCTCTCTGCCGTTGGTTGGAAATGAATTATATTTTATTCGGGAATTGCTTAATTTGGTGGAAAATGTTGACGGGTTTTCTCCGTCTCGTCCTCAAACTGGTTTTGCATGCGCGCCATCCGGCATCCCTCGTGTGTGGAGAGAGGAGGGAGAGCGACGTTAATCTTGAGAGAAAGTGTATTTGCTGAAGTCGGATCGAAACGAAAGGATAATCTGTGTTGTGACACATTTTTGTGTTTGCACCACCGTCTGGCGCTTGGCCCACTTTGATTAACCCCTTTACCGGCCGATGGGCATCTTCAAATCAGTTCGTGTCCTCTTTCAAATCCTTCGCGCCATTCCCAGTCAAAGGCTTTCACTTTCCACGTGACTACGTTCGCTGATCCATGGGATGATGAGGAATCGTGAATCCTTCATCTTCTTCATCTCCTTGCAGATGCAGGAGACTGCGTTGTATCATATTCCTCCTTGGGATCTGCTCGGTCTTTACATTTGATTTAACAAGGATAATTAATTTGCTGGTAAAAGGATTTAATTCAAAGTGAACTCTGCGTCGTTATCGTTGTTTTCGTTTGACTTGGTTTCAATTACACACAGATTGCTGGCAAATTAAAAAGTGATCAGTCCTTGGGATTCTCCTTAAGGATCTCGGATGGTTGCTGTATCCTTTTTCGGTTGCAGCGTACGAAATGAGCAGTCGGGTCCTCTTCTTTGTGCGAGGAGTGCATTGTGGTGCTGTCATAATTGGAAATTTGATTTATTCCGATTGGGTGAGGATTTTGCGAGGACAAGGAGAATGTCCTTTCCTTGGCAGGGTGCAGTGTGTAGCGAATTGGAAAATGCGAATTCCTTGGCATTATGAGTGATAATAGTGCGATTAGGTGAGTTCAAATCGAAGTTGACAGTTATTTGGAGGTAGTTTCGGGTTGATGTTGAATTTTCTTCTTGGATGCAGAGAGATGATGTTGCATCGAAGAGTCTCTGCTTGATGTTGGGCTTATGCGAAGGAACAGGACTTGCATTTTCTTCTTGGATGCAGAGATGCTGTTGCTCCGGAGAGTCTCTATTTGACGTTGGGTCTGTCCGAAGGAGGACGACTTGCATTTTCTTCTTGGATGCAGTAAAATGCTGCTGCACTGAAGTCTCTGGTTGGCGTTGAGTCTGTCCGAGGGAGGAGGATTTGCATTTTCTTTTGGGATGCATTAAGATGCTGTTGCTCCGAACAGTCTCTAGTTGACGTTGGGTTTGTGCGAAGGAAGAGGACTTGAATTTGCTTCTTGGGATGCAGGGAGATGCAGTTGCACTGAAGAGTCTCTGGGTGATGTTGGCACCTTACACTAGGCAACGAGGCCCAGGTCCACCTCGGGCTGTACCGCCCTAAGAAGAAGATGTTGGATATGAGCGAAGGAACACGACTAGATGATGCAACACCGAATACTGTCTGAAGGAAATGCAGGCTATAACTTCGTTTCACTTTCACCTTCGCCTTCACTTGAAAAGTCTCCACCAAGCGAATCACTCAATCACTTGCGGAGAGAAAATAGAATTTGATTAAAACCCATGTTGCGATACACGAAAACTACAGCTTATCTCCGTTGCTTATCCCGCGCTATCAGCTGCCGACAAGTAGCTCCTCGATTAGATTCCGAAAACCTCTCAACCTTATCGACGAGGCGGTGTAAAAATAACAAGAAGCTTGTTCAGAAGTTCAATACCAACTGAAGAGTGCAGTGAAGTGGGCAAAAAAATGAAACACCTGGTGATTGTCTTCGGCCTGTTGGCGTCCGCCTCGGCTAGCATGAGATTCAACGATGAAATCCGGGATTTCTTCGAGTATCTCAGGACTCAAATGCCGTGTGGCTCTGAGGAGCATGGCATTCCCCCACTGGCTCCATACAGAGAAGCCTTCCGTTCGATTGATCTTGGACAAAAGTAAGTATCCCACCATCCAAAGAATCACTCATAATCAACTCATTTCGTTTCAGTTTCGTGGTGAACGTCACCGATGTCAGTTTTGAAGGCTTGGATGGTTTTGAGTTCCACGAACTGTCCTATGACACGCTCATTTCCATTCTCAAATTCAACGTAACCTTCAAGCAGTTGAGACTCTTCGGTCAGTACGAAGCTAGAGGTTCTGTGAATCTGTTCGGACTGCCGTTTGCCCCCTTCGGAGATGGAGATCTGGAGCTGATTTTGACAGATGTGGGCCTTCAAGGATCTCTTCGACTCACCCACGGTGTGCTGAAGGGAATCACTTTGAAGTCATTCAAGACAAGCACGGAAGTGGGAAGTGTTCAGTCGCGGACAAATGGGGTGATGCACAGCTCGTTCTTCAGCAATCTCTTCAACGAATGGGTTAAGGAGATGTTTGCCATCATTCTCGGGGAATATCAAGATGAAGTCAGCAGTTACATGGAGGAGTTGATAAAGCCAGGGGTCGACAGCATCTTCTCGAAGATGAAGTTGCTGCAGATGTTGGGCTTGGCTTTGGGTCTTCATGACATTGACTTCAATTATGACGATTTGCCGGTTTGTAATATGAAGTAATAAAGAGTGCTCCTTGCTGGAAAGTCGAATTGTATTCGAATCTGACGTGGTCTTCTTCTTGTGGCGCTACAGTTCGAGGTGGACATGGGCCTGAACAAGCAGAACTCTAGCATGACCTTTAGATGCAGGTCTCCGTTGGCCCAGAGGGCATCATGGCGATCAGGTCGAACAGGTTCTTTCCTTTCAGCTGTGCGTTGACTGTCGACACGACGGCCTCTTCGATCATGACACTGATCGCGTCTTGGTTGTCGTTGATCGACGACATGATCGCATCCTCGATGTTCCTGTTCAGGAAGCGAGCACGATCTTTGCCTAGCAATTTGCTTGAGGACCATCTCCATTTGGCTGCACCGCCTCTGTTGCGTTGTCTAATGTCGTTCTTCTATTTTTTTGGGTTGTTCCAAAGAGGATCTTCTTCCCTCTAGCTTCTGAGACAAAGACTCTGTTCCAGAACGCACCTTACACTAGGCAACAGAAGTGGCTTCGACTGGAGATGGTTGTTGGACGGCGGTCTGTTAGCGTTGACACACCGTGTGAAGTGGAGACACAAACCATGAGAAGGGAATTAATGGCCAACTTGTAGGCATTTTTGAAGAAAATCAACTCAGGGGTTGTTTCCCAATCAGAACTCAGGGACAACATGGTCGCCGCCCACTTTTCATTGCGGGAGTGCTGCCAAACTGTACGGAGTTTGCATTTTTTGCTCAAAAGTGCCACGCCATTGAAGGAGTGAACTCCTAAGCAGAACAGGAATCGCGATTATTCCCTGAAATCAGACACTCTTGTGTCGCTTAATGGAGAGCAATGATTCCCCTCATTCAAAGCCAAAGAGAAGGATGAAGACCTCCAGAACGCCTGATGGAGATAACCAACTCCACTACCCCCTCGTTAGATTCGACTATCTAATCAAACAGAAAGCCACACAAACACTTTACCCAACTGACGTCAAAGCAAACTGTAGCTCAGTCAAAAACCCTAACTCGATTTATCACATTTCCTTTGTCTTTATTTTGAATTTCCAAATGCGCACTACTTGCGAGACCACTTTATGCCCATGGATCTGGTGGGGGAATACACTCGACTGTCTCCGAACCGCCACTGTTCATGATCAAGTCCCAAACGTCCCAGAAGTTGTTGCCCTTCAGCATCTTGTTCACACGCGGCACGAAGCTAGCCTCGATCTTGTCACTGATCACATCGGTGTTTTCGTTGATTCCACTCACCACCAGCTCCTCGATCTTGTCGTTCAGGAATCGATTCAACTTGCCATTGCCCAGGAGTCCGGAGATGTTGGAGTTGCAGCTGCCAACGGTGACCAGAGCGTAGAACTGAGTGATCTTGACGGATCCAATCAGGATTGGGATCTTGTACTTCAACTGGCCGGAGATCGAGAGGTTCTCGATGCTGAAGTCAAGATCACCCTTGCCCTCGTAGCGAACCTTGAGACCCAGCTGCTGGAGGATGTCGACCAGGGTGTCTGTGTTGTAGTTGCCGGCAAGGCTGATCTTCTTGAAGTGGAAGTTGAACTTGATGCGGCTGGTGATCACGTTGAGGGTGAACTTCTTGATTTTGAAGTCGTCCAGGCCGTCAAGGCGGAATCGGAAAATGTCGTTCAAGGTTCTAGATGACACAAGACATATGCATCAAGTCCAGTGGTCAGACGTGGGCACAATGAAGGGGCTACTCACTCAAGAATCTCGGTCTTCAGATTCATTTGCATCTGCTCCTGGCGGTATGGGGCCAGTGGAGGGATTCCTTGGTTTGGCCATCCGCAGGGCATCTGCTTCTGAAGCTTACGCAGCTGGTGACGAACTTCCCACGAAATTATGAAGCTAGGGTCCACTAGAAGAAAACAACCGACAAAAGGTCACCACCACCGCCTCAGCCAAACTCAGCCTTCGGTCAAACTCACCAGCGACGGTTCCGTCCTCGTTGACGAGGTTGATCTCACCGTTTTCCATATCAGCGAGCGCTACAGCCGCAGTGGCCAACAAGACTAACAAGAACTTCATGATTGCCTGTCTTACTATGATCCGACTGCAGCCGAGCTCTGGGCTTTTATAGAGCAAACCCGGACCGGGCGGCGGTTTATCGCGGATCTAGGGGACCCTTATCAGCGGAAAAAAATTTGCAAAGCAACCACCTGGCCAGATAGCCACCGATAACGTCCAATTAGTGCCCAATCGGCCCACAATCAAAATCACGACAAAAAGACAAAACAATTGTCAGCGGAATTTGTTAATTTATTTTAATCAGGCCCAGGGATCTGGCGGAGGGATGCAGGTCTCCGTTGGCCCAGAGGGCATCATGGCGATCAGGTCGAACAGGTTCTTTCCCTTCAGCTGGGCGTTGACTGTCGGCACGACGGCCTCCTCGATCATGGCACTGATCGCGTCTTGGTTGTCGTTGATCGACGACATGATCGCATCCTCGATGTGCCTGTTCAGGAAGCGAGTGGCCCTGCCGGGAGGGGTCAGTCCGGTGATGTTCGATTCACAGTTTCCCAACGTAACCACGGTCTTGAATTTGTAGATCTTCGAGCTGCCAAAGATCAGCGGAATCTTGAACTTGAACGAGCCCTTGATCGACAAATTGATGACGGAGAGGTCAAGGCCTCCCTTTCCCTCGTAGCGGACGGAGATGCCCAGCTCGTTCATCAAATTCACAAGCGTATCAGTGTCGAGGGCGGACATGGTTCGGATCCTTCGGAATATGAAGTGAAACTTCACCTTTTTGTTCATGTAGCTCACGCTGAACTTCTTGATCTTCATGTCATCCAAGCCGGCCACGAGGAATCGAATCAGTTGGCTCGAGGTCCTGGAATAAAATCAAAATCCATCAGTCTCGTGTGTTGATGGGGGGCACTCACGGCTGTACTTGACGTAGGATTTTTCCACGTTTATGTTCAGTTCCTCGTTGCGGTAGGGCGCCAGCGGAGGGATTCCGTACTCTGGCCAGCCACAGGGCAGCTGTTCTAACTGCTTCTTCAGCGCTTTCTTCGCGGAGGAGGATAGGATCAAACCTCGAAATGAATCGCCCTCGTCGTCGTCTTCGTCTTCGTCTTCGTCTTCATCATCGTCTTCGTCATCGTCTTTGTTCTTACCGTCCTCGTCGTCCTTACTCAGGCCCTCCTCAACTCTGCCCACCTCGAACGTGTCCTTCTGCTCCAACGCGGTCAGAGATTGAGGAGAATTTGCCTCCTCGAAGCCCTCCTGGGCAACTACAGCAGTGGCCACAGCCACTAGCAAAAGCACGACTGTCACGGTTCTCATGTTGTAACTTTTATTGCTCAAGCCCTCGCTGAAGGTCCCTCTTTTATACGGCGGACGCTATCAGATGAACAGAAGCTCGTTGTAAACTCCACAATCGAGGCGGATTAGGGGCTGTAAAGTGCTTCAGATAGGGACTAGTTTATGGCCGCTCTCGAAGTGGCCTAAGGAGTGGCTTTTCAGACAAGGGAGACGGGCGAGTCGGAGAAGGGAACGTCCAGATAGCAGATGACCATGATTTCAGTCGTTGTTTGGAACAAGTCGAATCATAAACATCGAAACTTGGTGGGGGGATATTCGAAACGCCAAGAAAATAAGACGAACCTCTTAAAACCCAAAAGAAAACACGTTTATTCATTCACAGACATGATCACAGCCTAGGCCCATGGATCTGGGGGTGGAACGCAGGTGGTCGAGCTCGATCCAAAGATGACGCTCCAGATTTTGTGGCCCTTCAGTTTGGAGTTGACAGTTGGCACGACGGTGTCTTCGATCTTCTGGCTGATTGTCTGCTGGTTACCGTTGATCGCCCACATGATCGTCTCCTCAACCTTCTCCACGATCATGTTGTTGATCGCTCCGTTGCCAAACAAATTGGTGAAGGTCACGTCAGCGTTGCCCAGAGTCACCACCGAGTTCCATTTGTAGATCTTGATGCTGCCGAAGAGGAATGGCATCTTGTACTTGAACGAGCCATCGATCGTCAGATTGTCGAGATTGATCTCGAAGATTCCGTCCCCGTCGTAGGTCACACTGATGCCGTACTCGTTCATCAGATCCATGACCGTGTCGGTGATGTACTTGCCGCTGATCTTGATCCTGGGGAAGGTGAAGTTGAACTTGACCTTCTTGCTGAAGGTGTAGCTGATCTTCAGCTTGTTGATCACCATCTGGTCGAGCCCGTCCACGCGGAAGCGGATCAAGTTGGTGAGAGTCCTGAAAACAGACAAAATCGATGCTGATTCCTCCCCACATTCTCAGTCAGTGGCTTACTCGACAAAGGATTTCCTCAAATTCACGATCATCTCCTCCTGGCGGTACGGAGCCAGCGGTGGGATTCCAGAATCCGGCCATCCGCAGGGCATGGTGTCGATGACGTTCCTGACCGCCTTCCTCCCCTCAGCGTTCAGAATCCATCCGTACCGATCGGGATCTGCAATGAATCAGCTTGAGCTTGACACTCCTCTGCGACTCGTGCTTGTCAACCAATTACCTTGCAAGGGGGCTTGCTCGTCCTCTCCCATGGACTCGCTCTCGTACGGCTCGTAGGGCTCGAATTTTGCTTGCGCCGTGAACAGGTCCAGCAGGCGGGCGGACAGCTTTTGGTCCACCTTGTGCGGCACGCTTGTGGCACTCGCCACAACCGCCACTGCCAACAAAACGAAAAGAGATTTCTTCATGTCTGTAGAATAGAGTGAAGACTGATCCAAGCCACGCAGCTCGGTCCTTTTATAGGGACCGATAGTGGCGTATCACGCGAGTGAATCTTCGCCCAGTTATCGTTTGTTTTTAACTTGATATTGAATCCCGAGCCAAGGCAACCGATTCGATACGCAAATTTGGCCCCACAAGCAATCTCCGTGGCTGATTGTGCGCCTTATCTGTTTCGCCACAGTGAGAGCAAAGGTCTTCTCTCCCCTGACCTTGGAGGAGCCACACCAACCCTTCGCCACTGGCCCACGAAAGATCGAAACAATCAAATTTGGAACAACGAAAATAGACTCGATAGGGGCTGAGATAGGAGAACTGACTCCGAGAATAGATTGGGGGAAAAATGAACAGTTTTATTGCAGCAGAAATTTACGGCTTAATCCGGAGCAATTATCGACATTCTCGAGGGCTGCCCCGCGATAGCCGGCTGAGCATTTATTGCGCAGTGAGTTGGTCGAAGAGATCGGATGCGATCAGTGGACCGCCCGATCGGTTGTCAAATTGACGCATTCTGGCAAAAATCCACCCCCGATCGATCCTCGCGGACACCGTCATCAGCCGAAAAGTATTTTCGATTCAAATCGATGGAAAAATAAGGAATTCGTTCGCCACGCCAAATCAGTAGCTCCTTATCCGTCTGATTAATCGGGCCCGCTTCGATAACGTCCCCAATCGGCGACGGGGTGGAGTGCTTCTATAAAAGGCCGGCGGACCTCTGCTGGCCCATCAGTATTGTGCCAAGCAACTTGAAGATATGAAACTCTTAGTCGTACTTTTGGCGACAATCGCCGTAGCTGCCGCTGGAAGGCTAAACCTCCGCGACGGTAAGTGACAGATGCTCTGCTCGTCCACATATTCTGAACGTGGTCTCATTTCAGCTTCATCCCGTAGCGCTGCGAGTGTAATTGTCGACGCGATCGAGGGAATGCGTGGTCAAATGGCATGCGGCTCTGAAAAATACAACATCCCCCCACTGGCTCCACTCAAGTTTGAGCACAGGGAAGTCGCTGTCGAAACGTCGTCCATGAGGTGAGTCAACATGGTCTCCTGTAGCATTCATCTTCATTTGTCCCCCCCTCCACCCTCTCTCTCTCTCTCTCTCTCTCAGCGTCGATGGAGAAGTGAACAAGGCGCGCGTTTATGGTCTCGACGAATTCGAAATCACCGACATGAGGGTGAACATCATCCTGAGCAGGGTCAACTTCAACTTCTACTGGGACACCATCAGCGTCAAGGGTCTGTACGATTTGGAAGCAATTCTCAAGGCCTACGGTCTCACAGTCGACATCAAGGGAGCCGGAGACATGCTCCTGGCCATCAAGGACCTCAACATCAAGGGAACCGTTAAGTATTCACTCGGCCTGGTGTCCAGTCAGATCAAGCTGAAGGAACTGAAGATTGTCGTAACTGTCGGCGATGTGGAATCACAGATCGGAGGTCTCCTTGGCGACGGATGGGTCAACGGAAAACTGAATGAAGTCATCGAGGAATTCATCACTTTGGCCGTCAATGACAACCAAGACTACGTCACGAACACCATTGAGGATGCCATCCTGCCAGTTGTGAACAACGCTGTCGACGGCATGAGTCTGGGTGATGTGATCGCCGCCGTCGGCGGCGGAAGCGATACCGAACCAACTGTCTGCGTGCCACCAGCAGATGTCTAAACATGTTTTGTGATATCCTTGAATAAATTGTTGCTCCTCCACTCAAAGGGTGTGTCCTTGTCCTTGACTTTTGTACAAACACTCGAAGCAATCGTTTGTTAATCGCGATTGGCTTATCGACTGGGGGTTCCATCTGAAGGGTGGCTTATCGCTGGTGTTTGCTTTGATTAGTTAGTTAAGCTTATGTCGGCGATAAATAATCTGATCGGTTGATGGATTAGGGTTAGGAGTATCGGCGAGTCACGTGTGGGCTGAGCTTGAGTGACTGTTTTTTTCCTAAGGAAGCTAGACTTGAATGACTAGACTTTCTTCGACTTTTCAAGCGAAGCTAGACGCATCCTTCACTTCAAATCGACGGCCCCTTCCTTCGCCAGTTCATGAGGAATTCCATTAACCGTCTGCTGCTATGCAAATATCTCCCATGCGCACTTCAATCCATCAGTCGTCCATTTCTGTGACTCGAGCAGCAGCTCCCATTCGTTGACGTTGAGAATGGGAAAAAAATTCAAATTAAATCCTCCCCCACCGCCGCAGGGAAGGTGACAACCCCTTCACTCAACCGTGCATCAATTAAAAATGATTTCAAATATTTATTTGCTTAAGCTGACACTTTTCCCCCCATCCCTCGTCCATCGTCCTCGCCATCGCCACACATGCCGGAGAGACCGGATGAGGATACGCCACATCCAGGGGAAAAGTGCTGTTTGATTTGCCCTCACTTTGATCAGTAATTTAAGGCTTCTAATTGACCCCCGCACAACCTCCTGATGGAAAAGTAATAAAGAGACGCAAAGGAAATGGACTTTTAAATGGTCTCGACGTAGGGGGGAGGGGGTGGTCTCACTGTCAGAGGTTGGATGTGGTGCGCTCAAGGAATTATGGTAAATCGATTTGCTCTCGACCTCGACGATGGGGGGATGGCTAAAGTTCGTTGGGGTTAATTAATAAAATGGTTGTTCGCATTAAAACGAGGGCGCTTGTGTGAAGGGAGGGGGTGCGTTCACAAATTAGGGGAGACTTGCAGATTAAAGCTGAGAGTCTAGGAAATTTGAGGTTAGGCGATAGCAGTGAAAGTTTGGGGGTGTGGCTGGAGCTGAAACGATTTTCAAGGATTTCAGGGAAATGTTAAGAAAAAGTCCAGCAATTTTCTTGGGGGTTTCCGTTCAGTTGAAGACGAGTGAAGAGTTATTCTTAAAGAAACAGCCATCCTCTTGGGGGTTTATTCAAATTTTGCGCGTTCAGTTCAAGTTAAACGAAGAGTTGCTCACCAGCAGTCCTCTTTCCAGCTCATTCAAGTCTTCCAGGACTTGGAGTTCTTCTGTGTGAAGAGTTGCTCCAAAAGGGCCATCAATCCTCTTGGGAGTCTATGCAAGTCTTCCCGGGTTTGAATAGAACAGAATTCAGTTGAAAATGCCTGCAAAGTTGCTCCAAAAGAACCAATATTTCGTCTCTAAAAATAAACCAAAAAACGCGCCCTGATTACCCTCAATCAAGTGATCTCAAAGATTTGGCCATTCCATTGATCAAAACAGTTCTTTGTCGACAAAAAAAAACAAACGATTTGCATCTAAACTGCGCAAAATGTGGTCTAGATTATCGGCAGAAGAAAATTGCAGATTTCGAAATCGATTCCAAGTGCCTTCTGGTCGCAGCGTATTTTCCAAATTGAAATGTATTCAAATCGCTACCGCCTATCTCATCTAGAGATACCCCCACGAGGTGATAAACGACTGTAGCTAGGCTTCCACAGCCCGTCCACTGCTGAATCACTCTTCGGAGGGGGGTCATGCATGTGCTACTCTTCGTGGCCACAGATAAAGACGTATCTGGTCTTATTTTTAGTTTTAATTATTTGCTTTTTCTGTGCCGGATGATAATGGGTTGGGTTAATCCGGCGAATTTGAAGAAAAACACCTGAGAGACGAATGCACGGACAGCAGGTGTCCTCGTGGATGTGCTGCAGGTGCGACCACTCAAGACGGGGAAACGTGAGAATAGATAGCCTCAAGATTAATTAGAGTTTCTTATCGGAATTCAATTAGCACACTTCGCACAAGTGTTCCTCGGCTTGCGGAGTCACAATCTGCACGATAATCATCGCTCATCAATCACACAGCTGAACAGTGTCGGACGTTGATTTGACGTCTGTGACGGCTTATCAAAGATCAGAATCATGCGAGGTGGTGGCGGAGTGTTATACTGGTTGATTTATGACTGTTGCGATGGGAGTGGTGGAAGGACACTTCTGAATGGAGAAAACAACAAAGTTGAAGCACACACCATTCTGATGGTGAATTTGTCACTTTGAAGCAGATATACGAACCAATTTCGTGGTGTGCTTTAGAGCTTGGGGGTTGGAGAGTGGCTTTGCTAAGACTGTTGTGTCTTTGGTGGATTTTGATGTGTGGGACTGTGATGAGATTTACTGCTGTGCCTTTGCTAAGACTGTTGTGTCTTTGGTGGATTTTTGTGTGTCGGACTGTGAAGATTTTCTGTTCAGTTCTGTGTCTTTGGTACATTTTGGTTTGTGGGACTGTGATGAGAAGATTTGCTGCTCAGTTCTGTGGCTTTGTTACGACTGTTGTGTCTTGGGTAAATTTTTGTGTGTGGGGGTGTGATGTGAAGATTTACTACAGTTCCTTTGCTAAGACTATTGTGTTTTTGATAATTTAGATTTGTGGCGCTTTGATGACGGAATTTACTGCTCAGTTCTACCGGGAGACATAAATTCAAGTGAAGGATGGTCTTTGAAGGTATCAGTCATCACAAGGCAAGGAGCTAATACTTAACCTAATGTGGCGCTACAGTCCGGGGTGGACCTGGGCCTAGCAAGGAGCTAATACGAACAATTATTGCACTAATCAAGAAGGGGATAGGGTGAGAAACACGGCAGTGCGCGAGGAACTCAATGTTGAGCAGCTGCTTCTTCGAAAGGGCTGTACTTCGATGGTTTGGCCACGTGGCACGAATGTCCCCAGCATCACGACTTCCGAGGCGTGTCTTGAATGCGATTCCATCAGGACCGCTTGGCAGACTCGGGACGAGATGGTTGGACCAAGTCCAAATAATCGTCTGGTTGCGCTTGGGCATAGTTCCTGATGAGTTATAGTCGATGGCGGAGGATCGAGTGGTTTCGAGATGAGTTCGAGTCGATGGCGGAGGATCGAGTGGAGAATTGCCCCCGCGACCCCTTTACTAGAACATGCAGGTCACTGAAGATGAATGAATGAATAAAAGAAAGGGATCCTTAAAGAGAGAGACAGAGACAACTCTGCAATCATCTCAACGCAAGCAGGCAACCATTGTCCTTAGCTGTGTCTTGATTCCGGACACTTAAGGGTATTTAACCCCTTTTGCGCGCGCAAATTATAAAAAAAAAGGAAAGGATCATTAGAGAGAGAATGAGAGAAAACTCCGCAATCATCTCAACGCAAGCAGGCAATGAGAACAGCGCAAGAAGGAACTCATTAGACGGAGAATCAACTTCGCGCGCAGCAGCCAAAAAACGTCTTTTG
Source organism: Myathropa florea (assembly GCA_930367185.1). NCBI lineage: Eukaryota > Metazoa > Arthropoda > Insecta > Diptera > Syrphidae > Myathropa > Myathropa florea. Next base: position 1,951,087 of record OV884005.1, on the reverse strand, counting down.
CTTCTGCTGCATTGGAAGGTCATGGTCATGGTCGATCAGCCTTTGAATTCTGGGTTCCCTGGTTCTCTTCTTCATCAGGTTTTCTCTGGTCGCTCTATTTTGAACTTCTGACACTCGTTCGTCTTCCTGCATGACGCTGCTTAATTCTCCAGACGTTACTCTGGCAGTCAATGAATCCTCCAGACGTTACTCTGGCAGTTGATGAAGCTGCTTAATCCTCCGGACGTTCCTCTAGCCAAAAAAAATCCGTCCAACGGACTAGTGAAGGAACTCCTTAGATGGAGAGTTCACACCGCCTCGCCTCAGACATTGATCGGCAGAAAAAAAAATCCCAAAATGTTCTTCAAAAGAAAAGTGAAACCAAAAGACAATCAATCACAGTTCAGGCCTCGCTCGTTAAGACTAAACAAAACCCTCTGACACTCGCAATGAAGTCTCCATCAAAAGAAAAGGTAAAGTTCGCCACACACAACTCACAGCCACAACTTCCCCCCTTTCATTCCACTACATCATCATCATCATCAAAACGAGCAAGCGGATGATTCAATTTTGAAGCGGTAAGAGGTCTTGAGAAACTTCTTCACAGAACATCCTTCAATTTATTAATTTCCTCTCAGGATCTAATGAATTTCATTTGCTCTCAAAGAAAACTTTTCCCATTTCAACGAACACACACACACAAAGAGAGAGCGTGAATGTCGGCTGTAAAGACCTTGATTTTTTATGTGCCAAGACGGCGGCGGCACACACATCATTCATCTCCATCCCCAGCACATAATTCAAAGAGATTTTTGCACCTTATTACTGCATTTCATTTGCGGAAGAGATGAGCATAACTTTTCAACGATTCCGCCGCCATCATCATCCCCTGACACCGCGAGCGCCTACTTAAGCCATCAAAGGCTGTTTATTCACTCATAAATTCAGAGAGAGAGAGAGGAAGATGCTTTTGCAGACAGTCATCGAATGAATCAACCCTCGCCAGAGCTTCGTGTTTGATGCCACCCCAGCAGCAAGGTGTTCGAAATTAATTTTTGAGAAGAAAATCCCCCCACCAGAGCTAATCCGATGCTGGAACCAGACAAATCGTTGACTTATTTCCTCTAAATCCGTCTTTTATGTGATCTCCAGCCTCGCCCCCCTGACCATCGCGGCGCGAAGGAAAAGAAAAAGGCCCCGTCGACCAATTTATCACAATAAAAGTCACTTCCTCTCGATAAGTGTGTGCTTAGGGTTTCGCCAGCAAAGGATATACACGAGCTTGCGAGAGACGGAGTGTAACACAAACCGGGATCAATTCTTCACTTTCATTCCATTCAGCGACGTGGCTACGGTTTTCAATTTACAGCAACCGCAGTCTGAACACAAAACCTGAATCCCTTTGACTCTCCTGTGTTTCCTGGATATACACGAGATCCTTATTCCTGCAGGGGATAAAGCGGAGAGCATGGTTCTCTGTTTACTTGCGGCAAATTAGCAAACTCCCCTCGCAATCACAAACACCGACGGTGGACTGCCCGCCCCCCCGACCACCAGGTGGTGTCAATTAAAATTGACATTGTAAAGGATTCAAGGATTGGCGTTATTAATTAATCTCCCTCCGCCCAGTTCGCTGCGGGCATTCATGCACATTTGAGGAAAATTTAATAAAGTTAAACTCCCCCACACAAACAGGAGTGCCGTCGAGAAATGGGTGTCCTCCTCCTGCTTGTTGTCGTCGTCTGCAATCGGAGTTCACCTGACTTTCGGATTCGGGGACATCCACAGCGGCAGACGGCGAGGGGTGGAGTCGAAGGCAGTCATAACTCAAAGTTGAAGGAAGAAGAAAAACTGTAGACGTGGACTTGGACGTGGAGGCAACTTGGAGAAGAATTCACTTGAAATCCACTTCTTGGTCGTTGTGTCGTCATCTGTCGGCTGGCTGAGACGACGGCAGGTTCGTAGTTTTTGTGGGTTCCTTTGTGCTCGTCCTTGCTCCACGGCGGGGATGGGGTGGGCCTTGACGAATTTATGTATCGTATTTTGTTATTCCGCAGCCGGAAATGGTGGAGGACGCGTCAGTGGATGTGGATTCTTTGATCAGGGAGAGATTTACAATTCACTTGGGTGATATCTCTGGAATCAAAGTGGAAGGCAGTGGATGCCTCATTGCTCTTAAGGGAGCAATCTTAACTTTTGACATGTTTTTCTTCTCTGGATTTTGGATTTCTTTTTGAACAATGAGTGCGCGCAAAGAACTCAACGTTGGGCAGCTGATTATTTGTACGGGAAGGGCTGTACTTCGATGACCAAACCTCACGTGGCACGAATGTCCCCAGCATCACGACTTCCGAGGCGTGCCTTGAATGGGATTCCATCAGGTAGGCGACCGGTTGGCAGACTCAGGATGAGGTGGTTGAACCAAGTTCAAAAACTGGCCTGGTTGCGCCTGGGCATAGCTCCTGATGGGTTACGAGTCGATGGCGGGGAATCGAGTGGTCTGGAGATGAGCTACGAGTCAATGGCGGAGGCCCGAGTGGTTTCGAGATGAATTAGAGTCGATGGCGGGGGATCGAATGACCTCGAGATCTCTCGGGCATACATTGCCCCCGCGACCCCTTTAGTGGAACATGCGCGTCACTAAAAATGATGACGATGAGTAAGGAGACATTAAACATCGTTGGGCACAATGGACTCATAGTGGTCTCAGTGAGCACATGTTCTTCATGTCAGCACGGGCACCCATCTACCTAACCTAACCTAAGCAGAAACTCAGACTCGCTGTATTCTCTTTCTTGAGACTGGTGTCTAAGAGACCCCATGGCACCCCCATGAAATCAAAAAGAAACACAACTTCCATTCAAAAACCTCTCTACTCTAAGCCAGTCTTTCAACAGAATTTCTTGTTAAATCAAAAGTATTTCCAAAGCCCGTCTTTCAATACAATTTCTTCATAAATCACCGGTATTTCCAAACCAACACCTCGACAGAGAGAGCCCCTCTCAGATATTCCGTAGACTCACGTAAGCACACAAGACCCCACAGCAGCGCACTGCTTCACATGGATGTTCTCGGTCCTCGTACTTATTCCGGACATTAGCATCGTCCACAGAGCGGAGTTGAAAGGAGATAAACAACATCCGAGTGGTGGCCAACGCCCCCCACTCCACCCCCATCAGAGATTTGTCTTGAATTGTGCCGCACCGCAGTCCTTATGAAAAATGCATTTACGGAGCACTGAGGATTATCATTTTGCTTTCTTCGTCGGCAGTCTGTTTCCGTTTATAATGTTATCCTTGCCACCGTAAATTGAGACGACAACACCAGGATGACCAGCAGGGGTAACTCTATAGCTCTGGCTTTCCGAAAAAAGAAAAACTTTGTTCCCTTGTTTTATTCATGAGCAACACGCGGAAGGAATTTCCCTCCTCTGTCTCTGTCTGTGTCTGCACTTTGGACAGATTCAGGGATTCGCGCGAGGAATGTTCGCCAAAAAAAAGGAGGAAACGAGAGATCATAAGTCTTGCAGAATGTGAACGTCTGCAGCGGGGGGACGGCGACGAAAGACGACTGAAGGCATAGTGTGCTGTAATATGTTTATTAATAGTGCCAACGAATGGTCTGTGTCATCCTCCTGCTGAGCTGCCTCCGTTGAGGGTGAAATGCTACCGAACCGCGGCACAAAGGCAGACGATGAAAAACGAATTAGGGGACGGCGGCATTTACGACCAACTGAAGCACGACAGCTTTGGTAAAACGGGGCTAAGTAATTTGAATGTAAAATATCGATGTGTCGTGTCGTGGGTGAAGGAGGGACGCTTTAACCTTGACTGGGAAATTAATCCCGGCGGCGACAGATTGAGAAGGGGGGATTGTATGAGTCATTCTGGGGAAACAAAGAGCAAAGGACAACAGCTCTAGGGAAAGAAAGAAGAAATCAAGCGGTTTCAAGTCACAACAACTGACTTAGGCTAGTCAGGTAGGGCAGGGGAGGTAAAAGTTGCGGTGGACAGACAGATCCTGTTTGTCGCACTCAATTAAGGCAAATCTGAGAGAACTCACACTCCCTTCACCCCCTTCACACCAAGTAGGTATCCCATGGGATGTGGTATCAAAACGATGTGGTATTCAAGGCGCTAAAGGTAGCCCCAAACGACGAACAAGCTCGCCGAACTTGCTCGTTTGCGTTATCCCCTACACGTTTCCTACATGTTTCTTCAAACCGTCAACATGTGTGATAGGGAAGCACAAGTGGTGAATTCCTCGATAAAATCGTGGCTGACTGTTGACATTGTGCTTAATCCGCGATATCGGCGACGTCTACAGCAAAAAGGAGGCTTGCTCGCGAACATGGCCCTGCTCGGCGAACATCAAAGCCAACGAACACGACAAAATCGGAATTTTTCGCCAACAGCGAGCGGTTCGCGAACCAGCCCATACACGACGAAAATGCGCAGATGAGGAGCAAGTTCGGCGAACATGTTCGTCGTTTAGCGCCATGAATGTTTGCCTCCGAGAGGTTTTTAGGGTTGTTAAAGAAAGCTTTGCCCAGAGTGCATTGCCTGACTCTAGTCAGAGCCGGACATTTGCACAGAAAGTGCTCGGGGGTTTCCGGCTCGATTTCTACCCGGCACCTGCGGCAGTGCGAGTTAAATGGTGTGCCTAATCTTTTAGCACGCCTGCCAGCAGCCCAGTGTCCAGTGCAGACCGCTATGAAGACGGTAAGAAGCTAAGAAGACGATGTTTTTCAAAATCAAGAAAGAAGACGATGAAGAGACTCAAAAAGGAGGAGATATACGAAGATCTAGACTAAGCAGAGTATCAGGACCTGTTCACTTACCATTTCTCTGATGGGAATCTTAGGACAATCAACAAAAAAACACTAAACTAGACGAAAAACCAAAAAAAGACTTTGCCAATTTAACAGAAAGACAATGAGTTTAGCTCAAGAGTGTGTGCATCCCCTGTGGAGCACCAAATCTCCTTCAAACTGCAAACATACTTACAGACCACCAAAGGGAATCAAAGACTCCCATCGTCTATCATCCTTTCTGATGCAAGTCTCAAGGCAATTCAAGACACTGTTGCAGCATGGTTGGCTGGGACACCGTGACGGTCTTCTTTTAGCTAGCTATAGGCACGCGGTTTGTTTGTTTGTAAACTGGTGGTGTACGAGTGGGAGGACAGGAACCGCCCCGTCCGACGAGCTAAGCCGTGCAACCGCAAGCGTGCCGCCGTGCAACCGCAAGCATGACGCCGTGGTACTCACCGTCACCGTGGCCCAAACCAACCATGATGTAACAACACAAAAAGATCAAACTGAGAGACCCCGGGAACTCAAGAGAAAGCCAATAAGTTCACCTCAAAACTAGTGGCAGTTCTGTGAGTCTCAAAACCAGCGACAGTTCTGTGAGTTCACCTCAAAACTGGCGACTGTTCTGTGAGTTCATTACAAGATTAGGTGCATCCCCTGTGGAGCACATAATCTCCTTCAGACTTCAAACAAATTTACAAAACCCCCAAACGGAATCATCGTTTCCCATCGCATGCCTACCTTTCTGATGCAAAACTCAAAGCAATTCATAAAAAAGATCAAACTAGAGACCCCGCGAACTCAAGAGAAAGAGAATGAGTTCACCTCAAAACCAGCGGCAGTTCTCTAAGTTCACCTCAAGATTAGATGCATTTCCTGTGGATCACCAAATCTCCTTCAAACATACTTACAGCCCACCAAACCGAATCAAAAAAGCTTCCCCATCGCTTACCTGAAAAGAAACAAGAAAAGAAAGCAAAAATTAGTTGCGTTCAACTACACACCAGACCCTGTAATGGGAGAGAGAGACGAGAAAAATTTCAAAAATCCATTTCAAAACCGATTTCCCTTTGATTTGATAGCCCATTAGTTCTGCTGCTCAATTAAACTCCCACCAAAATCACTTCCAAAGTCGTTCCGTGTTCGAAGGAAGTTAAATCCTTTCACGCAAAACCCACCTCAAGCTCATTTCAAAGGAGCGTCGTCGTCGTACGACTTTTATTTTATTTAATAAATTGCCAATCACCCACAGCATTTCCTCCCCCTTGTCAAACTATCCAAAGGACAGGGGGTGAGGGCCCATCACCCACAGCATTTCCCCTCTGCCAGACTGTCCAAGGAACAGGAGGTGAGGGCCCATCACCCACCCCCTGCCAGACTGTCCAAGGGACACGGGGTGAGGGCCAATCACCCACAGCTGTCCATGGGACAATCGGAAGTTTAAATCGGAAGGAATCTGTAGACAATCCCTTTGTCGTTTCAAGTTTTCTCGAAAGAATTCCATAAGCTACGACTAAATCGATATTGAATTCAATTCATTCCCCCCACCCCGCCTGCGTGTCCCCCAACCGACACACACACGAGTGTTTGGAGAGGACATATCCCGGAAGCAGATTGGCCGGAACATTGGACATTTGTAGTCCAAAACATGTCGTTATCCGTTTTATTTGACCGTGAATACCTGGAATTCCATCTTTCCCATTTTGGAATTAGGCTAATGATTGCCCTCTCTTCACTCTCTCTCGCTCGCTCTGTGCCATGGGAGGGAGTTGACATAGAAAATCAATACAAGCTCAGCGATGGGGGTGGGATGGTGGCAAAAGGATTTCCATAAAATATCCACCACTAGATGAGAGAGAGAGAATGTAAGCCAAACCCAACTGCGACGATGAGGGAAAATTGCATTACAATGCTTGAGCAGACGTGAAATATCACGTGGGGTGGAGTGTGAGGGGGGGTGGGGTGCATGAAAGGCGTCAAGTTTTGATATGGACATAACCAGGTCAAAGGAATTGATTTTTCATTAAACATGCACTCAATGTGAGCAGGAGGGGATGGTGTGAGGGTGGAATGCTTTGGAATGACGTTGATGAAGGTTGATGTTTCGAGGGGGGCGAGCGAGGGGAAGGAAGAGGAGGGGGAGGATGGCTAGGAGGACAATGACGAGAGGATGGGATGGTGTAAAGAAGAGCAGTTTAATACGAGCAAGTGCTTGTGTTTTGGTGTGCCATCAAACGAATCTGCTGCCTTGGCAAAAATAGGAGTGCTTGCTCGCTGAATGAACGAAAGGGACGAGTGGGAGAGGGGTGAGGGAGGAAAGGGGGAAGGAGTTTTGTTCTATTTTCAGGACATGACATGATTTCGAAAGTGAACTGGTTGCTATTGGCACAGGGAATTGAAAAGGAGGGGGCTGACGGTGGGGGGAAGTAATGGAATATTCAAACGAATTGTCGCTGCTGATTGACCAGGTTCATACGCGATGCTCTTTGATGACAAAGCCGAGATTTAAGAGACGATTTGAGATTGGGAAATACAATGGGACATGAGGTGGGAGGTAGGAGTTGGAAGAAGGGGTGGGTGCAGGGGTGTGGACAGGAGTTGGGGCAGGAGTGGGGGCAGGAGTTGGGGCAGGAGCGGCGGCAGAAGTGGGAGCAGGAATGACGGCAGGAGTGGAGCAGGAATGACGGCAGGAGTGAGAAATGTGAAAAATCATCTCGTACTTACTGACACTTGCACAAATGTTGTTTAAAATGGTGCCAGGACATAACGCCAAGCGCCATAAGGCCATGTGCAACGAAATGGTATCAATTTCAGAGGCAAATCATGACAAACCATGAAATTCTTGACGTGTGACTATCCAGCGCCAAGTTAAAGTGACATAAGGCCCAACGCTAGAATTCGACCTTATGTCGCTTAGCGTTATGTCCAGTCACAGTTCAAAATCATTGCGCCGTGATGATTGATTGCAGCAAAAACGAACAAGCTGATACACGTTCAGATAAGAATGAGACAGCCACAAAGTACAACTTACCAAACACACACACACCTTCACTCCAAGATGTCAAAATGAAGAGAAAAAAAACTCCCACAGCAGATCCCAATAAAACTTACATACTCCCAAAGCAGAAAGAAGGAAAAAACCACCAAAAAATCGAAGAATTCAAACTTACCTCCAAACAGAATGAAATATTTGGACAACAGACGAAAGAAAACATACAAACAAACGAAGAAAACAAACACACAGTGAAAGAAAATTGAAATATTCAAACTCACCTCGAAATATTCAAAAAAACAGACAAAAAAACAAATAAATTCAAAAAATATTATCTTACCTCGACGAAAAAAAATAAAACTCACCCTTCAACCCCCTGTGTGCTCCACTGCAACCCCAATTCTCGAAGATGTGCAACAAAAAAAAAATCGCGCCGAACAGAAAAACCGCGCCACTCTGAATGAAATGACAGAAGGGCAAGATGTGACATGCGAGAGAGAAATAATCTGCTGCAACATGTTGAGTACTCACACACATGGCGAGTCAGTCAATCGAAGACTGAGCCACAGATCATGTTTACGCACGTCCACAGCCATGGCTGGTGAATCAGAGAGATGTTGCTGTATTGCGCATGCGCTGGAGGTTTGACATTTGGCTGATGTGCGAGAGAAATGTTGATAGCAGCGGATCTTGTTTGTGCATGACTAGGGTAATGGTTGATGGGCGAGAGAAATGTTGATAGCAGTGCATCGTGTGCCCAGCATTTGAGGGAAAAAATGTGAGAAATGTCAAAGCAAATGTTGATAGCCGTGTATCGTGTTTGTGCTTGACTGGATTTTTTGGTTGACCGATGACTGGAGTGTCGTAGGCACATTATCAGCATGAATCCTGATGTTTAATGGCTCGTTGAAAGCTACAGATCGTGCTCGACGATGACCTCGGCTGTGGTTGATAAATGCTAGAGATGTAGTGCACATGTTTTCAAGATGAATCTTGATGTCTGATGGCTCACGGGATTGCCCAGGGTAAATGTTGAAAGCTACAGATCATGTTGATGCATGACGAAGACTATGGTTGATAGACGAGGGAAATTCCCTGGGCATGTTTCTAACATGAGTCTTGATGTAGGGGGGGAGTCGTGGGAGTGCTCTGCAGTGTGACTGGTGGGAGTGCCCTACAGGGTGGCTGGTGGGAGTGACCTGGATGTTGTAGTCGAAAACATGAGTCTTGGTGCAGGGTGGTTCATGGGATGTGAGTAAAGTCTCTTTGTTTAAATTACACAGCAATTTGCTTATATATTTTTCTTTTTTTTCGTTGCAAATCTAGGTTAGTTATTCGAGATGAAAGGCGATTGATTTCACAGAGTTTTCAAGCCCAGCTCAAGCAAAAATGTGCAACGAAATGGTGTCAATTTCAGAGTCAGTCATTGCCGATGACAAACCATGAGATTCCTGATGTGTGAGTATCCTGTCTGTTTTTCAGTTACTTACTTACTTATCAGGCTTGCGACTCCTAGAGGGTCTGAGCCTGAGCTATTGCTGCCTTCCATCGCTGACAGTCCCGGGCACGATGCTTCCAGTCATCAAGACTAAGTTGTGTTGCCTCCGCGTTTTGATCTTCCTCTTCTCGGCTTGGATTCGAAGACGCTCTTGTCTGTAGCATTTTTACCGAAGGTCTGACTTCCTCTCTTCGGTGTGATTCGAAGACTCTCTTTGGAGCATTTTTGTTTTTGTCAGTCTTTTTTGTTTTTTTTTGTCTGTTTTTTTCAATATTTCGAGGTGAGTTTGAATATTTCAATTTTCTTTCACTGTGTGCTTGTTTTTTTCGTCTGTTGTCTGACTTTCTCTCCTCGGCCTGGATTCGAAGACTCTCTTGTCTGTATCATTTATACCGAAGGTCTGACTTTCTCTCCTCGGCCAGAATTCGAGGACTCTTGGCTCTTGGTTGTAGCATTGGTGTTCATTCGCTGATTTTCACTAAAGCCCATTAAAAGTGTAGGCAACCTTAAATTCCACATCAAAGATGAACAATAATCACCGTAACTTACCCTCTAGCAAAAGGTCAAGAGACTTCTGCGAACTTTCACTGAACCGTCACAAAATCATCTTTCAATTCTGGTGAATCGACTTTTGATACACATCTCGCTCTCCCTCTGCCTCTCTTTCTCTCTTTACCCCACCGCGACACAAATGAAACTCAGCAGATAAAGTCAATCCCAAAGAACCCCTCAAGTCATGTTGCCAGTCACCCTCCCTCTTCCTGGTCGTAAAAAAATGGGCAACAAAAATAACTCCAAGAGAAGATATCCGTATTGTTATCAATCCATAAACCGTCTTCTTCAGCTATCAGAGGCAAACTTTTCAAATAACATCATAAACCCGTGTCCGCCACCGCCGTCGCTCTCCACCCCCTTTGGAGTGAAATCAAATCCAAACCAGTTAACCAGGAGAATTTCATTCAAAGAAATGAGATTTTGAAGCAGAATCAAACTGAGGATACCATCCACCACAACCACCCCCACCCCCGCGTCCAAACGGAGCAGTTGTGTTTATGCTTATTCTGAATTTCAACCCCCCTTCGAGAGGATGAACGTTCGCTGCTATCCTAGTTTTTTAAATTTCATTACAGTTGGAGGGATAATAAGATTCCGCTAGTTACCCTTTCAGGATGCTCTCTCGCCCAACCACTGCCACGACTAACCCCTCCCACTCCCCCCACTCGAACTCAATGTATATTTAATGTTAATGATTATGTTGATGTTGGTTAGCCGGGGCGGCGGGAATGGGGCGCACCGAGAGTCAAAGGGCACAACAATGCAATCAAATATGTCTGGCTTAACCCCTTATATCCGCCGCCGCCATTGTTCCTCTCCGTGATTCGCTACAAACACGGATGCCCTGGCAGCGGGGGAGGCAGATAACCAGATGGAAAGGGGAAAGGTGGGTGCTCTGCTCGCTGGGCTGAGGTGGATTTTCCAAGCAGCGGATTATGCAACCCCTTTAATTAGTGGTGTACGCTTCTCGCACTCCTCGCATGCCGGCCGGCGGTCGGGGAGAGTTTGAGAAGAAATCCTTTAGTCAGGGTTAAGTGCACAGATACCCCCGGGGGATGAAGGTCGACATACGAGTGTTGGAACGCTCGACTGCCAAGCGAGATGTGAAAGTGTTTGTATTTTAAGAAAATCATAGAGCATCGCATAAAGAGAGACCCCCCATTCACTTTGTGGTTGTTTGAATTGAAGGAGGAAAATTACACAAAAAAAGCAGAGAAAGTGGGAAAGTTCTGCCATCAATTGGAGGCTGCTTTTTCTGGTCAGCAATCTCGATAATCAATTCTTTGGAATCACAAATTTTTTTTAAAAGCGCTCCTTATCGAATTGATGAAGGACCGCACTTGAGAAGTTATAATGGAATTAGTTTTTGCTATTTTTTCTGTGGATCTCTCTCTCAGTCGTTTGCGTCCGCTTTTCGATTGAATGGCTCCGAATGCAAGGAGGGGTGGGCCAGTTTTGGTTCTTTGTTTGAGGAGATGAGGTCGAGTGAAAAGTTTTATCGAGGAGTTGCAGCTTCGTGGACTCCAAATTTAATTAGCAGTTCAAATGACTCGCAATTACGGCGAATGAATGACCGAACAAAGAGGTAATCGGGAAAAACTTCGACGTGGACATCACGCGAAGGAGATTGGGAGAAGGAAGGCAGACATTTTTGTTAGTTTTTCCCTCTCAAAGGAGGTTCATTGAGCAAATGATTGTAATCTAGACTGCGGCGGGTCCCATTTGGAAGGAGATGCCAAGTTAAGCGGCGAAAAATTGTCATAATCTACGTCGGGTCCCATTTGAAAGGAGATGGGAGTTTAAACGGCGAAAAAATGCCATGATCCCCGTCGGATCCCATTTGGAAGGAGGTGCTAGTTTAAGCGGCGAAAAATTGTCTTGATCTACGTTGGGTTCCATTTGAAAGGAGATGGGAGTTTAAGCGGCGAAAAATAGTCATGATCTGCATCGGGCCCCATTTGAAAGGAGATGCGAAGTTTGGCGTCGATTTGAATGAAAGGGTCCACGGGAATGGGACTGTCTTTCAGGGACAGACCGAGTCCTCTGTCTTTCCACTCACAACTTCCTAAACTTTCTTCATTTACTTTCCGTTGCCGCATTTAATAAACAATGGTGCCTTCTCACGAACCCCCGCCCCGTCCATTCCTCAGTCTTTCATCAAATTCCTCACTCGCTCCAAAAAACCAATTCCAATTAAGAAAGCAAAAACCAAAGACTCCAGAGTGCTCCCCATCTCTCGAAACCCAATATTGCTTGACGCCGCAGGAATTTCATTTCATCATCTTTACCCGTTTACAACACTTTCTAAACCAATTTCAACTCGACACAAGAGTCATCCCTCCATCCACTCGACGAAAAAACCACCACTCCACCTTAAGTCAACACGAGATCCCCAGCATCCGCCAAAGTGCAGTTCCCATTCAAAAAAAGGACTCCTCCGGTGGAAAGGTTGCCAACCCTTCCCTCATTCTACACAAGGACACTTGCTGTTTCTCACATTCCCCACCGAAGTAATGATAACAGGAGAGGCGACACAAAACTACCCTAGTTTCGTTGTTACATCCCCCCATCCCCTCACCCCCACGGATGTCCTTGCAAAAGTTCATTCTACTTAAATGGCAAACTTTGTGGTTTATTCAAGATTCCAAGCAGCAACGGGAGAAAAAAAGAACGACGGGAACTAGACAGGAACACGAAGGGCACACATATCCACTGGCCCCTGTGTGAACTGAGCCTCTCTCTCTGGGGTGTGCAGACGACTGGTTTTTTCTTCGAGTTTACAAAATGAATTTTTCGGGAAGACTGACGGGCGGTTTCATAAACTATGCGCATTCGAGATCAGCTTGCGAACGGCAGCACCCTCCCCCGAGGGAGCGAAGTGTGAACGTGTGTGCGAGGTGGCTCCGATGAGATTCAATGGGATAGTGGAGGATGTTAAGGGTTAAGCACAAATTCTTTGTTAATTACGTTTGTTGTCGGCGCCGCAGGGCGGGGGAGGGGAAGGGGGGAAGAGTGGACCCATATTTTTGTGCTTGTCTTCTTCTTTGGCGCTGGCGCTGGTTTCCGTCGAGGGCTGAGTGAATGACTCAGTAATTAACTACTAAACCACGACGAGACTAGAATTTTCTACACCCGACCAGAGGAGGGGGCGGTGATTGTGGCACCTGCGGTGTGATGGGGTGTTATCGCTGTTGGTTGAGGAGGTGTGGTAATGGGTGGGATTTATGGTAAGTGAATAGGTGGGTCATCAGACGAGGAGATTAGAAGGGGCCATCAGACTGGAGGAGATTGGGAAGCTGTTGAGGAGAAGCTCGAAGGAGAAGAGGGCTACTTTCTGAGCTATTTTCTTGAGGCCGGCAGAGAACGAGTATAAGGAGGAGATGGAGGTTGTTGAGGAGGAACTCGAAAAAGAAGTGGACTATTTTCTGAGCTAGTTTCTTGAGGCCGGCAGAGAATGAGGGTAAGGAGGTGAAGTTGTTGAGGATGAACTTGAAGGAGAAGAAGTTGAAGAGGAGCTCGAAGCAGAAGGAGGTTGTTGAGAAGGAGTTGGAAGGAGAAGAGGCTATTTTCTGAGCTCAATCTTGAGTCTGGCAGAGAACGATGATAAGGAGGAGAAGGAGGTTGTTGAGGAGGAACTCGAAGGAGAAGGGGCCTTTTTTTGAACTCAATCTTGAGTCTGGCAGGTTTTTGAGGAGGAACCCGAAGGACAAGTAGGTTGTCGAGGAGGAGCTCGAAGGAGAGGGAGTTGTTGGGGTGGAACACGTGGGAGAAGAGAGATTTTTTCTGAGCCCAATCTTGAGTCTGGCAGAAGAAGGTGTTGTTCAGAAGGAGCTCGAAGGAGAAGAGGGCTATTTTGGAAGCTCAATCTTGAGCCTGGCAAAGAATGAGGAAGAAGTTGTGGAGGAACTTGAAGGAGAAGGAGTTTGTCGAGGAGGAATTCGAATGAGAAGAGAGCTACTTTCTGAGCTCAATCTTGAGTCTGGCACAGAACGACGAGAAGGAGGAGAAGGAGGTTGTTGCGGAGGAACCCGAAGGAGAAGGAGTTGTTGAGGAGGAGCTCGAATGAGAAGAGAGCTATTTTCAGAGCTCAATCTTACGTCAAAAGTGTACTCCTTTGTGTTCAATTTTAAGCTGACAATCGATGCTCAGTCGTCTGGGGCGCTGTTCATTCCATTAAGTGATTTATCCTAAACCAGCCAACTGAGCAATCCATCCCCCAGCAAAGCCATGGCAGCACAGAAATAGAAATCCATTCATCCTCTGCCTTCGATTCGATCGTCAGACTCCAACCAAAACGAGAACCAACTCAAATCGATATTCACTCCCAATTTATCCGTTCCACAAGACCTGTCTCCGACTCCTGCTGGGCAAACGAAAAAGAACTGAATTTCATTCCTCTCTCTTCTCAGTCTGAAAGCATCCCTCTCTGAACACAAAAAAGGGACACTCCTTCACATCAATTAAAAAGAAACAAAATTCGACACACCGTCCATCGGTCACACTCGAACTGTGGACAAAGGACAAACACGAGCACCAGTTACACCAAGAAAGGATATTCCATTTCCAAATAATGGATTTGAATCTCTTTTGTTTGCCCCACCGGGGGACTACGTGTCTAAATTGAGTTTTCACACGTTTCCCCGCCACCGTGTGTCGTCTGTGTTCGTCTCGCAGGGGGAACCCTTTGAAGTCCCATCCGAGGACGGACCACAAAAATGAAAATAAAACAGAATTCGAATTCGTTCCACTAAATACCGACGGCAAAGTGTGTCTATAATTAAACAGCGAACACTGGCAAATAAATTCTGTACAATCGCCGCGTCTAAATATACTCTCGGCCCGCCTAAACCCCGGGACACCGCTCTCGCTGGTGTTTCTGGTCGGGGCTCTGGATAAAGTACCCGCCATGCAAATATTTACATTTCACTTACAGCGAAAGTAATGCGATTGGTGTTCATTCCCCGTGCCCGTCCTCATGCATCTCTCCACCGTGTCCTCCCCCTGCTGCGGTCGCCCGGAGGTAGTGGTGTTTATTTTTTTGAGCGCGAAGGTGCGTGCTTGTTGGTTGGTGGTGTTTCGTTGTTTTCGTTCAAGGTGTACATGAATACACGCGTGATGATAAACATGTGTACAGGGTGACGCATGAGAAAGTGTTCTTGTTTGTTCTCTGCGCGCTTGTGGGTTGTAAACTCATGTGAAAAGAGGAAAAGGAAGCCAAAGATCTGAGGGGAAATGTACTTAATGATTGCGCAAAGGGTCTACCTGCGGTCGCAATCCACTAAGTGGCGGTGTTGATTTGGAAATAAACTGCGCAAGCACTGGGCAGCTGTGGGAGACGACGGTGTTTGGTGAGGGGCATCGAAACAGAAACATTTCCCTCATCAGAACACACCAGTCAGTCAATCACAGACGAGGCCCGATTCAAAGTCGCACACAATCAAATTGAAACCCCAAACAATTTCTCACAGTGTATCCGATTGCATGCCCGCATTTCAAAATCGAAAGAAGAACACACACAAAAAAAAAAAACCTGCTCAGTCTGCAATTCTCTCTTCCGTCGTCGATTTTTCACGCAACAAAACGTCGAAGCCACCACAAGAATGTGCCCTGTTCCGCACGAAATTTAAAACAATTTCAATTCGACGACAATGACATGCAACGTTCACCCTTTTCTATGAACTTCCCCGGGCGGACTGTGCACCCATTAAATAAACACGCACTCATCTGGATCTCTCTTATTTATTGCACTCTCATAAATCTCCGATTAGGGGATGTTCGGGTGTTTGTTATGCAACACAAAAAGGGCGAGCGTCATCTGAACAGCTTCATCTCCATCGTCGTCGTCGTTGTCCCGCATGCAGGCAATCGCTTGTGCAAAGCGTCACCACAATGAATCTCCAAACTCGTGATTTCATTTGGAAACTTTTCCGTGTCGTCGCCGTCAACTCTTGGGAGGACTATCTAGTCTCTGTTCCTCCTCGAGAACTCCACTTAAAGTCTCACTACGCCCAGACCCCAGCCAGCAGCAGCGGAAACCGATGACAATGCAAAAATATTTTCAAAAATTAATAATGAAATATGTGGGCTGTGTTCAGCAGAGTTCCCGCCGAATGGGGGCGGCGTGGTGGCGACGACGACGAACATATTTGTTATGCAGAGTCCATGCGGAGAAATGTCTCGTTGTCTACCGCCATATCGTGGCGAAGTGGAACAACAACCCCTCCGTCTAATGACATGCCACATCGTAGCTAAACACCAGCAATTCCTACCTCCCTCCCTTCCCTTCCGCCTCATTGCCCCAGATTCCTGTACGTTTTTCCCTATATCTGTCATTTCGTTTTCAAAAGCAACTGAACTAATCAGACGTGACAACGAGGAAACACACATATGAACCGGCCGGATTTTTTGCTCTCCACTCTCCGTTCTCCATAATCAAACACAAAGCTACCCCACGTCCGTCAGGAATTACACTCAAAGAGCGCGGCAAGGGCGGGGGGAGAGAGAGATTTTTTCAAATGGATTCCTTCCGCTTTTTGAGTTTAATTTCAGATCAAAATCTCTGTAGGAAGTTGTTATCCTCGTTGGAATCGTTCTAGTCCACAGTCGTCCCCCTCATTGTCGCCTTTGTTCTGCGAAGCGTCAGGAAGCGAAGGGAATACATAAGAATTCCTGTGCTTATGGTCACCCTTACGAATTCCTCGAGACTGTTATCGATTAGTTCTTGTGTTTGTCTTGTGCCACCAGCACCTTCTTGTGCCACCACCACCTTCGCACGGCTGGACAGCAGAATGGGCCTTCTGAGGGAACGGTGAGATTCTGGACAGATGGGTGGGAGGTGGTGATTCCTGTTTTTTTGTGTAGTTAGTTCATCGCCTAATGCATTCGGAGGGTTAATGAGATTTTCGTGTGTGATTAGGTAAAGTGATTCAGTTTTCGAAATTAGAGTCTAATTGCGGAATGCTCTGGCCATTAGGAGTGACAGCAATCATTTGTCAAGAGATTGTGGACGGCAGGTGTTGGTGTGAAATTGGGTCACACCTTCGCAGGACATGCGACCACCATGGAGGTGGATTAGGAAGGAAGATACGACTGGATTGAGACCAATTTGAGACGTTGACAAGCGAACTATTGACCGGTGATGTCCTTTTTTTGTGTCCTGCGGCACTCGATCCTTTCAAATTCTTCATATTTCCCTAGAATATCATCATCCCCCCGATCTCTAACCATTTTCACGTCGAAATTCAACAAAATTTTGAAAATCGAAAAAATGTCGATTTTTCACCGAAAAATGCAGTCAATTGTGACCACTTCTCCGTCGACTTTTCCGCTGAATTTGTGTCAATTTTGAGAAAATCGAAATTTGGGTGAATTTCTTTGGTTTTTTCAGCAGAGATTATTTGTTTGATGATAGAAAACGATAATTTGAGATGTGAACCGGTGGACACATCATTAAATCGAAAAAAATCCTGAGACAAAAACGGTCATAACCTCCTCCTTGAGCCAATTTATGGCTGTATCTCGGAAACTATTAGACCTACAGCCATAAACGATGGTTCAAAACGTTCGTGAAGCCCTACATAAATGTTATTCAGAGGGAAATCGAAGCCAGACGTGCCGTTTTCGAGATATGGCGTGATTTAAAAAATTAATTGATTTTTTTTTACCTTTCCAATATCATTTCTTGGCTACAACGTCTAAGCTATTAGACCTAGACAAATGTGGGCTCAAAATCTTCGTATTGAACACCTGCATAAAAACTTCAAAGACGGAAGTCGACTTCGAACGCACAGTTTTCGAGATATGACATGTTTTTCAAAATTTACTGCTTTTCCGACCTTGCCTTGGTTTGCCTTCAATTCTTTCACACTCAGCATTTATTTGGAAGTCTTCTCTGTGTACGCATTCGATCGTCATATGCTGGGTTGAGATATGAGTGCTTGGAGACCACGGAATAAGGAGGAGGACTCGAAAAAAGGACTGCGACGTGGTGGTCATACGCTTATGCCAGCGACTTCAAATCATATACCCTCCTCCTGAGTACATCAAATGCTTCTCAATTCTTCTGCTGAGCTTAAGAAATCTTCTAGAAGAGGCTCTACAAATCAAGGACTCGATAAAGTGTCGACAATCCTAAAAAAATCCCCGAACAAAGACTCGAGACATGAAAAGTGTAACTAAATTGACTCATTTTGCATCAAAAGCTGACACTGGAGCTCATTTTTTGTCGGTTCAGGGTTGTCCCACACCTAATACTCCCTCCATCAACCCCACGCTGTCCTTAAGGTCATCCCATTCGCATCTGTCTTCACATCCGAGGCATTTTTTGAGCAGACTCTGTCATGTTTTCCTATCCCATCCGAAATCCAATTACGAAGACGGAAATGAGAAACAAATTACTCAACTTCTCAAGAGGTCCCTCCTCCCTCTGGAGGGACCAATTTGGCTGTGCTGCGTGATGTAATGAGAACTGATGTGTCTTCCCCAAGACTGCCAGTATCCCAGGGTTTCGTTTCCTCAACTTCTTGTGGATTAATTGATTTTTATGAAAGAAAAAAGAAAAAAAACTAATTGTTCCCCTCTCCGCATGGGGGTGGTGTTCATTTACGGTTGATTAAATGCCTGGGAAGTGGCTTATTTCCTCGAATGAAACGATAAATTCTCTCTCGGCAATCTTGCTTCATCAGTGTGGTCTCTTAAACCGCCTCCATGCGCTCCCCTTGCGGATAATTCCGCCTCTGTCATAAGTGATCTTGAAATTTATGTCCCAACTTGTATCTCTTGCACACAGGACTTTGCAACATTGTATGCGGCCGTGTATCTCTTCATCGCACTACCTACGTGCTGCTGTAGCTGCGTGCTCATAAATTATTTGAGTTATTTTTTTGTTGTTGTTGTTCGAAAATATCTAAGCTTCTCACGGAATGCTACTGTTACTCTCTGCCGGTGTAATGAGATATAATTTTTTTTTTTCTCTCTTGTCATGGAATGCGCCATCAAATGAATTCTTTTTCCTCACGAACCGACGTCGGCGGATGGTCGGATGATGAAGACACACCGAGAGGGGGGTGGGGTGCGAGGCTGTACAAATCAATTCTATTAACCGGAACAGAATGTACACATTCCGTATCTGACGAATACTTGGGCACGAATTCGCATTGAATCGTGTCGTTGTGCGGCGAAGACGACGACGACGACGACGGTGGAGTGACGTTCGCAAGGCTGTTGCATGAATTGTGCTGCAACCAGTGATGAAACAAGGAAGAGCAGTGGAGAGCAGAATGTAAATAAAAATGTATCTTTGCGCGCCAATTTTGTGCCGACGCTGTCTGTTTGTTATGGCGCGTCGGTGGAGAACGAACGTTCTGGTGGTGGTGTTGAATAGCAATTCTTATCATCTGCGTTACACGGCGCGGGGAAGGGGAGGAGGGGGATTTATTCACTCAAACGGGAGCGGGAATTTGTTTTGAATTTCAAATTGATTCTGCTTGTGTCAGTACATAGATCATCTGCTCTTGTTTTTTCCTGGAAACGCCATTACCGACAGTCGGTGCTTTACTTTACCACGGAACGACGCCTAATTCCTGAGAGAAACCACAAAGCACTCTTTCCGAACTCGTTTGCGGAGTCCACGTGATGATAAATTGAATTTTGAATGGGAGACGCTGGCGGGTGCCTGCGCGTGATTGTGGCTGCAGATGTCGCACTTGACTCAGAGACTGCTTCAATTCAAGAACGTTTCCTTTGACTGTTCTCCATTCGGCACAGCATTCTTTGTGAGTCCAAATTTGAGGGAGGATGGCAAAGCGTAGGCGTCATCACCAAAAATCAAAATCCTTACTCGATTCCTGACATCACTCCGCCTGGTCATTCCCACGACGCCCACGCACTCCCATCCTCCTTCAAATTAGGACTCCGACCTGATGTCATTCGTTCTTCAGACATCCCGCTGAGAGTCCGCGCAATTCCAGACCCACTCGAGGCCCCTTTGCTGCGTCATTCAAAAGAGGCAATTAACACATAGTTGGCTCGAGTCAAGTCTAATTGCACTCCAAAAGCAATCACTTAATCCGACAGGCGTCTAATATGTTACCCCGCCACCCACAAGTATCCATCCACACACAAGTTGACATCATCCACATCATCATCGCCGGCATGAGCCGGCTTTCAGTTCATAACCTAAAAGGTCCCTGACTTTGCAGTTCAGTACACACTTTTGTGATGAATATGGACGTGGCTAATGGAGACCGGAGTGGAAACTACCACAGCCAACCGCTTGCGTTCCTCCGTCCCCTCCTCCTCCTCCTCCTCCTCATCGCTCGTCTGACTCACGACAGTCATTACTCTCGCCTCGCAATGTACTAGTTTCATCGGTAACCGGCGAGCACTGTGTCGCCATAAATTAATGTCGGCGCACAGGTGAAAAATCACTGAACGTCATCATTATGTGAATTAGCCGGCTTTCCTTCGACCCCTCGTCGAGTTGGACTGTTGGACCCCGTGCTCCCCATGCCCCGTGAAACTAGAACGCGAACTGTGATTTTTGGCTCGAGCATATCATTCAGTTATTTGTAGCGAAGCGACCCAATCGCAACGAATATGGAAATATGGTTAAATGTGGATCATGGAGAGTCGCTGGCTTCGGCACGAGAGCTTCTGATAGTCTCGGCATTTGAATATGGTCACGTTTAGCGAAACATTGCTGAACGTAGTCTAGGCTGGAGCGGAGCATCGTGCTTGGACTTAATTTAGACGCGCATTTAGTGCGACAGGGTGTTCAAGGTTATCGCGTTCGTACATGGTTTTGATGAGGCTATCAAACACAAAACAAAAAATATGAAGAATAATTGGCGAGTGAAGCGACCTTTGGAGGCCGTCTTGAAAGGGTGACGATTGTGATTTGCGCTGTGGATTACAAGCGGTGGTTTAATGGGGTGCAAGAGAGAGAGAGAGAGAGATCGAGGCGTCAAAGAAAGACTCGCCACCCATGACTTCCAAGCTATAGCCAAGAAATAGTCTCAGAAAGGTAAAAGAATGGCACTTAATTTTGAAAAATGTACCATATCTTGAAAACGGAACGTCTGGCTTAGATTTCCTCCTGTAAACATTCGAAACGACTGTCTTGACCCCTCAATTGTGGCCCTAGGTCTAATAGGTTAGACGTTGTAGTCAAGAAATAGTCGAAAAAAAAAACAATTAATTTTGAAAAACACGCCATATCTCGAAAACGGCACGATTTCCTTCTTAACAACAACAAAAGAGAGTTGTTTTTGGAAAGGTAGATCTAGTCATTGAGTGGTTTCCATTAATGCAAATAACAGCCAGTAATTGTGGCCCTAGTTTTAAAGACTTCTGAACTATAGCCAAAAAATGGCATCAGAAAGGTGATGAAAGGCACTCAATTTTGAAATATGCACCATATCTTGAAAACGGCTTCGATTTTCTCCTTTAAACATTCAAAACGATTGTCTTGAGCCCCCATTTGTTGTAGCCAAGAAATGGTCGAAAGAATCAATTCATTTTGAAAAACTCGCCATATCTCGAAAATGGCATTTCTGGCATCGATTCTCTTCTTTTACCTTTTGTTCAGGCTTTCACTACGAACATTTTGAGCCATCATTTGTGGCCCTAGGTTCAACATTTGCCAAGCTACAGCCATGAATTGCCATCCAGAGAAGTCATAACCTCGTTTTCGCCTCAAGAGTTTTTCCAACTTTTCACATTATCCTGAGAACCCAAGTCGTTCAGATCTCAAATCATTGCTTTCTATCATCAGACGAACAATCCTAGCCGAAAAAACCAAAGAACTTCATCCAAATTTCGATTTTCTCAAAATTGACACAAATTCAGCGGAAAAGTCGACGGAGAAGTTTCACAATTGACTGCATTTTTCGGTGAAAAATCGACATTTTTTCGATTTTCAAAATTGAGTTGAATTTTGACGTGGAAATGGTTGGGGATCATGGGGATGATGATATTCTAGGGGAATATGAACAATCTAAGAGGATTGGCTGCCGCGGAATCCTACAGGACACAAAAAAAGGACATCATCGGTCAAAATTTCGCTTGTCTCTTGTCAATGATCCCACTTCACGCTGAATTATGAATCTCCAAAGCAACCCAGACTTTCATATTGACTCGTTGGCTTTAGCAAAACCCCTTTTTTGTTGATTTCCCTCGTCCCAACGAAGGCGTTGTCTCATCTTTCATCGCCTGTGTCATCTGTCTCAGCAGAAAAACAAACACACAAGAGAATGTAGGTCTTCCCTAACCCCATGAGCTCAGACACCGAGGAGCAGCAACCATTAAATCACTTCCCTCGGACTGAGTGTCCTTTATTCGTTTGAAGCAGCGAACTTAAGTCACTGCCTGCCTCATGCCGGTCGCTTAATGGAGAACATCTGGGGGATGGGCGAAGCACTTTCATAAAAAAACAGAAAACAAAATGAAAAACGCATAACAAAACAAATGAATGAATGAAATGACGTAGCGGCAGACACCAGACTGCAATCCTGAGCCGGTGGGGGGAGGACAACATTCCCCATCCCATTGATGGGAGAGTAATAAAAAAATGAAATTCCACCAATGATGTGACGTCGGGGTAATTTTTTCTCTGTTTACAACGTCGAAATTGGAATTATAGCTTCCGTCGGGGCAGATGCACAGCGTGGGGGGATGCAGCATTCTCGAACGAGATGAAGGGCACTTAATTGAGTGCCAATGTGAAGGACTTCAAGCAGCGTGTCTCTCTTTTCCTGAAATTGGTCAATTACGCTGATGTCAACAGAACTAATAATCAACTACAGCTGTTGTCGCCTCCGTGCCCACACGCCAGATGCGTGCGTTACAAAAGTTCCGCCGTAAATCGAATCGAAACGAGCCCCGGGATTTCGTGGTCTGCTGCAAGGTCATTCGGTGGCGCTATTACGGGCGTAATTAGAGAGTTATTGTCGTCGAAGGTTTAATGGACGCTATTTGCTTTTGGAATTTAAATTGATGGTTCAGCATGTTTGTTGTGATGCTAAGTGGCAATTAGTTCCACGGTGTCGTTGTGCTTCAATCAGTTCTTGACTGAATTGACTTAATTTATATGAGACGCGTTTGATGAGGCGATGACCTTGAGAGCCGCCAGATTTGAATTCATCTAAAGCCACAGACTCACCCACTAATTCATTGTAAATGCCAAACTACCTTCAATTAGCTGAATTCAGTTCATTTGCATGAGGCACACTGAAACTCAGCGAATGTGTGTGCGCGTTGACAGTATCGAACAATGAAAGATAGAGAATCACGTTCAAAACGCAATAGAAAGTCCCATCAGACTGCCATTCAAGGCAGAATGAGCCCCGCTCCACCCACCAAACCACTTCCACGTTCGCAATCCACCAAATCTGTGCTGCGGCCGCACACCAAAGCGACAGAATAAAAGCAAACTACCGACGAAAACAACATTCGTCGTCGCATTTTCAAAAGCAAATTAGAATATGACTAATTCGTGCCCATCACGACGTGGCGGCAATTATTTTTAGATTCTGTGTGCGTTCTTGACGCGAGCGGTAAACAGACTGCCCCTCTTTTTCAAATTTACTCACATCAACACATAGCGTTAAGATACGCGATTGCGGTTGCCAGCGCTGAGGTTGTAGCCGGTTGCGTGCCAAGTGTCAGGATGGCCGAGCGGTCTAAGGCGCCAGACTCAAGAGAAATCTTATCCGCCCGTTGTGGGTGGGTCGCTGAGCGTTCTGGTCCTCTCTGAGGGCGTGGGTTCGAATCCCACTTCTGACAAATTCTTTTGTTTTTTTTTTCTTTTTTTAATTTTTTTCAGACTTTGGTTTGTGACTGATAGACTTATCTGTTCGGGATTTCCACCGATTCAGAGACAGTCCGTCGGTTGATGATTCACGAAAGATGACATGATGCCTAAAGGGAAATGTGAACAATTTGAGAGGATCAAATGCCACAGGACACAAAATAGGAATCATCGGTCAACGTTTCGGTTGTCGCTTGACAATTATCTCACTCCGCGCTGAATTATGAGTCTCCAAAGCAACCCAGAGATTCTTATTGACTCGTTGGCTTCAGAGAAACCCCAAAACTTGCCAATTGTCACCTCAGATGATTGAACCGCAGTTCGTGGTCAGACCACCGTCGCAACAAAGCCACAATCAATAACTGGGCCAGAGTTGCGACAGAGCCAAAATCAATGACTGGCCACTGTTGCAACAAAGCCACTATAAATGACTGGGCCGCTGTTGCGACAAAGGAACAATCAATGACTGGGACACTGTGGGTGATAGGTCCACTCTCGGCGATAGGGCCACTGTCGGCGATAGAGCCACTGGCAGCGAACGAACCACTGCTAGTGGCCACGTCGCTTTCACTGACAGAGCCACAGATCGTGATCGCGCTACTGTCAGTGACAGAGCCACACCCAGAGGCCTACAAGGTGCGCCAAATACAAGTTGCTTTTTAAAAATGCAATTAAATGAGCAGAACTAAATTTTTCTCCATATATTATGACTCCATTAGGAAGAACAAACCTTCCCATTAATTATGAAACACAATGCCGTTTAAGTGGCTGCCTCGACTAGCTTCACACGCCGCGCATTCTGTCACCCCAATTTTCCAAGACCTTGTTGATGGTTTCGGGCTGTAGCTTACAGATTGCTTGGATGATATTGGCCTTAAGTGCTTGAATCGTTTCCAGATTGTTGTCATAACATCGCTTCTTCACGGTTTCCCACAAAAAAATCGTCCAAAGGGTTCAAATAGCAGCTCCGAGGCGGCAAATTGACATCGCCAAGACGGCTGATAACACGATTTGGGAATTTAGTGCACGAAAAATCGATTGTGGCATGAGCTGTGTGGCATAGCGCGTCATCCTCCATGAACCAGAGGACGTCCAAATCCATGTCTTCAATTTCAGCAAAAAAAAGTCAGTTAACATGGTTCTTGAACGCCCAAAGTTGACCGAAACGTTGTTTCCAGCCCAATTTTCGAAGAAAAGTGGTCCATCACTCCACAATCCGCTCCAAATCGCACTCTCTGTGGATGCAATGCCCTCTCGACAATAACGTGCTGGTTTTCCTAGCCCCAGGTGCGCTAATTTTGTTTGTTAACGTAGCGGTTGACCGACAACGCTGTTCCCAGCCTCATTTTCGAAGACAAATCACCAATCATCACCAAAAATCACCGAAAATGGTTCAATGATGCCACCACTCCCCAATCCGCGCCAAACTGTCACCCTCTGTGGATGTATATCTCTTTCTCTTCTCCAACAGCCACTCATTCAAATATTTTTATTTCAAGAAATCCCGAGAAAATCGCATAAAATTCAAGAGCAACGCAAAGCCCACGCCTCAGAGCCACAAAAATAGAAAAAAAATAAAAATTCGAATATTCCCCTGGTTCAGATACGAACTTTGAACATGGAACTTCAAGTGTCAGGATGGCCGAGCGGTCTAAGGCGCCAGACTCAAGAGAAATCTTACCCACTCGTGGTGGGTTGCTGAGCGTTCTGGTCCTCTCTGAGGGCGTGGGTTCGAATCCCACTTCTGACAAATGTTTTTTTTTTCCTTCTTTTTTTTTTGGGTGAGATAGAGAGTTGATCCAATTAGATTCCAAAATCAAGACAAATTCATTCTGGCGCAGGAAATGAGTGAAGTTTTGAGCAAACAGTGCCCAGTATTCTGTGCCAAGAAACTCATTTCACCCTGAGTCAAAGCCAGACGACATTCCAGGCGCTCTATTTTTCATTTACAACCATTTTACGGATCTCAGCAACCCGGGGCAACTCAAAACGAGACAGAAGAGGGACTCTGGAGCTTAAGGAGCTTAAGGAGCTTAAGGAACTTAAGGAAGATCTCACGAATCAGCTTTGATCAAGCGGTAGACTTGCAGACAGACTGCAATCCTTCGCCGATGGATGGATGGGGGGCACAGCGGCAGACACCAGACTGCTATCCTTCGCCAATGGGGGGACAGCATTCCCCATTAATCGCGGAAGACATGATTGACGTGGTATACACACCTAAACGTCAAAACATAGCTTGAGCAAGCGTGCAGCGGAAAGAAAAGAAGAAGCACCATCGTGCTGCAGATCTCAGAAACCAGCTTTGACCAGGCAGATGAGGGTCAGCGCTTGGCAAAGGCACTCTACCACCTTGTTTCGTTCTCTTCGCTGCCACAAGTGACTGTTTCTCTGAGTCAATTTGTGGTTGCACGGAGCAAATAGATCCCACACCTTCACTCAAGTTCAAATCCCACCCATCCTCAACCTCAATCTGTCACCTGGGACAAAGCACTCGCTCGCGACTTCATGTGACAACGCGAACACATTTCCATTGTTTACTCGTGTCAGATGGGCTCTGGTGTATCTTGATTGATAATGGGAAGCGTCAACACTGACGTCTGGCTTTGAACACATTCCAACATCCCCCCCCCCCCCCTCCTCCTCGTCCCCCCCTCCACCTTCGTCGACCTTGATATTGAAAGAAAATGTTTTCGTTATCGCAAGACAGCTGAACACGTTTGGACGGGGGAGACCGATGGGTGTGTGTCTGTCTCTGTGTGTGTGTGTGTGGTGTTTGTTTGGTTGTTTATCGGTGAGTGGATAACACAGGGGTGCTACCCGATTAAGGACGCTAATTAATATGACACTTGAGTGCCGGGTAATTATTCAAATTGCGGTGAATGCGATTACGAATGCGATTCATTGAATTAGACCGAGTTTGGTTGGCAGCTTTTGCGTATTTTTGGTGCTTTAATGGGCCATTAAATTGGCTGAGATTGGTTTTGGAGATAGATACATGGGCGAGTTTATGGGAAACACAAGTTCAGTGAGGTGACGGCATTGGAATGCAGGAAAGAGTCGTGGACAACTGAGTCAAGGTTTGAAATGTGAACAGCAGAAGAGGTCGCAGAAAAGTGTGGGGCCATTCAATGGACAGCGTCATCTCTCGAAGCACACAATTCCTGTTCAGTGCACTGTGAAGACAGTTGAGAACCCTCTCGGGATCGTGAATCCTAGCGAGCAGATGGTTGATGGCACTCGTCTCAATCAAACTAAGCCTTTGAAGGGAGTTTGTTGATTGAAACTGGGGGAGGATAAGGAACTACTGGGGCGGGAAATGCTATTGAAACCCCTCAGATACTTCCTCTTCTTCTTCTTCTTCTTCTTCTGATAATGCTACAGTCTGGGGTTGACCTGGGTCTCAACCAACAAACCTCCAGCACGATGGCTTGCTGAAGACTCTCTTCGTTCCCAAGCGACTTTTCTCAGACTTCTTCTTCTTCTTGTGGCGCTATAGTCCAGGGTCGACCTGAGCCTCAACCAACAAGCCTCCCCAGCTGGCGCTACAGTCGGTGGTGGACCTGGTCCTCAACCAACAAGCGTCTCAAGCCAGCTCGATCTTTAGCTAGCTCGCTCTAGTTTCGCACGCACAGTCGGTTGAGGTCCCTTTCCACTTGCGTGCGCCACCTGAGTCGCGGTCTTCCTCTTCTGCGCCGTCCCTCGGGGGTGAATTCGAAGACTTTCCGGGTCGGAGCATTGATTCATTCGCTCTACATGGAGATACTAAAATTTAACTTTTAAACTGTCACGATGCTCCCTTTTCCCAGTTGCGTCTTTGAAGGCATCTGTCTGTCGAACTTCGACGCCCTCTCTCATTTCCATTTCCTCCTCTTCTTCCGATGTCGCTACAGTCCGGGTGGATCTGGGCCTTAACCAACAGAAATTCCACAAATCCACGCTAAACATCCAACAAAAGAAGGCACAAACGCTCACACGACTATTCCGCCGTTGACACAATTTTCGAGCCAAAAATTCTTCCGGCCGACGAAATGGCTGACATCGCGAAGAATACGAAGCAAAACCAGTTCCAGTGGCCCAAATTCAAAGACAATGGCATTTGCATAAGTTCTCCTCCACTAAAATGTCATAAATTTCATTCAACCACCACGCGGTTGCTTATCGAATCTGTGCTTCGTTCGTTTTTTGCGCTTGATTTTCAAATCGTAGGCGTTCCACTGACAGATACCGCTACAATCGGACGAAAATCAGCGAAAATTCACGCTTCGACGAGGAACACACGACCCGGCAAGCACACTCTTTGAAGTGTATCCACAGAGCCAAGCTCGACAGGCAATCATATGATTAATCAGCAAACAGCTCGCACTCGTACCTCCCTAAGTGGAATAAATCAGGGCGGGGGAGAGGTGGCGGGGGGGGGACAAAGATCCATCCATCTAACCGAGTCTTTCTTCATCCATCTGTGGTTTCCTGTTTGTCACACGCACACACACACACCGAATCGATGCAGCGCGGCCTATCAGAGCGAGACCGGGGCCGATATCCCGGCTAGGGTTAGAGAGACAATCGGCCTTGCGCCACTTCTGAACGTCATTAATCGTCTCCGGTCGCTGGACTCTGCGGCGAACAAAAACTGAAGACTTTTCGTGCCCAATTCGATGAGTAGATGTGGAAGAGGGTGGAGTCGGTGCTCATTAGGTCCGCTCTGACTTCCAGCATCCATCATCGTCATCGCGGCACTTCGTCTATTGCCGCTTGCGTGTCTTATGTCATTCCGGTAGGGGCCCCGAGAGCGATTACATTTCTCATCGTCTTCCTGAGTCCCAGCGGTGACACACGGTGGTCTGGATAAAATGGACCGCAGTCTGATGTCATCTGTCACTTCTGCGGCGCAGCACGAACGCCGAATGAATGAATGAATGAATGGAACGCGTTTGCGTGTGACACTGACGGCATTAAAATACTCGTATCTGGCGCCTATCACTTCGATAATTATTGCCACAGACACCCGGGACCAGATGACGGGGAAGAAGTGCGAAATCTGCTGAGAGAATCTCGCGGAATGAGAGTCGTATAAATTTGCATTTTTCTCCAACAACGACGACGCCTGGGAGAGTCGCTGACGGTGACGGCAGAGTCGATAAATCATTCGCTGTAATGGCGACGGCACACGGTTAATGACTTTCATTTAAATCGTTAATTTCGGGAAATGATTTGTCGATGGCGGCGCAGATACCACACACTCGTCGCGTTTTAAGGTCACAATAGTTGGAGCCGAGTGAGAGAGAGGGAATTGTAATTGATTTCGTACGGGGAACCTCGTGTGGCGTGAGCGAAGAGAAAGCTTGCCAATTAACGGGTTCGCAAAGGGGGCCAGTGTGTTGTGAGTATGGGAGGAGTTAGTCGAGAACCTTGTGGCACTCCAATAAATTGCAAATTGGAGGACAATCTGGCACCCGTGTGCCACTGATTTGAACATCCTGTGGAGTGACTCTAATCAGAGTCATCCTGAGGGTGAAATTGTGGCAAACGCAAATTACTTGAGAAACCCCCTTGGGATCTCTTGAATCCTTGCGCGCAGATGGTTGATGACACTCGACTCAATCAAACTAAGCCTTTGAAGGGAGGTTTTTTGATTGAAAGTGGGGGAGGGTAAGGAACTACTGGGGCGGGAAATGCTATTGAAACCCCTCAGATATTTCCTCTTCATCTTCTACAGCTACAGTCCCGGGTGGACCTGGACTTCAACCGACAAGCCTCCAGCACGATGGCTTGCTGAAGACTCCCTTCGTTCTCAAGCGACTTTTCTCAGACTTCTCTTCTTGTGGCGCTACAGTCCGTGGTGGACCTGGGCCTCAACCAACAAGCGTCTCCAGCCAGCTCTGTCTTTAGCTAGCTGCCTCCAGTTTCGCACGCACAGTTGGTTGAGGTCCCTTTCCACTGGCTTGCGACAGCTGAGTCGCGGTCTTCCTCTACTGCGCCGTCTCTCGGGGGTGGATTCGAAGACTTTTCGGGCCGGAGCATTGGTTTCCATTCGTAACTAAGTTTTTTTTTTTTTTTGAAGGGTTTTTGAAACTCTAGTGGAGCACTCAAACTCAAACTGCCAGGTAGCAACGTACTCCAGTGCCGTTAATTTGATTCCAACGGCAAATTGTGACTGGACCAGATTCGAATTCACAGGGGTTCGAACCTGGGGACCCCTCTAACCTGGGGCAGATAACTAAGTCACTAAAATTTAACTTTTAAACCGTCACGATGCTCCCTTTTCCCAGCTGCTTCTTTGAAGGCATTTATCAGTCGAACTACGACACCCTATCCCATTTCTATTTATCCCTCTTCTTCCGATGACGCTACAGTCCGGCGTGGACCTGGGGCTCGACCAACAGAACTCCGTGCTGTACGCTCGCCAAAAAAGGAGACGAAATCGAAATCAGTCCTAAATTAACAGTCTGTCCCCAAGGGCAGACTAACTAACAGTCTTCACCGTCCCCTGAGCTGGCCCGCCGTCTCCTGAGCTGGTCCCCTGTCCCTTGAGCCAGTCTCCCGTCCCCTCAGCCGGTCCTCCGTCCCCTCAGTCCGCCCCCACCCCTCATCGA
The DNA here is from genome assembly GCA_930367185.1 of Myathropa florea. Classification (NCBI taxonomy): domain Eukaryota; kingdom Metazoa; phylum Arthropoda; class Insecta; order Diptera; family Syrphidae; genus Myathropa; species Myathropa florea. The sequence continues at coordinate 1,920,847 of OV884005.1, read as the reverse complement.
TGCCCATTCAAATTTGAATAAGAATTCAAACAATCAACTGCCTCCACGGCTCATTATCGTCGACGACAATCGCGCACGCAAAAGTCATTGATCTCCCCCCATCGGCATCGGCCATCGAATGGGAGCTCGAAGAGAAGAGATAGAGTTTCATCGCTGAACTCAGACAACACGCGAAGCGAGGGCAGGCAGGCACACAGAGAGAGAACCGTAAATATTGCTAATCGGATTCTGGCTTCCATAATTTCCTTTTCTTCTCTTCCTCCTCCTCCTCCGCCTTCCATTCGTTCTACTCTTTCATAATATTTTCCCGCACGAAATGATGAATAACTAACAACTACCCGCCTTGGGTATGACCAGGTCTTGTCTATTAACCGAACTAAACTATTTCAGGCTTCGGGAGGAGGGGAATTCTGGGCTCTACCTGATGGGAGACAGTGTAGATGGGCACTAACTAGAGCAGAGGAGGCAGCAGCAGCAGTGGAGGAGGAGGAGAAGCTTTAATTGGATTAGTGCAACAGAAAGAGGATACATCTGGACAGATATGTGTGTACATCTGAGAGCGGTAGTTTGGTAGTTATTTGACTTCGGGCACCCCCCGCCTGAGACACAACGAAAGAGAGGCACAGATGAGCTCACCGAAGGCAATTTATAGTAATTGCAAAATTTAAGCCGGTCTTTTGAGAGGATTTCGCAAATCGTATGCGATGCGATAGAGTGGAAAATATTGACACTATCGAGGTGGTGGCAGATGGGCTTCTTTCGCCCATTAAATGCCTTAGAAGGTCGTTCAAATCGGATTTGAATAGGATCGGGAAAAGGAAGAAGAATAGTTTCATACCGGTTGGAGTTGGTTGTACTCTTGTACTCGTACTCGTATCTTACCCTGTGTTCGGTTTGAATCCAGAAAAGTGTGTGGGGGCTTACCTGAAAGAGAGAGAAAATATTTATAGTTAGTCTGAGTTGAATTATTTGGCAATTAAAGGCGAGGAAATGGAAATGAGAGAGGGTGTCGTCAACTGATGCATTGCCTTCAAAGAAGTAAGTTGGGCCTCAGGTCCACCACGGACTGTAGCGCTATCAGAAGAAGAGCAAGAAATGAGAGAGGGAGTCGTAGTTCCACTGATGCATTGCTTTCAAAGAAGTAACTGAGAGAGAGGCGCATCGTTCAGTGGGAGGTAACCGTTTAAAACTCAAAGAGGCGTAGTTTGTGGGTTAAGGCCCAGGTCCACGCCAGACTGTAGCGCCATCGGAAGAAGAGGAAGAAATGAAAATAGAAGAGGGTTTTGTAGTTCGACTGATAGATTGTCTTCAAAGAAGAAACTAGGAAAAGGGAGCATCGTGACAGTTTAAAAGTTAAATTTTAGAAACTTAGTTACAGTCCACGTAGAGCGAATGGAAACCAATGCTCCGGCCTGGAGAGTCTTCGAATCCACCCCCAAAGGAGGCCGCATTAGAGGAAGACCGCGATTCAGGTGAAGGGACCTTAACCAACTGTGCGTGCGAAAATGGAGGCAGCTAGCTTAACATCGAGAGGCCCAATTTAACCGCGGACTGTAGCGCCACAAGAAGAAGAATACTGAAGGCAGTCGCTTGGGAACGAAGGGAGTCTTCAGCAAGCCATCGTGCTGGAGGTTTGTTGGTTGAGGCCCCGGTCCATCCCGAACTGTAGCGCCACAAGAAGAAGAAGTCTGAGAAAAGTCGCTTGAGAACGAAGGGAGGTTTGTTGATTGAAGCCCAGGTCCGCCGCGGACTGTAGCGCCACAAGAAGAGGCTGGAGAGGCTTGTTGGTTGAGGCCCAGATCCACCCCGGACTGTAGCCCCGGACAAGTAGAAGAAGAACTTGGTAACAGAAAGAAGCGAAGCGCTGACTTCGTCTGCCCCATTTGAGTCCTTCCTGCCCTTCCTTCGAGTCTTTCTTGTCCTTTGATCGGTGCACTTAGCAACAGAAAGCTGACTTCATCTGCCCCATTTGAATCCCTCCTCGCAGCGACTGTCCTTCCATCGGTACACACAGACCGCCGGACAAAAAATGCCCCACTCATAGTTCCTGTCCTGATTTATCTGATTGTCCATTCCATTGTCCAACTGTCGGCCTCATAGCGCAGCTGTGACACACTAGATCCCATCCCAGATGTAATCTTCCGTTTCATGACTATAACTCCCGAACCATTAGTCCCCCGAACGTCCGACGTCAGTATAATCAGATGCAAATTAAAACGCCAATTGACACATTCTCCCGGGGCATACTGCATCACGTTTTACGACGTCACCCCACACTCTGCCTCCGCACAGCAGTCGTCGCTCCACGGAGAGTGAATGAAAAAAAAAAATAACACGCTCAATAATCCACAGCATTTTGCAGACAACCCATAATTATCTCTGACGTAATGACATCCTTTTCCCATTCAGTCCAACTGCTCCGCAGCAGCCTCACACGGAATGAGGACACACAGGAGGCGGGGCAAGGCTTGCCACCTAGACACGGCATCGTCGTCGGGGGGAATGGCAAATTCAGGCAAAGTACCCCTTCAAGGATTCACAGCGAGAGTAAAGTGAGACCCAATTTGTAAGGAATAAGGAATAATATTTTCGCCTCGTCTTCTGCTGGTGGCGGCGGCGCCTCTTAGCTTAGGTCTCCCTTGTGGCGCCTCCACCGAGATGTGTCGATGTCAGTGTCCGTGGCGTATTTGAATAGAAATTCCAAGTCTCGTGGTGGAAAAAAATTCCAATTAGTTGTGGAATGGATAGCAGCAGTTCGGGTAAAGTGGCCCTTTTTTTCTCCAACATCCCGGTTACGATTGCTTTCTCTTGTATTATTCTCGCGTTACACCTGTCGGTCGGCGGGCGAGGAGACTCACATTCCTTCGGAGGAAAAATTGGCCAAAACGGATGCAAAAAGGAATGAGACCGACTTCACCGTCGGAAGTACGCGAATCCTGTCGACCGTGAATGTTGCTGCTGCTGCTGTGTTATTATTTTTCTTTTTTTCTTGTCCTGAATGAGGATATGCCAGAGAAGTGATTGCAAGCGAGATTTGGAAGGGGTTGAGGGTGATTTTATACTTTTGTGGGTATTCTTCAGAAGGCCTTTGTAGTTTTAAGCCTCCCTGATGGGGCTCTCGGACTCATTTGCCCATTCAGTTGAAATTTGGAATGCGGAGAAACGTGTAGACACCAAGAGGGACTCCTTGGAATACCTGCCATATGAGTCCTTGTTAACATTTTCAATGAAATTACCAATAATTCATTCATTCAGACCCTAATTTCAGAGAGAGCAAGCCGACGACAGTGAATTTTAATAAAAAAAACCCTCAAATCCTTTACTTCTTTAATGTTTTAAACTCTGCTCATCAAATATTTCATTTCCCCATCAAATCACCGTTCTGGCAACTCCATAGTTTGACAGTGAAACAGCCGACAGTCAATTTCGATGAAAAAGCACTCAAACTCCTCAGTTTTCCCACAGAAAATGCACTGAATGCATGTGAAACCAATTCACACACACCCTCAACACAATTCTCTTCAATTTTTCCTCGTCAAATGATGAAAAACAGTGTCTTCAAGAATTCACTCAATTGCCACGCAAAGCAAGCATTGCCAGACGTGCAATAACTCTTCTCTCTCCTCCAACTTTAATGAGTTCAACTGTGACGTCATCAAAAATGAATAACTCAGTTTTCTTCAATTTTCCGCACTTTTCAGTGAAATTTTTGATGCAGTTCACTTCATTTATCCTTTTCACACTCAGCCCCATCAATTTGATTCAAAATTTCGGTCAACATACGCAGAAAATCGAGTTTTGAAAAAATGACATGTGCCACACGAAAAAATGCAGTCAGTTCATAACACAACCGGGTCGCATTTTTTTGCCGAAAAACAACGAACTTTCGTCAAACTGGATTTCGATGATTGCAAATCTTGTGAAGCGAATTTCTCAGGATCTAGGACGAATTGAAGGACGCGAGATATCAGAATGGAAAGGAAATTTAATGTAGATGCGAAATAAGGTATTATTTTGCAACGGGAGTGCAGTGGTTGGGTTTTGGGAGACGAAATGCAGGAAGACCTGCTTTTTCGCATGAAAATGTATAATCTTGGAAGACATGGCGTTTTCTTAGACGATTTGCTCGGCAATTAGAGCGAACTGAAGGATTTGGGATATCAGGATGGATAGGAAATTGAATGTAGATGCGAAATAAGGTATGGATCTTCAACGGGAGTAACGTGGTTGGTTTTTGGGAAGCAAAGTTCGGAGCGGCTTACTTTATCGCATGATCTTCGAAAACATGATCTTTTGTGAAACGAATTTCTCAGGATGTAGGACGAATTGAGTGATGTGGGGTGTTAAAACGGATAGGCAGTTTAATGTAGATGCGAATTGAGGTAGGATTTTGTAACGGAAGTAACGTGGTTGCTTTTCTGGAAGCAAAGTTCTGAGCATCCTACTTTTTCGCATGAACTGGGAGGACATGCTGCTTTCTGAAACGATTTTCTCGATAATTACGACGAACTGAAGGATGCGGGGTATCAGGATGGATGGGAAGTTGAATGTAGATGCGAAATAAGGCATGATTTTTGAACGGGAGTGCCGTGGTTGATTTGTTTGGTCTTTAATTCCTTCCTTTACGTAAACTCACAATACGAAGCAGAAAACCTAAATACGGACACTTTCCTTCAAGGATATTGATACCTGCTGAGTCAGACAGTCAAATCTCTTTGCCCAGCAGATCAACCTCCATTTGATCTATATCTCAGAGGAAAAGATCAAAGGTAAGTAAGTAGGTACGTAGAAATAATTGAAAGCAGCAAAAAGTGCGTATCAGACTTTCTGGTGCGAGAAGCCTCCAATTCATTTGCATTCACATCAAACGCAGGCGCATCTACTTGGACCAGCAGTCTCAATCTGCTCGATCCAGTAGATGCTAGAAGCCTTCGACAAAAAAGTCAACCCAAATGTAAAAAACAAACAAACAAAAGGTCCTTTTCAGGATCACAATGATCATCTCCAAGGTAAGTAACGTAAGTATTGTAGAATTTTCAGCTTCAAAATCTAGGTCCCAACTCTCAGCAGCAAACCCTCAAAAAATGCCACTTTCATGCAATTTCTGCTTAAAACACCAGGCGCCCAGGAATCCAGCAAAAGCAGCAGGCATACCCTCCGCAAAAATGTGTGAAAGAGACTGGTACGAACATGCCCTGACGAGGTATCATTTGTTGCTGTACATGCTCAGACGAGAAAGTTGCATGATTTCTCACATTTCAGCCGGAAATTTTTCAGAAATACTAGTCGCCCAGAAATTGTAGTAGGTAAATTTTTGCGAAAGTTCAATCTTTGACAGTGAATATCTCGGGAATGGGGGGACGGAGGTAAAAAGTAATGATGAGGGATTGTAGGTAATGACGTCCTCTTTAAGACACATTCAAAAAGGCGTCAGAGATCCCGTTATTTGCGTTGAAATTCAGTGGAAAACCTAAAATTTTGTTGTAAAATGCACCATATCTCAAAAACGGTGCATCTGGTGTCGGTTATTCTTTTTTCCATAGACGCCCGCTTCGATTGCGCATCCATCAAGGCATAATTTGTGGTCATAGGTCAAATAGTTTTCAAGATATAGCCAAAAATGTGGAACGTATTTGACAAAATTACCACATTTTTTTGAAAAATGCGCCATATCTCGAAAACGGTGCGTCGGAGCGCGTTTTCCCTTCTGTTAACTCTTTTTGCCAAATGCCCACTATCAATACGAACGTTTTAAGCCATCATTCATCGTCCTAGGCCTTATAGTTTCCAAGTTATAGCCAAGAATAGAGAAAGTATGCAAGGAAAAAATCGGGTTTTTTTGCAAGATGCCTCATATCTCGCAAACGGTGCCTCTGAGCGCAGTTTTCCAGAGTTTTTCTTTATGTGGCTAGATGCACACATTCAATACGAATGTTTTGAGCCATAATTTATTGGCCCAGGCCTAATAGTTTCCGAGTTATGGCCAAAAATTGTGAAATGTTGCAAGCAAAGTGGTGTTCTCCTTTACCCTTGCATACCTTCCCAATTTCTGGCTATAACTTGGAAACTATAAGGCCTAGGACAATGAATGATGGCTTAAAACGTTTGTCATGATGTGGGGTATTTGGCAAAAAGAGTTAACAGAAGCGAAAATGCGCTCCGACGCACCGTTTTCGAGATATGGCGCATTTTTTAAAAAAAGTTCGCTTTTTCGTCGAAAATGTTACCAACTTTTGGCTATAACTCGAAAACTATTTGGCCTATGACCATAAATGATGGCTTGATGGATGCGGAATCGAAGCGTGCGTCTATGGAAGAAAAAATAATCGACACCAGATGCACCGTTTTTGAGATATGGTGCGTTTTCCAAGAAAATTTTAGGTTTTCCTATGAAAAACGACGCAAATAACGGGACTTTTGACGCCAATTCAAATGCGTCTCTTAGAGGACGTCATTATCTACAATCCCTCATCATTACTTTTTACCTCCGTCCCCCCATTCCCGAGATATTCACTGTCAAGGATTGAACTTTCGCAAAAATTTACCTACTACAATTTCTGCGCGACTAGTATTTCAGAAAAATTTTCAGCTGAAATATGACAAATCAACCTTTGCAACTTTCTTGTCTGTGCATGTATATCGACAAATGTTGCCTTGTCTGAAAGGGCATGTTCTTACCAGTTTCTGTTACACATTTTGCAGAGTATACCTGCTGCTTTTGTTAGATTTCTGGGCGACTAGTATTTCAGGAAAATTTTCATATGAATTCTCAGATTTCAGACACTCGCAACTTTCTTATTAGACCATGTACAGCAACAAATGATGCCTCGTTGTAAAGAGCATGTTCGTACCAGTTTCTGTAAAACATTTTTGCAGAGGGTATACCTGCTGGTTTTGATGGATTTCTGGGCGCCTGGTGTTTTAAGCAGAAATTGCATGAAAGTGGCATTTTTTCAGGGTTTGCTGCTAAGAGTTGGGACCTAGATTTGGAAGTTGCAAAGTCCACAATACTTACCTTACTTACCTCACTCACCATTTGATCTTTGTGGCCCTGAAAAGGACCTTTTGTTTGTTTGTTTTTTACATTTGGGTTGACTTTTTTGTCGAAGGCTTCTGGCATCCACTGGGTCGAGCAGATTGAGACTGCTGATCCAAGTAGATGCGCCTGCGTTTGATATGAATGCGAATGAAATGATGATGGCACCAGAAAGTAAATTGTTTACAGTCTGATGCGCACCTTTTTGATGCTTTCAATAGTTTTACATAATTGCATGCATGAGTGTGTACTTACCTTACTTACCTTTGACTTTTTTGTGGGATTAAACTGCAGTAGAACCCGACTTATAGCTTAGACCTGCCCCATGCGATCATGGCTTCTAGACGAGGGAATTCCGAGATTGCTCGATCAACTAGTCAGGAGTATTCATTAGAGTCCGACCGAACTTCGGCCGAAAAACTGGCCTTCGGTTGGACTCTAGTACTCATCGCATCACCAGACGATGGCCAACAACGATGGGGAAAACATGTAATGAACATCTGCCAACAGATTGCTCGAGGATCCGGGTTAATCCAAAACGGATTCTCATTCATTTTACACCAGACCCGATGAAAATGAGAGTCAACCAACCATGTCAAGATTTAAGACCCGAATTCCCAACAATCCCCGGCATTAAAGTGGGGAAAAATCCTCAACAATTCATCCGCCGTGTAGGCGAAGCTGAAAGATAACAAGGCCGACGAAAAAACAAAAGTTCACCCCTTCCTCCCCATCGGAGGATGCAAAAAAAAAAAAAGGACGAACACAAGCTGACTCCAAACGAAAAATAATGAAAGGATCATCCTCCCATTCTGGCACAATCTGTTAAGAGGGCGAAACTCTTTTTCGCTTTTTGCTCGTTTAACTAGTCCCAACGTGTGATTCCATTTCTTTTTTAAGACACTTATAATTCCTAATGAAACCTTATTACTCACACACAGGGGAGGACGAAAAAAAGAAAGGCTTGCAGGGATCCATTCCACATACACACCCCCCGCTGCTGTTGCGAGAGATGGGGGAGGATATCTCGCAGAGTCAGTAGTTATAAATCAAATCTCTTCCCTCCCTTTTGGGCATTTTAAGTTTTGCATGCGAAAAAAAAACGCACGAAGGAATGGAGGGAAGAAGAGATGAAGCGGGGGAGGACGGGGAGGATAACAGAAGAGAATAATAATCCAAAAGGATTTAGTCGCACGTTCTTCCCTAACAAACTCTCCCTGGGACGTTCCTCTTTTCATTAAAATGAAGCAAAGCACGAGGGAAAAAAAAACAAATTTCTCCACACTTTTCACTTTAAGGGGATCAAAGAAGAATTTCTTTTTTCCCCGGCCACCCCCTCTCCCCGGTGTGGACAACATGAACTGGTGAAGCAGCAGCAGCAGCAGCGCCAGTAGACTACCCGTGCACAGTGGAAATTAAGGATTTTTCAAATTTATGACCGGGATTTCAAGGCAATTTACGCTTAAGCATGAAGGAAAACATCATAATGAGGGGGGAGGGAGGGTCGAACAAGAAGTGCAAATGTCGGCAGAATAGGCATTAAGATGTTGAAGTTATGAAAAAGGAATTTGAGTCTAATTTGGGTTTTTATTTTGATGCCGAAGCCCAGCTGGGCAACCGTGCAGAAGGACGACAAGTTGACGGAGGAGGAGGAGGATGATGGGGAAAAAAGGTTTTATCATCTCTCTTCACTCTTATTAATTACCTGTCGTGCGGTTTTAATTAATTTTAATGGGGCCACTGACTCTCCTCGAGATTGGGAGCCTGAAGGGGAGCCAGAAAAAGGATCAACTGCTTGAATGAGTGATGAACTGAGAGAGAGACAAAAAACTCAGCACCCCAACCTTGACATATTCCACCGCAGTGAAGTCAGTCTAGTCAATGGAGTCTAGTCTCCTCCCATGCAATCCTGTCGATATCCATTTCAAATGCAGACTCACAAGTACGTCCCACTCTGCAGGGGATTCGAACTGAATTGAATTAATTTTGCACAATACCCCTGGCGGATGGGGACGGGGAAAACTTTTGTCACCCTCCAATCCGATGCTTAGCAGCTTTCCCTGCCGTTAAGCGATCAAAAGAACGTGAAAGGACCTGAATAATGAATTTCAATGAGAAACCCCTTAAATTAGTTGTAAAATTACAACTTTAAGTGTTCACCCACTGCCACCCCCTTGTGGTGTATTTGTGTGGTAAATCAGGCTTCAATTGTTGGCCAAACAATGCGACTGGGCGATGAGCGCAACCCTGAAAAAGAACAAACCACATACACCGACGCCGCCACAGATATGTACTCCCGCCGCCTGGAAGGGGTGGAGGCGGGGGTGGTGGCATCCGTACTCGGAACAATAATAATTATACCTGCTTGTCGTTGCACCCTCATCAATATCGGGGATATGTTTGCACGGAATCTACTTTGCATGCACAAAGGACTCCCGGCAAGGGGACGGCGAGTTGAAGGTGCACAACGAACGAGTCTGAGCTCCAACATCCAGCCAGCCAGCCAGCCAGCCAGGCAGTAACTCGGCCTCTGTAGGTCGTTGTCATCGTCTCTCAACCACCCACCCCACGCATGCATTCACTGTGAATGAGGAAAAATTTACACATTCACTTGAGTTTCGAGAGGACGAGCTTGACGGCTGAAGGATATAAAATTAACGTACAATTGTTCGATTCCATTTCGATGTGGAAATCCACTTTGTGGTCTCGGAATGCACACCCGGCATCCAATGAGAGGAGTGGTTCAGGAGACGAGCCTTCGATTGCGGCGGGTGCGGTGGTGATTCGAAGGATCCAGTACCTGTCGACGAGTGGAGAACTATTTAATGGGGTAAACAGAGTGTGGGAACCTTGAAAATTGACGATAACCGACGAAATGAATCTCCCTATTTTCGAACAAGGACGACAAGTGAATGTCACAGCACCCCCATGTCATGGTTGCAACCGGAGTGTAGACGTAAATGACAAGCTCAAGTGTGGTTAAGGGCGCATCCTTTAAATCGTTTAAGAGGATTTCCCACATCACATGAAGGGTCTCGGCTGACAGACTGGAATTCGATGGCCATTTGAACAGGGGTTCGCATTCATGATCACAATCGAATTGATGTCAATTTTCAAAGTTTTCGTCGAGTATTTGACTCATTTTGTGTAGGTACCACAAAGACAGAAAAACTATGGTCACTTGAAGAGGATCTGAAGTGTTGTCAATTTTCAAAGTTTCCGCAGCGAAAACCTCGAGTATTCGACTTGAGCGAGTCCAAGTGACGCCTATTTTTCAAGTTTCTATACCAAAAACCTCGAGTATTCCACTTTTCAAAGTTTCCGCAGCGAAAACCTCGAGTTTTTGACTGAAGCGAATCGAAGTGACGTCCATTTTCAAAGTTTTTGACTTCAGCGATTCGAAGTGACGTCCATTTTCAAAGTTTTCGTGCCAAAAACCTCGAGTATTCGACTTGAGCGAGTTGAAGTGGCGTCCATTTTCAAAGTTTCCGCACCAAAAATCTTCAGTTTTCGACTTTTCAAAGTTTCCGTACCAGAAACCTTGAGTTTTTGACTTAAGCGAATCGAAGTGATGTCGATTTTCCAAGTTTTCGTTCCAAAAACCTCGAATATTCGACTTAAGGGAATCGAAGTGATGTCCAATTTCAAAGTTCTTGTACCAAAACCTTCGAGTTTTTGACTTAAGCGAGTCGAAGTGACGTCCATTTTCAAAAATGTCTAGTATTTGAATTCAGCGAATCGAAGTGACGTCCATTTTCAAAAACGTCGTGTATTTGACTTCAACGAGTCGAAGTGACGTCCATTTTCAAAGTTTTCGTGCCAAAAACCTCGAGTATTCGACTTGAGCGAGTCGAAGGGACGTCCATTTTCAAAAACGTCGAGTATTTGACTTCAGCAATTCGAAGTGACGTCCATTTTTAAAGTTTCCGTACTGAAAACCTCGAGTTTTTGACTGAAGCGAATCGAAGTGACGTCCATTTTCAAAGTTTCCGTACCAAAAACCTCGAGTATTCGACTTCAGCGAATCGAAGTGACGTCCATTTTCAAAAACGTCGTGTATGACTGAAGCGAATCCATTTTCAAAGTTTCCGCACTCAAAACCTCGAGTTTTTGACGTAAGCGAATCGAAGTCATGTCCATTTTCAAAAACGTCGAGTATTTGACTTCGGCGATTCGAAGTGACGTCCATTTTCAAAGTTTTCGTACCGAAAATCTTCAGTTTTCGACTTGACCGAATCGAAGTGTCGTCTATTTTCAAAGTTTCCGCACCAAAAACCTCGAGTTTTTGAGTCAAGCAAATCGAAGTGATGCCCATTTTCAAATTTTCGTACCAAAAATCTCGAGTATTCGACTCGAACTAACTCAACATCCGTCAAGTTTTGCGGCGCCACTCCGCCCCGAGAACTTGAAACAGATTTTCCAATCATCCTCCCAATTGAATGACACAATCACCTCCGATAAATTCAAACTCCCCACCCCCTCTTGTGTGGCAATTGTTGTCACAGGCCCTTGAGGGCACGACTTCATTTGCAAGAATGTCCCCTCAAATTCTGTAGAATGGCTTCAATTCAATTTCACAATTTTGCACAAACACACGCCCCAGCCCAGGCACCTCCTTGGGCCTCAATTCATTCACTCACGATGTAACAACTCTGTAACGATCCATTTAGCAACCCTTCATAACCGACAAACTCACTCATTCACCAAGCCACCACCCAATCGCCCACCCCTCCGACTGTGCCTCTTCTTGGGCAAACACAAAAGCCTGTGCCTTATCATAATCAAATTGAATTACATAATTATTCCGGTTGATTTGAACTTCATGTTCGTAGTTAGTTTGGCGATTGAATTTCCGTTCGTCCTCCTTTTGTCGAATGCATTCACGTCGACCGGGGAGTGTTTTCGAAGGTGTGTGTGTGGCTACATCGGGTGGGAGTGAGAGAGTTAGTGTCTTCCTCGCTTTGTGGCGCCTTTGTTCATTGTTGCGGACTACTTAAGCCAGTACATGAGGGTTCCACCACCGACCGCCCCCCAGTCTCACTGGCGTTTAAGTGGTTTGCTGTTTTGTTTACCGTGTCGGGGCTGGCCGGTCCGGATTTTTGGTTTCAAAAGCAGAGCCACCACCCCCTCCACCAGACAGACACACACAGTCAGTGCAATTACTTAGATAATTAAGTGCCACTGAGTGATTATGAAGTGAGTACGACGTGGCGTCTCTGTGTGTGAGGACTGCATGCGTGTGACTTGCCCTTATCGGCTTAATTAATGGCGATATGCAAAGCAGGCCAGCGCGCCATCGAGGGAGGTACGGATTGCCTCGGATTGCATCGGATTGCTTTGGATTTATGGCTAAACCGAGGGCGGAAAACCGATTGAGCTATTGATAGATTGACATAAGTCCCTGTCCACGGATGGGAGGCATGAGACGGGAGACGGGAGAGAGTGCTTTACGCTTTGGCGACTTTTGGGGCCAATGAAACAAGCGGCGACAAGCGGTGTGGCGGATTTGAAGTCGATAATTGAATTTTGTGCATGTCCACCTCATCGGTGAATTAATTGAGTGCAGTTAGACTTTAAAGAGCGGATAGAATGGCGCCCAACGCAGACCACTTCAGCACGGAATTTACGCCCCCTCAGCGCGCGTGGCTGCTGCGTCACAAATCTCTGTCCGCACAACGGAATGGAATCGCAATTAGGTATATTTATTGTGGCAATTTATCGTCTGCCACCGTGTTACGCCTCTCAGTCGCACCCCTCAGCTTCGTCGGCGGCGGTAAATTGATCGTTAAGCACATTTTGTGGGATTACCACTCTCTCCAGGCTTAGGGTATTTAATGGTGCGTCCATTAAAACGTCACATCTCATATGAGCCCACGATCAGACCACCCCCCTCGTCCATCTCCCGAATGTGGCTCTTAATTCGCTTTAATCCTGGGCACCTTATGCTGCCCATTTCAACACCCTCAAGTCCACTGGCGACCGCTCTGTCCAGGTGAACACTCAGAGTGGCACAGGCGACGGACAGGGATGTCCTTGTGAGGGTCTCCTCCAGGGAGTTGATCCGTTTTATTGAATCCACAAGATACCGCATGTCATTCTCCCACTCTCGGTGATTGTTACGATTATGATGATGATGATGTGAGAGGAGGTGAGCCAACTCTGTGCATGACCGAGACCCTTCCGACCTCTCGTGCGGGTGAATCATCGTCATCATCATCATCATCGGGGCAGTTGTCAAGGACTCCGAACGGTGTATGGGGTGCACAATGTGACTGGAATTTTAAATTCACATTTTTTGAGTAGGTCTCCGTTGGTTTTCATGTCATGCCCGGGCGAGGAATGAATGTTTGAAGTGAAACTGAGCGTGTAATCGTTTAGAGGACAACATGGAAAAAAAAGACAGAACTGAAATGTTAAAGGCTAATGCTGACGGTATGCCGGGTGCTAATTGAACGAGTGATTAGCATGTCGGACGACGAAGAGTTTGCGAGTCATGGGCTACGGGGGGGACTGGTTTCTTCGCGTTTTTTTGCACGTTTGTCGTGATGGAAAGCAATCAATGAGAGAAAATGACTCAAATCGCTTGAGGAGACTCAGTTTTTGAGGCCAAAGGTCGTGCTTGAGGCTCAGGTTCATCCCAGACTGTAGCGCCACAAGAAGAAGAAGAAGTCTGAGAACAGTCGCTTGGGAACGAAGGCGGTCTTCAGCAAGCCATCATCCTAGAGGTTTGTTGGTTGCGGTCCAGGTCCATCCCGGACTGTAGCGCCACAAGAAGAGGCTGGAGAGGCTTGTTGGTTGAGGCCCAGGTCCATCCCGGACTGTAGCGCCACAAGAAGAGGCTGGAGAGGCTTGTTGGTTGAGGCCCAAGTCCATCCCGGACTGTAGCGCCACAAGAAGAGGCTGGAGAGGCTTGTTGGTTGAGGCCCAGGTCCATCCCGGACTGTAGCGCCACAAGAAGAAGAAGAAGTCTGCAAAAAGTCGCTTGGGAACGAAAGGATTCTCCAGCAATCAACCAGTTCATTGACACCCCATAGAGCCCACAAGGGTGTGCCGAAATTCCCACTTCATTCACAACGAATTGGTGGTCCGAAATCCCCCAAAGACCAACCGCCATCAATCCCAATCCACAGGGCGTATCATTCCATCCCCCGTATGGTAATTTTAATCACAGTCTAGTTTAATTAAAATTATGTAACCAGCATAATTATTGGATTTTTGTTCCCGCTTATCGACGCAGAATAAGCTGCGATTCAATGCACTGCCCCTCTCTCGGGGGTGGATAAACTATTGATCTGTTTCGGAGCGAGACTACTGCAGTGTGCTGCTCTGGTCTATTTCCTGGGACAGCATTTTTCGAATTCACGATACAATCGGATGGTACTTCAGTGGCACTTGTGCGGTTGCTGGGACGATCGCAATGCAGTCGAGAGTGGGTGGGAATGATGAATTCATTTGGTGGTTATACCGCAGATGCAGTTGATTGCTGCTGGTCTCTCCGTCATGGAATTGCTCTCTCCCCAGTGAGGAGTGTTGTGGTGGTTCGTTGCTCTTTGCATTGTCATTCTAATTGCGTTACTTTTGAGTGCTGTGTTGGCAGATTTTTGCGGTTTTTGTTTGTCTGTGGACTCGTGTCTGTTGGGAACAAACACCTCACGGGGAAAAGTTCTCACAAGAAGACCCACAAAACATCGGTCACTAGTGACAACGAAAAGAAAGACATTCTCCTAAACTTCCTTTGAAGTAGGTAGGTAAGTGGGTAGAGGGGCGGAAGCCACGCCTCAATGAGGAGGACCCACTGAAGTAAGTTTGTTTCCTTTCTTGCCACAAAAAGTAAACAAGAAGAATTTAGTGCCTCCTCCCACCCCAAACTTCCTTCTTCTGATGGCGCTACAGTCCAGGGTGGACCTGGGCCTCAATCAACAAACCTCCAGCACGATGCCTTGCTGAAGACCCCCTTCGTTCTCAAGAGACTTTTCTCAGACTTCTTCTTCTTCTTGTGGCGCTACAGTCCGTGGCGGACCTGGGCCTCAACCAACATTCCCGACTTCAGCAACATTTAATTCCAGGGATTAAATTGAAAGAAATGTAAAGCCCCAAACAAGTGAAACTACGTCCTGTCGCCAAACACAAGTCTCAACCCGCCCGCCAGCATCAGACTCTGATCGTATTAAAAGTTATGGACCAACTAAAGTGAAGACACACAAATGTCCCGTGGAATTCCAGTCGAAAAGACAATTGTCTCTGTATCTTCCGTCGTCCCTTGACAAAGGAAGCGAAATTTCCCAAGGACGTCTAACAGGATTAAATAATTCATTAACTTGTTTCCCAAAGTTAGTCACCCACCGGAAGGTGGTTATGGAGAGGGGATGGATGGTCGCGGCAAATTAAATTCCAATTTAAGGGAATGTCTCATTCTAATTGAGAGATTGGGACTGCACAGGGTGGTGGGAAATTGGAAAAAACAATACCCTCCACTATTTCAATTACAATCGACTCTCTCTGAGTCGAGGAGGGAGGCGACTGCATTAAGTGCAATCGAAAGAGTGCGTTAAATCTGAAAGTTTCATATTTTTCAATTTGATTACCGCTAATCCCTTCAAAGTGTAAACTCTCCTCCACTCTCCAATTACTCAAATTGCACGGCTAAGTGGAGAGTGGAGTGAAGTCTGCAGCTTTGTTGTACTCTGTCCAGAATTTTTTGCTGCCTCCACTACACAACACGCCAACAACTTCCATCGCAAAACTCAGTGTTTCGTGCAAATTTGTACGGATTTTTTTCGATTTTTTTGCCCGTCCTTTTTCAGGCTCGAGTGTGTATGTTGCTGCGGACAAGTTGAGCCTTTCAACCGGCGTTCATCTAAATTTTCCATGAAGCATTTTCCGCACTGGACCGTTTACACATTCACCTGGCCTCTTGGCACTGCTTCAACCACAGCAATGAATTGCAAATTCATGACGAGCTCACACAAAAAACTACCGTAAATACCCTCACAATTGACACATTGGTACACATACACCCCCTCGAAGCGGCGGCTGAGTGCGAAACAAACGCTGGCGCATATCAACTTTACGCCTGAAGGCATCGCTCTTTAAGCCCCCGTCTGGGACTTGCCAAAACCAAATCAACAAAAAAGCTGAACAAAAAAAAAACTGCACAAAATTACATCACACAAGAATAGACAGAACAATTTGCCCTCCGTGATTCTATTTATAGTCCCTGCCAAACCGCCGCCCCGACACCGCCTGGTACATGACCTCCCGCAGAACGAAAAGGGAGACAATGGAACACAAAAAAAAAAGTGGAATACTGCGCGGCGATAATATCCTGCGAGCGACCTTCAATTGTTTGCCAGACGCTTATCCGCGCTTTCTTCCTGTGCAAACATAGTTGGAGCGAAACGCAACAGAAAAAAAGGGGGAAATCAGGGTGGTTGACAGACAGTGACTCATGATGTTCCCGAGTCCTCCCAGTTCTCCCAGTTCTCCTCCTTCATTCGACACATTCATGTTCTCATTTTGATTTGCTTACGACATTTTAATTCAATTTAGTCACAACGCCATGCATGGCAACTCCATCGTTTGACAGTGAAACAGCCGGCAGTCAATTTCAATGGAAAAACGCTCAAATTCTTCAGATTTCGATGAAAAAAACACTCAAATTCCTCAGTTTTCCCACAGAAAATGCACTGAACGCATGTGAAACCAACTCCCACACACACTCAACACAATTTTCTTCTGTTTTTTCTCGTCAAATGATGAAAAACAGTGTCTTCAACAATTCACTCAATTGCCACGCAAAGCAAGCATTGCCAGACGTGCAAAAACTCTCCTTCTCCTCCAACTTTAATGAGTTCAACTGTGACGTCATCAAAAATGAATAACTCAGTTTTCTTCAATTTTCCGCACTTCTCAGTGAAATTTTTGATGCAATTCGCTTCATTTATCATTTTCACACTCAGCCCCATCAATTTGATCCAAAATTTCGGTCAAAATACGCAGAAAATCGAGTTTTGAAAAAATGACATGTGCCACACGAAAAAATGCAGTCAGTTCATAACACAACCGGGTCGCATTTTTTTGCCGAAAAACAACGAACCTTCGTCAAAGTGGACGTTGATGATTGCAAATCTTGTGAAGCGAATTTCTCAGGATCTAGGACGAATTGAAGGATGTGAGAGATCAGAATGGAAAGGAAATTTCATGTAGATGCGAATTGAGGTGAGATTTTGTAACGGGAGTGACGTGGTTGAATTTTGGGAAGCGAAATGCTTGAAGACCTACTTTTTCGCATGAAGTTTGTGGTCTTGGAAGATATGATGTTTTCTGAAACGAATTTCTCGGTAATTAGGACAAGTTGAAGGATGAATGATATCAGAATCGATAGGAAATTGAATGTAGGAGCGAAATAAGGCATGATTTTTGAACGGAAGTGCCGTGGCTGATTTGTTTGAGGCGAAATACGAAGGATACTGATCTTGGAAGACATGCTGTTTTCCTTAACGATGTTCTCAACAATTAGGACGAATTGGAGAACGTCGGATATCAGAATGGAAAGGAAATTAATCGTAGATGCGAAATAAGGTACGGAGTGACGTGGTTGATTTTTGGGAAGCAAAGTTCAAAGCACCCTACTTTGTCACATGATCTTCGAAAACATGATCTTTTGTGAAACGAATTTCTCAGGATCTAGGAGGAATTGAAGGATGTGGGATATCAGAATGGAAAGGAAATTTCATGTAGATGCGATAATTGGTGAGGTTTTGTAACGGGAGTGACGTGGTTAATTTTTGGGAAGCAAAATGCGGGAAGACCTCCTTTTTTGCATGAAAATGCATAATCTTGGAATACATGACGTTTTCTTAAACGATTTGCTCGTCAATTAGAGCGAACTGAAAGATTTCAGATATCAGGATGGATAGGAAATTGAACGTAGATGCGAATTAAGGTACGGATCTTCAACGGGAGTAACGTGGTTGGTTTTTGGGAAGCAAAGTTCGGAGGATCCTCCTTTTTGCATGAAGTTTGTGGTCTTGGAAGATATGATGTTTTCTGAAACGAATTTCTCGGTAATTAGGACAAGTTGAAGGATGAATGATATCAGAATCGATAGGAAATTGAATGAAGAAGCGAAACAAGTCATGATTTTTTAACGGGAGTGCCGCAGTTGATTTGTTTGAGGCGAAATACGAAGGATCCTGATCTTGGAAGACATGCTGTTTTCCTTAACGATGTTCTCAATAATTAGGACGAATTGGAGAACGTCGGATATCAGAATGTAAAGGAAATTAAGCGTAGATGCGAAATAAGGTACGATTCTTAAGCGGGAGTGACGTGGTTGATTTTTGGGAAGCAAAGTTCAAAGCACCCTACTTTTTCGCATGAACTGGGAGGACATGCTGCTTTCTGAAACGATTTTCTCGATAATTACGACGAACTGAAGGATGCGGGGTATCAGGATGGATGGGAAGTTGAATGTAGATGCGAAATAAGGCATGATTCTTAAACGGGTGTGATGTGGTTGGTGATTTGGAAGCAACGTTCGGGGAATCCTGCTTTTTCGCATGAAATTTATGATCTTGTGTTTTTCGAAAGAGCTTTCTCGAGAATTAGGACGAACTGAAGGATGTGGGATATCAGAATAGACAGAAAATTAAGCGTAGATGCGAAATAAGGTGTGGTTCTTCAGCGAGAGTGTCGTGGTTGGTTTTTGGGAAGCAAAGTACGGAGCGGCTCGCTTTGTCGCATGATCTTGAAAGAAACTGTTTTCTAAAACGATTTTCTCCGTCGTTTGAAGTCGTAGATAGACAAGTAAGGCCTTGTCTTAAAGGGCACGATGTGCTCTTCAATCCCCCCTCAACATTGGTCGCTCCAGGTCTCAAGGTTTCCGATCTATAAACAAAATTTTGGGAAGCCTATTAAAAAATTGTATGCTATTTTCTGATTTCTCTGCCATTCACCCTTCCATCAGCGTCCCGATGATGACTCACGCTCGCAAGCGAACAAAGTAATAATGGCTTCAAAAGGGACTACGACATTTGCCATGACACAGCACAGCAGAGTTCTAATTATACAACAGATCGGCAGATTGGGGACGAGGTTGCGAACAGCGAACAAAGGGTTGACGGGGTCGCCGCACACCCGACTGCGGTTGGCGGTCGGAGGCAATTTTGTCGAAGCTAATAACGATTAAGTGCACGCAAAATTTTCAAACACCTCTCGAGGGGTTGCGAAACATGTGAGCGAAGCAGATAATGCCTGCTTCGAGATAACGAGTTAATGGGCGACAGGCTGCCATCAAATTCATCCCGATCCCACGTGTGCATGGGAATTCCATTGTGTTTAGAGGGAGATGCTTGTTCATCCCCCGGTCCTTGGCTTTAAGTTGACCTATTTGCCCCCGCCGCCACAAGCTGAGGACAGGCACTCGTCGAAGACTCTTCTTAATGGCGGCAATATGTTCTCGTTTTAACCACCACCACCCACTCGTCGTCGAGCCCACACTCCACCCAATTCCCAAGACCACTTGAGTGCCTTGCACATTCAGGGCACTTACGCCTCCGTGAGGATTTCGTGACGACCTTCCCCGGCAACCTCTTCGAATTCTAATTTTACACGAAAGTAGTGCACTCCTTCAAAGAGTTCCTTTGTTGCCTGTCCCACGCAAGGAAGGCGCACAGTCAATTGTACTTTTCGTCATCCCCTGTCATTCGTCGCTCGGGATGATGACACGGAACAATGGCGACGGTGACATTTAATGTGACGGCGGTGGTTGATGTGGAATGGCCAAGGGAGACCTTCAAACGATTTGTTGTGTGATTCCTTTGAGCGCTTTTGTGTGTGTGATTCGACGTGGGTGGACTTGAATGGCTATTCATTGGGGATATCGATTTTATTTGAGATCCCCCAGCCAACCCGTTGACAGTGGTTTCTTGAACGACGTATTTTTAGACCACAAGTGGGTTCTGGAAAAGGGCTGGCAACATCTGATGTTTATCGAGAACTTGACAACCGTCAGAGAGAGCACACGGCAGGAGAGTGTGCAGTTCGAGGAAGTGCGGACACATGTCCTGCTCGAGGCAACCCTCTTGAGACCCAGAAAAAGACGTCGCAGCTGAAAGGAGACTGGACACAAAACAGAAGGAGATGTACACTCAACTGTGCACACACCACAGACAATCATTTAAGCCATATTCCTATCACGAAACTCATTAGCTTCTCGCCGTCGCTATGCACCATCGTCTCGCAAGCTCGCAAACCCTCGGGCATGAATGATACCCGCAAAGACAACACAAACGCAGTTAACGCTGAGTAATGAAGACAATCCATCCGATATCCCATAGATTTTCTCCTAAATTAACCCCACAATGGCACCACTTGCAGCCGCAAATAATCTCTCAGTCATGACTGGAACATCCGACAGCTAAATGCATTCGATTCTCAAGGAAGAACGGTGTGGGCCCCCATCGCTCTTCGCAAGCACGTACCATGCAAACAGAAGACGAAGACACAAACGAAGAAGACGAACGAAAGGATTCATTGCTTCATACGCTTATCAACGTCGCGTTTCTTACTTCTCCTCCGTTTGACGGCTATTTCTGGGGCTTTTGCACCAGCGGCGAATGTCCGAACTCTTCACCCTCTCCTGTTACGTGCTTCCATCTTAAATATCTGCTAACCAATACCGACGTCTCCTTCTTCGACACTAGTTAGATATTCATCAGCGACCGGCATGTGGGGATGAGCGGCGAAGAAGAGCGGGAAGACACATTCGCATTCTCCGTCTCTGCCAGCCGTGTCGTATACATTCCCAAATCGAACCGTTTTGCGCTGTTTTATCTATCATGCATTGTTCAGGTATTCAAAGCGTGTTTCCGTGACTGGTGCTCCTTCTGCTGCATCCGAGTTCGGTCTCGGTGTATTCAATTTATATTCTATCGACTTCGATTTCATTGAAAAAAAAGGTCCTCTATTCAGGAGGATTCTCTCTCCTCTCCGCTGCCTCTCCACTGCCTCCCGTCTCAACCGCCTCCCCCCTCCGTTGTTCATCGTCGTCTTTTGGTTTCGATTAAAGCTGTTCAGTGCTGGCAGTCTTCAGAAATGAATTTTTCGTTCGCGTCATGTAGCGACGTTGAGCACTGCCACAACGGACATAAGATTCCTTATCGATAATGAATTTGTCATGTCCCATCGTTCTCTCACTCCCTCTCGGATGAGGGGTGGCGGGGAGGAAGAGACCTTCTCCCTCTCGGGGGGTGGAGGGGAGGAAGAGACCTCCTCCCTTCCTCCCTCTCGGTAAGTGGTGCGGAGGAGACCTGGTGGACGACCGACACGAAGAGTTGGGCTCAGTGTGTAAACATGGAATTTACGTTAATGAAGTGGGAATGCTGCTTTTTGGCAGTGGAACGTGGAAATGAACACAAATGTATCCAAAAGGGAACTTGTTTTCGGGATTGACTGGTTCGATGGAATCTTTCGCGTGGGGAATGGGACAGACAGGAGTAGCCAGCCAGCCCTTCTCGCAGCGGGTTCAGTGAACTTTGAGTGGGAGATTTTTGCGATCAATTTTTGTCAGGTGAAGGAGGGGGTTGGGACTCATTTGTCCCACCTCATCTAGACCTCATCTGTCCCACCTAATCTACTTGTCAATTCATGCGAGTTCAGTGCCACCAAAGAATTCAACAAATAAACACCTAATTTCCTTCGTTTTGTCAACTCTCCCAGGAAGTGTACACGTTTCCTCACCCACATGCGCCATTTCCACGCGTGTTTCTTCCCCCCAAACTCGTCTCTCACCTCCCCCCCGTCCCGCATTAATGGCTAAAAATGTTTCAAAACCTTAAAAACCCCTATAAGTGCTGTTTGCTGCGATGAAATTTTTCACCTGAATTGCTTTGAATGCGAAGGCATTACATGTGTGCCCACTCATGCCGTTCCCCGATGCCTACTGCCACTTTCGAGCACAAAGACTGAACCACCACCACCTCTCTTCGATAGGCTTTCACCTGAGCAAGGGAGTTTCTTCATCACACGGTCGTTCCAAATTCAGCAAATGTATGCAAAAAGCCTCGGAACGAGTGAGTGTGTGAGGGTCCTTCCTTTGCGCTTGTAATGGACCCCAATCCAAGGAGAACTTTTCCACTATGATGACTTTACACAGAGACCGGATTTTCCGCATCTCTGCTGCCATCTGACTCATTTGCTCGTGTGTGTGGGTGTGGGTGGGTGGGAGAGTGTGTATCCCCCACCTCCGGAGGATGAACGTCTTCCAGACAAAGTTCTTCCCTCCGTACTCATGCTCGTATTTTTCCGATCGTAAATGCATGTGTTATGGGCTTATGGGCGTCCCACGAGCTTGAGGGGGAAGGGGGCACTACAATTTAGAAATTCCAAGACCAACAAGGATGCAGAATGCCACCAGCCAAATGCAGGAATCAATTTCTGTCTTGTCTTATTTCAGTTTTTTCTGCTGTTTTTTTTTGTTTTTGTGGTGGTTTTTGTGTGGTCCTCTGCAACCGCATGTTTGAGACACATTTGGTCGTGAAGCGACGAAAAAAAAAGTCAAGGCAACACATCCGTCGTCGATACACTCAGGGGAGGCACACACCAGAGCTGAGTCCCTGCATCAAACTGGAGAGGCTGAGGAGAAGGAGCAGGAGCAGGAGAGGGAGCAGGAGAGGGAGCAGGAGCAGGCGAAGGAGCAAGAGCAGGAGCAGGAGAAGGAGCAGGAGCAGGAAGAGGAGCAGGGGCAGGAGGAGGAGCAGGAAGAGGAGCAGGGGCAGGAGCAGGGGCAGGGGCAGGGGCAGGAGCAGGGGCAGGAGCAGAAGCATGAGCAGGAGCAGGAGCAGGAGCAGCAGCAGAAGCAAGAGCAGGAGCAAGAGCAAGAGTAGGAGCAGGAGCAGGAGCAGGAGCAGGAGCAGAAGAAGAGGCAGGAGCAGAAGAGGCAGGAGCAGGAGGCATCGGCAGCAGTGTCCTCTCGGCGTTGTTTTAAGGCATAAACATAAAACATCCCCTCAATGGCTGCTTTCAGTGTCACTTGTAATATTTTATTCAGCGAACAACCTTCACCCATCCTCCTCCTCCTGGACTGAGAAGGACTCTTCCTCTCCTCCTGGTCCTGAGGACAGAGAGAAGACTCTTCCTCGCCACATTTTTTTCCACTTTATTGAGACCGAGAGTTGAAAATTGAAATTTAACTGGGTTCTGGGAATAACACAGCACCCGCACACACATCCCCAGAGGTGGTGTGAGCAGAACGAGGAGGAGGAGGGAATGAAATAAATATATATTTTATTTCGCCGAGAGTGCGAATGGGTGTCTGACGCTCGCTGGTGTTCACTGTCCTGTGGAGAATACTGATTTGTGGTGAATGCGAATGGCTCTGCGGTAGCCACAAACTTGTCTGGATGTGCACTCTCATAAATCTGTGATATGCTAGTGTATCTGATGGAGGGAGAGAGGGAGAGTGTATAGAGGGATTTGTGAATGGATTCTTCATAATTTTTCAATTCAAACCGATGGCATGGGAGGGGGATTGCCATGGTTAAGGTCAGAACCTGAAGAGGTTATTGAAACTTGAATAGACTCACCCCAACCCCCCTGTGCATGGGCATCCTTGATTTAGTTTGATGGCAATTCAAGGATACACATTGTGGACTTAAACATTCCGAGTGGAGGAGGCCACTTTGGTGAGCTGCAACTTTTGTGATGAATCCTGGAAGGGGTTGGTTTTGGTTAGGCGCCGGAGGGATTTTTTAAAATTTTGAATGAAATGTAATTCCTTCGAGACGCCCAACCCTTGTGGCGCTACAGTCCACCCGGACTGTCCATCTCTGGCTGTAGCGCCACAAGAAGAAGGAGAATTCCTTCGAAAGGCACTCAGACGGATTGAGCAAATCAAACAGTCGATGGACGTGGACTGGTCGAAAGTGGGACCCCACAAGGCTGTTTGGGTTGTCCTCTTCTATTTAACTTTGGTATTAGGGAACTACTGCCATTCGAGGAAATGGGCCGATGGATGAGATGAAAGCAGCAGACACTGGGTGCTCCTTGGCTCAGGAAATAAGTCCCCAGGAAGTAAGTCCACTGAAGCAGTCCTTTAGGAGGGATTTTTCTTAAATTTTAAATGAAATGTTAGTCCTTCGAGAAGCCCAGGTCCACCTTGTGGCTGTAGCGCCACAAGAAGAAGGAGAATTCCTTCGAAAGGCACTCAGACGGATTAAGCAAATCAAACAGTCGAGGGATGTAGACTCCAAGACTGGTCAAAAGTGGGGTCCCACAAGGCTGTATGCTTTGCCCTCTTCTATTGAACTTTGCGATTAGGGAACGAGGAGGAGATGGGCCGATGGATGAGATGGAAGCAGTAGACGCCGGGTGCTCCTCGTTACAGGGAAATAAGTCCCCGGAAGTAAATCCACTGAAGGAGTCTTTAGGGAACTGCTGGCGTTCGAAGAGGAGATGGGCCGATGGATGAGATGGAAGCAGCAGACACTAGGAGCTCCTCGGTGCAGGGAACTAAGTCCACATGAAGGAGTCCTTCAACTCCCGAGCTCCTATGCATCTTGGCCAAGCATGAAATCCGGTCATCGTCTAAGACGATATCTGAGTCAACAACCCTGAGGCAGAAATGAGATTAAATCTCATTCATCACAAGGAAGCCCTAAATTTTCGGGGGCGGATAGCAAATCTTCTAAGTAATCTCCATCCCCTCTGGGCCATGGTCATGATTTTTAATTAAGTTCCCTCGATACCTCCCGACTGTTTGCACAGGATCCTACCCACGCCCACACATTTAACTGCCGCCTGTCGGTTAACTATTACCACACATCGGTAGCAATTGTTAGAGAGAGTGTGCCTAACAGCATGGGCAAACAAATTCCTAATCTCCTCTCGCACATGGGGTCCGCCCCACCTCAGCCCACCCCCGGAGAGATGGCAAGCCCGCTTAAGTAGTCCTTTCGGAGAAGTTCACAAACAAGCATCTAGACCATAAAATCACCACCCAACGACCCCCAGCCCATTTTATTCCTTCCATTCCACTCGTGCACTCTCTGCATCCCTCGTTGGTATTAAATATGAATGTGCATCTATTTAGCAAACAAGACAGCACACACACATCCCACTCCGGGATGGGTCACATAAAAGTGACATAGGGGCAGAGTGCCGTTGGAGCGGCGCACATTCAGGACGACAAAACGAAGACTTTTATGAAATGAAATTCGCCAAATGGAATTGCGACATAATACGAGGACTGTGTGGGTATCCGGTGACTGGAGGATGGGCAGGGTCATAATGATGAGATGCTTGCGCTCTACGGCGAACCAGGCTGGCTCCAATGTGGACTGTGGAGATGCCGGAGTCGACTGAATTGAGTCAGTGGCGGAGTCTATGGAGGGAGTCGTTCCTCGTCTAGCGGAAAGACTATAAAAACGAGAAAATGGTTAGCCTTCACCTTCGGAAGGAATAAAATTGATGGCAGTAGTCATCAGCCAAACACACACACCCAACCACGAGCAGGGCAAGGTAGAGGAGCTCCTCAGCAGTTTGGGTGATAAAATACCACCGAAGCGGGGAATAAGTTTTCAAGTTTTTCTCCGAAAGCGGTTTATGGCGGACGGTGCTTCTTTTTGTAGTTGGCTGCGGCGTTGGGGGGTGGGGGGGCGATAAATTATTTCTGCACACTCGCCCAGAGACCAACGACATATTTTCGACACAAAAGCCGTGTTCAGTCGCCCAAATAGACGAAGTGAGTGTCTAATGTCGCCACTTGACTGTGTCAGCCGGGATGGGGTTGATCGAGCGGTAAAGTGCTTCGATAAGGGTTCATAATCCCGTGGAGGTGATGGACAAAACGATGTATTTTACGAGAGACTCCTTCAGGAGGAAATTATGGAATTTCTCCTCGATGGAGATGAATGTGCGCGAAGCTGACGGAATGACGGAAATGATTAGCAGTTACTCTTGCAAGTGAGTCAGGCTTTGCGGCAGCCGTTTGATGGGGAATGCTTAAGAGCCTACGTTTTATGGCGACGGGAAGGCTTTTATGGCAACTAGTCGGAAGCACATAAACATTTTGTTTTGATGACGAATGTGAACTGTCAACGGCGACGGAAGGATGAGTGGAGAACGTTTTTTTGACGACGATTGTCAAGGCTTTTCGATTGAGGATGAGGGTGAATAGAATGTAAGTTGTGACGCCATTCGTTTGAGGATGAGGAGGAATGGAATCCAAGTTGTGGAAAAGGAAGACTTCTTCTTCTGATGGCGTCTTACAGCCCGGGGTGAACCTGGGTCAGAACCAACAAGACTCTCCAGTTGGCACGCCTCTCCAGTTGGCACGCCTCTCCAGCTGGCACGCCTCTCCAGCTGGCACGCCTCTCCAGCTGGAACGATCTTTGCCTCCAATTACGCACGGCTGAGGACCGCAGGATAAGGCGAGGCGCAGAGAAGTGGAGACTGCGCCATCGGTTTCGTGGGCGTCCTCTACTGCGTTGTCTCAAGAACGCACATCCAATTAAAGAGAAACAAGAACACGTTAACTTAAGATCAATGAATCACCGCCATCCACCCAACAGCCACCACCCTGATTGACTTCATTTGCACCTCTGCACGCCTTGAGCCCCCTCCAGTCATGTGAAATGTAATCCAGCACGACATGACCCGTCATATCTGCTCAAACGAATCTCCGCGCCGACCCTCAGAAGGTTGCTTTCAAAGTCACTCTCTGCTCAATGATATCGAATGCCAATTTGTACACCAGTCCCCAGCACACCTCGACACCCCGTCGTCGATCCCCCCGTCGGTGATTGTAACCAAATCCATTTGACTTTCCCCCAAAAAAAAAAAAACGTCCGAAGAACCGAATTCTCGGAATTAATCGAAGAAAATGTTGCGACGACAATGTCGCACGTTCCCCGATGAATTCTCGGAAACAATTCCGTCGCCTTTCCCTCCCCGTCGACATGTGTGGTGGCCAAAGCAACGCTGACTGACTGCTTGACTGACTGACTGTGACTGACAAGCGTACACACCGCACATCCGATGCGATTTCGTACTTAAGTCGGGCGAAATAACAAGGAAGTCCCGTTCACATTGCCGAAGGGATCATCTCTCACGCACACACCGACGACAGACGACCTGATTTGGTCGAAAATTATACGCGAAAGCCCCATTGGCACGTGACACACACGCACACAGAGCCAGCCGCACAGAGTCGGGCAACTAATTAGTTCACGGGGAGGCACGAAGAGAAAGCCAAGTCACAACCGCCGTGCCACCAGGCAGGCAGCATAATTGAACAGCAGCCCCCCAGCAGCGGGGCGGGGTAATCGCTGCAGCGAGTACTTTTAGGGACACACAGCACAGCACTGACGAAAAAAGTTATTGGGTCAACATAAAAATTCCGTTCCGTCGATGGCCATGTTCGGATGCCCGAGAGAGCGGAGACGTCAACGACGGAGAACGAGGAAGCGCACAGCTGCTTGAGCGATTTTCGGGCTTTGTTCGTTTGCGGCCCATCACCGGAAGGGGAATGGCTTTCGAGTGTGTGCCCAAGAACAATGGAAAAAAGTAAATAACACGGTCCCACAAGAGAACACAGTTGTCGCCCTCAGGTGACCCTCACGCCCCCAAACTGTCAAATGCATGAGGGGAGGAATTGTAAACACGGCTGCAGTCAACACAGCAGCTTAACGCAAGTGCAAGAGGCGTTCGACGGCATTCAGCCAACACAGCAGCTCAACGCTAGTGCAACAGGCGTTCGACGGCTCTCTCAGTCGAGGGATGGGTGAGAGACTTGTTGGGAGAGTTCAAACGACAATTAATTACGTTGACAACTTCAGGTCCACCTCGGACTGTAGCGCCATCAAAAGAAGAAGGAGAAGAAGGTCCACCTCGGACTGTGTCATCAAAAGAAGAAGAAGAAGAAGGAGAAGAAGAAGAAGGAGAAGAAGACGAAGGAGAAGAAGAAGGTCCACCTCGGGCTGTAGCGCCATCAAAAGAAGAAGAAGAAGGAGAAGAAGACGAAGGAGAAGAAGGAGAAGAAGGAGAAGAAGAAGGAGAAGAAGAACAAAAAGAAGCAGAAAAAGAAGCAGAAGAAAAAGAAGAAGAAGAATAAGAAGAAGACGGAGGCAACTCCTGAGTCAGTGTGCGAGTGGGACTTTCTCACTCCATTTCCATTTGTTCTCTGTGAGAGGCACTCCATGTGTTGCTGAGGAAAGGAGAGAGGTGCCTCTGAAAAAAAACAAACGAACTGTAGGCGAGGTACTTGAGTGCCAAGAGACCCGGTCTCGCAGCAACTTGAGACGGCATTGTTGTCCCCAGGGGTGAACCCAAGTCCTGCGGTCAACGGGAGGCAGGTCAGTGAAGGCGCACACACTGACCTTTGTTTGATTAATGGGCGGGAATATAAATGGTGCTCGATGAGGGACGGATCAGAGACGAGGTTTTTCGATAGCTCCGAGGAGGAGGAGAAGTCGTTCCCGATGTCCAGAGATAAGGCCGGGAATGAGAAATGAATTGATGGTCGAACTTGGTGTCGAGTTCAGTTGGCCTATGACCGAAGGCAATCTCGGATTGGAATCACTGTCCAACGGCAAAATGAACGACGGAAATCTTCGACAGGAATCAGTATCAACGACAGTATTGAAAGACAAAGTGACCGACGGTATCTAACCCGTATCCAACGACAAAATGAGGATCGCAGGGACTCCTTGAATGGCTCCAACAGAGGAAATGTGAGGAGGAGCTGCAAAAATATACACAAAGTCGACTAAGGAAGCCAGACTGATTGGCGTCTGAAAGTGACTGACATCCCCAGAGTCAGCAAATGTTCCCAGTGCAGATCTGCATCCTCTGACAGACGGGCAAGTCCCCCATCTGGGCCCCGCAAACACTGCCAATCATCTCTAGGCGAAGCACAAGGCCCTTCTGTGTGAATAGCTTCCGTCTATCAATCGAAATAGAATTCAATTTAACATCAAACACTCTCCAGCAAGATTTACGGCCACTTCACAATTCACAAAGCCACACACACACACGAGGGGACCCTTGAAAATCAGAGAGAAATTCTTTAGCCAATGGCCCCATCTGCCGCGAGCGAAACATAAATTTACACAAAAAACGACCCTCTCGAGTCCCCAAGGGGACTCTGCCTCTGCCTCTGCCGCAAGAAACAGATAAAAAATGTATCTATCACCACCAATCATTTATCTCCCGGCAAATTGATTCAGTGGCCCCTTGAAGTGGACCAACAGAACATCCAATGACATCATCAACACATGCAAACCAATTAAAGCCCTTGAACCCGAACCTCTCTTCACACCACCTCTCTCACTCTCTCTCACTCTCTCTGTCTCTTGAGGAACCACTCACCAAGTGGGGGAATTTGAAGAGATTATCACCCAATGATCCGCTGAGAACTCGCTCACGCGTAATTGAATTGCGTGACCCCGGTGAGCACGGGTGGACTTGAACGAGCTCTTTATCGGGAACTCATCAAGACGGTGAGGAGGGGGGGAGAAGACCCACTTACGGCATGGGTCATAATAACAGATCTCGACGATCGACGGAACCATTTATTATCAAATTAAAAACTCATTGTTTCGTGCCCTTTCTCTCTGTTCCCCCTCCTCTCTCCTCCCTCTCCCTCTGCCGACCCGGTCATAATTGATAGACTGGCCCATAAATAAAGTCGCGAGCTGGCTAATAGGGTAGAGCCGGAAAAATGTTTAGGGAAAGTCGTTAAACGATCTCACGGAACAATGTGGCAATCGACCTCGTCAACGGACAAGCACCCAATCTGCCATCAGAAGGGGGCCGACAAATGCGGCTAGTTCCGGTGCAGACTGTTGCGGACTATGGGCATTCGTCGGTGTAACCGCAAGAGAGGGGGAGGGAGGGAGGGGGACGGTAATCTGATAGCCATGGTCTAAGGTGTTCGTTGGGTGAGCGGGATTTCCAATTAGGCCGGCCATCACAGAGGACTCTGCAGCATAAATCATCCATCAGGCTTAGACACCAGCAACGAGACACTGACGACGAAGAGTAGGACGAGGAGGAGGACGAAGAGGAGGACGAAGACGAGGATGAGGACGAAGAGTAGGACAAAGAGGAGGACGAACAGGAGGACGAGGACGAGGACGAGAACGAGACGAGACGAGACGAGACGAGACTAGAACGAGAACGAGAACGAGAACGAGAACGAGAAAGAGAACGAGAACGAAAACGAGGATGAGGACGATACCACCATCAAGCAGCAGTAACCTTAGTTTTATTAATTTATCTTCCGATAGGGTGCCTACCATCACCCCCTCGCCCCCTGAAGTCCTGAATCACGTTCGGCGAACAGAGAATTACTTGGCTCACACTCTTGCGCCAAGAGGCCGAGAAGGATTTATGGTAATTTCCCCTGGAATTACCCATCAACATTGTTTACGTTCAGTTGTTGTCTTTTTTATTTGCTGTTTCTCCCTTGTCCTTGTTCGCCCTGTTTTTCGGCGGCAGACATTACAGGCGGCTGGCCTCCATTCGTTACAGGATTTGGGGTACATTGAGCAGGATTATGACGGAACAGTTTTGTAGGCGAATTTGAATATGTATCTGCGATGTAATTGAGATATTTTTTGACGTGTCGGGGAGCTTGATCATCCCTCCGCCTTTTTCTGGGCGCGATTTGGATTGGATTTTATGAGTGTCATAAGGAGGCCGAAGGACTGTATGTTTTTTTGGGGATTTTTAAGCGCGGGGACACCATCTGGTGGGTTCACACGTTAGGTAAATATTTAAGGGACCACGCTCAGTCATTATTTATGTGCTCCTGGGGGGAGGTGTGGTGCTAAAGACGGGAGGAAACAATTTGTGTGTATGACTGGGAGTTAGGCCGAATGGGAATTTGAAGGAATCACTTGGATAGTCGGGCAGCGTAAGGATCGTAAAAGGAGCCAAGACGAACCGCAATAAAGTGCGAAACTGAAAGGGGTCACCGACGGAGGTGAGCTGAATCGTGAGCAGATGAGGGTATCAGCGGATTCGATAAGAAGCGTGACACATGGAGATGGTTGTGAATCTTCCACGCCGAGTGAGTGGATACACAAGGGAAATGGAGACGCATCCCAAGAAAGGAAGACGTTCTTAACTTAATGCGGGAATTTGAAGGAACAAATGGTTGACAGGTGGGCGCCCTG
Organism: Myathropa florea; assembly: GCA_930367185.1. Taxonomy (NCBI): domain Eukaryota; kingdom Metazoa; phylum Arthropoda; class Insecta; order Diptera; family Syrphidae; genus Myathropa; species Myathropa florea. The sequence goes on along the minus strand of OV884005.1, from coordinate 1,889,632 downwards.
GGGTAGTGGGTAGGTGCGTCGACTCCTATGCTCGAGGTCGTCAGTTCGAATCTCGAAAAAATCATCAAACATTTTTTCACGGCTCCACCTCTTTCGAGTCACTGACAATGCTCAAAGAGTATAACTGTCTAGGAAAAGCTTCTCAAAATCGCCGTTCGGAGTCGGCATTAAACTGTAGGTCCCCTCCACTCGTGAGAGAACAATAGCACGCACAACACGAGTGGTTGCTGAGAAGCTAGGCCCAGGTCCACCTCGGACTGTAGCGGCGCCATTATTATTATTAAATGGTTGACAGAGTGGGACCGTCAGCGATAGAAGGCGGCAATAGCTGCACCACACGCCAATTTCATGCGACAAGCTAGTCTGCCTTAATTTTCGGTTCTAATTAACCAACCACGTCACTCTTGTTGAAAAATCGTACCTCATTTCGCATATCCTTCAATTCACCCTAATTATCAAGAAAACCGTTTCAGAAAATATTATGTCTTCCAAAATCATGCGAAAAAGTAGGATGCTCCGAACTTTGCTTCCAGAAAAGCAACCACTTCACTCCCGTTACAAAATCCTACCTCAATTCGCATCTACATAAAATTTCCTTTCCATACTGATATCTCGCATCCTTCAATTCGTCCTAGATCCTGAGAAATTCGCTTCACAAGATTTGCAATCATCAAAATCCTCTTTGACGAAAGCTCGTTGTTTTTCGGCAAAAAAATGCGACCCGGTTGTGTTATGAACTGACTGCATTTTTTCGTGTGGCACATGTAATTTTTTCAAAACTCGATTTTCTGCGTTTCTGAACCGAAATTTTGGGTGAAATTGAGAGGTCTGAGTGTGAAAATGATGAATGAAGTGAATTGCATCAAAAATTTCACTGGAAAGTGCGGAAAATTGGAGAAAAGTGAGTTATTCATTTTTCATGACGTCATCAATGAACTCATTCAAATTGGGAAAAATGAAAGAATGTTTGCCTCTTTGGCAACGCAGGCTTTGGATGACAGTTGAGTGGATTATCGGAGGAAATGGTTTTTCGCCGTTTAAGGAGGAAAATCGAAGGGAAATGGAATTGAATGAGTGCATGGAGTGGTTTGATGTGTAGGCGGCGAATTTTTCGGTGGAAATTCGGTGAAGTTTGATTGATTTTCGGTGAAATGCATTGTTTGTGTGGGGAACTGTTTGTGTGCAGAACTATGGCGTTGCCAAATGTGATGTTTTGATCGGGGAAATTGTTGTTTGTTATAAGGTGACTTTAAAACATGTTTAGTGGATTAAAATTGTGGGAAGTGGAGTGTTGGAGTTTTAGTTCGAATTGTTGAGCAAGTGGAGTGTGGAGTGTTGCCTTTATTGTGAATTTTTGGGGCAGTGGAGTGTGGAGTGTTGCCTTTATTTTGAATTTTTGGGACAGTGGACAGTAGAAATTGGTTATAACAACCTTCAAGGGACTGACGAATTTGGTCGTTGTAAGCGATATGTCGTTGTAAACGATTTATTATTCTATTAGATTACATATAATGGAGTTCAGGCGGGACCTAAGAATCTTGTCGTTATAACCGATGTCGGTATAAGCGATTTTGACTGTATTTTTAATTATTGGGGCAGAGTTACTAGTTTGTTGGTTGCGTGAGCCCATCTCCTGTCATGGAAATGGCAGTGCTTTGACATGGAGGTTTCTACAGTCAGCAGTTAGGATAAATAAGAGTTTCGGACATTTCTACGCCGTCTTCTTTTGACATGACCCACATTCTGGACCTCGGAAGCCCAGATTCCCTATCGTCTCCTCCACCCTGTTGCTCCACTCACCTGTCAGCAGTTCATGAGAGTTCCTTGGCATTCTGCTCAACTGATTTCGACTTTAATTTTAGGGGAGCCCACAAATTACCCAAGAATGCACCAGAGACGAGCTGCGCCACCTTAGACGTCCTCTCTGCGTTGTCCCACTGGTTCAGAGGCGAAGACACAATCAAGCAAAATAGGAGAACTATTTAAAGTCGAACGAAGGAGCCACCAACAGGTATAAACAAGTGCCTTTCCGAGAAGGCGAGGATGAAAATGTGCCTCAAATGATTCTCAATCGACAAGTCGTCGATTCCCTCAGTCCCATTTCAAAAGCTATCCACTAAACTATTCACCAACAAGCGCCTCGTTTGCCATAAATCCTCCTCCTCCTCGTCTAGTATTGCTTCCAGATGTGCCGCGACACAGCCCCACACACATTCCCTTCCCCATTTCAGAACTAATGACATTCATTCGAAATCACTTCGAACATCATTTACTTTCGACAATTTATGTTCGAATTCCCATCTCTCGCTTGAAAATGTTCCCACTTGGGGCTTCAAGTCACGGACTTTTTGACGTCTTTAAGCGGACACTAGTGGAAATGGAGAAGAAAAAGAATTCATAATAAATTCTTAATTTCAAAATAACTCAACAAAGGGAGTGAGCGAGATGGGGCGAGAGGGAAACCCTCCAGAGTCGGGCGTTTGTTATTCCTGCCCCATCCTCGTCGGCATTGGTCGAGTGGTATTCACAATCGTCGCCGCGACCGCCTCTCTCTTCCGCCTGCTGGCAATTATTCTATTAATCGACATCTGATGGAGAGGAGTGGAGAGAGAGAGAGAGCTTAATTGCCAGGAAAAGACGACGAATCAACCTACACGATGCACTCGTGTACACTCACTCGTCTCCCCCCTCCCGTCACAGAAGACAAATTATGAGAATTGACAATTGCTTCTGACGTTTTTCTGCAAATTGAAGATAAGAAAACGACTCGGCTTAGCCTACATCGCCCCCCTCACAGATCACTCACTGAATGAAGCGAATGAGCAGAGCAAAAGAATCTTTAAGTCGCGCAATTAAGATGCTCTGCGCGTGTGCCACACGAGCACACACATGCGATCACAGATGGTTGCCTAATGGGACGTCAACACCGCCTTGACAGAAGATAAGTTGTGAATGCGTGCGGAATAGGTGACACTAATGATCCTTAACGTTGGCCGCCAAGTACGCCATTTGCATCAAATAGATCAATTGAACGTTTGTTTCCTTGAATACCTTCAAAACAAAACCAACGGCTGTCAACAAGTGGTGGATGAGGTTTTGTGTGCGGCAACAATGGGCGCTGAAGAGTGGTTCGCGTGTGCCACAAACGCACTCGACGGCACTTGGTGACTCCTCAATTTAAATTAAAGATAGCTCACTTCAGTGCCCTCTCGAGCGGAAGCCAATGTGTCAAAAGAGCATGTGCACTTGTCAAAGCACACACTTTCAAGGAAAAAAAACACGAAAATGCGACAAAGAACAACGGAGGAGAGCACAGCAGCAGCTTGCCCACTTCAGTCTTGGTTCTTTTTTTTTTGTTCAGCTTCTCTTGGTCTCCCTTTATTCGCCACGACAGCACCACTTGGGTGGCAGGAGAGAGAGGAATTCCCTCCGAGCGTCATGTGTGCAATTGTCATTCGCCCGGAGGTAAACAATGGGGACCAGGACGGGGAAAAAAAAACATAAAACGACAACCATTTTGTTTGCTGAATCCCGTTGCGATGCCAGTGACACGAATTTTTGTAGATTTGACAGATCGCCGGAGGAGAAGAGAGAGAAAAAAAACGGACTGCTTCTGAATCGATGGAAATCACAAACCAAAGTCCGAAGAAAAATAAAAAAAAAAGAATTTGTCAGAAGTGGGATTCGAACCCACGCCCTCAGAGAGGACCAGAACGCTCAGCGACCCACCACGAGTGGGTAAGATTTCTCTTGAGTCTGGCGCCTTAGACCGCTCGGCCATCCTGACACTTGACAGTTGGCTGTCAAACGAGTGCTTGCTCACAGTTGCTTGTCACACAAATGCTTGCTCACAGCCGGATCGTCCACCAGCTTCTCTCTCTCTCTCTCGCTCACACCTCACGGCAATCGATTCATTTGAATCTCTCTCGCACGCCGATAATCAATTTATGACGCCCATAAGCCGCGGTTGACATTTATGACAATCAAGTGTCACCCGATATGGATACGAAATGAAAGGCAGGGAGATTTACAATCCGAGAGTCATTAAAAATGCCTCCACATGATTTGACTTGAGAGCGAGCCGCGAGCCTCGACTGACAGGTGTCCGATGGAATGGGAAGAGTCGGGAAATGACGCCGTCAATCAGAGTAGGGGGAGGAAGGGGCCAAAGTGAATTCTTTGCCGGCGCACTCGTGTGGAAACTATTAAAACACTTCCACATTCCATTTGATTAAACGACTCTCCGCCCGGATTTTCCTGCGAAACAAAGACAATTCGTGTTTTTTTGATAGACTCCCTCTGATAGCCAACGTCGGATAGGGTTGACGGGTGATTTCACGCCGAAGGGGGTGTTCGAAATCTGACTCCGGCAAGTGCTCATTAGAGAGCAAAAAGGAGGAGGGGGACGATGAGGAGGAGGAGGAAGAGAACGAGGAGGACGAGGAGGAGGAGGAAAAGTTGCTGTTTCCCTTCTTGTTTTCCTTTTTTTTGTCTCAGTCGATGTTGTTGTTATTTTTAATTACTCATTCCGTCTCGGTTACAGAAGCTGGAAGCGTTATTTTTACAGGCGCCCGTCATAGCGCGCACCCCATTAACACTTGATGTGCACACACAGACCCAATCCAACGCTCGAAGGGGGAAAGAGACACCGGGTTATGATCTTTTTTGGCAGCCCTGCTGCAGCAGCAGAAGCGGAAGGACTGCGAGCTATGTGCCATCGATTATGATGTCATGGCCTCCGGCCTGCTCAGAATTTATGTGAACGGGGGGGTGGGGGATGATAATTACGAGATTTATACCGTGACCGTGATTCATTTTTATTTTCAATTTTGACAGCCGCCTGGGTGTGGGGGAATCGATGGCGCAGTGGGGACATTATTTTACACCTAATAAGCGTTTTAATGGGGCTGCGAGGTGTCATCGGGGTGACAGCTGTCAAGCGGTTGTTGCGACGTGCGTGGAAGGTTAACACATTTATGCGCGGCTTGTCGGAGGATGGCTTAATAATTCATCTGAAGGTTTGTGGTGAATTGGAGACGACATAACCTTCAAATTTGCTGTCACATCGAATGTCGAGTGAGAGGGAAGATAACTCTGTTTTCCCCCAGCACACGCTTAAGGTCCCCCGAACAAAAGGAACAAATTCAACACAATCGTCTCCCTAATGGATACAAGCTTCTCCCAGACCGCAGTCGGAGTCAAAAATCAATGATAAATCAACCCCATGGAATTCTTAACCAGGGACAGCCTTTGAAAACCACCCGAGTGGCAATCCTGACCGACGACCACACCAAACTCGACGCCATCAAGCCCATTTCAACCCTTAAAGACCTCTCCGCCGGACCGATTGTACCCAAGAAAGTCGAAGAAACTTCTTAAGTCTTCCCGAGTGACAATCCTGACCGACGGCCGCACCAAACTCGACGCCACACCAACTCAGCGCCACTTGCAACCCTTAAAGTCCACACCGCCGGACCGATTGTGCCAAGAAAGTCGAAGAAACCCCTTAAGTCTTCCAAAAAATTCGAAGCACCCCCGAGACTATCTGTCTTGAGCTGTCATTCCTTCATCTTGTGTCACTGAGTAATCGCCCACACCCGCCCCGCCAGCCATCATCTCCTGAATTCACTGCAAATGACTTCCAAGGGGTCGCACACACCCTCGCACACACATGAGTTCCCCCTCGTGAATTACAACACAACTCCAACCCCATTCAGCGTGGCTGTCTGGCGCTGTGAAGGCACTCAGTGAACACAACGACCAAACGAATTGCATTCTAAACAATTACGCGCAAATCATCTCCCATTCACCGGCATGACCGTTAAAGAGGCAGCGCCTCACCACCAAAATCCCATGAATGGAGCGACAATGAATAGCCGAGCGGCACACGAGAGCGCCCGTGTGTGTGTGTGGGTGGCTCTTCCTCTCCCTGACTCTCGTTGAACTGTCAACACAGGAAGTGAAATACTCCTCCGCATCGCATGCAATTGTCACTGCAGTGCAAACGGAAATGGGGTGCATATGATCACAGAAACAAATGGCCAATTGCGCCGAGGATGAATCAGTGTCCTGTGCGCCAGCACACACACCCATCACACTGGCACCGACAAAACTCGTTGCTGTCTGCACATCTCTCGCCCCACTCCACCGACCGAATGCTAATCAAATTGAAACTGAAAGTTACCGGCGCTTGGACGCACAACCAAATAAATGAGGAAGCCGACCCATAGACCAGTCGCTCGACCGGCCTGCCACTAGGAGCGACTCAAAATAATCGAGTAAAACTATCAAATTCTCTGTTGTCGCTGCCATATCCATCCACCGGGAGTGTTTTGCATTCAAAATGCATTGCGGAGGTGGCAATGTGCATAAAGAATCGAGAGAGAGAGAGAGAGAGAGACTGTTGGCCTTTTTTTCTCAGTCATCCGACTGCGGTATGGCCAGTTGGCAGGATTGGATTCGATTTATTCCGAGACGTTTTAATCCATTCAAATTGGATTTTTTTGCTGAGGGGGGAAGGGGGAGAGCTGAACGCCTTCACACTCTTGGCCAAACGATTGTGCTGTCACTTGGCAGTGATTGATTTTGTGTGTGCTGCCGGATGATAGTGAATGCATGTGCGCGCAATTACTTTCCCGGTGAGATGAGTTTCCGACCACCCCCCTTCCTCACCCCCTCCACACAGGAAACGACCCGTATTCCCAGTCTAATCAGTCTTGAGTCGGCTCGGAACAGCTGGAGATGGAGAAAGGGCTACGAGAGAGATGACTGAATGCATTTCTCTTGCGACGGAGCTGTGTTATCGTCGTCGAAGAATGTGGGGCGTATTCCCGTAGAGTGTTCGACGAAAATGAGGGGCGTCATGTGGAGCAGTGAACTGATTTCGCCACCGTCAAGGGAAATGAGATATTTCTTCCTTCCGTCACAGATTTTTGGATGTCCCTGCATCATTTCTTATCAGAAACACTCAAGGAGAACTGAGGCAGACGTTTCCAAGGCAAATCTCTGCAAATCAGTCCATCTGGCGATAGACGGTGGCGATAGTCCGATCTGGCGACAAGCGAGGCGACTTGTTGCAGTCGATTGCGAGGAAATTCTTTGGAAATCAGGCCCTCTGGCTACAGGCCGTGGCGATAGTCCGATCTGGTGATAAGCAAGCAACTTGTTGAAACTTGCAGTCGATGCCAAGACAATTCTTCGTAAATCGATCCAGGAATCGAGTGATGACCTCATTGGGCGTAATTTTTGCGACAAAGAAGCAACTCTGAGTGGTCTGAACGAGTCTGGGCAAAGAGTCTTCCAAAATCGAAGCCCCCCTTCTCAGACACGTCAAAAACCAAGCCCAGACGCGTCCAGACCTCACTCCGATCAAGCCATCCTTGTCTCAAAACAATTTGGCGATCCCCAAACAATCGGAGCAAAGAGTCTTCCAAATTTGAAGCCTCTTCAGTATCCCCCTTCTCAGACACGCCAAAAACAAGGCCCAGATGGGTCCAGGTCTCACTGCGATCAACCCATTCGTCTCTCGAAGCAATTTGGCGATCCCTAAGCAATCGGAGCAAAGGGTCTTCCAAATTTGAAGCCTCTTTAGTACCCCCCCTTCTCAGCCGCCTCAAAAACCAAGCCCAGACGGGTCCAGACCTCACTCCGTTCAAGCCATTCGTCTCTCGAAGCAATTTGGCGATCCCCAAGCAAATTCCCTCCAAGCAAAGGCATTCTCGGCGTTAATTCGTCAATCCCCGATCGAGTGAGACCAAGGAAATGAGGTTGCCTGGAAATAATTGACTTCGGGATCGCCAAATTGCTTCGAGAGACGAATGTCTAGCTCGGAGTGAGGTCTGGGTTTAGTTTTTGACGTCAATTCCTTCAAGAAAAGGCTGGCTTAGTGCCAGCGACAGTTGATGGACAGAAGACCAAGCCCAAGATGAAGATGAAACCCCCTCTGTCCCCACAAGAAGGACAAAACCAAGCAAAAGTTTCTTAAAAGAAAGAAAACAAAACCCCACACAACGTTAACCAACGACTCCAACAATCAAAGGGTCTCCCTGCCTACTCTCACCGTCACCGACAATGACCACGGTCACACACAATCGGCAACCAGTGCCCCGGTTGGACTGGAAACCTTGTTCACAACAGAATTTCCCTCCAAATTGAATGTAAACAAATCCAAGTTCACCTTAACTCAAGCCGGTTTTTGCTTGTCTCTCACTCTGCTCCCTGCAGCCAGAGGCAAGCATCTTCTTCTTCACTCCTGCAGATTGCCCAGCATCAAATCAAAAACAGCAACAACAACAACTGAAGCAGCATCAGAAAGAAAAAAATAAAAACTCACCTTCAATGCAGACAACATGGTCCCGGATCTGTTGGGCAATCTGTGCGTCGGGCAGCAAGTCAATTAAATCATAAATCGCATAAATCGACGGATGAACACTCTCGAAACGTTGGATCTCCTGTCGAATTGCCAATGAGTTGCTTATGAAGGGCGGATGCAGAACAGGATGATGACCCGCTGCAGCATGGACTGCATGCCGCTGCTGCGGAGGCGTCGAATTGTGATGATTATTCATGACGTACGATGTGTGTGGTGTGCGATGCACTTATTCGATGGTGACACAGATACTTTCTAACAAGACACAACAACAACAACGACGACAACAACAACAACAACACAAAAAACACCAATTTCAGCACACAACATAGCCACACTAGCCACTGCAGTGCACGGTGAAAGGATTGTTTGGCACTCGTTTCCCGAATTCTTTCTTTATTTTCTTTTCAAGAAATTCCTTCCCCTCGCAGCTTCTTTTTCACATGCTATGCGTTATTTTCTTTGAGCTCTCTTTCGAATGAACTTTCTTAGGCCGCTGGATGCGAGATTACACGACAACGACGACGAAGACGAAGACGACGACGACAACGACGACTTTACGGATGCACTTGTAGGGCATCAGCGGCAGCAATTTGCTTGCGATATTTTGCGCGCACATTGATTGCGGGAAATTTATGGAAAACGATCACAACGCTAAACAAACGGTAAATGGGAAAATTGGAAGCAGAACAAACCGAACAACAATCCAATTGCGGAGGGAAAACAGAACCAAAAAAATGACCCAACTCGATGAAAAATCAACCGCAATTACACCTGATCAAACACTCACTGAAACTGACAACACTGAAGAGCAAATCGAAACTCGTTCTGTGCTGGATTTTTGACTTTGATTTCACTCTTTCACTCTTTCATTCGCTCAGCGAATGACATTTGGTCGACTGCCGAGTGACTGTGGCGCCAATGGAATTATTTGACAACCGACTGACAGCAACGTCTGTCGGTAAGGTAGTGTGATGATACATTTGGGGCGGAAGCACAAGTAAGTTTTAATAATTTTTTTTTAACAAACGGAGAAAAATCGAATAATTTTTTGAAAGAAAGGTGTCAAAAAATTGAGATTTATAAATTGAAAAAAAAAAAAATGCAATTGATCATCAGCAGCAAGTGATAAATATAGTCCAAAAAAAGACATAAAAATAAATATTTCTTTTATACCTTACTTTCACATCGAACTGCATTGCCACCGTCGAGCTGGAAAAAAAACTTCCCACCACTCAGGGTTATTTATTTATTTTGAAATTTTCTGCTGACCGGTTAATCAACTTTTCCCATCCCCCTGTCATCCTCTGCGGTTTGTTTACAATTTTTCCCTCAACGATTTCTCAAAACTCCTCGTATCGTCGAAGAAAACGTCAAGATTATCAGTCGAATGCGGTCGATCATGCAAAACAATTGAGCATCTATCAGGTCCGATAACCTCTTTCTCCCAAGGTCGTCTGGGCAAGAATTTTTCATTGTTTCGCAAACAGCAGCAGAGCTCAGTTAGTGCTCGAGATCGCTTAAGAGATGACTAACCTGGAGATAATCCTCCTAGTGGTGGCGTTTAGCTTGGGGACTCTGTCCACAGCCCGGGCTGGAACGTGCCCCTTGAAGCATATTGAGGCGTCAATGTTTTTGGAGCAGAACCACGATGAACTGAGAGAACGTGCGCATAATGTCACCCTGGCCAATTGGGTGGCCAACACGAACGTCACGGACGAGAATTTGCAGCGAAAGAACGAGATTTCCGCTGAGAATGCAATCTTCAACAAGGATCTGGCTTTGAGGCTGGTGGAGCTGGGCTACGACAGGATTGACGATGAGAATATCCAGAGGCAGGTGAAGTACCTCACGAGGATCGGGTTTGATTCGTTGCCGCAGGAGGAGTACAAGGAGCTGCTGAATGCCATCACGTCTATGCAAAAGAATTACGCAACACTGAAGGTCTGCTCGTATGCGGACAAGACCAACTGCACCTTGACCCTGGAGCCGCACATACAAGGCCGCCTGAAGAGCAGCCGTGACCCAGAGGAGCTGAAGTACTACTGGACTGCGTTCTACGACAAGGCAGGCACTCCGATGCGGGAAAACTTCCAGAAATACGTCAAACTCAGCCGAAAGGCCGCCAAATTGAACAGTGAGTTGTGAGGCCGACAGAAGACGTTTCATTTTATGTTGTTCCCCTCAGATTTCAGCTCGTACGCGGATGACTGGATAGACACCTACGACGACCCGTTCTTTGAGGAAAACCTGGACAGAACCTTCCAGCAGTTGCTGCCGTTTTACAAGGAAGTCCATGCGTATGTGCGTTACAAGCTGCGCGAAACCTACGGTGACATTGTGCCGGCAAATGGGAACATTCCCATGCACCTCCTGGGCAACATGTGGGGACAGACTTGGGACGAGGTCATTGAGCTTCTCACCCCATACCCCGAGAACCCGTACGTGGACGTGACAAGTGAGATGGTCAAGAAGCAGCTGACTCCCATCAAAATATTCCAACTAGGCGACGAGTTCTTTACATCGCTGAACATGACAAAGCTTCCACCGTAAGTACTCACGACGGAAAAGTGCCCTCGTCGATAACCTTTTCTGTAAATACCACCGACGCGACGTAACGAGTGGGAAATCGAATGAGCTCTCGTTTTATCGCGCACTTCTGATAATAAATTCGAAAAAGACAGGCAATGCTCTCTGTCTCTCGAGTGGGATTTCTCACTCAAAGCGACTTGAAGCAACAGACGCTTCGATTTCATCATCGTCTTTGTTTTTCTTTTTTCCCCCAGGATATTCTGGAAGGAGAGTGTCTTGGAGAAGCCCACCGACCGCGAAGTGGTTTGCCACGCCAGCGCCTGGGATCTGTACGAGCCCAACGACGTCCGCATCAAGCAATGCACAGAGGTGACCACACGCTACCTCTACATAGCCCACCACGAACTGGGTCACATCCAATACTACCTCCAGTACCAGCACCAGCCCGTGTCATTCCGACAAGCACCGAATCCAGGCTTCCACGAGGCTGTCGGTGATGTCATCGCGCTCTCCGTGTCGACTCCGAAGCACCTGGCCAAGATTGGACTCATGAAGAGCGGCGAGCTGGACGTGAAGAGCCGAATCAATGAACTCTTCAAAAGCGTGAGTGGGGAGTTGTTTGCCCTCGAGTTCGATGTCAATTCTCTTTGAATTTGCAGGTTCTGGGGAAGGTGGTCTTCTTGCCGTTTGCCTACACGATGGACAAGTATCGCTACGCCGTCTTCCGTGGCCTGGTGAATGAGAATGATTGGAATTGTGAGTTCTGGCGGATGCGTTCGGAGTTCGGAGGCATCGCTCCACCCGTTCAGAGGTGCCAGCACGACTTTGACCCGCCGGCCAAGTACCATGTCAGTGCTGATGTGGAATATCTCAGGTAAGAAGGCGGTTCCTTGAGGGGATTGTTGTTTGAATGGATTGCTGACTCCCTCTCCTTCTCTCTTTGAAGGTACTTTGCCGCCCACATCTTCCAGTTCCAGTTCCACAAGGCAATGTGCATTAAGGCTGGCCAATTCGTCGAGGGAGACCCGAACCTAACCCTGGACCAATGCGACATCCACGGAAGTGCTGAGGCTGGAAATGCCTTCAAGTGAGTCAATCTCCACGACCCACAGACACCGAAGACTATACGCCTTTGCTTCTTGTAGGAAACTGCTGGAATTGGGTGCATCGAAGCACTGGCGCGACGCTCTGCAGGGCTTCACTGGTGAACGAGAAATGGATCCTTCAGCTCTGCTGGAGTACTACGCGCCTCTGAGGGTCTGGCTGAAGAACGAGATTGATAGACTTCAAATCCCGGTCGGATGGAGTGTGGACAGCAGTAAGACAAGATTTGCTTTTGAGAGGGGATTCCTGGTTTAAGTGGAGGGTTTCTTTTCAGACTGCGTCGCATGCGAGTGCGTGGATTGTTGATGCAGTCGACAGACATACCTCGGGTGGTGAAGGGGGACTCGTATGGCCAGACTGGTGGAATAGAATCTCTCCTTGTTATCAATACTCTCATGGAACTTTAATAAAAAGTTAATTTTCAAGAAAAATTGGTGTTTGAATGGGGAATGGAGACGATTTGGGGGGGATTTGGGAAGAGCTTGAGTCTCTTGAAATTCTTGAAGGATTTCGAATGAAATTGAACTCGTTTTGTTGTGTTTTCAGAGCGCCCGCATGTCTGAGGTGTCGACGACAACAAGCAAAGGATTCGTAGTCCTAATTCCCCTTTCCTTGTCCACGACTTCGCGTACCATTCACCAGCAATGGTCAACGTCTAAGGTGTCAACGACGATGGGCAAAGGCTTCGTTGTCAAAATTCCTCTCTCCCTGTCCACGACTTCGCGTATCATTCATCATCAATGACCTCTAACGCGTCAAAGACGACAGGCAAAAGATTCATAATCCAAATTCCCTTTCCCTGTCCACGACTTCGCGTACCATTCACCATCAATGACGTCTAAGGCGTCAGCGACGACAGGCAAATAATTCGCAGTCCAAATCCGACGACTCCGCGTATCGCTCACCATCAATCTTGGTTTGCAATGGTTCCAGTAAGTCGTCCACGGAACAGCGAGATTCAAGGTTCAGCCCTCGATTGGCCAAGAGTCCGAAGACCTCTTAAGCTCCCGTTTGTTCGCCGATTGAGTGCCTCCGATAAACAAACGATCCTATCGTAGCTCGCTGCGATGTAAAGTCGTTTAAAATTCAAGGCTTGTCGCTTGTGTAAGCAGCTGAAGGTTACCCCAGACTTCAGCTGTGTCCCAAAAACAACCACCTACCCTATGCCCCACGAACTACTCACGAATGCACAGTGGCTCCGCTGAGATTTAAATTAATATCCAAACGCGTTCACCAGCGACTCTCTCTGCATGCATAATCAGTCCATTTCTTCGGTTTCAAGTTCAACGTCTGGCCACAACTGGAGGAAGTATGCGAACAGCGGAGCAGCTGCTTATGCCTCGATTATGCTGATTGCCTCCAAATTGGGACCAAGTGCATCGATTATCTGTCCGCTCGTCATAAAAATATCTCACCGATCACGGATGTGATCGTCTCCCTCGGCGTGGTGCCCTAGTTTTTTCCTGTTCCTGGACAAGCTTTCTCTCCCGCTTAGCACCTTTCAAATCCGACTCGGCTCCATCAGCGAGCAACTTGATAGGCTCAGCGGAAAGTAAGGTTCGTAAGTGAATGTGACACACTCAGCACTAAGTTCAACCTTGCACGCTGTGCACACACCTCTGGCGCGGTCCGCAGCTGCAAAAGTTTCCACTACAAAACATTCCGTGGCGCGAATCCGAGCGCTAGAGCTTCAATGGATGATGCCTTTCAATCGCAATTCAATTTTACGATGGGACGCAGAATGCTCCGGTCACTGTACGCATGGGTAAACATTTGCTCGCGCCTGCTCCAGGATCGATTGTTTACCGCCCGAGAGCAGGCGGTAGTTTTTTTTTCAGTCAGTGTCAGATAAACTGTATGAAATCGAAAACACACACAGAAGCTATAAATACCTATTCTCGTTCGCGGAGAAAAGAAAACAGAAGACCTGTGGGCAGACAACGGCCACAAGAATCAAAGCGCCGCGACGCAGGGGAGGAGCGTCAGAACTCTGTCACACGACTCTGGCAGCGACGATAAATACGAGTGGAGAAGGGTCATCGTGGTTAGTTTGGATTCAGCCGCCGACGTTCTCGACTAGAAAAGTGACTCATCCGAGCGAACATACACAGTGAATTCGAGCGCACCTGGTGGTAAGTGGATTTTGTCAAGAAAACACCAAAAAAAAAGTGCTTCAATTGCAACCGAAGGGGGGTGTCATTGTGTTGAGGCGGTTGCGGATATGGTTTGTGTTTGTGAAGCGGAGCACGGACTTGATTTCGGTTTGATCACATGACATGTTTGGTTGTGTAAAGGGATAATTGGTGTCATTATTGTGATTGAATCAATCTTTCTGCGGTAATTTTTTCGTTGACAAACGATTGTGAGAGTCAATGCTGCGCGAGATCTGCGTGCTGTGCGTGGTTGAGTTGGCATTTTGGCACATAAACGGGTTTCGGTTGCGCGTTGTGACCATCGTTTTGCTTGAACCTGTCCGTGGGTTGTTGGCATTTGAATGATTTGGGGTGAATGTCCATGACGGTGTGGTAGGGAAAGGCTCAAAATTGCACATCGTCCGCGACGATTGCACGATTTCTGTCGAACTTGAGACCACTTTCTGTCGACCCTTGAAGGCATGAGTTCGTTGTTATGTCAGCAAACCTGTTCGCAGGTCTGGATGGCTTCACTTTCTTCGCTTTCAAAGCCGTCGGCGGCGATTCAATCACCACTTCGTGATGTGGGCTGAAGTGAGGACCGAAAGAAAGACTCTTAAAACCCGAAATTAAAGAGAATCCCGTGGGGGAAACCTGATAAGTCCATCCCGGAGTTTGTTTCGTCACATCTAATCTGACACTGATCGATGGGATGATGGACGGGCGTGCGGCGGTGACCTCTGACATAACCCAACTCGCAGCCGTGCCCAGCTCGTGCAAGAGACTCTCAATTCATTCCGGCGATTCGTTTCATTGAACTGGATAGGCAACCAATTGTTTACAATGACAGCGGTCAATTGGATTTCTAAACACGTAAGCGCGCTGTAGGTTGGCCGGCTGAAAGGGGAAAACAGAAATTAGCTTTCAATTAACGACCGTCGATAATGGCTGACTATCGCTTTGCATGCGGTCACTTTGGACTGGCCGCGGGCACTCGCAGTGCCTCTGGCGGTGGCTAGGGGGGGTGTGGAATCTGACTGAGTCGGTTTTGGTCGGTTGGTCAATGCAAAGAAAGTTCGATTATCGCCTCTCCTTGGCTTCTGCGACCGCGATCTCTGTTCAGATTTGCGCAGTGAATCAATGTTAACTGACATTCTCTCCCCTTGCAGACCCCGTAACTTAAGGCAAAATGAAGACCCTGCTCCTGTTGATGGGAGTGTTGGCTGTGGTAAGTCCCTGGGCACACACAACCCGTTCGCAACTCTGTAAGAGAATCCCCCCCTTTGCAGATCTGTCAAGGGAAGGAAGTGGGCTTCACTCGTTCCGAGTCAGACGCAGCGGTGTACCTCAAGAACCTGAACGATGAACTAAATCACATCGTCAACCTCGACACAGAGGCCTCGTGGGCGTATGCCTCCAACATCACCGACCTCAACGAGATGCTGCGCAACAAAGCGTCGGCGAATACGGCCAAGTTCATGAAGTCAGTCGCCAAGGAACTGAATCAGTTCGACTGGAAGAACTTCCAAGACCGCGACCTCCACCGGCAGTTCAAGATGTTGGCCAAGCTCGGGTATGCAGCTCTCTCAGAGACGGACTACGCCGAGCTGCTGGCTACCCTCTCGAAGATGGAGTCGAACTACGCCAAGGTGAGGATCTGCGGATTCAGGAAGAGGTCCAGCTGCGAGATGCAACTGGAGCCCGAACTCACTGAGATCCTGGAGTCCAGCAGGGACCCCGAGGAGCTGAAGTACTACTGGCAAAAGTGGTACGACAGCGCGGGAACCGCTGTGAGGGGTTTCTTCGAACGCTACGTGGAGCTGAACGGCAAGTCAGCGATTCTGAACAGTAAGTGAGAGAAGGACGCGGTGCGAGTGGCTCGTCTTTACGTCTCCCCTTTCAGATTTCACGTCTGGAGCAGAGGTTTGGTTGGACGAGTACGAGGACGACTCCATTGAGGAGCAGCTCGATGAGATCTACAGCCAAATCCGTCCCCTCTACGAGCAGATCCACGGCTACGTCCGATGGCGCCTGAGGAGTACCTACGGCGATGAGGTCGTCCCTGAGAAGGGACCCATTCCGATGCACATATTGGGCAACATGTGGGGCCAGCAGTGGTCCGAGATCGCCAGCATCGTGGCGCCGTTCCCCGACAAGCCACTGCTCGACGTCACCGACGAGATGGTCAAACAGGGCTACACCCCGCAGAAGATGTTCGAAATGGCCGACGAGTTCTTCCAGTCCCTGAACCTGAAGAAGCTCCCCAAGTGAGTCATTCGCAAGCATTTCCAGCTGAAGTCACTAAGTTGCTTGAGCATTTCAGGACCTTCTGGGAGAAGAGCATCATCGAGAAGCCAGACGATGGCCGGGATCTCATCTGCCACGCCAGTGCCTGGGATTTCTATCTCACCGACGACGTCCGCATCAAGCAGTGCACCCGAGTGACGCAGGAGCAACTGTTCACCGTCCACCACGAGCAGGGACACATCCAGTACTTCCTCCAGTACCAGCACCTCCCCCATGTCTACAGGAACGGCGCAAATCCCGGCTTCCATGAGGCGGTTGGGGATGTCCTGTCCCTGTCCGTCTCGACGCCAAGGCATCTGGAGAAGATCGGTTTGCTTAAGAACTTCAAAATGGACCAGGAGACGCGGATCAAGCAGCTGTTCTTGACCGCCTTGGACAAGATCGTCTTCCTGCCGTTCGCCTTCACCATGGACAAGTACCGCTGGTCGCTGTTCCGGCGGGAGGTGAAGCCAGAGAACTGGAACTGCGCCTTCTGGAAGCTGAGGACCGAGTACTCGGGCATCGAACCGCCGGTGGTTAGGACTGAGAACGACTTCGATGCTCCCGCTAAGTACCACGTCTCAGCGGACGTGGAGTACCTGAGGTGAGTCCCTGAAGCACTTAACGAGGTTCAAGTGGTCACAGAGATTCTCCCCTAGGTACTTGATCTCGTTCATCATTCAGTTCCAGTTCTACAAGTCCGCCTGCGAGAAGGCCGGCCAATACGACCCGAGCAACCCCGAGCTGCCGCTGGACAACTGCGACTTCTACGGAAGCGCCGAAGCCGGCAAGGCATTTGAGTAAGTTCACGTTGAACCTGTCTGAAGACGGTTGGATGAGAATTTCCCCCCTTCGCAGAGCCATGCTGTCCATGGGAGCGTCCAAGCCGTGGCCAGACGCAATGGAGGCCTTCACCGGCGAGCGCAAGATGAGCGGCAAGGCCATCGCTGAGTACTTCGAGCCCCTGAGAGTCTGGCTGGAGGCAGAGAACAAGAAGAACAACGTCCACATCGGGTGGACGCAGACAGACAGTGAGTGCGCGCGGACAGAGCTTTTGAGCAGAGGCGTAACTTGAGTTTTTTCTTTTGCAGAGTGTGTGCCTGGAGGACGTGCTACCAGACGGTAGTCCAGATCCATAAGATAACCCCCCTTTCATTTTGCACGAATAAAGAATCACTTGTTTTGTACGCCTTGCGTGTGTTTTTCTTTCCCACTCAATCCATCCTCGGCGCTGGGGCGCACTCGCCTATCGACCGGAAGATTCGAACAGATAAGCGGCTAAGTGCGCTCCCCACGTCGCTATCGACTCTGTTTTGATTGATTTGTGGCGGGGCTAGACACTTATACGGCAGTTGACTTAGCTCCCCGGCCAGCAGTTGTTAAGCCCGCCGATAAGCCCTTAATCTGCTGGAGGGGAGGGGGTAGATAAGAGCTGTGTGAGAAGCACTTTCCATTTCCCATCCATTAGGTCGACCCGTCATTTAAACCGCGACCGTCTGCGAAGTCGGACCGTTATCAGAAGACATGTGGAAAGTCAAGTTGAAGGTGATCCTCCTCCTGCTAGGAGCCGTGGCAGTAAGTGCGACAAGTGAGAGTATCTCGATTCGTTTACCCGACGGTTCTGTTTACAGCTCTGCCATGGACGGACCGTGAAGGTAACTCGCTCCGAAGCGGACGCAGCGGAGTACTTGCAGGAGCTAAACTCCGAACTCAATCGGATTGTGAACATTGACACGGAAGCGTCGTGGGCCTACGGCTCGAACGTGACCGACGAGAATGAGAAGCTGAAGAACGAGGCATCAGCCGATACGGCGAAGTTTATGAAGCAGGTCGCCGAGGAGTTGAAGCAGTTTGACTGGCGGAACTTCCAGGACGCCGATCTGCAGCGGCAGTTCAAGAAGCTGGCCAAGCTCGGCTACGCCGCCCTCTCTGAGGAGGACTACGACGAGCTGCTGTCCACGATCTCGGCCATGGAGTCGAACTACGCCAAGGTAAGGGTCTGCAGCTTCATCGACAAAATGGACTGCGACATGCAACTGGAGCCTGAGTTGACCGAGATCCTGGCGAGCAGCCGCAATCCCGAGGAACTCAAGTACTACTGGAAGATGTGGTATGACAGGTCGGGGACGCCGGTGAGAGACAGCTTCCAGCGGTACGTTGAGCTGAACACAAAGGCCGCCAAGTTGAACAGTGAGTATGACTCCCCTCAACTCAGGAAACCTAAACTGAAGCCCTCTCCCACAGATTTTGCGTCTGGCGCCGAGCTCTGGTTGGATGAGTACGAGGACGAGACCATCGAGCAGCAGTTGGAGGACATTTACGCCGAAATCCGTCCCCTGTACGAGCAGATCCACGGCTACGTCCGCTGGCGTCTGCGACAAGTCTACGGAGACAAGGTTGTCTCCGAGAAGGGACCCATTCCCATGCACCTGCTGGGCAACATGTGGGCTCAGAAATGGGCGACCATAGGAAAAATCGTCTCTCCATTCCCCGAGAAGCCACTGATCGACGTCACCGACGAGATGGTGAAGCAGGGCTACACGGCGAAGAAGATGTTCGAAATGGCCGACGAATTCTTCGTCTCCCTCAACCTCAAGAAGCTTCCGCAGTGAGCAGAGATGGTGGATCTATCGCATGTCCAAATCTAAAGACAGTTTTTTTTCAGGCAATTCTGGGACAAGAGCATCATCGAGAAGCCAGAGGACGGCCGGGACCTCGTCTGCCACGCCAGTGCCTGGGACTTCTTCCTCATCGACGACGTCCGGATCAAGCAGTGCACCCGAGTGACCCAGGCCCAGCTGTTCACCGTCCACCACGAGCAGGGGCACATCCAGTACTACCTCCAGTACCAGCATCTCCCCCACGTCTACCGCACTGGCGCCAATCCCGGCTTCCATGAGGCAGTTGGAGATGTCCTCTCGCTGTCAGTGTCGACCGCAAGGCATCTGGAGAAGGTTGGACTCCTCCAGAACTACGTGATCGACGAGGAGGCACGAATCAACTCGCTCTTCCTCACAGCTCTGGACAAGATCGTCTTCATTCCATTCGCCTTCACCATGGACAAGTACCGCTGGTCCCTGTTCAGAGGGGAAGTCAAGTCAGAAAACTGGAACTGCGCCTTTTGGAAGCTGAGGGAGGACTACTCCGGCATTGAACCGCCAGTTGTGAGGAGCGAGAAGGACTTCGATCCACCGGCGAAGTATCACGTCTCAGCTGACGTCGAGTACTTGAGGTAAATCTGCTCAGTTTTGGAAGAGGGAGCTCCTCTGAACTCTCTGCTTTCAGGTACCTCGTGTCGTTCATCATTCAGTTCCAGTTCTACAAGTCGGCGTGCATAAAGGCTGGACAATATGACCCAACTAATCCAGAGCTGCCTCTGGACAACTGTGACTTCTATCAGAGCGCTGAGGCTGGCAAGGCTTTCGAGTGAGTTGATGGGACTCAGACTTGTGTGGGGATCTTAAAGGATCTTGTCTCTTTCAGGGCGATGCTGTCAATGGGTGCCTCCAAGCCGTGGCCCGATGCGATGGAAGCCTTCACCGGGGAGCGGATCATGAGTGGCAAGGCCATCGCTGAGTACTTTGAACCCCTGAGGGTGTGGTTGGAGGCGGAGAACATCAAGAACAACGTCTACGTTGGATGGACCAAGTCTGACAGTGAGTATACGACCGATTCGTTCGCCTGGAAACCGGGACTGAATCCGAGCATTTTCTTCCAGAGTGCGTAGCCTGAAGTAGAGAAGAAGCCTGAGGTTAAATTTTATATTTGTGACAGTCTAAATAAATGAATAAAAACGAAAATGTACGTTAGTTCGGAGAGTTTGTTTGAAAAATTCTAAAATTCTTGAGTTTTTGAAGAGGAAAATTAACTAAATACAGGTTCTAGAACCTATTTCTTAAATTGTTTGCCCCCAAATGATGGACAATATTCCCTTAGACAATTTCCTTCACCATCCCACAGAGCTATCATTGCCACTCAAGCAATTATTTTTGAATTTCTAACGACTTAAATGAGATCAACTGTGACGTCATCAAAAATGAAACATTAAATTTTTTCAAAATTTCCGCGATTTTCAGTCAAATTTTTGATGCAATTCGCTTCATTTATCGTTCTCACACTCAGCCCCATCAATTCCACCCAAAATTTCGGTTCAAATACGCAGAAAATCGAGTTTTGAAAAAATGACATGTGCCACACGAAAAAATGCAGTCAGTTCATAACACAACCGGGTCGCATTTTTTTGCCGAAAAACAACGAACCTTCGTCGAAGTGGATTTTGATGATTCCAAATTTTCTGAAGCAAATTTCTCAGGATCTAGGACGAATTGAAGGACGCGACATATTGGAATGGAAAGGAAATTTCATGTAGATGCGAAATGAGGTATGATTTTCTAACGGGAGTGCTGTGGTTGGTTTTTTGGAGGCGAAATGCGGAAAGACCTCCTTTTTCTCATGAAAATGTATAATCTTGGAAGACATGGTGTTTTCTGAGACGAATTTCTCGGCAATTAGGACAAATTAAAGGACGATGGATATCAGGATGGATAGGAAATTGAATGTAGATGCGAAATAATGTACGTTTCTTCAACGGGAGTGACGTGGTTGATTTTTGAGAGGCAAAGTACGGAGCATCCTACTTTGTTGCATGATCTTGAAGGACGTGCTATTTTCTGAAACAATTTTCTTTATGATTAGGACGAATTGAAGGACGTGGAGTACCAGGATGGATAGGAAATTAAGCGTAGATGCGAAATAAGGTACGATTCTTAAGCAGGGGTGACGTGGTTGGTTTTTGCGAAGCAATGTTCGGAGCATCCTACTTTGTCGCATAGTCTTGAAGAAGGCAGCATCTTCTGAAAGGATTTCCTCAGTATTCAGGACGAACTGAAGGATGTGTTTTACCAGAATGAACAGGAAATTGAATGCAGATGCGAAATGATGTACGATTTTCCAACGGGAGTGCCTTAATTCGCCGTCTGAAGTCAAGCTTCGGCCCCTTGTCTTGGAAGACATTCTCTTTCCTGAAACGAATTCCTCAACCTCAAAAAAATGTCAGCTATTTCTTCACAATCTCCGACTAAGTGAAAAGTCCACTTATAGCCGCTTATCTGGTGCAGTAAATTCGCTTTCTCTGATAGTCCTGTTTTTTCCGGTAATTGTCTATCTCTCGAGCAATTTAATGCGTCGTCAATTGCCTCTCTTGTTCGACTTCAGATAAGACTGCAAATAGGAGTCCGCCCGTTGTTAGTGTTAACCAATCGATTTCTTAGGCGCTGATATCCCCGCTGAGATAATCACCACTTAAGGCGGCCGATAAGACGATAATCAGTAGGCAACGATAAGAGTTTCTATGTGGAATCGAAAGTGCGATCTCGCACAAAATTATCGACCGTCTAGCTGGTCGGACTTAGATTTGAAACGCAATTGATTTTCAAATGAAGGTGTTGGTTCTCCTTTTGGGAGTTGTGGCCGTAAGAATCCTGACGACGGCGGGTTCCGGGACATCACTTAATTCCTCTTCCATTTCCAGCTCTGCCACGGAAGGAACGTGAAGCTCAGGAGCTCTGAGGCGGACGCAGCCGAATACCTCGCAGAGTTGAATGACGAACTAAATCACATCGTCAACGTTGATTCTGAAGCCTCTTGGGCGTACGCCTCAAACATCACGGATGCAAATGAGAAAGTGCGCAACGAAGTCTCCGCCGAGACGGCGAAGTTCATGAAACAGGTCTCCGAGGAACTGAAGCAGTTCGACTGGCAGAACTTCGAGGATGCCGATCTGCATCGGCAGTTCAAGAAGTTGGCCAAGTTGGGGTATGCTGCTCTCTCTGAGGAAGACTACAACGAACTCTTGGAAACCCTCTCTGCGATGGAGTCAAACTACGCCAGGGTGAGGATTTGCAGCTTCATCGACAAGATGAACTGCGACATGCAACTGGAACCCGAATTGACTGAGATCCTGGCGAGCAGCCGCAATTCGGAGGAGCTGAAGTACTACTGGAAGATGTGGTACGACAAGGCGGGAACTGCTGTGAGGGAGCCCTTCGAGAAGTACGTGGAGTTGAACACAAAGGCCGCGCTCTTGAACAGTGAGTATTAGATGAAGTCTTCCAACAAGGACCACATAAAGGTTTGAAATTCCCCTAAGACTTCACATCTGGTGCCGAGGTTTGGCTCGATGAGTACGAGGACGAGACCATTGAACAGCAGTTGGAGGATATCTACGATGAAATCCGCCCTCTGTACGAACAGATTCATGGCTACGTCCGTTGGCGCTTGCGTCAAGTCTATGGCGACAAGGTCGTCTCTGAGAAGGGACCCATTCCGATGCACCTGCTGGGCAACATGTGGGCGCAACAGTGGTCCGACATTGGCAGCATTGTCTCCCCATTCCCGGAGAAGCCATTGATCGACGTCACCGATGAGATGGTTAGGCAGGGCTTTACACCGCAGACTATGTTCGAGATGGCCGACGAGTTCTTCCAGTCTCTGAACTTGAAGAAACTCCCACCGTAAGTAGAGGTCTTCATCAGACCGGATCAGCTGAGTTAAGGGTATTTCCTTTCAGGCAATTCTGGGAGAAGAGCATCATCGAGAAGCCAGAAGATGGACGTGACCTCATCTGTCACGCCAGTGCTTGGGACTTCTTCCTCATCGACGACGTTCGTATCAAGCAGTGCACCCGGGTGACACAGGACCAACTATTTGTGGTCCACCACGAGCAGGGTCACATCCAGTACTACCTCCAGTACCAGCATCTTCCCCACGTCTACCGCACCGGTGCCAATCCTGGCTTCCATGAGGCAGTTGGCGATGTTCTGTCTCTGTCGGTCTCAACTCCAAGGCATCTGGAGAAGGTTGGTCTGCTCAAGGACTACGTCATGGATGAGGAGGCGAGGATAAACTCCCTCTTCTTGACCGCCCTGGACAAGATCGTCTTCCTGCCGTTCGCCTTCACCATGGACAAGTACAGATGGGCGCTGTTCAGAGGCGAGGTCAAGAAAGAGAACTGGAACTGCGCCTTCTGGAAACTGAGGGAGGACTACTCTGGAGTCGAACCACCAATTGTGAGGAGCGAGAAGGACTTTGACGCCCCTGCCAAGTACCACATCTCAGCTGACGTGGAGTACTTGAGGTAAATCTGCTCAGATTTGGATGAGGGAGCTCGTCTGACCCCTTCTATGTGCTTCTAGGTACCTCGTGTCCTTCATCATCCAGTTCCAATTCTACAAGGCTGCGTGCTTGAAGGCGGGGCAATATGATCCCACAGATCCTGAGTGGCCATTGGACAACTGCGACTTCTACCAGAGCGCTGAGGCTGGCAGGGCCTTTGAGTAAGTTCAAGTCGTCCAAGAGTGGGTGGGGATATTTGACAAAATTGGGTTTTTATTCGCGTAGGGACATGCTGTCCATGGGCGCTTCCAAGCCGTGGCCTGATGCAATGGAGGTGTTTAGCGGGGAGCGTATCATGAGTGGCAAGGCCATCGCTGAATACTTCGAACCCCTGAGGGTGTGGCTCGAGGCGGAGAACATCAAGAACAACGTCTACGTTGGATGGACCAAGTCCGACAGTGAGTATGGTTTGGCTAGACTGAAGGAGCAGCATGTGACGGAGGGTTTTGTCTTTCAGAATGCGTCTCGTAGACGGGAGTTTGTGAAGAGAGATCGAATTCGAAAGGGATTTCTTCAAAAAGGGGGGAGTAGCGGACCTTTGTTTGCTGTACATCGTGTAAAGATGGAGGTGGTTCTTCTCGAAGTGTAAAAAAAATTGAAATTGTTTCTAAAATAAAACGGTTTTTGATTTAAAACTCGATTGAATTTTTGATTTATGAGGTCATCGGTCTAAAAGGATGTCTGTGATCCACAGGGACGTTGTCAGCTCCTCAGCTTGTGCCTCTCACTTTTTGAAGGAAATAAAGAAGGCCGCTCTTCCACTGCCTATTGCCTACGTCGCGCTCTGCCACTGCCTATCGCCATCGGCGCTCTCTGTCGACTAACATCGTGACTCAGTTGATACCAACGGAAGTAGATAAGTTTATTAACGCGTATTTCATAACAATTTCATGGGCATTTTGGTTGTAAACCAATAAAAGCGTTATCTGGCCCAAAAATCAGTGTCGTAGCTAAGCCGCAGCTAATCTTGGTCAATAAAACTGGACATTCCGCCGGTTAACAACAACCGTGGGGAGGGCATTACACAGTCCCTCTGACAGTTAGGCGGATATCTCGCCCAATCTGATTGATTTGTTGCAACTTCAAGA
Organism: Myathropa florea; assembly: GCA_930367185.1. NCBI lineage: Eukaryota > Metazoa > Arthropoda > Insecta > Diptera > Syrphidae > Myathropa > Myathropa florea. Next base: position 1,864,949 of record OV884005.1, on the reverse strand, counting down.
GCCTAGATTGCCGGCAAATCAGTTTGGTAATACCTCTGAGGACTGTTCTCGAAGCTGCGGACGGTCTATCTTACGATTTAATCGAGAAGCTGAAGTGGGTGATAAGTCACACTATCACACGCGATGGAACAATGGTAAAGATAATGACTTTCCGACAAGACCCCGATACGGTCTTTCCCCAGTTCTAATTTTCCACCCAGCGATCGGCGATCTGCCAGTCACACTTGGTTCGCCTGAAAGAATAGACGAAATGAAGTTATTGCTCCTGATCTTGGGAGCCGTGGTGGTGAGTGCAGATCGCGAGAAAGTGCCACGCAGTCTTCTTAAACCTTTCCCTTGCAGCTTTGCCACGGAAGGAACCTAAAACTTGTTCGGTCCGAGCAGGACGCCGCCGAATACCTCGCAGAGTTGAACGACGAACTCAACCGCATTGTCAACATCGACACTGAGGCCGATTGGGCGTACGCCTCGAACGTCACGGATGCAAATGAAAAGCTGAGCAATGAGGTCTCCGCTGAGACGGCAAAGTACTTGAAGCAGGTCGCTGAGGACTTGAAGCAGTTCGATTGGCAGAACTTCGAGGACGCCGATCTGCATCGGCAGTTCAAGAAGCTGGCCAACTTGGGCTACGCCGCGCTGTCTGTGGAGGACTACGACGAGCTGCTGGAGACACTCTCCGCCATGCAGTCGAACTACGCTAAGGTGAGGATCTGCAGTTTCATCGACAAGATGAACTGCGACATGCAGCTGGAACCCGAATTGGATGAGATCCTGGCCAGCAGCCGGAATCCCGAGGAACTGAAGTACTACTGGAAGATGTGGTACGACAGGGCCGGAACAGCTGTGAGAGGGAACTTCGAGAAGTACGTGGAGCTGAACAGAAAGGCAGCGATCTTGAACAGTAAGTGTGACGTCAGGGGTTTCGTGAAGGTGACTTCACCCGTGTTCTTCCCCCAGATTTCACTTCCGGTGCCGAGGTTTGGCTCGACGAATACGAGGACGAGACCATTGAACAGCAGTTGGAGGACATTTACTCCGAAATCCGTCCCCTGTACGAACAGATCCACGGCTACGTCCGTTGGCGCTTGCGTCAAGTCTACGGAGATAAGGTTGTCTCTGAGAAGGGACCCATTCCCATGCACCTGCTGGGCAACATGTGGGCGCAACAGTGGTCCGACATTGGCAGCATTGTCTCCCCATTCCCCGACAAGCCTCTGGTCGACGTTACCGATGAGATGGTTAGACAGGGCTTCACAGCGAAGAAAATGTTCGAGATGGCCGACGAGTTCTTCCAGTCCCTGAACCTGAAGAAACTCCCACCGTAAGTAGAGGTCTTAATCAGACCGGATCAGTTGAGTTAAGGATATTTCCTTTCAGGACCTTCTGGGAGAAGAGCATCATCGAGAAGCCAGACGATGGACGTGACCTCATCTGCCACGCCAGTGCTTGGGACTTCTATCTTGTCGACGACGTCCGCATCAAGCAGTGCACACGTGTCACGCAGGAGCAGCTATTCACAGTCCACCACGAGCAGGGACACATCCAATACTTCCTCCAGTACCAGCATCTCCCCCACGTCTACCGCACCGGTGCCAATCCCGGCTTCCATGAGGCAGTTGGCGATGTCCTGTCTCTGTCGGTCTCAACTCCAAGGCATTTGGAGAAGGTTGGTCTGCTCAAGGACTACGTCATGGATGAGGAGGCTCGTATCAACAAACTGTTCCTCACCGCTCTGGACAAGATCGTCTTCCTGCCGTTCGCCTTCACCATGGACAAGTACAGATGGGCCATCTTCCGTGGGGAAGTGGAGCCAGAGAACTGGAACTGCGCCTTCTGGAAGCTGAGGGAGGACTACTCTGGCATTGAACCACCAGTTGTGAGGTCCGAAAAGGACTTTGACGCGCCTGCCAAGTACCACGTCTCAGCTGACGTGGAGTACTTGAGGTAAATCTGCTCAGTTTTGGATGAGGGAGCTCCTCTGAACTCTTTGCTTTCAGGTACCTCGTGTCGTTCATCATTCAGTTCCAATTCTACAAGTCCGCCTGTGTGATGGCCGGACAGTATGATCCAACAGATCCTGAGTGGCCATTGGACAACTGCGACATCTACCAAAGTCCTGAGGCTGGCAAGGCTTTTGAGTAAGTTAATAGCACTCTCACTTGATGGGGATTTCATGATCTTCTCTTCTCCTAGAGCCATGTTGTCCATGGGTGCTTCCAAGCCATGGCCTGATGCAATGGAGGCCTTCAATGGAGAGCGCATCATGAGTGGAAAGGCCATCGCCGAGTACTTTGAACCCCTGAGGGTGTGGCTGGAGGCGGAGAACATCAAGAACAACGTCTACGTTGGATGGACTAAGTCCGACAGTGAGTATGGTTTGGATAGACTGAAGGAGCAGCATGTGATGAGGGGTTTTGTCTTTCAGAATGCGTCTCGTAGACGGGAGTTTGTGAAGGAAGATCGAATTCGAAAGGATCTCTTCAAAAAGGGGGTAGTAGCTTGCTGCGCTTCGTGTGTAAAAATGATATCCTAAGTAAAGATACAAAAATTTAAAAAATTGTTTTATTTTTACCTTTTCTGGGATCAAAGCTATGAAAGCGGTTTTGGTACTGAGTTGTCAAGCATGGGAACATGAGGAATCTCAAAGAGTATTTTCTGGTTATGCGCCACAAGAGGATATCGCCTCAAAAGAACCAACCACGTCACCCCTGTTCGAAAATCATACCTTATTTCGCATCTACATACAATTTCCTAATCATTCTGATATCACACGTCCTTCAATTTGTCCGAAATGACGAGAAAATCGTTTCAGAAAACAGCATGTCCTCCAAGATCATGCGACAAAGTAGGATGCTCCAAACTTTGCTTCGCAAAAACCAACCACATCACTTTCGTTAAAGAATCGTACCTCATTTCGCATCTACGTCTAATTTCCTATCCATTCTGGTAACCCACATCCTTCAATTCCTCTTAGTTATTGAGAAAACTGTTTCAGAAAGCAACATGTCCTTCAAGACTATGCGATAAAGTAAGATGCTCTGAACTTTGCCTCCAACTCATCAACCACGTCACTTCTGTTAAAGATCCATACCTCATTTCGCATCTATGCTTAATTTCCTTTCCATTCTGATACCCCACGTCCTTCAATTCGTCCTAATTGCCGAGAAATTCGTCTCAGAAAACACCATGTCTTCCAAGATTATACATTTTCATGCAAAAAAGGAGGTCTTCCCGCATTTCGCCTCAAAAAAACCAACCACAGCACTCCCGTTAAAAAATCATACCTCATTTCGCATCTACATGAAATTTCCTTTCCATTCCAATATGTCGCGTCCTTCAATTCGTCCTATATCCTGAGAAATTCGCTTCACAAGATTTGCAATCATCAAAATCCACTTCGACGAAGGTTCGTTGTTTTTCGGCAAAAAAATGCGACCCGGTTGTGTTATGAACTGACTGCATTTTTTCGTGTGGCACATGTCATTTTTTCAAAACTCGATTTTCTGCGTTTTTGAACCGAAATTTTTTGTAGAATTGATGGGGCTGAGTGTGAGAACGATAAATGAAGTGAATTGCATCAAAAATTTGACTGGAAATCACGGAAATTTTGAGAAAAGTGAGTTTTTCATTTTTGATGACGTCACAGTTGAACTCGTTAAGTGAAGGGATTTTTTGAATTTTTACGGCCTTTGGAGTAATTTGTTGAGGTTTTTGATTAAGTTGGCAATTATAGGCTTCACTTTGGATTGTTTGACGAGAAGTTTTATGTGGTTACTCGTTTTTGACGAGTTTCTCGGGGAGTTAAGTCCTGCAGAGAGACTTTGTTGGGTGGGTCGGTTGTGGCTTAAGACTCTCAAATTATTGGTGTGAGGTACTATGGAATATTCATCCGGTTCCAATAAGTGCCGCCTTCGAGCTCCTGCAAGAGCCTATCATCCTTTTTCCCGTGGTTATGCAAACGTTCGGCTGCTGAACGGAGACTTTCTGGACTGGTTGCATGTGGGATCAATCATCTATCGGAATTCTCATGCGAAATGCACACGTCGTGAGGCAAGTGTGAAACTCTATGCTTCAGTTCAGACCACAAGCCATAAAAATGTGTTGCGCTTCTTCCAGCACAAGTGACTGTGCCCCACTTACAGCCTCGCTCTCCCCCTCTCTTCCCCCACAGAAGACGAAGCCACTTCGCGTGGAGTGTGATGCATTAACTCGCATCTAATGCAACACATTTCACCGAAACGGCGCGTAACGTGCGTTACATTCCAAGTTCAAGTTGAACGAACCAACGGACGACGCACGGACGATCGAGTGCTGCTTGAAAAGTGAAACAAACCGGCGCGGCGTGTCGCACCGGAATACCGGACTTTCTAAGAATACACATCAAGCCATCAGCGAACGCATTATCCGTCCATTAGCACCGGGACGTCAAGCGTTCAGGCTTTCTACAAGTGCCTCGGTGTTTGTTTACGTTTTTAGTGAAGGAAAACACAACCATTTTCTCCGTCATCTTGGCCACCTCACAATCGCTCTTAAGCTCGCCAAGTCGAAAAAAAAAAAAACTGTGCCATTGCGCCATACAAACAGCCGCTCGCGCGCAATCGCAATACCGTACCGTAGCACTCCGACTCGTAGCTCAGCAACAACACAACGAACGGTGCAGCAAAGTGCCCACCTTGTGTGTGTTCCAGATTGAGACCACAGAATGGCGTCGACTCCAAAAACTTGTCCACACCACCAGCCACTGTGTCAGTTGGCAGTGGCTGCCTGGTGACTGGTGGTAATGGAAGCAAAGTCATCAGTCTCTGCTTAACCATTCGCGCGTGAGGTAACAAAACTCCGATCGGACTTCCGGCAGCTCATTGAACGCGAAGAAAAGAAAATTCTTTCGAAAGTGGTTTGCCTTTAAAGAGAGGTGGGTGTGCTGTGTGCTGTGTGTGTGCGATTCTGGTTAACACTTTGCCGGCTGGTGGCTAAATTCTTTTCGAAACTTTCCCCTCGGCCCATGACACAAAAGAAACGACTGTGCCCGTGCTCATTGAGTGCTAATTTTTGGTTGCTTTCGTATCGATTCGTCGGAATGGAAGTAAAAGTTGCGCGGATAACTGGTTTCACAGCTGAGAGATGATTGTGCATTATCCGACCCGATGGATAAGGATAACCTTGGTCAAGCTTCAAACGAACCCCAATCCCTGCCAACTGCGCACTGGGCCGTAGACTGCGGAGATGCTCTCAATCCGGTCTGACGAGCGACTCTGGAATCTCATCTCAGCCCGTACTGGGGCAATCCTTGAACTTTAACTCGCCGCGGAGAACTTGACTCAGTTGCGGAGTGTGTGCGTGCTCTGTTGTGAGTGAGACTCTGAGTGGGATTTCGCAGCTCGAAGATTCATTGCTAAGATATTCGACGAGAGTCTATGAAGTCTATTTAATCTCGTCGATTTCGGTGGGACATCGCATTGTGTCGTGTGGTCAGTGGTGTAAGTGCAAGGTCGACGGTTGTGTGGTTGTCGCCCAGGCAAACTTTTAGTGACTTCTCTGGTCAAGGGCGCGAATTTGCATTTTTTTTCTTGTTGTTTTCGTGCTGTCGTGCGTCGTTGGCATTCTCTTGATCTGGTATTTTTTTTTTGGACAGTTTCGAAAGACCTCTGGTGGCTGAGAGGAGAGCTGCGGTGGGGGAGAGAGGTTATTTTGTGATTTTGATCTCTCGAGGTTACACGCGGAAATGGAAAGTTCCCTCCGCGACGCGAGAGAGTAATGGACGAGGTTTGAATGCGAAACTGATTTCGATTTCGCTAGTGATTTTGTCTGAGATTTTTTGAGAGATTTCGTGTGTCTCAGTGGGGTTTTGACCTGGAGTTCGATGAGACGATGAGCATCTGTGGGGAGGCCAGAGTGTGGAGGTGGTGGTTATGCAACGAAGCTGGGTGCACCCAGGCCTGGAGGCAGATTGCCTAAGACCAGTCCAATCGGGGAATACTTTCTCGTGGGATTCACGTCGGACCGCGGCTGTGACGAATCCTAAACAGAGCGAAAGTGAATCTTTGCGTTTTCGATCATAAAAGCTCTTTCTCTGACACACATTGCACAATCTGAAGCCACAAATCGGTGCTTCCTCCGCCCACGATGCGGCCGACTTGAGTGCTTAAAGCAGACGCAGCAGCGGGAGCGCCTAGGTCAATGCGAACCGGTTACAGTTTTCGATCTTTCGACTGATCGATATCGTCGCTTGATTTATGAGAAGTTTGAGCATCTCGCGATCGACCTTTTTCTGGGTTTTATTGCTGCCTTGAGAGAAGGAAGCACGACACACGGCCGTTGAGATGCTGATCTTGAAGGTGTGGCGATTTGAGAAGGCAATAAATTTGGAGAGGCAAACTCCTTGACTGATCTGCTGCCGATCATGCTGATCTTCATACGCGAGCAGACTCGAGGATCGTGAAGCTGTGCCGATTTGAGGAGGCAATAAATTGGAAGAGGCAAAGCCCTTAACTGATCTGCAGCAGATCATGCCGATCTTCATACGCGATCAGACTCGAGGTAATTGGACCTCTGAGCAACGCAAATGGACAAAGGACCTTGAAGATTTGTCGATTTGAGGATTTGAGGCAAGCCCCTTGACTGATCTGCTGCCGATCATGCTGATTTTCAAACGCAACAGACTCCAGGACCTTGAAGGTGTGTCGATTTGAGGAGCAAACCCCTTAACTGACCCCTTAACTGATCTCCTGCCGATCATGCTGATTTTCATATGCCATCAGACTCGAAGTAATTGGACAAAGGATCTTGAAGGCGTGTCGATTTTAGGAGGCAAACCTCTTAACTGATCTGCAGCAGATCATGCTGATCTTCATACGCGAGCAGACTCGAGGATCTTGAAGGTGTGCCGATTTGAGGATTTGAGACAAACCCCTTAACTGATCTCCTGTCGATCATGCTGGTCTACATACGCAACCAGACTCGAGGTAATTGCCCTACTGAGCACTACAAATGGACAAAGGTCGCACCGCGCTCATGCACAATCGCTGAGGCAACTGATTCCGTCATACTTAACCACCTGCCTCCTCAACGATCGCACAGGCTCTCCAAAAACAGCTCAGAATCTCTCAGAATTCACTAGCTCACGCTCGTTAGATACACAAAACGAGCCCAAAACACACCGTCATTTCGTCTAACCACCAACTGCGTACCCATCATGCTGAGGCAGAGCATAATGATCGATAATTGAGGAGAGATTCGCAAACCGGCTTAGAGCCGAGATCAAATTCATTTCTTGAACTTGAGCCATTATCTCACAGAACGAGTGTATCTTACGCAATTAGACTACTCCGTCTCGTTCTCAGCTTCTCCAGCAGCATTCTCTACTCCGTCTCATTCTCAGCTTCGTCGGCAGTATTCTGAGAGACGATTAAGTCGTTGTTGTGTTTATTGGCCTCAACCCGTGATCATGTAACAGGTTAATGGCGGATTAATTACAGCTAGGGACACAAATCATGAAAGCTCCTCCCTCCTCCTCGTTCGAACGCAGTCAAGCACGATCATTAACAAGACGAGTCTTCGACTGAAAATAGGTTTCGCGGGGAGCGTGTCAAAATTAATGGGTCACACGGCGGCAATCCTTGAGTTGATTGCAACGAAGCTTAGCTTGGAACTGAAACTGGTTTCGTAATTACAGCGACGTATTTTCTCATTCTCTTTCAGATACTGCGCAACATGAACCTCTTAAGTCTACTTCTCCTGATTGTAAGCCACTCAAACCAATGAATTCATCCTAATCCCAGCTGTTCCTTGATTTCCCACAGATGCTGGCGGTGACGCCGTCACTGCAGAGCGACCCGAATGCAGCTGCAGCCGAGTTCCTTGCCGGAGTCAACGCCCGGCTTGCCGAACTCTACAACAACCAAGTGGAGCACAGTTGGCGGGAGGAGATCTTCGATCCCGAAATCCTTCAAGGCACTGAAGATCCAATCTTCGCCACCATGGACTACATCAAGAGCATAGCCAGTCAGGTGTCCAAGCTGAAGCGCGCCAAAATCACAGACCCCAACCTCCGTCGGCAGCTGCAACAGATTCCCGGACCAGGCTACGACGCCCTCGATGACGGCGAGCAGCGGCAACTGCACGATGTCGTGGCCAACATGAGCGAGATCTACAAGAACATCGGTCTCTGCTCCTACAGGGACCCCAGTGTCTGTAATCTGAAGCTGATCCCGGACGTCCAGGACATTCTGGCAGCCTCCACGGACGTCGACGAGATCAAGTACTACTGGCTTGAGTGGCGCGATAAGACCGGAACTCGGACCAAGAACTCGTTCAAGAGATTCACAGACCTCTACAAGAAAACTGCCATCCTCAACGGTAATCCAACACCATCAGAGACAGAACCCATCTAACTCCACCCCCCCACTTTTAGGTTACAAAGCCCCCTCGGACTTCTGGCTGAAGGACATCGAAGGAGACAGCTCAGAGATCTTGGGCAAGCTGGACAAAGTGATGACGGAACTGCGGCCGCTTTTCCTGCAATTCCATGCCTTCGTCAGGTCAACCCTTCGGCTGCGGTACGGAGAGGAGCTGATCAAGCATTCAGCGCCCTACCCCCAGCACCTGGCTGAGATCTTCATCGGGAACTCGTACCGTGACATGAACGGGGACTGGAAAATTGATTTGCCATACCCCGGCATCGGTCTGCCGAACATAACGGCAGGTCTTCATGCGAACGACCTGAGGACTCCGTACGCACTCTTCAAGACCGTGGCCAACTACTACGTGTCGTTGGGAATGCCACCGATTCCTGAGTGAGTTCTCGATCGGGGTTGCCATCAGCCAAACGGCTAAACTTCCATTTCAGTTACTTCTTCCAGCAGAACGCCCAGCCGAAGTTCAATGTGGACGAGCGGTCGATGACCTGCTGGCACAAGACCTGGAAGTTCTACCGATCAAACCGCATCAACCTCTCCTACTGTCCCAACGCCGACGAGGAGCGATACAACAACATGTTCGAAGCCCTCTCCGACTACTACTACTACCAGTCCTACCAGCAGCTGCCGACCGTCTACCAGGAGGAGCCACTGCCCAACTTCGGCGACGCCATCGGCAAGGCCTTCAGCCTGGCCGCAACGTCGCCGAGGTTCTTGGAGAAACTCGGCCTCATCAAGGCCGGTTTCGACTCCTACGAGGGTCGCATCAACAGGCTCTACTTGCTCGTAAGTCAGACACTCAGGCGCAGTCCTTTGGGGGAAGGGGTTTGAACTCTCGATCGATTGCAGGGTCTTCGAAATGTCTTCCTCATCCCGATCTTCTACGTGCTCGACAAGTACCGCGTGGACGTGCTGGATGACAAGATCACGAACCTGGACAACTGCAAGTACTGGGAGCTAACTGAGAAGTACACGGGCGCCAGTCCACCGGTGCCGAGGAGCAGTGCGGAATTCGATGCTCCATCGAAACTGTTGGTGGAGGTGGATGATCAGTACTCCAGGTGGGCACGGCTGTCCATGATCATCTTTCAGTGGGATTTTAATGATTTTGGTGGTCTTCTTTCAGTCCCATCATGAGCATCATCCTGCAGTTCCAGATTTTCAAGAGCTTCTGTGAGCGAACGGGACAGTATCGCAAAAATGATCCCAATCTCCCACTGGATCTGTGCGATCTGTCGGGACAAAAGGAAATCGGACAATTGCTGCTGTAAGTTAGACGCATGACAAGAGATTAGGGATTTGATTGGAAAGTCAATCAGAGGAACTAGGGATTATGTCACCCATCGTCCTTTAAAACAGCGATTCTCTTGATCGTTTCAGGAATGCAATGTCCCTCGGCTCATCTCGGTCCTGGAAAGAGGTCCTCTTCGTGATGACAGGCGAACGAGATCTGGACATCTCCGGCTTCTTGGAGTTCTTCAGTCCCCTCTACACCTGGCTGGACTCGATAAATCGCATGAATCACGAAGAACTCGGTTGGGTAGAGTCGAAACGTAAGTAAACCCGTCCCAAACTCGAACAAATGCTCATCCCCTCGTTCGTTTCTTTTCCAGAATGTGCTTGAACCAGTTCGACCTGAAACTAAAGTAACTAAACTACTACCTTCATTAGCTGTTAAAGACCAGTTGTAAATTGCGTTAAGATAAGAATAGTCTAATTATTTATTGTTTAAGATACAAATAAAGGTTGGTTAAGATTGACAGGCTCTTTGACTGTGTTTAGACCACGGAGAGGGGGAGAGAGAGGACAGAAAGTGTTTCAAAACACCCATCAATCACACCTCAGGCGGTGATTAGTTGATTGTGCATTTTTTTACGGAAAAGCTTTCCCCGGTTGGGTGCATTTTCCACTGACTGAAAAAAAAAACAATTAAAAAACGCAACCACCTTAATGACCCTTTCCCCACGGGTGATTGCAGTGTTTGATCTGGCAAATCGCAAGAAGCCGAAGCATTCTCCCAACGCAGCCACTCGCTTGTGAGGTCATTAATTGCGTGTCGTCATAGCAAGCAATGCAGTAAATATGTTTTTTTCCTCAGTTTCCCTGAGAAAAGCTTTTCTTAGTCGTCAAAAATATGCAACGAATACCACAAGCATCTAATATCCGAACGCCTTGGTGTATGCTCATGAAAGTCCCACAGACAAATCATCTGACTGCCATAAGCCAGAGGAGAATAACTTAAAAATGAACACATTTCCCTGTCCTTTTAACAACCATAATTCCCCCATCAAAACACATCATCTGGCAACGCCACAATTTGACAGTGAAACACACAGTCACCCACAGACCATAGCCACAGTCAATTTCGATGGAAAACCCTCAAATTCTTCAGTTTTCCCACAGGAAATACCCCGAACACACGTAAAACCACCTCCCACACCCATCCAACAACGATTTCCTTCGCCTTTTCCCAGCAAAACGACAAAAACCCATCCCTAACATAACCCACTCAACTGTCATTCAAAGCCTGCGTTGCCAAAAGGCAAACATTCCTTCAGTTTTCCCAATTTGAATGAGTTCAACGATGACGTCATGTAAAATGAATAACTCAGTTTTCTTCAATTTTTCGCACTTTCCAGTGAAATTTTTGATGCAATTCGCTTCATTTATAGTATTCACACTCAGCCCCATCAATTCCACCCAAAATGTCGGTTCGAAAACGTAGAAAATCGAGTTTTGAAAAAACGGCATGTGCCACACGAAAAAATGCAGTCAGTTCATAACACAACCGGGTCGCATTTTTTTGCCGAAAAACAACGAGCTTTCGTCGAAATTGACTTTGATGACTGCAAATCTTGTGAAGCGAATTTCTCAGGATCTAGGACGAATTGAAGGACGCGACATATCGGAATGGAAAGGAAATTTCATGTAGATGCGGAATCAGGTGTGGATCTTCAACGGGAATGCTGTGGTTGCAAATTGGGAGACGAAATGCGGAAAGACCTCCTTTTTCACATGAAAATGTATAATCTTGGAAGACATGGTGTTTTCTGAGACGAATTTCTTGGCAATTAGGACGAATTGAAGGACGTGGGGTATCAGAATGGAAAGGAAATTAAGCGAAGATGTGAAATGATGTATGAATCTGTAACAGAAGTGACATGGTTGGTTTTTGAGAGGCAAAGTTCGGAGCATCCTACTTTATCGCATGAACTTAGAAGACATGGTGTTTTCTAAGACGATTTTCTCGTCATTTCGAACGAATTGAAGGATGCGGGATATCAGGATGGAAAGGAAATTGAATGTAGATGCGAATTAAGGTACGGATCTTCAACGGGAGTGCCGTGGTTGGTTTTTGAGAGACAAACTTCGGAGCATCTTACTTTGTCGCATAGACTTGAAGGACATGGTGGTTTCTAAAACGGTTTTCTTAATAAATAGGACGAATTGAAGGATGTGGGTTACCAAAATGGATAGAAAATTAAACGTAGATGCGAAATAAAGTACGATTTTTTAACGGGAGTGACGTGATTGGTTCTTAGGAAGCAAATTTCGGAACATCCTACCTTGTCGCATGATCTTGGAGAAAATTATGTTTTCTGAATAGATTTCCTCGAAATTTAGAACGAACTGAAGGATGTGGAATATCGCAGTGAGTAGGAAATTGAATGTAGATGTGAATTGAGGTACGATTCTTAAGCGGGAGTGACGTGCTTAGTTTTTGGGAACTAAAGTTCTGAGCACCCTACTTTGTCACAAGATCTTGAAGGACATGCTGTTTTCTGAAAGGATTTTCTCGAGAAATAAGACGAATTGAAGGATGGGGGATATCAGAGTGGATCGAAAATTGAATGTAGATGTGAAATGAGGTACGACTCTTTAACTGGAGTGGTTCTTGAGGCGACATTTGTGATATCCTCTCCAGAGTTTTGCACACCTTGTCACGCTTCTATGTTTAAGAAGGACCTCTGGCACATGTCATCTATGACTTCGGGATCCCTTTTTCATCCGCAATAGGTTCTCCCTGACCACACAGATTCTGCATCTCCCAAAAGCCTCTATTTCTCAGTCTCGCTAAGTAAAGCTTCAAAATCACTTTTGTCTTTTCATCAAAAATATGCAACGGATATCAAAAGTATCTACTACCAATACGCCTAAGTGTATGCTCTTAAAAATCCCCCAGATAATTCATCTTGAGACTACCACACCAGAGGAGATTAATCACATCAGCAAAGAACCCCTAACCAAGCCCCGGACAGAGGATCACTTTAAAGGCCACCCAGAAGCTCATCCATCACGTACAAATGCGCGCGCGTGTACCTATCGCTCTCAGCCCATGGGAACCTTTATCTTCAAAAGAAACACGAACGAAAAAGCGAAAAAAAAACTAAAATTCATGCATTTCACTGCGGCTAGTGGGAAAAAATTGAGGTTATTACCACTGTCCGCGTCGCGCATTCAATACCCGCATCTAGCGTCGTGTTGATAATTTCACATACGATATGCTAAATTACCGTAAGCCCCCACTCGCTGTCGTGAGGTTAATTCTAAACTTATTTGTCATTGTTTTCGAGCTTCTCTCTCCAGGCTGGCAGTCGCGAACTAGTCGCGTTGAGGTTCCGAAGTGAAAGATCGCAAATTATTCTGACGCGCTACTTTTTGGTCGGGATCTTGTACGTTGATCTTGATCTTCAGTGATTCGGTGAGAGCGAGAGAATGTTCTCAAGAGTGTTGTTGATCGTTGGCTTGATGTGGATGTCGGCGAGGTCTAGCCCACAATTGGATTTGCCTCCCTTGCGGGCGGATGTGGTCTATAACAGCTACACGCCGAAGGAGCGCGATAGTCCTCTGAGCTATGATTCTGATCGGAGTGACAGATTTGGCCCGCCGTACTCGGACGATACGAATGACGATCGTGCCGATGATTTTCGGGTAAGTTCAACGAATTCGCCTTCAATCCAGCGGCAAGCTTCTTATCCCCTTCTCTCACAGAATGGACAATCGTACGACGATCGCCAGAGGTATGGGTACAACTATCCCATGGGGTTCTTAAACCGATCGTCAGACTCGCCCTACAGTCGGGATGGGGACAGGAACACCGATCAGGAGCGCTTCACCACGCGCAGGCCCTACAACCCAAACGATGGAGACAGGAACACCGATCAGGAGCTCTTCACCACGCGCAGGCCCTACAACCCAAACGATCCTTATCCAAACAATCGCAACCAGGGCGATCGCCCCCAAGACGATCTGTCGCCATACAACCGGTTCAACATCAGCGATCGCTTCAACGACGAACGCTACCAGTACGAGCAGGATCGTCGATCGCAGATCGAAATGGAGAAGCTGCGGAACTTTCTGGTCGAGACTGATCACCAGGGATCCTTGGAGTGCTCGGCGAACGTCGCAGCTCAATGGAACTTCGAGACCAACGTCAACGCCATAACGCAAACCGAAGCGGTAAGTCTTTGCTTGTGACCGTTGACAATGATCGCGTGAGAATCAGCTTCGAGATCGCATGGGAATTCTTCCCAGCAGTGATTTTCCGTAAGTGATCTAATCGCAAGCATGTGGTTACGTGTCGCCATATGGTTAGCATCGAATCGCGGTCAGAGGCATGTGAGCCTCATTCAAGGGCCCAACCGTGACCCGATTGGCTGTAGGGACATCCGATGGTGGCAATGTCGTGACTGGAGTCTTTCTCTTTCAGCTTCTCGCACAGCAGAGGTACGCCGAGTATCAGCGCGCTGTGGCCGAACAGACGCATAGGATCGACAGGAATCTGATCTTTGATCGCAAGTTGTTTCGTCAGTTGGTGCTGCAGTCCGAGGTGGGCCCCAACGCCCTGCCCTTCGAGCAGTTGGAGAGGGTAAGTGTGCACCCAGAAGATTCTCAGACTCCCCAGTGACTTCGTATTCCAGTACAATAGGCTGATCAACGAGATGCTCGTGCTGTACAACGACGCATCGATCTGTGCGTACGAGAGGCCGTTCGACTGCGGTCTGAGGTATCACCCGCAGCTGAGGAATATCATGGCAAAGAGCAGGGATTGGGGCGAACTGGAGCACATCTGGACCGAGTACCATCGGAAGGCGGGGCGCGAAATGCGAGACAGCTACAAGCAGCTGATCGACGTCATGAACGAGGTGGCAATGGTTAACAGTGAGTGACTGACTTTTTGTTTCCTTAGCTGGTAGTGCTCATGATCTCTTGCAGATGTCACAAACGGTGGGGAGTATTGGTACATGGCCTACGAATCGGGCAGCTTCCGAGAGGATCTCGAGCTGGTGTGGGAAGAGATCCGACCCTTTTACGAGCTCCTGCACGCATACGTCCGTCGCAAACTCCGCGAGTACTACGGCCCGGAGAGGATCAGTCGCATCGCCCCGATTCCGACGCACATTCTTGGCAACATGTTCGGACAGTCGTGGACGAACATCCTGGACGTCATCATCCCCTACCCCGGACGGACAATCATCGACGTCACTCCGAGGATGGTCGAGCTGGGCTACACCCCGGCGGCGATGTACCAACAGGCCGAGGAGTTCTTCACCTCCATCAACTTCACCGCACTGGGACCGGAGTTCTTCGCGAACTCCATCTTCGAACAGCCCCTGGATCGGTCTGTGCTCTGCGAGCCGTCGGCCTGGGACTTCTGCAATCGTCACGATTATCGCATCAAAATGTGCGCCACTGTCGATCAGAAGAGCCTGATCAGCGTCCACCATGAGATGGCACACATTCACTACTTCCTGCAGTACAGACACCAACCGAT
The DNA here is from genome assembly GCA_930367185.1 of Myathropa florea. NCBI lineage: Eukaryota > Metazoa > Arthropoda > Insecta > Diptera > Syrphidae > Myathropa > Myathropa florea. The sequence goes on along the minus strand of OV884005.1, from coordinate 1,849,760 downwards.
GGTCTTCAGGAATGGAGCTAATCCTGGTAAGTGGACAGGGAGACTGAGGAAGCCTGAGGACTGAATAGGAAACTTTGTTTAGCCTTTCATCAGGCGGTTGGCGATGCCATCAGCTTGTCGGTGTCGACACTGAAGCACCTGCAGACAATCGGACTCATTCAGAGATCCGTCGACGATTACTCGTATGACATCAACTACCTGTTCACCATGGCCCTGGATAAGGTGGCCTTTCTCCCGTTCGCTCTGGCTGTGGACAACTGGCGGTACGACCTGTTCAGCGGGAGGGGGAAGAAGAACACTATGAACTGCCATTTTTGGGATTTGAGGTGAGTTGAAGGTGAAGACAGACCGACTGAGCAGACAGAGAGCAGGGAGGAGACTAAAAGACGAACCAGACTGACGAGACAGGTTCAAAGACAGGAAGACTGACGGAACAGACAAGACAAGAAGACATCCAACTGAACTCGACACAAAGACAGGAAGACTCACGAGACAGACAAGACTGTTAAGTCGAGGAGACAGCCAACCAAACTCGACACAATCTCTCAATGGACACGTTTGATCATCACTTCCCCTTCGCTTTCATTTCAGAGAGCGTTACGGAGGCGTGAAGCCGCCCAATCTCCGTTCCGAGAAGGACTTCGACCCCGGCGCCAAGTACCACATCCCAGCGAACATCCCCTACATCAAGTGAGTACGAAAAAGCATTCATTTTTAATTTACCCAACTCTGAATCCACTCCGTGCTTGACCATCGCCGGAACTGCGCCACTCGCTTTAATTGCATTACGGCCGACGCGGTGTCGTTTCACTCACACATTTACATAATTTCACAAATCCCATCTCTGGAAAGTGGCAGCCGAAGACTGTGGTCTGGTTGCTGGTTGCTGGTTACGTTGATTACGCATGCGCGTCGATTTCGAGACGAGATCTTGGCTCCGAAACAAGCAAACTAACGTGTCGATTTTACACCGCGATATGATAATTTCTGGGGTCTTCCCTCTGTCAGGTCTGTCCCCTCTGCCCCTCTGTCCCTCTCTGACCCCTCTGTTGCCTGTTCGATGTGGAGCATTGTCATTCCGAAATGGAAATCGGAAATTGACGATTTAATTAGCGGGAAAGTGAGGAAAACTCGTTCGATGCATATCGTCAGTCGCAGGCGATTTATCCACTTAATTGGCCAGCGCCTCATCGTCTGCATCTGGTGAAGAAAGCCCCCAACAGGTCTTATGATGAGCATTGTCAAAAACCTTAATCACACAATTACCAGCGCCACAATCCGCAGCCGAGTGTTCGTGTGGCGTTATGCAACGATATCGGTTAGCAGCGCACGTCCTACATTCTCTGTGTGCCGCTGAATGGGATGGATTTGAGCTGTTTGCTCAATCTGCTGGGGCTTTGAGGACGGGCTGGTGTGGGACAAATCTGCACAGCTGCGAATCTTCTGCGGCTTGTGATGGTGACGGTGACGCTGACTGGGGTTTAGGTAATCGGAGAAAAAATAACACGGTCTCGAACAGGAAGTCTTGCGCTCCCTCACTCTTGATGGTGGGTCTTGACGCCACGATCACCGCCTGAGCTGCAGCAGTCCTCGTTGTGCGCTGCGCCTTCAGGCAGGATTGGGGGTTTGCACACAATTGGCCTGAGATCTGCAATTTGAATGGGGAAACACGAAAATCAAATGGAAACGTTTGCGATTGTGTAATGGACGAGTGCATGGTGCACTTGTGCCACGGCGAGGGGGGCAGGGGAGGTTCCGAGATGGAACCGAATCGGGGCACGATTGATTGGACAGATATTCAAATTTCACAGTCGATTGGAGTGTCACCGAAGTCAATTAGTGGTTGAGGACTCTGACGGGGTTTGTTGGACGTCTAGATTTGGTTTGAAATTGGAGAGGGAAGAGACAGGTAATTGGTGGGATGAAGCACATTCAAGCACTTTTCAGCCATAGTGTCTCTATGGCTCAAAAGTGCTTGAATGAAAACGCTGTCTGCCTCCTCACGGAGGACATTTAATTTCATGAAAATCTTCCTCGAAGCTTAACGCAGTCATAAACATTCAAAAACAACTCAAATACATCTCATCATCGGTGGTGTCCATTTGCTCAACTCTGATTACTACAAAATATGCTATTCGATGCATAAGAATCTAATATCCGACCGCCTTGGTGTATGCTCATGAAAGTCCCACGGACAATTCATCTTCCATTCATAACCCAGAGGAGAATCACTTAAAAATGAACGCATTTCCCTGTCCTTTTAACAAACATAATTCCCCCATCAAAACACAGTACCTGGCAATGCCATAATTTGACAGAGAAACACACAGTCACCCACAGACCCCAGCCACAGTCAATTTCGTTGAAAACCCCTCAAATTCTTCAGTTTTCCCACAGAAAATTCCCTAATCACACCCAAAAACACCTCCCACACCCCTCCAACAACGATTTCCTTCGCCTTTTCCCCGTAAAATGACAAAAACCCTTCCCTTACATAACCCACTCAACTGTCATTCAAAGCAAGCATTGCCAGCCAGTCAATTATTCTTCCATTTTCAACAATTAAAATGACTGCACCTCTGACGTCATCAAAAACGAAAAACTCAGTTTTCTCGAATTTCCCTCGATTTCCAATCAAATTTTTGATGCAGTTCACTTCATTTATCGTCTTCACACTCAGCCCCATCAATTTGATACAAAATTTCGGTTCAGAAACGCAGAAAATCGAGTTTTGAAAAAATGACATGTGCCACACGAAAAATGCAGTCAGTTCATAACACAACCGGGTCGCATTTTTTTGCCGAAAAACAACGAACTTTCGTCAAAGTTGACTTTGATGATTGCAAATCTTGTGAAGCGAATTTCTCAGGATCTAGGACGAATTGAAGGACGCGACATATTGGAATCGAAAGGAAATTTAATGTAGATGCGAAATGAGTTAAGATTTGTTAACGGGAGTGCTGTGGTTGGTTTTTGAGAAGCAAAATGCGGGAAGACCTCCTTTTTCACATAAAAATGTATAATCTTGGAAGACATGGTGTTTTCTGAGACGAATTTCTCGGCAATTAGGACGAATTGAAGGACGAGAGATATCAGAATGGAAAGGAAATTTTATGTAGATAATGATTGAGGTATGATTTTGTAACGGGAGTGCTGTGTTTGGTTTTTGGGAAGCAAAATGCGGGAAGACCTACTTTTTTTGCATGAAAATGTATAATCTTGGAAGACATGGTGTTTTTTGAGACGAATTTCTCGGCAATTAGGACGAATTGAAGAATGTGGGGTATAAGGATGGATAGGAAATTGAATGTAGATGTGAATTGAGGTACGATTCTTTAGCGGGAGTGACCTGATCGTTCGTCTGGAGTCGAAGTTCGGAGCATCCTACTTTGTCGCATGATCTTGAAGGACATCCTGTTTTCTGAAAGAATTTTCTTGATATTTATGACGAACTAAAGGATGTGGGTTATCAGAGTGGATAGGAAATTGAATGTAGATACGAAATAAGGTACGATTTTTTTTAACGAGAGTGACGTGGTTGATTAATAAGAACCGAAAGTCAAGGCTTTGTTCCAAGAAATTGGCGAATTAAAGAGGATTTAAGATCTATTTGACCACTAAATGTCTTGAAATTATAGATGAAATGTCTGAGCATTAAATAAAGACACAAATTGATGTGAAATGTTGTTATGAATGTACTTTGGTTGGTTTTTTTGAGGCGACAGTTGTGATATGCTCTCCAAAGTCTTGTCCACTTTGTCAAGGTTTTGGGGCTCAAGAAGGATCACTGACAACAGAGATCTTTGACAGCGGAATCCGTCCCTCTCTCTCTCCCCCTTTGCACCTTTCCTCGTCTTCCTTTTCATTTGCTTCTGCTGCTCTGAGATGGATCAAGGTGCCCTGTGTACAACATAGCTGTTTTTGAGCCTGAGTGCTCCAGTGAAGTTTAAGGTGTCCTGTGGGCCACGGCGAGGAGCAGCCTGGATGAAGTCAAGTTAAATTAGGTCAGTGACTGCGCACTACGAAGCTCTTCTCAGGTCGACTACCTTTTTCTTGAAATCACAAAACAAGGGAGGAAATGGTGCCGTGAAATAACGCCGAGTGAAATTAAGACGAAGTTTTGAATTCGAGGGGGACACTAGAAAACTGTTTCTGGACACAACCAATAGTCACTCCATATCAGGGTCTCGTTTAGGAAAAACGATCTCCACAGCTCCTTCCGAACTAGGCCCCATTTTGCCCACCCCTCTACGTCAGGGACTCATAAGCTGGATACCAAACCTAGTCGAAGGAAGCCGCGCAACAGTCCCTCTACCACCCTCCTGGTTGATCTCTGCAAATCTGGCCCAAGACACACCGATCTTCTCGGTCAAACTTTGAAAAATGATCGCACATCTCATCTCATCTCATTAAATGTACAATTTTGTAAGCTTCCATCGTCTCGAAGACAACTTGGCCAGTCTTTCAGAAAACCGAAGCAAATCCCCTGACAAACCACTGCAAAGCTACCACCCCTTCAACGCAACTAACTAAGCTCCTGATCTCGACTTAACACAGTGAACTGTTGCAAGCCGTCATTGCGATTGCAAGTGATCTTAAGACGATTGCCCAATTTGTCCGCAGAAGAAGAGGATGATGGATCGTGATCTTGTTTCGAAAGTGATCTGAATCTCCTCAGATTGGCGAGATCCTCTTAGGACCACTCCGAGTGAAAGCTTTCAATTAAAAACTGATCGTTTGTAAAAAATATAATTTTTATTATTCCGCTTTCGTAATACTTTTGGCATGGTCTTCGTCTTAGCTCGTTAACGGTGTGATCACCTCGCATAACAAAACAGAAATCAAAACAATAAAATCATAGTTCTCCTGGTTCTCCTCCTGCGGGCTTAAAATTATATCAGATCAAGTCTTGGACGCCTACATCCGCGATGTAGGCCTTAGACGGTTTGCACGTACATTTAGATAGGTATATGAGTAGATACGTGTAAAAAGAGTTGAGTTTTATTTGGAATACTTTCATCTTCTCCTGGGGTTCGCCTTCTGCTGCTTAGTAGTCGTGCTCGAAGTGGTATTCCCCGCCGCCGGACTCGTGCTTCTTGTGGTAGAACTCTGGCTCTTTGTAGCTGATGTGCTTCTCGTGGTACTCTGGCACGTGCTTCTCGATGTGAACGGGATAGGGCTTCTCGACGGCAACCTTGACTGGGTATGGGACCTCTTTCTCAACCCTGACTGGGACCTCCTTGATGACTGGGTATGGGGCTGGGACATGGACCTTAACTTCGTATGGGACTGGTTTGTCCACATGCACTGCGACTGGACGGTCAACCTTAACGTGGACAGGAACTGGTACCTTCTTGATGACTGGCACTGGGACGGGCTTGTCGACGTGGTATGGGACTGGTTTGTCAACGTGGTATGGGACTGGCTTGTCAACGTGCACCTTGACGGGGTAGTGGACGATTTTCTCGACTGGGTATGGCTTGTCAACTGGGACATGGACCTTGACTGGGTATGGGACCTTCTTCTCGACTGGGTATGGGGCTGGGACATGAACCTTCACGGGCACATGCACCTTCTTTTCGACTGGATAGGGAGCGGGGACGTACACCTTGACTGGGACGGGATTGTCATAGGGGACATGCACTGCGACTGGGACCTTCTTCTCAACTGGGTATGGGGCGGGCACGTCATAGGGAACCTTTACGATTTCCTTGACTTCATAAGGAACGTGCTTAATCACTGGATATGGCTTGGGTACTTTCACTTTGTATGGGACCGGGATGTGCTTCTCCACTGGCACATGGACGTGCTTTGTGATTTGGACTGGCACCGGGATCTTCTTGTAGATGGTTAGGGTCTTCTCTTCGTGGATGGGGTAGCTGTGGTGGTAGTCACCGAAGCTGTGAAGTCCACGCTTGGTCTTTGCTGTATCATCGGATGCAGCTGACTCTGAGTCAGAGGATGCTTCCTCGGCCTTCTGCTCCTCGACGGGTTGCTTTTCCTCTTCGGCGTAGGCGAAGGTCAGCACTAAGGCCAGGAGACATGCTGTTTTCTGTGAACGAAAAGTGCGTGTTAGATTTTGAGTCGAGTCCTTGGCGGGTGGTGGGCTGAGTCGAGGGCGATTTAGTGGAAGTGAGTGGTCACTGGTAATTTTTTGACAATCCACTAAGCGTCCTGTTTTCGATTTCACACAGATTCACTTTCCAAACATTTCCACTAAACACACACGCACACACACGAGGGGCAACGCAACACTCTCCAGAGCACCACCGCTTAGTCCACTTTCGATTTCCTTCACGGAATCGCCTCGTTCGTGTCGTGCCTACTTCACTGTAACTTACCAGCAGTTTCATTTTCAAACGATAATCCACTCCAAACGAATCCGGGATGTAAATTCAAAAAGATACGGTGAATCTATGAATTTCTTTTTTTTTTCTTCTCTGCACAAAACAAAAGAGTTGGATAACGAACTCGAAATATAAAAAAAAAATGTTAAAAAAGTTATATTACTTCTCCCAAGCGTCTGCGGCACTAGTTGCGAATAGTTGAAAAGTAAACAGGTTAATGATACCTAACCCAGTATCTGGAAGCACTTTTATAGTTAAATCGTTTGCGTTTGCATTTGCGCTGAAGTTGGGGAGTTTTGCGCAAACTAGTACCACTGGTGGTGCTGGCGCTGGTGCCCCGGCTGCGGCTTTGGTTGGGGCTTTGCTGCTGCAAGCTCTTCCCCCGCCCCGAAAACAACAAAACAAAACCGATACAACCGATAGACCAACCGGAGAGCTGGACGATGAACATATCGAAAGCTTAGAGACCTCCAAATTAAACGCGCGCGCGCGCTTCTTTTGTGCAGAGAAGATCGTTGCAACTGATAGAGAGAAAAGGCGACCGAAAGGGAGGGAGAATGCGCAAGAAATGAGTGCGAGAGAGCGAGAGACAAACGACTGCGGTGTGGAATGGGAGAGATGTTGTCTTTGGATTCGATGCATTCGCTGCAACAAGGTAATTTCTTCTTCTCCCCTTCTCCCTCTCTGCGCTGAACGGTGATTGTGTGTTAATCTAATAATATTTAGGTCGGTGCGATATTACCACTCGGTGATTGTTGCCCCACCTCATCGTGAGATTGCTGGCCCCTTTTCAGAATTCACCACCAGCCAGTTGGGTAGGTACAAGTGAAATTATGTGAAACATTCCTTCTTTCTCTTCCTGCACCATTCACACGAGTGTGGCGGCGAACAATTACGAGCTGCCAAGTAAAACAATCGATTATGTCAGAGATTGCGATTGTTTTAATGTTATGTGCTTTTAATTTCCTTGTGATATCGCTGATTGAGCGCCGGACGGCTGCAGTGTGGTGCATTCGATGTTTTGTTTACCCTCTGCCTTCTACCCCTCCCCCTCCCCGCCCACTGTTCGATGATGAGAAGGTGACATTGCGTTTGGCATGAAGATGAAACGCCAGACCGATGGCAGTCAATCATTGCGACGACGATTCATTTGTTTTCTTCTTTTTTTGTCGTTTGTTTTTGTTGGATGACAGAAGTGGGTCACGCGTATTGAGATTGATTGTAATTTGATGTTTACAAACCCAAACACACACACACACTAACACACGCACACAATTGGTCAGTATCAGATTGCATTAGATGCTGATGTGCGATACGGACGGTTAGATGGAGAACTCCGCTCGAAGGTTAGATGCGCGGATAGAATAACAAACGAATCGCACCGCACCGAAGAACCGTCGAGATGCAGATTAAGAGATGAAACAGCAAAACGGTAACAAGGCCAGATGGCGGCTGAAAACATGGATTCGAAGCAAAAAAAAAACCTAAATTTGGTCGAGTGTCTCGCAGGGAATTAGCATTTCTTAAGATCGTCCACGGAAGCCAAGCCCGGAGACAAAAGACCGAGGAAGACTGACGAAAAAAAAAATGAAATAAATGCAAATTCGTCGACATGCCAGGCTGCAGCCGTGTCAAGTCGGTTCATAAATTATATTTTTGTTGGTGAAAGTTAATCAGTCAAAGAGGAGAGGTTATACGATCAACATTCGATGAGGTCTAGTGATTGTGAGTTGAATTCATCAGCGTTGCGCGGAGCTAATGGATGACGATGAGTGACAAGTACGTAGCGAGATGTGGGCCGATTTGGCAAGTCACAGACCGGAAACGTGCATAATCTGCTGCGATCGAGGATGTGAAGGTATGCGCAGAGGATGTATCATTGAACTCGAAGACAATGTCTTTGACTGTGATCAGGGACAAGTCGCCAAAGCGCTGTTCAAGCATTTGCGAGGAAATGACGTGGTGGCTACGTAAGATGACTTCCCTCACAGGTGAAGGATTCACTTAGACCCAAGGGATCCATTGTGATGCCCCTGAGCCGGCCTGTTTTCTGGATGAACATCGAGATTTTCTTGATATTTTCAAAACGACGTGGAATTTGAGGCAATCTGGCGACCATTTGAAAGAACAGACAAGGCTCCTGACCATGCCATTGTGATGCCACTGAGTCAGCTTCCAAACGCTGCTCTGGAAACCATCTTGTTTTCTGGATGAACATCCAGATTTTCTTAAAATTTCCAGATGACGAGGCAATCTGTCGTTCATTTGAAAGAATAAACAAGACTCCTGCCCATCCAGTGCCCATTTCTGCTGCTTTCATCGGTGGAAAGTATTGAGGTCAACGAAGTGGCGTTCACCAGAAACCCCCTCAACGCACAAAACTAACAGTCATTCATCCACAAGGTCAACTAGTGGGCAATGAGATTGCAATTTTCCCTAAGAAGGGCTTGTCATTCAACCTCCCTCGCAGTCACCCCCCTCCATCTTCATGGGCGATGAATTTTCAAACAAAATTACCCAACGTGAAATTCCGAGAGTGTTTTCTTGATTTAACCCAGAAAATCATACAATCGCAGCCCACACCGCTACAAAACGGCCTCCTGCGCACAACAATTAGGGATAATCACTGGCCAATGACTTTTACGCAACGAGCACTTCAATCATCGCCACTCTCCACTCCTCGAATGCACTTCAGCGGATCTGTGTGTTGATGGAAAATAGAGGCACGGTTGATGTGGTTACCAAATTTACAAGAATTAATTTTTTCCATTAGACCCACAGACACCATCAAGACTGTGCTCCACTGCACATGACTGATTGCCTATTATGCTTCGATTCATGTTAGCATTTTATTATGATCATTATTTCCTAACCCGTCTCGACGAATCAAACATCGACGCCACTGTCTTGACGCCCGCAACTTGTTTCATGCGACTGGCAATGTGTTTTTGGCCTGCCCTACTGTGTGCATGCAACAGATATTGCATATAATTAGCTAAACATTCCGCCACGAAGACGACGCATCTGTGCACACCACCTCTCTGTCGAGGGTTATTAACCCACGACCAGTGTGAACACTCAAAGGTGTTGAATAATTAAAAAGAAACAACGAGCAACACACTTGAAGAAGACATCATCATTTAGCCATTCCACCCACGTAACGTGTGCGCGGTGAACGGGGAGAGTGTGACAATCGAGTTGTGTTAACACGTCAATTAGACCAAAACTGATCAAAAGAAATGGTACAAACGCACACAGCGACTGGCTCAAGGTCGGCTTCAATTCAATTTTCTTCGGTTCGACACTTTGACGGTGGATGACGAGAGGCAAGTGGCGTACAAGAAAAGCGATTGCATAATCACCGCTGCGACCAATGTCAGTCTCATTTCCTTTGTTGCCATTTTCTGTGCGTTTTTTTTTTGGAAAACTCGAAAAAAATTGGGTTAAGACATCGGCAGTGTCTACTGACAGCTCTCAATGGATGATTGATTAATGATAAACGAAGCGCGGGGTATAAGTGAGCACTAATTGCAAGCAACAATCAAACAGTCTGGATGGCATTAGGCGATCGATTGGTTTGAAACCTGTTCTTCGTCTTTTTTCGGCTGACCTTGGGAGTCTGAGAGTTCCTGCTGAGAAGACACGATCTATCTATTCCACGGCAGGTGAAGCATTAATGGTTTTGAGTCTGGGGAGGGGCGCAAATGTGTCAAGGAGATTAAGACTGGACGGCACGCGTGAGGAGTTCGCACACCAACTCTTTTCAGCGATCAAGCAAAACACGATCGGTGATGTCCTTTTTTGCATTTTGTCGCGCCCTGAGGCACTGAATCCTGTCAAAATCTTCATATTTCCTTAGACTATCGTCCACCCCATGATTCCCGACCATTTCCGCATCAAGAATCAGCGAAATTTCGAAAATCGAAAAAATTTCAATTTTTCACCGAAAAATGCAGTCGATTGTGTACACCCATCAGTCGACTTTTTCGCTGATTTTGTGCACATTTTTTGAAAATCTCAATTTTGATGAAATTCTTTGGTTTTTTATGCGGAGATTGTGGGCTTGATGATTGTGAGGGATGATTAGAAGTATGAAGTGTGGGAGACCTCGTAGTCAGGAGCAGGACTCGAAAAACGTTCTGAAATCAAAATCCGTGGCCCTACACACAACTGGAGCTTGTTTTGAGGTCGAAGAAGTCCCCAGCTATCACCTCCAACAAGCTCCGACTCATAAAAAAAGAAACAAATGCGAAAAATTTGAAAATGAAAAAAAAAAATGTCTCAAAAAATGCCTGATTGTTTCAAAGATTTTTCTTTATTTTCCAAAAAATCCACAAGCAAATGGCCAAAAAATGTTTCAATCCATCGACAGTGTCCACAGGCAGCCTCTAATGGAAGATTGATGAAAGAAAACCAAGCGAGATGGTACAAACGAGCACTAATTGCAAGCGGCAATTGTCTGGATGGCATTAGCTTCAAACTTGTTTCGCTTTTATTCGGCCAACCTTGAGATTGTGAGAGTTCCTGCTGAGGAGATACAATTATGTGTTCCATGGCAACTGAAGCATCCATAGTTTCGAATCCGGGGACGGGCAATTGTGTCAAGGAGATTAAGATTAGAAGGTGCTCGTGCACGTGAAAGAGTTCGCACACCAACTCTTTTTGCCGACGTTCACGATCGTCTGTGTGATCTTCTTCGAAAAATGAAGGGTTGCAGAGGCACTTGTTGCCTTCCTACAGCACGATGATGGTTTCAGGCCAAAGACCCATCAAACTCGCTTTCATCTGCGCACCACAGAGCACGCCAATGTCCAATCAAATTGCTAACTGCGCTAAGCACTCGCTAATCCAGTTGTTTGCTTTTAGTTTTATTACCTGCGTCCATTTGTCCACTTCATCGTTCATTTCGAATCGAATCGATATCCTATCCGAATCAGGAAATCTCCTGAGACTTGTTGATTTCATAAGAAATCGCTCCTCAAAAAGTCGCGTTCGCTCCCGATCTGATTCGATGTCCAGCGGCAACCAGTCACCGAGCACCAGCAACTGGTATAAAATGCTGACGGAATTCAAATTAAAAGCCACAACCGAGCTCGGTCCATGGGGCCGCGAATCATCGAAGACGGATCGCATTCGTTTTACATAATTCGCATGCAATCTCACCCGTGCATGTATGTGGTCACACAAGCTGGCTCTGCTCACTCGTCCGATCGTTATGCAACCAACAACGGGTCAGTGCAGTGCGCCAATACCATCCCGACCGGCTTCGACGCCGGATTAGGCACAGTGGGTTACTCGCCTGTGCAGACCGAACGACATAATTCTACAATGTATCCAAGGAAACGAGGAAGAAAAAGTCTCGCTTTTGATTGATGGTTTCGCTGTTCGTCGAGAGACAAGTGCCAGCTCGGTGTTTCCTGACAGCAAGCGAATTCGCCGTGTCACTTTGTGTCATCGCACGCCACTTGGGACGCATTTCCATAAACAAACGTCTGCAATCGGTCGTGTGTTGCGTCGCGGTGGGAAAACAAAACTCATCAAACTGTCAGCACAAGGCTGCTGCTTGACCAATATCGACGACTGTCTTCCATTGACACGTCATCGTGAAGTGAAGACTTGAGCCCATTCGACGCATACGGGCCGACAGACCGGGCGAGCTCTGCATGAAAATCGATGCAGGCGGTGCCATAAATAAAGGCTTACGTTGCACAAGCAACCACCTTGAACTTTGGTGCATCTCGAACAATGCAACTGTCGGACACACGCTTGTCGTTGATCGACGCCACTTGGGATTAGATACGTTTGAGGAGAGGGCGAGACACGGCCCATTGAGAGTGAAGTGGGTCTTTGTTCGGCCGTATCGAATCAGGGATTTGGACACGACGGCCACTTGTCACGATGACCAAGCTAATTTGCAAGTAAAAGCCAACCAACGCACGTCCTTGGCCAGCCAGCACCTGTCTCGCTTGCCACATGGCGGATGGAGGCAATTAAATCCCTTTCGAGGGGTGGTGGCTGAAACCAATTTTGGTGCATAGTGTTACAACGACTGCAGACTTACAACACCAACCGCTTTAAGCACAACTGTCCAGCACCTGATCAACTGGATTCGTCTAACCAGCAACTTCCTTATACACAAACCGCCGCTTCCCTGACTGAGTGGCAAGTGGGGCGAGTGGAGCTGTCCCCATCTCGGCCCAGTCAACCCGACCGATGACGCAATTGACCACCGAGCCCCGACTCAGACAGCGGAGGTATTGAATTCCGATTCCATGTGCAAGATCAATGCGAAAGAGACACTGCAGCCACCCTCTCAGTTCGGGTGGTTGCAAAAGGAAGTGTGTGCTACACATAAAACCTCACAATGGGTCCATCAAGTCGAAATGAATATCGCGGATCTCCCCCCTCGGTGATGGTGGGACTTAACGAACTTCCTTATTGCCACTATGTGTGGCACATGAGCCGGTCTGGCGGTGGGATGTTGCGTAATTTGAAATTTTTCGCTTTTTGCGCATTCAGACACAAAAGAGTGCACGTCGGCGGACGGCTTTCCCCGAGTGGAGAGGGGTGAGTGCTCTGCTTTGTTGTAATTATCGCGTGTTGTAACAGAAGTTGTTGCTACTAGTTCACTGGATTAATGTGCAACACCACCAATCGAGAGAGTCAGTCGGAGAAATGACGGAAAAACAGAAGAGTGGAGGGAGTGTGTGTGTGTGGGATATAAGAAGAGGAGGCATCGTGTCGTGGAGGAGTCAGTCAAGAAATGCCACCATGACACGAGGTGTGCAGCGATTGATGAAACAAATTGTTGACATGAGTGGTGCAGCGATGTTCTTGACGGTTCGGGTGAACCCCTTGACATCCATTTCGGCGATGGGAAACTTGCCGCTCTGTCAAGGGAAGCCACAGACACATGAGACAACTGAAAGGGTATCGGTTTACAGATTGGGTGTGTGGGAGACAGGGTGGGACAAGGTGTGCTGTCGTGAAAGAGACATCTTGGCGGGAGAATAGAAGAATGCTTCGTCTTAGCTCACGGAGTTTATGTGTACGTTCGGCTCAGTTCACGAAGTCTATGTGTACGTTCACAATTGGGCCCCAAGAAGTCGAAGAAATGTTTCAAAAACCAAAGAAAACAACAGACCAAAGCTTAAAGAGTTTTCTAAATACAGTCGCCTCCCTCTAAGTCGTACTTCCTCGAATATTTTTCCCGAATTCATTTTGACATTCCCCTCAATTCTGCATACAGAAAACCATCCCCTAACTCGAGGATATCCTGTGAAAATTTGACTTAGAAGGAAGCGACTGTGTGTATGTACAGATGTGTATACCTACTCTTTGTTGTAAACAGTCAGCATCTCAGATATCACACCAGGAAGAGGAAATAAATACAGACAAACGTACAAACGTGTGTGCCTTGTATTCAGTCGCTTAGATAGGAGCTTTTCAAATAGAATTCCATTCAAAAAGCCCCCGCAATCGTAAGCAATCGAACACAACTTTCAAACAGAAAAACAAAGCCAAACACTTGTAAAGCGAAAAAAAAACAAATTTACCTGACAAATTACCTTCTTTTTGCCCTCAAAACAAACGAATTTTGAAACTCTTGATGATTTCCTGAAAGAAAACAGAGAAAAATGAATTTATTTGAATTACCTCAAGAACAGACACGAAAAAATACTCCGAACTACGAAATATGACTGACAGAATGATATCAGCGAGCAGTGAATCGGGCAGGATTCATCATGCCCATCGATTTGTTCGAGGGAGTGACAGATTTTACTCGCCGGCTCTCAGGCAATCGAGCAACGAATTGGGAACAGAATTGGACATGAAATTTCGCGCCAATCGATTTGTTCGAGGATTTGACTGAGAGAATGACATCAACGAGCAGCAAATTGAACATGATCTGTCCTGCTCATCGATTTGTTCGGGGGAGTGACAGATTTCACTCGCCGGCTCTCAGGCAATCGAGCAACGAATTGAGAACAGAATTGGACATGAAATTTCGCGCCAATCGATTTGTTCGAGGATTTGACTGAGAGAATGACACCAACGAGCAGCAATTGGACATGATCTGTCCTGCTCACCGATTTCTTCGTGGTTTGCCTGAGTGAATGACAGATTTTACTCGTCATCACACAATTCTTCTCACTTGTGTTGGTAGCGAGCAAAGAATTGAATTTGACGTTCGTCTGTTGCAAGAGTGTGAGCCTCTGGTGGAGTTCTTCAATGTAAGTGAACATTTTTAACAATTTTTTGTGTGGTTTTGAATAAATTCGAAGTGTGAATTGATTGTCCTCAATTGTGTCTCTTTGTCTGCGTCTAAAAATACACAATTCAAACGATTCCACAAACTCCGTTGGCGCCTTTTGATTTGATTCTCTGTTCATTTTTCGTGGCAACTTTTAGGAGTCATCAAGTTTTCTTGAAAAATCTCAGATTCGTTGCAGTTTATCAGGCGATCGTCCACAATTCGACGATCGTCCGCAAGATATACACATTTTTTCTGCGCCCCACTTGCTTGCCTTAGGCACACAACACTGGTGCCGGATTCTGAATGGAAACTACGAATTCTCCTGGCCTAGCCCCAGTTGAGTCTAGACGAAATGACAAACAAACAAACGAAGCCTCACGGCAAGAAGGCAATTGTAATGTATTCCTCGTTGTGAATCCCAGAGAACTGATCGAGAATTTAAATGATCACTGTGCGACTCTGAAATGAGATCAAATCAAAGGCGCACGCAGAGAAAGTTGTGACAGGTGGTAATTTGGTGGCGGATAAGTGATTCAAATGAATCAGTGAGCCTTTCACGCGGAGATGTCACATTCAGAAAATTGTGATTGGCGATTTATTTGAAGCTACGGCGTGTTGGAGAGGAGAAAACAACTGAATGAATGAATGTGTAGTGAGTATTTTTTTGAGACTCTGTCTCGTGGGCGATGGAATTGGGAACGACTGCGAAGTGCTTCCTTCAGTCAAATCGATCTTCTCATTCAAGTCTTTTGCACCTCTCCGTTGAATTCGATTGGTGTCTGCCACAAGCAGAGCCTCATTCAATTCTTTGCACTCCTCCGTTGCGTTCAATCGTTGTCCACCAGAAGCAAGCCCCAAGAAACGCAGACACAGACGCAGAAGAAACCCGTTTCAGACACTGTTTGGTGGGCAATGAAATTGGAGACGGAGACCTTTCTTTAGTCACTCCTCGTCCTCATTCAACTCTTTACTCATTGTCCACCACACGGAACCCCCAAGAAACAGAGGCACAGACGCAGAAGTGGCTCCCATTCTCAACTTTTTGCACCCCCCGTTGCGTTCAATCGTTGTCCACCACAAGCAACCCCCAAGAAACACAGATGAGGCCACTGTCTCGTGGGTAATGAAATTGGAAACGAAGACTTTGCACCCTCCCGTTGAATTCGATTGGTTTCCACCAGAAGCAACCCCCAAGAGACGCAGACGCAGAAGTGACCCTCATTCAACTGGGAGTCTTTTTCAGACGCTGCTTCGTGGGCAATGAAATTGGGGACGAAGGCTTGTTTTCAGTCACTCCTCGTCCTTATTCATCTCTTTGCACCCCTCCGTTGCGTTGTCCACCTCAAGTGCCCCCCAATAGACACAGACACCGCCACAGAAGTGCCCCTCGTCCAACTCCTTCCACTGCTCCATTCAGTCCCAACCAAAGACCTGCTGTCCCCTCCCCCCAAGAGACCAACACAAGGGGTTAATTTTTTTTGATTTTTTATTTACAAATATTTATTTAATTAATAACATAAAAAATATTACATTATCCGTTGTAAAAAAATGAAAAATCGATAGTCGCGCCGACTCGTATCTTTTTTTTTTTTTTGTTAAGAGTAATTGAACCTATTTGGGGCAAGTGTTAAGGTTAGAGATGAAGTGGATGCTCGCCAGGGCTTGGTGGCGCCATCCACTCGATCAGTCATCCGGAGATGGCTCCTCATTTTGGCTAGGAAGAGATGAGCAGGGAGGCCGTTTGGTTGGTGGGCCGTTGCACACTCCAGTGTCATGTGATCCGTGTTAAAGGCGGCGGCGTGCTCCGTGAAGAGTTTTGATTCCGTATTTTCCATTTATCACAAATTAACAGCTATTAATGATGTTTTTCATTAAATAGAGAGAACAGGGGGTAAAGATGGGGACGATAGAGAGAAGGCTCAGTTGAGAGAGGGGGGTCTAGGTGTAAGATTAAGAGAAAAAATAATTCCTTCTGTCTTGTCTAGGGGCTCTTTGCTGGTTTTGGTTTCAGGCGAGCTTAATGATGGAGATCGATTCCATGGCCGCTGAGACCGTAGCCGGAGATGCCGTGGCCGGAGATGCCGTGGCTTTCGTAGTGCACTGGCACGGCAACGGGAACCTTGTATGGGACTGGCCTGTCGACTGGGACTGGGACGTGTCTCTCGATGTGAACGGGAACTGGACGATCAAATGGGACATGGACGGGCACTGGGACCTGTCGCTCGACTGGGTATGGGACGTGCTTCTCAACTGGGTATGGGGCTGGGACTGGAACCTTGACTGGGACTGGCACTGGACGGTCAACCTGAACTGGAACTGGACGATCGTATGGGACATGGACGGCGACTGGTACCTTCTTGATGACGGTGTATGGGACTGGCTTCTCAACTGGGACTGGGTATGGTCGTGGGACCTCGACTGGGACTGGACGATCGACGGCAACCTTGTATGGGACATGGACGATCTTCTCGACTGGGTAGGGTTGTGGCACATGAACTGGCACCCTGACTGGGTATGGGACCTTCCTCTCGACTGGGTATGGAGCGGCGACTGGTACCTTGACTGGCACATGGACGGTCTTCTCTACTGGGTAGGGTTGTGGCACCAACACCTTGTATGGGACTGGACGGTCGACTGGGACATGCACTGGGTATGGGACCTTCTTCTCGACTGGGTAGGGCTGTGGGATGTGCACTGGCACCTTCACGATCTGCTTGACTGGGTATGGAACGTGCTTGACAACGGGGTAGGGCTGTGGCACATGAACCTTCACTGGGTATGGAACCTGCTTCTCAACTGGGTATGGAATGTGCTTCTCCACGGGGTATGGGACGGCAACGTTCTTCACATAGGTGATGGTCTTGACGGTGTCATGACCGTATCCATTGGCGTAGGCACCCAAGTCACCGCCGGAAATGATTCCACCATGGCCGCCTCCTCCGATCAGTTCAATACCACCTCCGTGTCCTCCAAGACCACCGCCGTATCCTCCAAGACCGCCTCCGTATCCTCCGTATCCGTAGCCAGTCGAGAAGATGCCGCGCTTCTCTTGCTTTTTCTCAGCGGTTGCCTCAGCGGGTGCTGGCTCAACTGCTTCCACCTTCGATTCCTGCTTGGCTTCCTCAGCGCTGGTGCTGCTGAGCAGTAAAACGGCGGCTAAAAGCCCAAAAGCGAGCTGAAAAATAAAACCGGAATCGAATGAGAGCTCGCAATTAGGCAATTATTAAGCGGCACTCAACCGTGTGACGATCGTGGTTGCAGCGAATGACTTTCAGTTGCATCCCATGGGCATGGGCAGATGGGCACCAGTGAGAGTGTGTGCTCGGTTTGGGATTACATCGCATGGATGCAGTTTCCAAAGAAAGTGAAATTACGCACTGTGGCGGGGGGGTGCGACTTGGACTGGTGGGAGCGCTTCCAGGAGCACGTCCGGAGCGTTTGATTGAAACATGTGTTCGGAAAGGTGAGATTTTGGCAAGCGTCCAGGCGTCATTGTGTCAAGGAATTTCTTATTTTGTTTACCTTGGACGCTCGCCACCTCTGGGGGTGTGGCGAATTATTCTCCGATCTGTTTAATGTCTGCTCTGGTCAATGAATTATTCATGCGGTTCTAAAAATAAGAGAAACTTAATTGAGCGACCGGAGTGTGAGTGAGGCGTTTAGCTGTTTCAACACTCTTTTTCGAAATCAGGTTTTTTGAATTTATGACTTTTCCCTCTCGGACAGATGTGACACTGGTTTCGGTAAGTTATGCTTGCTGACATAATTTAAATTGAATACGAGAGGAGGACACTGCTAGAGTGGTCAATATTCATGAGGGATCACTTCCGTCGAACGGGGTTTGATGACTTGTTTGGTCAGCGCCACTTGGGCTGCTGCTGATTATGGTGGTGATCGCGCCACTTGGGCTGCCACGATGATCGTGGTGATCGTGTCCGTCTGGGGGGAGATCATGTAAATTGGCTTTCAGCGGTTCGAGCCGGATCTGTGACGGAATGAATGATCGGAATGGGAATCCTTTGATCCAGAATTCAAATGAATTCGAGCAAAATTCACAATGATCATGATCCATCACATGATCCTCACAAGCAATTCACAGAAACTGCACTCAAAACACCACAAAAAGCACAAAACTCCGGATTTGTCTTCGAAAAGCTGTTCTCAATCTGGCTTCAGACCACTCGAGGAACACCTGAAATAATCCTCGGCTTTGATAGTCCTTCACACTTGATCCTCACAAGGATCTTGTCACTTTTGTTTCTTTTTTTTCTGTTTGCAATCACCAGTCACACCACACGATCTTCACCGCCAGAGGGCGGGTTTAAAAAGGACAACAACCTACCATCGATTTCATTTTCTTTCGATTTGACTTTAACACAAAGTGGTTAAAATAAAAAAAACTAAATTAAGGGTTGGTTTAGCCAACAAACCCAAAACTGATACTGGATAACTTTGCTTGGTGTTCACCTGCTTTTATATTAAAACGCAAAACCGACGCGCACTTTGTTGCTCTCTGAGTGGCTCGATCTCAGTGGTAAAAGAAGACCACAAATACATGCGCGATACCACCAAAACCAATCCAATCCAATCCAAAGCCCAACGGAAAAGGCTTAATAATAGTTCAGTTGCGCCGCGCCGGTGGAGGAGAAAAAGCTCGCGAAAAATTGCTCAGTGTGGTATTTGCTTCTTGGTCGAACCACACACACACACACACACAGACACACACGAGCAGCGCAAGTCAGCCAGCCAGTGTTGTATTTCACTTTCATTGGTGGTTAACGATCGCTGGTTGTTGCTTGGTGGTTGCTGGTTACTGGCCGTCGTCTTAGTTGGCTGTTGTCAGCGCTGTCGAGAGATACCGAGTGCAGGTATCTGTAGCAAGAGCAAAAGTTCGCATGCATGTCAAGCAGAGATACCACATCCCCCTCGATTCACACGACACGCTGCAATCGATGGTATTCCTGACGATATGATTTATTTTCAAATGTTGCCCCGTATTGCGACACAAAGTCGAAGTCGGTTGCCGTGTGTGACCAGACCATATACGGGCGTGCGATGCTGTAATTGCAGTCACTCCAAGTCTGTCGGTGCGGACGTGTTCTCGGCTGGATTACTCAGCGTTACATAACCGCCGATTGAAAGGGAAAGGACTTGCGGACTCGCGATTCCGGATGCCGACACGCGGACTGGACTGTGGAGTCTGTGCGCATGGATATAGAACATAAAGTCTAGGTCAGGGTGGTAGGATGTCTGAAATCGAAGTGGAATTTGCCTCACAGTTGCAAGGTGCATGTTGCCCTTGAATGTTAAATGAGGCAAAGCTGGTCAGTGGAGCAGGTGCGGTGTGTGTTATGCGGGCCTAATGAATGCCTGCAGCCAGCAAAACTTAACGTAACTTTTCTCTCTCTTTCACAAGTGAGTAGGCAGGGTTAGGAAAGAGCGTACGAATTAATCAGACAAGTGATTTATTTGCGGTTTCTCCCGTTGGGCAATGCTTTCTGTTGTGGCGAGAGAGGGGACTACGCAGGGGTCCATCCCACATTCGGCATTTGGTTGCTGTGATGTACAACATTTCGTGAGGGGATCAGGGCTTCAAACGGCTTCAAACCATCCACCGCCTTCAGCGTGATGGAGTCAAGGACAAAGGCTTCAAGCTTCAAATCCCAGCCTGGAGTCAGGGACAAAGGCTTCAAACCCCCGCATGAAGCGTGATGGAGTCAAGGACAGCGGCTTCAAACTTCAAATCCTCGCCTGGAGCGTGATGAAGTCAAGGCCAAAGGCTTCACACTTTAAACCCCCGCCTGGAGTCAAGACCAAAGGCTTCAAACTTCAAAACCCCGCCTTCAGCGTGATGGAGTCAAGGACAGCGGCTTCAAGTTTCAAACCCACGCCTGGAGCGTGATGGAGTCAAGACCAAAGGCTTCAAACTTCAAAACGCCGCCTGGAGCGTGATGGAGTCAAGGAGAACGGCTTCAAGCCATCCTCCGCCAGGCGCGTGATGAAGTTAAGACCATCCACCGCCTGGAACATGATGGAGTCAAGGAGAACGGCTTCAAACTTCAAACCCCCGCCTGGAGCATGATGGAGTCAAGGACAAAGGCTTCAAACTTCAAACCCCCACCTGGAGCGTGATGGAGTCAAGGACAAAGGCTTCAAACTTCAAACCCCCGCCTGGAGCGTGATGGAGTCAAGGAGAACGGCTTCAAACTTCAAACCCCCGCCTGGAGCGTGATGGAGTCAAGGACAACGGCTTCAAACCACCCACTGCCTGCCAAACGATGAAGTCAAGGCCAAATGGTTTCAGCCCCCTAACCACATCCTGTACCCCGACCTTGGGCATTCTTCAAATAATCGATCTAATCGCTCAGAATTCTCGGAATTCCTCTCATTTCGCATGTTCATTATCGCCAATCAATTAGCTCGCGTGAATGGGCGGTCTGTCTGTGTAATAGCCCGTCGACGGAACTTCCTCGTTGTGCGCCGTGATTGATGCGGCCGTCTGCCCATTGTCAGTGGGCCCCCGAACACACTTGTCACTACAGTGTAACTGCCCAGCGGAGTTCGCCCAGTAGCTGGCAAATTGAATGTGCCATGACATTGTGATGCTAAAGCGTTTGTCATGCGATCGATAAATCAGCACAAATCGTATGCACGATGGTCTCCTTTGTCTCAGCCGAACAAAAGAAGTCGGAAGCACATTGCGGACGGATTAAGTCGTCATCAACCCTCGGACTCGCATCGAGTGCGATATGTTGTTCGTTTTAGAAAGGGATCGAGGGGGTTTTGGTTGGGTCAACAGCCCAGAGTCGGCTTGCGTAGCCTTGACGCATAAAAATAGCCTATTCATTCCCAAAATGCCAAACGTTCAAATCACAACCAAATTAATGGCACTCATTGGAGATTTCCGCCTTCGATGGATGAACGCAGCGCGATTACGAGGCAGATCCTCTTCGGCGAGCCGAGCGAACAAACACCCACCCCGCAAGCGAGATGAAGATCTGGGTTTTTCCCCTCTCGGCCGAAATAGATGGTTCTAAGCGATACAGAAACATAAGCTTTTTTGCCGCAGAACTAGATTGGCCTAGGCACTGGCACTGGCATACGTCAAGGCGAACTTTAGCATTAACCGTCGTCGGCGCTCTAGGTTGGGATTTTATTTGTAATAAAAATCGATTTTGTGTATGGAAGTGGACGTGGAAGACACTCTTGCACTTATCAGATCCGATTTAGCATTTTGTGTCGTTTATGATGGGTATTTCCATAACCTTTTGCAACGTCTGCAGTCCAGTTCTCTTTTCAGATTAATCGCCTCAGATATGCTCACTCGTCCACCTACACGTGGTGGCTATCACGTCAGGCGGTGGTCCTGCTCGGGGGCGATAAGCTTCATCTAGGCGAACAATATGGAGTAGGGCAGACGAATGTTATGCAAATGGATCGAGACATAGTTCTCGGGGGAATAACTTAGACCAGTCGAAAGTGAGACCAGTCGGAGTTGAAAACAAAATAAAAAGTTAATCTCGTCCGTTATCTAACCACACCCGTCTTAATGGGATTCACCTTCTTGTTTTTCCGTTGTTTGGCGACAAACAATGCGATTCTGATGGGCCGCCAAACGTGATTCGACAGATTCCTGCTTTTACTCATAAAACTTCTACGACATATTTTCACGGCTATCATATGTTTGAAAGTCAATCAATGACATCTTCGCAGACAGCCTGTGAAGGTGAAGGACAAGCGTTCGATGGCGATGATGTTGACGCAGTTGACGCAGTTGTGTTTGGAGCGATTTCAGTGGCAGCTTGGAGGGGGACTCTGAAAGACTCCTAAGGGTTGTATTTCCGTTCCATCAGATTCCTTGAGGCTTGAGGGTATGAGGACTCCGAAAGTCTCTTGAAATTCGCAATTAAAGCTGCGAGGACTCCGAAAATCTCCTAAAGTCCGCAAATAAAGCTGTGACGACTCCGAAAGAAGACTCCTAAAGTTCTCAAGGAGGGTACCTCCCTTTTCATTAGATGCCACGGACTGATTGCATTCCACCTTGATGCATTCTTAAGACTGTGTCGACTCCGAAAGACTCCTAAAGATCGCAAAGAGGGAATCTTCCGTTTCAACAGATGCCGCAGACTGGCTGGATTCCGAAAGTCTCCTGATTTTCATTAGACGCTACAGGCATTCCAAGGCTTTGATGACTCCGAAAGACTCCGAAAGATCGCAAAGAGGGAATCTTCCGTTTCAACAGATGCCAGAGGCTGGTTGGATTCCGAAAGTCTTCTAATTATCATTAGACACCGCAAGCATTCCACCTTGATGCACGCTTAAGGCGTTGAGGACTCCGAAAGACTGCACAAAGGAAGCCTTTCGTTTCATCAGATGCCGTAGACATTCTCGCTTAAGAATGTGAGGACTCCGAAAGTCTCCTGCAGTTCACAATTAAGGCCCTGACGACTCCGAAAGTCACCTGAAGTCCGCAAATAAGGCCGTAACGACTCTGAAAGACTCCGAAAGACTGCAAAAAGGAAACATTTCGTTTCATCAGATGCCGTAGACTCCGAAAGACGGTACAAAGGAAGCCTTTCGTTTCATCAGATGCCGTAGACATCCTCGCTTAAGAATGTGAGGACTCCGAAAGTCTCCTGCAGTTCACAATTAAGGCCGTGACGACTCCGAAAGTCACCTGAAGTCCGCAAATAAGGCCGTAACGACTCTGAAAGACTCCGAAAGATTGCAAAAAGGAAACATTTCGTTTCGACAGTTGCCGTAGACATTCTCGCTTAAGGATGTGAGGACTCCGAAAGTTTTCTGAAGTCCGCAATTAAGGCTGCAAAGACTCCGAAAGACTCCTAAAGTTCACAAAGGGGGAACCCTTCTTTTCATTCGATGCCGCAGACATTCCAGCTTAAGGGTGTGAATTCCACAATTTAGGCTGTAACGACTCCGAAAAAGCTCCTAAATTCGCAAAGTGTGAAAGATCCTCCTTTTCATCTGTGGCCGCAGACAATCCACGCTCTTTAGCGCCATTCACAGAACAGACAGAACGTCGTCTCCCCCAATGACTTGCACATCCCCCAAAAGCCAAAACCCCGCCGAACAACTCTCAAGATTCATCTCTCGATAACCACCGATGTATCCACACACAACCCGAATTTATTATCCCAAATCTTAAATGTCGAATTGGACATCTTAAATCAATCAGCGGACGACGACAATATGAATATTTCAACTTCGCTGGTATCGCATCTCGGAGAAAAGGTTAACTGCCCGCAGACTTGATGAATCACTCGGCGTGTGTGTGCGCGGGTATTTCGTTGGTTGCATTTGAAAATCATTTCACTTGCCGTTCAATTCATTCCTTTCTCTCCATCAGTGGTGCCGACTGCCGCCCTCGGGGTTGACAAACACCGCAAGAGACCATAACTAGTTCTCGCAAGAGTGGTGTATATGCAAATAAGGTTCGCTGCCCAACTCTTTTGTCCAACGAAGCAACGCGACACACGAATTGAGATAAAGAGTGTTTTGCTTTCGGTAATTACGGCCGAATTGAGCTCGTATGTCGCGGTATGGCAAAAGTATCTTTTAATTTCGCTCCTCAGCCGTTCCACCTTTCGCAGCTGATTTATGTGTCACAGTGTGAGGCTTGCATAATCCTCTCGTCGCCGCTGGCACAACATCTATTCCGTTCCGTGTTTGATGTATCTGGAGCGGCAGCGATGGCGATCCGTTTGTCAAGGTGCAGAGACAGTGAGTGTCTCTATTGTCTTTGGCTAAACAATCGCCGGCTCCGGAATTCGCTGTTCTGTTGTCACAGTCAGTCATGATTGGCTTCCCGGAGATAATTCTCGCTGGGCACGAAATAATTTGCCGCCAGGGGACGAGAGGCCGACTGTTCCACTTTTAGAAACACGGAGAAACACAGTTTATGAGCAAATAGTTCGTGTTGCAGTTCGTTTTAATTATGTTTCGTGTAGTTCCAGGGTCGCAGCGGATAGAAGTTGACACAAGGGTAGAGAGACCACAGAGGGTCTTGCGATTGCGGAAAGGTCAACAGACAGACCCGTGTGTGGATGGATTTTATTACAGCATTGTGCTTGACGGTATTTGTCTGTGAGCGGCTTTTAATTGCCGGGAGGGGACCTTGAAAATGCGTGCTGAACTAATCGCCGCAACATTCACCAGACCATTTGGGGTTTTTCGTTTTCTTTCTTCACTCGCCACCAAAAATGGTGGCGGATGGAGTGTAATTCCTTGGCGATGATGATTGCAAACTGCATGTGAATTGCCTGCTCTTACCCAGCGGGGTTAGATGCGGTCTGATCTGGGAGATAGAAACGAGTAAAACTTGTGGCTTGACTTAGGCGAACATCTGGGTGTTGTTGAGAGGCTTGGCTTTTGTTTTTGTTCGCGCACAGCGCATTGAACTGCGCCGAGACTTGTTGTGCGGGTCCGGTTCAGTTGGTCATATCGTGATGACACACTTAGGCATGGTTCACAACTTGTTTTGGGGATTTCTCAAGGAATTCGAACCAGCAACTTGTTTGCGGTAACAACAACTTTATGACAAATGACGATTGAGCGGCCTTGACTGAGTCTCTAGACGGTAAGAACGAAGATCGGACTGATCGGTCGGACTGAAGTTGAAGATTAGATCGATCACGTTTGCCACACCTTCGCGCTTGACACAGTGATGGCGAGAATTGTTTATCTCGTCAACAGTTTTCAAAACAAAACCCCATCCCGTTTTCGACAGAAACTTGAAATCCGTCGCCACTGCGGAAGGTGTCCAACCACAACTGGTTCAGAAAAGTAATTTGTAGCTTTTAATTGCTCAATTCGCAGCCTTTTGACAACCAGTCAAGCTGACACAGTTAAGCGTCAATCCGAAGCCGCCTCTTGACCGGTTTCAAAGGCGGCGCGGCGTACGCCAAACAACAGGAAACAACTCGCAATGCTTGTTCCACATATTATTGCGGTATGTCCCGTATCTCATCCCTCAGTGAGCACATTTTGACAGCGATCTCAAACGGTTTCGTCACATTCCGCATTCACCCGAGTTGAGATATCGTTAATTGAACGGTCCGCTAACTATTATCTCACATTTCTCGCTATTTCCTCATTTGCCACTTGATACCACTCCGTTTGGTTCCCTCTTAGGCAACACCACCATCACCACGAGCACCGCCGCCACCCGAAACCGAAGCCGAAGCCGAAGCTGAAGACGACGAAGAATCGAGAAGAGCTCTCTATGGATCGGATTTCCTTCGCTCACACCCATCAAATTGCGGCGACATCTGTCTGCGGCGCTGCTGCGATCTGCGTGATGTTACACATTCGCTCATGCGAACTGGTCTGGGAAGGAAGTGAGCAACTTTCACAAGCCAGCAGACAGCGTGCACCGAGGGGACAACGCCTCGCGGCTGTCATCGTTCATTTGCCCTTTTGTTTACAACCGCCAGTTCCGACACATTCAGTCCCGCAGTCAGGACGAACACGAATGCGAATAATTTTTGCGCCGGAGATTGTGTGAACGCAGCTCTCCGTGCGTCGGCCGACAACTTCCAGAGGACGGCTTGGCAATGAAAGGGAAAGGATTGTGTGCACTTTCGCCGCACCGGCATGGTCTGCAGCAACGACGTCGTCAGCCAGCCCGTCTCTGAGTTTATTGCGTCATAATCGGATGACGGAGGAAAAACGGTTAAGATCACTTACTGGAGCGCAGATGTGAATTCATTCGATTTCGCCATGGAATGAGGAGTTTTTCGACTTCCATTTGGTGGTCCATGTCGATCGTAACGGAATGACGACGGTGGACGATGCTGCCGCTTGCGGGGTTGCGAAGGGCGTGCTGGTTGGATAATTGACTGATTAGTGGGCAGTTACTTATGTGGACCCGATTCCTTATCGAGCTCAAAGAGTTATGGGCACACTCGCCTCAGATTGCCTTATAATCCACGTCCAGCCAACTCAAGCCTCGAGACCGATCGCGATTGAGTGCACTGTTGGATAATCGATTCGCAGATCATATCGTATCGCCGGCAGCGGGGAAGCTCTTGTGGGGATTAATCGCTTTATTGAATCACATCTTGGCTGCAAATTGGCATCTAACCCGTTTGGGGCTTGTGTTTACTCACTGCACCAGCTGACCATATTAATTGGCATCTTCCCGAGTCTGTTGTGCCCATTTCTACGACGCCGATCGAGTGGTAAGATCGGTGGTAACCCAGATTCATCGCGCCAATCTGCACTTCATCTCCGCCACAAATGGACATTTCGTGCGTGTGTATCTGATCCATTCACCCCACGATCAATTAAGATGATCGTAGGCCTATACCTGGCCACCGATGACGGTGGCAGCACGTTTCGTGGTAATTCCGTGTGATGAAACGCACGCTCCCCCCATTTCGGCGCAATCCATCTCGACGGCGGCGACCTTGAGAGTTTCTTCTTTTCTTGCGTTGGGTTTTCCTATTTGCCGCGCCGATCGTTTGTCTTGAAGGAGCTTTTAATTGGATTCGCTGGCGAGTTTCTTGCCAAAAATGCGAACACATTAGACGCAGTGCGAGTTTCTTCTACAAATTGATTGCTTTGAAGGTGCACACACGGGTCATAATTACGCCATGAAATTGAGGCGTTCAATTATTGCGGAGCAATTAAGTTAGCAACGATTGAGTGTGTATTTCCACATGGCTGAGCATTTCAAGGAGAACGATACGGACTATGTACGAGAGGGGTTAAGCTGTAGAACAAGCTTAAATTGGCTTCGACTTTGTCTGCTCGTAGGCTCTGCAGTTTGAGACGAGCACGATCGGAATTTGCTGACAACTTGCTGAGATGCTCGAGATCACTCGATCTGCAACTGATCTTCACACCGATCTGTCTGCGATCGTGCGACTAAATCGAAGACACTTCAAGAGGCATGATCTCCTGCGTAGTTCTAGACATTTCCAGCACCGATCGGTCTGTGATCGTGTGCCCAAATCCGAGGCACTGCAAGAACCATGATCTTCTGCGCAGTTCTTGGCATTTCCAGCATCGATCGGTCTGCGATCGTGTGCCTAAGTCCAAGACACTGCAAGAGTCATGATCACTGCTGCTCATCTGGAGGATCAGCGGATACGCAACTGATCTCCGCCGTATTTGTGGGCATTTCTAACACCGATTTGTCTGCGATCGTGTGCCTTAATCCTAGAGACTGCAAGAGCCCTGATCTCCTGCGTATTTCTGGGCATTTCCAACGCCGATCTGTCTACGATCAGGTTCTAGAGGATCACTGGATCCGCAACTGATCTCCGTCGTACTTCTGGGCATTTCCAACGCCGATCCGTCTGCGATCGTGTTCTAGAGGATCACTGGATCCGCAACTGATCTCCGTCGTACTTCTGGGCATTTCCAACGCCAATCTGTCTGCGATCGTGTGACCGAAATCCAAGACACTGCCAGAGCCATTATCACTGAAATGAATCAGACCAACAGGATCGCCTGACAGTGCCATTGAATGTCTGTCACATCCGCCACAACAAAGCACCCTCCTTGTCCATCGGCGAATACAAATTACGTGCAATCAAAGTCATGCAGCAACTCATATACCTTCGCCCATCACGTATGCGCTTGCATTCCGTCACCGCGCAGCTCCTCTGCCCCGTTCCATCCCGCAAAACTTTTGCAAGACCATGTCATTTCAGTTCAGTCTGATCGTTTTCTTTGTTTTTCAATCCAATCAAACCCAGTTCCTCGTTGTTACGCATTGTGATCCGTTTAAATGAATTACGAGTATTTGCCAATATCCACTGTCGATCGCTTACACAAACCCTTGTTAGACCGTGCAGCTCCCTCATTAGGCCCCGGCCGAGACTGTTTCCGAAGAATTAAGCAATTAAATCGGAATGTGTGTTTGTTTTGTCTTCGCTGCAAAGGCTGCGCGGTGGTAATTAAAGAAAGCACCATAAATGTGGGTTAGTGTAACGTGCGCAATCGAGGAGCGATCCCACAGATGGATCGTAATTGGTTTCGTGACTTAAGGTCATCCTCAATGTCGTTGGTCGCCATCTCTGGGCGATAATTGATCCTTTCACCCGCATACCATAGAGCATGCCTAATCTATCTTAACCATCTGTCTGTCTATCGTGTTCAAAAGTTCACCTTGCGGGCGCCACTCCGCTCAGTTGTGCACCATTTCCCTCGTGTTCGAACTTTTTTCGGGCATTTTCTTTGGCAATTACCCACGCCTGACCATGGCGGCGATGACGGTGGTGGCGGTGATGGCGGTGATGGCGGCGATGGTGTTGCTGGTGGTGTTTGGATTGATGTGTTGAAATCCGTTGGTGGGTGAGTAGGACTCTGAGCCAACGACCGCGGAGTTCAACGGAGCTCTTTTCCGCGGACGCATTGCGCAAGAGTTTCGGACGCAAAAAAAGACAACGAAATATACGAGCGAAATTTATTCATCTATTCCCATGGCAGATGCATGGAGCGAGGCGCACGAGGAGCTGGGGGACTGCGGACAGTTGAGAGATTGCTGTTCGCTGGCGCGGACATTTTTCGCGCTTCGATCGACTTGCGGCAGCAAGATCTGCAGCGGCAGCTGAGAGAGTGGCACTAATGGGCTTTTTGAAGCGCACTTTGTGTTGCGACGGAATTTTTAAGTCGAGTGATGAAGTCGGAGCTCAAATCGGCGTTAAGTCGTGGATCGAGACGTGCATCGAGATCGCTGGGGACCAACGCTTCGGAATGACTCTGACCGAAGTGAATCAGGTCAACTTTTTGCGCGAGGCATCTGTGCGGCCTCAATGAATCAAGAATCCGCATCTTAAGTCGAACGAGCGCTGAGATGTGAGAGAATGCGTCTGTGGAGCAGGTGCACCCAGGGTCTGACTCAGCGTGGTGTCCATTTAAGTCCATCCGTGACAACGCCGCAAACACACACTCTCCTCTGCATGGTCACTTTCATTCGAGCGGCCAGCAGCGACCAGCTAGATGGGTGCCAAATCGATTGCCGATCGTGACCTCCATGTAAACGGGCAGCTTTAGAAACCATGACGTTTGCTGCATCTCAAATGCACGCAGAAGGGAAAGGAAGCGACGAGGCCAGACCCATAAACTCCTCGACTGTCGCATGAATAAACATGATGACGCGCATCAAAGAGGCGACTCTAATCGATCTGCAAACGAGCCTATAACCATCAAATTAATCTCCGCTCGGATTTTATGTCGATGGGGTCCGCCCAGCGGCGATGCGTCTGCCTCTCCCCCCATGAGCCAGCCGCCGCCGCCGCCGCCACCGTGATAATGAGCTTAGCTAAACGAATTGACTTATAGGTCGCGGTCGATTGGGCTCACTTCTCGGCGCAGCTGCCACCGACCGCAGTCAGATGGACGGAGACGAGACCGCATAACTTAAGTGGCCGTTCGATCGCATAGATAGCTAATTATCCGTGCCACCATTTGTCTGGGCGGACAGGGAGAGAGAGAGAGTAACTTACCTCAAGACAATCAAACAGAGGAGAAACGATAACAATCGGGGGAGACGCGATTAATCATCCGCGTTGCATAACCCACCGACTGTGCGTCTGGTTGGCACATTTCGGACGAAGATGGTCGCTGCGAGACAACCCAAGCGATGGAGGGTGAAGATTAGCAATGAAATTTGACATAATGATGCCAACAAACTGATTCATTACGGATCTTGTGCGCGTATGGCCTGCGAGCGATGGCGGCAGCACTTGCATACTAACGGAGACCTCTCTCACGTGCGGGGTCTCTGGCTGAATGCAAATGCGCCGGCATTTGTCACTGTTACACCGGAGAGAAGAGATTTGCGCTGTGCGATACCGTCCCGGAGAGGAGATCGCTGCGATCCGATATGGCCGTGGAGCGGAATGAATTTCGCGACTTAGCCTCTTCGTTAATTGAACAATGGATGAGGTTTGATGATGAGCGGGGGGCCGATGGACGACGCTTGATGATGAGCGGGGGGCCGATGGACGACGCTTGATGATGAGCGGGCGGCGGATGGACGACGCTTGATGATGAGCGGGGGGCGGATGGACGACGCTTGGCGGATGGCCGGTTAGGAAATGGTAAACGTCAACTGACCGAGGGTTGATTGCTGGAGATTACCTGTACGCATCTGTGTGGTGAAATCGCTCTTCAATTAGCCACTGTGCGGCAACACCGCAGACCTTCACTTTCTTGTGGGGTCTTAGGTCGAGTCGTAAAATCCGCAAAGAAGCTGATCTTCGATCAACGATCAATGAGATCGGTCTTTGTGATCGATCAACGATCAGACTGGTCTTTCTTTATGACCGTGCGCCTCATTTGGGTCTGATGGAAGATCGGTTGAATAGTGATCGGTGCCCTTAGTGATCATCAGCAAATTTTCGATCTCAGGCAGGTCATCAGTCGACTGCGCTTGAGACCCTTTTGAAAAGTGATCGTCAGCTGATCGGTTGCAGGTGATCAGTCGACTGCGCTTGAGATCCTTTTGAAAAGTGATCGTCAGCTGATCGGTTGCAGGTGATCAGTCGACTGCGCTTGAGACCCTTTTGAAAAGTGATCGCCAGCTGATCGGTTGCAGGTGATCAGTCGACTGCGCTTGAGACCCTTTTGAAAACTGATCGCCAGCTGATCGGTTGCAGGTGATCAGTCGAGAAGGAACCGCCCAGAGAGACCTGACTGTCTCCCGTTGTTCATGTCCACAGCGGCATATCGAAGAAACTGAAGCAATTAAAAGCTTATGTCATCACCGGCGATCGTCAGAGGTCCATGCCCCGTCACTCAGCGGGAAGCGTTCAATTAATTAGTTTCTCTCAATGCACCGCTGTTTGTTTTGCCCCAGATACAGTCGAATATCCGAACAAAGACGAAGGCGAAAAAATAAAATAATTTAACGCTTTGACCACGCTCTCCGATGGGGCTAATTAAAAATATTTGTAACAAAGCACACAAGTAATGGGCTCGCGTTGCAAAATCCAATAAGCCAATAAGCCACATACCTCCATGCAGCCATTCCTCGGGCCGTTTTGACTCTTCGTGCCGTCATCGGTGTCCAGCCGCCGAATGGTGTTCGGACACCATTCCCCCATCATGTAATCGGAGCAGCAGCATGTGTGAGTGGACGTATTAATTTTAGACAACCAGCCCCCACTGGATAGGCTCCGTTTGGATTCCCCATTCACTGTCACACACAGAGAGAGAGAGAGAGAGAAGGAGCCGTGCAGGATTAAGTAATGAAAAAGTGCACCCGTCTGGCAAAAGTGGACACATGGTTTCGACGTTTTCGCAAAGAAATGGGATCGGTATAGACAATTTCTTCTATGGACCATGCGCCGTGCGTTAATGGTGCCGCCACGGTGGTGCAGTGATCCATTGCAGGAAACCAGTCATTGTTTGCAGCGAAAAGTGAAAGAGACACCATCTGGCGGGGGAAAATTATAATTTTTGTCTTGCGAATCTGAGATATATGTACCGTTCGGTCGTGATGTAAGACTTAATCGTGTTTGGTTTGATTTTTGAATGCGAAAACGAGATCGGAGGCAGCCTTACATAAGATCCAAACGACCCCGCACCGCACTCAGACGTAAGCATTCTGAAAGTGACCGACATTTCTCGCAAAAAAATGAAAGGAAGTCTAACCACGGAGCACTTGTCAAGTGCGACATGTCCTCCGCCTTTTATGAAACCACAAGATCACTGAAGTAGTCGTCAGCCTTGGCGAGGGAAACAATTCTCCTCCACCCAAACAGTTTACACCGTTGCTCGATGGTAATTTGTCAAGTGTCCCACTCGCTCCCATAATTGATCGTCTAACCTCTTCAGCTTCTGTGCCAACTCCTCGACAGACACACGCGATGACGCAGAAGATCCAGACGATCAACCGACGTCAATTGTAATAAATTCAAATTGAGATCATAAATCTGTTCTCATCTCGCGGTTGCATGCCGCTGACAGAGCCGACAGCACCGCCACCTCTGTGGCAGCAAGTCAAAGCATGGGGTATGACATAATTTGGTAATTATATGGATTTTTATGTAGACTGATCTTTGGCAACATCAATCATCTAGGCGGGTACACAGTGAGTCATGACATCGTGCGACGATAAACAATCGGATTGCATGGGAGCCCCAGAGGGTGCATGGCACCCATCCGCCAGATGTTGTCTCTCTTGATGAAATTCATCGTGCCGTTATGAAATTCAGAAGTGTGGCAAGGAGAAAGGATCCCGCTCGATGGAGGATAAGTAGACACTCACCGTGGTGATCACTCATTCTCCGGTGGTCACAATTTAACACCCACTTAATGGTGGCCGCTTAAACTCAATCACTCTCAAGTGCGGACAAAATCTCCTCTGTTCACCTAGTTAATGAACAGGTTGCCATCAACAGCATGGCGAGCGCATTTTTGTATCAATGGAGGATAGTTTGCCTGAAGCATGAGTGTGCATTGGATCATTAATTTGAGTCAGAGAATCAGAAGAGATCCATTGGACTGCTGGCGTTAGTCCACAAGCACACTCACACACAGGATCGTGTGTGCGAACAACTGACCGAACTGCGCGAGACGGACAATGAGGAGGAAATCGGGTTGCATAAGTCGTTCGTGTCCGTCTCGTTGAAACGACCGACACACACACACGGACGGTCGTTCACAGAGGCATCTGTGGCAACAGGCTGGAGTACACATTTTGCAATGGTTTTTAGTTTTAATGGCAGATTTTTATTAGATTTTTCGTTTTCCATTTTTGTAATTGCAGGCGAGATTGCGTCGCACGAAATTGGATATGGAGCTCGCTAAATGCTCTTTATGTGACCGATGAAGAAATCAGGTTCGCACACCAACTCTTTTGTTTACCTGCCGGAATTTCCACGTCCGATCGAAATCTGCACACCAATTAGCACAGTGACGCTGAAATGATTAGTGCGGGCTTCAGATACGCATCGCACTGGTAGAACCCGAAACCCAAACCCAAATTCAAACCCAAAATCGAGACCCAAAAACCCAATCAATCATGATCTCGTGTGCAGTTCCGGATTGTGTGTGATTTATGGTAGCTCGTCAGTGGATTCCAGCGCTGTGCGTGATTTATGGCAGCTCATCAGCGAATACCACTCAGTCGATCGATTTCAGAACCGTGCTAAGCTAATCAACAACTCAAATAGTTCAGATTTATCACAGAACATGTTTTGACTCTCGTCCGTCATTCATCATGCACGACGAACTTCCTTGTGAAACATTCCATCGAATCACTTCGATTCTTATGCAATTCTCCGCAAATAGACATCATTTCTCCCTCTCTCTCGAGCTCGGTGTGTGTGTGCGCTGGTTTTTTGTGTGTGCTCGGATCAGAGATTAGATTCAGTCTTGAAGACCACTGACCCACATAGGCGCTTGCTGATCGAGCGCATATATGGCAGCAGATATGCAGCATCGTGTCTGTTTGAAATTTGCAAGCCTCCCAGAGTGCCAGCCAAGGAAGCAGCGCACAGGCTCCGATGACATAATAGCTACTCTCACACAGAATCGGTTCACCGCGGAAAATCGCTCGTTCAACAAAGAACACTTGTTCGTCTCCCACTCTCGCGTTCCTTGCCTCCAGCCGGTCCAATGCACTGTCTGTGTCTTGTGTGCATTTTGTTTCCTGGATCGGCGCAGTATCTCATGCTAATGGATAGACAAAGGCGTGGACCAATTCACTAACCACCAGCCACTAACCACTAACAACCATTCGTTCGCTTTTCGGTTTACGAATCTTGATTTGTTTCTCTGTTCGTGTGCCATTTTGACATGACTAATGGACGCAGTGGGGCTTGGTGAAGGGACACTCGCTCGCTCGAGGAAGCGAATTTCTTCAAATTCAAAATTAAATGTCAATTAGGCAAGTAAATGCGGTCTCAATGCTTCTGCGAGAAGTAAGCGGATAATCCGTCCCCAATTGGATGACCTTTTTCTCCGAGTTTACAACACTTTTCCCCAAGAGGCTCGAAGCTATCCATTTACATCGGCACGGTGGCGGCACACACTCTGCCTACTTCGGCAACAACATGCTCAAATGACACACAGCCATTGCACAATTATGGAATGAATTGTTTCATAATTACTGTAACATAGTCCGTGTGCATAACTAGCTGCCGTGCATGTGATTAAAGTATTCGCGGAGAATGGGAGCGAGGGAAGAGGGGGGGACGGAAAATGCTCTCGTCTGATGGCTGGCGGAGTGGCGAAATGTTCGATATGGATTGCTGGGGTTCTTGTGAAAGGAAAACGACGAAGATTCGTGATAAATCAACGTTTTGGACGTGCTACCTCCACGCATTGCAGACACTTCACATCTTGTTGACTGGATGGCATTTTGTGGTCACTCTTCGATGAGCTTAACAAGCGCATCGGCAACAACGCTTGCTGGACGAGGTGCCATGCGGAGGGTGATGGTGGAGGTGAGTTGCCACAGAGCTGCGGGTCATTCTAACAGATCCTGCCGCAATGAACAGACTCAAAGACAGAGTCACGAAGGAGAATTCTTTCAATTTTCTGCTTGAAGGAGGGATTTGTTGCAAGGTTCAGGATCGGGAGAGGAACCCGGTGGACTCGGTGGCATGTGGAGGATGATGTTGGACGTGAATTGGCACAGAGGCATTCTAACAGGTCCTGCTGCAATGAACAGACTCAAAGACAGAGTCACGAAGGAGAATTCTTTCAATTTTCTGCTTGAAGGAGGGATTTGTTGCAAGGCTCAGGATCAGGAGAGGAACGCGGGGGACTCGGTGGCATGTAGAGGGTGATGGTGGACGTGAGTTGCCACAGAGGCTTTCTAACAGATCCTGCCGCATGGAACAGAGTCGAAATCGGTGTCACGGAGGAGAATTCTTTGGGAATTCGACTTTGTGCTTCAGGGGGGATTTGTTGCAAGGTTCAGGATCAGAAGAGGAACCCGGTGAACTTGGTGGCATGCGGATAGTGATGGTGGAGGTGTGGAACTGCGGGTCCTTCTAACTCAGGCTCAACTAGACTCAAAGACACAGTCACGGAGGAGAACTCTTTGGGAATTCGATTTTCTGCTTCAGTGGGGAATTTGTTGCAAGGTTCAGGACCAGGACAGGAACCGGGCCTACAACAGAAGCTAGAAATAACCAGACAGTTGTCAAGTGAAAAAGGGAACAGCGTCGAGCTTGCACTTCTGACGACGTCTCAAATTGTCTTCCGCTGGATATACAGAGAAGGAGGACGCTAATTTCAGATGAATTACAGTCCAGTGACATCAAGGAAAAACGCCTTGGCGCCGAAAGACGCCTCGCCTTACATCCGATTGCGCACTGTCACCGTCACCTCGGCAAAACTGCCTAAAAGCAGACTTGCAACTGCGACTGTTACACTTTTACTTTCTCTCATTCACCCAACGAGAGATTTCCCTTTCCGCTGAAAGCTCTTTCTCCACTCATCCGTCTCTCGGCGCTGGCAACGTTTCTGCGGCTCTGTTTGCTTTCGTTTTCTCTTCCCATTTCCATTTCTCCGTCGTGCACAATAATGAATGCCTCCGTTATTTGCTCGTTGGCCTCGGCCAGTTGACTTCTTCAACTCGAACGTGTGGTGTGCCGCTTCGTGGTCGTAACTGCCTCGCCGATGGGTCATTGTGCGCACACACCGAGGGGCACTTCTGCTGAACCACATCTTCATTTGCCCGTCAGCGAGGCGCACACCACGAACACCAGATAAAAGTGAGAGGCCATCTTCTTCATCTTCCTCTTCATTCTCCGCCGCACCGTCTGCTTAACAGTAAATGGTGATAAATTAGCTCTGTAACTGCCTTCTTCTTCGGAGATGATGAGCGCCGCGAGCGCCGTGTACGAGTTGTTAGCTCTTCACGCGGCGACCTTGATCATGACATTTTTTTTTTCGTTTTCACTCTCGTCGTGCTGCGGTTGGATGTTATGCAACACTCTCCCTACCGCTCTCCGTCGCAGCGGATGATAGACATCATCTGATTTATGAGTCGAGTGTTACAGCAACGGTATTGTAAACGACCTTGACCCTTGGGACACATCACGGATCGAGATGATCGTTCGGCGAGATGAGTAGGAAACCAGCGGCATGACAGCTGACAGTTGACAGTCGACTGCAGACAGTCGAAATCACTCAGCCGCATATGTGTGTCAATTAAGTTGCAATTAGTTGCTCAATCCCGCGCTGGATGGCGAAACTGGTGTGTGCCGTGCTGGTCGCTTTAGCCCGTCAAGATACGGGCAATTTTTTTCGGACATTCACTGGATCTTGTAATGGTTTGATACAATTATGTCGGACACACGTCCAAGGGGGGGATCAAATTGCGGCCAGTGCAATCATCTGTCAACACAAGTGTTTGACTGGTGGTTATGCAAACCGCGAGCAGGTAAACAGACGCAAGCCGCCGGGCACTGGGAACAGCTTCTCGAAGAGCTTGCACTTCTGACGACGTCTCTAATTGTCTTCCGCTGGATGTTCAGAGAAGGTGGGGGGGGGGGGCTAATGTCAGATGAATTACAGTTTTCTTGTGCCACGAAACATAATTGAGTGCTGGAAGTTGGACAAAGGAGAGCTGAGCAAGGTCTCACGGGATTGCGAAATCGCATCAGAACACCCGGTTGATAGTCTCCACCGTTCGCTAATTGAAAACAATGTGAACCCGCCTTCTGTGTAGCTCAGCAGCGACATACCATGATCATCATTCCGATCGCATATCGACTGAGGTGGCATCTGGTTGTCCACTTGTCGCCCGATGTTTCCATGTTGGCTCGGCCAGATTGGACGACCGCGCGGCTAGGCAATCAATCCGCCGCTCACCGCAACCGCGGGCTAACGTTCCACGAAACTGATTGGATTCACATAAGGACTCTGCGGGTTTTCACGGTCATCTTTTGATTGTGTCTCAGATTACGTGCAAGCGACTTAATTGCTTGTCCCTCAAATGGTAGCGCTTTGATGGCGGACCGACTGCACAATCGCTGCGGTCAATGAACGAAACCCAATGATGAAATGTTGCAACTGAACTACTCTGCACTGCGGTTGACTTACAACCATGGGTTTCATTTGAAGAGGCTCAAGGGCAACGCCTAGAATCTCTGAAACACACATTCACCCACTCGCTCAAAGAAGGAAGCTGAAAGGCATTGAGCTCGCTCGTCTCCTTAGAGCCCGAAATGGAGAGCACATCGTCCCCTTTAAGAGGAGGCATCATTTGAGAGACATGCTCAGACAAGAAAGTTGCAAGTTGAGACATATTTCGCTCGAAATTGTTTTCAAATACTCGTACTTGTCGCCCAGCAATTGTAGCATGTATTTTTTTTTGCAAAACATCAGTCTTTGACATTGAATATCTCTGGAAGGGGGTGACGCAGAGAAAAAGTAATGATGAGGGATTGTGGGCCATGTCTTCGGCTTTAAGACACACGAAGGCGCGGGTTAGAAAGTCCCGTTATTTGCGTTGAAATCCACTGTGCACAGGATTCAATTGGTATATTTTTACAACATTTCATTCTTTGACATTGAATATCTCGGGAAGGGGGGGAGGTAGGGAAGAAGTAATGATGAGGGATTGGAGGTAGTGTCTTCATCTTTAAGACAGGATTCAAATTTCCGTGATTTATTTCGAAATTAGACGCGAAATGAGCAAAATGGTGCCTTTTTCTGCATCTAACTTAAAAGCCGTCAACCAGTGTGAGACGCATGAGGCGGGGGGAAAATGAAGAGCAAAGATCCTTTAAAGACAGGATCCACCTTGCCAACCTACAGAATCCAAAGACTCGCATAGAGACCAAAAGCATTGATGGATGACCCGTGGTGTCCTTTTTTGTGTCCTGTTTCGTCCTGCGGCGACCAATCCTTCCAGTTCTTCATATTTGCCTAGAATATCATCACGCCCACGATCTTTGATCATTTTCCCATCAAAAATCGACAAAATTTTGAAAATCGAAGAAATTTCTGTTTTTCACCGAAAAAATGCAGTCAAATGTGAAACTTCGGGGTCGACTTTTCCGCTGAATTTGTGTCAATTTTTGGAAAATCGAAATTTGGATGAAATCATTTGGTTTTTTCGACTGAGATTGTGTGTTTGGTGGTAGATAATGATAATTTGAGATTTATACGGTTGCAGACCTCAGGATAAAGTCAAGGAGTTGAAAAAGGTCCTGAGGCGAAATGAGGTTATGACTCCTCCTGATGCCGATTTCTGGCTGTAGCCTCCAAGTCATTAGACCTAGAGCCACAAATGAGGGCTCAAAGTGTTCGTATTGAACGGCTGAACAAAAGCTATCGAGAAGAAAATCGACGCCAGACGCACCGTTTCCAAGATATGACGCATTTTCCAAAAAAAAAAAAGAGATCGTTTTTTCGTCGTTTCTTATGTCAGTTGAAGTAGTACACTCTCACATATTTGTGAGGACATTTTTGATTGAAAGAATACATTAAACGGAGGTTGACCTACTGGGCCAGCAGATATGTAAATCTGTCTGACTCAGCAGGTCCTTGTATCCTCCAACATTCAAAGTCAACCCCAAATTTAAACCACAAAACAAAAAGGTCCTTTTCAGGATCACAAAGTAATCTGCAAGGTAAGAAAAGGTAAGTATTGCAGCTTCCAAATCTAGGTCCCAACTTTCAGCAGCGAACCCTCAAAAAATGCCACTTTCATGCAATTTGAGCCTAAAACACCAGGCGCTCAAGAAACCAGCAAAAGCAGCAGGTACCCTCTGCAAAAATGTGTGGCAGAATCTGGTAAGAACATGCCCTTTCAGACAAGGCAACATTTGTCGATATACATGCTCAGACAAGAAAGTTGCAAGGGTCTGATTTCTCACATTTCAGCCGAAAAATTTCCTGAAATACTAGTCGCCCAGAAATTGTAGTAGGTAAATTTTTGCGAAAGTTCAACCTTTGACAGTGAATATCTCAGGAATGAGGGGACGGAGGAAAAAAGTAATGATGAGGGATTGTAGGTAATGACGTCCTCTTTATGACATATTCAAAAAGGCGTCAGAGATCCCGTTATTTGCGTCGAATTTCAGTGGAAAACTTAAAATTTTGTTATAAAATGCACCATATCTCAAAAACGGTGCATCTGGTGACGATTATTTTTTCTTCCATAGACGCACGATTCGATTGCGCATCCATCAAGGCATCATTTATGGTCATAGGTCAAATAGTTTTCGAGATATAGCCAAAAATGTGGAACGTATTCGACAAAATGACCACATTTTTTTGAAAAATGCGTCATATCTCGAAAACGGTGCGTCGGAGCGCATTTTCGCTTCTGTTAACTCTTTTTGCCAAATGCCCACTATCAATACGAACGTTTTAAGCCATCATTCATTGGCCTAGGCCTTATAGTTTCCAAGTTATAGCCAAAAATAGAGAAAGTATGCAAGGAAAAAATCGGTTTTTTTCGCAAGATGCCTCATAACTTACAAACGGTGCGTCTGATCGAGCTTTCCCACTGTTTTTTTTTCTTTGGCCAAATGCACACATTCAAGACGAACATTTTGAGCCATAATTTATTGGCCCAGGCCTAATAGTTTCCGAGTTATGGCCAAAAATTGTGAAATGTTGCAAGCAAAGTAGTGTTTTCCTTTATCCTTGCATACCTTCACAATTCTTGGCTATAACTTGGAAACTATAAGGCCTAGGCCAATGATTGATGGCTCAAAACGTTTGTCACGATGTGGTGCATTTGGCCAAAAGAGTTAACAGAAGCGAAAATGCGCTCAGACGCACCGTTTTCGAGATATGACGCATTTTTCAAAAAAAAATCTGTTTTTCGTCGAAAATGTTTCCGATTTTTGGCTATAACTCGGAAACTATTTGACCTATGACCATAAATTATGCCTTGATGGATGCGCAATCGAAGCGTGCGTCTATGAAAGAAAAAATAATCGACACCAGATGCACCGTTTTCAAGATATGGTGCATTTTATAACAAAATTTTAGGTTTTCCACTGAATTTCGACGCAAATAACGGGACTTCAGGCGCCTTTTTGAATGTGTCCTAAAGAGGACGTCATTACCTACAATCCCTCATCATTACTTTTTTCCTCCGTCCCCTCATTCCTGAGATATTCACTGTCAAAGGTTGAACTTTGGCAAAAATTTACCTACTACAATTTCTGCGCGACTAGTATTTCAGAAAAATTTTCGCTTGAAATGTGAGAAATCATGCAACTTTCTTGTCTGAGCATGTCAACAAATGTTGCCTTGTCGGAAAGAGCATGTTCGTACCAGTTTCTGTTACACATTTTGCAGAGAGTATACCTGCTGCTTTTGCTAGATTTCTGGGCGACTAGTATTTCAGGAAAATTTTCAGCTGAAATCTGAGAAATCAGACCCTTGCAACTTTCTTATTAGACCATGTATAGCAACAAATGTTGCCACGTCTGATAGGACATGTTCTTACCAGTTTCTTTCACATATTTTTGCAGAGGGTATGCCTCCTGCTTTTTCTGGTTTCCTGGGCGCCTGGTGTTTCAGGCTGAAATTGCATGAAAGTGGCATTTTTTGAGGGTTCGCTGCTGAAAGTTTGGACCTAGATTTTGAAGCTGAAAATTCTGCATTACTTACCTTACTTACCTTGAAGATGATCTTTGTGATCCTGAGAAGGACCTTTTGTGTGTGTGTTTACATTTGGGTTTACTTTTTTGTCGCAGGCTTCTGGCATCCACTGGGTTGAGCAGATTGAGACTGCTGACCCCAGCAGATGCGCCTGCGTTTGATGTAAATGCGAGTGAAACGATGACGCACCAGAAAGTAAACTGATGCGCACCTCTTTGACCACTTTTACGTAACTACGTGTGTGTTTACTTACCTCTGAGGTTTCTTTGTTTGAAAACAAAGACTAAGCGCCGTGCATCCGTTTATATCGATCTTCCGATTAAATTAGCAACTCCTCAACCTGATTCTTCACCAAATTCGTCGGGGGGGAATCCCGTCCCGTCCGATCGCTGGGATTTCCAATCTGCTTGTATATCAAAAGCGACCTCACCTGTCGTGGGAATGGCCGTTAATACAGGTTATGACGAGAGCGAGAATCGGACGCCAGATGCTCGCCTTTGCTTCGCGTCAGGCCCTGCCAGAAGCTCATTAAGTTTCAATGAATATGGAGCAGTATCTCAAGGAGAAGTTATCTCCGATGACATAAGCGAGACAAAAAGTTAACTCATGTCAATAAATGTCACCACCGAGTGCAATCTTATGGCGCATCTCCAGACCCGTTTGAATGATGATGATGGCGGCGGTGATGATGCTGCCCGATTTGTCAGCTTTCAATCTCGCACCTAATGCCACCAGTCAAACTACAATCTATCAGCTCGGACGACCGTCACCACCACCACCACCACCGCCACCGCCGCTGCTGCTGATAGCGACGGTGTTGCTTCTGTTCGGCGCTTTTGTCTAGCGAAGCCCGTGCAGTAACTTTTCGCGACAAACACAACGCATCGCTTTTGTTGGACGAAAACAAAGCTATTCCAGTCCGCAGAACAAGACAATAGACGGCAGCAGCATCTTTGTTTACTGCCGTACGAGAATCCGGACGACTGGCATTCCTTCACAGGTGACCTTTCAGTTCCAGCAGCGAAACAAAGCCGCGCCGATTTGCATGAAACTGTCTCATCCGCACGGGCTGCTCCTCGACGTCCTACAAGCCACCGTGAAGTCGATGACAAATGGACGCACGTAGCATTCCGTAACACCCTTGGGCCGGGATTTGCATACATCGGGCCACTCCGCAGTCGCACTTGTCGCACACGACCGGCCGCCCCAGTCTTTCCGGGTGCTTTGATCGATGTCAGGACGGACGGTTTGAGTTCGGGTTAATTGGTATGCAATAGAACTAGTTTTGGCTTCACGGCTAACGCACGTACTTCATCTCGTCATCTCGCCATCTGCGATGACCTTCGGTGGATCGGTTTCAATTTAATTAAATTCCCTTTCTACGAGCGAGTGAGCTTCCGATCGCAGCAACGCCCGGGAGTGAGTCTCGAAACTCGATTCTAATGGGGCCTCATGAAGTACGACGCGCTGCCGGAATGTAGGCCCGCTCTGGTGGAGCGGAAAACTTCTTGATTTGCAGGAAAACACCACGCTGAGCCAGTCCATTGGTTCTGGGTGGAGTGCATGAATATTCAGAGAGCCGATTCGAAGATAAGCCACGAAGCCTTGGTCAGACAAATTGATGCGGCTGGTTAACAGATGGCCTTTTCGGAAGTTACGAGTGAGCAAAGGTCTTCGCATTCTCTTTGATTAACCGGTAGTGAAGTCGGATGGAAATAGTTTAGAAAATGGTCCAAGGATTCGTTAGTAAGTGACCGCAGATTAAGATGATAAGTGCGGTGGTTGTGAAAGGGGGGGGGGGGCATCTTTCGAGAACGGCTTTTTGATTGGAAATGTACTCAAGTG
The DNA here is from genome assembly GCA_930367185.1 of Myathropa florea. NCBI lineage: Eukaryota > Metazoa > Arthropoda > Insecta > Diptera > Syrphidae > Myathropa > Myathropa florea. The sequence continues at coordinate 1,806,749 of OV884005.1, read as the reverse complement.
CTGATGAGAAAGAGAAGCTGGCTTCAAAGCGTCTTGAGCTGGTTGAAGTCTTGAGGTGAATTCCTCGTGGGGACAATGGACCCAACTGTTGGTCTCAGTGAGCCGCGACACAGTCGCAAGGGCACCCTATCACCCTCGTCGTGGAACGTTCAGGGTGTGGGTACAGGGTTTGGGTCCGAAATAGGTTACAGTGACTGTCTTACGGCTGCATTAGCCGTGACTCACTAAGAGCCTGGATCGATCCATTGATCCATTGTACTGCGCGTACGAAATAAGGCGAAATGGGATGTCACGTCCTGAGCGGAAGTAGCAGCACGCACGAAGGAATGTCGCCCGATGGGGTTTCACCTTTGAAATCCTTCGAGAATTGCGGCGAAATTGAAGAAACGACAGCCGATGGGGTTTTACTTTTGAATCCCATCAAAAATTGCGGCGAACTTGAAGGAGTGGCTTCCGTTGGGGTTTCACTTTTGAATGCCATCAGGAATTGCGGCGAATTGAAGGAGTGTCTCCGGTGGGGTTTCGATTTTGAATTCCTTCGAGAATTGCGGCGAAACTGAAGAAGAGACACCCGATGGGGTTTAACTTTTGAATGCCTTCAAGAATTGCTGCGAAATTGAAGGAGTGGCGCCGATAGGGTTTCACCTTTGAATTCCATCGAGATTTACGGGGAAATCGAGGGGGTTTCGTGAATTCCTTCAAGAATTGCGGCGAAATTGAAGAAACGACAGCTGATGGGGTTTTACTTTTGAATCCCATCAAAAATTTCGGCGAGCTTGAAGGAGTGGCGTCCGTTGGGGTTTCATTTTTGAATTCCATCGAGATTTGCGGGGAAATCGAAGGAGGGGCTTTCGAGGAGGTTTCGCTTTTGAATTCCTTCGAGAATTGGGGCGAAATTGAAGGAGTGGCGCCGGATGGGGTTTCATGTTTGAATTCCTTCGAGAATTGGGGCGAAATTCAAGTCGCCCAGAACCGAAGGCGGTCTTTGCTGAGACGCACAGAGGAGGAGGGTCCTACAAGGCCCACGCCGGTAGCGGGAGGATAGAGGACAGAGGACGAGAGTCCTGCGAAGCCCACGACGGCAGCGGGAGGATAGTGTCGGATTGGATAATTCCGAAATCCCGATATTGCCTGGAGGTGCCTGGAGGTCTTCGAGTCTGAGCCTGTTGGACAACGAAACAGAGGACTTCCACGCACAAGGTAGCGCACACAAGTCGTGGGGGACCTCAGCCGGCTTGGTGTGCGAAGCTGGAGACAGCTGGCGAGAGATCGTGCTGGCTGGAGAAGCAGGTCCACCTCGGGCTGTAGCGCCCTAAGAAGAAGAAGAAGAGCACTCGAAATGAGTCTTAATGGAGATTGCCTGTGGACGCGAAGGCATTGGTTTTAAGGTCGGCCGATAGTTTAAGGCGTGTCCGACAAAAGGAGGTGACTAAATGGGCCGCAAGAAGTTATTTGTCGCACAAAACCGCTCAAGCATGACTTCAAGAGAAATGTGACCTTTAGAGGCGACTGCTCAAATTAAGGACAGGGCAGAGGCCAAAGTATGTGAGGACCTTGTGAAGGAAAAATTTGTGTCCCTTCCCAAGCCACACGGTCCTCATTTTCCTTGTTTTGGCACTGGAGTCGAATCGTAAATACAATCAGAATTCACAGATCCTCAGGAAGCGAGACTTACTGCCTTCAAGGACGACTGGATGGCGCAGTTGGTTAAGTGCCTGCCCTAAGTTAGAGGACTCACAGGTTCGAATCCCAGTGAAATCGAGTCTGGTCCAGTCACCATTTGCCGTTGGTTAGGTGCGTGCCCTAAGTTTGATGGGTCCCAGGTCCGAATCCCAGTGAAAGCAAAGTCCCTTTCTCCCTCTATACCTTCGGCCCGTGCTGTGTCTTGATTCCGGACAGTTAAGGCTATTCGTAAAATTTTGGCGCGCAAGTTATAAAAAAAATACGCTTTTATCTGTTTTTTTTTCAAATCTGGTCCAGTCACCATTTGCCATTGGGATCAAATTATCGGCGCCATCAGTGGAGCGGTCGATCAGTGGTAGTTGTCTGACTGTGGCTATCAAAATGGACCAACATGGTCTAAGTGTGGTCTAAGCCCCTTAACCCTACTGCCTTCAAAAAGACGACAGGAGACCTGAGCACCATTCAAAGACCGATTCAGCAAGACGTTCGGTGGTCTGTAGGCACAAAAGGACATCCGCAGCATCAAGCAGACGTCAGTGTGTCTCAAACTTGATCCCAAGCCACCAGAAGGAGGACTCAAACAGCGACTCAGTCAAAGGATTGAGGTAGGTCGGTAGGTAAGATGGCTTCCCTCACAGGTGAAGGATTCACTTAGACCCACAGGATTCATTGTGACGCCACTGAGTCGGCTTCCAACCGCTGCTCTTGAAACCGTCTTAGATGCTTCGTCGTAATTTCCATGCAAAATTCAAAGGAATGATGAGCAGGTCGCTTCTGTCAATCAGCGCATCGACCAATGAACCAGCGGATCAACGAGCAAGTGGTCAAATTCCCACCCCCATTCCGTCCCCAAATCACCTCCAGAATCCCCTAAAAATCCCGCTGAATTCCCCCATCCAAGAAACGCATTTTTTTTTAACAATTTTTTTATTTATTTCTCATTTTCTCTTAATTTAAAAAATTAAATTATAGTACATAGATACAAAAATCATACACAAAAGTCGGCCCGACTGCTTCGGCTGGTGTTCGTCTGTTGTGGGGGGGGGGGGGCTCGTGGAGAGCCAAGGGGAATTGAGAAGAAGAATTGAGTGTGTAATCGTGGTGATCTTGCGCGATTCCGAGCGAAAGAGGCGCCGGCGCATCCTGGACAGAGGCGGCTCTCGCTCGCACGTTCCTGATGGGGCACTGCCTGCTTGCTTGGGCTGAATTCCCGCATCCGGTTTGAGTATCACAATGGAATTCGAGTGGTGTGCCGCATCACTAAACGCCGCGCAGCATGGGGCCGCGCAATGTGCCAGGATGCGGCCGCTTTCCCTCGGAATGGCGCTGCGTAAAGTGGAAATTCGAAGAGTAAAGATTGCCAGCGGCTGGCAACAGAGTTCGCTATCGGACTTTAGGCGGGTCAGAACTTCAAGACCGTCGAAACAAGAACAAGTAACAATATAAATCTTTTGAAACTAATTTACAATAGAACCTTACATACTATGGCCAGGGATTTGTCTTGCTTTGGATCATCTTCTCGACCTACAAACTAGACTCGGTAGAAACAACAAAAGAGGGGGGGGACGATTGAGCAGGTGTTCGTTTAGCGTTGGTCAGTGCCTTTCGTGTATTTCGGGGGCTGGGCGGGTGGAGTTGGCGCGCAATCCTTGTCTGTTTACTTCTTGTGTCCGTATGAGATGCCGTGTCCGTTTCCGTAGGAGACGCCGTGTCCGGAACCGTAGCCGCTGCCGATGAGCAGGCCACCGCCGTGACCGCCACCGACGAGACCGCCTCCGCTGATGAGACCTCCGTGTCCTCCGCCGATGAGACCACCGCCGATGAGGGCTCCCTGTCCGAGACCGCCGCCGTAGGCACCACCGTAGCCGGAGATTCCTCCGACAGCGATAGCTGGACCAGCAGCAACACCAACGGCAACTGGGACTGGGACGGGCCTGTTGACGGCAACTGGGACTGGCCTGTCAACGGCCACTGGGTATGGGCGGTCGACTGGTACGCGGACTGGGTATGCGACTGGACGGTCAACGGCGACTGGGTATGGGCGCTCGACGGCGTAGGGCTGTGGCACTGGCACGCGGACTGGGTAGGCGACTGGGCGATCGACTGGAACTGCAACTGGACGGTCAACAGCGACTGGGACCTTAACGTTCACTTGCTTCTCGACGACGACTGGGTATGGCTTCTCGACGGTGACTGGGTAGGGTTGTGGCACATGGACTGGGTATGGACGGTCAACTGGGACATGGACTGGGACTCCGACCCTCTTCTCGACTGGGTATGGTTGTGGGACTGGGACAGCCACCTTGACTGGGTATGGTACTGGCCTGTCAACGGCGTAGGGCTGTGGCACTGGAACCTTGACGGGGTATGGGACGTGCTTGATGACTTCGTAGGGCTGTGGGACTGGTACCTTGACGGGGTATGGACGATCGACTGGAACATGGACGGCATATGGCACCTTCCTCTCAACTGGGTAGGGCTGTGGCACATGGACGGGCACCTTGACGATCTGCTTGACTGCGTATGGGACGTGCTTCACCACCTCGTAGGGTTGTGGTACTCCCACCTTGACTGGGTATGGGACTGGCCTTTCGACGGTGACTGGGTAGGGTCTATCAACGGCAACTGGCACGGGCACACCCTTAACTAGGGTAACGGTGCGTGTGACATCAGCGCGTTGTCCCAAAAGGATTCCAGGTCCACTGGCCAAACCGAGGCCGCTTCCGCCTCCATAGCCGATCACACCGCCGCCATAACCACCGCCATAGCCGCCGCCATAGCCTCCGGCGATGAGTCCGTTGCCGCCACCAATGTATCCGGTGTCCAGACCGGCGTGTCCATAGCCGTAGCCGAGGTTGAGAAGACCTCTCTTGTCGAGCTTCTTCTCAAGGGGGATGCCCTTCTTGACATCGCTTGCGCAAGCGGATGCCACCAAAAGGACGGCCAAGCAAACCTGCAATTAAACGTTACCATATGAAAGTTCGATTCTTAGACGGGGGGGGGGACGACGACGAACATGGAATGGGGTCGCAGCGAAAGTGATCACGTCTCTTGACAGCGCGCGCGTCCATACATGGAATTCGGAACGTTGAAAGTGAAATTCTGATCGACGACAGACCGGCGAGCGTGGAGGAGCATTGCAAATGCCGCACGCCGACCACGAATCAGGCTCTCCGGTCACGTCCGCATCAGTGGGAGTTGGGAAATACTGTGCGAAACGCATTGGTCATTGTTTATGTGAACTTTTTCTCGACGGTGGACTGGATTTTGGTGCGATTCTGAGGGGCCTTTGCTGGGCGAAGTGGAGCTCGGATAAGAATCAGTGGAGAAATGGGACTCGGATAAGAATCAGTGGTGAAATGGGGTTCGGAGGCAACCTCCTGAGGAATCGGAGGTGGTTTTGAAAGCGATCGACACGAGTCCTCGTGGTCCAGGAAGTGGACAACAAGTGTGGTCTCGTTTGAGGACTCCAGGACAACGAGTTAAGTCCGAAGTCGAAGACTCCTTCCACAGATTCCTCCCCGTATCCGAAATGTATCCTTCAAATGTTTATCCGACATCAAAAGTCGCATCGTGCGATGCAAGATGTGCCCCGGATAAGTTGCGCAATACCACGATTGATATTCCACGGTTATCCAAAGATTATCCAAGGCTCAACCCACTGTCCACCGCTCGATTCTGGGTCACTTCCGTTCGGTAATTCACTCTGGATGCATCACTAATTGTCTCTGCGGTTACGAAATCACTTTTGCATTGAACTGTAGTTAATCACTCGCTTAGATACTCACAAATACTTTCATTTTGTTCTAACGTTCAGCAGCTGTTCGTTTATGTAACAGAAACCAAATGAAAACCAAGAAAGAACGAAAAAAAAACAGTAAAATTAGTCAAAAACTCAAGTCCCAATGCGGGGCGAATTCAATCCACACCTTTTTTGCGTTCCCGAAGTTGCAAGGATAAGAATCGTTGTGATTCCAAACCTTTGACTGGATGCTGAGTGTGGTCGGTTCTTTGCTTTTATACTCTTTTTCTGCAGCGCACCACACTTGATTTAATTTTTCCTACTCAAACCAGCCCCCACGAATCGCGAGTGGTATCGATTAGCCGCCGCTCTAAGCCCGAATTGTGCGAAACCGTCGCACTCACACAGTCACAGCGCGCAGTTTGCTGGTCGGCCGAGCTTTGGCCTGCGCTCCAATGTGACAAACATCGGCACCACCACCAGCGGCTGCACACCAGCAAAGCCGTCTAAACAGAGTCGCCAAGCCGTCAAAGAAATCGAAACATAAACTAGAGCCTTCCCCTCTCCACCGACTCAGAGGCAGCAAACACTGAGCTGGAAAGAGAGTGAGAGCAAAAACTCCGTCCGATGAGTACGAGCAGCAAATAAACAAGCGACAACAAGGTCTAGTGTCTCTGAGCTGAGACTCTCGAACTGGCTCTGGCCAAAGCTCTGCATTTTACTTTCGTTTGAACGCGTTGGTGGTGGTGGTGCTGGTGGTGGTGGTGGTGGAGATTGTTGGTGGAGATGGACAACTCACGAGTGCGGAGGATTCGCGGATGCACGATGGAGGGAAGCGAGCACACTTGGGGAGGTTTTCGGTTGTGCAGCACTGCGGATTTTTGAACCATTTTTGTGGCAACGGCCGGTTGGATGGTTGCGCGCTGCCATCGAATTGGCGCGCAAGCTACTGGCTTGAATTATTTAATCGGTTTTGCAGTGCTTCTTGGAGATTTCTTGGTTTTTCGAATGGATGTGCTTTGGAGGATATTTTGGGATGAGAGTGAAATACGTGAGGTGTGCCAGGATGTAGCAGGACAGGGGATGAGAGTGACAAATGTGGCAGGATGTATTAGGAGAGGGTTAACTCAAGAGTTGAGAAGAGAGTGACAGACGTGTGATGTAACAGGACACGGATAACTCAAGAGTTAGGATGAGAGTGAAAAAAAGTGAAATGTGTCAGGACGTTTTGGTAGCCAATTCCAACAGCTCAAGAGTTTTGGAAGACTTTCGAAGGTTTTTTTGTGTAATTTGTGGAAGCAGTCTTATGCCAGTCAAGTGCCAAATGGTTTTGCGCCAAATTCTGCGTACAAAAGTGGGCGTGATCGTTCTTCTTTTGGCGCTACAGTCCCGGATGGACTTGGGCTTCAACCAACAAGTCTCTAGAGAGCCTTTAGTTACGCACGCCAAGTTGGCTGAGGTCCTTCTTCAATTGTGCGCGCCATCGATTTCGTGGGCGTCCTTTATTGCGTTGTTCCACGGTCACGGAGTCGAAGACGGGCGTGGTCCTTCTTCTGGCACTACAGTCCCGAGTGGACCTGCGCCTCAAAAACTCACGCCAAGTTGACTGAGGTCCTTCTACACTTGTGTTTATCATCAGTTTCGTGAGCGTCCACTTTTGAGTTGCCCCACAGGCGCGGAGTCGAAGAAGGGCCCGTTCCTTCTTCTGGCGCTGCAGTCCCGCTTGGACCTGGGCTTCAACTAACAAGTCTCACACCAAATTGGCTGCGGTCCTTGTCCACTTGTGTCCGCCATCGGTTTCGTGGGCGTCCTCTACTGCATCGTCCCTCGGGCGCGGTGTGAAAGAAGGGCGTGGTCCTTCTTCTGACACTGCAGTCCCGAGTGGATTTGAGCCTCAGTTACGCACGCCAAGTTGGCTGCAGGCCTTCTCTGCTTGTGTACCCCATCAGTTTCGTGAGCGTCAACTATTGCGTTGTCCCACGAGCGCGTAGATGAAGAAAGGCGTGGTCCTTTTTCTGGCGCTTCAGTCCCGAGGCCTCAACTAACAAGTCTCTAGACGGCTTCCAATTACGCACGCCAAGTTGGCTGATGTCCTTGTGTGCCCCAAAGATTTCGAGGGCGTCCACTTTTGCGTCGTCCCACGGGCGCGGAGTCCAAGAAGGGCATGGTCCTTCTGAAGCTAAAATTGTCTTAAATATTCAGGTCAAATCAGGATGAGTTTCCACTCAAATTCCCTTTTAAAAGTGATCATGAAGTTCGAACCTATTTTGGAAATATTCAACTGCTCAATTTCAGTTCAAATGTGGGCGTGGTCAACTGGCGAAATGCAACGCAAGGAAATTCTGAGTTTTGAGGAACTTCCTTGAGGAGATTTGAAGCATTTTAAGGAAAATGTTGATACGGAAGTGGGCGCGGATGTGAAATGATGCATTTTCGGGAATATGTTCATACAAAAGTTGGCGTGGTTCAAAAATCCTGATGATTTCTGAGGAAGTTTGACGTATTTTAAGGGAAATGATCATACAAAAGTGGCCGCGGATGTGAAATGATGCACTTTCACGAAGATGTTCATACAAAAGTGGGCGTGACCCAAAAATCCTGATGATTCTTGGTTTCGTTTGATGAGCAATCGCCATCCTCCGCACATCTCTCATGCATATTTGGCGCGAATGTGAAATGATGCATTTTCAAGAAGATGTTCAAAGAAAAGTGGGCGTCACTCAAAGATCCTAATGACTCCTGACGGCAGTTGCCATCCTGAGCACGTGACTCATGAATATTTGTCCCAAATCCTAACGTATTTTAAGAAAAAAAAGTGGACGTGGATGTAAAATGACGCATTTTCAAGAAGATGTTCATGCAAAAGTGGGCGCAGTTCGAAAATTCTAATGATTCTTGACTACAGTCGATGAACAATCCTGCGCACATGACTCATGCATATTTGTCTCAAATTCCGACGCATAAGAGACTGGGAAATGGCGAAAGTTGTCTCCCACAAAACTGCATGACTCAGTGCAGAAGACCTTGCTTTTGAAAAAGCACCAAAAAAATGAATGCCAGAAGTCATATCGCTTCATCCCCCTGACCTTTCGCTATTTCACAAGAGCGATCAAAACATAGATCAACTTCACACCGAATTTGAATGATTTTCCAATTCAAATCAGTCCCCAGCTTCTAGCGCTTCCCACCGCAAATCGGTGAATTAATCAAATCACTTTCTTATCGTTCTAACCATCTGACGACTGGCAATAGTCCAGTTTCTCAAATGTTTGTCAAAAGAACCACATCTCTGCTTTTACGAGTGTCAGCTCGGGATATAAAGCGGTTCGCTTGTTGTGACCGCTTAGGTGCCATCGGACCGCCAGCCGAGACAATTCCTTTGCAGGTTTTGCAACGACATGACCAGACACACTCTCAACTTAACGAGTGCAGTATTTTCTCAGGCACTCGAGAGAGCGCGTGTATTGCTGCAAGCGGAGCAAGGTCGTCGGTGATTAACGTGTTGGATAAGACAGAAAAAAGAAAATAATCTCGACCTGTTGATGGCTAAACTATTCAAATATTAAATGGAGCGATTAAGTCCCTGGCGGGGGGGGGGGGGAGGGAATGTATGGCTCCATCTAAGATCGTATCTTTACGACGGGCCATTTAACAAAGATTTGTACAAGGAAGTAGGGAGCTGACAGACAAACAAAAAACTTTCTCATGTCGTCAGGGAGTGGAGAGGAAACGCGCTCGAGTTTGAAGGCCGCCCAGATGCGGTCGGTGGTGCGAACTCGTGCCCGAAAGATTACACACAAAATCTCACCTCATCATCTCAGATTAGGGAACAATAAACGCTCAGAGTAATCACCGCAACGGACGAGCCAGATTCGGAACAAAATCCCGAATTTATGGCGCCATTAAATGCGCTCGCATTTGCAAAGTTTTGCAACAATTATCATCGACAAAACTGGCCACTTGACTGACTCTGATGGAGTTTATGGTAAATCCATCGCCTCCGAAGGCGTTTGTCGCGGCGAGATATTTAAATTAAATCGAAACAATAAAAACTATCTTTTCATTCATGAGCACAGCAACAATTCGCCACGGAGATCTAAATAAACAGAAAATAAAAAAGAAACAGATACTCCATCACTTAGCGGTATTGTTATAAATTATTCAGTACTCTCTCGGTGTGGACAAGCGCCTTAGATACATTTTTTTTTTTCAATTGAATGTGTACCAACGACACCGGTAAGGGGCCACGAGAGAGCACAGAAATCGGAGGACGGACGACGGAGGACGGAGTTAAGCTACTTGTTGACTGAACGAATTGAAACTGACGCTTTGCTTCGGTTCGAATGCGCAAGCATGTAAACAATAACAGGTGGCTGATAAAGATACAATGGATATAGACACAAATTGTGACCGCCGCTAATAGATATCCGCTGAATGGGGTATCCGCAGATGATTAGGTCTTTATGCTAATGGACTTTGAGTTGATAGGCACTTAGGCGCAATGAGTCGGATGCATTCGGTTGGGTGTTGATTAATCAATTAGACACAAGGGCGCGTGGATGCAAGGGATATGCAGGGTAGGCCTCATGTCGCTATACAGCCCATATAAAGGGTGGGCCTCATGTCGCTGTACAGCCCATATAAAGGGTGAGCCAAATACAAGTTTCTTTTTAAAAATGCAATCAAATGAACAAAATTAAATGTTTTTCCATGGATTATAACTTTAGCAGTAAGAACAAATCTTCCCATTAAATATTACAAGAGACAGCTTCGTTCAAGTGGCTGCCTCGGCTGGCTTCGCAGTAGCGCGTTATGTCACCCCAATTTTGCAAGACCTTGTTGATGGTTTCGGGCTGTAGCTCACCGATTGCTTGGATATTGGCCTTAAGTGCTTGAATCGTTTCCGGATTGTTGGCATAAAATCGGTCATTCACGGTTCCCCACAAAAAAACAAGTCCAATGGGGTGAAATCGCAAGTCCGAGGCGGCCAATTGGCATCGCCAAGACGGCTGATAACACGACTTGGGAATTTGGTGCGCCAAAGATCGATTGCGGCATGGGCTGTGTGGCATGGCGCGTCACCCTGCATGAATCAGAGGTTGTCCAAATTCATGACTTCAATTTCAGTAAAAAAAAAAGGCGGTTAACATGGCTCTGTAATGCCCACAGTTGACCGAAACGTTGTTCCCAGACTCATTTTCGAAGAAAAATGGTGGCACCACTCCACAATCCGCACCAAACTGTCACTCTCCGTGAATGCATTGACTTCTCGACAATAACGTGCGGGTCTGCCAAGCCCGAGATGCGGGAATTTGTTTGTTAACGTAGCAGTTGACCGACGGCGTTGTTTACAGTCTCATTTTTAAAGAAAAATGATCCAATTATGCCACCACTAGACAACCCACACCAAATTGTCACTCTCGGTGGCTGTATTTGATAACGTGCGGGTTTTCCGAGCTCCTGATGCGGCAATTTTGTTTGTTAACGTAGCCGCCGAGATGAAAATGCGAAGATGATGGTCAGAAAAGATGATTTTTCACCCAAAATCGTTGTCCAATTCAAGATGCGAGTCCAGGCCCAAGCTGCGAAGCGTTAACGACTGGGATGATTGCGCGCCTTCAATTCCTGAGTCAATTGGACCGTGTAAGCGAAGAATCCGTGATCTTTGTGCAGAATTCTCCACAGGCTAGTGCGTGAAATGCTGAGCTGCAGTTGAAATCGATGTCGAGTTGATGTCCTGGAATTGAGTCTCACACTCTCGTCTACATTCTCATCTGTGCGCACCGTACGACGACGGGGACCATGACTGATGTCTGCTAGTGGAACAGTCTCACGAATTCGTTGCACAAACTTGCGTACAGCAGTCGCGGTGGGTGCTTCATTTCGGCCAAAACTGCTTGTCAAAAAACCGCACTGTTTGGGCTGCACAGCACTCACTTTGGAATTAAGTTTTCAATATTTGCAAACGTTGTTCAAGCGTAAAGCGACTCATTTCGTTCCGCGGAGGTATGATACTGACTTTCTGTCAGGATTTGGACCAGGAAAAAGCTGTCGGCGTCAAAATAACCTATGATTTAAAAACAAACCACTAGATGGCCGACTCTGTGAATTTTTATTTTCCGAGGATCCAAACCATTGAAGTACAGCCGTTTCCGTTCGAAGAGGCAGCTGCCCAACGTTGAGTTCCTCGCGCATTGCCGTGTTTCTCACGCCAGTGAGGCCAGCCAGGCTGTCATTTGTCGGTCGAATAGATCAAGAGGAGGTGAGATTGAGAATAATGTTCCTTATTGGCTGTCATTTGTCAGTCGAACTGGACTGAGAATAACGTCCAGTGCATCCGAAGAAGTGGGCCTTAGCGCTCCACAGATGCAGCTGCAAGCTTGATGTCGCACTTTCCTTAAGTTGTCGACTGTATGGGCCACCAGACTACCACTCCACACATCTCACCGCTTCAAGGTTACGAATTGAAAATTCAGCTCCAATTCCGTCACCGATTTAAGCGACGTTTAAAAAACAACAGCGAAATTGTCTCATGAGAAATTCAGACAAAAATTTGGAAATCTCCACCAAAGGAACCCCCGCCAGTGATGCGTAATTCCCACCGTCTGCTGTCTGTTATTCCCCAAACTCGGCAAATACCTGTTTCCGACAAAAAAATGTAAAGAATTGTCTCGACTATTCAAATGAAGACAAAGCCAGTTCCGCAAAATTCTAATCTCCCCCAAAAAAAGTTGAAGGCTGCCAGAGCATTCCTAGATCCTCCTCTCACTTGCGTCCGCAAGCAGGGTGATTAGGAAAAGAATTAAAATCGCTGTACTTAATTTTTGATGAATTTTCGAAAAGAATTTGAGATGCTGGACAAAGAATTGACGTCAATAAAGTTGAAATCATTGGCCCCAAGGTCAGCTTCATTTCATTCGTTTCCGAATTCACAAAAGGGTGCTTTAATTTGTAACCTTAAAACGACAGGTGGCGGCTCAACACCTACATTTTATGTATTCAGACCCAGAAAATGGTCGGAAATTTATTGGTTTTACACGAAAATCTAGATTCTATTAGGCCCGTCCTAACCAATTAGCATTTCATTCAAATCTCATCGGATTTCCATTGCAAATTCTTGGAGATAAAGTCACGCTCGCTGCCAAGAACCGAGGCACCTCGGAGATTGACAAAACAAACCGACAAACGGGTTTCGAATACGGGGGGACGACAGCCGTAGGTCGCGCATTGAAAGTGAATCTTCTGGCCGTGTGGCTGGCCACAAGTCGATTGTCTGTTTGTCCGCCGTCGAGAAAAATGCCATAATTGCCTTCGCAACGTATGCTGCCTCGACTCGAGCGCGATTGTGCAACAGCCTGCCACCACCACCACCACCACTGGGGTGTTAGCGGTGACGACGATGCAAAAAGCTCTGAGGTTTGATTTTCAGACCCCGCCGCCGCCGCCGCACTGCGCAGACAAGATTCCGTGCGCCGTGGTACAAGCGAACGTACATCTGGTGCAATATCGCACTGAATTGGAACTGAGTATATGCCCGGCGACGTGTACGACCGTGTGCATGATGCAAACGGTCTCAGCCGACCAGAAAGTTGACACAAAAACACACAAAATACCCCCGGTCATGATGCAGACGGCCCCCCACCCTCTGCGCGTTTGGGGCGTGCATTTGTCTGCTTGAGAGACTACGCCCGCTCTCGTATGATTACCCGCGACACGAGAGCGGAAAATTCATACCGATTTTTCCGGGAATTGTCTTGAGCGCGGACCTGGTCGTCGATGGAGCAAACCCGGATATTGCCCTCGACCGATCGTAAATTTTATTTGCACGATAATCATCGGTTAATTGAGATTTGTTTGTCTCTCACATTTGATGCGGCCCAGTCAAGGGCCTTGAGCATCGCGCCACGGATGTCATTGGGGAGCCAATGAATCGGTGAATCAATCTCGGAGCCGGTTCTCTCCTCTACGAGGGTATTTAATTATCTTAATTTGCTTTCGGCTAAATGCTAAACGAGATCACTTTCGATAGACAAAACTCGACATACGTACGTACCCTTGTATACCCCACACCTCAAGCTCGTTGAATTGAAGACGGTAATGAGGCCTAATGGAATTTGCATACATTTTCGTTGATTTTTGTATATTTTCGGAGCTTTGGCGAGTCGTGCAGATGGTATCAGCTCGGCACGGGTTTCGAATTTTTGACATCCTACTTCGAGAGTGACATCAGACCGAATACCAGTTTCTGATTGGAATCTGCCTCGTGAGGGTTGTTGCTTCCAAGTGGCTTGCTGAGGTGATCGCGTTGAAAGCGATCGATCGAGGAAGAGCGGGCGACTCCAAATGCGATGCATTTCTCTCTCGTAACCAGTCCATTTTTCTGGCCGACAATTGCACAAGAATGGTGCCGTGTCCTGGTCCCCTCGGCACGAAGAAGATGTAAGTTATTGGGTCACGTCACCATCGCGCGGCAACTCGTGTCCATTTGCACCGACACCCGGAACACGCCAAACGCACCGACATGGAATAGATCAACCTTCCCCATTCAGAAATCCGTCCACACTCGCCCGAGAGTTATCTAATCACCAGTCGATCGTAATCGCCACCATCTTCTGCAAGTGGCCAGATTCGATCGATTGATCGCGAAACCCTCGTAGATGGTCATAGCGCCTGCTGCGCCTTGACAAGATGTTAATTGGAAAGTGGGCTGTGCGCGGTGCACTGCCATTGAGCGTGTGTCGCCAAGGTGCTCTGCTCGGTGCCAGCGAACCGACGCGCACGGAAGACAAACAAACGCACGATCGGCCAGCGTTACATGACCCGCCCCCTGTCGCCGCCGCCGCCGTCGCCTGTCCCTGATCCAATTGCGCAAGCCGCCACATCGTGAGGTATCCACCAAGAAATTCGTGAGATATGCCTGAAATGAGATTCTTTAATTGCCCAGCTCTCGGAGGTCTGGTGGCTGTATGATTGATCGCTTGACACGACCCGCCCCTCGTCGCAGCTCCAAATTGATCGATACGAATTCCTGCACACCACCATACTCGGCGGCAGCATAATTGTTTGGCCCGAGCTCGACTGGCATGTAAATTGGATTAATTGCAGCCACAATCAAGATTCCGACGGGCTTACGAAACACCGCACCGCGGGATTATCCTCATTTGAATTTCAATGGCGACACCTACCGGTTCGGGGAACCAACTCTGCGAGCTGAGAGTTGATTAGATCCAAAGTTGTGTTCCCGTTCTGGTGGCAGAACGACAGCCAAACGGAACCAGCCCGAGGCAGCCATGTGCGCGATCGCTGCTCTCAGTGACTCACCGATTATCCGTGAGAGCCGCCGGTCCGCTGTTGTTGACGGAAACCTCTCGGCGGTGTTGTCCTTTTGCATAACCAAACGGGAGGCCAGCGATAAGGCGAACGAAATACAACATACCGGTCGTGACCGATGGCGGCCTATCATGATCGGTCTTCGGTGGTGGCATGGGATCGTTGCTGCCGTGTCGCTCAGTGGGAACCGATCGTGGCTTGTCGCATTGATGGAAGTGGGCTAGTGGTGCTTGGTGTCTGGTGGTGGCCTCGCCGCGGAGTGTCCTCGCATCCGGGTTGAAGTGCCGGTGAATGGCCCACTTTGGGGCTGGCTTTGGGGCCGGCTTTGGGGCCGGTGATGTCATCGATCATTTCGGCTGTGGGATAGTCTGCGGAACAGCTGCAGCCCTGGTCACTGCTGATCAGTGACTCACTCCCCAGGATTTAAATCCGCCTTTTGTCACATAATCGCTGGCTTCTGAGAGACAAGATCAGTTTCGCGCTGCGACGAGGTAACGAGGCGGTCGGCCCCCAAAAGACCTTGACTTCCCCGCACAACACCGCTGCCGATCTGACGTTCTGCAACTCAATTAGAAAGCGCTGCAATTGGTGACGATCTCTCCCCCTGTCGATCCGATCTGATCTGGATCTGATCGATATTCTCGTTTGTCTCGCTCCCGGGCCTGTCAGAGGGCATGCAAGCCAACAATGGGTTATGGTAAACTTTTCCATCCGGCTAACGATAGCGCAATGGAATCCAATTACACGCCAATTACCGCGTTTCCATCCACAATTAAGAGGGCCGGTGTGTGTGTTGTGTTATTGCATAAATTTGTATCGCAATGCAGACACTCGCTCGGCCGTCCAGTTTGTTTAAGACAATCGCGCGCGTCGAGAGGTGAATTGTGGAACAGTTAAAAGTTATTATTACCGTTGTAATGAGCTTGCGACGAAGAGAGACCTTTGTTCGACACGATCAATTGCCGCGACGGAATATGCGCACACTCACAGAAGAATGCCCATTCTGGCCGGTGCTTGTTGCTGCGTAATTACGCTCCGCAGTCATCGTTCTTTTATTGAGTCCTTGGCCAGCAAATTGTTGCTGGCTTGTGTTAAACGAGCTGTACTGCGGCTTGAAGTTTCCACCGAACGACCTTTAAGGTCGAAAATTAACACGAAAACGAGCACATTTCCCAATTTGCTACCTGCCATGATGGATGGTGAACGACAAGACTTTCGGAAACTAATTTGAATCAATGATTTTATGGGTTGCCTCAAGGTGGCCCCATTCGGCCAATGCCTTTAACCGAAATGTCGAAGACAACGAAGGTTTCGAGGTTAAGTGCCACAAGAAGACCCCACAAAACGATCGAGGACGCCGCTCCCTCAGATCGCTCGCATCTCAGAACCAAAACCGATTTCCTCACCTCGAAGCACAGCGCGACTTCTAGCGCACTCGAGGTAACGTCGTGAAGTTCAACCTGGAGCTCCACCTTTGTTTGTCTCAAATTCAATTACAATTTCCGTCCTCCTCCCCGGACGGAGACCACTTCGTGGCACGTATTCAGCAGCAACACCCAAACCCAAGACACACCCTCTTACGATCTCGAGTTCAATTCACTTTTCCAATTCCCACCGTTCCACCGCCGCAGAGGCTTGGAAACGTTCGCAAAAAAACATCGATCGCGATCCGTATCGCGACCTACATGTCGCCACACATAAAGCGATACACACAGCCTCAGGCCAGCAAAACGCCATCACCGCCGTCGTTGTCGTCATCATCATCATTACCAACGGCCATCCCGAGAGGGACCTCACGGAAAATGCTAAAAGGTCATCAATTATCCACTTCTTCGACGATTTGTGTACCGTGTGCCGCCACCGCCACCACCGCTACCACCACCGCTGCCGCTTCAGGCTTCGAAATGTCAAAGAGATTTGCGTTGAGTCACTCTGAAGCAAAGGGGGCATTGTTTACATTCTGCCAGCTTTGGGTTCCCAGCTCTCGGCTTGAAAAAGGTCACTTGTGGTGGGGATTGGACAACGAGTGTGGCTGGGCTTCAGGTTAGGTAACCGAAAAAGCAACCGAACATGCGACTAATTGATGGTGGCGGCTGCTTTTGAGGAAGTCTGCTGCAAACAAACACCGGAGCTGATCTACATACGGCTCACAAATGCCAGCGATTTTCCTCTTGTCTTTGTTCGGCTTAATTATAGAACCGGTCGTCCTTGGAACAGGTGCACGTTAATCGGTCGTTGGAACGGCGAGTGCATAGAACAACAAAAAACAACACGACCTGACACACGGCAATTAGACAAAAAGTAACACAAACGAGCACACGAGTTGGTACAGTTTCCACACATGATCTAGATTTTCCCATCGGGAGATGGAGTCTCGAAGTCGGCGGCGGTGGTGGTGGACGGTTCTCAGCTGACTCATAGCGAGATGCTGAACGAGGTCTGGATGGGGAATGGATGCGAGAATGCTCGAAGACGTGGGGGTGGTCGTGACAGAGTATGCGGACATTCACTCTCTGCGACATTTGTAGGATGTTCGGGTGACAGCTCAAGGAAGCGGTGGGTTGTGCACAAGGAAGCCGGTGTTGGACGGCAGCGATCGATCGTGTTCGAGATGGAAACAGACACTTGGACAATTCTGTCAAAACAGATGCGCTCTCTCAGGAAGTCTCTTGACGATCAGACGATCTTTTCGATCTTGTGGCTTCAAGTGGAGCCAACTGTTGTTGGAAGACAGAAATCGATGATCAAGACAGAAGGAGATTTGAGGCCCATGGATCCCATGCGCTCCCTCAGGTAGTCTCTTGAAGATCAGACGATCTTTTCGATCTTACACCTCGACTTCAAGTGAAGGCAATTGTTGTCGGAGGACAGAAGTCGACGTTCAAGACGGAAGCAGATTTGATCCGACGAGCTTCCTTAGGCCGCCTCCTGAAGATCAGATGATCTTGTCGATCTTGTACTTCAAGTGGAGCCAGTTGTTGGCGGGGAGAGGACAGAAATCGATGTTTGAGACGACGAAGATATCATGGATCCGATGCGCTCCCTCACACTGTCTCTTGAAGATCAGATGATCTTGTCGCTCTTGTATCTCGACTTCAAGTGGAATCAACTCTTGTCGGTGAACAGAAATCGATGTTCAAGACAGAAGCAGATTTGAGGCCCATGAATCCGATGCACTTCCTCAGGAAGTCTCTTGAAGATCAGACGATCTGTTCGATCTTGTACCTCGAACTCAAATGGGGAGGGAGGGAGTTGAGACGACGAAGACATCATGGATTCGATGCGCTGCTTCAGACTGTCTCTTCGATCCCGTATCTCGACTTAAAATGGAGCCAATTGCACCACAACGCCATCCGCTCCGGCAACAGGAGCTCAACTCGTTCAGCACTCATCGACAATTATGTGCGTTGTGCCGCATCCACCACCTGTCGATCTGCCGCGAAGAAACGAGCTGAAAATGATCGCCATCCACTTAGCGGATTAATATAGCAGCCACTCAGTCCGTTCGACTGGATGTTGACTTGATCGGCAGTCGATCACGCGCAAAAAATCTCCGTCAGCATCGGCAGCCGATCGGGCGCAAAAGATCTCCGTCAGCATCGGCAGCCGATCGCGCTCAGAGATCCCCACCAGCATCGGCAAACGATCGCGGGCAAGGAATCTCCATCAGCATCGTCAGGCGATCGCTCGTAAATGATCTCCAACAACATCGGCAGCCGATCTCGCACAAATGATCTCCATCAGCGTCGCGCGTCCAATTCCTAAATGGACACCACAAGCCCATGTAACAGACCAGATCCAGGTCTGTCTCACAGAATACCAAAGTGTCAAGAGGTGATGTAACGCCAGAGCGTCACGTACCTCAGAATGCTTGCTTGCATCGGGAAGAAAGCGGTTAGGCGGCCAACTTACGCAACAGAATTCTTAAGGAGCTATGCGATCACTATGTGACCAAAACAAAGCACCATTTGATGGGCATAGGCAAGGCGCGCGCACAATCGAAAGAGAGAGTGAGTGAGGGTGAAACTGAGCGCGTCCGCGTTCGAGCCACCTTGCCCTCTAAAATAGGCAGCAAGTGGTGAGTGTAGCTGGTCGTGCATTTTTTATCAGCATCACGTCGCCGCCGCAGTCGCGTAGTGGTGTACTTCCTCTCGCGGCGGTTGGCAATTGGCCATAACTTGAACTCGGAACTAGCCGACGCTATATTTGATTATCACATTCTCACGGTTATGGTCAAGAGTTTTTTTTGTGGCGTTGGCCGTGCTGTGTGACGTGCGGTGTGGCTGCTAAGAGTTCGAGGAATCACTTGTTCCGATCGCGCCGCCGCCGCCGCCTATGGGTGATGTTTTACATCACCTGTCACGTGTGAGCGGCCCGAGCGACTCGGGGTGCGAGACATTGCCTCACGTAGACGGACTTTCGTCAGCTTATGCCCATACCGAGACCGCCTTGACACTCATCATGTTTGTGACGACGGAAGCCACCCAACAATGGTCTCTCTGTTCCCGCAGAAGAATGCGCTCACAAGTTCCTCGAACAATCATCTCCGTCGCGTGACGAAATTCGCGAAGCCACACACACTTCCCGACCTTGGGCAACCGCAAGAGCGCGTGGAATGCCGCAAGATACACTCACGGGGGAGGTCAGTGGCATTGAGACACTTTTGGGAAAATCCCCCGGCAGGCACCCCCTCTCTCTCTCTCTCCTCGCTGTGTGACTGTTCCGCTTGAGGTGCGGTTTTCGTGTGGTTTCATCACATTTTTGTGTTTTCTCTTTCCAGGTACTTCGTGTCGACGGTTCTGCAATTCCAGATCTACCGGTCCATGTGCACGGTCTCCAAGCAGTACGACCCGCTGGACCCCAACAAGCCGCTGCACAAATGCGACGTCTACCGCCAGCCGGAGGCGGGCAACCTCCTCAAGTAAGTCAAGGGCGACAGTGACTGACTGAATCTAATTTTCTCCTCCCTCCCTCTAGACGTCTGATGGAGAAGGGATCATCGCAACCCTGGCAACAGGTGCTCGACGAAGTCCTCGGCGAGGGACGACTGGACGGCTCAGCACTCCGCGACTACTTCGCACCACTCACCGAATGGCTGCGACTGGAGAACATCCGCAACCAGGAGTACGTGGGCTGGAGCTACGACGGCGACTACTGCAAGCGAAGCATTGAAACGGCGAACCTCCAAGTGTTCGGAGGCTTCTACAACTCAGCCCAGAGAACTGACCTCGCCGCCCTAATCACCCTCCCGCTGCTCATTGCCTCAAGACATTTGAATGCCTAACATCACCCAGTTTGCCTCATCTGCATCTTAATCAAATCGAGTCACTGGCCATTGTGTGCGACGCGACGCGGCGTCTCGTTTTGATCGGATCAGAGCTGCTGGGTGGGTGTGTGTGTGTGTGTGCCTGTCATAAATGATTTAATTCGGTTTAATTCAATTTACTGGGCGGTTTTAAGTATGCAACTGGGTCTTGCCTGAGACAGAAATAAAGTGACCCCCACCACGACGCTTGTTTGTTTAATTTTCATTCAGAAAGTGTTTCTCAGATGGAACTTCCCCCTTTCGCAGTGACTTTTCCACCCCCGCTGCGTCGAGTCGAAGCTGAAGGAGAAGGGAGAGCGCGCTCGCGCGTGATTTGGCTTCATCACAAGAGTTCCTCTGTGTGTTTGGGTGGCAGCAGTTATGCACAACAACAAAACGCACGACAAAACGTACGTGAAAGTGAATTCCAAATGAACTTGACGGTGCTTCGAACAGTGGCGTACGTTCCGACGGGGGCATGGGATGTAAGGAGACTACTTTTGATCAGACATCCGCGGAGGTGGGACGATCAATTGATTGTCTGAACTTGCTTTTGAAGACTAAGATGAACCAGTAACGCGACGCTAGAGGAAGAAATCAGCGTACGATGCGCCAAACCCAGAGGAATGAGATCGCTACGATCAAAGAAAGTAGACCGCACGGAATCTCACGCGACAGAACATCTTTTGAATAAGTTTCTTGGTCACGTTTGAAGTCTCATCTTCAATCTTCACTGAAAAAGTGTTGTTCTAAAGCCGTTCGCGATCTACGTTTAAACTCCTTCAATCAGCTGATCGTGCGCAGCTGGAAGTAACTAGCACCCGATCGTCCTGGACGGAGAGGAATTTCGACTGAGGCCCAGGTCCACTTCGGACTGTAGAGCCAGCTGAAGGAGAAGCTTCTTCAAAACTAAAAGGCATCTCTCAAACTTCAATGAAAACCTACTCAGAGTCCCTTTGCTCCCATGAGCCCCCCACAACCCGACGCCACTTCAATGAAAACCTGCCCAGAGTCCCTTTGCCCCCATGAGCCCCCACAATCCGACGCCACTTCAATAAAAACCTACCCAGAGCCCCTTTGCCCCCACAATCCGACGCCACTTCAATGAAAACCTGCCCAGAGTCCCTTTGCCCCCATGAGCCCCCCACAATCCGACGCCACTTCAATGAAAACCTACCCAGAGTCCCTTTGCCCCCATGAGCCCCCCACAACCCGACGCCACTTCAATGAAAACCTACCCAGAGTCCCTTTGCCCCCATGAGCCCCCCACAATCCGACGCCACTTCAATGAAAACCTGCCCAGAGTCCCTTTGCCCCCATGAGCCCCCCACAATCCGACGCCACTTCAATGAAAACCTGCCCAGAGTCCCTTTGCCCCCATGAGCCCCCCACAATCCGACGCCACTTCAATGAAAACCTGCCCAGAGTCCCTTTGCCCCCATGAGCCCCCCACAATCCGACGCCACTTCAATGAAAACCTACCCAGAGTCCCTTTGCCCCCTTGAGCCCCCCACAACCCGACGCCACTTCAATGAAAACCTACCCAGAGTCCCTTTGCCCCCATGAGCCCCCCACAATCCGACGCCACTTCAATGAAAACCTGCCCAGAGTCCCTTTGCCCCCATGAGCCCCCCACAATCCGACGCCACTTCAATGAAAACCTACCCAGAGTCCCTTTGCCCCCATGAGCCCCCCACAATCCGACGCCACTGCGTCTCTCACTGTCAACACATAATGAGGGTCAATCGACTGACAACATGCTCCATTCAATTACCGCATGCACAGCGCGCAACTGAGCTCGAAGTGCTGTCGCTGCTATTAGCTGCTGCGTACATGCCCGGGGCGAGGGCCTTTCTACAGCACAAATCAAAACAAAAGCCAAGCTCGTACGATTAACTCAATGATGACAGAACGACACCGAGTAAGGTCTTCCCACTAAGGACATCGTCATTGCAAATGAGCTAAACTGCGTCCAACTCAGACAGCGGCGACAAAGCAACGAGAGCGGGACAGCAAGTGGCTGCCGTCAGTCGGACGCGATTTGTGTGCCTGGGGAGTTTTGGGGGAGACATTCAGAACCGTTCAGTTAACGCTGTTCCGCCTAACCGATCAAACTCGAGAACTCGCTTGGCTCGTAAATAAAAAAAAAGAAAAGTTGAAACTTGTGTCTGTTCACATCTCGCGACTGCAGAAGGATGCTGCGGAAACACGCATCTCTGTTGATACCGGCGCTGCTGGCGTTTGTGGAGATCACACCTCGGGTCACCAGCCAGGAGGCGGATAGTGCGATCGCGAACGTCACCACGCACACCTCGGAGAACGGGGTGAACACCACCCTGACGATCAGCAATCACATCTGCACCCGCGAGGAGACCTACGTCGAGCAGATTCAGACGCCCTCCATGCAGCAGGTTCGAGTGCGCACGTCCAACTGGTGCCTGGAGTTCCCGCCGCGGTGCTCGAATTACAAGACCGAATTTCGGGAAGTCATCAAGCTCGAGGTAGGTTTGAGTTTCAAGCGGGGCCCGCGCTCCATAACAGAGTCGATCGCGACAGGAAGTGAATCGACGCAAATGGAAGCGGATTAGTGAATGTTAGTAATCCTTTGTGTGTCCGCGCACCTGCGCGATCTAGGGAATGTCTCTGTGATTCGAAGTCGAGCCACTTTCAGCTGCAACAGGTTTCCGTTGAATTGTTCACACGTGCCGAGGAGAGACAGGCACACGCATGGGGCAGGTTCCCCCCGGCAGACGCGGAGAGGAAACCTTGTTTCGAGAGCCTGTGTGAGGAGTCACTGGAGCATACTTCAGGCTTCGAGTGAAATTGTTTTCCTCACGCCCTGGTTTCGTTCGCAGACTAGCGCCGGAGACTAATCGCCTCTTTCAAACGCGCACGACGATCAATTAGAAGTGAACCCAGAGCTCTGGTCGACTGTGACGTTCACCTCGTCCTCATTAAGCGCCAGCGTGTTGTTGTCGCAACTATGTAACTCTGCTGATCCAGTTTTTTTTGCCCACTCCAGCGTGTTTCCTTTGGTTTTATGTAAGCGATCCTCCAGCGGCTCAGGCTGATGTGGCTAAGGACCCAGCAGCGAGTCGTCGCGATCTGGTTTGGTCGTGCAAAACCAGTTTTGTCCCCCAGTTACGCGCAACGCAACCCAAACAAACACTCCCTCCTCTCGAGCGGATGACTGAACTCGAGATGAAAGTGAAAACGAGAGAGAATTGGATCGACGGCGGTAAGAGAACTCAGAGCCCCCAGAGCAGATGAGATTCGGCATCGGATTTCAGGAAGCCTTTTATGATCTGTGTCTCTGCTGGGTGCATGAGGAAATCCCCCAGATATGTGTGCTGCCAGAGTTGCGGTGCGGTCGTGGTACACATCTCGCGGGCAGTTGTGCAACTGTTACGCGGCGGCGGTGGACAAGATGGATTTCGTTGTTGTTCAGTTGAGGAATTTGTCAATGGGGCTGTTGAAGTTAATTTGTCATGTTCAGACGTTTCCATGTCTAGCGCGTTCAAATTCATCAACCACTGACAGTGACTTCGAAAAAACAGGCGATTTTTGAACACAATTGAGAGTCTTGACGTGCTTTTGACAATCAAATGAGATCCCAAACAAAACTCTCTCTCTCTCTCTTACTCTCTCAGAATCAAACGAGATCCTAAACACAACATTCCCCTTTCCGAAAGCAGCAAATGTTGAGTGGGGCATGCCACAAGGTTGATGAATAGTTTTCGAAAACTCCCCGAACGCCTTTCGTGCACAAAATTTGAATGAAGACACTTCAAATTCTCGTCCAAAACGAATACAAAAACAGCACTTTCTTCGTGAAATGATGCAAAAACATTTTCCCAAACAATTCCCTCAATTTCCATGCAAAAGAAGCATCGCCAAATGGGCCAGCATTTTTTCGGCATAAAAAATTCAAAACTTCTTGAATTTCCCTCGATTTCCCATCAAATTTTTGACCGAATTCGGTTTATCTATTATTTTCCCACTCAGTCCCATACACTTGAGCTGAATTTTCTGCTTGAAAACAAAAAACAATCGACATTTTCAACGATTTAAATGACTGCACCTCTGACGTCATCAAAAACGAAAAACTCACTTTTCTCGAATTTCCCTCGATTTCCAATCAAATTTTTGATGCAATTCACTTCATTCACCATTTTCACACTCAGCCCCATCAATTTGATCCAAAATTTCGGTCAAAATACGCAGAAAATCGAGTTTTGAAAAAATGACATGTGCCACACGAAAAAATGCAGTCAGTTCATAACACAACCGGGTCGCATTTTTTGCCGAAAAACAACGAACTTTCGTCAAAGTGGACGTTGATGATTGCAAACCTTGTGAAGCGAATTTCTCAGGATCTAGGACGAATTGAAGGACGCGACATATCGGAATGGAAAGGAAATTTCATGTAGATGCGGAATCAGGTGTGGATCTTCAACGGGAATGCTGTGGTTGCAAATTGGGAGACGAAATGCGGGAAGACCTACTTTTTCGCATGACATTTCATAATAATTTCGGAGGACATGCTGTTTTCTGAGTCGAATTTCTCGGCAATTAGGACGAATTGAAGGATGCGAGATATCAGAATGGATAGGAAATTGAGTGTAGATGCGAAATAAGGTGCGCTTTTTCAACGGGAGTGCCGTGGTTGATAGTTGGGAAGCAAATTTCGGAGCATCCTTCTTTGTCCCATGTTCTTGAAGGACACGATGTTTTCTGAGTCGAATTTCTCGGTAATTAGGACGAACTGAAGGACGAGGGATATCGGAGTGAATAGGAAATTGAGTGTAGATGCGAAATGAGGGGCGATTCTTTAACGAGAGTGCCGTGGTTGGTTTTTGAGAGGCAAAGTTCGGAGCATCCCATTTTGTCGCATGATCTTGGAGGACATGTTGTTTTCTGAGTCGAATTTCCCGATAATTAGGACGAACTGATGGACGAGGGATATCGGAATAGAAAGGAAATTGCTTAGAGGAACAAAGTAAGGTGAGATTTTGTAACGGGAGTGCCTTGGTTGGTAATTTGAAGGCGATGTTTGTGCTACTCTCTTTTGACACATAAGCAGTGAAAAGTGTTTCAGTTTTTTCTCAGAAATGGAGTCAATCTGGTGGAATGACTGACTGACTTCAGCTGCAATTCGCCAAGAGGGAAACATTGAAATCATGCCCACCCACATCTGGCGCCCCTCTCAACCACCGGAAGCTCAGTGTTTCCTTGACAGGCCATCACTCAAGATTCGTTTTCCGTTCCGATGTAAAACCCTTAAGAGGACACTCGCGCTGCATGTCTCTCACTGAGTGTCCTCTGTTTCAGTGGAAAACGGAAGTTGCCACAACCGCCACCCGCTCCGCCACGAACAGCCGTCGACGGCAAGAAACTGGTTCAACTGCAACTGGCGCGCAGCAAAAACCCATACGGCCGGTCATTCCGAGATCCAATCTCCATGATAATTGACATCAGAGTCTGGGAAAAAAATGTGGAGCTCCATAGCCGCTTGGATTGGCCAATATCCGGGGTGTGTGTGCGCGCGTGTGTGTGTGTGTGTGGCAGCTGAAAACAATTGAGGAAGAGACTTCGTTTAATTTCGAGGAAAAAATTGCCCCCACTCGCATGCGGTTGCTTCATGGTTTGAGGGCCCTTCAAGATCATCGTCGTCGTTGTGTCTGGGACACTTTTCCCCTCTGGATCATCATCTGCGTGACTTATGTGAGATGGATCGTGATGATCTTCAATCAAAAATGTCACCCTCTGCCCTCTGCCGCACCTGGATCTGTGTCGTCGCATGGAATGTCTTCTCGGATGTCGTTCACAAGCCACGAGTGGACACCATGCTCCAGGTAGCACCTCAACTCCATCCCCTCCCTCCGATCTCCCCCATCCATTCTCTGACCAGCAGCGTCGTGCGTTTACTATTCAGTCGCATTAAGGCTAATTGTATCTCGTGTAGTTTCGTTTCCTTGTTTGGTGCGTTCGGCTTGGAACGCCGAGCAATGTGAATGACTGGCTGCAATTGTCAATTGTGCGCGACTCCCTGGGCAATTGTGCCGGAGCTGCAGCGATTTGTGGCCTTTGTTTCAGTTGAGCTGACGATGGGTTCCTTCCTGTTCGAGCGAGTGTGTGAACATCTGGACTCCGCACACATGGGACCCCATTGAACTCCCCTCCCGCACTGGCTTGAGTCGACTGCGAGGGCAAAAAGCTTCGAAAGCTACGAGGGGCACAACTCTTTCGCTATTCCCTGCATACACTTAGGCACTTTTGTATCTTCTCTCTTTCAGAACGTAACGCGAACTCGAACGATACGATACTGCTGCGATGGTTACGCGGGCATAACGTCATTCAATGAGACGGTCTGTAAGCCGATTTGCCGTGGCGGTTGTGGACGCGGATACTGCCACTCACCGAACGAATGCAACTGCGACGCTGGATACTCCGGGAAGCACTGCACGCAAAGTAGGTTCCACGACCTCAGCTGTTCCCCACACTTTTACCATCCCTCTCTCTCTCTCTCTCTTCCTCTCCCAGGATGCCGCCACGATCGATGGGGCGTTGGGTGTAGCAACGTCTGCCGCTGCCGCAATCAGTCGGTGTGCGACAACAAGCTCGGCATCTGCCACTGCACCTCCGGATGGACTGGGGAAATGTAGGAGCACCTCTGGCTTCTGAGTTCCAACTTCTCACGCTTTTCCGATTTCAGGTGCGAACTGCCGTGCCCCCAAGGCTTCCACGGGATCATGTGCAAAAAGACGTGTGAGTGCAGCTCGAACCGCTGCAACCCCCAGACCGGCGAGTGCCTGGCAGGTGAGCACGTCCTGCCGGTGAATGTCACCTCGTCCATGATCGAGACGCTCAACTCGACCATCGCGAACATCACCGAGAACCTGAATCGAATCGCAAAGAACCTCGGCACCACAGAGACCGTCACCCTGCTCGTTCCCGACACAATCGTCGAGGTCACCACCGCCAAGACCGTTCAGGAAGTGATCCTTATAAAGCCACCAGATCACCCCACACCGTCCATCATCGTCCACCAGCCCGGCGGAGGGGCCAAGACGCCCGAAGTCATTCACGTCATAACCAACTGGCAGCAGGAGCAGCTCAAGGCTGTGGGAGGGGGGAACGACACAAAGCTCGAGATCGCCGCGCCGTCGTTGGACCACGAATCGAAGCTGCTCACCCTTCTGCTGGCGGTGCTCCTCTGCATCATGGTCGTACTGGCCCTGGGATTCCTCGTGGTCTACAAAAAGTTCAACTTCAAGCGCCGCGTCATGGCAAACCCCGCCGATTTGGATGGCGACCACATGTCCATCGGCTCGAAGGCCTTCAGCAAACCCCTGCCCGACTTGCCAGCCTTCACACAGGTCCTTCGAACCAAGGGCGACGGTAAGTAGATGCAGAGAAGCCCCCCTCGAGATCACTCTTTCTTGTCTCCTCCCCCTCAGGTCCGGAGTTCTACGACTCACCGACGAACAACGCCGCCGTCAAGCCGCCCTACTGCTACGCCCGCAAGGAGTCCCTGTACTCGGTGGTGCCGAAGTCGCGCAAGGGCAGCCTGGACAGCCACCTGTACGACGAGATACGCTACCCGGGCGCACACAAGATATCCCACATGTGAACCACCACCTTACCCCGCCATTCAAAAACTTTGTAATTTATTAGCTCTTAAGGATCAGACATTAAATGGAACGCAGTTCCGCTAAAAAGAGTACAGGTCTGTGAAATGCTTCCCGATGAGGTTGTGGAACTCCTGCTTGAGCTTCTGGTTGTACCGCTGCCGCTGTTCGAAGCTGGCCACGAGCGTCTCCAGCCGGTTCGGGACCACGCACTCGTGGATGAACCGCATCGTCCCATCGTTGCAGATGCACCGGCCCAGGGAGTCGCACATCCCGTAGTTGCACAGCTGACCGGTCTGCCCGCAGCCGCAGACCCCCGGCGACACACACTCCCCGTAGTACCCGCACCCGCTGAAACACACAAAACACTGTCAGGACCACTGTTCGCAGGATTCAAGGGAAGCTTACTTCTCGCAGATCGGCACACAGGTATCCCCCTTCGGACTGTAGCCCACGAAGCACTCACACACTCCCGGCTGCTTGCAGACCCCGTTCTCGCACTTGTCGCCGCAGTCCGGCAGGCAGCTGGTTGTGTTCTTGTCGTACTTGAACCCGTCGTGGCACAGGCACAGGTACCGCGAGTCGCAGAAGCCGTTCTCGCACACCCTAGGACGGAAAAAGTGTCAAATGGCATACTCTTGCCGGGAGTTTCTCATACCCACAGCGGAGAGTCCGCCTCGCACACCCTCCTCGGCGGCCGCATGGCGAATCCCGTGAAGCACTCGCACTGGTTCGGCGCCACACACCGCCCGTGTCCGCAGTCCGGCGTGCAGATGGGCTGACACCCAATCGCCGTCATCTGGTAGCCCTCCTTGCAGCCGCACTTGTCCGGCCCAACGCACATCTGATTGCGGGCGCACGCCGCCCGGCACACCGGCCTGCAGAAGCTCTTGCTCGGGTCCAGCTGGTAGCCACTGTTGCAGCGGCACGTCCCGTTCAAGTAGCAGACGCCGTGCTCGCAGCCGAGTGGGCAAGCGAACACACACCGGCCCCGGTCGTTGGACACGAACCCGTCGAAGCACTCGCAGCGCCCCGGCGCCCGGCAGAAGCCGTTCTGACACTTCTCCCCACAGTCCGGCTCGCACAGGTTCCAGTCGTACTTGTACCGCTTGTAGCCCTCGCAGCAGTCGATGATCTCGTGGAAGTACATGTTCGTGCCGTTGCCCAGCACCTCCTCGTCCTTCTCCGTCCGGAACAGGACCGACCTGCAAAATTCCCCCGTCACTAGTGCTCCCCGAATGTCGAAACACAAAACTTACGGCACTTGCTTGAGGCACTTGTGCCTGCCGTAGCTCTTCGACATGTGGCCCAAGTTGCGGCCACTCGAGGTGTAGATGTCCCCGGAGATCTCCCGCTCGCCCAGAACCACCCCGAACCCGATCAGGGCGGCGCACAGCACAAGCCAACGCGTCCGCGGAAACATTCTCTCGCTAATCGAACCGAACCTCAACGAAGATTCACATCGAATGCCTGCGCGGATCGCAGTCGCAGCCGCAAAGAGAAAGGCGCCTTATCGCTTGGCTCTGGGTGACCCAGAATCCGCTCCCAATTCGAATTGAGAAACATTCACAAGCGATAAGGCGGAGCTGTTCGCTGTTCAGAGAGCGCAAGCAGCAGATACCCAAGGTCAAGAGAGACAGCAACGAATAAAACGCTTCGCGAAGCTTTTCCTTTATTGAATAGTCGCTTACAATGGCACACAGGATTGGCGGCCCTTGACGCCGCTCTTGATGAAGCCCTGCTTGCAGAGGCAGAAGTTCGGGGAGGTGCAGTAGCCGTTGGGGCAGCCCAGCGGACAGTGTGCCTTGCACACGTTCGCGTCGACCTCGTCCTTCACATAGCCCATGTTGCAGGCGCACTCGTTGTACCCGTCGCAGTATCCATTCAGACACGGCTTGTCGCAGTGCGGCGTGCAATTGAAGCCGCTGCTGTCCAAGCTGAGTCCGGGCTTGCATCTGCACGTATTCGGCGCGACGCAGGTCCCCTTCACGCACTCCCTAGAGAAAAGTTAGCTTAGTACACTCTCGCACTTGCTGCAGTCCGTACCTGTCACAGATCGGCTCGCACACGGTGCCCCTCCTCACATAGCCACGGTCGCATAGGCAGACTCCGGGGGTTCTGCACGTTCCGAAGGCGCAGTTGTCACACTTCGGCTCGCACACGCCGTACGTCGAGAGCTGGTAGTCCGGCAGGCACTGGCACGTGTCGGGCCCGATGCAAATGCCAAAGTCACAGCCCTTGCTGCAGTGGGGCCGGCAGAATTGCCTGGTGGTCAGGTCGAGGGTGTAGCCGAGGTTGCAGGCACAGGACCCGTCTGCGTTGCATTGTCCATTCCGGCAGCCGATGGGGCACGTGGGCACGCATTTGTCCTCGAAGTCGCGCACGTTTCCCGGCAAGCAGACGCACGTATTTGGCGCCGTGCATATCCCGTTCAGGCAGTCGTCCTGGCAGATCGGATCGCACTTCTTGAAGACGTACGGATTGCGCTCGTATCCCTCGCAGCAGATCTGAATGCGGCTCATTCCGGGCGACGATCCATTGCCAGTTGGCACGGCCGCGTTCAGGTTCCTCACAAGCGATGCGGTGCTGCGGGAAAAGCCCTTAATCAAGACCGGATAACAGAACCAGAGATCGACTACTTACGGCACTTCGGTGAAGCAAACGCCGGACGCCATGGTGGACCGCGTTTTGTTGAGAAACTCAGCGGTCAAGTCGTGAAACACCGGCTGGGCAATTGGCCTCGACGGCCCAGCAGTGGGCTGAGCCAACGTGGGATACAACGACAATACATTGTATCCATATCGGGTGGAGTTTTGAAACTCAACCAGATTACCGGAGGCCACCGGCTGCCTGGTCTTGAACTGGCCCACCACCGACCACGGCAACATCGCAGCCGCCAACACAACAATCAAGCACTTCATGATTTTCGATGCTCTCTCTACGAGCGCTAAGAAGAAACTAACGAAACCCCATCGGCCGAGAGCCAACGCAAGCGCCCGGAATTGCGGGGCGTTTCGCAAACGCCTCCAGATACTCCCACTGGATGCGGGCTATCGCCGTTTTGCATAGAAAGTGTGGTCGCGCACCGATATGCCCAGACATCTGGATGCATTCGATAAGAGATAAACCGAAGCTCAGCCGAGCTGCAGTTCTTGGCAAACGAGCAAACGGGGGGAGCTCGCTCCCGCTTATCGCCGTTACGTAAGATCTCGAAAGTACTCAGTCGTTCTGGGACCGCAAAGCACTTAGAAGTCCAGCAGATAGTGGCTCGGAATACAAAACACATTCGACTGATTGTTTTGTTGTTTGTTTTCGCTCGCCTCTTGGAACTGAATCCGAGCTGCGGGGCTTTGGGTCACGTTGGGGAGATTATATGGCTGGAGAAGCGCTTGAAAACTTGTTGACACGAATTTGACTAACGTATGCCGGCTCAGCGTCACAGCAGCGCTTCCAAGTGAATCTGATGTCATCAGAAGTTCCCCTTGATCACTTGTCAAACCGTCGAACGATCTTCAAGTGGATTCTGCCCCGGAACGGGTTCGAGACAACAGATCGGCACGCAGTGATCGGTGCGCTCAAAAACACGTTTCGCATTGTGCTCCTCTAGCACAGATTGGGGAAGGGATGGAGTTGTTTTCGACGAGAGTTTGCTGTGCGGAGCCTATCTTGGGGCTCGCTTCGTCGCAGATGGTTGCAAAATGCGGTTGAATGGTTCGTGTATTCGATGAATGAATGATCTTCAGAAAGACAAGCGAATTTCGATCGCAAAAGAAATGACACACCCTGCTGTGAACCGCAATGAAACACTCAACCATAACATTAACATACTTTATTGACACCAGAACGAACGTACTGCACCATAAATCTGGGATCATCTGAAATGAAAGCGCATTAGAAGGATCTGTCTTGCAGCTGAAGTGCGTTCTTCTCACTCGCTCTGTCCCTCTGCTTCATTCGGTGCCACTGTCTGCCCAAGACCATCGCCAGCGCCAAGGTGATCACCGCCACGATCGGCACTACAGCGGTGAGTATCCATTTACCGATCTCCGGCGGTGGACTGCCGAGGGACTGCAGATTCTTGCAGATGTACACGAGACTTTCGTTGCAGGTGAGCTCGCCGCGGTCGCTGCTGAAGTGGCAAATGTCTGAGTTGCTGCACGATCGGTTTGTGGGCGTGTTGCAGCAGAAATGGAGTGATTTAAAGGAGATCACACAGTTACACCGCTCGCGGCTTCCGGACACCCCCTGTGGTCCCGCTGCATAGGCCGACTCCGTGCTCCAACTCTCTGCTGGCAGATCAACAGTTGAACTCGACGGCGACGATGACGTAGTGCTCAAGGGCGACTGCGTCAGTCCTGAGTTCTCATGAGAATTCACTTCAAACGACGTCGCCGATGACGTAGTTCTCCAAGACGCTTCCGTCGGACCTGAGTCCTCAGTAGAAATCACTTTAAACGACGTCGACGATGATGCAGAGCTTAAGGGCGCTTCCGTTGGACCCGATTTCCCAGAAGAAATCCCTTCAAAAGACGTCGACGATGAAGGAGTGCTTAAGGGCGCTTCCTTCAGACCTGAGTTCCCAGTAGAAATCCCCCCAAACGACGTCGAGGATGACGCAGTACTCAATGGAACTTCCGTCGATACCGAGTCCTCAGCAGATTCCATCAAGCGTTCATGTGAAACGAGAGCGCAGCTGAGAGTGCGTGGATTTAACGTGTAGCCTGGCCAACACAGGCATTTACCCGGCGCCACACAGTCGCCGTTGTTGCAGTTTTCACACACGGGCTTGCAGACGTTCGGCTCGTAGTCGTGGGCCTCGTAGCCCTCGTCGCAGGCGCACTTGTTGGGCCCAACGCAGAATCCATCGATGCATTTCTTCGGACAGAAGGGCTCGCAGGCACTTGCGTTGACCATGGTGTGATAAAGCCAACACTGGCACACACCGGGCTCGATGCAGGTGGAGTTCTCGCAGTCGGGCTCGCAAACGGGCTCACACCGGTTCACGGAATCAGCGACCATTTGATATCCGGGAAGACATCGACAAATATCTGGATGCACGCAGTCGGCGTTAACACATTGCTGGCTGCAGACTGGCTCGCATTTGTTGTTTGGTCCCATGAGGTAGCCCGGATTGCACACGCAGAGCTCGGGGCGGTAGCAGAGACCGTTCTCACAGCCGTGAGAGCAGATTGGTTGGCAGCTACTGCCTGATGCGGAGAACGCGTAACCGGACTGGCATTGGCACTCGTTT
Organism: Myathropa florea; assembly: GCA_930367185.1. Classification (NCBI taxonomy): domain Eukaryota; kingdom Metazoa; phylum Arthropoda; class Insecta; order Diptera; family Syrphidae; genus Myathropa; species Myathropa florea. The sequence continues at coordinate 1,773,807 of OV884005.1, read as the reverse complement.
GGGGCAATGCACTTCCCAAACTCGCAGCCACCTTCGCATACGGGGGCGCACTCACTGCTTCCATCGCTGTCGTAACCCTCAGAGCAGGAACAAACGCCGGGCGAGGTACAAATCCCGTTCCTGCAACCTCTCGAGCAGACTGGTTCACATTTGTTGCTTCCTGCTTCCATTGCGTAGCCTGGGAGGCACTCGCACTTGTCTGGAGCGACGCACGTCCCGAAGGGACAGCCTCCCTCACACACCGGCTTGCACTTGTCGTTCCCTGCTTCCATTGCGTAGCCTGGGAGGCACTCGCACTTGTCTGGAGCGACGCACGTCCCGAAGGGGCACCCCTCTTTGCACACCGGCTTGCACTTGTCGTTCCCTGCTTCCATTGCGTAGCCTGGAAGGCACTCGCACTTGTCTGGAGCGACGCACGTCCCGAAGGGGCACCCCTCTTTGCACACCGGCTTGCACTTGTTGCTTCCTGCTTCCATTGCGTAGCCTGGGAGGCACTCGCACTTGTCTGGAGCGACGCACGTCCCGAAGGGGCACCCCTCTTTGCACACCGGCTTGCACTTGTTGCTTCCTGCTTCCATTGCGTAGCCTGGGAGGCACTCGCACTTGTCTGGAGCGACGCACGTCCCGAAGGGGCACCCCTCTTTGCACACCGGCTTGCACTTGTTGTTCCCTGCTTCCATTGCGTAGCCTGGAAGGCACTCGCACTTGTCTGGAGCGACGCACGTCCCGAAGGGGCACCCCTCTTTGCACACCGGCTTGCACTTGTTGTTCCCTGCTTCCATTGCGTAGCCTGGGAGGCACTCGCACTTGTCTGGAGCGACGCACGTCCCGAAGGGGCACCCCTCTTTGCACACCGGCTTGCACTTGTTGCTTCCTGCTTCCATTGCGTAGCCTGGGAGGCACTCGCACTTGTCTGGAGCGACGCACGTCCCGAAGGGGCACCCCTCTTTGCACACCGGCTTGCACTTGTTGTTCCCTGCTTCCATTGCGTAGCCTGGGAGGCACTCGCACTTGTCTGGAGCGACGCACGTCCCGAAGGGGCACCCCTCTTTGCACACCGGCTTGCACTTGTTGCTTCCTGCTTCCATTGCGTAGCCTGGAAGGCACTCGCACTTGTCTGGAGCGACGCACGTCCCGAAGGGACAGCCTCCCTCACACACCGGCTTGCACTTGTCGTTCCCTGCTTCCATTGCGTAGCCTGGGAGGCACTCGCACTTGTCTGGAGCGACGCACGTCCCGAAGGGGCACCCCTCTTTGCACACCGGCTTGCACTTGTTGTTCCCTGCTTCCATTGCGTAGCCTGGGAGGCACTCGCACTTGTCTGGAGCGACGCACGTCCCGAAGGGGCACCCCTCTTTGCACACCGGCTTGCACTTGTTGCTTCCTGCTTCCATTGCGTAGCCTGGGAGGCACTCGCACTTGTCTGGAGCGACGCACGTCCCGAAGGGACAGCCTCCCTCACACACCGGCTTGCACTTGTCGTTCCCTGCTTCCATTGCGTAGCCTGGAAGGCACTCGCACTTGTCTGGAGCGACGCACGTCCCGAAGGGACAGCCTCCCTCACACACCGGCTTGCACTTGTCGTTCCCTGCTTCCATTGCGTAGCCTGGGAGGCACTCGCACTTGTCTGGAGCGACGCACGTCCCGAAGGGACAGCCTCCCTCACACACCGGCTTGCACTTGTCGTTCCCTGCTTCCATTGCGTAGCCTGGGAGGCACTCGCACTTGTCTGGAGCGACGCACGTCCCGAAGGGGCACCCCTCTTTGCACACCGGCTTGCACTTGTTGTTCCCTGCTTCCATTGCGTAGCCTGGAAGGCACTCGCACTTGTCTGGAGCGACGCACGTCCCGAAGGGGCACCCCTCTTTGCACACCGGCTTGCACTTGTTGTTCCCTGCTTCCATTGCGTAGCCTGGAAGGCACTCGCACTTGTCTGGAGCGACGCACGTCCCGAAGGGGCACCCCTCTTTGCACACCGGCTTGCACTTGTTGTTCCCTGCTTCCATTGCGTAGCCTGGGAGGCACTCGCACTTGTCTGGAGCGACGCACGTCCCGAAGGGGCACCCCTCTTTGCACACCGGCTTGCACTTGTTGTTCCCTGCTTCCATTGCGTAGCCTGGGAGGCACTCGCACTTGTCTGGAGCGACGCACGTCCCGAAGGGACAGCCTCCCTCACACACCGGCTTGCACTTGTCGTTCCCTGCTTCCATTGCGTAGCCTGGGAGGCACTCGCACTTGTCTGGAGCGACGCACGTCCCAAACGGACACCCCTCTTTGCACACCGGCTTGCACTTGTTGTTCCTTGCTTCCATTGCGTAGCCTGGAAGGCACTCGCACTTGTCTGGAGCGACGCACGTCCCGAAGGGACACCCTTCCTTGCACACCGGCTTGCACTTGTTGCTTCCTGCTTCCATTGCGTAGCCTGCAAAGCACGTGCACTTGTCTGGAACGAAGCACGTCCCAAAGGAACACCCATCCTTGCACACTGGCTTACAAATGTTCCCTGCTTCCATTGCGTAGCCTGGGAGGCACTCGCACTTGTCTGGAGCGACGCACGTCCCGAAGGGGCACCCCTCTTTGCACACCGGCTTGCACTTGTTGTTCCTTGCTTCCATTGCGTAGCCTGGAAGGCACTCGCACTTGTCTGGAGCGACGCACGTCCCGAAGGGACACCCTTCCTTGCACACCGGCTTGCACTTGTTGCTTCCTGCTTCCATTGCGTAGCCTGCAAAGCACGTGCACTTGTCTGGAACGAAGCACGTCCCAAAGGAACACCCATCCTTGCACACTGGCTTACAAATGTTCCCTGCTTCCATTGCGTAGCCTGGGAGGCACTCGCACTTGTCTGGAGCGACGCACGTCCCGAAGGGGCACCCCTCTTTGCACACCGGCTTGCACTTGTTGTTCCTTGCTTCCATTGCGTAGCCTGGAAGGCACTCGCACTTGTCTGGAGCGACGCACGTCCCAAACGGACACCCCTCTTTGCACACCGGCTTGCACTTGTTGTTCCTTGCTTCCATTGCGTAGCCTGGAAGGCACTCGCACTTGCCTGGCGCCACGCACGTTCCAAAAGCACAGCCCGTCAAGCACAATGGACTGCAGCCGTTTGCTTTATTCTTCTGGTACCCAGGCAAACAGGTGCAGACGTTTGGAGCGGAGCAGATGCCATTATTGCAGCCGGGACATGAGGGCACGCAAATTCCCTGTGCGTTCTTTGCGTACCCAGCGAGGCAAATGCACGTCTCTGGCGTGATGCACTGCCCGAACCGGCACCCCGACGAGCAGATCGGCGTGCAGAGGGGGAAGTTTTTCTGATAGCCCGCACAGCAAGTGAGCTCCACCCTTGTCTTCTGCACCACCTGGAATGCAAACGCACTTAGAACCACTTCACCGGAACTCGCAGCCAATAAATACCCTCGGTTCTCTAACCATCTCCAGCCTGGTGTACGTCTTTTTTCGGAAAAGCCTCTTCTTCGTGTACGTCTTCGGAACCATTTTTGTTAAGAAATCCTGCTCGGTGTACTGCTTGACCTCTGTGCAGATTCTCTGAGCGGTCGCCGGAGCGAAGGCGCTCCGCGACAGTATCGCCAGCAGCACGTACCATAGACCGTGCATCTTGATTTCGATGCTTAGACTGACCGGATAGCAGCAGGCGTTCGATAAAATAAGCTCTGCTCCTGCGCTGGGAAGGAATGTTCGCAATTTTCCGGTGTAGATAGCTTATCGGCGCCGATGACATATGTGCCGCGGCCAAAGGAGTCGTCATCGACTACGATATCGCTTGCTCCAGACTCTTGCGGCCCGTTCCTGGCGCCAGCCATGGTGCTCGCCATGGCGTGCCACAGATTTTCCAGTTGACCTTAAACTCGCTTGATTATTCGCTGCGTGATCAAGTAAACACTGGCCGATGACGACATCGGCGCTGATAAGGCTGCGGCCTGGGAGCCGAGATAAGCTGCGAATTCTGTTGGGATTAGCGGTCAGTCTCTCGCGAATATGAACGCCGACTGGAAGCTCGTAATAATCTCAACGCTCGTGCTGCTGAAATCGCCCGAGAGGGGGGCGGCTTTGAACGAGCGCCAGCTGCAGACCTCGCACATGCATCCCCAGCACGTCTCGGGCCATCATCAGTACACGCAGCTGCAGAACGCGACGCACAAGTGCGTCATCGAGGTTCCGTAAGTTTCCCCTCCTGCTCCCGATTGTCAGGGCCCCACCCCCCCACTGACCTTGTGTTCGCTTTAGGACAGTCTCGCTGAAGGCCTACCCGCACGCCAAGGTCATCCGCATGGGCTCGTCCACACACCTCACCGTCATCGAGACCTGCTGCCCCGGCTACCGGGGCCACAAGCTGAAGGGCGCCGTTGCCAGCACCACCACCTGCCTGCCGATGTGCGAGAACTGCTCCAACGGATTCTGCCTCCGGCCGGGGGAGTGCGAGTGCTTCGACGGATTCGTGAAGAACGACAACGGCGACTGTGTGTTCATGTGCCCGGTGAGCTGCCTGAACGGCCGTTGCTACTTGGACGGCACCTGCAAGTGCGACCAAGGCTACACGCTGGACGAGACGAAGAGGTTCTGCCGGCCCATCTGCTCCGAGGGATGCCACGGCTGGAGGCAGAACTGCACCGCCCCCGAAACGTGTGGCTGCAGGAAGGGCTTCACTCTGAAGGAGAAGGGCTGTCAGCCAATCTGCGACCCGGACTGCGGCCTCGGTGGCATCTGCGCTGACGCGAACGTCTGCATTTGTCGGACGAACTTCACGCTGAGGAACGGAGTCTGTCAGGCGAGCTGCTATCAGTAAGTTTCACTCAGCGCCTTGGCTCAGCCTCGCGCCGGATTAATGCTCGATATCTCTCCGCAGGAAGTGCGACAACGGCATCTGCTTCTCCAGGAACCGATGCCTCTGCTTTCCCGGCTACAAGTACCACGAGAAGACCACCACCTGCATACCCGTGTGAAGGACACCCACCCCCAGGCACTCTGGTTGCAAAGAATTGTGTACAAACCCTAGTCTAAGCCCAGTAAAGTGACCTAAACGCAAAACCGTTGTTGTTTTTATCTTTCTTTGTTGAGGTTCGCGCGAGCAATGAGCTTGCGGAGTGGAGGGGACCTTCCGCAACTGGTCTGTGTGTGAGACGAGAAGCTCGCTCTTATCACGACCGGAAGCCGCTGTGGAATAAAGCGCAGCTTCGCCGCAACGACCCCGCCTTGGGCGTTCTCAGTCGCCGATTGAATTTTGAACGGCAACATGGTGTCACGGCAGTTACTTCTGATCTGCATCCTCGTGGGTGTTCCGTTTCTGGAGAGCGTCTGCGGAGCGATGCAGGGGCGGTCCTGCATCAAATACGAGACCTATCAGGTCACGCAATACGGAATGCAGCTCCACAACGACCACTTAACGCACTGGCTGAGCCACAGGTACCACCGGACTCCGCGAAAGTTCTCAAGGGTAAGCACATCATTGCACAGCTATCGGAGAGACGGTAAATAAGAGTTGTTCCCTTTCCCAGGTGGGGATTCGTACGCGGATGAGCACTTGCTGCGATCGAGGATACATGCTGATCGAGTCAACGTCCACCTGTACGCCTGTGTGCTACATGCCCTGCAAGCGCAACGAGCACTGTGTAGAACCGAACGTCTGCGGGTGCGATGACGGATTTCGCAGAGGCGGTTTTGGATCAACTGACAGTACCGATTGTGAACCAATTGAGTTGGCCACTTCGGCGCCAACCACGACGATGAGTCCTTCAACAGCGCCAACGACGCCAACACCAACAACGACCCCAACAACAACGACGACGCCAACGACGACGCCAACGACGACGCCAACAACGACGCCAACAACAACGACAACGCCAACAACAACAACGACGTCAACAACAACGCCAACACCAACAATGACGACAACAACGACGACAACAACGACGACAATGCCCACAACGACACCAACAACCACCCCAACGACGACGACAACAGTCGCCACCTCAACTCCATCAAAACCCGAGGACTCACCCACTCCACAGTCCTGCAGCGGTTGCGCCGCCAACGAGCTGTGCTCCGGGAACAGCTGCGTGTGCAAAGAAGGCTACGAGACCACCCGAAACGGCGTCTGTGAGCCGCAATGTGTGCCCGCATGCCACCAGTCCGACTGCGTAGAGCCCAACAAGTGTGTCTGCTGGCCGGGCTATTCGCGGACGAATGACACCTCCTGCCATCAGACGTGCTCCAAGGAAAGCTGCACCTTCGGGGAATGCAATGCGAACGGAACGTGCGTGTGCCACCAGGGCTACCGAAACAGCGGCACCGACTGCATTTGGGCGGAGGATGCCATCATCCCGGAGCCCGAAAAATGCGACTGCTGGCTAGGGATCGACACCACCGAGGAGAAGTGCCTGAGTTTGTGTGAGGACACAACAGCCGAGCAGCCTGCAGCGGACTGCATCAACTCAACGCTGTGTCAGCACTTGGGCGCCAGGCTCGTCTGCCAAAGTCAACACTACGAGTGCTCTGCTCCATCCGAAGCAACAGCCCAGCCCGCATCAGATCCGGAGATGACCGAAAAGCTAGCATCAAAAGGCGATGAATCAGCGGGAGACATGACCCTTCTCATCGTGGGACTCGCAGTCCTCGTCCTCGCACTTGGAGTCTGCACGTTCGTCTGGCTGAAGTACCGGCACCGCCTCAGACGCCCATCGCCCTACAACCACATGGAGGACGACGGACTGTTGTCCGAAAATATTTAAGACATAATTTAGCCTTTTGTTCTCGAATAAAGAAAAACATACCGATCACTTTGCGAGTTGGGTTTTTTGCCAGAGTTGCGCTTATCGCACAAGACTTCCGCTGTGAGTGAGCAAAAATTCCCCAAGTCCCCGCCCTTATCTCGACCGGCAGGCGTGCAGCGAACGCGATAAATCTCACATCGACGTGAGCGGGAACCCTTTCGCTTTAGGTCATCAGTTGGCTACAAGTCCGCGCGGCGATCAGATCGAAATGTCCTCGAATTTCCTCTGCACTTTTATCCTCGTGTCGTTTGGTCTCGGCCTGGTGCCGCTGGCTCTAGGCAAGACCTGCACCAAGCAGCAGCGCGTCACGTATATGTCGTGGAAAATGGATCCGTATACGCAAAGACTTCGGCCACAGGTAAGCATGGCGGTCCTCCCTTCAATTCTTCATGATTTTTGATGGTGCTTTGGGATATTGCAGCCACAAGCCTTTGAAAGGATCAATATCGTGTGCTGCCCCGGCTACAGGGAAGCTTTTCGATCGGGCACGATTCCTGTGTGCGTGCCGAACTGTCAGTTGAATTGTGTCGGTGGATTTTGTGACGGGAAAAACCAGTGCGCATGTCATGAGGGATATAGGCGAATCGGAATTGGACACTGTGAGCCGGAGGAGGGTACCACAACGACGACGACGACCACAGCCATGCCCACAACGATGACAACTACGACGACAATGCCCACAACGACGACAATAATGCCCACAACGATGACAACCACGACGACGACGAGAAGGCCCACAACGACGACCAGAAGGCCTACAACGACAACAGAGCCCACAACGACGACGACAACAATGCCCACAACAACGACAACAAAGCCCACAACGACGACGACAACAATGCCCACAACAACAACAACAAAGCCCACAACGACGACGACAACAATGCCCACAACAACGACAACAAAGCCCACAACGACGACGACAACAATGCCCACAACGACCACAACAACCACGGTGAGAGCAGTGCCTGCAACGTCCACGACAACTACAAGGACAGTGCCCACAGCACCTACCACGACAACGCCCCATCCTACAACCACAACGAGTACTACAACTCCTGCAACTTCGACTACGACTACGACGAGCCCGACTTCATCAATCCCAAAGGAAAAGTTCGCCTCAAGATTCCTGTACAAGACGCAGCAGCTTCAAATCAAAGAAGCCACACCTCATGCGACAGAGCCGCAATCTCCTCTCGTCAAATTTCCGCCGCTAGATCCAAGGTTTGGAACTCTACCGGCGACAAATCACTTGACCGGACTCGAGTGTGAAGGCAGCGTCAACTGTGCATGTCCCGCAGGCTACACCCATGACATCCAAGCCTCCAAGTGCCGGCCACTGTGCAACGGCAAGATCTACGGCTGCATTGGCGGCACTTGCATCGGCGCCAACCAGTGCCGCTGCGATGAGGACAAGTACCTCGACAGCGGAGAGCTGTTTCACTGTCGCGCACTGCACTTCCACTGGAAGTGGACGTTGCTCCTGTTGCTGGTGCCTGCTGGGTTGATTGTAATCAGCTCCTACGTTGCCATTCGCCGCTGGAGAACGGCCAAGGCGAACCGCTTGAATGCTCAAAGTGAGTAGGACGAAGACATTCGAATGGTTCGCAGAGACTCATGTTTTTTTTTCCATTCCAGGCGAGCGCTTCTCGGAGGTGCGGCTTCACAGCACGAATAGCCATTCGATCGATGAGAAGCACCAGTGGGCCAGGCGCGGCTGCGACTCGGACGACGACGATGACCAGGTGTCCTTGGGCGCGAGCAGCAGTCGACCTTTATTTAGGGAAAAAGTGCAAATCCTGTAGATAGCTTGTAGTGAATTCTGAAATAAAGTCGCCCGCTCGTATTTGATCGGAAATATTTTGTTTTACTCGCGCCACAGGACAGTACTTTCATAGGACAGCCCTTTCAGAAGACAGTCCTTTCAGAGGACAGCCCTTTCACAGGACAGACTTTGTTAGCAACACAACAACCGTTTGGATTCGTTGTCGACGACGACAAGATCCGAATCGACAAAAGACTCTGTGCGAGGCACATGAGGACGCTTAAGATTTGCTGTCGCGCAGAGATCCTAATCAAGGGCATGTGCCAAAAAGTAGATCTTTCAGGCTTTTGAAAGACAACAAAATGGCGGCCAAGGAAACCCTCTTCATCAAGGTTATTCGCTAAGAGAATGGAAAGTCGACAAAATGGCGTCGGCTACCAAAGAACTCAGGACTTCACCAAAACCCCACCGACGTCTTCGAGCGCGAAGGCAGGAATTTCCCAGAACTCAGGACTTCACTGAAACCCCCAACGAGCGACAAAATGGCGTCGGTTACCAAAGAACTCAGGACTTCACCAAAACCCCACCGACGTCCTCATGCAACGAGCACTCAGACAAGACTTCCCCATGCAACGAGCGCTTAGACAGGATTTTCCCATGCAACTCAGCGCTCAGACGCGCTCTGACGTCTGATCTGTCATAATGCGCCACTCCCTGAAATACCCATGTCGTCGGCGTATCAATTCGAAGAATGTCCCAAATGCCAAGCGTCCTGGAAGTTCCGTACTACGTTGCGTTGCAAAATTCCCGCTGACACATTTCTTATCGTTTGAGAATTGCTTTCGTGACACGTTCGCTTCGGATAAGCCCGACTCAAGCGTTGGTTTCAGTTCTTATCTGAGCTTCCGTACCGAGAAACGAACCGAGAATACTCACGTCGAGGCTCTACTCTACGTCCGCGACGAACTTCGTCGGGCAACTGAGGGAAGCTTTATTCGTTTCCCCGCTCTGTGTAAGTGTGCGGGAAACCATGCGCGGTGTACCCTATTCTTTGCTTCACCACTGCTAGCTGTCGGCATCTGAATGGGCCGCAGGTCCGTGCTGCGTTAGTCTAATTTCGTACTTGGGATCGAAAGCATGAAGTTCGAGTTGTTCCTCTTCGCCGCTACACTTTACATATGCGGCGCCAAATGGTGCTCCAAAATCAAGTTAGACAAAGCCCTGCTTCACGAGCCAAGCCTAAGTGATCCCCTCGAGATTGTGCCGAGGAACACCACGACGACGAAGCAGGTTTGGGTGTGCTGCGAAGGCTACGACCTGACCGGCAAGGAATGCGTCCCTAGATGCGAGCACAGCTGCCCCGAGACGCAAAAGTGTGTGGAGCCGGATGTCTGCGGATGTGACGCGGGCCACTACCTCAAGGACGACAAGTAAGTGTGTGTTTGTGAACTGAGTGAGTTAATGTTTTGTTCGCCCCCAGGTGTCACCCTGACTGCGAGAACTGCGAGAATGGCCGCTGCTCGGAGCCGGGCGTGTGCCTGTGCAACCCTGGCTATGCGAGAATCGGCGACAAATGCGAACCGCGGTGTGAGCGCAACTGCATCAATGGCTTCTGCAAGTCACCGAACAAGTGCGCGTGCAACAAGGGCTACCAGGAGAGTCCAGAGACCGGCGAGTGCGAACCGGAGTGCGAGCCGGGGTGCGTTGCGAATGCCTACTGTACGTCCTCCGGGGTGTGCCAGTGCAAGGTGGGCTTCTACCGAAACGTGGCTAACCTGTGCCAGAGTTGGTGCACGACCCAGTGCAAGAACGGCGAATGTGTGGGCCCGAACAAGTGCGACTGTCACCAGGGCTTCGTGAAGGTCGATGGGATGTGCATTCGGGACTGCAACTTCGGCTGCAGGTTTGGCGACTGCATGAACGAGCAGATGTGCGTCTGTTGGCCGGGCTATGTGTACAATTACAAGACGGGAAACTGTGAAGAGGGGGAATCAACCGACGCCAGTACAACGGCACAGCCGGCCCCTCGGAAGCTGGCTGCAGAATCGTGCCCAGAGTATTGTCCGACTGGAATTTGCGTCGACGGCACTTGTCAGTGCGCCGAGGGCTTCGTCAGGGCTAACATGACCTGCGCTGCGAACTGCGAACGCTGTCAATATGGCGAATGCGTTGAGAAGCGGGTGTGTGAGGGCCTTTCCAAAGTCCTGATGGAGCTGAGCCCGTTCACCTCGACTGATCCGAGTTCGACCGAAGAGACTGCGTCCACGTCAAGTGAGTCCCCGCTCGAGACGTCCACGGAACAGGGCTCAGCCTGCGCAAGAGGCTGCTGGGCAGGCACCTGCGTGGACGGTGTGTGCCAGTGCACCGACGGTTTGGTGCTCAGCGCCGAGAACGATTGCGTCAGGCCGTGTGAGGTGAGATGCAAACACGGCTGCACGCAGGACGGCCTATGTGTGTGCCCACTCGGCTCCGTCCTCAAGAACGACTCGGATTGCGTGCCAGTGTGCAAGGAGGGTTACATCTACAGCACGGGCCCCAATCAGGAGGACATTTGCACGCCCACATGCGACGGTCTGGAAGGCAACGAGGGCTGCCTCAACGGCACCTGCGTCGGTGTCAACAAGTGCGAGTGCCACGAGGGCCTGATCTTCAATCCAGTCAATCGCTTCGAGTGCATCCCCTACCCGGCCGACGTTGCAGAGAGGCATCATCAGCGCTCGTGGTACATTTACTTGCTCCTGGGTCTCCTGACAGTCCTCGTTATGATCATTTTGCTGCTCCTTGCGCTCAGGAAATTCCACCAGGACACGTACAACGTCGAGAAAGTTGGTAAGATCTTGCACAAAATTAGACAACCCCCGTGTGGTCATTCACGTCATTTCATCCCGCAGAGAAACGCCGTCGGACGGTCCAGTATCATGAAGGTCAACAGGGCTTCTGTGAGGTCTGAGGAGGACGCCATCGCCAGCGATTCTAATCATAATCACTTTTTTTTTTACATTGATAGGCAAATAAACGCTCACCCTAACGCTTGTGTTTGATCAGATCTTTTCAGCCGCCGACCTTGGGCGTTGGTTAGGTCATGCCAACGGAAATGGCACACAATTTGGAAGTTCCTACTGTGGGAGGTGATCTCAGCGACTAAGCGAGTTAGCGACTAAGCGAGTCAGCGACTCACTGCCCTGAGTCAGTCAAAGCAGTCGCATGGGAACCCGCTGTAGCTTGCGATTAAATTTCGAGAAATTGTCGATAAAGTAGCTCGACACTTTGGAGTTAGACGCTGCTCCGTTCAAGAGCTTCCTGCTTCAAAGCCACTTCGTTTTTTTTTTTCTAGAAGAAACCACAAAACGATAGCAACGACGAGGAGAGGGGGTTTCCAGCTCGGCTTCGATGAAGAATTCTTTAAAAAGTACCAATTGCATCCGGTCGGGCGCATTTTTTGAGATTTTGACTTAAAAAACTCCACAAAACCAATCGAATTCGGGGGTTTCTGTTCGAGCGGGGATGCTTGGCGTGTTACTTTGAGGCTTTGTTCGAGCGAGGCTGCTTTGCTCGCGCCCTAGAAGATTTCAAAAACAAGCCCAAGATTGACTAACTCTTTATTTAAATAATAACATGCAAAAAAAACGCACACACACACATGCAAAACAAAAAAAAATTAAAACAAAAATCACACACTCCTCCACCGCCGGATGTCCGCGGTTCGTGTTCAGAAGACGAATTGAACGGACTCAGAGATGCTGGGGGAGTAGCGCACCGATCCGAAGCGACGCTCTGCGGATGAGAGAGAGAAAGTGCCGCCATCAGCACGAGGTGGTCTGGTGGGGGAGCTTGTCGCACTTACCTCGCTTGTCCACGTTGTATGTGTTCTTCCTCGTGGTGAAGTAGATCATCACTGTGAAGACTAGCAGCAGGAGGATTAGGATCATGACCAGGAGCGGCCAGGGGATGATCGATTGCAGGCGATTGAGCTTCTCCTGGCGGTTGGAGTCGATGGGGAGGCGCTGCAGCTGGACGGGATTGCATTGAAGCGGCTGATCTGGACTCGCTTCGAAGCCGTCGTGGCACTCGCATTGATTTGGGGCGATGCAGTTGCCGTTCAGACAGCCCGGTTGCATTGAGTCGTTCAGTTTGCAGATGGGAATGCAGACATTTGGGAACTCCGACGTCAGGTCGAGGGCGAAGCCCTCCACGCACTCGCATTCGTCGGGCGCCACGCATGTGCCATTGGGGCAGTTGTTGCTGCAGATCGGCTCGCAATTTCCTGGTGTCTCCTTGAAGCCGGGCGGGCATGATTCGGTGCGGATGCACAAGTTGCCGTGAAGGGTGAAGTCCTGGGGGCAAACGCAGAGGTTCTCCGTCGAGCAGGTGCCGTTGATGCAGTTTTTGAGACTGCAGAGTGATTCGCTGTTGAATTCAATCATTTTTGGATTCCGGCGAGGGGATGGGGCTTTGGGGGCGCATTCGTTGCTCTTGGAGGTGCCTTCAAACCCGGACCAACAAGTGCAGGTATTTGGGGCCACACAATCGGCGTTGAGACACGAGGGGTTGCAGACTGGCTCGCAGAGAGCGGTTTTGCCAGAGAGCTGGTAGCCGCTGTTGCAGGTGCACGTATTGGGAGCGGTGCAGCTTCCATTCGGGCAGCCACTATCACAGATGGGCTCACAAGTTTGAGCTTCATTCGACTTCTGATATCCGTCGCTGCAGGAGCACACCCCGGGCTGTGAGCAGTAACCGTTCGCACAGTCTCCCTCGCACACAGGCTCACAGTCGCCGTTTAACACCTTTCCGTACCCTTCGTTGCAGCTACACGTTCCAGGAGCGGAGCAGAATCCGTTGGGACAGCCACCCTCGCACACAGGAGCACAGTCGCCGCTCTCAATCTTGGCGTAGCCGTCGTTGCAGGTGCACGTTCCAGGAGCGGAGCAGAATCCGTTGGGACAGCCACCCTCGCAGACAGGAGCACAGTCGCCGTCCACGTCCTTGGCGTAGCCGTCGTTGCAGGTGCACGTTCCAGGAGCGGAGCAGATTCCGTTGGGACAGCCACCCTCGCACACAGGAGCACAGTCGCCGTCCAAGTCCTTGGCGTACCCGTCGTTGCAGGTGCACGTTCCAGGAGCGGAGCAGAATCCGTTGGGACAGCCACCCTCGCACACAGGAGCACAGGCGCCGTTCTCAGACTTGGCGTATCCGTCGTTGCAGGTGCACGTTCCAGGAGCGGAGCAAAATCCGTTGGGACAGCCACCCTCGCACACAGGAGCACAGTCGCCGCTCTCAATCTTGGCGTAGCCGTCGTTGCAGGTGCACGTTCCAGGAGCGGAGCAGGATCCGTTGGGACAGCCACCCTCGCAGACAGGAGCACAGTCGCCGTCCACGTCCTTGGCGTAGCCGTCGTTGCAGGTGCACGTTCCAGGAGCGGAGCAGAATCCGTTGGGACAGCCTTCTTCGCAGACAGGAGCACAGGCGCCGCTCTCTATCTTCGCGTACCCTTCGTTGCAGGTGCACGTTCCAGGAGCGGAGCAGAATCCGTTGGGACAGCCACCCTCGCACACAGGAGCACAGGCGCCACTCTTAGTCTTAGCGTAGCCGTCGTTGCAGGTGCACGTTCCAGGAGCGGAGCAGAATCCGTTGGGACAGCCTCCCTCGCACACAGGAGCACAGTCGCCGCTCTCAGTCTTCGCGTAACCGTAGCTACAGCTACACATCCCCGGACTGGAACAGAATCCATTGCGGCAGCCCCCTTCGCACACGGCTTCACAGACCCCATTCAAGGCTCTCGCATATCCCTCTTTACACGTGCATACGTCCGGAGCCGAACAGAATCCGTTCACGCACGAATCCCGACAAACAGGCTCGCATTTCCCTGTCTCCAGAGACTTGGTGTAGCCCTCGTCACACGTACACGTTTCCGGGCTGGAGCAAAAGCCGTTTGGGCATCCTTTCCGGCACACCGGCTCGCACGTCCCGTTTGAGCCCACTTGATAGCCGATATCACACAAGCACGTCCTCGGATCGATGCACACCCCGTGTCCACATCCCCCCGGACAGTCTGGGACGCACTTTCCTTCCCCGGACTCCACGTAGCCGTCCCGGCAGCTGCACTTGCCCGGCGCCGAGCAATACCCGTGCTTGCAGGTTTGCCGGCAGACTGGCTTGCACTCCCCATCTTCCCCCTTCTCGTAGCCGTCGTTGCAGACGCACTCATTCGGCTTCGCGCAGTATCCGTTCTTGCAACCGTTCTTGCAAATCGGCCTGCAGACCCCCTTATCGTCCCTCTCCGCGAACGAGTAGCAAGTACAGATTCCCGGGCCCGAGCAGTATCCGAACTCACAGTCGGCACAATCCGGGACGCATCTAAAGACAAAAGGATGAGAAAATTGCCCAACACGGCTGGGGAGCAGCTGCTTACCGGTACTGATTGAAGGGCTTGTAGCCCGCGTTGCAACTGCACTTGTTCGGCGCTGTGCACTTCCCGTTGACGCAGCCGTTGCCGCACACTGGCAAGCACTTCACCCCACTGTACCCCGGGCAGCACGACTGCACGACCTTCGTCTTCGTCCGGTACTAAGGATGCACAAAAGTCTCAATCAATCAGCGAGTCACTCAACACCGCCATCGCCTTACCGTGAACACCTGCTGCCCCGAGCCGTTCAACTTGCTCACTTTGACTCGAAACCTCTTCACCTGCGTGCACCGGTTCTTGATCTGCTCGTCCGCATCCACCGCCAGCGCCGCCGAAATTAAAAACACCCACAACACCCAGACCAGAGTCCTACGTCCTTCTTGCGTTTGCATGATGCTAGGGCTAAAATGTTACTGACAGCCGATCGACGAGCTCTCCCTGGGGGATGTGGCTGGTCGCGATAAAATCGCTATTCGCACACTATCCCATCCCCCCTCCCCCCCGCGGGCGACCGACCCGCCAGTCTATCGCCCTCTCGCTCGGTCAGTCGGTTCTCGGCCGTTCTTTGTTTTGCAAATACGACTCCTATCGCTGTGAGAACATCCGCTCTAGATTCTTGGAGCCAAAGGCGGTTGACTGTTTTTTTTTCAAATTTTTCCTTAGACGCCGTCGTCGTCGTCGTCGTCGTCGAGCGGCATGCACGCTGGCTAGTGGCCCGAGTTCAAAGGGCTCGCAATTTCCAGTGCGAGGAGAGAACGCAGAAAAACGTCTGGAAGCATTTAAGCGCCAGACTCATGGCGACTTGGCGATAAGCGCTGCGGAGGCATTTGCCGATAAACCGCGGGGACCTTGGAGAAGGTTTCTGTTCTTTATCAATTCTCTCCCACTTTTTTGTCGCGTTTCTCTTCGATTCGACGTGGGGGCTGCACATTATTCAAATTTGGTCCGTTGACGAGGCGATGATGTAAGCGTTACTGGGAGGGAACGCGCGTGTGCATTGTTCGCACTGACGCGGTTGCGGTGGGGAACAGCATGACTAATGCACCAGCAATGCAGTTGAGTTTCTCTCGGTTTTCTTCGCCTGACTTATCGAAGTTACGCAAGAGGAACTGCACGAGTGACGCAACTCAAGGCATATTCTAGAAGGAACGTGAATCCAAGTCGTGCGGTCAACTTTTAGGCGCTGCCTGCCGGAGGAATGCACCGACAGTGAGGGCATGACTGCCTCACCCTCAAAAACTAATTTTCTTGCATTTCTTTTCATTTTTATTAAATTCTTAAAACTCGTCTTTTAATTTATTCCCCATCACCAAATTCCCCCGCTGGCAACACTTCTCCAACAATTCACTGACATTCAGTGCAATTCGATTGGGTCATTGCCAGACCTGCTGTAAAAATGGCGGAAACTGTAACATTTTTATTTTTGCGCCAACAGAATCGTGACGTCATCAAAATCAAAGAAAGGCCATTTCAGCCAAATTTCGCCCAAAAAGGACAGCATTCGGATGCAGATCACTTGGAATTACTCCCCCACACACAGCCCCAAACAAAAGTTCCCATTCCAAAGCGAAACCACCGAGAAAATCTACTTTTGAAAAACTGGCATGTGCCACACGAAAAAATGCAGTAAACTCATAAATCAACTGGGTCGCATTTTTTTGCTGAAAAAAAACGAGTTTTAAAAGAAGTGAATTTGATGATGACAAAATTTTGTGAAACGAATTTCTCAGGATCTAGGACGAGTTGAAGGATATAAGATACCTTGATGGATAGGAAATTGAATGTAGATGCGAAATGAGGTATGATTTTTTGACGGGAGTGCGGGGGTTGGTTTGTAGGAAGCAAAATACGGGAAGACCTACTTTTTCGTATGAATTTTCATAATTTCGGAGGACATGGTGTTTTTTTAGACGAATTTCTCGGCAATTAGGACGAATTGAAGGATGTGGAGTATCAGAATGGATAGGAAATTAAGCGTAGATGCGAAATAAGGTGCGATTCTTTAACGGGAGTGACGTGGTTGGTTTTTGGGAAGCAAAGTTCGAAGCATCCTTCTTTGTCGCATGGTCTTGGAGGACATGCTGTTTTCTAAGACGGTTTTCTCGTCATTTCGGACGAACTAAAGGATGTGGAATATCAGAATGGAAAGGAAATTGAATGTAGAAGCATATTGAGGTATGATTCTTTAACGGGAGTGACCTAGTTGTTTAGTTCGAAGTAAAATTCGAAAGATCCTATTCTGTCGCGTGAAATGTATGATTTTGGAAGACATGGTCTTTTCTGAAACGATTTTCTCGACAATTAGGACGAACTGAAGGATGTGGGGTATCAGGATGGAGAGGAAATTGAATGTAGATGCGAATTATGGTACGGATCTTCAACGGGAGTAACTTGGTTTGTTTTTGGGAAGCAAAGTTCGGAGCATCTACTTATTCTCATAGCCTTGAAGGACATGCTGCTTTCTGAAACGGTTTTCTCTATAAATAGGAGGAATTGAAGGATGTTGGTTACCAGAATGGATAGGAAAATAAATATAGAAGCAAAATAAGGTATGATTTTTAAACGAGAGTTACGTGGTTGGTTATTTCGAAGCGAAATTCGAAGGATCCTACATGAAATGAATGATCTCTGAAGACATGATCTTTTGCAAAACGATTTTCTCAATAAATAGGACGAACTGAAGGATGTGGCCTATCACAATAAATAGGGAATTGAATGAAAAAGCACAAGTTTAGATTTTGTATGGTCGGTCCACCACACACAGTCTTTGCTCAGTTTGCAGTCAAAGATGAAGTGAATGTGGTCAACTTCTTTGATTTGACATGATCAATTTTCATTTTGCTGATCTCAAGTGATCGTCTGAAAGATTGTCGTGGACAAAAGTAAAAAGGAAACGCAGAAATCGGATAAATTCAGTGCGTGCACGAGGTACTCAACGTTGGGCAGCTGCTTCTTCCTACGGAAAGGGCTGTACTTCGATGGTTTGGTCACGTGGCACGAATGTCCTCATCATCACGACTTTCGAGGCGTGTCTTGAATGCGATTCCATCAGGTTGGCGACAGCTTGACAGACCCAGGACGAGATGGTTGGACCAAGTTCAAAAACTCGCCTGTTTGTGCCTGGGCACAGATCCTGATGAGTGAGAGTCGATGGCAGAGGATCGAGTGACCTGAAGATGGCGCGCGTGCATGCATTGCCCCACGGCGCCTTTAGTGGAACATGCAGGTCACTGAAAATGATGATGATGGTGATCGTTGTTCAATTCAAGCCGCTCTAAGGCCCAAACTGCGAAGCGACAACGAGGCGGATGGTCGCGCGCCTCAAACTGCTGAGTCAATTGAAGCTTGTAAGCGAATAAACCGAGATCTTTGTGAAGAATTCTCCTCAGACTAGTGCGTGAAATGTTGAGCTGCTGTTGAGATCGATGGGGAGTTGATGTACGTGAATTGAGTCCCACACTGCCCCCGCGACCCCTTTAGTGGAACATGCGGTTCACTGACAATGACGATGATGATGATGAAAAAAAGATTTAAAAGGCTTCTGGTTCCAATGGTAATTCAGTTCAATGAAAATCTTAATAAATAAAGGCTTACAAGTTTACAATACACACATTTTATTACTTAAGCTTTACATATACATTTCTGATCATTGAACTGCCAACTCCTGACAGGTCTCGCAGTCATTTTGAAGTTATATTCTCCAGCCACTTCTCAGAGTCGTTTCTCTGATCAAATACATTCAGTAATGCCTCATCAAAATAAGGCTCCAAGTGTGTACGATGTGATGAGACCGATATTTCTTAAAGATTCACCATAAATCTTCTTCTTTGCTCTCACAAACCCTACTGTTGTAGCAAACAATCAAATATTAACGTTTGGTGGCCCGGTGTAGGCGTAAAATAACCTTCAAGCCATAAACTTTTCGTCCTCTACCTACACAACGGGTTGAATATCGTCGTTTTCTGTACGCAATCAAATAAAAACCACAAGCGAGCCTAAGTGAACCACACACAATCATGTGGCGTTCTATGTGGCAAACGCCACATATTATTGTGTGTGGTTACAACTGATAGTTGGTAACAATCAGATGTACTCATAGTTTCATGTGACAACATGTACTCGATTGTCGTTGCACATACAAAATCAGAAACAGCAGAAAACCATCGATACTCTTCTTTGCTTACGCACGAATCTTCAAATACCTTCGATTTTATGGCAGATTCGAAGATTCGACACAAGGAAATAAGATTTCTGCAGAAATAAAACGCCAAACAACGATAAATTAAAACCGTCTTGATAACAATTTCCAACTACAAACAAACACTCGAAATGATGCACATAAGACTGCTGCTGTTCGTGCTTCCTACAGCAACTTTTCGTTTGCATTTAATAATCGACTTCGTGACAATTAATTACAACTCTTGCAGACTGGTAAGAAAGTCAAGGATGGAAGGGAATATAAGACTTTTTTTGGTGTCTCTTTTCTTGACCAAGGGCTTAAGACAAAAAGTTTCTTATGGGTCGACAAAAATACAGAATCAAATTGCCACAAGACAGGACATTAAAAAGTCGAAAAAGTGATACAAATTCTGGATAAAAACAAATTTTGTTGCAGCCAACTGAAAAAAGAAACAAATATGTTAATTATTTTTATAAAAAAATGAAATATTTTGCCCTAAATCAAAGAAAATAAGAAAAATTAAAAATTATGCGAAGTAAATAATAACCACACAATCCAATTTCTGACAAGAACAAACTTGACAGCAATTATCAATGACAGCTACCACTCCACGTTCCAATAACATGCAAGTGCTGCCAGATCACTGTCAAGGTTACATTCCACATGTTCCACATTCGACTATTGTGGAACCAGCAAAAATAGTTATTTATTGCATGGGAATGTGAGTATTCATATTTTTATGCACATAATACGTCTGGGTTTTAATTCAAAATAATTTTAAGGATCAAAGGAAGGCAAGAGGTTCCACTTTCAGATGAACAAGTCAGTTTTACAGGAGAAATTCAAATAATTTATCCACTTAATGGACATCAGTAAGTAAACTACCAGAGACAGTCGACGTCTTTAATTTCTTGTATAAAAATGTTCAATTTGATCTAATTGATACAAAATAAAGCAAGAACCTAAGCAGAAAACTGAACAGTCTGATTTGATGGACATTTTAAATAAAATAAAACAGACGTTTAAACAAAACAGACGTTTCCCTCCTACTCAAATGCTTGATAATAGCCTTCCACTCATCAAAAAAGAATAAACAAAACAAGCACCCGTCACAAAATTATAACTCTTTCCCTTAAAAATTGCTGCATTCTATTTTTAAGCATTTTTCTAAGCCACTCTTTTATTCCATTTTACACCATCCGATTCCCTGCTGGTAAGACTTCTCATACAAACTCAATGCAATTCCATAAGATCGTTGCCAGCACTGTTACAGAAATGTGTATTTTACACTTTTCCGCCAACAGACTCGTGACGTCATCAAAATCGAAAAAGGACTTTTCTAGCTAAATAAAGGACAAAAAGGACAAAATTTGAATGCAGATCACTTGCGATTACTCCCCCACATACAGCCCCAAGCAAAAGTTCCCATTCCAAAGCGAAACCACCGAGAAAATCGACTTTTGAAAAACTGGCATGTGTCACACGAAAAAATGCAGTAAACTCATAAATCAACTGGGTCGCATTTTTTTGCTGAAAAAGAACGAGTTTTAAAAGAAGTGAATTTGATGATGACAACATTTTGTGAAACGATTTTCTCAGGATCTAGGACGAGTTGAAGGATGTGAGATACCTAGATCGATAGGAAATTTAATGTAGATGCGAATTAAGGTATTATTCTTTATCGGGGATGCGGGGGTTGGATTTTGGGAAGCAAAATACGGGATGATCTACTTTTTCGCATGAAATTTCATAATTTCGGAGGACATGATGTTTTCTGAGTTGAATTTCTCTGTAATTAGGACGAACTGAAGGATGTGGGGTATCAGAATGGAAAGGAAATTGAATGTAGATGCGAAATAAGGTGCGGTTCTTCAACGGGAGTGCCGTGGTTGATAGTTGGGAAGCAAGTTTTGGAGCATCCTTCTTTGTCACATTATCTTGAAGGACGTGATGTTTTCTGAGTCGATTTCCTCGATAATTAGGACGAACTGAAGGATGTGGGATATCAGGATGGAAAGGAAATTAAGCGTAGATGCGAAATAAGGTGTCATTCTTAAGCGGGAGTGACGTGGTTGGTTTTTGGGAAGCAAAGTTCGGAGCATCCTTCTTTGTCGCATGGTTTTGGAGGACACGCTGCTTTCTGAAACGGTTTTCTCAGTAAATAGGACGAATTGAAGCAAACGGGATATCAGGATGGAAAGGAAATTGAATGTAGAAGCGTTTTGAGGTATAATTCTTTAACGAGGGTGACCTGGTTGGTCAGTTCGCTGCAAACTCCCAAGGATCCTACTTTGTCACATAAAATGTATGATCTCTGAAGACATGATGTTTTCTGAAGCGAATTGCTCAGGATCTAGGACGAACTGAAGGATGTTTAGTATCAGCATGGGTAGGAAATTAAACGCAGAGGCATAACAAGGTTCGCTAAAGTGTAGCCTTTTTTGTATCCTTGCAGCTTCCTGCGGCACACCTACCATCCGCCTGCGCAGTTTACTTACCACAAGCCAATTCAATCACCCTCGAGGCTGTGCCATGAAGTGAGTCCCCATTCCTACCCTCGTTCATGTCCTCTTTGCCAATGAACTTGAAGAAGGCGTAGTCACCTCCTCAAGATCGAGTAGATCGTCACAAGGGTCAAACAACTCCAGCGATGTGCTGAGAGTCAACAAAAAGGCAACAACCTTTATCAGCCAACACAACAGCTCGGACCGTCCTCTCTATCTCTGCTGGCCGTTTCAATTGAAAGAGGTTAATCACTCGCACGTTCAAGACCGCATGCGATGCTGATAAGGCTCCCGTCGATCACTTCAGTTGATCGCTTCAGTTCGATTCATAGCCGCGTTCGGGACGGACGCAATCCATCGTCATGGCCCCGCTTCGAATTGGATTGGTTTTGCTTATTTGCGGCCAGATCGCGTACGGATGCATCGTGATAGTTCCGTAAGTAGCCCGGCCTAAAATGGGACTGCTAAGTGGCTCGTTCGTCTTTCAGGGAGACCAAGACGCGACAGATCATGGTGACGATGCACAAAACTCAATCGGCGAATGGAGTCTCGACGAAGATGATCCAAGAGGTGAGCACACGATTCACATGCACACAATCTATTCTTACGCTATCCCCTTTCCGCGCCGACGTAGACCTACATGCAGTTGGTGCCGATATGCTGCGACGGTTATCTGATGGCCAATGGAACGGAGTGAGTATGCGTCAAAGCTGAAGAGCTACTCTCACACTTGTGCCTTCCAGGGAATGCGTGCCCCAGTGCGAGGACTGCGGGAGGGGAAAGTGCGTGGTGCCTGGATTCTGCAGCTGCGAGGCCGGCTACACGAACAGGCCCAACCGCAGCACTTGTGTGCCGATCTGCACGGAGCGCTGCGTGAACGGCAAGTGCACCGAGCCGGACGTGTGCACTTGCGATCCGGGGTACAAGTTCCGCAACGGCAGCACTTTGGTCTGCGACCCGGTGTGCACTGAGGACTGCGGCGCCAACAGTTACTGCGTCCAGCCGCACGTGTGCACCTGCCAGCAGGGCTACCGGGAGAACCTGCTCACATCCCAGTGCGAGCCCGTGTGCCAGGACGGCTGCATTGGCGGCACCTGCACCGGTCCGAATGTGTGCGCCTGCTTCCCGGGCTACGGCCTCCGCATCGGCAGCATTTCCAGGTGCGACCCGGTCTGCTCCAGTGGGTGCTTGAACGGGCACTGCATCGATCGGGAGACGTGCCTCTGCAAGTTCGGATGGACCAACTTGGGCGGCAACGTGTCGCAGGGCTGCGCGCCCGTTTGCAACGGAACATGCACCAACGCCTTCTGCAGCGCCCCCAACCAGTGCACGTGCTTCGACGGGTTCGTCTTCATAAACGGCAGCCGCTCGGTGTGCGAGCCGTCCTGCAAGAACGGCTGCGAGAACGGCTTCTGCAACGAGCCCGGCAAGTGCGAGTGCCATGCGGGGTACGTGAAGACCGACCTGCACCGCTGCAGTCCGCAGTGCCGGGACCAGTGCGTGAACGGGACGTGCTCGGCGCCGGATGAATGCACTTGCGACGATGGATACACGTTTGTGAACGGCAGCGCCACGGCTTGTGAACCGATTTGCCCGAAAGGCTGCGTCAACGGGTTCTGCACCAGTCCAGGGATCTGCGCCTGCAACAAGGGCTATCGGGCGCTCCTCCCCCACCAGTGCATCCCCCACTGCACGAGGCCGTGCATCAGCGGAACGTGCCTGGAGCCGGACAAGTGCACCTGCTACCCCGGCTACAAGCCGAGTCCCCTGGACAGCAACCGCTGCATCCCGATCTGCTCCAAGGACTGCCCGAATGGACGGTGCGTAGCGCCGGGAGTGTGCGTGTGCTTCACAGGATTCCAGATGCGCCACATCACTGGCAACTGTGAGCCCCACTGCCGGGTGCGCTGCGTCAACGGCAACTGCGACGCCGAGGACAAGTGCCGCTGCTACGGCGGCTTCCGCATGCGATCGAACTCCACCAGCATCTGCGACCCAGTCTGCGAGCCGGACTGCATCAACGGCACCTGCGTGGACCGCAACGTGTGCGAGTGTCTGCCGGGCTTCGAGGACACAAAATTCCCGAACCTCTGCATCGCCAAATGCCGCCCCGTCTGCCAGAACGGCAAGTGCGTCGCCCCCAACCGCTGCATCTGCGACGACGGATACGCCATAGCGAACGCCTCATTGCCGCATCGCTGCGAGCCAGTCTGCGCCCAGAGCTGCATCAACGCCAAGTGCAGCGAGCCGAACACCTGCACCTGCCTGGAGGGATACGAGTTCTTGAACGGCAGCCAAACCGAGTGCCGCCCCGTGTGCGAGGATCCCTGCGAGAACGGGACGTGCGAACTGCCGAACATCTGCCGCTGCAACAAGGGCTACAGTTGGGACAACGACGTCCGAAGCCGCTGCCGACCGATCTGCTGGGACTCGTGTGGCAACGGCACTTGCGTCGGACCGGACCTCTGCGAGTGCCTCCCCGGCATGTCGTTCGACCACGCGGCGAAGACGTGCCTGCCCGCTCCAGGCAACCTGGTCCAGATGGAGCGCAAGTAAGTTCAACGCATCGCCCAAGTCAGTGGCTCGGACCGGACAGTGGCAATGCGCTCTTATCGCCCAGTCCAAGTCATTGGCCGGTGATAGCTGGCAAAAACACATCCGTTATCATCACCCCCCATCTCTGTCTTTCCAGGCACGCCGTCAGCCGCCACACCATCAACGCGGTCATTATCATTCTGCTCTGCCTGCTCCTGATTGCGATGCTGCTGGTGGTGAAGCGGATCGCCCGCCGCTACCGCGACGACAAGATTCCCCAGGTGCGCCTGGTCGAGACGGCTGAACCCCCCGACCAGGTCCTGCCCGCCAACTATGACCAGCTGCCCCTTGTCGCGACTGGCTCATGAATCAGACACAAGGACACTCTCTTAGTCGTCACACTTTGTATTTCTCTCACACTCTGATCCTCTCTTTCTTTTATAAATATATATATACGCATGTATGCTTGTGTGTAGGTGTATGTACGTACAGCTAACAGTTAATTAATAAAATACCTAACGACTAACTATGTGGGATGTGGTTTCTCTTGTGGTTTCCTCGGTCTCTTCGGCTCTCTCTCTCTCTCGATCGTCCGTCTCCTGCTGGGGCGATGAAGGAGTGTGTAGGGGGGGGGCGGGGGTACAACAACAACAAAAAATACAAATAAACAAATATCACGGTCTTGAACGAACAAAAACAAAAAACATAAAACAAGTCTAGAACGATCTGGAACGATTTGGAACGAACTGGAACGAACTGGAACGAACTGGAACGAACTGGAACGAACTGGAACGATCTGTAACGAACAGGAACGAACTGGAACGAACTGGAACGGTCTGGAACGAACTAGAACGAACTGGAACGAACTGGAACGATCTGGACCGATCTAGAACGGCCTTGAGGACTCGCCGCCGGTTCACGGTGGCCGCTCGTTGGCCGGGTTTTTGAGACTAGAGAGCATCGCTTTGGTGGTGCCGGTCTGCTGCAGCACGGTGTAGAAGTTTGACGCGCTGCCCGACTGGGATTGTACTGAATCGTCCTCGAGGGCGACACTGCTGTCGGCCGCCGACGGTATGGTTGGCAGGAATCGAACTCCGAGCCGTGGTGGTGACGAGTCGTCCTCTTCCTGAACGGCCTCCTGACGCACGAGCCGTGGCTTGGACCCTGTCGAGTTCGCCTTGCTGCTGTGCGCTGTGTACAGAGAGAGAGAGAGAATTAGACTTCCAAAATAAGAGAGAGAGAAAAGATCTTGTACTCACCAATGATCGATGGCAGGGGCGTGGTGCTTCCCGCACTCGACCTGGACAGCCTGAAGGTGGACGTGCTGGCGGTGGTGGCGGACGCCGAGGAGTCGTTGCGCGAGCTCGACAAGTTCGAGTCCTGCGACGTCTTCCGTGTGATCAGCCAGGCGGAGTGGCGGCGTCGTCCACTGGGCTCCATCATCTTCATCGGGATGGCGCATGTGTGCGCGGAAGGAGGTCCGTTGCGCCAACTGCTCGACCTCGACGAGCAGAAGTTCTCACTCGATATGGAGCTGGCGCGCGTCTGCTTCTTGTTCTTGATCTCGGAGAACTGATAGGTGTAGGGGTCGGCGTTGGCCGCGCGGCGTCTGTTCTCCGACTTGCGCTTCTTCTTCTTCGCGCAGATGAGCCGCTGCCACGTCCGCGACCAGAGGCTGGTGCCCTCCGGCTGGACGGGCATCTTGTGCCATGTCGGCATCTCGTTGGGCATCATGCGGAGGCAGCGACAGCCCGGCGGGTGGTGGGTGGCCGGCAGGAGGGGCGGCAGCTCCTTGGGGGCACGCTCGCATCGGCCGACGGTCCGTGTGACGCGGGTCTCCTCGAAGGCCTTGCACAGCATAACGCAGTCTTTCTTGAATTGTTTGGTCATGATAGCGTAGAGGAATGGATTGCAGCAGGAGTTGAGGGGGAGTATGAAGACGGTGAAGATCTTGGCCTGCTCGAGGGAGATCAGTTGGAGGCCGAAGATGGCGGTGATGGAGAAGAAGGCGATCGGCGACCAGCAGAGGAAGTCGGTAAAGACGAGCAGCGCCATCCGCTTGGCGATCCTGGAGTCGTTTGTGTTCCAGGCCTGCGACCCCCGGATGGCCCAGTACATCTTGAGGTAGCAGCCCATGAGCGTGAGGAACGCGCAGCCGTTGATGAACATCAGTCCGATGACGTAGCTGAGGCTGGCTATGCCGGTGGTGGTCTCGAAGGGCAGGCAGACGGCGAACTTCCTGTAGTCGGAGACCCCGATCAGTGGGAGGGTGGCCATGCCCAGGGCGAAGGTCCACCCGAAGAGCATGATGTAGGTCGCCTGCTTGAGGGACAGGCGCTTGTTCAAGTGGATCGCATGCGTGATGGCGTAGTTCCGCTCCAGGGTGATCACCGCCAGGGTGTAGACCGAGAGCTCGGACGAGAGAACGGCCAGGAAGCCGGCCACTTGACAGACGACGCTCATCTGCCAGGGAATCGCGAACATTCGGAACTCGCCGAGGGTGGACGCATCGACGATGGCGAGGATGCCGAGGTAGACGCCCATGAAGAAGTCGGCGGCGGCGAGGTTGCACACGAGGAACCGCGGCACGTCCATCTTCGAGCGGGAGAAGATCAGCACGAAGACGACGGTCCCGTTGCCGAGCAGCGCCAAGAGGAACACCACCCACACCCCGCACCGCAAGGTCCACCAGTCGAAGAGGTCGGCGCAGGGAAGGAACGGCCCCGGCATCGGCAGACACTGCACCGATCCCGGAGCGATGTCCATCCCCAGGGGGCGAATGGGGCCGAAGTTGGCGTGGTCCTCCTCGTAGTACTCCTCCACGTAGGCCGGCAGGCTCATGTCCTGGCCGTTGGTGTTCCAAAGGTCGGTGCCCTGGACCGCGAATTTTTTACTGAAGTTTTCTAAGAGGATGCTTGATGAATGCACCGCGTGCGCGACGGGAATTGGCAGAGTACTTACGCAACTGTGGCCAGAGGTCGATCATGCTGCTGTTCCAGAGGCTGTCGAAGCCCGAGTCTGACGGGAATATCACGGCCTCCTGGATGTGGGGGGGCTTCCGCGTCGCGCTCATCGCGACCAGGGGCAGGAACGGACAGCAGTGGTAGGCGTAGGACAGGACCAGCGTCTGAATGCGGGGGAACGTGTCCGGAGCGGGAAAGTCCTTCAGCTTCGGGTTGTTGAATGTCTTCAGGTGGAGGAGACGATGCAGCCCCGTCGCTGGCAGGTTCGGGAACTTGTTGTTGCCCAGGTTCAAGTCCTCCAGCTCGGCGAAGGGCGCAAATGCGTCGGGATGGATGGAGGAGATGTCGTTGCCTTCAAGGTCGCTGCAAAGAAGCCGTTTAGGGGGGAGGGAGTGAGCTAGGAAGGTGATGAGGTACTTACAGCAGCTGAAGCTTGGGAAGGCCAACGAAGGCGTCCTCGGGTATCGCGTGGATTCTGTTGTTGGACAGGAGCAGGTCATGCAGTTGCTTAAGGCCGTGGAACGGTCTCCCAGTCAGTGACTCGATCCGATTGCTCGATAGATCCCTGAAAAGGGAAGCGGTTAGAGAGGCGGGGTGGCAGTGGAGAGGAGGCAACACTTACAACAGTCTTAGTTCTCTGCAGTTACCCAGTGGCGGAATCCGCTCCAGGGAATTCGTTTTCAGCTCCCTAGAGAGTGAGAGAGAGAGAGAAAGAGCGGAGGAGAGAGAGAGGGGGAGGGAGAGAGGGGGAGGGAGAGAAGGAGAGGAGGTTAGAGAGAGGGAGGGAGGGAGGGAAGGAGAAACGGGAAAGGGAGGGAGAAAGAGAGAGAGAGAGAGGGAGAAAGAGAGAGGTAAGAGAGCAAGATAGAGAGAGAGAGAGAGGGGGGAGAGCGAGAGGGAGGGAGGGAGGGAGGGAGGTAGGGAGGGTGAGAGGGAGAGAGAGAGAGGGAGAGACAGTTAGAGAGAGAGAGGGAGAGACAGTTAGAGAGAGAGAGGGAGAGACAGTTAGAGAGAGAGAGGGAGAGACAGTTAGAGAGAAAGAGAGAGAGAGAGAGAGAGAGGTAGAGAGAGAGGGGGAGAGAGAGGAAGGGAGAGAGGGAGAGAGATGGAGAGGGGGGAGGGAGAGGGAGAGAGGGAGAGAGACAGATAACGAGAGAGAGAGAGAGATAGAGAGAGATAGAGAGAGACAGGGAGAGATAGAAAGAGAGAGAGAGAGAAAGACAGAGATAGAGAGAGAGAGAGACAGAGATAGAGAGAGAGACAAAGAGAGAGAGACTAAGTCAGATGAGAAAAGCAGAGTGACAAAACGGGAAACTTACAAGCTCCTCAGTCTCGGGACCTGTCTGCACAGGTTCCCTGGCACCTCAGTCAAGCCGGCGCGATCCAGCTTCAGCACCTCCAGCGCATAGCATCCCTCCAGGTCGGGGAACATCTGCAGAGCCCTCACGTCCGAGAGGATCCTTGAATGGAATAAATTTTGAGCAACTGCTCGAAATTTCTTATTGTTCTCCCAGCAGTCATAGAGGTTTGCATTTAAGGACCTAAACTGATATTGATTTGCAGTATACCTACAGTTTACGAAGGCGTGGCATCGTGGTGAGGGCGCCCTGGTGGATTCTGCTCAGCGGATTCGCTCGAAAGTCGATCATTTGAAGGTTCCTCGGGAGGTCGGTCTCGTTGATGCGTTTCAGACGATTGCTGGATGCGGACCTGGGGGGAGGGAGGAAAGGGTATCGTGAGTACAACAAAGCAAAGGACATCGCACATCGGACAGACGGATAAGGAAGGACATTCTTTGATGGACATCGCTGGAGTGAGGGAGGGGGAGGAGTGGAGTGGAAACTTATTAAGTTCCATCTAGATCCTTGGGAATGTGACACACAATATCCTTTGGATGCATCTGAATTCCGATTAGAACAACCCGCACAGTGGGACTCGGTTTGGTTTGGTTTGGTTTGCATGTCCTTCATCCTCGAAGTCATCGACCGATTCAATGGAGAAGGGAATTCTATTTATTTGTGGGTCATGTCGCATCAAGGCACATTCCCTGTTTGTCCTGGCTCTGGACGAATCAACCACAACGACGGAGGGGGGAGGGTGATACGCAATTTGCAAGTAAATGACACAGCAACAGCAGTTGCTTCGGTTATGCGACAACCGAGCACTCTCACATATCCTGCGAGGATATTGCGGGATGCAAGATATCCTCGGCAAAGCCACAGGGGCGAGAGGTGGTGTGTGATTTTATTGGTGGTCTCTTCGAATGTGTACTCTGGCAAAGGATGTCAGCTGACATCTCCTAAAAATCGACCATCACATCGACTTCCGCAATTCAATTGTGTAAGGACCCGCATTCGACAATCATAACACGTCGCATGCAAACTTGCACCGTAATCCGGTTTCAGCGTGAGTACACACTCCTTGTAAACAGGATAATTGGAGATTCATAAACGCAAATGAAAAGGAAATCGAATACGGGTTTTCTTTTCAAAGGGGAAATTCGAGAAGAAGTTAACGACTCAGAACGGAACGAAACGAGAGTCCTGTGCGTTGATGACTGAGAGTTGGATACTTACAGTTCCTGGAGATGTGTCAGTTTGTTGAGTCCTTCAGGTAGACTGCTCAGCAAGTTGTCATCCAATTCCCTGTGAAGAAAAAAAAACGGATAAAAACAGAGAAAATTAGTTCTAAGGACATTCATCCCCCTTGCCCAAGGGCCCACTCATTCAACACCCTGCACCATAAATTCCAGAAAAACACGATCAAATGCCCTCTTTCCAATCGATTGTCGACAACTGTGCATAGTATTCGAATTAAATTCCAATAAAAACCGAACATCAGGACATTTCTCCTCCCCCCCCGCCGTCTTTCTGGTCGTAAATGGGGGCACAAGCGTCTTGTATTGTTTATCAATTTCCCACCATCCATCCACACACAACAAGGATGCAGACACCAGCAGGACCAACTGCAAAATGGTGCATAAATACACTGCCACTGGACACACAACAACGGTGCAATGTATTGGAACCCCAGATTACATCATAAGTTATGACAAGGATGCCAAGGATGCGATTCAGTGGATGGCTGGAGATGCAGTTTCGGGCGTGGATGGGTTTAAAATGGTCTGGCGGTGTCTCGGGGGGGTTCATTTTAAAGTTTATTCCGTGAAAATATATCTCTCTCTCTCAAAAATTTCTTCGACTAAATTTGAATACAACTTTACCATCAAACGGGTGGCTGACGCGGGGGGAGGAGAAGGAGGGAGGAGGAGGGGGAGGACGAGGAGGAGGACAAGGAGGAGGACGAGCAGGAAGGGGAGGAGGAGGACGAGGAGGAGGACGAGGAGGAGGACGAGAAGGAGGACAAGGAGGAGTACGAGAAGGAGGACGTGGAGGAGGACGACGAGGAGGACGTGGAGGAGGAGCAGGACGAGGAGGAGGACGGTTGAATGGACGGGTAATGGATAAGCAAAGAGTGCACAAAATCAAAGTTGATTGTCGAACTTTATGGTGGAAGTTTGGCGACAACAGATGAAATTTATGATGCATTCTCTCGTATCATCAAAAAGAGCACAGAAAAAAGTCACACACACACACACACACACCAGGGATCGGTTAGAGAATACTTACAGGACCTTCAGGGCTGTTATATTATCGAATGCTCCGGGCGAAATTTTCATGATTTGATTCCTTTTCAGCAACCTAAGCGGACAAAGGAGAAAAGAAAGGAAAAAAAGAGGACGATTTATTTAACAAAATGGTCTTTTAAGGATAAGCATGGCATACGTACAGGACTAGGAGACTGGGCATAATTGGAAAGTCCTCATCGGTTATTATTGTCAGTAGATTGCTCCCGAGATTTCTGAAAAAAGAAATGCATCAAGTCGGTAAGACAGTGTTCGAAAGTTGGTTCCAGGCAAGCCCGGCGAGGTGATGAAT
Organism: Myathropa florea; assembly: GCA_930367185.1. NCBI lineage: Eukaryota > Metazoa > Arthropoda > Insecta > Diptera > Syrphidae > Myathropa > Myathropa florea. Next base: position 1,742,731 of record OV884005.1, on the reverse strand, counting down.
TCTTTCAGGGATGGGGACGCCAAAATCATACACAATTTCTTTCAAAAAGAGGGTTAAGAAATTCATCAACTCGTCTAGGAGTTCAGCGGAAGACTTTTTGAAGATTAATTTACAGAACCAAGCGGGAAAGAAGGCGGTTCTAAGCGAAGTCTCTCTGCTTTTGTCAAATTTTTGGCCTGGATGTCGAAAGACTGCACAGAATAACAAGGATTCTGTCCCGTCTGAAGAGAATACCAAGGATTCTGTCCAGTCTGACCAGAATAACAAGGATTCTGTGCAGTCTGACCAGAATGACAAGGATTCTGTCCATTCTGACCAGAATACCAAGGATTCTGTCCCGTCTGAAGTGAATACCAAGGATTCTAGCAAATTTGTGACCAGAATACCATGGATTCTGTCCAGTCTGAGGAGAATACCAAGAACTCCGCCTCCTCTGCCACAAAATTTCACAAAAACAAAGCAAAAATAAACAAAAAAAACTAAAGAATATCCTCAAAATTTCTGCTCACAGTGCTTCAATTGATCTGAGTCCAGCTAAAGCATTCGTTGGGATCCTGTAGAATAGATTTCCCTCCAAGCGTAGTGTCCTCATCTTTTGCAGATGCCTCAAGCTGTCTGTCTCCATGCTTGCTAATAAATTACCATTTAATTGTCTGGTTTTAACGGTGCAACAGTGCGGATAAAAGATGCGCGTGAATTTGTGACACAATGACATCAAGTGTTGTGCAAAGAAACAAAAAAGAATTTAGACGAAAATACAAAAAAAAATAAAGACTGTCAAAGGACACACAGCAAACTTACAATGAAATGAGATTCGGAAGTCCTTGAAATGAATCACCGGGTATCACTTTAAGGCCACAGTTTTGTAATGACAAACGTTTCAATTTATTCAAGCCCATAAATGCATTCTGGTCAATATGTGAGAGGCTATTGTCAGCAAGTGTCCTGAAAAGGGAGAGAGGGAGAGAGAGATGATTAGGGTGTCCCGCTCCTTGAGGGTGTTCAGGAGAAGATTGATTCAATTAAATGCTCGTCAAAGGATTCCCTTCAAATTCCAGTGGACCTCCAGGCGTCATCAGTGTTATCCACTTTCCACTCGAATTCACTCATCGAACAGGATCAAGTTTTCCCACGAACACCCCCCCTCCACGGACGAAAAGGATACTTACAGCTCCTCCAGATTTGGCACCAAATAAAAAGAATTCGCTCCTAAGTCTGTTAGATTGTTATTCCCTAAGTCTCTGGAAATAAACAAAAGGACAGGACATTACAATCAGTCATAAAGGCGAGAGAGAGAGAGGGGGATGTGATAAATTGATTGCACGACATTATCTCTGAAGGACATTCGGCAATTGGCGCGAAAGGAGCTCCTCTCGATTAACCGGATGAGAAGCATTTTATGGCAGCGCGAGTCTTGTGCAGTTTAGTGGGTTTTACAAATGATGAAAGTTTCATGAATGCGATGTCCTTATCCTGGTCTCGGGGGGATGGTGGTTGTCCTTATCTCTGTCCGTGGGAGGCGTGTGCTTAATGACACTGTTGTGGATATTGATTAATGGTTTTTCGTCTTTAGAGAGACTATAAAGTTTAAGGAGGTGTCCAGGGAGCGATGCAACAAAGTTTCGGAAGACTTCATGCCCTTCTCCAGCCGACAGCACGTGCGGCAGAGGAACCATACGTCCAACCGACTGTGTCCAAGGCCAAATGCGAACGCAGGAAACACCCTCACACTCATTGTCATTCACGCAACGTCAGCCATTCAAGTCCATCTCTCAAAAGAAGAAAGAAAGAGAGTCAATCCCACCTCCCAACCAAGGCCGTGACTCAGCGATTTCTTCGAACTCACGCCACACACCGTGTGGCAACCAGCGATCGCCCGTGGTGGTCGAGATGATGATTCATTTTCGCTGATTGGATTTTAAAATCGCTTTGCCGCCAAATCTTTGAAGTCAGCCCTACACGAGGTGAATTTTAATTCCCACTCCCTCTCTCTCTCTCTCTGTCTCTCTGTCTTCGTGAGTGCTTGCTCGGGCACTCGGTCGTATGCGAGTCATTGTTGCGAGGTCCTCCCTTGGACTGTGTGAGAGAGAGTTCGAGGCGATGCAGTAATTTATGGGCAAAACGTATCTCTGGGAATTCGCAATTAACTGTGGTCCACCGCCACACGTCTGATAACCTAATCAACCACGAACCTAATCACGTCCCTGGCCGCAATGACAAGATTAATTATCTCGCTTACGCTCATCAATCAAAAACCCAGTGACATGGGATACGTTCCGATCAAACATGAGCTACGTTGCGATTTATTTTCCATCTCAGTGAACCCATGTCCACGAGCTGAACTGCATCCCACCGCAAAAACTGTGACTTGGGGTGGTCACAAAATATCGTCAAAATCGGTTACAACCACCTTCAAGGGACTGACGAATATGTCGTTACAAACGATTTGGATTGGCGCTCAGGCGAGACCTAAGAATTTCGTCGTTATAACGTTCGACCGGACCTAAGTTTTTTGTCGCATACGACCCACGTCCTTGTAAGCGACTGTATTCCCCAAACAATGCCAAAAAAGATGCGCAAGATTACCTCCGATAAGTGCACTTTTTCCCTTCCCCGACTGACACCGACTGACGTCCGTCCAATTACCGCCAGCCACCGAGGTGTTTGTGCCCGCATAAGACAATCCGAAGTTGATTTGCCATTTTCCGAAGCACGCCTCGCCAGCTGCAGATATGTGCTGCGCCCAACTAGATGGGTCCCGCCGCCGGGGCTTGTTGTCAACGATATCGTTCGCCTCAAAGCATTCTAATTAAGCGCGCACACAGATCGCCGGAGATTGTCCGAGAGTGTGAAAAAAAAAACTCTCAGGGAGGAGCTGATTGGAATCGCAATTTTCCCACGGCACGAGCGTCGCCGATGAGAGGAAAATCGAATGCGAGCCCATGGCAACACGACATGGAAACGTGCGTCGCGCTGATGGCTTGTATTGTTGAATATTGCTCCATCCAGTGGTCTTGGTGTGGCTCTGCGACGGTGAACCACAATCAGTCCATACACGGGGAAAACGTCCATCGACCTGTGCTCGCCTTGTTCGTCTCTTTGAAACCACTGAATCGAGAGAGGGTTGACGTCATGTTCGTCGTGTTTAGTTGAGAAATATGCTCCCAAGCAGTCAAGGAGAACTCAAATTTCACGTCTCATCCCCTTGGGCATCACTTCAAATCAAATTCTTCACCCCCCGTCGGAAAGGGAGTCTCCGGATGGGCATCACTTCAAATTGTTGCATAGAAATTCAGAACCCCCTTCTGAAAGGGAGTCTCCGGATGGGCATTACTTCAAATACGTCACACCCGGCCGAAGGGGAGTCTCCGCCTGGTCATCACTTCAAATCTTTGCCCAGAAATGCTTAACCCCCGTCTAAAAGAGAGTCTCCGCCTGGGCTTTCACCTCCCTGCCTGAAAGGGAGTCCCCGGCTGAGCATCACTTCAAATCGTTGCGCAGAAATTCGTCACCCCCCGTCTGAAAGGGAGTCTCCGCCTGGGCATCACTTCAAATACGTCCCCCCGTCCGAAGGGGAGTCTCTGCCTGGTCATCACTTCAAATCTTTGCCCAGAAATGCTTAACCCCCGTCTAAAAGAGAGTCTCCGCCTGGGCATCACTTTAAATCGCTGCCCAGAAATTCTGCACCCTCTTCTGAAAGGGAGTCTCCCCCTGGGCATCACCCACAAAGTTGCCGTTGAAAGGGAGTCAGGGCGTCCGGGAGTCAGGGAGTCAGGGAGTCAGGGAGGCAGGGAGTCAGGGAGTCAGGGAGTCAGGGAGACAGGGAGTCCGGGAGTCAGGGAGTCAGGGAGTCAGGGAGTCAGGGAGTCAGGAAGTCAGACACCATCAGCAGAACGGAAGTGCTTCCATTGAAACGAAAATCGATTGAGTTCCCTGCTTCGCCTTCAGGCGTCAGCGTGACCAACTGCTGGTTCCCTCTTAAATGCAGCTTCGTATCCTTTTCAGATCCCCATTCCTCTTGCCCTCCCCCCCTGCTCATTTCCAGTCGATGTAATCGATTTCCATTTATTTGTCGTGGAAAAGTAGCTCTCGACACCCCCCGCATAAAAACAACAATTTATCCCAAAAAAAAACAGTCTCCACCAGAGAGTACCTTTAACCACCCCCCACTCCCCTCCACCAGCGAAGGTCGACACTTAACAAAAGTAAATAAAGTTCACAATGAACCCACACACAGAGACTGGGAGAAGGGGTTAAATGGTGGGAGATACTCACAAATTAACAACTTCCGCTGGGAGATCCGATGGCACTGCCAGCACACCCAGTCCTCTGCATCCGAGGGTGATGCGATCTAAGCGCCCGTGGCAGTGGCACTTCCTCGCCACCCACGGCTCACAGACGCTATGCGATGTCCTTGCAGTCGAGATAACAGTTGTACTGCCCGTCACACTCACACCATCGCTGCTGCCACTGCTGCTTCCGTGGTATTCCTGCAGAGTTTTCTCATACAGCAGCTGAGCCTCACGTTCCGGATCCAGCGAGGGCAGCATGACATTCTCACGTATCACATTCTCGTCCAGAATCCGCAGACTCTGCACACTATTCCTACTCTTACTTCTATCACTACCTCTACTAATACTTTTGCTGGCCGTCACGGGGGGATCGGTGCCGTTTGGGGATGGCAACGCGGTCGCTGTTGACGTTAGCGGTGTTGTGGTGGTGACGGACGGTGTGGCTGTGGCCGCTGTCACCAGCTGAAATTGAATGTGTATGAGGCACATAACGAGGACGAAGATCACAGAATCCTTGAGAAGAAACCAGCTACGCGTTCGACAGGCACGCGCTTTCCGGCCGGCCATTCCTTTTGCGATTGTTCTTGGTCTCTTCTGTTAGTCGCTGTGACGACACATTCGGAATGAAACGGTTCGACTTGCGGCACGAAAGAGTAGTTTCATCAGTTTCAGGAGCATCGAGAAGGATTAAGTCATCGTTTTGGTGAAGAATTCAAGCGTTTTGCGGCGATTCATTGCACGCCGTGGGGTGTGGTCTGAAAAGAGAGAGAGGAAATGTTACTCAGTGTGTATTCGGCATGAATTTAAGCTAAAGTAGGTCCTATTTCAACCCACTATCTGTCTATCTTTCGAATTTGAGTTCAAAAACGTGCACAAAGCCCCAAACGTTGACAGATTGGAGTGCACAAACCTGCGCAAACCCCCATTTCATCCCACAATCTCCAAGAAGAACTGTCTAACTTAAAGATTCTAGTTTAAAAATGCGCACATTTCATCCCACTATCTCCAAGCAGAGCTGTTTATCTTTCAGATTGGAGTTCAAAAACTGCGCTCAAACCCCCATTTCATCCCACGATCTGGTTCACAAACCTGCACAAACCCCCAAACGTGTTAAGTGTCATGTTCCCGTACGTGTCCTGCGAACCTTTCCGCCAGTTATTCAACACAAACACGACAAAATGACACCGATCTGACAAAAAGTCGCCAAATTGACCAGCACACCTCTGCAGGGTCTGCCTTCCCGACCGACGGTTCAGTTTGTTTGCGGGACATTATGCAATCGCAGATGCCAACGACTGTCACAGTCACCGCAACAAGACAACCATTTACCACCGAAGCCTATAGGCCAGCCGCTGAGCTCCAACTCGGACACGGTACCCGCACGGAATGCCTCCAATCCGATCCACCAAATCAATCGAGAACAAGTTTGTTAATTAAACACACCTGTGAATACGTCACAGCGTCGTTGGAGTCGATGTCTCTGTCTGGTGGATGGTGATGAGATCGGTCGACACGCTGCAGGTGGTGATTCACGTCTTAAGATTTCCCGCATTTAAGCCATCATCCGCAGAGATGATGTATCTCGTTCGACAGCACCTCAGAAATGTTGACATGAATCCCTCAGAGCCTATCGCTCTCAATGGAGGAGAGTTTTGACTGCCTCGAGGAGGCAACGCTGGGGTCTGGCAAACAATTGAGATTCCGATTGAACGGTTGGCCGACTGCGGGTATTGGGGGCACAGATAATGGCCAAAAGCGTGTGTGTTTTTCGCGTTTTAGAAAAACCTCTATTTTCTTTGGCGTGTGTGTGTGCGGTGCGAGCCCATTAAGTGGCCGACACATAGAACTTGTTAAACCCGAGCCACTCTGTCCATCGATACGACAACGAATTTACAATTATAATCGCTTGGCCTGAGGTGATTTCGTTTTTGTCTTATGCTTTGGATCACTCGGGGACTTAAGCGAGGCAGAAACAGAGTTAGGGGTTCTGTGGAATGATTGAGGGCAGTTTGGGTCTCTTTCTCTTGATTGCCCGTCACAAATGCACTGATCTGTCGTATTGTTGTGTCAAGTGAACGATGTTGTTTGAGTCACACACTAAATGGATTTGATTAGGCGCCGGATTAAGTTCACTCTGACTTGAGAAGGCAACTGATTGGGTGGACAAATAGACGTTGAGACACTTAATTTCAAGTTTACTGGAGCAGATAGTTGTCAGGGCATGACATCTGTTGCTGAATTGGATCTTCTTCTTCTACAGTCCGAGGTGGACCCAACATGCCTCTCCAGCCAGCACGATCTCTCTCCAGCTGTCTCCAGTTTCGCACATCAAGCCGGCAGAGGTCCTCTTCGACTTGTGTGCGCCACCTTGTACGTGGACGTCCTCTGTTGCTATGTCCCACAGGCTCAGAGTCGAAGACTTCGATCAGTTCGATCAGTTAATTTTAAAAGCACACATGTCTGTAAAATTTTTGAAGATTCTGGGAATATACTGAATTTCTACAAGAGCTCAACGATTGACTGAACATCAAAGACTAAGGCATTTTTCGAATTTAGAACTGATTTAAGTGCCTCTAGGTTCCCTAAATAACATCCATAAGGACGAGTAAAATTCGTAACCTCTTGTTGATACCAATATACAAAAAATCCTGCAATTTTTCTGTTTCCAACGTATCAAAAATCTCTAAAATAGTCAAAAATCGTGAACAAATAATTTCAAATTCCAACGTTCACAAAGCAAACTTATGACGAACAAACCCCATCGATCACAATCTTATCGACATTGCGCTGACTTATCGACACCACCTTATCGACGATCATCTATCTGTCAGTTGTGGAATTAAAAACGTGTGGTTCGGACTTGAAATTTTTTGAAGTCGCGATTTAAATGTTTTTTTCATAGTCTTTCGTCGCGAAAAGTATTTTAAAAATATCGGTAACTGACCGCAATCGAATTAACATCAAAATTTCATCGATGGACAAACAAACAACCATCAAATTTCAACCAGGGGCTGGTGAATCTTTGGTGGGATGCTGCAAATTGGTAAGTGGCAGGATATCGGAGCTCGAGCTCTGATAGGAGTAAGTATTGCAGGCTTTTCCAACTTAAATTGTTTATTTAACACTTAATTAACATGTTTTCACTTTCTTATCTTGCTTTTAAGCGATTGTTTGTGTGTAAATTCTCACCAAAGTTTCCAGCCAACTTTGTCTCTCGAATTTTGTTCCCTATCCCCTATCCTTTCCAAATTTTCTCAAAACAGTTTACTCGATCCAATAACGATGATGTTCCACTCATTTGAAAAGACATCGTGCAGCAGCGTAAGTACTAGGTACACACATGTGTACCCCACCCAGTGTGGGGAAAAACCACGAGAATGATGTGAAAAGTTCCATCTTCTAGGTGAATCCACGCTGGTTTGTTTTTTGTCAGGGGGGGAGGGGGAGGGGTTTCAGCGGTTTATGCAGAGATTATACTAAATAAATAAATCATTTGAATAAATTGAGTTTTAGTTTCACATTACACGCTCAAGTTTCACCAACCACTCAGTGGCGTGACCGAGGTAAATCTGTTTGTCTTCTCGTCAAGGGTTGTGGGGTCCTTAATTATGTCATTTTGGGTCTAAGCGTTTGGTTCTCTTCTGCGGTGAGTCTCATTCTACCTGAGGATTTGGTCTTTTTGTTTGATTCAGACTCAGGTAGGAAATTTGTATCGATGTTGTGGTTGTTGCATGTCCAACGTCAGAGTAAAAGACATCGTTGGCGGTGGCGTTTCGTAGCCAGAGGGAGTTGCGTTGCGTTGCGCAACACGGCTTAGTTTCAGCAACAACATGCGTAGGCCATGTTGTCAACACAGATATCTTGATAAATTGCCAGTGTCCCCAACTGGGCGGGTGTACATTCGGCACAAGAAATATGTAAATCCCATACCGTAAGGAGCTTACAATTAGTTGATACGACGATTTATGCGCATGTGGTTGGAAAATGCTCCAGAAAAACAGCGAACAAGCAAAGTCCTTGGATATGGATACATAGCCAACTAATTGCCCTAACAAGTGACCGGGGCACCTGTAAACAAGTTCGGCGACATCATCAACGGCTAGCTGTCAGCTAAACAAACGCATTTATCTTATTTTTTCGTATCGAAATGTCAACAATTAGGCAGTGCGACCACAGAACGACCAGCGAAACAACACCTGACTGAGCAGAAACCATCCCAGTCGGTCACAATGTGTCAAGCGATTTTCCCGTGATCTCCACTCGAAGTGGCTGCTGCCGGTGAGCCAAAGCGAGCCAAAAATGGCCAAAGGGAGCCGGTGCAACTACAGCGGCGCAATAATTCGTTAAAACCCATGTTCCGAGCGTTGTCAATTGTAATTACTTACACGTAATTTACGTTTGGTCTCTTGCGGGACATCGTGTGCGAGTCTGTGTGAGCCGACGGTCTTTGGCCAAGCCAAACAATCATTTTGGCGACGGCGGCGGTGGCTTGAGTCGATGTCATAATTTACGAGATCAACTGGCGAAATGGGAGTGGTTTCTCATAGATCCCCTGCACGCAGATATCAGCAGACAGTCGTGGCTACCTCTGAAACCAACAGCTCGAGCGAGAGGTGGCGTATGACGCCACATTTTGGGTGCCTGGCAGGGATAAATGCCTCGGCGCGTTGCGCACGCTGTAATCGAACCGCGCTGGAGCACCATTTACAGACCTCCGGAATGCAATTCTCCTTTTTCTCCTTCGAATCTAATTGATTGCTATGTGGCAAACGATCTTTGGCGGGCTGCGAGAGCTGTTAATTGTGGCCGATTGCGGGGCATGCATGTCGGGATGGAAGAGAAACAAACCCCAGGCCAAATCAGCACGTCGACGCGGTTTGGGTTAATTGTAATTAACATGTTGCATGCTGCTGGGAATTCACCGGCTGGCCGGTGAGTGACCATTTGAATGGGATAATAATTGTAAATTGCTCCCATTGGTGGCTGTAATTGCTGGAGTGCAAGAGTGACCACTGATAGGTTTGACGGTTATGGCAAAACACTTTTTTTCGGATGCACGTCCACGAGAGTTGGGACGACGAGAACTGGTCGCCGTGGTCATTATGAGTTGTTTTTTTTGGCTTTTTTTTCGAATGTCATGTGATTTGTGTGCGGAATTTCTCATTCGTGCCTGGAAGTGGACTTCCGACGGAGTCCTGAATAAGACATTTGCGATAATTCGATGCGAGTGGTCACTTGGTCTTGCAGTTGACGGGGTGGAATGGATTGTGTTGTAGGGACGTGGTTCCTTTTGCTGACGACGTTGGGTTTTCCGTTTACTCTCTCCACTGAGTGTCCAGTTCTTCTTTTGTCCGTCTTCTTCTTCGCGCGCTACAGTGCAAGGTGGACCTGGGCCTCAACCAACATGCCTCTCCAGCCAGTACGATCTCTCGCCAGTTGTCTCCAGTTTCGCACACCAAGCCGGCCGAGGTCCCCTCGACTTGTGTGCGCCACCTTGTACGTGGACGTCCTCTGTTGTATTGTCCCACTGGTTCAGAGTCGAAGACTCTTCGGGCCGGAGCTGAGTTGTCCATACGCTCAACATGGCCTATCCATCTTAGACGTTGGATCTGTAGACGCCTGGTTGTCTGTCAGCCAAGTTAATTATTTCCCAGACACTCGGGGGTGGTCACCGCAGGATTTTGACACCCAATCAGCCACCACGTTCCGATGATTTGTGAAACCAAGTGTCATCTCCATCACTGGCCACCAAACACTAATTGCACCACCGGACACATATCGTCTCGGCGACGCAAAGACAATTACCCTCCCACCGAAAACTTCTGCCGAAAAGATATCCCAGCGACTCTCCCCTTGAATATAGAATTTCACAGCCCCCTGGAGGGACTGTGCGGTCGCTGTGTGTGTGCGCAATTATGTCCGAGAAGGGGTGACCGACTGTGCGAGCACAAATCACCGCAAAAACAACTCCCGCATCAGCTGTTGTCACTGCATCCCAAGCTGGGCGATGGGAACAGTGGCGGATAATAATTTGTCCCCAACTTTAACGAGCTAAGCCCGTGAACACACTCGTACATCGGTGGCTGATGCAGCTTTGCAGCACTCCTCACGGTTGTTCATACAGAGAAGCGTGAGGAGTGCCACTTGGGAGGAAGGTGGGTCTCAAGCCGCCCCGCACGGGGAAGCTGCTGCATTTGATTGACGATATGTGGCCAGGGTTTGTTTGTATTTAGTCCCCATCCCGAGGGTTCGGTGGTTAATGACGTTCATAAATCCCCTTCGGACCAGCGACAACCCGAGTTATGGAGATTATTGATAATGCGCGGTGTGATTGGGTGCAGTTTTGGGGGAGTTTACAAAACTCCAGAAGATAAATTGTTTGTTTTAATTAATCCTAGCGGTGGCTGGGTAATTGCTGTGCAGAGTGGTGTCATGATTCAGGAGATAATTTGATCTCCGTACATGTGCAGTGCATGTCTGTCTAATTTGAGATTGCTACCGACGGGGATGGTGTCTTGGTTGCATTAGAGCACTGCACTGAAGAGGAGGAACCCTTCTTTGGATGCGACACAGCCACAAGCCTTCTCTGGATGCAACACAGCCACAACAAGGGTGTCTCTGTGTCTCTCATTATTTCCACATTCATTCCCTTTGTGAAGCACCAGCAGGAAGTAATTTTCTCCTTCTGAAGTCCTTCCACGTTCCGTTCGGTCTTCGCTCCTTCAACCCGACCACCGTGGGTGTGGCTGATTACACCAGCCAGTGTCCCCACAAAGTCTAGCACTGGACTGTGCCTAAGCCAATAAAGTCGTATTCGCATCCACTTGTTCGAGCCAAAGAGTTATGGATACACGACCGATTCTCTGACAAACTGGGACGCTCTTCAAAGCAAAAGGCGCACGTCTCTTCTCTTCTCTCGATTTGGGTCACAAATTGGTCAATAAATGTCCAATCCACGAATGAGTTGTTTCATAGCCGCAGCCAAGAGCAAGTGGCCACCATCCACCGCCAAGTGGATGCACATTTTCGGTGCCAGACTGATAAACGAGTGGTTTTGTCGTCGACATTCTGGTTATGACCGGAGATCATCTCGTTTCTCATGCTTTTCGTCGGCTGCAGGGGGCGATCGCAGGCGATGGCGGAGGTGACGGAAGAGGTGATGGCAGTCTGGGTTGTAAGCAAACAAGGAGCACACTTCGTTTGTTGTTTGTTGCTTTTGTGCTGCGTTGAGTTGTGTCGATTTTTGTGTGTATTTCTTTTGCTTTCGTTTTTTTTTTCCGGTTTTTGTCAAAATTTATGAGAGCACAGACGACGTCGAGTGAATTGTGACTTGTGGTCAGATGGGTGGACTCGTAAACAAGTTTAGCGGACGTGCAGTCGCACGGAAATTGATGATGTTTTGAGGCAGAACTTCCTGAATGTTGGGGAGGTTGAGTCACAGAAGAGGTGCAAGTAGTCGACTTCACCTTCTTGGCTGCAGCTGCGACAGATTTGAAGCAGTGATTTGTGTAGTCCCTGTAGGCTGTCAACAGTTCGTAGTAGTCGCAACTGAAGGGGGAGGGTTAATACTCTGAGGAGCCTCTTGCTTTGGCTAATTCTCAGACCCACGTGGGCTAAAGGTGCTGCTTTTTCTTCTTGTGGCGGTGCAGTCCGGCGTGGACCTGGGGCTCAACCAAGTCCAGTTCTTCTTTTGTCTTCTTAGGATGCTATAGTCCGAGGTGGACCAGAGCCACAACCAAAAAATTTCGCCAACTAGCGCGATCTTTTGCGAATTGGGCCCGCGAAGTTGGTTAAGATCCCTCTAAATTTGGTTGCCACTTGAGGAGCCTCCTGCTTTGGCTAATTCTCAGACTGACGTGGGCTAAAGGTGTTGGAGAAGGCTTTTCTCCTCCTTCTTCTTATAGCGCTACAGTCGGAGTTGGACCGACAAACCTCTGACACGATCCCTTGCTTTGACTACTTCTCAGACTCGCGTGGGCTAAAGGTGTTGGAGAAGGCTTTTCTCCTTCTTCTTGTGGCTCTAAAGTCCGGCGTGGACTTGGGACTCAACAAACAAACCTCTGGCATGATCTCTTGCTGGCTGTAGACAATTGCGTTCGTCAAGTTCCTCTCCATTTGGTTGCGCCAATTGAGGAGCCTCTTGCTTTTGCTACTTCTCAGATTAACATGGGCTCAAGGTGCTGGGGAAGGCTTTCCTCCAACTCTTCTTCTCGTGGCGCTACAGCCGGAGGTGGACCGACAAACCTCTGACACGATCTCTTGCTAGCTGTCGCGAAAAGCGCGCGCCAAGTTGGTTAAGGTCCCTCTCCACTTGGGTGCGCCACTTTAGACGCGGACATCCTCAGTTGCGTTGTCCCACTCGTTCAGAGTCGGAGATCTCATCTCCTCCATCTCACGCACTTTACCTACCACCCCCCAGTGGATTGATCGCTTTTGAATTTGATAATCGATGGAACCTTCAATTATCGACACGGTAATGGTTAGTAATTCCTGTGCCATCCCATTTAACGTCTGTCCAGCGTTGTTATAAAGTTTTTTTTTACTACCAACCATTAGACATAATCGACGCTCATTTGATCCATTCCACGAAACGTCAACGAACGACATCAGACGAAATAATAAAAGCGTTTATTTGCGAGTATCTGATGGCAAAGCGCGGCGGTTAATTTATAGCTTCCTATCCGAGTGAATGCCACTTTCAATGTTTATCGACATTTTATTAACAATTATCTTCGTTGCGTTGGCAATATCAATTCAATTCGAATTCGAATGTCCATCGGTAATTCCCACGCGGTAGGAGTTTTAAACTCCGCTGTGCCTGCTTCACTGTCATGAACTGGTGGCACCGCCGCGCCGCAAAATCGAACGGGCGACAGGAACGAGTTGAGATTTGTGTATTCTGTTTGCATTTCCGTCAGCCGAAAGCAAACGCACAGGAATGACCTCTGATTGAGGTTTTGTACGGATTTTCTGTGTTGGATCCGACTGCTTAGTGTCTGCACACGTGAGGTTTGTGTTCGAAGCGGCAGCGGCGGCCGCTGGACGGAATATCAATCAAGTGGGTAATGGAGAGATTTGTAATCAACTGTGGGCTGGTGCAAGAATTCGCAACTGCTTTTGGCATTCCGCGTGGAGGGTCTTGTTGATTTTTGGCGGTTTTAATTGACCCCATTTCCGTTTTGGAGTTGTGCAAATAAAATTTACTTGTTTTTTTTTTTCGAAAAAGAATTCAAATGCAAATCGTTATTGCGGTTGGTCGTCGGTTCGTTGATGGTGGCGTAACTCAAGGGCTTTGGTAAGTGTTTTGCGTCACCAAATGTGAGGTGGGGAGGAGCAGGGAGGAGGCTTTAAAAGTGTCGATACTGTTGATTGATTGATTTTGGAGGGACTATAAAACGTGATTTTTTTCACACGAAGCACATGTTGGGTTGAGGAGAGGAAGTGAGAGGAGGAGAGGGAAGAGAGTGAGTGGCGAAGAGGAGAGATGAGTGAGTGAGTGGCGAAGAGGAAAGAGAGTGCCTTTTTTCACTCGGGATCAACTGGGAAATTCGATTTAATCAATCATCCACTGTTCGTCGAGCGTATTCCATCATCGAAAGGGAACAGCTTTGTTTCCATTTTGACATATGGGCACTGATTAGAGTTAAGCGGACGTGGGAACAATTTAAACGCTTTAAAATTAGAGCACGAGTTGCGAGTAGAATGCGAGAATGAAAGGTGTTCCTGTGAGGTTTTCCCTCTGGACATCCTTTAACCCGCTGCAAGCTTCGTTCGAGTGAGTCTTGCTGGATGGAACAGAATGAAAGGTGTTCTTGTGAGGTTAACGCCTGGACATCCTCAAGCAAGCTTTGTTCGATTGGACCCAACAGAAAGAAAGATGTTCTTGTTTCCCTCTGGACATCAACTAACCCGCCCGCCGCAAGCTTCTTTAGAGTGACTGTTGCTAGGTGGATCCAAGAGAATGAAAGGCGTTCTTGTTTCCCTCTGGATATTTTCTAACCGGCGGCAAGATTCGTTAGAGTGAGTGTTGCTGGATGGAACAGTATGGAAGGTGTTCTTAAGAGATTTTCCCTCTGGACATCCTCTAACCCGCAGCAGGCTTCGTTCGAGTGAGAGTTGCTCGGTGGGTTCAACGGAAAGAAAGGTGTTCTTGTTTCCCTCTGGACATCTTCTAACTCGCGGCAAGATTCGTTCGAGTGAGAGTTGCTCGGTGGAACAGAATGAAAGGCGTTCTTGTGAGGTTTTCCCTCTAAACATCCTTTAACCCGACGCAAGCTCCTTTAGAGTGAGAGTTCCTGAGGAATTCAAAGGAAACCTGCTTGTGACACATCCGCAACAGTCATCTTCACACAAAATCAATCACAAATAATCACAAGGCTAATTGTCCATCCAATCCCTTCCCCGAATATCTTCATCAATCCAATCAAAGATCAAAACTCAAACAACTTCCACAAATCAAACAGAAACCAGCAAAAAAAAGACGAAAGCATGTACGTATGTGTCTGAAAAGTTTACACTGAAAGAGTGCAGGTCAAGTGTTTGGATGTATCTTGAAAAAATCGTGAGTCTTCAATCATTGGCCATTGATGATTCTTATCTCGTTTCGATTGAACTAAGGTTGTGTCGGGGCTGCGGAGGGGTTCCAACTGAAGGTGGAAGGCAACAATACCATTTTGGATGAATGGAGGTTGATGCTTTGAGTCATAGACAATCGCGATCGTCAAAATTAATTAATTATCTGTGGGAAAATTAGGATGAAAGGGAGTTTTGGGAATGTTCTGGAAGAAGGAGGAGGACAATAATTACTTCAACGCTAAGCCGAAGGGCCTTTGCGTTCAAGGCTTGCCGCCTAATTTATAATTTTTAAAGATTTTTAAAGAAATAAGTGCTTCAAAGCCGCTGAAGTGACAAGACAGGCATTTTGGCACTACATTACCGACGACTAATCAAGTTTATGGGAAAATTTCAGATTTTTTTTAAATTTCGGCAAACCTTTTAAAGCCTTCTCATCTGTTTGTCTGAACTTCAGACTCTTGGCTCTTATTTTGCCTTTGTTAGTGTTTTTGGTGATTGTCTTTACTTCAGATTCTTTGGCTCCGACTCTGTCTTTGATTGTGTTTTTGGTGATTATCTGTCCTCTGCCTTTTCTTCCACATTTCTGACGGCATTGTCTTCATTCTTGAATCTTGACTTGTATTTACTTAACAGGCCCTCGACCAGGGATGATCCGAGCCTGAGATATCGCTGCCTTCCATCGGTGCTGGGCACGCTGCTTCCAGTAATCAAGACCAAGCCGTCTTTTTTTTTTGTTTTTATCGGAGGTGTTACATGCATGGTTGGCTGGGCCACGCTGACGGTGTGTAGGACTGCGGCACGCTTGCCCTTTTGAGGCTCTACACTGAAACACTCAGACTCAAAAACTGGTCCATTGTACTGCCAGGTAGCAACTTGCTCCAGTGCCGTTGATTTGATCCCAACGGCAAATGGTGACTGGACCAGATTCGATTTCACTGCGATTCGAACCTGGGACCCCTCTAACTTGGGGCAGGCAGTTGACCAACTGCGCGACTGGACCAGATTCGATTTCACTGGAATTCGAACCTGGGACCCCTCTAACTTGGAGCAGGCACTTAACCAACCAGTCGTCTGAATGTCCTACGTCCGCGATGACTTGGTTTTTGTACCGGAGGTTCGGTCTTCCTCTCCTTCTCGAACCGGGAGGCTCGGATTCGATGAATCTTGACTAAAGCCTCATAATTTTCTGCCACTATCTGCCTTACGGAACAGAGGCTGTCCACGTAGAAGGTGGCGCACACAAGTCGAGGGGGACCTCGGCCGGCTTGGTGTGCGAAACTGGAGACAGCTGGCTGGAAAGGCATGTTGAGTGAGGCCCAAGTCCACCTCGGACTGTAGCGCTTTAAGAAGAAGAAGAAGATCGTCCTCAAGAAGCAACCGATTCCATCACAAAAATGATTCATAGAATCCTCAAGTCCTTTCATGCCCCCATCCCCATTCAACTTGAAGTCTCATAAATAACTCAAATCCACCACGATTCATTAACCCCACTGAAGCATGTCAGCAAATATTGACTCACCTCACAGTTCGAATCGATGGGCCACCCATCAGCACCGTCTAATGACACGTTAATTGATGAACTCATTCCATCATCTGCGTCGAATCAATCGCAGAACGCACTCTATAATTACCTTTATTGCCCGCCATCACTCCTCGCCACATCCACCTCGGATTGAGAGATTCAAATGCCTAGCAGCCTCTTCGAATAAAAACGCCACACACTCATCGAAGCCAAATGTGATCTCATGCCGCTTTCGAGCAGAAAAGAAATGCAAACAAAAAAACTTCAAAAGCCGAATAACAGCGCAGAGAGACGGTTATTTTGAGTTATCATCCTCGTCTCGAGGTGGACTGGGACGGTGGTGGGTATCTCCAAATCTCATAAACTTCTGCCAAGAACACAACACGAGATCCCGACTAGGAAATTCAGGTCAAACCCCATTCGAAATTCCACCAAAACCTCCAGACACCGTGTGTGTACACACGAGTATTCGAAAATGTATTCAATTGTATCCGCAAGATTGTTATTGAATCCATAAAACAAAATAGATATAATTGCCCCCCCCCCCCAATTTCACCCCCCATCGGGTGGAGAACGCCGAAATGATAACGAACATTTCCCCCAGCAGTAAACAAATTCGCACAGCACGCAAAGACATCAAAAACTATCTACTGCGGGATGAATGGAGTAAAAATGAGTAGAAGCGCTTACTTACGTGACGCGTCTTTTTCGCTGCTGCTGCTGCCGTTCGGGTGTCGTTTGCTGGCTTAGATAAAGTATTTTGTAACCACCACTTCAGCTGTTGTTGTTGGTTTTAATTGATTTTTGTTCAAAACACAAAATTGAGTCAAAAGCTGAGGAAAGAATGTTGTTGTTGTGGCTTAAGTTTGAGTTGCATTCTGTTACTCGTGTACGCACGCTGCCTGCAGCAGCAGTACACCATCAGCTGAACAGAAAATTCTTGATCTCCTTGAAGTGCCGATCATGCCTTTTGAATTCGCGTTGTTTTTTTTTTGCAATTTTTTGCTCTCTCTCTCTCTGTTTTCCTTCACACACTTCTCACCGCCACTTCACTTTTGCTTCGATGAGAGGAGGGTTTTCTGTGGAAAAAAACGAGTGGAATTTCACAAAATCTCAATCGGGATATCCTCCTCTAGTTGCGTAACCGAAATTCACTTCAAAACCGCACCGAAATCGTTGAAAACAGCCGCGAATGCATCAAATCCGACGCAGCGACACATCTCACGCACAGGCTGGCGAAGGAAACGAGTTTTTTTTTCGCAAAAAGGGAAAAGATACAAAAGCAGAAAACTTGTTGAAAACACCGTCAATCTGATTGCAGCAGTATCGGACTGCACAATCTATTCGCGAACCTCTCCCTCGTATGACCAAATTTTTGGCCGTGAAAACACTAACGAATGACAACCGCTTTTCGGACGCAAAAAAAAAAAAATGTATAACACACAAAAGCCAACACTGACCTACAGATACAATGCATCAGCACAGCACAGCACACACATCACATGGATGCGAGGAGAGGAGTGCCCGTGTGGTTGGGTTTGAATTTGAATTTTCCACAGTCACTTTCGGTTTCGACGAGGAGGACGATGATGGTGGTGATGTGCCCACACGATCGGGCGGAGAAGGTCAGTCACCTTTTGTCAAAACCCTCCAAAGGGATCGCGGCCCAAAACGAATGACACTCGATTAAACAAACGCGATATCTGGGCGAGATAAAAATCGAAGCGAAAATTGATTAACTCTCGAGATACACTGCCACAGAAAGTGTGTTGTTCGCTTGATGGATCCGTTCGATGAATGGATGGCGACGGAGAAATCTGTATCTACTACAACCGAATGCGATGGATACACGACAGCGACTGAATGTAGCCGAGCGGGGGAAAATCATGTTTTCCTCCTTCGGCTGAGCGCGACTGATGTTCGATGTGCTGTTGTGTGCGCGGACGAGAAACGAGAAGCGAGACGAGACGAAAAGCTTCCAAAAAATTATGTTGAAAGTGCGAGTTTTCCCATGATGGTGTGTGGGGGGTTTTTTGTTGTTTTGGACTGCTGCTGCTGCTGCTTAGATACATTTTGTCTGGTCGAGAGTGCGGTAGGCCGGCGACAGGTGCTTGCTGCTGTTGGATGCAAAATGTGTTGGTGGAGGTGTGGCAACATTTGATGATGACAAGCTTTGGTTTTGTTGCAGGCGCATGTTGGGGGACTTTGTTGCGGGAGAAATGTCCTGTCTCGTTGGTGTGCCTTGTCTTTGCAGTTATCCAAGAGAATGCTTGAAGAATAATGAAAGTGGAACGATCACAGTCGTGACGTTTCTTTTGGATTTCTTCTGCTTCTTGTGGCGCTACAGTCCGGCGTGGACCTGGGCCTCAACCAACAAAACTCGCCACGTAGCGCGACCTTTTGCAAGCTGTCGCCGATTGCGCACAACAAATTGGTGGAGGTCCGTCTCCATTTTGGTGCCCCACCTTAGACGTGGACGTCCTCTGCTGCGTTGTCCAACTGGTTCGGAGTTGAAGACGCAATCGACAAAAATGCATCAAACTTTCTTTCCCAGGTGCTCCAACAGTCGTTCAATCTCCTTCAAGACCTTCAACCTTTTCACTCGATTGAAGTTGTGCCTGGAAAGAAGCTGAAGTCCGGGGTGGACCTGGGCGTCAACCAACAAAACTCGCCAGCTAGTGCAAGCTGTCGCCAATTGCGCGCTTCAAGTTGGTTGAGGTCCCTCTTCACTTGGGCGCGCCACCTTTTTTCGGAGCATTTTTGAAACGCTACAAGCGTCTTCTTTTTATTGTCGGGGGTTTTTTGAGGCTCTACACTGAAGGACACAGACTCAAAAACTGGTCCATTGTACAGCCAGCTACCAACCGACTCCAGTACCGTTAACTTCATCCCAACGGCTAATGGTGACTGGACGAGATTCGAACCTGGGACCCCTCTAACTTGGGGTAGGCACTTAATCAAATGCGCCATCCAGTTTTTTTGAGGAGCCTCTTGCTTTGGCTACTTCTCAGACTCACGTGGGCTAAAGGTGTTGGAGAAGGCTTTCCTCCGTCTCTTCTTCTTCTTGTGGCGCTAAAGTCGGAGGTGGAGCAACAAACCTCTGACACGATCTCTTGCTAGCTGTCGCGAATTGGACCCGCGGAGTTGGTTGAGGTTCCTCTCTTGGGTGCGCCACCGTAGACGTGGAAGTCCTTTGTTGGTTGAAAATCTCATCTTTTCCATCTCACGCAATTTAACTACCACCCCCCAGTGGATTGATCGCTTTTGAGTTTGATAATCGATGGAACCTTCAATTATCGACACGGACGTCCTCTGTTGCGTTGTCCCACTGGTTCAGAGTCGAAGACACAATCAACAAAAGTGCATCAAACTTTCCTTTTCAGGTGCTCCAACAGTCGCTCCTAAAGACCTTCAGTCTATTCACTCGATCGAAGTTGAAGAAGAAGCTGAAGACGCTGAAGAACTGACGAAAAACAGGGTAGCTTCATGACAAAACAGTTTTCATAACCATCCCTCATCTGAAATGTTCCCTGAACAGACAACAAAGTGATTGCAAGTGAAAGTCACTCAAGGACACACAGCCTGATGGGAGCAAATTGCAAAAATGACATTCAACCATCCAGTCAAGCCATCAAAGGTCGAGAATTTTTAAAAAACAAAGCAAAAAATTCGTATCCACTCATGCCTTCGGGCGCCTCTATCTCCTCAAAAGGAGTTTCTGAACTCATTCAACAGTTCGCAGTCAACTTTAGCAACCAGAACTCCCGCAGTAACTCGCCAAAGTTTCGCCAACTAGCCAACTTAACTGCCACCCGCTAATGGGAGTTGACAACTTTTTATTGCCCGCAGAAATTTAAAAATCCGCCAGACAACAGAACGCGAGGGAGAGCCTTCAGAACCAACCTCTTTTCCAATTACTCTTCAAATTGAAATTTTCGAAAAACGCAAAAAAAGGACATTTTTCCAATCAATACGTATTCATGACGGGATTGAGTTTCCCACCGTCCTGCAGCCCTCGAAACAAACACTCAATCCTGGCGTGCCTGCCCTTCTGTGCAGGTCCTGGTCGTTTTTTCGGGCGTCGTAAAACGCAAACATTGGATTCTGATTTACGGCACAGCTGGAGAGTTATCAACAGTTTTCGTCTGGGCACGGGGGGTGGGCGGCTCACACACTCCATGTGGTCTGTGTTTGGGTTACATCCCTCCTAAAAGCTCCATCGACAATAAAATAAAACATAATTCTTGCGAGCTCCTGCCTGCAACTCCTCCTGATGTGGGGAGTACAGGGTGTGTAATTGAGACGTACGTCTCTCTGTTCTTTTAGTGCCCCTTTGGATTGCTGGATCACATTTGTTCTGCTTTATGGGAGCAGCTTTGCCATTGGAGTTCACACGAACTGTCAGAGACTCATTTTGTAATTGTCGATAATATTTGCTTGGAGATGGAATCATTTCTTGCGTTTTGCAACAAAGAAGTCGAGTGTTTGCAGATGTGATTGAGGATCCTCTGTGGAAAACAAAGGAGGACGACGAGCTGAAATTGAATTTGGACTGCTTCGTTTGTTGTGAAGTTTGCACTCTCGGCAAATGCCATCTGAATATGGTTTACGATGATGGACGGGCAACTGTGATGGTGTCAGGGGTTTAAGAGCTTATTCTTATGCGACTCATTCGACTTATGAAAGTGCAGTCTGAGATTTAGGCGAAGGGGATTGAAGATTTTCGGAGCTGATTCTTGTTTTTGCAGTGAACCCGTTTTATTTGATGGCGTAGACTGGTTTGTGTGGGAGCATGGGTGTACAAATGGTTTGTCGGCAAGGCAGTGGAGGTTGTCATCTTCGATTGTGAGCATATTTTTTCACAAAATGCCGCCATAAATCGCCTACACTCTGGTTCACTTCACGAAGATTAGTTTTCAAACAGCTTGCGTCATGAATTCAATGTTTTCAGTAGCACCAGCTTCCCCTCAGCCGAAGAAACCTGTTTCTGATGCCATCTCCAACGTCTTCCCACGACAATGGGAAGCAGAAATGATTGCACAATTCTGTCATGAACACCACGCACAAAAGAGGAAATTCTTCAAAAAAAACCTGAAACAAAAGGCTTTAATGCCCCCTCGTTAAACCCGAACTCCAGCACGAGTTGCTCAATGCTTCGAGAGGGATTTTTTTCTTTAATTTCTCCGTATTCGTAAATTTATTCTTATTTCACTTCCCATTTCCATTTCAATTTCACCCTGACGACTCTGCTCATTTGTTTTGCATAATTCCTCAGTGACAGGCTTCGATTTGTAACGCCGCCGCCGCCGCTGTCGCTGCCGTCAAGATAAGATGCGCCCCAACTACACCTTCCCGTACGTACTCTTGGCACGGGGGATAAATTGCTGTGACTCTGCGAAATCTAGGTCATTCACTTTTGACACATGAATCGGTTTACGCCTCACCCTCCTGTCGGGCACAACGAGCGGATAAGGACTGCCACGCTGTGTGTGGGCTGCTGTCAGGCGTTAGATTGCACTAAGATACCTGAACGCAGACAGAGGACTGAGAGGTGGTGCTTCGTGTGGCCAAGCGAAGTTGACTTTTGCACCCTTTGTGTCATAAATTGTTTACAAATGACGCCAAATTCTTGCACACGGTGGCGGCGTCGGCTTCTGCACTCTGGTGGCACTCCTCAGAACGCCAAAGCAAGCAATTCTCACGGGGCGGGCGGACGGTCGTCCGTGGAAGATACTCGTCCGTTGGTGCATTTCGACGTGTCTGCAAAGGGTGAGTTGATATTTTTTCCGCTCGTCCTGTGTGCACGCTCAATGAAGGATTATTTATGCAGGATATAGGAAAAGGACACCGAAGCGAATGCCATGTCGTTAGAAATTATGTCACCGCGCGTGCACAGGACCATGAATTTATAGCGTAAACAGCGATAGAATTCAAAGCACCCTCTCTGTTCCAATAAGAGCGTCAACTGTGCAAAGTGGGTGGGTGTTGATTTACCCCGAGCGATGACAATACAGTTTCCCCCACTCAGCAGCGCGGAGAAGGATAATTAATTTTCTATAAATATTTAAAGAACGCGTCGTCAGGATGAAACTCCTGAGTCTGATATACTTCCGTCAATTTGGCAGCACGTCGCTTGTCGTTGGACACAGCTCCCCGGCAAGATTTCTAGGATAAAGCAGTCAACCTGCCGTTGCTTCCCACATGGATTACGCCTGATGTCGTTGAGATTGCTTTAGGGGCACTTCGGGATTAGCGCTTCCACCAGCCTAAGGATAATTAAAAGCAAATAAAGAATTGATGCGAACAACTTCGCTCCTAAACTGTCGCGGGAGACCGACGGCAGGCAGTAAATGTGAACGACACGAGCCGCCTCGTAAATCATCGGGATTAAGTGAGTGGAAGCAGAGATTTCTTGTTGCCATGACCAACCCCAACATGTTGCCGGAGATTCATGTTGCCACCGTCATCGCGCAGGTTCTCCACCGAAAGCTCCATCCACCACCACCACCACTACCACCTGTAGGATGCCCACTTAACAGCAGGCCATCGAGCAGTCAATCGTCCGAACGCCTCAAATGCCGTCAACGGCGTGGCGAATGAAAAGTGATTTTCAGGTGAACACGAAACTGGGACTCATTTTGATCGCTTTCGTCAGGTTGACAGATGTGTTACTTAAAGACACGACGACGTTGTGGACAAATTGTATGGATACCTCTTGGACAGCTGCGGAGTACAAAACGCGAAAACAATCATAAATTTGTGGCGCGAAAACGCTGACACGGGATCTATTTTCGTTTCTGTTGGTGAGAGAGACCCGAGAATTCAGAAGATGATTCTTAAGTGATTTATTGCCGGCAGGGTGGCGAATGTGTGTGTCCCATCCTCAGAGTCCTACATCAATTCAGTTGGGGAGTGATGGGGATGGAAGAGGATGGTCAGTGGACACATAGTCCTCGTTTTCGATTGGTAGGGATTTTAGTCATAGTTGGCGCAGGTTCAATTCTTTCATCTTCCCCTTGTGGCCTGGGGTTAAAATATTGCCCCAGGAACGCGGAAATCAAAAACTGCTGAGTAACATCTCACGATTTCCTTAGTCATCGGAGATTGAAAATCGTTTAGCATTTACCCACGCATCTTCTTCCACTTGGAGGCTACGGTTCATGACTTCTTATCGCTGTCGTTCATAAATCTCATCCAGAAGTCGAAAAACTTCGACACAAACTCTGCATTTTCAAGCCTGACCGTGGGATTCGCTGCCTTTTCAAGTCTGACCGCGGGATTTGCTGCCTTTTCAAGCCTGATCGTGAGATTTGCTCCATGCGCCCTGCCTTTTCAAGCCTGATCGTGGGATTCGCTCCATGCGCCCTGCCTTTTCAAGCCTGACCGTGGTATTCGCTGCCTTTTCAAGTTTGACCGTGGGATTCGCTGCCTTTTCAAGCCTGGCCGTGGGATTCGCTGCCTTTTCAAGCCTGACCGTGGGATTCGCTGCCTTTTCAAGCCTGATCGTGAGATTTGCTCCATGCGCCCCGCCTTTTCAAGCCTAATCGTGGGAGTCGCTCCATGCGCCCTGCCTTTTCAAGCCTGACCGTTGTATTCGCTGCCTTTTCAAGCCTGACCGTGGGATTCGCTGCCTTTTCAAGCCTGATCGTCGGATCCGATCCATGCGCCCTGCCTTTTCAAGCCTGATCGTGAAATTCTTAAGGTTCCTAAAGTCCTAAAGGTCCCTCGTAGCAAAACAACCCCAAAAATCACGCCAAAACCCCTCTCCATTCCAGTCGCATAGCACCTTTCATCATTTCGTTGGAAAAAAAATCGCTTTCGGGTTCATTAAAAAAATGTCGTCAAGGTTCTACCGAGATTTGAACTCGGATCGCTGGATTCAAAGTCCAGAGTGCTAACCATTACACCATAGAACCGATCTGAATGACACTCGCTCGATTCGTCTGCCAAGCCAACGCCCATATCTCCACGCCCGCCCTGAGAACACCTCAAATCACTTGACACGGCAAAAATAGACCCCGCCGATGCGGTGTGAATCTGTCGTTCGGTAAACAATGCTGCGCGTCTATAAATAAACACAGAAACAGATGCCCTGGGACACTTGACAACGCGACAACGTCAGGAGCCTCCGCTCTTGAGTCAATCGAACTCCAGACGAATTCCTTCTCAAGAACGATTGGAAATCCTTGCCAATTGAGACGATTGTGGGTCTAGTTGTAGTCGCATTCGCCACCCAGACGAGGTGACAGCCGCTTGATGGGCCAACTAAAGCCGCTTACGCGGCATACATGCGAAAATTATTCAAATTATCTTTTCGATCGTTCGTTGTTCGTTGTTCGTGGTTCGTCGCCTGGTGACAGTTTGGGTGTTGTGAGCTGATTGTGGGATTTCGAAGCGTTAACAGGCGAACCGTGCAGACACAAGCGTCTGCACCTAGCCTCTAGTAGCGCTGATTGTAGGGCAGTGGCTGGCTGTGTGACTGAGAGAGTGTCGGGGCGTGTCGCAATCTGTGGCTAATTAGAAAGTCGATTAATTAGCGACAAATGGTGACAGCAAAGTCTCATCAAATGACAAGTACGCGCCTTCCGCTTCCGTTTCACTCACTGAGCTCACTCACGACCATCAGCAGAAGCGGGATCACTGGCAGAGGGGGATCACTGGCAGAGGGGGATCACTGGCAGAGGGGGATCACAGGCAGAGGGGGATCACTGGCAGAGGGGGATCAATGGCAGAGGGGGATCACAGGCAGAAGCGGGATCACTAACAGAAGCTGCTATTTGAAATTTCCTGCTGCAGACTGTTGACATAATGAAAAGTGAAAAGACGGCAATCAAAACACCCACCAAAACGGCACGTTAACCCCCATCGCACACGCGCCCCGGTCGGGGGTAGTGTGTCGTTGCAGCACACAACATTCGGTTGGTTTGCAATCCGCACGAACGGCCGTGTTGTTTAGCTTGGCGTGCAGCAGCAATCGACGTCCAACGGTGTGACCCAAATTGCTTTGGAACCGCGCCGCAGCCTGGAATTTAATTCGCACCTCAACACACGACGACGACGACGCATAGTCGCACGGTCGCTTGCGCACACAAGCGATTCCATGTGCGCCATCTGCATCGAATAAATTTCTTGTGATCAAACAGACGCCACAACTGAGTCTAGGCAATTTATTCGCGTATCGCTGAGATGCAGTTTTTCTCGGATTTTTTTTTTCTTCATTTTTCCAGACGCGAAATAGTTATGCCACGGAGATTGTTTATTTGATTAGACGCAGTCTCGACGGTGCGGTGCAGTGCAGTGACGTGGATGTGCACTGCATGTGGGAGTCTGCTTCGGAGACGAAGGAGTTGGTAGCACAGGAGGGGCCTGGGAGTCAAGGGAGTCGAAGGAGTCCCTCCTGCGAGTCGAACGAGTTCCTCCTGGGAGTCGAAAAAGTCCCTCCTGGGAGTCGAGGAAGTCCCTCCTGGGAGTCGAAGGAGTGAGTCCTTCCTGGGAGTCGAAGGGGTCCCTCCTGAATTCTGGAGATGAGTAATTAATACCCTACGTGTGCCACACAACGTGTCATTGAACAAATATCCTTGCCAGCGTTTCCTCCGAAGAGGTTACTGCGACAAATTCCAAATTTGCTGTCAATTAAGTCCACTTCCCTAAGAGCCTGGGGGGAGAACACGAAAGAACGCAATTAGTCCCCCAGCCAGCGGGCAGCTTTGGGTGTTGTTGATGATTCTCTGCTGATGTCGATTAGTCGAGGGTCGGCGACAAGACCAAGCTGAACTTGACGTCCTCTCTTCCCCTCGGAACAAATTGGAAACATAAATATTTTCACTTCACTCTCCCCCTCCCCCTCCCCCCATTCAGCAGCAATTCTGCTGCTAATGACTTCAAAGTGTACACTCGATGGCGAGTGTAAGAGTTTGGATATCTGTATCCATCGCTGGAAAGGATTACGTCGTGTGCAAGTGGATACGTGCTTCTCCCTTGTAGTTCACTTAAATTTAGATAACTTTGCACTCAAGGAACGATGGGAAAATGAAAATGTTTCAGTCTGGGAAGACAAAAGGGAGATGTGTGTGCTTCCCTCCTGGGGTGTTGAATACGGAAGCATGTTCTTCACATTCGATGCACTCTGTGTGCACTTCCCGTGCCCCAGTCCACCTGACAGATGTCTTTAGTCTGAGGCTCATTCACCTCTACGTCTACGCAGATAACTCACGAGGCCTCGCAGAGCGTTTTAATAGTTTCCGCAAGTCAAACTCAGTCCTGTCCCGGCCTGTGATTGCAATTCTCCTTCACAAGGACCCACAGAAGTGACTGAGATAAGCCTCGGATGGTTTACTATTCAATTTCTGCTCCCTCTCGTCCCCTCGTTCTTCGTTTGCACAATATCTCCTCCAAGATAAATCTGACTGTCAGTGCTCTGTGGAGCAGGCCATTCAGAAGTCCATTCCAGCAGCCTCCACCACGCTCCTTTGTAGGTTATAATTCTGAATAACTTCCCTTCACAATGCGGAGCTTTTGCAATCCTCCTTCGCCGGTGGAAGGACTTTAAAGTGAGTCTGACTTATCCCCTGACTCTCTTGGGGGGGATTACGTTCTCCTTGTCTGTGCTGTGCAGTGGTCTGCATGAAGGCCTGCCTCCTCCTCCGGTGAAGGCATGACGTCCAATTAAAACCGTGAAAGATGTGGCAGAAAACAAACCCAACTGCTTCACACTTCTTTCTGACTGAGGCACTGGTGGTCTTTCAGTGGTCAGTGGAATGTTGTACAGAGTCCCAGACCAATCAAAATTTATCGAATTGTGTCCTCGAAAGCCCCCTTGTTGGCCGTGACGCGTTGAATCATTGGAAACGTCTTCATGGATCTCTGTGTTAAGTGAGTTCTTCGAACTCCTGCCTTGGATGGTGCCCATGTGTGCTGCCTGTCTGTCTGTTGCTGTTGATGATGTCGTCCTCCACACACACACGTGCTCCCAAGGGCACCATCGAGAGTGAAATGCCCTGACTGAACGGGGGATAAATTAGACACACTCTTGGGCATTTACCTTCCACGTCACGTAGTTCATGGGAATACGTGTGACAATTCCGAGTGAAATCCCTTCAAGATAACACACAGCACACAGGATATCGACTAACCATTGACAGACCCTCTTATTGGTTAAACAACCTCTCACCCGGCCCCGGTCCAGAGACTCGTTGCGAGCGCTGTGATTGATTGAGGGGGATACATCTTCTGACATTCATGCCAGTTGACGAGAGGGAATCCCTTCGAATTCGTTATGATTGTGATCAGACAATCGATTAGAGGACATTTACAGCGTGTGTGCGTGTCCAGGGAACAGTGCTCCTGGCTCTGGTGGTGCTGGTGGGGTGGGAGATGAAATGTGTGACACGTCCATGATTGTGGCTTCTGATTTTCACATGAGATTGCCTCCAGTTTGTCTTGGGGTTTGACGAGAACACACTCTCTTGATGGATGATGGAATCACTGAGTCCTCGGAAGTCGGAGGATTTTTGAAACACTACACTGGAGCACTCAGACTCAAAACTGGTCCATTGAACTGCCAGGTAGCAACCTCCTCCGTTAATTTGATCCCAACGGCAAAATGGTGACGACTAGATTCGATTTCACTTGGATTCGAACCTGAGACTCAAACTGGGGGCAGGCACTTACCCAACGGCAAATGGTGACTGGATCAGACTCGATTTCACTGGGATTCGAACCTGGGACCCCTCTCACTTGAGGCAGGCACTTAACCAACTGCGCCATCCAGTCGTTCGTGAGCTGCTTTAGACAATTGTAATTTTCGTCCTGTTCGCGAGTGTCACTCATGTTCGGGCTATAAAACCAAATGACTCCAGACAAACTGACGAGACAAACAACTCTCCCTCACCTCGCCCAAAACCCAGACAAAGACACATTCCATACACCTTATGACTGAAAAAAAAACTCCACCCAATTTGCAAGTACACAAAACGTAGAGATTATCCTTAAAAGCATACGACTTGCAATCACTGTTGTAAAACTCGAAAACGATTACGCCTCGCATATCTCGACTTCGCATTCCTAGTCTCATATGCAAAAGTGAAAGCCATTCACAACTGTCGACTGTGAGGAGAGCCACTCAAATAAATCGACGGCGAAATATGAGTTCAACTTTGACTACAACTCGACAGGAGGAGGCGTCACTCTGAAAGGGGTGCGTTGTTCGCAGACTTTGGCATTTGCAAAGACAAAGTCTCTTATTCTTCTGACTCTCTGGCACTGTTGGCTTGTTTTTTTGGATGGAAAAAGACATCAAAAACTTATCATGGACAGCATGGGATGACTGGATGCTGCAGCATGTGAGCTTTGTTCGGGAGATTAAAACAGATTGGATTGATGACACACACACACGCATCCATGACGTCTGCATGGTCATGTTCACAATTTGTCACAAATGCCAGCAAAAGTGAAATGAATTGGAACCCAGGCGAACCAGAAGCGCACAGTCTGTCAGAGCGGAAAACATTCACTCAAATGACGGACAGTGGGAAGGATGCCAGGATGATCCGACTTACTTTGTGATGAAATCCCCCTGACATCCTTGTCGCAAGTAACTCTTGAACATTTAAAAGATTTTCCCCATCTCTCATAAATTACAAAGAGAATCCAACGTCGAACACAGACTGCCAAGGAAAATGATCCCCGTATTCATATGTTTGCCCTCGTATTGTCCGCCTTATTGATTTCGAATCAGAAACGAATATCCTTTCACATCACTGGAGGGGATAACATTGTTTTAACCCCATTCGAACGTCCATTTCTCGATTTGTTCGGCATTACGAATTCGATAAAGTGCCCCCCATTATCCTATTACACCGGAGTCAAGACCTCGTGAACCGATTCTGGGTCTTCGCCTGCACAATGATGCATGGATTCTCTTTGGTTTGCGGGGGATTGTCGGATAACCAGGAATCAGTGGATTTAAATCACAAATATATGGTTATTGGGATATTTTCACAGAGAGAGAAGGGATATTTTCCTCAACCGTTTAAAGGCTAAATTTCGCTTCTCGATGTTCCCGATGCAAAAACGAAGATTCCAATAAAAGAAAATGGCGTGGGTAATTCGCTGTTAATGACCCCCTCACACGGCCAACGGGTTTTCCATTTGTCTGACAGGGGCTTACGTTGAAGACTGCATTGCCGACACTCAAATGTGATGGTTGCTGCCACAGATGCAATATGCTGAGGGAATTTTCAATTTAATCGCATTTTAAAGTTAATTGAATCGGAGGGAGAAGAGTGGGAGGTGCGTCAAGGATTAGATGGTCCTTTGAAGTACATTTTAGACTAATTGGATTACGGGAGGCAGTAATTGCAGTCCATTTGGCAGGAACAATTGAATGAAAGTCCCCCTCTTCAGATTGGAAAATCTGGACTGAAATGCTTTTTCGAAGAAATTGGGTCACAATGTCACATTGGACAGAATGATTAAGCCCCTGGGAACAGGAAAAACGTCGACTCCCTTGTTTTAAATCGCTACCCTTGATTGATTGACTGTTGAATCCATTCCCCGGTAGATAACCGATTACCGATTCGTTTCTTTTAAAAGAAAACGATTCCGTCGTGACACTCTTCCACCTGCGATCTCTCCCCCCTTTAATTACCATTCAGCTCCAGCATCCAAAAAGTCACGACAGTTAATTCACTTCTCCGTCAATGAATCCATTCGGTAACCAAAACAGTTAAATCCTTTTCTTCCCTGTCAAGCTGCGACGAAAAAAATATTCGATCCCCTTTCCCTCCCCCCACTCACAGATAATCCCCATCCATTATGCAATCACTGGCTTTTCAAATTGATATACGGAATTTGCATCCGTATCCGTATCCACGGAGATAATCCAATTTAAAAATCGAACCACCATCAGTGCCACCACAACAGACAAACAGAGTCACCCCCTCTCCTAACACTATTATCCTGTCATTTTCCTATTGACATTTTTATAGCTTCACTTTGCATTTATCTTCCCCCCTCCCCCCACACACAGAAGAAGAAGGACGTAAAAGGATATAAACTAGATACGCGTGAGTAAACGCTAAAAACAATAGAATTGTCGTAAAAAATGCACCTCGCGCTTGTTGCTTGTGCTCCCCCACACTCTCCCACACACCGAAGGGTATCCTTGCATTCATTGAAACAATGTGTCCTTGCGAACGGTAATTGGAATCTGGCATCTGCGCGGCAGGAGGACTGTGGCTTCTCCAACCAATAACCAATGAAATGAACCGTTTTAGTTGTGTGCTTTACCCTTGTTTTTAATCATTACTGATGGCCACTACCGTGTCCTTTAATCTGCTTGAGGTGAGGTGAGTTGAGTCGAGGAGACAGGCGAAGGGGTGCGTCACTTGCCGCTGAACTAATTGTGTATGCAGGAGGCGACCTTACACCGCGATTATGTTAAGGCACAATTATGCTTAGCAATCAGGGATAGTGTTGTCAGCCAGCACCGCTTAACAGCTTCCCCCTCCGCCATTTCCCGGTTTAGTATTCATAAAACGAGATGCAGCGCAGATGATGGCACCGATGACGATGGCGCTGATGGGGTGACGACATGTGATTGTGATCACACCTTTCGTCGAACAATGGGGGAGAAGTGCACTCGGGCTGAGGAATGGGAGAGTCCTTTAACTTTGTCCTAGCAGGTCGTTTATTTTATTCCCACCGAGAGGCGGCTTCCTTTTCCCCTTTTCTCGGTCTTGACAAGGAAATGGGAAAAGTTCCGCTGAGGTGCCTCCGTGCAGGGATTAAATTGTGTGATCATTCGAGTGAGCAGAGGTTTATATCTCGGCCGTGCGATAGGGAGCTGCCCGCTGTGGCAAAGGACACGACTTTTTCAGACCTTGTGCTGGTCAAAGAGGATCTGCCTCGTGCAGCGTGGATGAATGAATTGAAACAGGTCATGGGGAGATAATTAGAAAATTGCCCACAGACTTTCACAGACCCACAGACCCACAGAAACTTGATGGCTGTATCTGATCCGGGGTCGGGAAGACAGACATGGTTGACTTTGCTGCACTTGAGGACAAGATTCCGAAGTGAGTCACTGGCTCTCGGGTTAGGTGGTTAGAAGGTTAGGTGTAGGTGGCTGGAGTATGCACTTAGACCAGTGTTGATCCATTGTGCGACTGAGTGATTCAAAGTGTGCCCCTCCATCAACATCAAACGATTGAAAATTCCTCTAAAGAAGCAGCACAATCTCAGCGGACTCCACTTATCCACTTAAGATGTCGGATCTGCTTCTATTGGCGAACAGTTTTCATCTAAGCCCACCCTTCACACTCATCGTCTTCATCATCATCGCGAGAGATGCAATAAAAGTTTCAAAAAGCGAATGAAGTGCAGACACATGTTGCTGGCACAGCAGATATTCCACTCCACCCCGGCTCCGGCTAAGAGCATTAGCTTGCTATTTCGAGCTTCATCAAGATGCCACCGTCACCGCCGAGATGATCTATGCAAACAGAACGGGAATGACGATGCTCACGTTAATCCAGGCGATGATTAAACATCATTAACGCGTTTCTTTATTTATTTGACGGGATTTTCTGGCAAATGGGTTTAATGACTTATTCAGGGCGCTTCTCTCTGATGTTTACGAGGGAGCTTGCTGTTTGATTCTCTCCTCGCACATATGTGAGCGCGAATTTTTGTGTTTTTTTGGTTTTACGACAGATGGAAGATTATGGTTTAACATTTCGAGGATAATGCCAGATGAAAATGAAAACGGCGACGAAGACGGTGATTTCAATGTTTATCGAGCGGCCTAAATGGCGGCAATGAAGGTGCCTGGGATTGGTGTTGCCAGGTGAGAGGTAGACAAGTGAATGAAGGGGATTTGTAGACCAAAGGTTCTTGTGAGGAAAAGTCGTGGTCTGCAGGAAAAAATCAGTCAAAGAGAACTCAAACTCGTCGACAATTGAACTCTGCCACAAGGACGAGTGTGTATTTCGCTCATATTTCCAAAAAATCTTCTTTAACTGATGGCAACGCCCCTTTGTGTATGCATCTCACTCAGTTACAACAGCCGATCAGTCAAAAAAAAACCTCAAAGAGAACTCTGATCGGGATCTTCGAATATTCGACTCTGCCACAAAGACGACTGTAAGTTCCCGTCGTTTTTCAAAAATTCCATTTGTACTGATGGCAACGCCTCTCGGAGTATTTCACTCAAACAATCTGAAAAAAACCACTCAAAGAAAGCTGTGATTCGGCTAAAACTTCTTGGAAATTGGACTCTGCTACAAATGCGAGCGCGAACTTCCCTCGTCGCTCAAAAAATCTTCTTCAACTGATGGCAACGCCTCTCGGTGTATTCACTTCATTCAGCCACAACGCTGTTTAAACATCAATTTTATATGCCATTCACCTGTTTACATGGAAATCATTTCAAGGAAGCATCACGACAGACTGTTCATGTGGACAAATGTGTGTCAGGAAAGGTAAACAAGCGTGGGACGCTTATTTTTAACGCGCATTTTGACACAATTCCATAAAGAAGCAGCGATAAACTGAGGATGATGTCTCGATTGATTTTCGGCACACCGGGGGTGTTTTGCTTGATGCCCAGGTCCACCCCGGACTGTAGCACCATCAGAGGAAGAAGAAGTCGAAACGAGACATCAAAACGGCAACCGAATCAATAAGTGATGGATGGAGACGAATAAAGAAAGAGATTGGTTCTAGATCGAAGAGTCGTTTGCGGTTAATCGCATTCAATAAGTTCAAAACCATAAATTCTGACTGAAAATCATCACGTGATGGCCTTTAAGAAATTCTATTTATTCTTCTTATGAAGCCCATAACTCAGAGGGATGTCCCTGACAAGCAGAATGGCTTCATAGCTCTGTTTTTACGACCGTTTTAACACGCCATAAAGCGAGGACTCGGAAGCGAGAAACGAGAAAGAAGAAACGCAACGTTGAAATGTTTTCTCTTGAAATGCAGATGAATGTCCCTTTTTTCGGGCGATGATACACTCTCCTTGTCGACAATTATCCACGCCCCTCCGGGGGCAACACCCACGAGCGGAATTTCATTTTTATGCATTTCCTTAAGCTCGCGCTTAAGTCGAGCATTTTTAACAGCTTATTCACGCCGACGCCACATGCACACACGTCCGTCGTCCGCAGAGATGCCCGACGCTTGACGGGCTTGAGCTTACGCCGGCAACAATTGCCCAATAAAGTGGCAGACATCGCAGATAATTCCCACGCCAATCTCCACCCGTTCGTTCACCCATCTGGAGCAGCACGGACGAGTTTAATTAAAACCGAATTAAGACGTAAGACGGATAAACAACTATCACGTCCATATCCAGATCCTTGACCCAGATCCGGCTGCATACCCATTCGAGAGCTGGAGCATCTCCGACTTTTATCAATGTTTACCGTGCGGAAAAATCTGATAGCATTCAACAGCCCCCATCCTGTGTGGGGGTTGAACATCCTCTCTGGCGGATGTGGAGCATTTTTTTTCCTATTTTCCCCGAAGGATATTGAATTCTGGAGCCCTCCGTGTGTGCGCGCGGGTAAATAAGAGAAACAGAAGTGTGATTGGGTCTCAGGATCTGGTCTGCAGCATCGCCACACGATTAAAAGACACTCCTGCGTTTAATTCACGAGAGTGTTCGTTCGACTCCAAGGGCCACTTGTGCCGCCACATGGCGCTGGCTCCGGGGCGGAGGACCATCTGACTTATGGGCGAGCAGATAGTGTAAAACGCTGATTTCATGGATTTGTGTGTTCTTTTTAATTTTATGGTGCCGACTTTATGGGCTCGTAAAAATATACGCGAGCATGTTGTGTACTGTGTGTGCGTGGGTGCTGGGGGATGTTTACGAATGTTGCGACACGGGTTCGCAATTTCAATGCGAATGACTGGGGGAGTCTCGGAGCAACCCTTGAAAATACACAAGCAATTCATTTGTCACATGAAATATGAAGTGCGCGCTAAGTCCTTCCGAAATTGAAAACGAACATCGAATGGCATCTCCGTCCTGTCAACCCTCTGTCCACAATCTATGATGAGTTCCACACGACAGAGGAGCAGGTCCACGTCAAACAAAGAGCAGCCTTTCGAGCAACTAAAACCGACTGGGGGATGAATGCAAACGCGTGCAAATTCTGATTAATTATGGAATGCCTCTTGACGGTCATAAATAAGGATTTCCCCGCTGCGCTTGTCACACGAGTGAATTGCTGCCTGCAATAGATCGTTCCCAATGCCTGCTAGTGACTGCACGGTAAACAAATCATGTCGTCTGGCGGTGGTGCACTTTAAAGCGCTTCCGCTCTCCCGGCAGATTATTGATTGCCATTGCCAATGCCTGGCACGGTGTGGCCTGGGACATGAACATCGGGGGTGCGGCGGACCTGGAAAGAAAACTGAAAACACCGCTAATGGATGTATACGCGTTGATTCACTTGATGGATAGCTGAGTTTAATCAAATGTGAATCGATCGGAGGACGTATGGAAATGGATGTGTGCTGGGGAAAAATCTGTTAAAAATGAACGAGGGAGGTTTGGCTGGGAATTGATAGATTGTCGGGAACTAATGTGATCGAAGGTTTGAGGAGAGAAAGTTGAACTCCCCGGCGCGTGGAAAACGTCTGAAGATTTATGAAACCCCTAAAGGCATTGAGCTTTGAGGAGAGAAAGTGGAAGGTCTGAAAAATTAAGAGGCCCCCTAATGCGATTCAAAGTTTGAGGAGGAAAAGTTGAACTCATCGGCGCGTAGAAAATGTCTGAAGAATGAAGGAGCCCTTAAAAGGCGTCGAAGGCTTGATGAGAGAATGTCGAATTCATCGACGCGTGGAAGACGTCTGAAGAATGAAGAAGCGATCGAAGGATTGATGAGAGAAGGTTGGTGTGTGAAGGACTTAATCATCATCATCATCATCATTTTCAGTGACCCGCATGTTCCACCAAAGGGATCGCGGAGGCAGTGTGGGACTCAATTCACGAACATCAACTCGCCATGGATCTCAACAGCAGCTCAACATTTCACGCACTAGTCTGAGGAGAATTCTTCACAAAAATCTCGGTTTCTTCGCTTACAAGGTTCAATTGACTCAGCAGTTGGAGGCGCGCGACCATCCGCTTCGTTATCGCTTCGCAGTTTGGGCCTTAGAGCGGCTTGAATTGGACAACGATGATCATCTTCAATGACCCGCATGTTTCACTAAAGGCGCCGCGGGGGCAATGCATCCACGGGAGATCTCCAGCCCACTCGATCCTCTGCCATCGACTCTAACTTATCTGGGGAGCTGTACCCAGTCGCAAGCAGGCGAGTTTTTGGACTTGGTCCAACCATCTCGTCATGGGTCTGCTAAGCAGTCGCCAACCTGATGGAATCGCATTCAAGGCACGCCTCGGAAGTCGTGATGATGGGGACATTCGTCCCACGTGACCAAACCATCGAAGTACAGCCCTTGCCACTTGAGCAAACCGTCGAAGTACAGCGAAGAAGCAGGTGCCCAACGTTGAGTTCCTCGCGCACTGCCGTGTTTCTCACCCTATCCCGGCGAGTAATTCCCACAACAGCACGAAGAAATCTCATCTCGGCAGCTTGTATTCGCGATCTTATTCTTTCGGTCATTACCCAAATTTCATGACCATAGATGAGCTCAAAAAGAAACCCCCTCCAAAGACCTCCGAAGGAATCGTTGCAGTAATCCCGGCCAACACTTCGTCTCAAATGAAGTGTAGGCAGAGCCCAATTTCACCCTAACCTCTTGTGTGTTCATCACTTAAGTGGAAGTATGATTAGAGGCTCAAAAGGAAAGCACCAGAATAACAATTTCAAGTGTGAATTTCGAGACCACTTTCGGAGGAACTTTGACATTACACCTTCGCGTTCATTGGCGCCCTAAATTCATACCGATATGCCTCTTAACTGTTAACGACGCCAACGACGCCATATCATCAACATTTACTACCGGCACTTGGAATGGTGCGTGCCAGCGTTCCACCACTTCCCAGTGGTTGCCGCCCCCAGTCAATCGATTTCAAAAATAAGAAGCAGTAAGGCCCAGACCAACCCCGGACTGTAAGGAGTATCAAACCGAAGGCCCAGGCCCACTTCGGGCTGTAAGAAGGAGTAACAAAAAATGCCCCAGCCTTACCCCGGGAGTAACAAACATAAGACCCAACCCACCCCAGGCAAACCGAAGACCGAGAGCCAGCCTGGGCTGAAAGAAGTACCACACAGAAGGCCCAGACCCACCCCGGGCTGTAGGAAGGAGTAATAAACCAAAGGCCCAGACTCACCCCGGGAGTAACAAACTGAAGAACCAGGCGCACCACGGGCTGTAAGGAAAAGTAACAAATCGAAGACCCAGGCCCACCACGGGCTGTAAGGAGTAACGTACCGAAGACCCAGACCCACCCTGGGCTGTAAGGAGTAACAAATCGAAGGCCCAGACCCACCCTGGACTGTGAAGAGTAACAAACCGAAGGCCCAGTGCCACCACGGGTTGTGAGAAGGAGTAACAAACGGAATACCCAGACCCACCCCTTACTGTATCGCTATCAGAAAAAAACAACCAAAATGCCGCACACGCGTTTCCTTTCAAAATCCATAACGCCGGGCTATTACGAGGCAGAAAAAAAGAGGAAGTCCACGCGACAGGCCGGCAATCAAATGTCACCGCCACCGCCAGAGGATTAGAATGATTTAGATCGACCCTCTGGTCATGTTAACATCATTCCAGCACGAGACTGTCGAAAACGAACTCAAAGCGAAGTCCATTGAACCTTGCCCATGAATTCGAGGCGATGACCTTCTGCCTGTGCTTGAGCTAGGTGTGACATTTCTTTGAACAATCTTGGCCAGAACACAATTCAAATACCAAAGGTGTGCCCATCATTATTCATGTTGAGGAAGAGAAGTCAAATCCGTCCATCCATCCATCAAATCCAGGCAACACTGGGATCTGATCCTCTGACGTCAGTCGTCTATTTATTTAATTCCGGAAGATTTACTTCAATCAATTCTTCATTCAGTGGATGGATGAGGGGGGGAGGGAGAAGAGGGGACATCGTCACGAAGAGGAACCACGATTCATACTCGTGTGTCAACATTCGGGGTAATTTGTCCTCGCTGTTGTTTTGGGTTGTGGTAGAGTGCCGGTAAGGTAGTGTACGTGTGTCAACTCGGAGTGAACTTGACTGAGGGAGTACTTAAAAGAAATGAGAAGTCATTTTTGGCGAGAATTTTTCGTTAAGGGAAACTGTCTTCGGGATGAGGTGGAACTACTTAGCGCCAGAGAAGTCATCAACGTCCTTAATTAGGTTTTGAACACGAGCAAGTCATTTTCTGCGAGAGAAGATGACATGGCAACCGTTCACATTCAGAGGGATTTTCAAGACGTTTTGGTGAGACAGGAAGGAGAAGTGGTAGCAGAACGAATACACTGTCAAGCAAGAGACAAATTAGAGCTTAAAATTCGCCAACTATGCTACGGTCTTAAGTTAATATTTTTGAGGAAGGAATTTTGAAGAAGTTAATGTTTTTGAAGAAGGAATTAGGAAGGACTTACGTGGTTAATTTTACCTCTGCGGAGTCTGTTTTGGTGTGAAAATCGTTACCCTTTCTTGATGTTGTCAATGAGAAGTTGTGAAGAGACCGTCCTCATCGCCCTCGATCTGAAAAAAAGGAGAATTTATTCAAATATGTGTCCACGCTCCACACTAGTCACTCAGACTCCATTTCATTCATCAAAACGACTTGTCCCCCCCCCCAATCGCTTGTCTAGACTCTAGGTAAACACATTTATTTATAAGAACCCGATGGCATACAGCCAGACGCAATCTGATTAAATGAACGAGTCAAACATTTCTCCTGTTTATTGCAACCATTCGGATGAAGAGGATTATCCTCAATCTGATACACTTTCATAACCGCACGATGGTTAACCTCAAAAATTAGCAATTTCCAAGGCGAATCAATATTTACGACCGTTATCATAGTCCAATTGAGGGAAAAGTGCCTTCATTGTCCCCTGACAAGAGCCGAGACCAAATATCGCAATACAAAGACGAATAAATTCCGAGGAATTGAAAGCGGCCACTTGATACAGACCCCCTCTCGCAAGCACAAGAACAACAGGGACGCTTGATTAGATTCGTCTGATGGCCACAAACACAGAATTGCACCACAATTATATTCGTCTGAACGGGGAGAGGCAAAGACGGAGCTACACGATAACCTTCCTCAACACTGCCCGTTTGGGGAATAGTTTTTCGTCTACCATCCACCCCTGCTTAGCATGATTACAATTATGCGGTTTGCGGCCGGGAGGGGAGTGTGTCTGGGATCTTTATGGCAACTAATTTGGAACGAAGCAGTTTCTGAGATACGGACAAGGATAACACGGCGGAGTTGCGAACAAAGATCAGAGGGAATCCATCACGAAATTAATTCGCGAGCAAGTCATCACCTGTGGGACATCAGTTCGCGGACGCGAACCAGTCATCACCTGGTTCAGCGATTCCGTGCGGCTGCCTTGTCAGCGGCTAGTCATCACCGAGCGGGGGAGTTTATGACAAGCATCGGCCAATTAATTAACGTCCCGTTGGTCGAAAGGTCATAAACTCTGAAGAGCTTCTGAGTTATCGTTGCAGTTTGTCTTACAAAAGACGCCAGAGATTCCGAATTGAAATACCTCCCATCGCTGGACACAGCCGACGACAGGGGGTGGATAAAAATAGACACTTGATGGTTTTTTAATGGCTCGCCGATGCCATCAAGTGGCCAAGGGGCCGTGCATCCACTTGAGAATGCCGGAATGCGAAAGTTTCGTGATTCAGCGGATGAATGAGAAGCGGTTGAAGGCAAACGCCGGTCAATAGAGAATGTGTCCGAAGATGCGACGACGAAGGCATCCGGAATTCGCTGGACTTAATTAAATGTTGATTTTTAATTATGGCGGTTCTCAAGGATTTCTCTGGCAATCTGAGGGACAGTTGATTTCCTTGGGATTATTACGGATTATCGAAGACCCTTTCACTCCCTTGGATGGAGCAATGAACTGTGAGGAGGAAGCACACCAAAGACACACAAAGAAGAGCACTCCTGTCATTCATCAAAACACACAACTTTTGTGCTCAGCAACTCCCCCTAATTAGGCGCAGACCCCTTCCGCATTCACCCTCTCACAGGGAAGCAAGCAGAGTGTGTTGCCTCATGAGCAATTAAAAATTCTCTTCACTCGCAGGAGATCCGCATTCAGTCTGATGAAATGTACACTCGCTCGGAGGAAAAGAGGACAAATAAACTTCCCAAGGATCTCACTAACCACTCGACAACCGCAATATTCGACAAAGCAAACAGCGTCCTCCTTCGCGGCAAAATAGTTCAGTAAACATTTGCGCCTCTCGTCACACACCCCTCCCCCACGCCACACACACACACAAAACACACATTTATCCAGAGTCCTCGTCCTAGTTTTGAGACTGCGTCTGTTAATTACTTTCCGCTACTTTCAACGGCGATCTGGTTCATTGGGTTCTGCTGTCGCTTCACTCATTGCATCCGATTCCGATTCTGAGGCGGACCAGATCCCACATTCCCGCCCCGCCCTCCCGTCGCCGTGACAGCAAACGGATGCAGGCTTCCGTCAAATTAATTGCAAAACATTTTCCTGCGTCACAAAACTAACCTCATCATCATCGTCGTTGCGGCGGCGGCGGCGGAGGGATGGACAAATAAACAAGCTGACAGACAGACTTCTGCGAGTGGCGCGGGAGACGTGCCTTCCGTAAAGAACCAGCATTACTGGGGAGAAGTTTTTAAATAGTTTTGTTTGTCAATGAGTGCCGCTGCTGGTGGCGGGATGCGATGTGTACACACAGGAAATTATACTTTGCGTAGGGGTGGGTCTAAGGAGGAGAGCAGAAATGAAGCCACGTGAGGAAGGAAGGATACGTTTGAAACTTGCAAAAAATTGCAAAAAATTCAGTCAAATGCAGGCGGTCTTGATGACTGGAAGCAGCGTGCTCAGGACCGTCAACGATGGAAGGCAGCGATTCATCAGGCTCAGACCCTACATGGGTCGTAGGCCTACTAAGTAAGTAAGCAGGCGGTCTTGTTGACTCAGAGTGGTCTAAGTGGGCCGTTGACATGTTCTTCATGTCAGCAAGGACACCCATCTACCTCAAGGTAGCCTTAAACGACCAACATGCTCGCCGAACTTGCTCGTTTGCGTTATCCCCTACACGTTTAGGGCTACCTTAACCTAACCTAAGGCGGTCTTGTTGACAAGGATTGGTCACACCGGTGAACGTCGATTGCAAACAACGCAGCCGTTCGTGTGAATTGCAAACCAACGGCTTTCCAAGCGTTGGCGACTGGATGGAGCTGCTGTCCACAATCTCGGCCATGGAGTCGAAATACGCCAAGGTGAGGGTCTGCAGCTTTATCGACAAAATGGACTGCGACATGCAACTGGAGCCTGAGTTGACCGAGATCCTGGCGAGCAGCCGGAATCCCGAGGAACTACTGGCGGATGTGGTTCGACACGTCGAGCACCCCGGTGCTTCCAGAAACGGTCTGCTTTCAGCCATCAGTTCAGTTGCATGCGCCTCAGAAACCCCAGGAAAAGAATAGACACTTTCCTGGATAGACAATTGCTTCCAATTAAGACTCCAGCGCGGTCTCCACGTATAACCCAAGAGCAGCCGGAAACTCCCTTCAAGACGCAACAACCCAGGAGAGGAATGGACACTTCCCTGAATACACATTTGTTTCCAGACGATGCATGGTTGCTTTGGGTCGTTAAGTTCAACATGGAAGAAGAAATGAAGAAACGCCTGCTCCAAATCCTACATCCGTCCCGGGTTCCCTGCGCCGAAAAAATGTCTCGTTGCACTCGGAGAAATTCGATACACTCACGTGGGCAGATGACAAAGTCACAATCGACTCCTTAAAACTGTCTCCAGTTGCAGAAGCAACCAGGTACCCCCAGTTCGTTCTTTTTTCTGCCGCCCCCACTTGCATTTCCTTGAACATGCTGTACAAAGTTTTCAACCAGCAAAGAAAAGAAAGGAACCGAATCTTCGATTCCCCTTTGTGTCCGCATCGAGTTCGAAGATGTTGTTTTCAACTGTCCAGCAAGGATTCCTGTCTCAGACAATTGTCGTAAATACTTCAAGTGAGAG
The DNA here is from genome assembly GCA_930367185.1 of Myathropa florea. Classification (NCBI taxonomy): domain Eukaryota; kingdom Metazoa; phylum Arthropoda; class Insecta; order Diptera; family Syrphidae; genus Myathropa; species Myathropa florea. Next base: position 1,701,141 of record OV884005.1, on the reverse strand, counting down.
AACTTCCCCTAAAGTTATGCGTGTTCCACACGAACTCGAGGACTCCATTCACACTTGCCGACGTCGTCTCCGTCTGATTTATTATATTATTCGATTTCCCTTAAAAGAACTGCAAGGAGAGGGCGGAGGAAACATTGAAAACCGAATGACTGACATGTTTTTGACAAATAACTCGAAGGAGGCAACCATGTGCCAGTTCCAAGGATGAATGGCCCGTCACATTGTTTCACACTCCTCGTCAAATGATGGCTCATTAGTTCGGTGTCTTGACAAAATCCAACTGAATTCTATCAATTAGGGATAATTCGATAAGTTCGAGGGAGGGAGAGGGAGTCCATGGAAACTTTGCTGCATCGTTCGGTTCGATGACATCTCACGTAGCTACACATTTCCCCCCTCCGCATCATCTCGGGGTGTCCCTTGCTAATGAATGAATAATGGAACAACATTCTGTGAAGGTTCCGGCGTCTTGATGTTTAGTCGGTTGGTGTGTGGGAAGTGTCTGAAGTTTTAGTTTGACCCAGTTTCGGAGTTGGATAGTTTTGATTGATTTCCCAGGAAATATGAAGTGAATGGAATGAGAAATGAAAGGATTTCACAGTCTTTCATTCTACGGAGGGCTGAGTGAAGGATTTAATCGGATATTTCCCTCCGTAAGAGTGCTGGATCGAGGGGCATGGATGAGGATGAGGCCCAGGTCCACCCCGGACTGTAGCGGCAGCTGGAGAAGAGAAGAATCTCATCTTATTTCATTTTCAGTGACCCACATGTTCCACTAAAGGCGTCGCGGGGGCAATGCATGCACGCAGTCCATCTCCAGGCCACTCGATCCTCCGCCATCGACTGTCACTTATCAGGATCTACGCCTTGGCGCAACCAGGCGAGTTCTTGAACTTGGTACAACCATCTCGTCCTGGGTCTGCCAAGCGATCGCCTACCTGAAGGAATCGCATTCAAGGCACGCCTCGGAAGTCGTGCTGATGGGGACATTCGTGCCACGTGACCGAATCATCGGGTACAGCCCTTTCCGTACGAAGAAGAATTTAGTCAAGATTCAAAAATGAAAGTCAGATTTCCATACTCCGTACGCAGCTATAGTCTTCCGTCTTCAATTCCTTGCGCATCAACAAGGTTCATCGGCCCAGGTTCACTGGGCTGAAGAAACATGGGGAAGGATTTAATCGAATATTTCCTCAGGCAAACTCCCAGGTCTTCGCCGGACTGTACCGCCCGCACATTTCAACAAGGTCCATCAGGTCAAAAGCCACATCATCTGTGAGGAGAGACTGTGTTCCTCTCCCCAACCAACCAGTAATCCTCCGCCTCTCCTCTCTTCACACAACTTGTTTACTTCAAAAGTTTCGTCTCATAAACTTGTCTACTTAGTAGCTACTAACGCACAGCAGTCGTCACACATATCTCGCATCTTCAGCCGTTCCGCGTCCACTTCAAATGGCATCCATAACAGCGTATGATCACTAAATTTGAAGTCTTCATCGTTTGCCACAGACAACCCCGCCATGGTCACCTTAAATCTCAGAGTTCATTTGGAAAAGACACACAGTCATCGAATCGCAATAAACCGATTGTAAACCGCACTCCTCCCATTAACTTCTCAATCACGACTGCAACCGGCGGCGGGGGGTACGACGAGATAACTTTTACTGCTCACATGTGCATTTCAAATGCCATAAACTTTAACGTCTTCAAATGCCGCATAAACACAGACGGTCGTCTGTAAGTTTTCGTTGCGGAGATTAATCTGGCAAACAAATGAAGGAAATTGTTGCAGGGGGTGCATGAATCTCACATTTCCTCATTAACAGAGAGGTGCAGGAACTGAGAGCGTGTTTTTGCGTGTCCAGAAATCCCTAAACATGACACCTTGCCACGGGAAAACCTTGAAATTTGACACATTTGACGTCTACGGATGCAACGCCTGAGATGGCTGGGCCATATAGAGCGTATGGACAACTTAGCTCCGGCCCGAAGAGTCTTCAACTCGGAGCCTGTGGGACAACGCAACAGAGGACGTCCACACACAAGGTGGCGCACACAATTCGAGGAGGCCCAGGTCTACCCCGGACTGTAGCGCCATCAGAAGAAGAGACATTTGACTTACCGTCGGTAAGTGGGAGCACAGTGCCACTGATGAATAATTACTTGTCTTGGTTACAAACCAACCTGTCTCCGAGAATTTGTTAAATTGAGACAACAGCCGTCTCAAATCCCTGCCAACACTCATCGGGTTCAAAGAGGACAGGTTGTCAGGTCGGTTGGGACAAGGTATCACTTTCAACCCTTCACTCGACTGCTCTCATCTATTTCCTCCCCACAAATGAGGATAATGATGGAAGTCACTCAAGCACAGGATATCGGAGAATGTCTCCTAATCCAATGGTTCTCATTCGGGTGTCCTCATTCGGCTGTCGTCATTCGCCTCTCGTCACTAGCCCGTCCCTCTGCCTTTCCTTCTGCAGCAGAAAATCCTGATAAATCGATTGGTTGATGATTGCCGAACAAATAAGTCTCTTACTGCTTTCCTGCGTAGGACGTTGATACTTCTTCAGCCCCCGCATTGCCACGTGCTTAGAAAGGTAATCTCTCCCCGACATCGCCTTGAAACATTCGAAACATCAACACGAAGCTGAAACCATCCCCAGGGAGGTCAATTTAAGGAACTTTTTAAAACAAATAACACTTTCAAATATTCTACACAGGGACTGCGGTATCGGTGTCAGAAGTTACACATCTCTCAAGTTCCACGACCAACTCAGGTACGGAAGTTGGAAATAGGAAAAACTTCGAAAAATGGACGGACGATGGTGTGCCATCAGAGGTGGCTAATTTCATAACGACACCGCTGCATAAATCAGAAGTTCCTCCATCGTTTGTGGATACAAAATTAGGTGCACTGAGAGGTCCTATTGCGGTTTAAATTAATGACCATTCGTCTCCCGTTCGGCCCCAATTTACACATCCACCCCACCTCGCAACAGGTGCCTTAAAGGTGAACCATCTCCTCCTCTCCCAGGGATTTTCTTCTTACCACCGCGTAGCGATCTAGTGGCGAGAGTAGGCAACTCGAGTGGTGAGGCAAACTCTAGTGGCGAGAGTAGGCAACACGAGTGGTGAGGCAAAAGCTGAAAGCTCCCACGAGTCAGCAGATGCACACACCATCGCTGTGGATGGTGGCGACACTCGATAAAGACGCAGCCGGTCAAAGATTTTTCTGCCAACCTCGTGCGTGTTTGGATTTTGGTCGTTTCATCCAACGCGACAAAGAATCGCCGGACGTACGTGATGCGAGCGATGTGCTAACAATAGAAACACTGTCGCGCGTTATTTTCTTCTACTATCTCCAGCAAAGTTTCATTTACGGCCACCTCCTGTCCGAGGTTATCGCTGAGCCACGCTTAAGGACGTCAGTGCAAAACGAGTGTGCAATTATATCGACATTGACGTTCGTTTGGCGCACACGATCCCACAGAGGTCTATTTCTGTCTCACAAATATGCACGCCACATCATGCAACAATTCCCCGAAGTGTTTGAAAGAAAAGAAACAACAAAAAAACGATGCACTCTTCAGGAGAATTGGTGTGAACCTTTGAACCCCTGGCTCGTTGTGGAGATAATCTGTAAAATGACAGGCGACTTAGAGTGCATTTAACGAGATTAAACGGAGCAGCAAAGGCAAGTGCTGCGCGCTTATCAGCTTCGAACGGAATCCATTTCTCGATCGATCGATTTAAGCCATAAGCCGCCCAACGCTGGTTAGCCAACGCAACCAGATAAGGCAACACTCTAAACCTTATCTTGAGTTAGGTATTTCGTTATCACAGATCCAAGGGTCATTTTTGGTTGTTTTCCTCGCCCGCATCGGTGCGCTGCGGACATGCTTGCGGCCTAGAATTTCCCCAGCAAGTGATAGAAGGAAACTTCCCCAAGCTATCTCCCAAGAGTATCCAATTTGCTAATTAATCGCCGAGGCTTTATCCGTCTGCGGAAAATCCCTGAGAGCGTCTAATCGGGCTCGTCTTGGATGGACGTCTTCGACTTCCTCCTGCGGCAGCGGAATGGGGGATATTCTTTTTTTTTCGCTCAAGGCACCTGGTATGGGGTGATATTATATCACAATGGCGTAATCGACGGCGACGGTCTTTGTATTTGTGCTTCGGTTTTGTTTTAAGAATGCGCACGTTTACGACTCGAGGGGTTAAAGTTTCCTTTTTTGGGGCGGCAAGGTGGTGTTGATTACGAATGTGTCTCGATGATATGAGCCTCGACGACTGTCAGAAAAAGATTAAGTTTGATGTATGATCCTGAAAGTTCGATACCCTTCACCAACATTTCCTGTCGGCGAGAGGTTTGTAAACATCTTTGACGTCGTTGTTGCTGCTTGAAAATGTTTACGATAAAATTGCAACTACCTCATCGAAATCATTGGAGTTCTGCTTCGGAAATTTGCGATAAAATTGCAGACCTGTCGATAGCTCTCTTACTCAACCGATGGTCGTAAATGTCGGCTGCTTGGGCAACACTAATTGACCCATAAAACTGACAGATTGGGTCTTAAATTAATTTATTGACTGATCGGTGTGTTGGGCTTGGCCTGGAGACACTGGAGTGCACAATTATGCTCTGGGGGATTGATTGAATTTTGTTGTCGACTGGGGTTTTCATGATTTTTTTTGGTTTTTAGTTTTTCGACGGCGCGCCCGTGGGACAAAGCAATAGAGGACGCCAACGAAACCGATAAAGCAGGCAAGTGAAGAAGGACGTCAGTCAACTTGGCGTGCGGAATTGGAAGCAGCTGGCTAAAGATGCTGCCGGTTGGTTTGTTGGTTGAGGCCCAGGTCCACCCCGGGCTATAGCATCATCAGGAGAAGTGTCGTGAAAACTCTCGAATCAAGATCGAATGTGTCGCGATGAAAACGTCAGCAAAGAAGTTGTTGATTGAAACAACTTGTTCCAAGAGTTTTTGGATAGGGTTCCGTGCAGCATTCAGCAGCATTCGTGCAGCATTTTCGTGCAGAGAAGACACGACACAGTCTACGCATTTAAGTCGGGCCGAAATGAGAAGATCTCCAGGCCACTCGATCCTCCGCCATCGACTCTAACTCATCAAGAGCTATGCCCAAGCCCAACCAGGCGAGTTTTTAGGCTTGGTCCAACCATCTCGTCCTGGGCCTGCGGTCGCCAACCTGATGAAATCGTCTCTCGTGCGTGCGTAACCTCCGCGACTGCTTTAGTGGAACATGCGGGTCACTGAAGATGATGATGATAAAATGAGAAGATGCAAGAGAGACGCTTGTTGCTTACTTACTTACTTAGCAGGCCTACGACCCATGGAGGGTCTGAGCCTGAGCTATCGCTGCCTTCCATCGTTAGGCACGCTGCTTCCAGTCATCAAGACCAAGCTGTCTTACGTCCGCGACGACTCGGTCTTTGTACCGGAGGTTCGGTCTCCTTCTCCTTCTCGAACCAGGAGGCTCGGTTTCGAAGACCCTCTTAGCTGGAACATTGTTGTCCAAGCGCTCGATGTGGCCGAGCCAGTGCAGTCGACAGAAGTTTGCCTTCCGAACTATATCCACCTCCTGGTACAGCTTATAGAGTACGCGGTTGGTTGTGTCTTCTCCTCTATTCGCCTTCCTCGCAGACGGGATCATATATCCGACGTAGAATTTTCCTTTCGAAGGCACCAAGAATCAGCTCTGCAGTTCTGCTTAGTGTCCAGCTTTCGGCTCCATATAGCAGGACTGGCAGAATAAGAGTTTTGTAGAGCATGATTTTGGTCCGAGTCAGGAGTTTTGAAAAACCGAAGTAGCATCGGCTGCCAAGAGCGATTCTACGTCGGATCTCCACTGTGATGTCGTTCGCGGAGTTCACGTTTGCCTCGAAAAGAGACGCTTGTTGACCGCTGGCTAAAGGCTGTGCCGGCTGGAGAAGCTTGTTGGTTGAGGCCCACATCAGAAGAAGAAGAAAAAAAACCTGACACTCTCAGTGTCTTCATATTTTGATGACATTTCGACGCGACAAAACCATAGCCTAAGATCATGTCAATGACCACATGAGGCACATTTCAATGGTTGACAACAAGACAATCTTGACCTCGACCCCGGCAAATCTTGTTTCATCCAAAAACTACTCGAAAAGCACACCATTTAAGCAAGCTAACAACTTGTTGCGATCGTTATCACGGCGAAGTTGAAACACATCAAAATGCACGTAGTGACAGTGAACACGTGTTTTTATTTGTTTGTGTGCATGCATTGTCAGGTGATCTTCCGTAATCGTCTGAAGTATGTGTTCATCTCCCTTGCAGGTGGGTGCATACACCCATATCTCGACAGCGGGAGAAATGTGTTTCAGTTCAAGGGCAAGTCAACCTGGTTTTTGCATTCAGCAAGTGGATTGCTTCAGAGAGCGTGGAGATTAAGAATGATAAGTCAGATTGGAGGCGAGATAATGCTGAGGTCTGTGACTGATCCAGAAACCCACAAGAGAACTGTGTATTCAAAGCGAATTTATGAACGAGCAGAGATAACTGGAGAGGAATCTTGAGTGAGGCCCACATCCACCTCGGACTGTAGCGCCCTAAGTAGAAGAAGAAGACATGATGCGCCTGCGCCAATTAAGAAGCATAGATCTCTCAGAGTCTCCCCCAAATTCAAAGACGAAAACAGTCGTGTTGTTCTCTTAGCAACAAAGAAGCCAATTTCCCGTGAGGGAATTATCTAAGGAACTAATTAAAAAAAATAGTGGCTCCACCATTTTGATGCGTTGCAACCCAAGATAAGATTATCACCAGAATTAGTTGTATTTCCAGGTCCGAGGAGATTAACTTCTGCTCGGACACACTCATATCTCATATTGCCCTGAAAAGGAAAAAAGAAACACACGTACTCATCGATGGCAAGGTTATGTCGGCAATTACCGAAAGCAATGAGCGAAAATCTCGTCAATCTGCATAACTTAATTTGCAATTTTACGGACTGGCAATAATTGCGCCAAGTGATAGCCGCCGCTTAGCCGCTTAGCCGGTCAAACGATCTATCAGAGCGTGTTTTGACATTTCCCCGACTATCTCCGCATGTAATCGACGGCAATTTAACCCTTAATCGACTGGATTTGATTGCTCGTGGGACGACGTATCATTAAGTGAGTCGTATTCAGTTCGTTCCCGTTTGAAATTTTGAAATTGAACAAAACGTTTTAATTCTTCTCGGAGATAAGCCCGAGATTATTGCTAATCTGTGCACAAATCACTTCAGCTGATAGTCGATAGATTCGGTGGAGTATTGCCACTCCGGGTGTGATTTATGGTGTCCTTAGGTTGGGGGAAAAAAACGAACGGACGTGATTCGGCTTTTGCCGATGATTGCGTTGTTTTGGAGTTACCCACGTTTTTGATTGACGTCGTCAATGAATTCTGATATCTCGGGAAGGTTGCACCAACCACTCGATCAAAGGTCAACCGTCCGGCCAAAGTCCACCCGGCTGCATTCTCTGTAACCGGCTTTCCCTTATGGGAAGTGGGTGAACCGGTTCTGGCGGAATCTGTCGTTTACTTGTTGCAGCACCATTAAACCAGTTCAAAGCAATCGATCGGAACAAGCAGCGCTCTTTATCGTGTGCCCACCCCCATGGGCCCAATAAAATCCGGATTGACGTTTGTTTTTGTTCGCAATTGTGTTGCCTTAACCTTCGAACCGGCTCAAATTTGCTCCCTCTATTTTTGGAAGTCTTTGATTTATTTTTGTTTACTCTCGAAGCGGCATTTATCAACTGTTTTGCTTTTTTTTTTCATCCATCAGGCGTATCATGAAAATGCGGTGATCTTCTGATTCTGAGCAGTAATCTCGCGGGATTTTCGGTACATTCCGAGCACACCACACGATCACGTTCATTTGGCATGACAAATTGCAAAAACTATGTACAAGTTCATGGCTGCCTGAAGTTGTGATTTCATCATGTGTTGTCTTAGTGGCACGCCGTTGGACTTTGTTGATACAAATGAGAGCGCGACATGACTTGGGCGATGATAATCGAATTGGAATGCAAAAACTATCTTCGGACAGTGGAGAGTGTACCGCTGCGGAGGTGTCCTCAGAATTGACCTGCATCTTTCAACTCAGTGTCAGCGAAGACTGGGAACTCAAAGAGCAGAGATCAACGTAGTATCTGCTGTGGGGACGGCGCAGTTTAGTTGCTGTGCCATGCGATTGGGTTCAAAGCCACTTGGGAGCAGACCATACCACGCAACAGCCTTGATAAGATTGCGCAGATCTTCTTCTGGGAGTCATGACAAACAAATTCCCCATCCGTTCGTGTGCCATTTACAGCGCAGAGCTGATGGCGTGGGGTCAACACTGTTGAGCTTTGTTTTTGTTGATTTTAAAGAGGGATTCTTGTTTTTCTGGTGCGTCTTTGGAACAGATGGCAGTTGGAAGCCACTGTTCTTTCTGTTGTCAACTTTAATGGGCTGCCTTCAGAGACTTGAGAGAGACTGAGAGGCCAAAAAGCTGGGGTATCCTGCTGTAAGCAACTTCAACATCCCTGCTAAAGCCCGTAGGCTGAACTGAAACTCAGCCCTTCACCAACTTCTGCTTAAGGTTGAGATGGAGTTTCAAGCCTTAACTTAGTCCTCCACTAACTTTTGCTTCAATTTTGTGTCTTCACTTAGCTCTCAACCAGACGACTACCTGTTAGTACAATGGACCAGTTTTGAGTCTGAGTGCTCCAGTCTGTGCTTCAAAAAACCTCCGAAAACAAAAAAAAATTTAGCATTCCTGCTAAAGCCCGGAGTTTTTACTGAAACTTAGGCCTTCACCTTCTGCTTCAATTTTGTCTTTTCACTTAGCCCTCCACCAACTTCTGCTTCAGTTCTGTGTCTTTATCTCATCGCCCACGGATAGTCAACGCCTGCAGTCTTTACTGAAACTTGGCGCTTCACCAACATCTGCTTAAGGTTGAGCTGGAGTTTCAAGTCTTCACTTAGTCCTCCTCCAAAACGACTGGATGGCGCAGTTGGTTAGGTGCCTGCCACAAGTTAGAGGGGTCCCAGGTTCGAATCCCAGAAAAATCGAATCTGGTCCAGTCACCATTTGCCGTTGGAATCAACTTAACGGCACTGGAGTGGGTTGCTACCTGGCAGTACAATGGATCAGTTTTGAGTGTGAGTGTTTCAAAAAACCTTCGAAACAAGAAACTTCTGCATTCCTGCTAAAGCCCGCAGTTTTTACTAAAACTCAGGCCTGTACCAACTACTGCTTCAATTTTGTGTCTTCACTTAGTCCTCCACGAACTTAAGGTTGAGATGGAGTCTTCACTTAGTCTTCCACCATTTTCTGCTTCAATTTTGTACCTTCAGCCCTCCACCAGCTTCTGCTTCAATTTTGTGTCCTCATCTCAGCCCCCACGCATAGTCAACTCCCACGAGCTACATATTTCTGATAAGACATGTGTCACTCTATCCGTGTACTCAATCTGGGGTAGGTAAACACAAATGTATTAGAACTATTTACTCAACAAAACGTCGATAAAACGAAGAGCAGCGCAATTGCCGGCATTCTTGTTGACAGAACGTAGAAAAAGATACCCAATCCCCGACGTATAGTTCCCGATCAAAGTCCTACCCTGTCAGGGAATTTAATTTATGCCGGAACTTATCGCTCGTATAGTTCCCTACCTGTTACCTGCGCATCGAAGCCGCTTGGGATCGCATGCACCCTGAGTCGTGAACTATGAACAAATAAACTTAAATACCTCGTCGAGCAAATTGGTCTCATGTGGTTGTTGGAGACAAGTGATTATTGTCTCACGATGTCACTGATCGATACACGTTCGCAGGTATCGCTGTCAAGATCCATTTAAATTTCAAAACACACACTCGCAAGCAGAGCGGCGAAAGGCGATGGAAATGATTTTTTGCTGCCAAACAGAGAGTGTCGATCGAGTTGAAATAAGGCAGCGATTTGAATTTTTGACTCGGCATTATGACACGTCTCTGCCGGGGCGTTGTTCCTCTCTCCACCCACACGATCAGAGTTCAGAACGAAGTCAAGATTCCCCCTCGCACTTGTCTTATGCAATTCCAAGAGAGTTGAAGGAACGCCGAGGTGGACACGTGACACAAGCAAAAGAATGTCTCCATTTGGGGATGGCATGCATCGAAGGGACTGGCGATATACGCACCTCTCAGCACAGGAAACCCCTGCTATTTTCGGATTTTGTCTTATCTCAACCCGATTGCTTATCTGACGTTCCTTCTCGATAAAGGTCTTTTCGAAGCGTCAAAGTGCAGTGGCATTGCGAACAGTGACAGCGGGTATCCCTCTCAAGGGACAAGGATATCGTCTGTCCTGCTTGTGGAACGCCAGCTCCAAGTGACGGTGGTGAAGATACGGGAATCGCACGATAATGTGCCCGGAGATAAACACAAACATGCGTAATCGGGCAGAATTCTCTTTCCCCAGCGATATGCGATATCTGACTGATATGGCACGAAAATAACTCTCCCTCAAGACCACTTAACTCGCCTCTCTTTTCGTTTCGTGCTGCCAGTGTTGCTGAGGGTTTCTTTTTTTATCGAATTCAACGACGGGGAAATTTGTGATAAAAGATTTGGACGATGATTGCATGAGCGGAAGAAGGCAGAGGCGCATGATTTTCGAATCAGTTGGGAAGGGATGTATTTTCGGCGATCAAACAAGTCTCTTTTCAACGATCACACGATCTCTCTCCGACGTCTTCCACTCTGGATATACCCCCTTGGGGATGCATGGCTGTTCAGCTGTGCCTGTGGGCGATGGATTTTAATGATTTTTGTACAGAACTGTGGACATAGTCGTCTGCTTGTGAGCAAATTCAGAAAACTCATCTCAACTCTTCAATCAGCCTGAAATCCGTAGTATTTTTCCAGCAGTATTGGCAACAGCCTGTTAAGGAACCACCTCTCTTCGCACTCACAACGATCGTGTATCTTGAACCCCAACCAGCGGTGCGGCAAGACGTGCAGGCAGGCATAAGCAACACACACCACCACGCAAACCATTTGCCACGAACTCCCATCGAAAGAGAAAGAAACAGAGAAAGCCGCAGCAGCGAAAGAGAACGGCAAACAAACTCTCTATGTACGTGTACAAGCTGAATCGTCGACCGTCATCCATCAGACTGGTCTACACTTACTCACTAAACCCTGGCCAGAAGATCGACAGTCATTGATGGGCTTTGGTGTAATCCGGTTTGGCTTGCGGTGAATTTGAGAAAAGTCAGTGTCAGTTCAAAAAGATACTGTTTCATCAGTGAAATAAATTAGAATTGAATAGTTTGTTCAACGTTTTCCGTTCAGTGATCGCCGTTAACGTCGTGAGTGAGTGGAAAGTCCTTAAAGTCCTTTGTTTGATAAGGTAAATAAAATACACAGTTATGCTACATCCGCCGCGTATCCATCCATGTGCTCTTCTCCTCGCTACGCAAACACACCTCATTCAGTGCCCCGCAGGTCTGTTCTTTACCCCTTCTGCTTGCATCGACGTCGGAATCTCTGAGCTCTGACGTGTATTTGAGAGAATTCCTGAGAAAGATCATACGATCGCTTGATGGTTGTTGGTTGGTTGGTAGTTGTTTTTGTTTTTATTCTCTTGCCGATTCGGTACGATACTTTTTTTTGTGCTGTTTGGCTGGCTTGTTGGTTCTTTGGTTGATTTTGGCACGTACAGTGAGTGTGTGTGGAGGGGGGAGGCACGTTGGAAAACTGTGCGTACTTGTTGCGTCTAAGAGTGGGCAGCCGCCCGTCGTCGTCGTCGTCATGGTCTTCACTTCTAACTGTGGTTTCAGTCTCCTGACGGACTTCTATTTCGGGAACGAACGCAGAATGTGTGCAGCAAATGGGGGGCGCGCTGTCACTCTCCGACGGCGGTCGGGGCGAGGTTGTTCTCAATGCATTCTCATTCCGCTGCACGATGATCTAGTTATTCCTTCTGTTTGTCAGTCTTATCAGCCGCCTGGTGATAGTTGGAAACGTCAACAAAGCCACAGTCAGCGTGTCGAAGGGAAACAGGTCTTTGACGAGAAAATAACTGGTAAATACCAGCGACATGCCCACAAAGAAGTGACGAAGAGAGAACGCGAAGGTGAAGCATCGACCAGCAAAGAATGCGGCGCACGCCGAGTGGAGGACGGAGAGGAAGATTGCTTTTTGGAATGTGAAACTGTGTCATACGATGGTGTGATGATGACGAAGCCGCTGGGATTTGTTGTTTCCCTCTCGTCTTTGTGGCTGTATTCTAATTTTCCTTGTGTTCAGTGTTCAGCGCTGTCGAAGAGTTCGTCGATCCTCTGTTTATGTTCCACACCATCGCAGCGTGAGGGGTTGATTTGGGGGATTTGTGTCTTTCACTTTTCGACTCTGCCAACCGCACAATGACTGGGTCATAATTCACGGGGAGATAAGGGCCTCCTCGCTGGGCCGTTTGGGGCACAGAGAGAGGAGGGTGGATGGGGCGAATGGAAACAACAAAATTATTTGCTAATGTAATTCCATGGTTTAGCAGAGCGAGAGACACGAGAAAGGCTTATCGGGTCTTCAGATAAGCGCACACATTGCGCTAAATGTGAAAGCGGTACAATTCAGTTGATTTCTTCTCTTCACTCTTGCGTTGTTTTTGCCTTTTCTTTCTGCGCGCCATAACGGAGGCCGCATACAGTAATGACTGTCATGCATGTGGACACCGCTTGTGTGTGTGTACGTGCAGATGTAATGCTAGATCATCAAAATAGCCTCATGTGCGGAGTGCCGTGCCGCCGCGCCGCGCCGCCTCCCGTAGTTTCTTTTCGTGGGACGAGTTTTCTGTTTTTTTTCTTAGTTTTATTTGCCATTTATGTGGTTTTCCCCTCTCTTAGAGCGGCTCTTCGGAAATGATGGCTGCGCACTCTCTTATCACGGGCAAACGTCTTCTTCGCTTCGGCCACTGTTGAGTGGAGAGTGGTCCTTCTAATGGGGGCAGTGCGAAGAAAGTTTTCTCTGGAAATTATCAGCGTTTTCTGATTCTTCGTCTTCTTCAAGTCCCCATTTGCTGTTAGGCGTCGGAGTCGTTTCCTGATTCCCGGTTGAAATGGAAAAGTCGGTATGAGAGGGTTTTGTATCGATAGACGAGACGCTGAGATCAGAGGAATGAAACCCAGCGCCAAGCGATTGCACAGACACGTGCACTTCTGGTGGATTATTGCGCAGTTTCAGTTCCTGCGAAAGGGCTGGCTTTGCAAGTATGGAAGTGAGCAAAGGGAAGACGCCCATCGGAAAGTTGTCGTTAGACAGAAGGGAAGACGCGCATCGGAAAGCTGTCGTTAGACACAAGGTTAGGTTAGGTTAGGAGGGCTTTATGCTGTTGCCAGCAATTACACCCAGAGGCGACTACTTGGCTCTTGACCAGCACTTTCATTATCTATGCGACGCAGAGTTCCAGCAACAGTCCAGTTTTCAACTGTCTTGGGAACTGTCCAGCAGTGGACATTCCACAGTTTCAAATAGTTTCAGACCCCTTTTCAGTGTCTGCAGTCTTTTCTGACCCACGAGTGAGAGGACGTTTAATTAGCAGCACATGCGGGGAAACGTTTACTTTCTTTCCGACGAGCAATACCCTCAGGACCCACTACGACCTCACACCGAAGTCCGTGAATGGCCTGATGAATCGAACCCGCATGCAGAGATTCAAACGTTCGTGCAAAATGGTCAGTCACCCCCTGTTTTTCCGCTTCCACGAAATGATTCGCCTCTGTGTGTGTGTATGAGCAAATGAATGGAAACCCTGGGCGTCATACGATAATTTTCTTTTTGATTCTCTCCCTTTTGCTGTTGTCCTTTCATTCGCATGCTTGCGAGCGATACCTCCACTCACTAGGCAACCGAATCACACCGAACAGCAGTTTGCCAGTGAATGAGTCAACATTTGCATGCGCAACTTGAGGCAGTCACAACTCGTAGTCCCTGTACCTTCGGCAGCAACGGAAATCTTCATTTCACGGCTCGTGTTCACAGTCAAGTTCGGTGCGCATTAATAACCTGATGCCTGACTGATGTCTTGTGTGTGAAAGTCGATTAAAGACTTGATTGGTTCTGCATCATTGGCGGCGAGCAGTTGGGAAGAGAATATCGATTTCCATCGATTATCAAGCTTCATTGGGTTTTCAGTCTTGATTTACTTTCGTTTGAACTGTTGGAACGTGGACTCCTAAGCTTCATTGGGCTTTCAGTCTTGGTTGGAACGTGGACTGTTTCAGACATCCTCCGTGATTTACTTTCGATTGACCTCTTGGAACGTGGACTCCTCCGTTTGCTATCAGTTAGCAACACAGTTTTAAGGGCTCTTGAGAGTTGCCCAAAGTGAACTTCGGAACTCTTAAGGACGCGACATTTCTCATCAAGATTAGGAGCTGGAAATTGAAAACTGCCTTATCAACTGATGGCCAGATAGCTTCATTTCTAAGTCCAAAATCAATGCCAAAGCAGCCCGGTTATCGCATCCATATCTTATCCTCCCCAATCGGAGGGTAATCAATTTTTATTGGAGCCCCTCCGTCGGCCGGTCAGTTCATGAGGAAAAACCTCGCCACAAAAACAAAGAAGTCGCCTTCGATTGAGACCCAATCATCCCAACAAATAGATTGTCTCCGAAAGGTGATTACGTCAAGGCTGCCAAAATAACATCTCAAACAGAAGAGACCGCGGGAATTATGAGAAATAATTGGCTTCATAACAACCGTAGGGTCAGCAGAGGTTATGTGGCGGTGAGCGGCCCCCCCATTCGCATGGGATCGCGTCAATCGTCGTCGTCGTGCGTCTTCTGGGCATCAAATCTTATCAATCACCGGCGCAAGCAAAGCTTCAGGAGAAAACGCAAAAAACAACAAGACGAACTGGCATTGACGTCCCACCAGCAACCGTGCCCGAACTGATAGCGCCTCAAGTGCCGTAAAGTCGTATAAGTTTTATACATTCATAAAGCCGTTGTTATCAAGTCGCTTCGAGTAGCGGTTCTTCACACTCTGCTCGCCGAAATTTGACGAATGAGGTGACTTTTCTTTTCACCGCTTATCACGCCAGGGCTTAAGATATGAATCGCATAAACACCTCTGCAACAGCTGACGGTTTAAAGTCCCCTGCCACTCGCGTTTGAACATTGAAACGCATTCGGTGACCCCTCACACTGGCAGGGCAGGTGCGCTCCGCCAGGCTCGTTTGAGAAGTAAAGGATAGAAGCAGAAATCTTTTATCGGGGTTGGGCTTTATTGTGGGCCAGTACACTCTCATTTCGTTGGCTAATTGGTGTAATGGCTGTTATGAAATGAATTCACCTGTGAACCGTGCGATAGTAGCCGAAGTTTTATTCGTGTCTCCTCTCTCATTGCAGTCAATCTCCGTAGAACGCAAGAAAAAAAAAGCAGTAAACAATGTCCACGGAGCGTGTTGGTCCGAATTGGGTGAAGCCCTCAGACGTTTACTACACAACAGATCCCTCGCAGGCGGTGAAACTGCGCATCGCCAAGGATGGTCTCGGAGCCGAGGAGCCAGTTTCCATTCCCAGCCTCCTGAAGCGTGCCGCAAACAACTACCCCGACCATGCAGCTCTGAAGTACAAAACACCAAAGAAGGACTACGCCACAGTCACATACAAGTAAGTAGCCCCTTCGCCCCGCTCACATCGAATGTCCTTTTCATAATTTTTTGTTATTTTATCACAGGCAATATGAAGAAAAAGTCCATCAGGTGGGAAAGGCATTCGTTAAACTGGGTCTCGAGCGGTATCATTCGGTGGGTGTGCTCGCCTTCAATTGTCCCGAGTGGTTCTACTCCGCATTGGGTGCAATCCATGCCGGCGGCATCATCGCCGGAATTTATACGACAAATTCTGCGGAAGCCGTTGAGCATGTCCTCGTGGATTCGAGAGCAAACATCGTTGTGGTGGATGACTCAAAGCAAATGGAAAAAATCCATCAGATTAAGGATAAGCTGCCGAATTTAAAGGCAGCCATACAAATTCAGGAGCCGTATTTGCCGTTCATGAAGAAGGAGGACGGATACTACAGGGTGAGTGGTTGGCTGAGCCGAAGAGGGTGTTGTGTTCGCTGTGGGAAGCCAAAATTCGTACAAATTGAGAGATTTTTCGACGGAAATTCATTCTAAAAGTTGTGTTCCAGTTCGTTGGGATATGCTTTTGATGGAATTTGAAGTTTGCATTCACATTCTGCCGACGGCGTTTCGTAGAAGAACTTGTTTAAATGATTAATTTCATCAAAAGTGACACAGAAGCCAAACGCCAAAAAGTACACCGCGGCGTTTTGTAGAATTCGTCGGTGTACCTTTTGGCTTCTGTGCCACTCTTAATGAATTTAAAAACTGGTTCCCTCGATAATCCTCAACCAGTCTCTGCAGAGAGATGCCAATTGTCCTCCTGCAGCGCCGGATTATCCCTCTTGATGACACACGTCTAATTGACTGTTTTTTTTCTTCCAGTGGTCCGAGATCGAGAGCATGTTGGTCGCCGACGTCGAGGACGAGTACAAGCGTCGCTTAGAAAGCATTGGAATCAACGAGAGTTGCTGTCTGGTGTACACGGTAAGTGCATCAACAACTCTCCTCCCCCTGTGACAACTCAAAAGCATTTGTGCTTCCTCTCCTTTCAGTCTGGAACAGTTGGCATGCCAAAAGGTGTTATGCTGAACCACGACAACATTGGCTTCGACTGCCGCACCATCATCAAGTCTCTGAACCACATTACGTTGGGCTGTGAGGTCCTGGTTTCGTACCTTCCCCTAAGTCACGTGGCCGCTCAGACAGTGGACATCTACATCATGCTTACGATTGCCGGCACAATCTACTTCGCGGACAAGGACGCTTTGAAGGGAACGCTTGTGAAGTCGTTGCAGGACGCTCGCCCAACCAGGTTCATGGGTGTTCCTCGCGTGTATGAGAAATTCCAAGAGCGCATGGTTGCGGTGGCTGCATCAAATGGCAGTTTCAAGACAATGCTTGCCAGCTGGGCAAAGGGAGTCACTCTGAAGCATTATCTGGAAGACAAAGAGGGAGGGTGAGTACAAGACTCTAGAGAGATGCCAAGAGCAGATGTGATTCATGTTTCCTTTGCAGAAAGGGCTCAGGCGGCCTTCGCTACAAGATTGCCAAGTCACTAATCATGTCCAAGGTGAAACTCGCGCTGGGATTCGATCGTTGCATGACCCTGGTCAGTGCAGCAGCGCCAATGTCACCCGAGACCAAGAAGTATTTCCTCAGTCTGGACTTGAAAATCCTCGACGCCTTTGGAATGTCTGAGACCGCTGGTTGCCACAGCTTGTGCTCACCCGACAGCACGCATCTGGACTCAATCGGCAAGACCCTCAGTGGATGCGAGACCAAGATCATCAACAAGGACGAGAAGGGCCATGGAGAGGTGAGGACGAGAATCATGTGTCAGTCTAGACGTGTTCAAACGAAATGATTCCGCTTTAGATTTGCATTCGTGGACGTCACGTGTTCATGGGATACATCAACAACAAGGAAAAAACAGAGGAATCGCTGGACGCAGAAGGCTGGTTGCACTCCGGCGACGTTGGCTACGTCGATGACAAGGGATACGTGTACATTACCGGGCGATCAAAGGAGATCATCATCACTGCCGGCGGCGAAAACATTCCACCAGTTCACATCGAGAACCTGGTCAAGAAGGAACTGCCCTCCATCAGCAACGCCTTCCTGGTCGGTGAACAGAGGAAATACCTCACAATTCTGATAACAATCAAGGTAAGTCCCTTTCTCAGACGAAAAAAGGACGTCTATCACGAATGTTGCATTTTCAGACTGAAATGGACAAGGAGACAGGAGCACCGCTCGACGAACTTACACACGAATCGCTGCAATGGATGAAGACCCTCGGCGTCGAGCACAAAACACTGTCAGAGATCCTGAAGGCTGGACCCTGTCCGAAGGTCTACAAGTCCATCGAAGACGGCATTAAGCGTGCCAACAAGTACTCCATTTCCAACGCACAGAAAGTACAGAAGTTCACCATCTTGCCGCACGACTTCTCCATTCCAACGGGAGAGCTGGGACCCACACTCAAGGTAAAACGCAACGTCGTCAACCAAATGTACCAGGCCACCATTGAAACCCTGTACTAAGACGCCACGGTGAGTGTGCCGCGCCCCCCACAAAACGGCACATGGTCCAAATTGTTGAATTGTATAACTTTCCTATTTTTTTGTTATTTTTAATTTTATTTTTGTTGTATGCCTTAAGAGAGAAACAAAAAGTGTTTAGCAAATGTAATGAAGACGGAGGAGGAGTGCCCCCAGAAGAGGGACACAGAGACCCCCTCCCCGTCGCTTAGAGTACGTACTTAGACTATTTACACTGTGAATTTACTTATAAACATGTATTTTGTTGTTATAACCAAAAAGAACGAGAGAGAGAGTGAGAGAAATCAAACGTAAGCAAGTGAAGACATTCAGACATTTATGTACCTTTTGTATAGACCTATACATACATCCCAAGCACACATAAACGCGTTGCAGTGTCGAGGCGCCGTCGGCGGACGGAAGGAACTAAGTCGCATTTACTAGTTGCCTTTTGCTTTGTTTGTAAATTGGTAGTGATTAAGCGGAAAGAAGAATTAGTCTTTGTAAATTGTAAATAGAAATAAAACGCACAAGGATTTACTTAATTTTATACAGAAAATTGTATCTAAACGTTTAAGTAAAGCAATTTTGTTATTTATTCATAAGCGGATGGTTTTGTCTTTTAGTTTGGATGGTAGGGGGGAGGCCGCAAATGTTGGCGTGTCCTTTGAGACAAGGTACGACTTGCAAATGTATGTCGCATGCTCTGGGAATTTTTCTGACGTACTTCTTCTTAGGGCGCTACAGTCCGAGGCGGACCTGGGGCTCACCCAACGTGCCTCTCCAGCCAGCACGATCTTCTGTGAAGTACTAGTCGCGCAGAAATTGTAGCAAATATGTTTTTACGGCGCATACTTCCCTGCCACCATTTGTGGCCCTCGGTCTAATAAGTTTCTGTTGGTTTTCTTATCATGTAACAACGTGTTTTTCTCCGTCCAATGCCCGCTTAACATGTCCGAGGAAAGAATCAAAGGTAAGTAAATACACACATGTGCAGGTAAGTACGTAAGAGTAGTTGTAAGCATCAAAAAGGTGCGCATCAGACTGTAAACTGTTTACTTTCTGGTGCCAACATCATTTCATTCGCAATCACATCAAACGCAGGCGCATTTACTTGGACCAGCAGTCTCAATCTGCTCGACCCAGTAGATGCTAGAAGCCTTCGACAAAAAAGTCAACCCAAATGTAAAAGAAACAAACAAAAGGTCCTTTTCAGGATCACAATGATCATCTCCAAGGTAAGTAAGGTAAGTATTGTAGAATTTGCAACTTCCTAGGTCTAGCTATGAACCAAAACTCAGCAGCAAACCCTGAAAAAATGTCACTTTCATGCAATTTCTGCTTAAACACCAGGCGCCCAGAAATCAAACAAAAGCAGCAGGTATACCCTCTGCAAAAATGTTTTACAGAAACTGGTACGAACGTGCTCTTTACAACGAGGCATCATTTGTTGCTGTACATGGTCTAATAAGAAAGTTGCGAGGGTCTGAAATCTAAGAATTCATATGAAAATTTTCTTGAAATACTAGGCGCCCAGAAATCTAGCAAAAGCAGCAGGTATACTCTCTGCAAAATGTGTAACAGAAACTGGTACGAACATGCTCTTTCCGACAAGGCAACATTTGTTGACATGCTCAGACAAGAAAGTTGCATGATTTCTCACATTTCAAGCGAAAATTTTTCTGAAATACTAGTCGCGCAGAAATTGTAGTAGGTAAATTTTTGCGAAAGTTCAATCTTTGACAGTGAATATCTTGGGAATGGGGGGACGGAGGGAAAAAGTAATGATGAGGGATTGTAGGTAATAACGTCCTCTTTAGGACACATTCAAAAAGGCGTCAGTAGTCCCGTTATTTGCGTCGAATTTCAGTGGAAAACATAAAATTTTGTTGTAAAACGCACCATATCTCAAAAACGGTGCATCTGGTGTCGATTATTTTTTCTTCCATAGACGCACGCTTCGATTGCGCATCCATCAAGGTATAATTTGTGGTCATAGGTCAAATAGTTTCCGAGTTATAGCCAAAAATCGGGAACATTTTCGACGAAAAAGCGAACTTTTTTTGAAAAATGCGCCATATCTCGAAAACGGTGCGTCGGAGCGGATTTTCGCTTCTGTTAACTCTTTTTGCCAAAGGCCACACATCATGACAAACGTTTTGAGCCATCAATCATTGGCCTAGGCCTTATAGTTTCCAAGTTATAGCCATGAATAGTGAAGGTATGCAAGGGTAAAGGAGAACACTACTATGCTTGCAACATTTCACAATTTTTGGCCATAACTCGGAAACTATTAGGCCTGGATCAATAATTTATGGCTCAAAACGTTCGTATTGAATGTGTGCATTTGGCCAAGAAAAGTAACCCAGCCAGAAAACGCTTTCAGAGGCACCGTTTGCAAAATATGGCGTAACCTGAAGAAAAACCCTGTTTTTTCCTTGCATACTTTCACTATTCATGGCTATAACTTGGAAACTATAAGGCCTAGCCCAATGAATGATGGCTCAAAACGTTTGTCATGATGTGTGGGCTTTGGCAAAAAGAGTTAACAGAAGCGAAAATTCGCTCCGACGCACCGTTTTCGAGATATGGCGCGTTTTTCAAAAAAAGTTCGCTTTTTCGTCGAAAATGTTCCACATTTTTGGCTATAACTCGGAAACTATTTGACCTATGACCACAAATTATGCCTTGATGGATGCGCAATCGAAGCGTGCGTCTATGGATGAAAAAATAATCGTCACCAGATGCACCGTTTTTGAGATATGGTGCATTTTACAAGAAAATTTTAGGTTTTCCACTGAAATTCGACGCAAATAACGGGACCTGCGATGCCTTTGTAAATGTGTTTTAAAGAGGACGTCATTGCCTACAATCCCTCATCATTACTTTTCCCCTCCTTCCCTCCATTCTCGAGATATTCACTGTCAAAGATTGAACTTTCGCAAAAAAATACCTACTACAATTTCTGCGCGACTAGTATTTCAGAAAAATTTTCAGCTGAAATATGACAAATCAACCTTTGCAACTTTCTTGTCTGTGCATGTATATCGACAAATGTTGCCTTGTCTGAAAGGGCATGTTCGTACCAGTTTCTGTTACACATTTTGCAGAGAGTATACCTGCTGCTTTTGCTAGATTTCTGGGCGCCTAGTAGTTCAGGAAAATTTTCATATGAATTCTTAGATTTCAGACCCTCGCAACTTTCTTATTAGACCATGTACAGCAACAAATGATGGCTCGTTGTAAAGAGCACGTTCGTACCAGTTTCTGTAAAACATTTTTGCAGAGGGTATACCTGCTGCTTTTGTTTGATTTCTGGGCGCCTGGTGTTTAAGCAGAAATTGCATGAAAGTGACATTTTTTCAGGGTTTGCTGCTGAGTTTTGGTTCATAGCTAGACCTAGGAAGTTGCAAATTCTACAATACTTACCTTACTTACCTTGGAGATGATCATTGTGATCCTGAAAAGGACCTTTTGTTTGTTTCTTTTACATTTGGGTTGACTTTTTTGTCGAAGGCTTCTAGCATCTACTGGGTCGAGCAGATTGAGACTGCTGGTCCAAGTAAATGCGCCTGCGTTTGATCTGATTACGAATGACGATGGCACCAGAAAGTAAACTGTTTACAGTCTGATGCGCACCTTTTTGATGCTTACAACTATTTTTAAGTGCTTACCTGCATGTGTGCACTCACTTACCTTTGATTCTTTTCTCTGACATGAGACCCTTGCAACTTTCTAGTCTGTGCATGTGTATCGACAAATGTTGCCTCAACTAAAAGGGCACATGATGCTCTTCATTTTCATTTCAGGCCTTCCACCTATCGGGGAAGTAGGGAAAAAATAATGATGAGACTGTAGGTTCTGACTTCAGCTTTAAGACAAGCTAAGCATAGGCTTCTAATTCTCGTTATTTTCACCAAAATGCAGTGCATAGCTAAGCTGAGGACAGGGCTACCAAGTTATTCACAGAAAATCAGAAACATGGTCACCATCGAAGTAAACTTGAGCGTAGGCTTGCACCTTGTTTTGTGTCTGTGCCGCCATACCAATGGTTTGAAAATAAGAGAAGGTAGTGAACCTTTGGTGGAGCTGAGGTTGGTGCTCATACTCAGGCAGACAAGTTCGAAACCGTTCTGAATGCTATAACTTAGCTTATCTCGCTACCATAGGCAATTCTATATCCTAGCTTGGGTTTCTACCTGATCTGAATGGCTAGTACGTTTTGGAACCAAACGCCACTGAATTATGAAGTCCATCTGGGGCATACACCACAGGGTAAGCCTAGTTCGCAAGCATCTTTGTACACCTATCTAGTCTCTCAACCGTCAAGGTAATGCTAAACTGTTAGACTGTCATAATTTTTGGTTTGGATTAATGATACTGTAGCATTTCTTGCAACCACAGCTGATGCTTCGTCCCATCAGTGCTGGAGCTTAGCAAAGATTCACAACGCAATGACACTTGGTAATTTTCGTAGGATTTTATTTTGAAATCAAGGAACATTCATTTTTGCGGGAAATTTAACTTATTCTTCCGTGTTTCAAATTTAATGCGATGACACAGGAGGCGATATAATTTGTTTCCACCCTCGCAGGAGATCGAAGATGAAATGCAAAGGCTCCTTTGGTAATTTGTGATCTGCGAATGAGAAAGAAAGAAAGATTTTATTTACCTTGTGTGAGCGGGGTTGTGAAAATACAAGTGGCTTTTGCATAAAAGAAAGCTTGGGGACTCGTCAAGGTTTCGGAAAAGGATTCTTTGACCTCCCATTAGATAATCCCCTTTCCTCACTGCTATTTCGTAGGAATAACAAGTATTTCGAGATAAGATGGACTAAATTCTAACTCTGAATTTTATAATCGGAAACCGGTCTTTGACCACTGTCCCACGCCACTTAATCTTGTCTGCGGCATACAAAAGCAGCGAACTCGATGCCCCCAAACCTGTCTTAATGTCTGCAAGTTGAATAACTTGCTATCAGTACGTATTTCGTTTTGAGCAACACTTCAAAGGACTGAGAAGAACACAAATAATCAGTCGAACAGTCAAGCCGTTATCGCCAAGCCATCGTTAGTCACTACCAGAAACGAATCGTCGCAATACCCGATTGAAAATTGAGGTCTAAGGTGATCAAAATAAAAGCCTATGTTCGGCACGATAACGAAATCATCTTCACTGAAAAGCACGCAAGATTTGGCTGCGAGTGTGGTTCATGGTGGCTGCAGATCACGCAGAGCTTTAGACTTATTTCAACGCTCGACAATAAAATATCGCGCGCCCTAGTGGTTTACTCTCTGCAGAATACAAAGTTCACAAGCAAACAATCAACAAGCGGCAATCGATTGTAAGTTAAGCACCCCCACCCCCTGGGGGGTCACGTTCTCGCGACATAAACTCATTCACGTGTTGAGCTAATTGAAGCCCCGTCAACTGCTTTTTGTTGCCCTTATGCACTTAAATAATTAATTACAGCAAAAAAACCGAGTTGTGTAGTGATTTTTTTTGTCACCGGCATATTCGTCGGGCCATCCATAAATAGCGGCCAGTGTCGACCGCACTTTCAATTAATTAATGCAGACTCACAACCGAGTGCAGTTCGCAATCGATTTCCGGGCCATAAATGTTCTGACAGAGTATTCGTTTCGTTTTCCACAGTTTCTGGCACGATGACCACGGACATCCTGAACAACTGCAAGGCGGCATCGTCGTACACCAGCCTGGACCTCCGGGAGCCCGTGCTGATACGCATGCGAGAGGGCGAGAGACAGCCCATCACAGTCCCGCAGCTCTTTGAGAGAACTGTGCAGAGGGCGGCAAATCGTCCAGCAATCGTGTCCCAGGATCGGGACAAGAAATGGGTGAGTCTCAGCTACCAGGAGTACTGGGATAAGTCACGCCAGATGGCGAGGGCATTCATCAGGCTGGGCCTCGAGCCGAGGACTTCGTGTGGAATCCTGGCAGTCGGCTGCCCAGAGTGGTTTATCGCCCAGATGGCTGCGATTACGGTGGGAGGCGTGTCTGGGGGAATATACACCACCAACTCGGCAGAGACATGTCACCACATCTTGCTGCAGTCGAACGCCTCCATCTGCGTCGTAGACGACTCTGCACAGATGGCAAAAATCAGATCAGTCAAGCATCGGTTGCCGCTGCTCAAGGCAGTCATTCAGATCAACGCTCCATTCGCAGACTTCGTGGACGCCGAAGAGGGCTACCACAGCTGGACGAAGGTGGAAGCGATGGGCGCAGGCGACGACGATTTGGAACAGCAGGTGGAGAAGAGACTGAAGGAAGTGGTCGCAAATGAATGCGCCATGCTCATCTATACGGTAAGTCATGACTCCCTCCCAAGCGACAAACTAACGAAGGGTTTCTCTTGCAGTCCGGGACGGTGGGCATGCCCAAAGGAGTGATGCTCAGCCACGACAGCCTCATCATCATGTCGGAGAATTTGTGCAGTGGAATGGAGGACAAGGTCTACGGCCATGAAGTCATCGTCAGCTATTTGCCGTTGAACCACGTCGCGGGACAGATTATGGACTTCTTCTGTCCCCATCTGCTGGGGGCGTGTGTCTACTTTGCTGACCGCAATGCCCTCAAAGGCACTCTCGTCGCCACCATCGCAAAGGCACGCCCCACCAGATTCTTCGGCGTGCCGCGTGTCTACGAGAAAATGGTTGATGGACTCATTGCCGCCGAACGTGAAATGACTTGGCTGTCCAGAGTCCTGCTGTCTGCAGCGCGCCAAGTGGTCAAAAGCCACAACCTCTCTCTGATGGAGGGAGGAGGAGAGACAACCAGCAGCAGCAGTCTGGCTTATTTCCTCGCCTCCAGGATGATCCGAAGAGCCAAGGCTTCATTCGGCTTCGACCGCTGCAAGAACTACTGGATCGGCGCGGCGACTACAGGCGCTGAGCTTAAAGAGGCACTTCTAGGCCTCGACATGAAGACGAGCGAAACGTACGGCTTGTCCGAGGCAAGCGGCTCGGTGACCATCAACTGGGAGCGGGAGGAGAACTTAAGCTGCGGCAAGGCCATCCCTGCTCTGGAGTTAAAACTGGCCAATGCAGACAGCAACGGACACGGAGAGGTACGTCTGCTGTGCCCTTGGCAGTTCACCAAATGCTCTCGATCCCATTTCAGATCTGCGTTCGAGGAAGAACGGTGTTCATGGGCTACTTAGGCGCCCCAGAACTGACCAGAGAAGCCCTCACAGACGACGGCTGGCTCCACACCGGCGATATCGGGTTCTTCGACGCAAAGGGCCGCCTCCACATCAGCGGCCGTCTCAAGGAACTGATTGTGACGTCTGGCGGAGAGAACATCCCCCCCGTGCACATTGAAAACCTCGTGAAAGAAGAACTCCCGGGAATAAGCAACGCGATGCTGGTCGGAGACAAGCGCAAGTTCCTCACCATGCTCCTCTCAATCAAGGTAGGCTCTGTGAAACACGAATGAACCGATGCTTACCCGCTACCCCATCCGCAGACTGTCATTGACCCAGATACAGGAGCGCCAAGGGACGGCTTGCAGTTGGACGCGCTTGAATGGATTAGGAGCCTGCAGTTGCCGTATGCCACGCTCTCAGAGGTGCTCGAAGCTGGACCATGCCCAGAGGTGCTGCGGTCAATCCAGGAGGGCATCGATCGGGCGAATGCAAAGGCCATATCGAACGCACAAAGGGTGCAGAAGTTTGCCATTTTGCCGCATGATTTTTCGATAAAAACCGGAGAACTGGGTGAGTTTTGGGGTAGGGAGGCAGGCTGTTGTGTGCCTGTGTGTGTTTTCATTGGAGTCAGTGCCAAATGGGCGCTGTTTGCTCCCAAGAGGAGAACCATTGAGTGGAGAAGAAACCGGGTCATTGCCACTTCGGCACAACACGTAGTTGGGTCAATGCATTGACCTGACCGACAGAACTATGGGAACCCCTACGGCATGCAAACAGCGCACTTGATGAACAGCCACATTCCGGTACTCTATCGCCATTTCGTCTCTCTGCAGGTCCTACCCTCAAGCTGCGGCGCAGCGTCGTCCTCAAGAAGTACGCGGAACTCATCGAGAGCCTCTACAAGGGAACCTAGGCACAAATACTCACACATGCTGCGTTGTTCTTGTTTTCTGTTTTGTTTGAATAAAATTAAGTCCAGTGGAGGGTTGTTCATTTTGTCTTGCTCGGCCTGTCCACCCGCTCGTGGACCTCGTCCAGAGTTGAAGTCAGCGACAGGGTCTCGTCCCCGTATGAGATCATCTCGATTTTCTCGAGTTCCGACTCCATGGGCACCGGGGTCGCCATCCCGCTCTTCGCCTTGAACACAAACCGCACCAGCATCATGTGGATGACCCGCACCGAGACGAAGCCGACAATCACCGCAATCAGCATCCAAATGACAGCCTCTTTGTCGTCGAATCGATTGAAACGCATCTTCGACCAGAACATCACCTTCTTTGGCGCCTGTAACGAGAAAAACGAACCACACCAGGTCAACGCACATGCAGAGGGAAACACAAACACTGACCTCGACGCCGCCAGTGGTGGGGGAGGAACTGCCCCAGCCACCAATCAGCACGACAACACTCCGTTCGTTCGCTCCATCATGGCAATCCACTCCGGGTACACTCAGCACATCCTCTCTATCCTTCACCGTGTAATTCCGGCCGAAATGTATTGTCGTCGGTCCACGAATCATCTCCTGGATTAGCCATTTGCAGTCCCATAAATTACCTGACAAATCCACTCCCGCAAACTCATGGAGCAGCGACAAATTGAGGATGCTGTACATGTTGTTGCTCAGGTCCAGCTGAAGCAGCGACGGCGAGTGGTGCGCCACGAGCAGTCCCTCGATAAAATTATCCCGATGTAGATGGTTGATGGAGAGGTCCAACAGCTGGAGTTGGGTCATTTCGTGGAAATGATTGGAGTCTAGGTCCTCCAGTCCATTCGACGACACGTTGATGTAGCGCAGGTGATGAGTGGCGTTGAACATGTCCTCGGGCAGGTGGGTTAAATTATTCGCGGACACGTCCAAGTGGGTGAGACTGGTCAGCTCGGCGAAGCTTTGTGCGGCAATCGTGTGGATTTTATTATGACTGGCGTTGAATGTCTGCGAAAAAAGAAAGAAGACAGAGTTGCACAGTGAAATGGTGTAATGGAAAGCCCCGGTGTGGTTTGTGTGGAAATTCATTTGACGGCGATGGAGTTGAAGCGAATTGGGTCATCCTGCATAACTGATGGATGCCCCCCATGGTCTGGGTACACCCCGAGAGTCGGATGGAGACCCAAGGCCACCTCAGATTCACGTTAAATGAAATTGGCACCGATTGAGCATAACGCACCAGCATTTGGCACATTCCCTCGGCTGAACAGGGGGAGAGTCGACCGACATGAGAACAAAAATGTCAAGCCACTGAAAAACCGAACACCTGGAGAGTCTGTGTGACGCAACAGCTCGCATGGGAAAAAAGAAAGACCACGTCAAGCCAACTAATCTCTCATTAAAACCTCAAACAATGGCAAGGTGCTAAGTGAGAAGCTCCGCGCAAATTTGCGTCCATTTGTATCGCCCCAATTAGCGCCTTGTTTAGAGCTGCTTTCAGCATTTACCTCCAACGATTCCATTCCCGACAGCGAATTAGCGGGTATCTCCTCAATGAGATTGTGGCTCACGTCCAGACTCTTCAGTTCGTAGGCCTTCGAAAACGAGAACTGCTCGAGGCTGTCCAGGGCATTGTTGCTGAGGTTCAGGTGCACCAGTCGCGCCAGGTTCATCTGCGTCAGGAACTTCAAGTCCGTCAAATGATTCGAGTCCAACCGCAGCGTCCTCAGGTGCTTGTTGGTCTCCAGCGCCAGGGAGTTGAAGGCTTCCAGTCGATTACAGTGAAGCGCGAGTGTTGACAGCTTGCTCAGTCCGCGAAACGTGTAGAAGTCAATGCGCTTCAGGAAGTTGAAGCCGATGTTGATGTACTTCAAGTGGATCATGTTCCGAAGGACCCCATAGGGGATGCTTTCAATGAGGTTTCCTGCCAAATTGAGCTTCTGCAAGTTTGGAAACCGCTTGAAACTCTCCGCGTACAGCAGTTTGATGGCGTTCCGACGCAGGTCCAGCGAGACAAGGCTTGTCAAGTCCGAGACCGACCACGACTTCAGTTGGGAAATGTTGTTCCTCGCCAGATTGAGGCTCCTCAGCTTCGTCAGCCCATTCAGAGCGTAGTCCTGAAGACCCAGCATCTTGCTGTCCGAGATCTCCAGCACTTTCAGCTCACTGAACCGCAGGAAGATCGCGTTCTCCAGCTCGGGGATGTTGCAGTGCTCGGCGTACAGCTCCGAGACATCTTGGAGCTGCTCATCGCGCAGATCACTCAGGCCACAACCGACTAATGTGCAGTTTTTCAAGTTCACCGCCGTCGCCGACACCCGAACCAACAGAAGCAGCAGCACACTTAAAGCGCTCTTCATGTTCAGCCACGAAGCACAACCTTTCAGAATGTTCCAACGTCTAATGAGGTCTATTATCGCTTAACGATGTGTGCTGAGCCAGATGCTTATCACTCACGCAAATATTTATCCGACAGATTCGTCTTTAAACACGCAAACCAGTGTGTGCCGATCTCTCGACGGTGGTGGGCTCTGTTGACGGAGATTTATTGCGGGCCACGGGGACTGATCCTTCCCGATTGACTGCGGACGGGGTACTGATGCACGCTTCGAGAGAGAGGGTGCTTCGGCACTCTGGCTAGGTTTTGGCGTAGACGTCGACCGCGTCGTCGTCGTCGTAGGGGGTGTAAATTGAAGCGTAAACACCTGAGAGATAAGATCTTGCGGCGGTATCTGAGCGGGCACAACAATGTGAGCTAATTTGACGTGAGATCACGCCCATAAAGTGGTTTCCCATACAGACAGGGGCTGGTGCAGGCGATTGTTCTGTTTCTTCGTAGTCTTGGGTGCACTGGAGATCGATGGAGTGCATCGATGGAGCTGTGCATAGTTTAGGGCGGTTCTTCTGTTGGAGTTGCCACAGTCCGAGTGAAGCTGTCGGGGGTGAAAGAAGACTCTAAAGCCGACACTTGGGGTGAAATAAGTTTCTAAAGGCGACACTTGGGGTGAAAGAAGACTCTAAAGACGACACTTGGGGTGAAAGAAGACTCTAAAGACGACACATGGGGTGAAAGAGGTTTCTTAAGACGAGGCTGAGAAAACTTCACTCAAACGCCGACTTATTTCATCGCTCGCTTCACCATCCCCCGTGTGACCAGATCTGGCTTGAATCCGACACGCTTGGCTGCAAAGAATAATCACAGACCTAAACCAGTTTGAACCCGTCGCAAATCAGTTTCATTCACAAGCCCATTTCACGCCAATCACCACCACTCTGTCTCGATGCAAAAAGCCACGCCATAATTAACCGCAATCCCTTTCAAAGGCTTAATCAAATGCCACAGCTAATTACCCTCGAAATCGAATCGAAAAATTAAAACAAACCATCGTGACTAATTCACGCCCGTGTCATCAGAGCGGGCGCCGCCGCCGCCGCCGGCCAGTGGACTGAGATGCCACAGCCTGACCATTCGAACGGATACTTAAATGGCGAATAAATCTAATTTCCTTGACAGGGAAAATATTGGCATAACCATCGGTCGACTCCGATGAAAGTTGCAATCAAACAAAATTAACCCGCAACGCTTCCTGCCGCCCACGGTCTGCGGTGCACCCCTCAAGTGGACAATTGATAATTATAATCCGACA
This sequence comes from Myathropa florea, assembly GCA_930367185.1. Lineage (NCBI taxonomy): Eukaryota > Metazoa > Arthropoda > Insecta > Diptera > Syrphidae > Myathropa > Myathropa florea. Next base: position 1,671,226 of record OV884005.1, on the reverse strand, counting down.
CAATTACACCCAGACGCACACGAATTTGTGCAACATGGGCGCTCAATTGTTTCATTAATAGTTTCGGCGGCGGGGGAACAGGACGACCAAGGCGGCAATGCGGTGGTTTACTTGGTATCCTTGGGCTCGTGCAGTTGGCGCGAAGTGGTCTTTTGTGAAACTTCAATTCGATCTGATGCGATATTCATTTGATTGGAAATGGGCCACGCTGTGGGGGAGTGAGGGGGAGTGAGGGGGAGTTCCGCCATTCGGTTGCAGAGCCGTGGTGAGTGTGGGGGAGTTCCGCCATTCAGTTGCAGAGCCGAAAACTTCAGCAAATTTAATTTCACTGCAGCTCCCCGGTACGTGGTCTCGAGGTGAAATGAAAGGAGACCGAAGCAGACTGCGCCCACCCCCTTCACCAAAATCAGATTCACAGTCAGAACCGGACCGAGAACCAGAGCCAGAGCCCGAACAGAAACAGGATGTTACTGCATGCATCAAACACACACGGCAACGGCCGTCCGGACCTATTCACGTACTTTGTCTCTATTGACTTAATAATGAATGCTCCACATACGGCAGAGTGGTCTCGTAGTGGTGTGCCCTCGTAACCCATCGCTGGACTAGCTGCCGAGGGAATTCCTGACCGCGTACAATACACAAAGTGATGGTGGCGGCGAGATAAAGAGAGCCAGAGAGACACACAGAGAGACAGAAAGAGAGCGTCACTTGCCTAGGGGAGTAATAAACACTACCAAGGGTATCTGCCATCCTCTGAGAGCGAACGGATGATGTTTTCGGAGGTTTTATGTGGTTATTTCTTTTTTTTTTTCTGATGAGGTTTGTTTTGTGTGTCCTCCCCCTCTGGCCACGTTCCAATGCACACACCTAGGAGCAGAGTTGCCAGGAAAACTCACGCGAACCGCATTCCAATTGATTTAGTCGCAGTGTTCGGGTAAACACTGCGCGGATGTGGCTCCTTGAAAGCCACCGCCATCGACCTTCAGATGAATTTTCGAGAATCCATTCATCCGACGCCCCATCCCGAGCAGCGCTATTGTTTAAATCCACCAAGGGGCATCCACTGAATGGGGAAATGGCAACCCTCCACTTGCATTTGGGATCGCCGACTCAGGCTCTTGGTTCGGGTCACTATTCCCGGTCAACCGAAGTAAATGTTTCGCCGCTTTTGGTTTTCTATTTATATTTCATCGGAATACTCCACTGGATTGGGACGGAGTTACATATAGAATTTTGTCGTCCAATTTGTGTGTGCACGAGCGTGGTGGTGGTGGTGGTGGTGCTAGGATTTGGACGTGAGCTCTCCGCATCGGCATTGGAAGCCATGATACAATATTAATGACGTGACTAACCAGAAACCTAGATGAAATGTGGAATGGCTTAGTTTTAGTTCTGTTACTGCTATAATATCATTTTTGTCTTCTTTTTTTAGTTGATTTTGCTTTAGAGTTGTGTTTCTCCGATGGGGGGGGGGGTTTATTGTTTATCTGGCGTATCTGGGTGAAGGCAGAGCTCGGGACGGACACGTCGGGCAGATTTGATCGATGTTGGCCTTTGTGGAGCGAGAGAGGATATTCAATAGAATATAAATTACCCGTGATTATCGGCAGAATTGAGGCCAGTACGTGGTAGGGGAACGACACAGAGCGGCTTTTTGCATGGGAAACTGGATTATTGCGGTTGTTGGTGTGTAATCGAGTGATGCTGCCTCGATGGTATCGCAGTTGTGACAGGAAAACAAATTATTGCCTGAGTGGAAAGTAATTGTTGGACGGGGTTGTTTTTTTTCGAAGGATTTTTGAAACACTGCACTGGAGCACTCAGACTCTCAAAAGTGGTCCACTGTACCGCCAGGTAGCAACCTACTCCAGTGCCATTAATTGATCCCAACGGCTAATGGTGACTGGACCAGATTCGATTTCACTGGGATTCGAACCTGGGACCCCTCTAACTTGGGGCAGGCACTTAACCAACCGTGCCGTCCAGTCGTGTGGACTGGGGGGTGCTCTTGGATTGGTCTAAGGGAGGAACTATGGTGCATAGGAATATTCTTCTTCTTCTGCTTCTTCTTCTCCTTCTTCTTCTTCTTCTTCTTCATCTTCTTCTTTTTCTTTTTCCTCTTCTTCTCCTTCTTCTTCTTCTCCTTCTTCTTCTTCTCCCTCTTCTCCCTCTTCTTCTTCTTCTTCTCCTTCTTCTTCTTCTTCTTCTTCTGATGGCGCTACAGTCTAGGGTGGACCTGTGCCTCAACCAACAAGCCTCTCCAGCTGGCACAATCTTTAGCCAGCTGCCTCTAACTACGCACTTCAATTTGGCTAAAGTCCTCCTTAACTTGTGTACGCCATCGGTTTGGTGGACATCCTCCGTTGCGTTGAACCTCGGGCGTGGAGTCAAAGGATACATTTCTGCTTGAGCATAAAAGAGTTCCCACAAAAGTTCTTTCTCTGATGGCGCTACAGCCCGAGGTGGACTTGGGCCTCACTCAACATGCCTCTTCAGCCAGCTGTCTCCAAGCCGGCCGAGGTCCCCCTCGACTTGTGTGCGCCTCCTTGTATGTGGACGTCCTCTGTTGCGTTGTCAACATGCTTCTCCAGCCAGTTGTCTCCAGTTTCGTATAGGCTTTCGTTGTCCCACAGACTAAGAGTTGAAGACTCTTCGGGCCGGAGCTAAGTGTTGTCCATACGCTCGACATGGCCTAGCTACCTTAGGCGTTGGATCCATAGACGCCTGGCTGGACTCATGTCGCTGTACAGCCCATATAGTCCATGGTTGAACCTTCTCCTCCAGATGCCATCAACGCAAGCAGGACCAAATATCGCGCGCGCAGAACTTTTCTCTCGAAATATCAGGAATCTTGCAGCCTCCAAGAGTAGAAACAGAAATCACGGGGATAGTTTCGAATCTCTTGACGCAAAGTTCAAAATATGATCTCAGACATTCCAGACGCATGGCATGCTTTGATGTCATACCTCTAATCCCCGGCAAACTAAACAAATTCAACGGGTCTTCAAAGAGAAGGCGCATATCTTCAAAGCAACTCATACCGTGTAGAGTGCCAGTTCAAAGAACATTATCAGAGTTCCAAAACGCAGAAACTTTTCCTTTGTCCTCTGCCACTGGCCTCACTAGGCACCAGTCTTCAGACACCTTTACCGAAAAGAGAAAACCGGCAAAGCACTCAACGGGAAAAGGAGTGCCTATCCCACAGTCTCTCGTTCCTTGTTGTTTTCGAACCATAAAACATAATTAAATGCAACTCCACACTGAATACCAAACTGGAACGAATCATCTCTGGTGCTCGGTCTCTCTGCTGCCGCCCTCTTCTGCAGCCTCTGGTGCACGGTCGCTCTGCTGCCACCCTGCCACCCTCTCCCCATCATTTATTCAATGTGCAAGAGGTGAAGTCCGTCATGGTGATGGTACACGATGCGTTTCAGAAATAAAACAGAAAAACAAATGGATACCAGGAAAAAAAAAGCACTATAATAAGGACGACTCGTGAGTGAGAGAACACGATAAAGGACAAGCAACGAAAATCCTATTAAAACTCCTTCCTGTCGGTTAGTTGCCTTGTCAGCTTTCGTATGGAACTGTGCCACATACAAACGAGCAAAAAACTCCGCAGGAGTACCCCTCTTCGGGGCAACAAAACAATGAAATAAGGATCATGAACTACCACCACTCGCTTGGCCTAGACTCCCCCCTCTGCCCCCCATCACACGACGGGCCTAGACTCCCCCCACTCGCCGGCGAATTGAAATGATGGAAATTATAAAACTTGAATGGAGTCTCTGGGATTGGAATTCTTTCACCTCATCGTTTATTATCCTCCGCTGAAGTTTCCGATCCAATTTCTTTTTTCAGTCCCTCCTCTTCTTCATCCGCTGCTTCCTTAAATGAAATTATTCGAAACTGGATAGTTGGAGCTGTAACTTTGGTGCGGCCACCTAGTCAAATGGAAAAATGTAAACAGGGAGTTATTCAATTTTCAGAGTTTGATATAGTTTTCGAAGAATATTACAGCAGAGTCTGCAGGAATCGAAATGGAATGCTGCGGAAGGTCAATCACTTGGAATCGGGATAATCGGGCGGGGGAATGGGGGCAGACTCTAATCAGAAAACTGAGAAGTTTGGCAGGCAGTTTTCGAAAACATCACAAAACATTGCGGTTGAAGTTTGAAATTGAAAAAGGATCACACAGAGAAGACGGGGATGATCAGCAGAAGAAAACCCTATTTGCCATCCACCCAAAATGGGGTCCACTTTACCCCCAACCCAGCCAATCACTTGCATCAACTTACTTGGCCCACTTAGCAGACAACCAGAAGTTAAGTGCAAATTTCGAATTCAAAGCATTCGAGATGGATGCCAGTCGAAGAGGGAAAACAAAGGGAATGCGAGCGAGCAATTTACAACCACATTGTATGCCCTAATTTCTCTAATGCTCCACTTAACCAATATATCCACCGCCCACATCAACAAACTATAAACCACCCGCTCAAAGTAACACCAAAACCGAACACACCCCGCCACCCACTCGGTGGCACACAAAATGCCACTCGGCTGATCTCAGCTCCCAAAGCAGATTCGATTCTGCCGCATCCCTTACACTAGCACCACTTGTCAAAGTTTATCAAGATGATATTCGTGTAAGCAAAGCGCTCCTCCTCGAACTCACGGAGCATGGCGGCACCAACCCGGATAATCCTCTATTCAGTAATCATACATTTACCGACCGATAGAGCAATCAATTCGCCACCCACTCAACCGCCGTTTGAAGACAGACACAAGCAGACAATTAAAACCCCCGAACAACGTACATATTTACAAATAATACCAGAGAACCAGAATCCGAATCAGGAATTGAATCCTTTTGCCGACAGATGACGACGGAGAGACGGAGAATGACGATGGGGCAGATGAGGAACGCAAGGTGCATGTGTGCGGAATGTGGAAAATTCGAGTAATAAATCCGCACACAAACAAAGCCCGAGCAGCCGCCTCGGCTGAGCGATGAACGATGATCGCTGAGAGCGGGTGCATTCACCAAAAACAAACGAACAAGACAGACGCCCATCGCCTGCCATCTCCTGCGGTGGGACACCAATAAAAGAAGACGAGGGAAAAGACGGGCTAAAATCTTCTTTGAAACTGGGATATGCATTCCTTGAGGGTTGACATCACTTGGATGTTTGCCAACGAGAAAGAAACTTTTCGTTGAGTGCTTCATTTTCAGCGGTTAACTTGCATTTCGCGCAGAGCTGGCTCTGGAGCGCCCTCTGCTTTGAAGCCATCCATGGATGGATGGGGCAGGATGCCTCGCTCCTTTATATCGAGTTTGTTTCCGCCACAAGGAAGGAAAACATCACGAAAAAAACAGCAAAAAATCTGAAAAGAAAATTCCCATGCATACACAGGCACACACCACTCATCGGGGGAATTGAAATGTCCTTATTTGTGCCTTTGCCTTCCTTCCTTCCTCCACCATGTTGGTTATTGAAAATGGGAAACAATTTGTAATGCGGCTTATTACGAGGAGAATTGAAAACGGATTCATGTTTCATGTTCGGCATAATAAGGTCCTTCTCTCTGTCGAAGGGTTTCATGTTTTCTCCTCTTGCTCCAACACCCCTCCCCCCCCCCCCCCCCCGGGGAGAGGGCAGCTTCCCTTTCCCTGTCTTGGGTTTTGGAAATATGCCGAGAACCAGGCCAAGTCGATTCCTTTGCAATTGTCTGCTGCTGGTCGTGGTGCCGCTGCTCTCGGAGGCAGAAGATCCTTTGCTGATGATGGACTCGTAGCTGCAAACGAGATATGTAACGTATAATGTAATTACATCGGATTTGAGCGTTCTCCTGCTTGCTTACTTTTTATGATCTCCCTTTTTATGACGGTTATCCTTGTTCCGTCTCCCGTTCTCCCGGCACTCTGTGTTTGGAAGTTATAGTTATTCCTTTTGATTGATTACGTCTGGAGTTGTGAAGTTACATAAGCCATTGGACAGCGATGAGCTTCGGTAATGTGGTGCAGGCAGAGAGAGAGAGAGAGAGAGAGGAGGTGGGGCCGGGTTCGTAAGTGGAGCCTTGTTCATGATCCCTATGCATTAATTTTCGACGGCAAAGCAACGATAAGGATATGATGGAGACTCGCTCTCGACGTAAAAGGAGGGAGTTCCGCTCCTGTGGACTGAAATAAATGGAAGTCATTTCGGTGTCGGTGGGAATTTCGTCGTGCAGACGATCAGAGGAGAGGAGGAAACAGACAGAAAATGAACAGACAACAAAAAACAAAAAAAAAACGAACGAAAAACAGGGAAGAAGGGCCGAGGAGTCCTGTGGCAGAGTTGATAAAAAGTGAGGGGTTTATGTTATAGTGGCAGTGATAAAAAGTTGGCGGCACCGACTGCGGGAAGACGGGTGGATGATGAATATTGTTTTGTTCGACAATAACGGTCGGTTCTGTGGGCCAATTTGAATCATGTAAGCAATGATGAGGACTTATGATAGACGGGTTTCGGGTTTTCCGCTACAGTTTGTTGTTGTTTGGGGAGGGTTCTGCCACAGTTTGTTGTTTTAGCTGCGAGAAGAGGTGGAGGGTTCTCCAAATCACGTGTGTGCTTGTTAAGTAATTCGCGTTGAGGTATAAATCAACCACAAGATACGTATACGCCCCGATGAGACTGGAGTTTTTTTTTGAGGGGGATGTTTGAAACACTACACTGAAGCACTCAGAATCAAAACTACTCCATTGTACCGCCAGGTAGCAACCTACTCCAGTGCCGTTAATTTGATCCCAACGGCTAATGGTGACTGGACCAGATTCGATTTCACTGGGATCTGAACCTGGTACCCCTCGAACTTGGGGCAGGCAGGTGACCAACTGCGCGACTGGACCAGATTCGATTTCACTGGAATTCGAACCTGGGACCCCTCGAACTTGGGGCAGGCAGTTGACCAACTGCGCGACTGGACCAGATTCGATTTCACTGGGATTCGAACCTGGGACCCCTCGAACTTGGGGCAGGCAGTTGACCAACTGCGCGACTGGACCAGATTCGATTTCACTGGGATTCGAACCTGGGACCCCTCTAACTAGGGGCAGGCACTTAACCAACTGCGCGACTGGACCAGATTCGATTTCACTGGGATTCGAACCTGGGACCCCTCTAACTAGGGGCAGGCGCTTAACCAACTGCTTCATCCAGTCGTTTTGAGGCTGGAGTTAGGCATCAACTGCGCCATCCAATCGTTTTGAGATTGGAGTTACTCCCCCTGTTCAGTGGAAGTTATCAAATTTTATCAAAATCAGACCATCACTCGTGGAATTCCCTTCTCCAGTCAATCTCTGATTGAACGGCAAGTATTTTTTCGAGAGAGAAAAAGAAACAATTTCCCTCATACGACGACAGCTCACTTCAAGGATATCCGCACTGCAATCGAAAATTTGCTGAATATTTCACCATGCAATTGAAACTTTCCTTGAACTGCTTGCACAGGATTGCCAGCCGTCGATACGTATCAGCACACAGACGGGAACGGGCAAAAACACACAGAATTCATCGTCATCCATTTGATCCTTATTGAAATGATTCTTTTATTTTACAACCAATCCTTGGCGAGCAAAGAAAGGACAGCGAAACCAAAAACAAAGGGAAAAAGCCCCAAAGCAATGACCTCACAGTGCCACTGGCTCCTGGCACTTGTACTCTCCACAGGACAGCCGTAAAAAGAAGCTAAAGACACACTCCCAATTGGAGCAGCTGAGGATTCCTAATACGAAATGCAAACTTTCAATGTGGCAAATTTGAGAAACCAGCAAAAGGCAACAAAAAAAAATGCATCCTTCTGCCACGCCAATAACGTCTAAGACCCAGTTTCGTTTTTCACAGGACGAGCAAAGCGGAGAAAAGGACACACAAAAAAAGGCAAAAAGGTCGAGAACAGAAGGAGTTCAACTGCAATCGAGCCTTGTTCCACCTTGATGTCAGTTCGTGCCGAGCCATGCAGACGAGATAGCACGGCAAAGGGCCGGGAGTGAGACCTGAAATATCGGCATTTGGCTGCTGTGCATAAGTCATGCTCCGGATGGGGCGTCAAAGAGACGCACCGGACGACGTTGAATGAACGAATGTGTTGAGGAAGCACGAAGACGAACAGTGTCAGAGCCAACCACACCGGACTGACAAATTTGCGGTTGAACAAGGAGCGTTTGCTGAAAGGAAAACCACACCACAAGCCAAGAACCGAAGCTATGGAAATATGATACAGTGTCTGCATGTGGATCATTGAATGCAAAGGGAATGCAAGTTGTTACTTCACGCGAGAGGAAGAGCTGGGGAAAAAAAAAACGCACAAGCAAACTCCAGTTTTATTAATGACAAGCAAGAAGTTGATCCTTCACGTTCCATGGAAGCGGAAGCCAACCGTGAACGATATCAGCAACAGCACGAGCAATAAGAGCGCTCGTGTTGTTCCGAGTTCCGTGGATAATGAGTTCCGAAACTTTCAGGAGACATGGGACGATGCAATCTGTAAGCTGCTGCAAGCGCAGGATGCGGTTGTGTTAATCCAAACAAATGATGGTCGGTACCGACCAGGACGAGTTCGCGAGGTGGGCAGTCGCCGGGCGAGGAGCGACGGGAAGTCGGGGAAATATTTTGGTTATTTATCATACTCCGGCGCTGGCTGTGCAGGTAAAGGCGCTCGCAGTTGCTGTGCGGAAAAATGTTGATGGCGGTGTCTGCTTTGTTGTGGAAAATGTTATCTTTCCTTTTGCTGTAATGATGAATTTATGATGGCGATTTGTTGCGGGGGAGTGTTAAACAAGACGAAATGTAAATAATTTCGTGTGGCCGAGGGGGTGGGAGTAGACTGCTGCAAGTTGTTCTGGGAAAAGAATTAGGGGTTGGCTACGAGACGGATTTATGCGGCACGCGAGTCTCGGGGACATGTTGTGGGTGAGGTTCACTACTTTCCTTAGGCTTAGTGGGCTCCCGACTCGTGGTGGGTCTCTGCCTGAGACACGGCGGAGGTTTACTACTTTCCTTAGCCTTAGCGGGCTCCCGACTCGTGGTGGGTCTCTGCCTGAGACACGGCGGAGGTTCACTACTTTCCTTAGCCTTAGCGGGCTCCCGAGTCGTGAAGGGTCTCTGCCTGAGACACGGCAGCCTTGCGGTCCCGGCCACGCTGCTTCCAGTTAAGGTACTTCTAAACGACGAACATGCTCGCCAAGCTTGCTCGTTTGTGTTATCCCCTACACGGCGAACACATTTGTCGAACATTAATTTCGTGTTGTTTCTTCAAACCGTCAACATGTGTAATAGGGAAGCACAAGTGCTGAATTCCTCGATAAAATCGTGGCTGACTGTTGACATTGTGCTTAATCCGCGATATGCACTCGGCGACGTTCACAGCAAAAACGAGGTTTGCTCGCGAACATGGCCCTACACGGCGAACATCAAAGCAAACGAACACGACAAAATCGAAATTTTTCGCCAACAGCGAGCGGTTCGCGAACCAGCCCATACCACGACGAAAATGCGGCAAGCACGAGCGGAGAGCATGTTCGTCGTTTAGGGCTACCTTTATCCAGACCAAGCGCTCTGGCATCCGCGATAGCTTGGCCGGAGGTTCGGTCCTCCTTTTCTTGACGAACCTGTGGGCTGTGATTCGAAGATCCTCTTCGATCCCTTATCCTCGCTCGATGTGGCCGAGCCAGTGTAGTCGTCACTACTTTACTCGGCTTAAAGTTTAACTTATACCCTGACGAGTCGAAGGGTTTACCACGTTGCTCTCAGCCTCCGTGCCTTCGCTTTCAAAAGAGGATGAATCTGGGGGGAAAAATCCACCTCAGCACATGCATCATCCTACACATCCATCACTCCATCAAATCCCCCATCAAAGGCACATCTTTCCCACAGCCTCCAACCAAATATGTGACACATGCGAAGGCTAGAAAAATCCTTCATTCCGCCACCACAAAGTTCGTTTAATTTTTAAATTTAATAAACAATTCCCTTGCACAGACCGACCATCCACAGTCCACACACCACCACCAAAACAAAACGAATAAAAAGAGAGTGCAACGCCTGAAGCTATAAAAGTTCATTTTCCCACAAAACTACTCGACCAAACTCCATTACCTGTGCTAACCTATTTATTGCTCCATCCGCAACCAGGCTCACACTCCACGCCACACCGGGGTGCAGCTGCTCCGCCCAACTGCGCTGCCATTGCACAACTGAATCCACCAGGTCGGCCAGGTCGGCCAGGTCGGGCCAATCTCCAGGTAATGAATTGAATCTGAAATTATCCCTTTTGCAAAGGCCCCCTGCTGCCTGCTGCCTGCTGCCCTTCTGCCCCTAAGGATGTGTTGCATTTGCAAAGCGGCCTGGGCGGAGGGGGGGACTCGAAATAACTGGCATATGAACACACCATTCGGCGAATGTGCTATATGCCCTGAAAATTCAATTCAATTTAGAGGACCTGTGTGTCCTTGTTTGCCGCATTCATCAACATTAGCCAATTTTCCCATAAGCCTACAACCCCCGCCCCCCACCCGCAGCCTCACACCACCCACCACCAACATCCGAAGACCCTTAACAATAAACATTCTCGCAAGGAAAGAAGTGGAAGGAGAAGAAAAAAAAATTTAATTTGATAATCAAAAATGGAAATTTCCTATCGTTGCACTCCACTCCACCGCGCCGCATCCAACACCCCCGCCTCCACGGCCTCCATCATCACCAGGGCCCGCCACAGCCACCACCACCTCATAGGCTCTTCGATATCAATGTGAAATAAATTGTAATATATCCTTTTTCCGCTCACAAACCTGAGCTTTGTTCGGCGAGCTTTGCTGAGGTTGAGCAGTCATTCAGCTGGCGAGAGAGAGAGTCTCGGTTCCCTGCATGTGTGTGTGTGTGTTTTCGTCAAATACACCGTGTGGGCTCCATCCGCACAGCGTTTATTCGAATCGAGACAGAAATCCTTCGGAGAGTTTTGCGCACGCATCCACGATGACTCTCGGGATTCCCGAGTTTCCACGATCCCGACGGGTGAGCGGAATACAAAAAAAAAAGGAGTTGCATACTGAATGAGAACAGAGCTGGTGGGATACGGCAGGCGAAGGCGTTTCCAGTGGAAGGATGTACAAGGAAAGACGTTGAGATAGGACGGGAAACATGCCAGAGAGCAGGAATCGTCCCGTGGAGAGGTTTTCGATGGAGAATCCTTCAGTGGGGACTGGCGGATAAATGGAGTCATGGTTGTGGACGATGAGTGGTGATTGGTAGAGTCCTACCGAACATTCGGCTTCAGGTGATCAAAAAGCCGAAGTTCCTCTTCGGCTTCGGCCGAAAAATTAGCCTTTGGCCGGACTCTAGTGATTGGGAGGAAGGAGTCACCGTTGAGGACGTTGAGTGGTGACTGGGAGGAAAAAGTGGTCACGTTTTTGTGGACCTTGAGCGGTGATTGGGAGGACATTTTGTGACCCGGTAAATATTTCAAGACGATGCTTGTGGAATCATGCGGAGGATGTTTAAACAAGAAAATCTTGATAATCCTCTGACGACTCAATCTCAGCTATCTTCCCAAGACGACCATTTTTTTGCATTGGGGCTGAGATGAGGACACAAAATTGAAGCAGAAGTTGGCGGAGGGCCGAGTGAAGACACAAAATTGAAGCAGAAGATGGCAGAGGGCCGAGTGAAGACACAAAATTGAAGCAGAAGTTGGCGGAGGGCCGAGTGAAGACACAAAATTGAAGCAGAAGTTGACGGAGGGCCGAGTGAAGACACAAAATTGAAGCAGAAGTTGACGGAGGGCCGAGTGAAGACACAAAATTGAAGCAGAAGTTGGTGAAGAACTAAGTTTCAGTAAAAATTGCGGGCTTTAGCAGGAATGCCGACGTTTTTTTTCAGGATTTTCGAAACTCTGCACTGGACCACTCAGACTCTCAAAACTGGTCCATTGTGCCGCCAGGTAGCAACCTACTCCAGTGCCGTTAATTGGATCCAAACGGCAAATGGTGACTGGACCTGACTCGATTTCACTGGGATTCGAATCTGGGACCCTGCGCCATCCAGTCCAGACGACCATACTCAATAATCCCAGACGACCAGACCACAAAATCGCCTACGCCAACGACAGGACACAAAAATCCCCATATACCTCGAAACGGAGCGTGAAAATTTCTCAAAATTTCCCTCAAAAAAAAGCTCTCGTCCATCGATGTTCCACACACTCACCACTCACTCTCTCTCGCACAGGTCCTTTTACAATTTTCCACTCTCGCTCTCGTTTTCAGTCTCTCTCTCTCGCTCTCCCCAGCAGCTCTATCTTGGCTTTAGCCAGGCCAAGAAAAATCTCAGGCAGTTGGGAATTTTTGAAAATCGCCTGCCTCTAGTTGGTGTTCCGGTTTCGGGTTGTGCTGTTTGTTGCCTTTTCCTCCTATTTTCACCATCATCATAAAATACATATACTTCACCAAAAAAAAGCAAAAAAAAAAAAATAAGAGAATACAAAATTCTTGAATGTACACACACATTTCAGTGAAAGTTGTTTGAGACAAAACCAAGTTGAGGACGACCACCACGACGACTACGAAGTTGAGATGAAAGTATTTTAGCGACACACGACTAAAAGGTACATCGGTTTGGTGCCTAACAGTGCTTCAGCTTTAGCATCCCCATCCACCCCGCCCACGTCCGCACATCCACTTCTGGCCGCTGCTGCTGCTGCCGCTGCTGCACAACACTTTAATTCCGATCCCCGTTCGAGTTCTCATCGTTTTGTGTGAATCCTTTCTTTTTATCGCACATATGTTGATAGTAGTCAGCAACAGTGGTGTGTCCTGTGAAAATTGCCATCCGCCGATTTTTTTTTTTGCATTTTTGAAAGTGACTCGCGGCTCGAGAGGAAAGTGTGGACATTTTGAAAACGATTTGCAGGACAAGCAGAGGGAAATCGTGGTGGTGTATGAAATTTGAAAATTTTCCCAGGACACGAGAAAGTTTCTCCCTTTTGGCATTCTTTTCTGCGGTATCTACTCTCAAAGAAAGCAGGGAATTACGGGAACCACCAGCAATTGAAGTTTTCCTGTGCGACAGTGTGTCTGTGCGAATGTGGATGTGATTGTGTGTTCGTTTGTGTGTGTGTGTGTTTGCTTGCGTTGTGCGTTTGTATACACCAGCAGAAGAGGCAGCAGCAGTAGCTCGCAAAATACACAGAATCAATTTCAAAGAACAATCAATTCGAAATTTTCTGATTTTTTCTCATTCATTGGAAAACAGACACGATCCTTATTTTGAATTTCTTTCAGTGACTGACTCTGATTCTTGAGATTTAATCTTGTCTCTTGTGTTTCTCTTCTCTTTGTATCACTGCCACCTCAAGGACAACAAACAGTATAACAGGTGCTTTGGGTATGGCGAGCAGAGAAATGGACTTTTTCTTATCCAAAATCCAGACCTTAAATCATATTTTCTGAGTTTCTGAGTTCGAAATTGGTTGCTGTTCATTCACGGCTCGTTGCTGCACAAGAAAAAGAGAAAAATAATAAATCATCTCGTGTGTTCACGAAAATCTGTGATTAAATGGAAAGTGAAAGCGAAAATTCAAATATATCGTGAGTTGAAGACGAAGAGAACAACATTAGCAGCAGCAGCAGTGAAAGAAGAACAAGAAAACGAAGAGGAATCCAAAGAAGCAAACGATTTTTTTTTTTGCGAAATGAGTGTGTATTCGTTGTTCGACGAGAAGAAGTTCATAAGTGGCACAAGCTAACAAGTGTTAGAGTCAAGAACGATTCTTCTTTTCCACTTTCGTTTCGTATTTTTGTCCGCAAAAAAAAAACAGAAGAAAAAATCAGTTTCTTTTTCCCTCTCTTTCTTGCACACTTTTTCCTCCCCCCCGCCTCAACTCCCCACATTCGATTGGAAAACGAAAATTCAAATTTAAGCCAAAAAAAAACAAAATTTAACTAAAAAAAATTCGTTTAAAACACAAAATCATTCGAAAATATGTCTAATTTCATGTACGTGTGCGTTTCGTCTGTATCGCTGTTCAAAATACATACACAGCCTCGAATCTAAAGGAGAATTAAAATAATCAAGTCAAAGATCCTGTAAATAAAAATTTTCATTTTTTTTTTTTCGAAAGAAATTTGTGAAAGAGAACAAAAGAAAAATTTAAATTTCGAAAATTTCTATTATATAGAAAAAAATAATCAGTAAAATGAAACAACAAGAGAATATCGCTGAATCCTTGGAGAGTTGGTTTCAGGGAAACGATTAAATTCAACCGATTCAACAACCGCAAGAAGAATAAATAGTTTTCGTAGTTAGCGAACCGTTTTCATAATTTTTTTCTTTTTTTTTTTTTGCATAAAAATTTGCAATTTGTACATCATCGCTGGTGAATATCGCGGAAAAAGTGAACAGCTGAGTGCATCTGGCGAGTTAAATATGATCCTGCATCGGATATGGGACAAAATTTACAAGGATGTAAGTTAATTTTATTGAAATTTTTGGAAAATTAAAAAAAAAACTATTTTTTATGATTAAATTTATGTGTATGTTGATGAGTGTAAATAAAAGTTGGTATTTTAAAGTTCTTCACAAATCAAATTTAACCGAAAAATGATTTAAATTAATTTGAAATTGTATTTTGAAGCCCTAACTACCCCCGGACATCGGTCGAAAGCCGTGGTAACTCATGCCGAAGTTCGTTTACACCTTGATAAATAAAATTTAATAATATTTATTTATTCACTCAAAAAAGCCTAATGTAATGAAAACTGGGTAAGAAGCCGTGAGCCCCAAGGGCCTTAGGCTTAATTATAATAATAGTACACCCGTATAGCCTTCTTAGAAATTGTGTGACCAGGTCAATTGAAGCTTTTCGAATCAATATCGATTATTCTGGGTTTTGTGGACCACTTAGACCACACATTTTCGACAGCATTTAATGAAAACCTTTAGAAACGCCATAACAAAATACATAACTCCCCGTCGTTCGGAACCGATTTAAAACTGGAAGTCTATTCCTTCAACTGTTGGTTGCTAATGCTCTTCATTCTTCAATCGAACAGATCAGTATTTCGTTAATTTAAGCAGACTGTACTTCGAATCCCATGCCAGCGAGCTCTTGAACAGGCGTTTGAAGCCCAGACCAGCAAGTTCTTGAAAAGGCCCTTGAACCTCATGCCAGCAAGTTCTTGAACAGGCCTTCGAGTCTCATCACAGCAAATTCTTGAACAGGTCTTTGAACCCCAGGCCAGCAAGTCCATGAACAGGCCTCCGAGTCTCATAGCAGCAAGTTCTTGAACAGGCCTTCGAACCTCATGCCAGCAGACTCTTGAATAACCCTCGCTTAAGCTGTTTAGATCAAGTTGGGATTACTCCTTCCCGTAATTCATAAGAAATGAGCTGCTTGATGAGGCAAAAACAAAAACATAAAATACTTCACTTTTCCTCCATATTTTCTGGGGTATTCGACGAAGCTAAGGTCTCCACAAAAGCCTTTGGATAAATACAAGCTATTTGAAGCTTCTGTGACAAGCCCGGACAAATTACAGCTGAAAATTGTACCCTCCCATGACATTTAACGAAGAGGAATGGTGCATGTGTTCTGTAGGTTATCGCTCGTTGATTGAAAAACCCCCTGAGTGTTCGACAGAAAAACAGAGTTTTCCACTCGAGCCTGGACGACTGGATGGCGCAGTTGGTTAAGTGGCTGCCCGAAGTTAGAGGGGTCCCAGTGAAAGTTAATACGCTTTTATCAGATTTTTCAAATCAGGTTCAGTTGTTGGATCATAGAAACACGTCTGCTCGGCTTAAGCGAGTTTTCACGACTCGACTGAAAAGTAGTTCGAAAATGTGGTTCAGGTGTCGCATGTACCATAAACCAGACACTCGAACACCGAAAACATTTTTATCACACGCTCTGTGTGACTTGCAAAGTTCTCTTCTTTTTCCTCTTCTTCTTCTAATTCTTCTTCTTCTTCTTCTTCTTCTTCTTCTTCTTCTTCTTCTTCTTCTTTTCTTCTTCTTCCTCTTCTTTGTCTTCTCCTTCTCCTTCTTCTTCTTCTTCTTCTTCTTCTTCTTCTTCTTCTTCTTCTCCTTCTCTTTCTTCTTCTTCTTATGGCGCTACAGTCCGAGGTGGACCTGGGCCTCACCAAACATGCCTCTCCATTCAGCACGATCTCTCGCCAGCTGTCTCAACTAGTTATCGTTCGAAAACTCCCCTTCGCCTTATTGTTTCCGTCTGGATAGTCTCTTTGGTCGGGCAAGAGATCGTGAGGTGGCGAGGATTTGTTGGTTGAACTACCACACGGCTGCCCACTAGCACCTTCTCTATTTCTGGTGAATTTAGTTTGATACCTCTGTCTCTCGATTACGACGTCAACTTGGCAAAGTATTATGGCAAGCGAGTTACTTCCTAGTTCTCCATAAGCACCACTGCCACCGTTGAGCCACTCTCCTGCCGCCATATGGCCCAGGGTAACTCCATAAATTTGATACAAAGTGTTTGGGAATACTGCCCAGGTCCACCGTGGACAGTAGCGCCTTTATTGTGTTCATGTCGCGTTAGATTGTAGTCGGGGGGGGGAGAAGTTATTCCAACAAATACTGCCCTTTCAACTGTCATCACGGGCCCTTCATTCAGTCGTCTCCCCACACAAGAGGGTCGTCTTCAGGATAGTTGAACAAAAAAAACTTTAAAAAAATGTTTAAATGAACACATCCTCCATCATCCCCTCCATTACCACACATAATCCTTGTTTTAAAACAACACCAACAAAAGCAACAATAACAGCAACGTCAGAAAAGCACACCAACCATGCATCATTTGCAATTCTCAACTTTCCCCGCTGATGTATGCTCGTCTGTACGTACGAAAGTGCGAACCCAATATGAATACGAAATGAAGCCACTTGGACACAAATCATGAAAACGATGACATGTTGCGGTATACATTTGCCATTCGAGTGAAGTGTACATAGAATATTTGCATACGTAAATGCGATATTTGTTTAAAAACGTTCCTCTATACGTACATATGTTGACAATGGATACACAGCGCACATTCATTCACTGTTACGTGACAGCAGTGACATTCGTTTGATTCCTGTGACATTCTTTTTTTCCGAACTGTCAAAAAAGGGAGGATAATAGACTAGGGAGAGACATCGAAAAAAGGAGAGAATTGTAGTTGAACTGATGGTTTTCGGTTGGTATTTGACAATCCTGACAAGCTCGGGCTTAGATCTGCATCTGACAGTTGGGGACTGCTAAGCTGAAGCAGTGAGAACCAGTTGAACAGTGGACGATGTTCATGGGGGATTTTTGTTGAAGATGTGGGGGAATTACTTTCAAAATCTGCGGCTTAAGTCTTAAAGTCTTACAGTATCAGTTAAGCTTCATCGACGACGATGACGAAGACGACAACTAACACTGACAACAACTTGAGCAACAACAACGAGGGTTGAGCTTCAAATCTTTAACTCGGCAAATGTATCAGACTCGAAAAAACTTTAACTCGACAAGCCTATCTTCTTCTACTTCTTCTTTTTCCTCTCCTTCATCTTCTTCTCCTTTTTAGGGCGCTAAAGTCCGAGGAGGACCTGGGCCTCACCCAACATGCCTCTCCAGCCAGCACGATCTCTCGCCACCTGTCTCCAGTTTCGGCCGAGGTCCCCCTCGATTTGTGTGCGCCACCTCGGACCGTAGCGCCACCAGAAGAACACGAATTCCAAAGAAACTGCTGTCAAATAAAGATCGCGTAAAAACCCCCCTGTATCTCAAGAGATTTCCTAAACAGCAAGACCGTTCCCCCCCCCCCCCCCCCCCCCCCCCCCAAAGTTTGTTGAGAAAAAAAATGCAGAGACAAAAAAATTCAATTTATTCCACATACGCCACCGTAAAGCGTACACACACTCACGGGCCAATTCTCTGATGACCTTTAAGTGATTAGGCTCCAAACACAATTTCTCCCCACAGAGCCTCCATCGGCAATCCAAATAAAATTAAATGTCTCTTCCGCGCACTTCTAATAGTGGCTTCAAAACTACACCCGTGTACAGTTTTGTGGCATTTTTTGTTTGTTTTGCTGGTTCAACTCAAAAAAAAAATCTCTCCATTCTTAAATAACAGAAAAAACGGTGTCCTGCGATGCCTACAAAACTACCAACTCCCCCTGAGCATAAACTCCACCGTTCAATCCTCCTTTATCGTCACCGTCATCGTTTCTCCCTCCCCCCCCCACCCAAAAGGAAGGCAAGAAAAAAAGGAGAACTCAGAAGAAGGAATCCCACTCTCACTCCTGAGATGTTGAAAATAAATGGGTCATGCGTAAATGCGTGCACAGGAATCTTCATGCACACACACGCACAATGGTTCCACAGGAAAAAAGAAAATGAAAAAGAAAAACTGGATCGCCACTCTGAAGAGCAGCATCCAACATCCAGCCAGCATCCAGCATCCAGTATCCAGTCATCCAGGATTCCAGACTTTTCAGCTTTCGTCAATTGGAACTCTCACGCACACTCTGAAGCTGCTTCGTTGCCGCAGATACACAATCCCAACTCAGCAGCAGCTCCCCTGCTCGCGATGTGTTCGTGTTTGCACGTGAGAATCGTCTCCTTCTCACCCAAAACACACACACACACACACAAGACTCCATTCCATCCGGGATAACAAAAATCGGCTGGAAATGGAATGTTTTTTTTTTCCTGAGCGCCTTTCTCTCACGAGCACTGGAAGTGGAAGCGTGGAAAGCTGAGGGAAGTGGGAAAATGGGAAAAAGGGAAAAAAGGCCACTCTACAGTTAATATTAACCTATATTCGAGACAATGAAGAAACTGATGAGCCCGAAAGAGAAATGGCGAGCAAGGAAATGCAGAAAACGAATGGGCCGAAATTAGAAAACCCTTTTTTTGCAGAAATCCTTAAACTTCCTCTCGCCAATTCGACTCATTCTCAGACCCATCCTGGACCAGCAGAGCCTCCGCTCTAAGGCCCGCAGAAGAAGAACCGAGGAAAAGGACAAGAGAATGAAGGAGCAGAAAAAAAAAGAAAATATGGAATGAAAGAATCCATCCATGTCCTTGGGCAACATCCCACGCTATTTCGCTTCTTTGACGTTCGTGGTCGTGCTGTGTACATGTACACACTCTGCGCCCCATGCCCGTCTCCCATTATCCTGGCACACACATCCCATTGTACGCACAGGAACAGGGGCTCTCGCTCGCTCGCACGCCCGATCTCCTGCGTATTCGCCTTCCGTCTCTCCGCTCGCCAACGCTCGTGTGTGTTGTTTTTTCATTATTTTCCTCATTCAAACGCTTGCAGCACACACAGGAAAATACGCAAGGATATCCCTGTTCTGTTATACTGACAGGAGAAAGTCATATGTACAGCCAGAGAGCACATCCAGCACTGAAAATAGAAACTGTTATTTTCCTTTTTTTTTTTCTCGTCCCCACTTGCGTGTGTGTTATCATCCCCTTCTGCACCCTACAGTGCGTCGTCGGTTCGCATGTCGAGGCGGACAAGGCGGATGGGCGATATTAGGAAAAAGACTTAAGGGTTCATGAGACGGTTGACTGTGAAAAGACGGTGATGCTGATGGTGTCGGTGGTCGGTGGTCCCCTCCCCCCTCAGTTTATCTTCTTATTTTAGATGACTGGTGCTAACCTACGAAATTTCGGGCGAGCGAACGAACGAACGAACGAACGAATGAACGAACGAACGCACCAACGAACGCTGAAGCGAAGAATGAAATGACAAGGGTTTGAGAGGATGTGTCTTAAAATACGCAAAGGGAAACATCGGTTGTCTCGTTTTCTGTGTAGGTCATCAGAATTTTGAAACATTTAAATTTTTGTGTTCAACCCTCGTTGTTGTTGCTCTAGTTGTTGTTAGTGCGTTAGTTGTCGTCTTCGTCATCGTCGTCGTCGTCGTCGTTGTTGATGTTGTTTTGCTCTTGCTCGTCCTCGTTGGCCAGCGCCGAGAGGAGATGGCAGGCGGAATTTGAAATGACTTCCAATTAGATGAAATGACAGTAGAAACAGTTGGAAATAGGAAATTCAAGCGTTTTCATTTTGGTTCTCTAGGGAAGACGTTGAATTCCGGTTTTAGTTTTTTTTTCCTTGCTCCTCATTCTCGAGCACGGAGAGGAAGCTTGTCAGGATACCCATCAAGTCGATATTTTTCTCTTGATTCTTTTGCTCTGCTCTGTACTTTTGTTTGCCTTCGTTTAGTTGGTTCTGAATATTTAAGGGGCTTTAAGAATTCCCAAACACTTTGCATCAAATTTATGGAGTTACCCTGGGCCATATGGTGGCGGGAGAGTGGCGCATCGGTGGCAGTGGTGCCTATGGGGAACTAGGAAGTAACTCGCTTGCCAATAGGCCTTTGCCAAGTTGACATTGTAATCGGGAGACAGAGGTAGCAAACTAAATTCATCAGAAATAGAGAAGGTGCTAGTGGGCAAACGTGTGGTAGTTCAACGGAAGAACGTCGGGAAAATGGAGCAGGAAAAGAAGTTGCTGGTAGTCAAACTTTTGGTGGATCAATTTCCCAATGAAATACAGAAATTGGAACACAGGAACACCGTGAAAATGAAACACAAGAAATGCAAGAATTTTGCACCCCAGTAAACAGGAAATGGTAGTGGCCAAACTTGTGGTAGATCAGTTTCCCAATGAGATCCAGAAATTGGAACACAAGAACGTCGTGAAATGAAACACCAGAATTGTAAGGAACTTTGCACTCCAGTAAAGAGAAGTTGCTATTGAACAACCTTTTGACAGATCAATTTTTCGATGAGATCCAGAAATTAGAACACAGGGGCGTCGTGAAAATGGAACACAAAAAATGCAAGAAAAGAAGTGAGCAACCTTGTGGTAGATAAACAGAAGAACGTCGTGCAAAAGAAACACAAGGAATGAAAGAAATGAAGTTGCTGGTGGGCAACTTTGTGGTAGATCAGTTTCCCAATGAAATCCAGAAATAAGAACAGAGGAACGTTGTGAAAATTAAACACAAAAATTGAAAGAAAAGAAGTTGCTAGTAGGCATCCTTGTGGTAGATCAATTTCTCAATGAGATCAAGAATTTGGAATAGAAAAACATCGTCAAAATGAAACACCAGAATGGAACACTGGAACGTCGTGAAAATGAAACACAAGAAATGCAAGAAAAGAAGTTGCAAATGAGCACTCTTGTGGTAGATGAATTTTTCAATGAGATCAAGAATTTGGAATAGAAAAACGTCGTGAAAATGAAACACCAGAATGGAACACAGGAACGTCGTGAAAATGAAACACCAGAAATGCAAGAAAAAAAAGTTGCTAGTGGTCAACCTTGTCGCAGATACGTTTCCCAATGAGATCCAGAAATTGGAACACAGGGATGTCGTGAAAATGGAACACAAAAAATGTAAGAAATGTCGCACTCCAGTAAAAAAGAAGTTACCATTGAGCAACCTTGTTGTAGATGAATTTCTCGATCCAGAAATTGAAACAGAAGAACGTCGTGAAAATGAAACACAAAAAATTCAAGAAATTTTGCGCTCGTCTTTTGCTCGATCCCTTGTTCAACAGAAAATCCCCCCGTCATTTCCAGTCTCATGGATGGTCCTTTTCAAAAAAAAAAACTGTGGTCCCTTGCAAGTCGACAAGAGAATTCCACTCAAAAAATTGCTGACCCATCAACCCTCTTGTCAGATCCTGGAATGCAGCAAACCGAAAGGCAGACACTCCACCATTTCCTGTCTGTATCTCGAACTCGAACAGGAAAAAAAAAAGCAGAGGGGTTGTGCAGGCATTTTCCACTTACTAACAGTCAATTAAAGCTTTTGTGTTCGTTTGTTCGTTTGTCCTCCCCTTGAGTTGCAATATCTTTCACGCACCATCAAATCGAGCAGTGGAGCATGAAGATTGACACAGATTATGAGGCATGTACACAGTGGCTCCCCATTGCCGTTGGCATTTTATAAATTTGCCAATAAAACGAGGGTTTGGTCCGATGCCCTGACACACCAACACCAACACCGTCACCCACAAATTCAACTTTTTTATTAAATTATGACCAAAGGAATGCGCACGGCTTTGCCCAGGAACTGAAAAAAAAACATGAAATGCACCCGAGAAGCTAGGGGGACGGAGATTTGACCTAAATACGAGTGAAATCCTGCAGGTGCAGTTCCACAGAAAACTCCACACCGAACGGAGAGTGTTGCAACTCCACTGTGCAGCACGGGTGGAGGGGTGTGTGTGAGAGAGAAACCTCATTACGCTTGCCATTGTTTATTGGGGCGCCCCTAAGCAGGCGACGACGACGTGCACACGTACGAGTACATCCATAAATGACCCCTTTTTATTGCTTCCTTTTATGAATCCTTTGCTGACAATGAACACGGCGGTTGTGGGCTCGCGAAGAGTGTGGATTGAGTGGGAGAGAGGGGAGGCAGGCAGGCAGGCTTTCTTTTAACCCACCACCAGTTGCGTCGCTCGCTAAGAGGGTGTCTTCAGGTTGTTTGTTTGAACTACAATCTGCTGCCCCCAAAATGATAATGAAAAGTAAAGATGCACCACGAGTGAAGGGAAATGTGTATCCTCTATTCCTGTGCACAGCACGTACCTGCATTTGACCTATATTTCGGTTCACTTAAAAGGGACACACCCTCGTTCTCTGACAGAGAGATGCAGTGTACACACACCGACGACGATGATGGTGGTGGTGGTGGTGGTGGGGATGATGGTCGGTGTGCGGTGCCCTCACCCCTTCCACACTCGGACAAATAGCCGGCCTAGGATATGCTAATAAGTTGGGGATTACAGCCTACGCAACAAAAAGTTTGATATCCACTGCAGGACTCGAAGAAAAAAAACGGTAAGGATTCAATCATCCCCCACAGCCACACAGACACAGGCTATCCCCCCAGCCAAAGGAGACAGACGGTGGATGGTGTCGTTTCGAAAGATTGATGGATCGAAGGAAGGCAGTTACATCCCATAATCCTTTCAAATTACAAGAGCCAAACGGGCGGCGGGGGTGGCGGCAGCAACAACAGTTTCATTTTCCGGCTCTATTGCCAGCCATTCCGGAACATTTGTAACGTAATTGACCAGCGTTTTCAATTAATTTTTGCCCTAATAATCGTAAAGGACCAAAAAAGATGAAAAAAAAAAAAAAAACCGTTCCCGTATGCGGATGGAAACATCAAGTCCTGTGAAAATTTATGGAGAGTCACGATATGCACGGAGCACAAGTTACTTTGAGTGGGTGAATGAATGATCCAAGCGGGTGAGTATCCTGGGACACACACACACACACACGGATACACATTCAATCAATTTTTACACGGCATATTGCCCTCTCATTCGATGAGCAACACCATTGTCTCGCTCTCTCGGCAACGACTCGGTGCCTTATTCGAACTTTGACAACTACATTTACAGCCATTGACAGGAGATAAATGTGGATAACTGATTGGAGCTCTGTTGTTGTGCTCTCTTTCGCTCTGTCCTGCTGGCGTTTTTCTCTTCTCTTTTTCCTTTTTTCTGTTTGTTTAGGGGGCGACTGGGGGGAGAAATTGTGACTAGATGTGTACATGGTGGTAAGACTTTAAGGACTCGTTTTTATTTCCCTTCTTTTGTTTATTTTTTGTGATTTTTTTGCGTGAGTTCTTGTAGTTTTTTCGAGGGTGGCTGGGAGTTGGAGTGGGTGACTGTTCGTTGTCACAAGGTGGCAGCATTTTTGCTGACGTCGTGCGAAGAAACAACTGCCTTCAATGGGGATATTGTGTCCTTGACAATGGCTGCAGATAGACTTAAGTGCTGAAGTGTGGTATGGACAAATCCTGCGCCAGAGCGAGAGGAGGAGAAAGGGCGGTCAATAGAGCGACGAAATTTCAAGCAACTTTTCTAAAAATAAACGACACGACAGCTCACTTAATTGAATTCTCCCCAATTCCAACAGAACCTTCAGGATTCGCCAGCAAAAATGAAACAGAACTCCATCCGCTGCATCCTTGAACATCCCACAAAGTCATCGATGCAATCAACCGGGGCACTCACAGCCCGCAAATAATTTATTAATTGCGCCACCCTGACTCTTAAATAAAGCAGAAGTGTATACAAGCGGCATTTGGCCATGGCTCATGCTGCAGTCCACCTTTGACCGCGCTGCAACATCGTTCGGTTACACTAGACGAACAGCAATATCCGGCCTACATTTCATGCTCACCCTCCTCTGGACTGCCTCTGAATCATCTCCCAGCCGAGAATGACCCTCAAAAAAACATCCACAGCGGGTTTATTTACTCTCTCACTCCACCCCATCCCACCCGAAGCACAGCCGCTGCCACGACAAGTCGTATGCAATGCAAATTTAAAAGTTTTCTTCTTCCACTTGTTTTTGTGTTCCCGAGTATCTCAACAAACAAACTGCCATGGACACCAGACTCGTGTCAGAATAAATAAACAGCAAGGATCTGTCAGCGGGTGAGAGAGGGAGAAGAGAAAGAATACTTAAAACCTCACAACCACTTAATTCAAAGTTTCCACATCGAGAAGAGATTCTTCTGGCCAAACTGGGGAACGCTTGAACCAGCAAATCTCCGCCCTCCGCCCTCCACCCTCCACCACAGGATAACAATGGGAATTCTGAGAAATCACTGGCTCAGCGCCAGGACACGACTCCGCTCGACTGGCAGGAGGCGACACATGCAATTGCATGTGTGCTGCACATTTGGCAAAGTCAAGCAGTTTCACACCTCTGCCGGAGCAATTACTTTTGAGCAGACCCAACAAGGTCGTCCCGCGACCGCGGGATCAAATTCGCAGTCAGAAGCAGAGAAGGGCGGCTGAAGTGACTGTCTCTAGGGCCTAATTAAGACTGGTAATTAGCACTGGTGATGGTGGTTCCTCCTCCTCCTCCCTCTCTCTCTCTGCCTAGCTCTGGAAGTGTTTGAATAATTGAGCGACATCCTTTAATATGCATCAAGGGTACCCGGTGGAGAAGACGCGCAAAATGCCAAATGGGTGAGGAGTGGCGGGGGGTGGTCGGTTGAGATGACATTTCGATGCAGTAAAAGGTGTCCTATAAATTACTGTGCAAACTTGGTCCACTTTCGTGGCGAGTTTAAATAATTCATTGGCCTTGTGTGCGCACAAATGGCGGGGCAAGGTTCTTCTTCTTCCTTCCACTGGCGCTTTTCATTTCTTTTCCACAACCGCACGCAAGGGGAGGGGAGAGAGAGAGAAAGGACATCACTGAAAAGTTAATTTTTACGGTTGATGTGATTCGGGATGAAAGAGTTGTCACTGAAATTATTTGTTCACGTGCTGCTAATGAATCCTTTGGCTCCTTTGGTCGGTCGTTTGGACGGTTAAGTCGATGTTGATGGCTGGTGGTGGTGGTGGTGGTCTGTAAACGCTGACGAGAGAGTCAATTAATTAGGAGACTCATTGTTAAATGAAACTTTCAAGTGAATGTTGGTTTGTTGGGGGGGGAGGGAGAGACCCTTTTGTTTGACCATCTTGAAGTGGGGCGTGTGTGGCGAAGGACGCACTTGCGAGGGACTTCTGAGGGGAGAAGAAAGGTCTGTCAGATGAATCTGGGCTTCAGATGGTGCTTCGGATGGTCAGGGATCATTTCCAGAGCGACTGATCACTGGCACGACGATGATTTTCGACCAAAATTAAGGTCCATGAAGGCAGAGTGTGAATTGAAGATCCTTTAGACTGAATCATGCGGCGAATCTGAAACTGGACCTCAGATAATACTTTAATTCGATGGACTGATCACTGACTGGCACGATCATCTTGTTCTTCGTCAACTGCCGCTACAGTCCGGGGTGGAACTGGGCCTGCGCCAACACGCCTCTTCATCCAGGACGGTCTTGTGCTAACTGCTTCCAGCGACGCACGTTCAGCTGACTGAGGTCCCACCGAAGGCTGTACGCCACCGAAGACTGTACGCCACCGAAGGCGTGGTGTTCTTTTACCGCGTGAAATGATCCTCCCGACGAAGATATTTTTAGTAAAATTAAGCTCGATGAAGGCAGAGTGGGAACTGAAGGTCCTTTAGACTGAATCATACGGCGAGTCTGGATCCGGGCTTCAGAAGGTGCCACAATTCAATGGATCATTTGCAGCACGACTGATCACTGACTGCCACGATCATCTTGTTCTTCGTCAGCTGACGTTACAGTCCGGGGTGGACCAGGGCCTGAGCCTGCATCCAGCGTCGCAAGTTGAGCTGATTGAGGTCCCTTTTCGGCGGCGTACGCAGCGGCATGGTCTTCCTTTACAGCCTGACATGATCCTCACCATGATGGGCCTCAAAATGAAGCTCGATAAGGACAGAGTGGGGACTGAAGATCCTGGCTTGCAAGAAAGATGAAGGTAATGTTGCTCTAGACTCTCCCTCCAGAGTTTGATGCATTCATATGCATTCCTTTAAACTTTCGTAGTGGCCCTTCTTTAGGCGTCACTTTTGTTTGCAACCGGGTGGTGTACAAATGGGGGGACAGGAAACGCACCGTCTGACCAGCGTGGTCTCTCTTTGGGCGCCCCTTTTGTTCGCAACCGTTTGGTGTACGAATGGGGGGACAAGAAAGTCTGACCAGCGTGGTCTTTCGGCGCCACTTTTGTTTGCAACCGGGTGGTGTACGAGTGGGAGGACAAGAAACGCACCGTCTGACGAACGTGGTCCCTCTTTAGGCGCCACTTCTGCTTGCAACCGGGTGGTGCACGAATGGGAACAAAAAACGCACCGCCTGCTGAGCGTGGTCCCTCTTTGGGCGCCACTTCTGCTTGCAACCGGGTGGTGCACGAATGGGAACAAAAAACGCACCGCCTGCTGAGCGTGGTCCCTCTTTGGGCGCCACATCTGTTTGCAACCGGGTGGTGTACGAATGGGGGACAAGAAAAGCACCGTCTGACGAGCGTGGTCCCTCGTTCGGTATCACTTCTGTTTGCAACCGGAAAGTGGACGACTGGGGGGACAGGAAACGCATGACGAGCGTGGCCACTTTATTTCCAACCGGGAGGTGTAGGAGGACAAGTCGTGCAACGGCGAGCGTGCCGCCATCCTTTTGGTGGCCCCCTAATGAGATAAATGTGAAAATGTCAAGGAGCATATAAGCTAGAGCCCAAAAGAGATTATCAATCAAGCGACAAAATGGAGTTGTCGCCAAGAGTTTCCTCCAAGAAATCGACACATTTTCGTGGTTTATCGATTGCTCCTCTCAACGAGACGACATTTCCCATGATTAAAGTGATTTACAGGGAATTAGAGACACCCTACCGCACTTCAACCACCCCCCACCCCCCACCCCCATGGAAATAAGTTTAGTTTTGCAAACTTTTGGCGCATCAAACCTCCAAAGCGGTTGATTTTGACGAACTAATTTCAAACTACTGCAACCGCAAATTTGAAACTCTTGTCAATCGATTCAGGACACACACGTACACACACGAGTTTCACTGATCCAGTTAGAGAGAGTCACTGTGTGTGCTCCGAGTTTAAAATGAATGCTGACAGTAATGCATTAACTTAACGATGATTCGCTTAAAAACTTTCCCTCATGCAAACAAACTCCCCACAGGTTCTGATGATGTGTGTGTGTGTGTATACACATATGTGTGGCTAATTAGCATTGTCGATTCGAGTTTCTGACACTGTGATCCGGGAAAGCACTTAAATTCAATTAATGGATGCACATTTTGACACCGACGATGGTCCCCGTCGAAAGAGACTGACAACCAAGCTTTGCCATGTCCTTGCAGGTGACTAAGTGGAGCTGTACATTTATGCATAAGGTGAGTTTTTTCTCTCCCGAATTTCCCCCCGAAAAGGACAAGAGAGAGAAAAAAGAAGTTTAAAGATTGAAAAATGGAAAAAAAAGAACACCATCCATCGTCGTTCCACGTCAACAAAACAGAATGTCAAGGATCAAGTTTTCCCACACATGACAGTGAGCGCCCGCAACCCTCAAACACACACACACACACACACACACACAGCCACACAGGAACATGCTGCTTAAGACCGACGACAATGCGATGATGAGCATAATGATGATAAGTAGACATAGGTGAGAGAGCATACATTAAGTAGTAATCCTCTTTGACAAGTACCCACTCTTTAGACGGAAAAGTGAAGAGTGAACACAAAAGTGGTTGATGGTTGATGGCGGCTGAGGGTGTCGAGCGGTGGCCCATGGGGAGGGGGAGGGGGGAGGGGGAATATTAATATTCTCACAAAGGATAAGTGCTGTTTCCCCTGCATTGTTTCTTTTCACTCTTCGTCCTCTCTTCCACTTTTAACCGAAAGATTAAAATTGATTTTCTCGCGCAGTAAAAATGATAAATAATGAATCAGAGAGAGAGCGGGGACTTCGCTCCATGCACGATCAGCTACAGCGCGTCAGGATCTCATTAATTTCGCATATCCCTTGGAATATTTTACACGCAAAAATTTATCGCTCACTGAATGTGGCACCCCGCGCTGTCACAGGAAACCATGCCGCACACGTATTTAACATTAATTATGGCCTGCCGCTGCGATAGTATCTTTGACCCATTTATGGTCGTATTTGTTCGTGTCCTTACAAATGCACATCAGTGAAGCGGGGCCCAGGATATTGTGTGATTTTTCCGTCTTTTTTTCCCTCGTGGCGAACACAAAAAGTGAGGCGCGAAATGAGAGGGGAGGACCTGTTATGCAGATAAAGTCCTTTCATTAGTCCAATAAATTAACTAGACGCAGAGGAGGCGCACACATTCATCTGCATACGGCACGACAATGAGATGACACGGAATGTTATGGGGTTTTTGGGGTGGTTTGGGGTGGTTTTTGGTGGTGATGGCTTGGCTGGTGATTGTGTGATGGTTTCGGGGTGGGGGGGGGGTTTGTTGTATGCCGTTTCAACCTTAAAATTGAGGTCAATTGAATTTTCCTCACGCTTAGCCTTATGATATGACAATTATCCACTGAATCACTTAAATGCAGTTTGCCAGGACGAGATAAACTCGAAAACGCATCCAATTAACAGCGACACACAACAGCAGGGACAGCATGAGACGGTCGTGTGTATCGAATACATCGGATGTAATAAAAATTTATGTTCACATTCAATTTTCCAGCGCACAGCTCAGACGTAAATTGTCAATTGTCCCTGCAGGATATGTTCGTTTTACTTGTCGAAATTATTTCCGTCTCGACGAAGACTTCCGGAACACACCGCTCCTTCGGTGTGTCTCACATCCTTAGTGGTTGATGGTGCATGCGGCTCTGTGTGTGTGTGTTTGTGTGTGCAACAATGAAGAAGGATAATGCAACGTTTGAGCTGCAACGTCAAACTGGATTCCTATTCACCAGGTGATGGCTTCCACTCTCTCTCTCTCTGACCAAAAATTATTTTCGCCCGTTTTTTTCTCCTTTTCCCTTTTCAATCTTCTGTGCAGAGGATATGTGAAGAGGGAGGAGGAGGGGGAGAAATTAAATTTGTTCATATTTCTTCTCGGTTCCGTGGCGCATTCCTTTTCAATTTTCGTATTTTTCAGATGAAAAGTGGTGGAAAATATGGGTCAAGCTGTTCCGTGCAGAGGGGGGGTGTAGGATGACAGGGATGTAGGATGAGGGCAATTTGTTTTTCGCTGAAATTTTAAATATTAGTTCTCTCTTGGCGGAGGAGCAATTGCAATTTCAAGAAACGATTCTTCCCTCTGAACCGAACTGAACGGACGGAATGGAATGCCGTGGGTAAACATCTCGAGTGTGTTTGATGACGGAATGACGGAGATTGAGATTATGTTTGTTTGGCTTCCTTTTGGGAGAAGGATGGTGATCTTAAGATTGAGAGTGTGTCTTGGCGGGTGCTGCGGGAAGATGGAAAAACTGCATTATCCACTTTGGGTGGAAGGGGTTTTTGGAGAGAAATTAATGTTCTATATATTCAACGTGGCCTCCGTGAGGGAGTTTTGGCCTCTTCAAGTGGAGTTTCAAGAGCAATTAGTCGGAACAGAAATTTGGTTTAGTTTTGAAGACGGTTCGGTGGAAGCGAAGGAGGACTGTTTCTTGGAATCGACTTGGCCTTGTTTCAAGTGCACAATTTGAAGTCAATTAAGGCTTGTTCCTCTGTCCTCCGTCTCTCTATGCGCAAATTTGAAGTCAATTCAGGCTCCTATTTGTTCCTCCGTCTGTCTAGAAGCAAAGTTCAGGAAAAACGCACACCAGAGAGGGCAGACATAAGTCTGGGCGACGCCTGTTTTGGAAACTGTGGCTTGTCAAAGTCGAGGGGTCAGGGCTTTAGAATCGCATCAAAATTGCAGTGGTTACCCCATGATTTTTTGGGGGGGAAAATCGAAGATCGTCGGAATCCTTTGAAACGCACATCAATGAAGATTCAGGTCAAAAGCACATCAGAAATAGCGCCCTTAAGTCTGGGAAACGCCTGGTTTCGAAACTGTGGGAAGTCTTACGCACCTCAATCGAAAGTTAAAAAAAAAGCGGTTCCGAGAGCCTGCATTCAGCTTTTTTAGGCAAGAATGACGCATAATTTGCGTTTCAAACGTGAAAAGATCATACGACTGGATGGCGCAGTTGGTTAAGTGCCTGCCCCAAGTCAGAGGGGTCCCAGGTTCGAATCCCAGTGAAATCGAATCTGGTCCAGTCACCATTTGCCGTTAGGATCAAATTAACGGCACTGGAACGGTAACTACCCAGCGATACAATGAACCAGTTTTGAGTCTGAGTGCTCCCGTGTAGTGTTTCAAAAAACAACATGAAAAAGGTCCTTCTCTAACCACACTCCCACGCTGCCACCAGCTTCCAGTCCAAAGGAACATCCAAAAATCCATCCATCCTCCTCCCAAACATTAAAAATCCTAAACGACACTTGATGACGAGCTTATTTCATCTAATCCATAAAGGATCCCTGCGTGGGCGTCCTGTGGGCAGTTCATCCTCTCAAAACTTCTCCAAAACTAAACCGCTCCCTGCCTGTCATTCACATCAACGACCGAAAATGATGAATTTATTCATAGAGCCCGACTGAAAGCCGGTCGCGTCTCTACTGTTGCATATTTTACAAGTTTATTGATCCCCATTTCGAGGCCGCTAACACCGCAACTCCCGCAAAAACAATGCATCCCAGCCGCCCCTCGATTCGCATTCACTGGAGCTTAATCAAAAAGTATCACAACCCCCACCCAACCACCCAGGCAGCCCAGTCACTCTCCCCTTTAATGCCATTTGTTGAATACAAAATTTTCCTTTGTTGTATTATGCGACAACCACATGTTGAAATGTGAATGGGGCAGCGCCACAATGGGTGGAGAGGAAACAAGAGCAATGCAAGAAAAAAAGTGAAAAAAATCACGAGAAATGTTTAACAATTAACACCCTCACATCCGTCCCTTCCTCCCACCCCACACACTCACTGATTCTTCTGCCAGCGAGGACGATGATGATGATGATGGCGCCGACAGACGACGACGACGACGTCTGCAGAAAAAAAAATTAAAAAAGAGAACAAAACAAAAATAAAAAAGAGATACACACCTCCCCCACTTGACGACTAGAGGACAACTCAAAGGCTTTCGAGGGGCCACAAACGCCTCGGCTCTGAATACCCAGCCGACGAGAGAATGGAAAGGTGCAAAAGGCCTCCGCAGTCAGATGGGGTTGCGGAAACCACTTGTTCGGGGCATTCGTATTAATTTTGCGGAGAAATGCATACCAATCATTTGCGCGCACCACTCAAGCCGGCCCCTGCATCCAAGCCCGACGTCGTCGTCGTCGTCATCGCCGCTCACTAATTAAAGAGATGACTGATGTGGTTTTCTTTTCCTCTCGGAATTAGAGGGGCATCGAGGGATGATTTGGTTGAGAAATGGGCACCGTTTAGTGGCGCTGAACATTGTCACGGGAAGTCTTGACACGGTTATCGTGTCGTCTTTGCCTAGCCCCGGCATCATCATCATCATCATCATCATCGTCGTCGTCGTCAGCATCAATCATTCTTCCTCAACAGCAGCCGGCTTTTATTTTGCATTCATAACGATTCGCATCATCGTGGGCTGTTCGGCAAGCTGTTGCACACTAGAGAATGGGTGACACATGGAATCAATCACGTCAACGGAGGGGGGTGAGGGAGGGAAATGAGGTTAGGCATACACAGGGTTTCGACGGTATGTGATGCGAGGCGACCAGAGATGGGCTTAGATGACGACAGAATGGCGAAAAAAAGACAAGACAAAATGAAGACCATGAGGAAAGGCAGGGAGCGCCATTAGAAAATTGTTCTTAACATCGAAGCCTGTCGTCCTTGTGAGGAGGGAGAGCTTTCAGAGAGATATCCTGTGACCTTCTTCTTCTTCGGCTTCTTCTCCTTCTTCTCCTTAGCCTTCTTCGCCTTCTTCTCCTTAGCCTTCTTAGCCTTCTTCTCCTTCGTCTTCTTCGTCTTCTTCGTCTTCTTCTCCTTAGCCTTCTTCGCCTTCTTCTCCTTCTTCTTCTTCGCCTTCTTCGCCTTCTTCGTCTTCGTCTTCTTCTCCTTCTTCTTCTTCGCCTTCTTCTCCTTAGCCTTCTTCGTCTTCTTCTCCTTAGCCTTTTTCGCCTTCTTCGCCTTCTTCTTTTTCGCCTTCTCCTTCTTCTCCTTCGCCTTCTTCTCCTTCGCTTTCTTCTTCTTCGCCTTCTTCGCCTTCTTCGCCATCTTCGCCTTCTTCTCCTTCTTCTTCTTCGTCTTCTTCTCCTTAGCCTTCTTCGCCTTCTTCACCTTCTTCGCCTTCTTCGCCTTCTTCGTCTTCTTCTCCTTCTTCACCTTCTTCGCCTTCTTCGCCTTCTTCGCCTTCTTCTTCTTCGCCTTCTTCACCTTCTTCGCCTTCTTCTCCTTCTTCTTCTTCGCCATCTTCGCCTTCTTCTCCTTCTTCTTCTTCGCCTTCTTCTCCTTAGCCTTCTTCTCCTTCGTCTTCTTCGTCTTCTTTGCCTTCTTCTCCTTAGCCTTCTTCGCCTTCTTCGCCATCTTCACCTTCTTCTCCTTCTTCTTCTTCGCCTTCTTCGCCTTCTTCTCCTTCTTCACCTTCTTCGCCGTCTTCTTCTTAGCCTTCTTCTTCTGCTTCTTCTTCTTTTGCTTCTTCTTCCTCTCCTTCTTCCTCATTTACTTCTTGTTGTGGCGCTACAGTCCGGGCCTCAACCAACAAACCTCTGGCACGATCCTTTGCTAGCTGTCGCCAAGTTAGTTGAGGTCCCTCTCCAATATTCGGCACCATAGACATGGACGTCCTCTGTGGCAATGTCCCCCTGGTTCAGAGTCAAGGATTAGAAGTCCTGCACCCACTAAAATCCCTTCCGCAGGAGGTCGCCTGGGAGTTAGTTCGTACTTTCCACGATCAGAATCCAGGAAACTTCCATCACCGAAATCCAACACTCATTCTCGTCTCAAAATGAAGCCTCGAAATCCCCTCAAGCCATTTCCTGACAACAGTTGTTCATTACTATCGTATCGCACATGAATTTCGGCCAGGATCATGTGGGGGAAAACTGATTTTCCGCAACAGTTCCCCGCCTTCGGATGACACACCCGGAGAGTAGCAGAAAAAATTCTAAATATGACCGCAAAAGCAATTTCAATAAAACCAAACTATCAACCCGCATCCGGGAAGGATCCTCCCCCCCACCCCCACCCCCCCATCAACACATCCTACTTTCCCTTCCGCTGACAACTTTACGACCTTTACGACCTATTTTGCGAGAATGCATTGCCAGAGCCAAGCCATATGTAGTTCTCTGGCCCCCCCCTTCCTTTTTACCGACTACAGGAGGACAATAGGAGGGATCCCAAAAGCGTAATGACCGTAAAATATGCTGACATTCGAACACAGGACATGAATAGCGACGACGACGCGGCAATACTCTCGTACACACAATCAACCAACCGGCCGACAGGCAGTAACGAAACTTTATGATTTTTTTTTCCGTTTTTTTTTTTTTTTTTTTGTTTAACTGAAAACCAAAGCCAAAAGTTGAATGCCTACGAGATGGCTCTGTGCTGTGGTTGGTAATGCGTGAGACTGGTGTAACTATGAATTGTCCTTGCAAAACTATTTGGAGCAAAAAAAAATACATTTTCCAACTCTTTCCCTGAACTCTGGTGTGTATCTTCTTCCTTCGCTCGTCCGCCGATGATGTTGATGTTGATGATGACGAAATTGCTGCGATGGCGATGCCAGTGCTGGTGGTGGTGATGATGATGATGTTGGTGCCGCCTCTTCAATGGAGCTTCCTAGAGGGAAGCCATCTCTCTTTCTGCTCTTGTTTCTTCTTCATTCCCATCGCTTACTCTGAGGCACTCTGAGTGAAAAATTTCCATTTCCATTTTGTGTGAGAATCACGAGCGGGTGAGCTGGGGGAGTGAGGAAAAGTAAGGAAAAGTTGACGTTCTGGAGCGGAAAAGTGTTACATTTTCGAGAGCCCCTTCTCGACTTTTGAGCCTTAGCCTGAAGAGCATTCATACGTATACACAGACAAAGCAGAGCGCGACGGGAACTCTGTGCACTGGCGGATCTAATTATCGGTGTGTTACTTTTCTGATTTGTTTTTCTCTCTTTTTTTGCTGCCCTCCATCTCCTTCTCCTCGTCCTGCTTCATCTTCTTCTGTCACTGCTCTCGCATTGCTCTCTTCAGTTCTCTGTCTTTTGAATTTTCCACTTCCCTCAGCCGTTTGTTCAGCGTCGCGCTTTTTTTTCGGGTGAATCCTGTGGCGGTAGTAGTTTTAATTAAATTACGTTCAGATGGGGAGGATATTTGCCAGGGTTGTTGGGAGTTTTCATACTTCCTCCCCGCACTCGATGGGTGACAATATCATTTGTTCGTCCCCCCTGGCTGGGGGGACAGGGAAGAACGAGACAAAAATGGGTTAAACTCCCGGAAGGGATACGTAATTGGCTCAGATACCTTTGACGGGAGAACAACGGCAACACACACCCCCACATATTCGCATTGTTTTCAACTGGAGATGGATAGGTGCCTTTATCCTGTGTGCTGCCAGCCTAACCGGGTTAGGGAAAAATGAATAGAAACCGCGTGCATAGACTGCAAAAAGCAGTCACTCCCCCCGTCTCTCACCGAGCGAGCGGTGGCTGCTTTTGTGTGCGATTCGGCGGGGAGACAAAGACGGAAGCGCTTCACAATACAACACGACTAAAGCCTGTACGTTGTTCGAGATTCTGTTGTGCAACGGGCTGTATTCCTCGTCGTCAACTAATTGATTGCGACGAGACACGAGCGAATTAATCAATTGTGCGTCCTTCTGATTCAGTTGAGCTTCACTTCTCGTTGCACGACTGAGATGAGATGAGAGTTTGAGATGAGATGCTGGTGTCGTCTTGCAGCCAATTTGTTACGTACTCTTAAATCGATTAAATCTCAATCTTTCAGGTCAAAGGACATGCAAAAGAACACCACCACCACCACCACCAACGAAATATAATTAATTTCCCCAAGTATTTGCTCTTAATCGTTCTCCTTGCCAGTCTCAAATTACCAATTAAGAAATCCCCTTGGCTGATGTGTAACGACGAGGACCCCCAGGGGGAGTCCGGGTGAATCCAACCCAAGCCAACAGCCGACACACAACCAATTCAACCACCATTCTGCCGGAATGTCAACAATGTTGGCGCGATGATACGAGACCATTCACCCCCATCCCCTGCACAATCTGTGACCAGCACCCGGCTGCAATCAATAATCTCACCCGTGCTCGATAAGCCTAACGTGCGCCATAGATAACCAACTGAACGAAATCGCCCCCCCGTCCCCGTGTCTCTGAATGCATCTCCGAACAAGGACACATATGCCACCCCAGAGAGACGGAGCGAGTGTGTGTGTGTGTGTGCGTGCGTGCTATCGGAAAGTTATAAATACTCTCGTAGATTTTGCTTAGCTAAATGGACATAATGGATGATGGAAGGGATGCGCGATGACCATCTGACCGTTTGGTAGACTCGCTTCTTTTTTTTTCCCTGTGTCCTGTTATTTGTTCTCCTCTACAGAGTAGCACATCCGTCGTCGGCTGTTCCTGGATGTTCCGAGATGAACCCTTTTCAATGGCTGATGGCGGGTGCTTGTGTACGGCGGCGTGTGTGCGGACAAGAGAATTTCAACATGCATTCCATCCCATTTAATCCAAAGTAGTATCCATCCCCCACCACCCAAAGGAAACGAAAAAAAAAAAAAGAAGAAGATATGTGTCGTCGTTCTCCGTGTGCCTCGTTATCTAACAGAGCGGCGAATATTTGAATTCAAACACACATCCACACGGATCCACACTCACACACAGGCACTGGCATACACCGTTCCTCTTTATTACTGTCAGCACAATGCTGGGGATCACGGGAATGGGACTGGGCGGTGGGTGGTGGTCCACAGCAGGCATCCAGCATTCAGCGGTGGCCACCACCCGTGGGGAGTTCGTTTTTGTTGAAATTATTACTGCCAATGTGGTGGAGATGTGAAAGCGTACACCAACAAAAATCACACACGCAACCATACACATGTGTGGCCAGGCCAGTCAGCCAGTAGGCCTGACAAACAAGGAATCCTGGGGATGAATGAATGGGAATGTGGCTCATGTTCGCCGCGCAAGTGATGTGGAGCAGCAGAGCAGTAGCGCAGATCGGGTTTCCTTTAAGTTGAAGTAACGAAAACTCAAGCACACACACCCCCACCCACACACACACGCACACACTTGCGCGCAAAGCAGAGACTTCATGAGTGTATCGTTTTTTTTTGTGGGAGAGCCTTTTTGCGCTTCTCTCATTATTTATTTCATTCATCTCCTAGTGAGCGTTGGTATCGTGTCCCGCGCTCGCGAATGGACGTGTGGATGTGTGTGCGTGTGAGGGGGGGTGGATTTTGTTTTATTGCTGCAGCAGCAGTGGTCCCACGGGATGAAATGAGGTTAGTGGGTGAAATTAATTCAGGGATAATGATTTCTTTCCTTTTTTTTCTTCTTCTCATTCATTTCTGTTTGCAATTCCATTTCTCTTTCTCTCCGCTGTCCCTCTTTAGAGCGAGAGAGAGAGACTCGCTTTCTTTGAATATTTTCGTTCTTCTCACGCGCTCCTTTGACTGAATCTAATTTGTTTCGAAAAAGAGGAGAAAAAAAAAACGAATTTTTGTTGTTTTTGGATATCCAGATGCGTGTGTGTGTGTGTGTGTGTGGGAGAGTTGAAGATGAATGAATCTGATGAATAGGAACGAATCATTATTTCTGCGGTGGCAATTGTTCCCCTTTGCCGTGTGCACGGGATGGAGGAGCAAACTAAAAGGATTCAAAGTGCAATTGTTGCGTCGGTTTTTTGTTGTTTGGGGGCTTTATTTGGTTACAAGGCCAACAATGATGCAGAGTTTGAAAAACGTTCAGTGAATGGGAGTCGAGTGTCTGTGGAGGGAGCTCAAAACTGCAAGATTGTTGCAAGTTTGGGGGGGAATTCTCATAGACTCGGGGGAATTTCTCATAGACTCGAGGGAATTCATATCTTTCCTGAGACTATGCCAGACGAACTAGCATTCTTGGGCACGGTTACTGTCTGCTCACTCCACCCTTGAAATCAGGTTGGCTATCTCTTGGTTTTCGGACCTCAATTTAGACCTAAGTCGTCCTATCATCGGACCTACTTAAGCCTTGGCACCAAGCCGAGGTGAATAACCCCTCCGAGGAATTTTGTTAAAAGGCCAGATCCTAACCAAAGCCAAAGCTCTAGACGAGAAAATGCTTGTCTCCTTGGAGCACAGCCAATCTTCTTCATCTTCATCTTCTTATTATCCTTTTTCTTCTCCTTCTTCTTCGCTCTCTTCTTCTTCTTCTTCTGCTTCTTCTGCTTCTTCTTCTTCTTCTTCTTCTTGTTATCATTCTTGTTCTCCTTCTTCTTCTTTCTCTTCTTCTTCTTGTGACGCTACAGTTCGGTGTAGACCTAGGCCCCAACGAACAAACCTCTGGCAGGATCTTTCGCTTGCTGTCACTAGTTGCGCACGCCAAGTTGGTTGAGGTTCCTCTCCGTGCGCCCCCTTAGACCCGGACGTCCTCTGTTGCGTTGTGCCACTGGACCTGGGCCTCAACCAACAAGCCTCTCCAGCCGGCGCTACAGTCCGCGGTGGGCCTGGGCCTCAACCAAGAAGCCTCTCCAGCTGGCGCTACAGTCCGGAGTGGACCTGGGCCTCAAGCAACAAGCCTCTTCAGCTGGCGCTACAGTCCGCGGTGGGCCTGGGCCTCAACCAAGAAGCCTCCGCAGCTGGCGCTACAGTCCGGAGTGGACCTGGGCCTCAAGCAACAAGCCTCTCCAGCTGGCGCTACAGTCCGCGGTGGGCCTGGGCCTCAACCAAAAAGCCTCCGCAGCTGGCGCTACAGTCCGGAGTGGACCTGGGCCTCAAGCAACAAGCCTCTCCAACTGGCGCTACAGTCCGCGCAGGGCCTGGGTCTCAACTAACAAGCTTCCTCAGCTGGCGCTACACTCCGGGATAGATTTGGGCCTCAACTAACAAACCTCTGGCCTTCCCAGCTGGCGCTA
The DNA here is from genome assembly GCA_930367185.1 of Myathropa florea. NCBI lineage: Eukaryota > Metazoa > Arthropoda > Insecta > Diptera > Syrphidae > Myathropa > Myathropa florea. The sequence continues at coordinate 1,632,646 of OV884005.1, read as the reverse complement.
CAGTCCGGGGTGGACCTGAGCCTCACCTAACAAACCTCTGGCACGATCCTTTGCAATCTGCAGCCAATTCCGCATGCCAAGTTGGTTGCGGTCCCTCTCCATTTGGGTGCGCCACCGTAGACGTGCGCTACCTTAGACCTGAACGTCCTCTGTTGCGTTCTCCCACTGAATCAGAGTCGAACAGCCATTCTTCTTCTTCTCGTGGCGCTACAGTCCGATGTGGACCTGGGCCTCAAGCAAGAAACCTCTGGCAGGGTCGTTTTCTAAGCTGTCGCCAATTGCGCACAACAAATTTATTGAAGAGCCTCTTCACTTTGATGCGTCACCTCAACCTGGACATGGACCTGGACCTGGACGTCCTCCGTTGCGTTGTCCCACTGGATCAGAGTCGAACATCCATTACCAACCCAAATTGGCGTGAACCTCCCCGGCACATTACAGAATTCCTCCTGAAAACTTCATGATTTAGTCGAAGTCACGTGTCACCCTGCCTACCGTCACGCTGCCTACCCTCGCACCCTGTCGCTTCAGCATCCTTGCCGGAATCCCCCGATATTTGAAAAGAAAAAAAATCCAAAATTTATAAAAACAATACCACGCCGAGATCCTTGGGGGTAATAACATTAAAAACTAATGATCACTGCTGAGCAACGGTGTTTTTTTCTGTTTCTTTCGAAAATTGCTTTATACCCTTCTCCCCCTCGCCTCACGACGTGTCGACCGTTTATTATTTATTCATAACTTAATTTTTTCGGATACGTTATTTTTATCGTTTGAAATTAACCCACATTCCCCCGTCCTGACCACAAGCTTCAGCCTCCTCTCCCCATCGACTGCTGTCTGAGGACGGGGTGGGAAGCGAGAATGTGATTCGATTTAATATTCCTAACGATCAAAACATTTCATAGAAAAAAAGAAGCAAACGAATCGGAGAATCAGCGACGAAGAAAAAGTGAGAAATCCTGTTTTGCTATTTCCTCCCTCAAATCACTGTCTGCAGAGGTCATTTGGTTAAATTTCCCATCCTCCCTGGGATGGTGTTTTTGACTGTCCTCAGCCAACACGTTCGCCGAACGGGGGCCAAACTTCCGCAGCCAAACAAGGGGGTGGTGGATGAATATCCTAGATATCAAAGTTCCATTTGCATTTTGTCCTCTTTAAAGATCCCCGTCGTCTCGCAGAAGCTACGCAGAATAAATTTCAAGTTTGTTCAATTGGCGAAATGAGTTCGTGAAATTGACAAAAGGGCTGAGCGAGCGGAGGAGGAGGAGGACGCCCCATAAATACGGAAAACTTTCTTTATATCGCACTTTCCAATTCGAATCATCAAATTATCGAGATTCCCTTCGTCCTGTGATAAACTTTTAAATGATGTTGCATATTTTACGATGCAGGAGCGCAAAAAACCGCCCAGGATCCCCCTTCAAAAAACTGGAACAAAGAAACGAAAAAAGAGCGGAATTTACATATTCTAATTGAGTGCATAGTCGAACAAGCACCAGGATAATGGATAAAGTAATTATAACTTTCGTAAGAACCCCGGTCCAAGCAGCGAGAGCGACCACATGGTCTTGCTCGTGGCACTCGGCTCTGCATGGCACTCGAAGCATTGCATGTTTCATTTCGTTTTAATTGAAAGCGAAGAACAATGAGGCGAACAAGCGAACGAGCAAATGAGTGAACAAGCGACCGAGCAGAGCAGAGCGAATGTAATGAAGTGCCCCAAATGAAAGGAAAATAAATCGGGGGGATTAGAGTCAGGAGACGAACATGAAACGCTAAGCAATAGGATTTTCGAATAATATATTGACGACAAGTGGAGCCTGTGCATAGTTTCTCTGTTCACTGTTCACTGTTCACTGTTCACTGTTCACTGTTCACTCCGCACCGTCGCGTCGTCGTCCTTTCGCTCAAAGTGTTGTAAGTGGGATAAGCATGCAATTGTATGAATGAAAGCAAGGATTTGCCGAGCAGAAAGCCGATAAATGTAATTAACGGAAACAATGAATGGGTATTAGGATGTCCATTGTTTGGCAGGAGTAAGTTTTTGAGTTCAGTTGAGGGATTTTCCTTTTGAATTTTTATTGTTTGTTGCAGCGAAGGACGGCAGAGGGAAGGAAGATTTGGGTTTAAGGGATAACATTCGTACTGAGTATTTTGGTTGCATTAAGAATTGATGGTTGTGTTGCTGGTCTGTGCAAGGACTCGGTGACTGAATTTCCAGTTGATTTTTGAAGGGGAACAGGTCTCAGACTCTGGCTCTCCATGCGTCGTACGCCTGTTAAGTAAGTAAGAAACAGGTTGACTAAGCATCTTTTTTGTTTCGGGGAATAGATTTGTAACCAATGCCTCATCGTTAAGGGCATCCTCCTTCTCATCTCTCTCATCCTTCTCACCCAAGTGCAGGATTTGCATATCAAACGCAGTAGAAGGCACAATTTTCCCCATAAAACCCTGCATTTCGATGCATGCCCTTCTAAATCAATTCTATTTCATTTCCTTTTGTTGACTTTCCTTTACCCACAATGTTTTAAAATCACCTTAAACAAATCTAATTTTCTCATCAAAACGCCGTACATGGCAACAACATAATTGTCTAGAGAAATAACTCACCTCCAATTTCAACGAAAACCACTCAATTCCCTCTGTTCCTACACACAAACATGAACAAATACCCCACACGCTCAATTGATGGAGAACAGTTTGTTCGATGAATCACTCAATTCGCATGCAACGCAAGCATTGCCAGATGAGCAACGATTATTGTATGATTTGAATAAGTTCACCTGTGACGTCATGAGAAATGAAAAATTCAATTTTCTCAAATTTCCAGTGAAATTTTTGATTGAATTCACCTCAATTATCAATTTCACATTCAGCCCCACACATTTGAGGTAAAATTTCGGTCAAACAACGCAAAAAATCGACTTTTGAAAAAATGGCATGTGTCACGGGAAAAAATGCAGTAAACTCATAACACGACTGGGTCGCATTTTTTTGCTGAAAAACGTGTTCTTACAGAAGTGGATTTTGTGATCATAAGATTTTGTAAAATGATTTTCTCGGTAATTAGGACGAATTGAAGGACGTGAAGTACCACGATGGATAGGAAATTGAATGTAGATGCGGAATGAGGTACGATTTGTAAATGGGAGTGCCGTGGTTGTTGAGTTTGAAGCAAAGTTCGGAAGATCCTACTTTGTCACATGAAATGTATGGTTTTGCAAGAGGTTATGTTTTCTAAGACGGTTTTCTCGAAAATTTGAGCGAGTTGAAAGATGTGGGGTATCAGAAGGAATAGGAAATTTGATGTTGAAGCGTAATAAGGCAACATTTGTTAACGGGAGTTGAGTGGTTGATTGGTAGTAAGCGCAGTTTGGAGGATCCTACTTTATTCATGAATTTGGAAGACATGATGGTTTGTGAAACGATTTTCTCGATAATTGGGGTGAATTGAAGGATGGTAGATATCAGAATGAACAGGAAATTGAATGTAGAAGCGGAATAAGGTACGATTCTTTAACGGAAGTCATGTAGTTGCTTATTAAGAAGGAATGTTCGGAAGATCCTACTTTTTCACATAAAATTGAGAATACTCTGTTTTCTGAGACAAGTCTGGAAATTGCGACTGTCAAGGGACCCGCGACATTAGATCGTACTAACCGGACGACGCACGAAACGATTTGAAAAGCGTATGCAAACCTAACATGTTTTTGTGCCTGCGTCGCAATAAGCGGTTGGTCGTTATAAGCGAAGTCGTACCAAACGGATTCTACTGTATTTTCCAAATTTAACTTAAGACTAAAGCCTAAGGTCTTGCTACTCATGGCGTCTTCCTTAATTTATAATTTTTAATTTTAAATAAATAAATAAAATAACTCAAGACTACAAAACTTTGACACCTAAAATTACAAAAAAACAATTTGTTTCCTATCTTTTCAGAACTAAACAGTGTTCATCAGTCAACATACCGAATGCAGGCAGACAACTGACAAACATCTAAAAAAATGCACAACAAAATGGCGTTAGTTATTCTCAGAGATTTCACCGATCCCTAGGATGAAATTCACTATCTCCAGTCAATTATGCACAGAATCTTAGAAAAAAGCTCATTCTTGACAAAAGGATAGTCGATAGATACTTCACGCACACAAAAGCGCAAGAACAACAATAACAAAGCCTCTCACACTCTCTCATCATCATGCCTTGGTGATATACAACCAAAAACGAAAATTCCCTCGAGTGAATTAAGAGAAACAAAAGTTTGTATCATATCACCACCAACAACAACAAAAAGAGGGGAGGAAATAACAACAAAATCAAATAGTTCATGTCATAACAAAGCACTCCAACACATAACACATGAAAATATGGTGTTGCCCGACGATGACGATGTACTATTAAAATTTTCAAACACCAGCGTTAGCAGAAGAAAAGACCTCGAGACTAATTACAGCATCCCCGCAGCAACAGCATCTGATTTATTCGAATATTTGACAGCAGCGGCAACTAGCAACAGCAACAGCGACAGCGACAGCAACAGAAGCAGCAACAGCCACAGCAGCAGCAGTTACAGCTGCAACAATCTCAATGAAAAGACAAGCAACAACAGCAGGAGCAGCAGCAGCAGCACAAGCAGCAGCGAAAGCAGTAGCGAAAGCGACAGCAACAGCAACAGAGACAGCGACAGCTGCAGTGACTATACAAAGCGAAGAAAAGCCTATACAACAGCAGCAACAACGCACAGCAGCAGTGGGAGAAGAAGCATCATCACCACAATCAGCAGCAGCAGACGGTGTAGTAGTAGAAGTAGCAGCAACACTAGCCATAGTCGTATTAGCAAAATCAACAACAAATCCAACAAAAACAGCAACAATAAGCATTTGCACAATACCACAGTATTAAGTCATAGCAATAAACGTATTTGTAAATCTAGGATATTATTAACCAATCGACAGCAACAACAAATCCAAAGAGAGTACAGTGAAAGATACAACGACAGCGACAGCAAATACTATCAAAAGGCAGACAGTCGGGCATACAGTGAGGGGGCGGAAACTGAAAAGGAAACGGAAACTGAGGCGGAAACTGAACAGGAAGCAGAGGAGGCGAGAGTTGAAGTGGAAAAATATAGTTTAGCGAATTGTTGTTCAAACGAAAGACTGCGCGAACGTCGTAAACGTCGAACGCGACGACGCCGAAAAGTCGCAACGCACAATTCACCTCAAGCCACACAACACCAGACACAACAATCCACAACAACAACAACAACAACAACAACAACAATCACAGCAACAGCAACAACAACAGCATCATTAACATCTAGAGCATCAACACTAGCATCATCATCATCATCGTCATCGTCATCACCTCGAGCGGTATGTGTGCCATCGCCTCAAAGAACCTGGAGCCAGTGTCTAATACCGGCCTCGGTGTCAGCGATAAGAATTGTTTCAGCCACACTGCCGCCACTGGTACGGATACAGCGAGGGATTTACGGACTAAATAAATACTCATGGATATTTTTATTAATCTACTTGAATTTATCTGCTAAATGTGAGTATTTTCCTCTGTATCTATGTTTTTGTAGATGTAACTGTGTGCCTTGTCCTGTCCCCGAATAAACTATGTTAAGGGCTTAGGGGATTCGAAACGAATTCCCCGAGTGTGCGAGTGGGGTAATCCTGTCGCCTTGAGACTGCATTTCCTGCTGCTGCTGCTCCTCTTACACCCACGGTTATCAGCTCTCTTTTATCTGCGGAGACATGTCCTCCCATGAATTCGCTCAGTCGGCGCTGATTTGCTTAATCCATACCCCGTCTTCGTTCCCGAATTAAGAGCTCTGCTCGGTAATTAATCAGACTTAATGGTGCGCGTTCGAATGGATTCCTCTGAACACTGGATATCGGGGATGTATGCGACTACATTCGGCGTTCTCTGGACTGGCGACACAAAATTGGCCCACACTCGGCGTTCTCTGGACTCTCGACACAAAATAGGCCCCCATTCGGCGTTCTCTGGACTCGCGACACTAAATTGGCCCCCATTCGTCGTTCTCTGGACTCGCGACACGAAATTGACCCACATTCGCCGTTCTGTGGACTCGATCAACGTTGATTTGTGGCAAGCTGACATCAGCTTTTTTGTGGATTTTAGTCGCCTCTTACGACAGGCATGCCTACCTCGGGTATATTCTGCCCCCTAACCCGCAGGGGGGTCATGCCTCCAACATGACGGTGTTTTTCTCGACAGAAATCGGGTATATTCCGCCCCCTAACCCGCAGGGGGGTCACGACTTGAACATGACGGTATTTTTCTCGTCAGAAATCGATTTTCAAAGAGGTCACTGACCAAAGTCAAAACAAAGCACCTTCTCTTGCAACTGCAACAAAGAGTCCGCCAGTAGACGGGTTTTTTTTAATTAGACCAAAACCCGTTGGGAACCAGCAGAGAAAAAGGGAAAAAAAACAGTTTCCCAAACTTACTCCTGCTCCTTTCGGTGACCACACCCAACTTCAGAGCTCGGAATGAATCACAAATGGCCTGGTCTGCAGTGCACATGGTCAAAGTTGACCATTCCACAGGCAGCTGCTCCGTTTCTCTCAGTTTTTCTCCTCAAAACTCTGCTTTGGGCAAAGCAAACAAGGACCAAACGAAGGAAAAATTAAATTCCCTAAGAATACAAAGCTCAATATTAAATTGCAAACTTTTCGCCAAAGCATCTGTGTCATTTGTGCCTTCTAACATAGTTTACACATGCAGTTACAAAAAAGAGGAGAACCTCCAGAAAAGGACGAGGCCGAACGAGAACAAGTTTCGTCTCCTCCTGCAGTCTCCAGTCCTGGTGAACAAACTCTCAAGTGGCATTCTGGGCCGTCGTCGTCCTCCTCATCGTCCTCGACGTCCCCAAGGCAAGCGTTGTAAACATCCCGACTTTTTCATTGTGGACCCATAAATGTGAGCTCCCAAAGGCAAGGAATGCACTCACCGACAAAAAAAAAAAATAAAGGAACGACATGCGACGATGTTCCTTCAATTGGACTAAGCACTAAGGACTAAGGACTAATTGTTGTTGAGCCTTTTTTTTCTACAATTTCTTCCAGTGGCATTAAAAAAAAAAGTACACTTTGCACCAGAATTGCATTTACTTGCAGTGACGAGGACGACGACGACGAGGACGCCGACGAGGACGAGGATGCGAACGAAGATCCCTCCTTATTATGACTCTCGTACGTTTCTTTTTTTCATTCATTTCTGCCCTCGTAGTCCTGCAATTATGTAGAGGGTGTTAATTTAATTCGCTGCTTTCACGGAGCGCACCGAGCAAGACTCTTGGCCCGCGTCCAACAGCTACAGTCGGGCAGCACCTATGCGCTCTTATGCATGCTCTCTGTGTGCTCGGTGTTCATGTGTGAATTTTCTGTTAAAGGATTAGCAACGGAGTGTGCATGTAAGTAGATCTTTTTTTTCGAGGAGAGAATGGACGGTGGGTTATATTCTGTTTGGCGCGTCGGACTGCAGGGCCAAGTGCTGGAAGTTTTCAGTTTCTCTTGGCACGTTAGAAAATAAGTTTCCCAAAGTGGACTGGCACACCTACAACGCTTCGAGGATGAGGCAGCTGCATAATGCAAGATTGAGAGGGTTTTAGAACAGAGAGTTCCTCCTTTTTTTTCCTGTGTTCTGTGCTGAAAGGGATGTGGTTTTTTTTTTTTGGCTCTCGAACATCGCCGAACACACAGGGGTTACATGGACTTTAAGTGGCGCTTTTAGGAAGACATACAGATTAGGGTGAAGTGTGGACTATGGATGGGGTTTTCAGATGGATTTGGGGTAGTCCTTTCAATGGACGAGTGGATTTTTATCGGGAGTGTTTAAGTGGCTTAAATATGAGAGAGATCGGAACTCCGGAAATTGTAATTCTTGACCCTTTTTTGAATATTTCCCATGGGGAAACTAGTTTTCTTCTTCTTAGGGCGCTACTAGTCTAATAACCGCTGTAAGTGGTTATCAGGAAGGGGTACAAGTAGTAACTGCACTGGGTTAAGCAATAAGTCAAAAACGACTGGATGGCGCAGTTGGTTAAGTGCCTGCCCCAAGTCAGAGGGGACCCAGGTTCGAATCCCAGTGAAATCAGAGGGGTTCCAGGTTCGAATCCCAGTGAAATCGAATCTGGTCCAGTCGCGCAGTTGGTTAAGTGCCTGCCCCAAGTCAGAGGGGTCCCAGGTTCGAATCCCAGTGAAATCAGAGGGGTTCCAGGTTCGAATCCCAGTGAAATCGAATCTGGTCCAGTCGCGCAGTTGGTTAAGTGCCTGCCCCAAGTCAGAAGAGTCCCAGGTTCGAATCCCAGTGAAATCCGAGGGGTTCTAGGTTCGAATCCCAGTGAAATCGAATCTGGTCCAGTCGCGCAGTTGGTTAAGTGCCTGCCCCAAGTCAGAGGGGTCCCAGGTTCGAATCCCAGTGAAATCCGAGGGGTTCCAGGTTCGAATCCCAGTGAAATCGAATCTGGTCCAGTCGCGCAGTTGGTTAAGTGCCTGCCCCAAGTCAGAGGGGTCCCAGGTTCGAATCCCAGTGAAATCAGAGGGGTTCCAGGTTCGAATCCCAGTGAAATCGAATCTGGTCCAGTCACCATTTGCCGTTGGGATCAAATTAGCGGCGCTGGAGTAGCTTGCTACCTGCCAGTACAATCGACCAGTCTTGAGTCTGAGTGCTCCAGTGCAGAGTTTCAAAATCTCCGAAAAAAAGACCCACTAAGTCAACATTTTCCAAAAAAAAAAAAATCAAGTCCCTGCTTAAAGACCCCAGTTCACCATAAAGTGTCTCTGGTGTAAAATCCCAACTCCCCCGCCCATCAGATCCTCATTTAAAAGGACACGTCGCATCAGAATTTAATGAAAAACGTTTAAAATCCATCGGAAAACTATCCCCAAGTCCCTGTAGAATTCCACAATTAACCATCCTCAACCCTCCGTCCCATCGGGCGTCTGATACAAAAACTCAATTTGCCACCTACTCGTAGTCCCTTCCCGCACAGCACGTTTAATTCGACAGATTGTCAGTAAGTAAATTTTGTGGAAAGTTTTACCTCTACTCGTAGTCCAACTCGATTGCTGATTGTCCCTCCCGCCCCAGCATCCCCAGCAGCCCGAGGGACAGCAACTGGAGACCGAAGGTGTGTACAATTTTTTTAATTGACCACTTTCTTTATCGAATAATTAAGCATCCTCGTGGCGATACGGCAGGACTATAGTGGATCTTCACCTCCGGAGAGACCGAGGCGAGCGCACAGGGAAAAAGGTCCTAATTTTCTGGAATTACTGCAGTAGTCCTCTGACCAAATTCCTCTGACAAGACCCTAGACAAACAACACCTGATACAATAAAACTCACTCACTTAACCATCACGTACCGAGAAGGATGACGATGATGTGGGGGTGAGAGGGGCGTGAGGGGCGAGAGGGGCGAGGGGACGAGGGTGCGATGGGGGAGATGGGGCAACGGGGCGATGGGGCGATGGGGCGAGGAAGCGGTGAGACAAGGAGGCGAGCCAAGAGACGAAGAGGCAACAAGGTACCGACAAGAATGACGACGATGGGAGCGAAAGGGCGAAGAGACGAAGAGACGAAGAGGCGAACAAGCGATCGGACGAGGAGGCGATGGGAGCGAATAGGCGACGTAGCGAGAAGGCGAAGAGGCGAGGAGGCGAGGAGGCAAAAAAGCGAAGAGACGAGAAGACGAGGAGTCAAGGGGGTGAGGAGGCAAAAAGCGAAGAGACGAAAAGACGAAGAGGTGAAGATACGATGAGGCGAGGGAGCGATGAGGCAAGGGGCAAGGAGGAGAGGGGGCGAGTAGGAGAGAGGGCGAAGAGGCGGGAAAGCGACAAGGCGAGGAAGCAAAAGGCGAAGAGACGAAGAGGCGAGGAAGCGAGGATGCTAGGGGGCAACGAGGCGAGGGGGCAACGAGGCGAGGGGGCGAGTAGGAGAGAGGGCGAAGAGGCGGGAAAGCGACAAGGCGAGGAAGCAAAAGGCGAAGAGACGAAGAGGCGAGGAAGCGAGGATGCTAGGGGGCAACGAGGCGAGGGGGCAACGAGGCGAGGGGGCGAGTAGGAGAGAGGGCGAAGAGGCGGGAAAGCGACAAGGCGAGGAAGCAAAAGGCGAAGAGACGAAGAGGCGAGGAAGCGAGGATGCTAGGGGGCAACGAGGCGAGGGGGCAACGAGGCGAGGGGTCCAGGAGGCAAGGGGTCCAGGAGGCGAGGAATCCAGTTGGCGATGGGGCGAAGAGGAGGGAAAGCAACGAGGTGAGGAAGCAAAAAGGCGAAGAGACGAAGAGGCTCGAAGGTGAGAAGAGACGAAGAGGCTCGAGGCAACAACGAGAGCGACTACTCGCAGTCCCGAATAATTACACAGGCAAGCTGAGCTGAGCGTCACACCGCACAAAAGGGGGTGACGGCGGTGGTGGCGGTGGTAACTGGGCATGTACGAGAAACACACGACGACAGTGTCAAAAGGAAATCCCAAGTAGCCCAGAGTCCATACCGAGTGAAATTCCTCGTATCCCTTTTTTCGGGGCTCCATCCGTGTGCTGTGGTGGGTCGTGCGCTGGGCTCCTCACAGATCGCTGGTGGTACACACGCAACACAAAAAAAAAAACCCCAATTGAACGTGATATGTTTGCGAAAGAAAAATATGCACACTCCTGGGGATTATGTGTGTCCGATTCGGAATGTATCCCCCTCTCTCTCTCTGCTCCTCTGCTCTCGTTTCTTGTGAATTTCTGAATTTCGTTTCTTTTTACATCTCGGTGGATGGGTGGGTGGTTGTCGCCCTCCGAGGACTCCCTCTCTGCCTTCCTGGTTGTCACTGCCTCCCGCCTTTCTCTTGCCCCCTTCCCGTGAAGGGTTTATGGAAGAGAGTGTGTGTCATTATCCTATGCAAAGCAGGGTAATGGGCACATATTCCTCCACACTCTCGTTTATTTGTTTTCGCCCCACCATCCCTTGCCTATTGCTTTATTTTCTCTCGTCTCTTTTATGTTTGTGGCTCGCTAAACGTGCGATTTTAAAATTTCATTTCGACTAGAAAATGTCTCTCTCTCTCTGTCATCACTCAGCCAAGAGTGGGGCGGACGTGCCGTTGAATGCCTGCGACGCTGGTGAGCCGGAGCTAGTTCGCAAAACAAACAAATAACATTTATTGGACACAAACAAGTTCGCCATCGATTGTGGATTAGGGAATCTCTGAAACACAACACACTCGGTGACATTCTGGTCGAGGGGTTTCATTTTGTCACCAGAGCTAAGGTCCTTGAGCAGCAAACTTTCTCTCGAACCTACGAGTGACATCAGACACTCACACGCCGCACATTCACACACAGAGAGGCGTACTCCTTTGCCCAGATATGCCTCCCCGCCCTTGGCTTCTAATAATTTATCGACAGAAAGCAATCCACCCGAGCGCCTGCTGCCGCCCAAAAATCAATCGACCCGAAAACTTTATCCAGTGACTTCTCAAATTATCACGAACTAAATTGAAGACGACGACGACGACGATGGGGAGGACGATGGGGTGGAGGACGATGAGGGGGGCTATGAGAGCTGAGAAGATGAACGGTTGGTTCTTTTCCTAGGATGACTTCCACATCCGGGTGAGATTGTGGGTGTTATTCAGATCAACTCCCGCAATAGAGACTCTTCACATCGCTGCCATGAATTTCGAAAAGGACTAGTGCGTGTACACGCCGCCGCCGCCGCCGCTGCCACCGCCGCCACCGCCGCCGCCACCCGATGTCACAGATTCAGTTCAAAAGAGCTCACGTTTTTCATTGCTTTCGAATGAAATTTCGTTGTCCTTGTACGTGAACTCACCCCGCTTTGGCAAAGTTGCCACCCGGTGCTGGTGGGGGGGTGAGTTAAAATGAAAAAAATGAGTTTTCTCAAATTCACTGTGTATCTTGTCAATGGCGGTGAACCACCCTCCCCACACACACTCTGTCAGATTAATGATTTATATGAGGTTCGCGTGCGCGTTGTGCTCATAAAGGCGACGTGTGTGTGGCGTCAGTCGGGCAGCATGTGACTGCTTCAAAAATTTGTTTTCGGCGAACCGCATACGTGACGGATGCTATGTCCTAAATCTTCATTTTTCATTTCACCCTGGTCCGTCACACAGCGCGACATTTTTTTTTCCAATTTTAAACTTTTTTTCCCCGTCCCCCCAGAGAGAGGGTGGCGCTGTGAATGAAATGCAGGCAACATGTTGCCAGAGAGAGAGCAGCAACAGCTCCACAGGTTAGCTCGCAGACGAAGTCAATGGCTCAGCTAGAGGCTCGAGACACCTGAGGGCGGACTTACTGTCATTTATGCTAACTGTTTGTGCATTCAAGAGGGTCGGAGGTGAAGATGGGATGCATGCACATGAGGAGTGTGTTTGCATATTCTTTCAACGGATCAAAAGGATACCAGCCCACACTGCAGAGGACAATGGCTTGGGTGCGACAAGTGGTGGTGGGCTAGTGTGTGACGGGAACGACGACGTGACAAGAGCACACAATGCAGAGAAGAGGACGGGCGAAATGAGAGTGAGGGAGCGAGCGACACGTTGAAGTGTACATCTGCAATTGGATAATTTATTCTTCTGCTCGTGGATCCTTGTAAAGGACAAACTGTCATTAGCCGGGCGCTCAAGTGAGCGAGGAGTGGTCCTTTATTTGTTTATGTGCAGGTTAAACTACTGGAGGGTAACTGGAGATGCTTAAGTGGCACTGTATGCAGATGCATGTGAGTGGGCGACTGACAGGATCGTCTGGTTAATTTGCTGATCCCACAGCCCGTCCCATTGAGGGTTTTTTTTTTGTGTCCTGTCTCCGAAGGATTATTGCAATTTTGCAATCAAACAAGAGTTCCCTTTGACTTTGCTCCCCAACCCTTCGGGAGAATCAATTTTATAACAAATTGCAATTCAATTCGAAAAAAAACTCCCCCTCTCTTCCTCTCTCTCTTTCCGTTCCACTGCCGCAATTCCATTTGAAGACGAATGCATTCACAGCAGAAAAAGCCAATAAACGTTCCAATTACTTTGCGGGAGAAGAAAAAAAAGCCAATCCCCAAACCTCCTCCCTCAGCAAATCTTCCACAGACTTTCGCTCACACAAACAAACACATACGCCACCCCCCGCCCCCAAGCCGACGCGCTTCTCAAAAACCTATTCAGTCTAAATTTGGAAGCGGCATCTGTTCGGGGGTGGAGGCAAAGCCACATCGGTTTGCACACACACACACACGGTCTTGCAAAGAGAGAGAGGGGGAGGGAATGAAAACAAAATTGAAGTTGAATTAAAAGCAAATTTTTGTTTTTATTGATTTCTGCATCAGTCAGTGTGTGTGTGGGAGTCTCCCCCCGCATCAATGCACCCTGCAGAGGACGAAACTTGCCGGGATAACGAATTTCATTGTTCCGGGGGAGAGAGAGAGAGAGAGAGAGAGAGAGAGAGAGAGAGAGAGGCTGTGCTGAAGTGCAGTGGTGTGTAATTTTAACATTCAATTCAGTTTTATTCAAATTAACAAGAGCTGCACCCCCACAAAACCACCCCCGCCAGCGTGGACCAACTAAATTACCCTTAGTTGTGGTCGGTGTAAATTGAACGAAATCCACCACCAAAGCCGATGCAAACACGCCAACATCAACCCCAGTGACGGGCGCCTAGACCAAGGGGTCTCGCGAATGGGTCAGTGGTGCGTTCATTTCGCGTTTATTTTGGTCGCGGGAGTGAAAGGCTCATTCAACTGATGCTCATTCGACCGCGCATTCATTTGCGCCTCTCCACATCAAACTTGAGGGCGCAAAACCCGCACGTATGTGCTTTCAACCCCTAAGTCATCATGTGGACACTCTCGATGGATATTAATTGTGAAAATTGTGAACGACGACGACGACGATGACGATGGGCGTGAATGTGCTCAGGGTAATGAGAGCATAAAGAATACCCTCAACCGAACCTCGTTGCTAGCTGTTCTACTCTGCACTTGCGGCATGGTGGTCGGTTGATGGGGTCGTCGCCCACACCTCGTCTAAGTTTGTCCACTCTGGTGTGTGGGCTGGACACTCTACACCCACCGCTGCAGTCTATGAAGGGATGTGAGCCTCGGGGTGGTGGTAAATATTCGGGGAAAAAAAAACAAAATGCGGGTGAGGTTTAGCGCGCTCTAAAAATAACCAACCCCCCACGCACTGGGGATGGTTACAAAATTATAATTTAAATTGTTTGCGCCTGGGACCGCGTGTGAGTGGGACAGAGGGGGTGGGACAGAGGGGGTGGCACGGAGGGGGGAGATGGTACAGAAAGGGGGCCTGGTACAGAGAGGGGGGTGGTACAGCGAGGAGATGGTACAGGGACGGTGGTGGTACAGGGAGGGGGGTTGATACAGAGCGGAGGGGTGGGAAAACAGCAGGAGTTACTTATGTAATGGATAGAGCTCATCGTCAGACACTCCATGGTGCTGGGGGTTAACGGCAAAGCGATCGGGCGGAAAATGCTGTGGGCGGTGGGGGGTGGTGCAACGAGAGATGAGATAGCAATCACAGACCAGATGAGTGGTCGTTAATAGCGAGCTTAGTGTAATGCACACAGCATTAGTGCCGAGAGTTGGTTTAGGGATGAGCGTCTGTGAGAGTTCATGCATTCATGCATCACTGGTTTTTGAAATTTCGCAATTATGCAACGGCAGCAGCTACGCGTTTGAGTTATGCACTGCGGGAGTTATAGACTGGGGCTTGGCGGTGCACTGGCGATTTATGGGATGGCAGGAGAGGACGCGAAAGTGTGAAAAGAGGGATGCAATGAGAGCCCCAAATTTTATGCAAATCAGTGATACGAACCTCGGGTACGGGTTTAAGAGGAGAAATTAGGTGAAAATCCTAACAAGAGAATGACAAACAAGTTCATTACATCTTCTGCCTGCAAAACTAGATAATCCACCGTCAGTCAGACGCCTCAAAAGGGGAAGCCAATTTCAATTTTGAACAAAACCCACTGTTCCCGCACAGACATCATTCATTTATTCAATTTCCTTCACTATCAATGTGAAAACATCTTAATTACGATTTATTAATTCCCCCCATCCCCCATCCATCACCCCATCCCTCGCACAATTCTCTCCAATCGTCTGAGGCATCGACACAAAACTCATTATACATCAGAAACAAACTAGAAAGCTCTCCGCCCGCAAACAATTTCCTATTGAGAACCGCACACATAACGGCACAGTAAATTTCTTCATTAAAATTTATTACACCACCCGTCGCCACGTCCCCCCCCCCCGCCGATGGCGCAATCATTCAGTGGAATCAGTTGAAATTGCACACAGACTGGGCGAAAAATAAAAAATTCTTCAATTCGCTTTCGCTCTCCCTCTCTCTCTGCCTCCCACACCCCCACAGAACGATTATAAGGGTAAAATAATTGCTCAAAGTGAGTTAAAGTAAACGGTGCTAAGGTGAAAAATAAATTTCCCCGAGGAGTCCAGAGAAAGGAGCCCGTTTTCAAAACTAACCAAACCCCTGCGTTGCCCTCAAAAACAATGAAAAAGTTCGCCAGCCAACATGCATGTGTGATACGGCACACACTTCTTCCCCTCCCCCCCTCTTCCCCTTCAAACCCTGAACACAACAAAGCGACGAAGAGTTATCCTTTTGCACGGGGAAAATTATTGTGCGCTCCATTGTGAAAATTGTTTATCCACCACCAGCGGGTGGTCGTTGGGGAGGTGGAAAATCGATTAGGATTTTATAAATGAACAAGCTGCACTCCATCCCCCTCCCCCACCCCCCCTCTCATTCTCTGTTGACTTTGAAGATGCATTCCACCAGCAGCCAAGCGCAGCACAAGTTGGGCAAAGGAGCACACAAAAAATACAAAAAAAATGGCAAAAGGATAAGCGCCCCCGGGACAGAGTGCGAGGCTGGTGGTGCCTTCTGCTTGAGATTATCAACATGTTTGCTTTCGGAATGGCGAGCATGTTCTTATGTCCTTATTTAGTAGTAAGGATCAAGTGGCACTATGCGAAGAGAGGGAGGGAGCAACTTTGTGGCAGACGAAAGTATCTCTTGTACTCGCATTTTAGACGAGAGGACACCCCACACCATCCACTAGCCTCATCAGAACAACAAGGACACCGACAACGACAACGACAACGACAAAACGAAAACTTGTTTATCTAGAGTGCAGAGAGAGGGGGAGAGAGAGGGCTTCACGTGAGGGGTTCATTCCCTGTTCGCGATACAAGATCTCGAGCAAGGGTGGCATCGTGTGTGGTTGGAATCCTTTTAACTGATTGAGAAGGTGAAAGAGGTGGAAAATATTTTGGAATTTAAATTGTCAAGTTAATTAAGGTGAAAGAGGATGATACCGAAGTGAACAACACACTCACTCACAAATCCCCCAAAACACAGTCACAGAGAGAGAGGGAGATGCCTGCTGACGGATAAGTGGGATTTGATGGGTAGACAACATAAAGAGAGAAAAGGATTTAATTGCAACAATAGACGACAGAAAGTGATTACAAAAGCCGAGTACGGCACACAGACCAGGGAGCTAGAGGGTCTCCATGGCGTTTCTCTTTTTGTGTGCTGTGTGTGTGTGGTGGAGAGTGAAATACTGGTCTCCTTTCCTAGGGGATACCTGAAATTTGATCTGTCACGCAAACGGCATGGGACGGGAGAGCAAATAACAAGGACGACAACGAGGTTTGTTTGAACGGCGTGATACGAAGGTGGAATTTTTGATGCAATTAAATGTGGCCGCACACACATGAGGCGGGGGGCGAATGTGTCAACAAGGCGATCAGGCAGACAATTGAAAATACAATACTTTCAACAGATGAGGAGATGTGGGACAGCGGGTCGACGTACTGCTTCTCCTTTTCTTTCCAGTGAAAATACTGGTCTGAAGTTCATCGGATCGTGCTGACTGAGGAGCCTTGTTTGAACATCAATTCGTAGGGGGAGTAGCCAGGAAGAAAGCAGAAGACTGGTAGCTCTATCTACAGCCCAGCTGATGGACCAAGTCTTTGGCTACGTCAATGTGCGTGCTGGTCTCACTGATGTTCAGACCAAGTCTCCCGTGGGCTTCCTCGTCTTGTTCTCATTTAGCATCCTTTTAGAAGGATATCATTTTAATTTTTGGCGTACTACGCTTCGCAAATCAATTGCCTATCCGTTCTGGTATCACTCAATCTTAAAATCTTCCTTAATATTGAAAAAATCGCTTCAGAAAACATCATGGTTCATGGCAGGACACTCTAAACTTTGCTTCCCAAAAATCAACCACGTCACTCCTCTTGGAAAATCTTGACTTATTACGCTTCTTCATTTAATATCCTATCCATTCTGATATCCCACATCCTTCAATTCGTCCTATTCATCGAGAAAATTGTCTCAGAAAACAGGATATTCTTTAATTTTATGTGAAAAAGTAGGATCTTCGGAACTTTCCTTCCTAATAAGCAACCACGTCACTCCCGTTAGCGAATCTTGACTTAGTACGCTTCTACATTTCATGACCTATCCATCGTGATATCCCACGTCCTTCAATTAGTCCTCATTATCGAAAAAATCGTCTCAGAAAACATGTTATCATCAAAGACCATGAATTTCACACGAAAAAGTAGGATCCTTCGAACCTTGCTTCAAACAAATCAACCAGTCCACTTCTCTTTGAAAATCTTGACTTATTTCGCTTCTTTATTTAATTTCCTTTCCATTGGCATACGCCATATCCTTCAGTTCATCCTAATTGTCGAGAAAATCGTTTCAGAAAATTGCATATCTTCCTAGATCATGCGACAAAGTAGGATCCCCCGAACTTTGCCTCAAACTAACCAACCACCTCACTCCCCTTTACATAACATAACTTATTTCGCTTCTACGTGTAATTTCCTATCCATTCTGGTATCCCACGTCCTTCAATTTGTCCTATTTGTCGAGAAAATCGTCTCAGAAAACATCATGCCTTCCAAGAACATACATTTTCACACAAAAAAGTAGGATCCTCCAAACTTTGCCTCCAAAAACCTAACCCCTTTACTCTCGTTAAATTTTTTTAATTTATTACGCTTCTTCATTCAATTTCCTATCCATCGTGGTGCTCCACGTCCTTTAATTCGTCCTAATTATCGAGAAAATCGTTTCACAAGATTTTGTAATCATAAAATCCACTTCTGTAAGAACACGTTCTTTTTCAGCAAAAAAATGCGACCCAGTCGTGTTATGAGTCTACTGCATTTTTTCCCGTGACACATGCCATTTTTTCAAAAGTCGATTTTCTCCGTGTTTTGACCGAATTTTTACACCAAATCTTTGGGGCTGAATGTGAAATTGATAATTAAAGCGAATTCAATCGAAATTTTCATCGGAAAACCTTGGAAATTTGAGAAAATTGAATTTTTCATTTTTCATGACGTCACTGTTGAATTCATTCAAATCGGTAAACACACAAGAATTATTGCTTATCTGGCAATGCTCACTTTGCATACAAATTGAGTGAATTCTTGAGGAAAATGTTTTTCAGCATTTGGTGTGGAAAAATGAAAGAAAACGTTGATGAGTGTGTGTGTGAGTTAATTTTACATGTGTTTTGTATGAATTCAGTGCATTTTCTTTGGGAAAAGCAAAGAATTTGAGTGGTTTTCATGGGAAATGACAATCGGTTATTTTTCGCAAATTGAAGATGACAGTTGGTTGTTGCTCTAGAAATGTAGGGTGTTGCCATGGATGCTGTTTTAATGGAGAAATTATATTTGTTATAAGGAAGTTTTAAAACATGAAAAATCGAAAGTATTTAAGTGTTTTTCATTCAAATTCACTATAGTCGGTTTTTTTCTATGAAAATGTGGTCTTGATGAAGGAAAAAACTCAATTCCAATGCAATTCCACACAAAATGGTTGAATCAAAATGAAAATAAATCAAAATCAGATGTCAACATTTCAAAGCAATTTGTAAAGAGGTTCTTTGGTATATCGCAGTCTCCTAGACGGTACAAGGTGACTCGAGTTGTATAGAAAAAATAAAGAAAGTTCCTTTAAAGTCACTATTCAGGTCAATATCATCCATCCCCTGCGCATTCTCCCTCCCCAGCGTTTGAGATCACCTGTTTTTTCAATATTTCCATCTGTCGAATCAATTTCCATCTCCCCCTCTTTCGTGCCAGCCCCCCGGCAACCTAAATCATTCCCACAGTGGCACCACATTGAGGATATATCTTTAGCCTTCAATTTTTTCTGAGGGAGGCACCCACTAACACCTCACTCAGAGGTCAATCGGGCGATGTCAAGAGAACGAACGAAGATTTAAAGCTTCGCGCACATCGCACACACACACACATAAAAACAAACGATGATTTATTCCACCACACACACACGGCACCCAACTGATTTCCTGCACCGGAATTCCTCGTGTCCTCAATATGTTACGATGACTCCGACGAGGACGACGACGGGGCGCTGTAAAATTTATTCGAAACGGAAGTATTGCTGCTGTTGATTTGCTGGGTCCTTGCGTCTTTCCTTCGACTTTCAACACTTCCACCACCGCGGTGACCTGTTTTGTCCGCAAAAATTCCCCACCAACATGCCAAGAGCACATTAGGACGACCCAGCGACAGACTCAACGTCCAGACTTCTCTTCGAATGACGAATGCGAGCGGTCAGTGTGTTGTGATGGATTTGGAGGGGTTGAAGGAAGGAGTGACTGAAACTCCTAGGAGTCGACTAGTGGCCTAATGACAGATTCCATTTAAAGGTGCATTCGCCTTGTGGCTGTAATGCAAATGAAATGTAAGTAATGGCCGTGCATTGCGATCTCGCAGTCGACCTGGAAAATTTACGACCGTTGCTGGGTGCAATTTATTATTTCATCTGGGGAGGTGTTGGTTGGGGTTCGGGGTCAACCGAAGAAATGTGGAGAAAAAAGGAAAAGTGTAAAGAAACCGATGTCAGATTCAAAAGTTATTGCACTATCCGGCGATAGCGAGGATAACCAGAAATAATTTGGACGGGAAGAGAGCGGAACACGCGCTCCTTCCCGGCAGTATTTGTGGTCGACCTTTGTAGGCGAAGCAGTTTTGGGGCGGAATGAATTGCATTTCGGTGGTAAAGTCAAGTTAAAAAGTACTTAAACTGCCTGACCTCTCGCAGGCGCTCAACTGCGCTGTAAATCGTTCTGCGGTCATCGTTGTTTTTTTTTTTTTTTGCAGTTCAAGAGGTGAATGGGAAGAGAGGAGAAAAAAAAAACGAAAAAAGACGGAGGAGGAATTTTCCTTTGTGCTGCTGCTCCAGGGAATCCCTTTCAAATGCGCCTTTTCAACTGGGGGTTGGGGAGGTGGGAGGTGGCTTTTTGGGAACTTTTCACAAGTGTTTCGGCAATTCAATCGACTAGTTTTCGAGTGTCGACAGAAGTGCAATGTCACGCAACGTTTCACACTGTTCCTGGCGGGCGTTAGATGAATTCTGAGATTTTCACGAAACCCTGCAGGAGAACTTTTGAACTGCAGTCAACTTTGTCCTTCACTTTGGGGGTGGAAAGAGCTACACCAGTGGATACATGGCTACAGATGTAAGACAAGCCGTAGGTAGAGGCCTCAAGGGGTGACTCAGGGAGGAACTTCTTCGAGAAATTGAAGTCCTTTCATGATGTGACTGATTCAATCGAGACTTTTTGGGAAGTTACGGTCTATAACCCTGCACTCTATCGATCTGAATTCATTCATGTCCACCTACACTGCAACCATCTGTCTCTCATATGTTTCATTTCTATTTTTGCGCCCTTAAACCGAGGCAAACTTGAACA
This sequence comes from Myathropa florea, assembly GCA_930367185.1. Taxonomy (NCBI): domain Eukaryota; kingdom Metazoa; phylum Arthropoda; class Insecta; order Diptera; family Syrphidae; genus Myathropa; species Myathropa florea. The sequence goes on along the minus strand of OV884005.1, from coordinate 1,611,812 downwards.
TCCTCTGGTTGTACAATTTGTACATCTGTCCACAAGTTGATTTTAATTGAAAACGTTTTTCTATTTCTCTTTGCAGTTTGTATAGCGGGATATCATGAAAAGAGACTCTTACACGATCTCCTAGATCCATACAACACTCTCGAGCGGCCGGTCCTTAACGAATCGGATCCACTTCAACTAAGCTTTGGATTAACACTGATGCAGATAATCGATGTCGTAAGTAAAACCAAAAAGAAAACATGAAAGAAACCCCCTCCCCCTAGCATGCAGTGCAAACCACACTATGAAGGATAATACTGAATTCCAATCTCATTTCCTCATTCCACACCCGGAAACTTAAATAATAACTCACCCGACGACGAGCCGGGGGTTGAGTGAGTGGCAAAATGACAAAGCGTGCAAGAGACTCGGGAGACTCGATTAAAATGAATCTTAAACTTTACTCAGCCCGTTGCGGATGCTGACAACTGTAGCCGATTTATACGGTGCCTAGGTGGTGGCGGCGGGGGGCGCTTTAAGGGGCCAGCAAAGCCGACAAAGAATATTAGATTGTGAGGAAACTCATTATAGGGAACTTCCTTGTTTCAGCCAGCAGCAGCAGCAGCAGCAGTGGCGGTAGAATCAGCAGCGGCAGCGACGGGTTGAAGTTTATTTAAGAGCCATCCATTTTGCCAGCCACATACCACCCAACAGACCTCAACCACCACCGCCACCGCCACCGCCATCATCACCATCATCAAGCCTCTCTCATCTTTTGTTCAAACATTGAAATCGAAGAATGAGTGGCGAGGGGGAGAACGGAAAGAAGAAAAAAAAAAGATAAATGACAAGTCCGTTCGACGACTGACTGTTGACGTTATTCGTGCGCTGTGCCGAGGAGGGGGTGGGGGAAAGGAGTGGGTTTTGAAAACTCCATCTGTCTGCGGTGGAGGATGAGGATCTGCGAAGCACTCTTAGGGCTTAATAATCAGCCTTTATGCACAGCACGGGGTTTCGTAGTTTTAATTACGTTAAAGAAGATGAATTCGATGGATTTTGAGTGGTTGAGTGGTTGAGTGGGGGCGCGCGCTCTCCCGACGGTTATTGGATTCATTGAGAACTTAATCGCGGGGAGTCATGACTTCCGCTTTGCTGCGGATATCATTCTAAACTCTTTCGCGAAAAAAAACCAAGTTCGAGACCGAGTTTCAACCGAATTCATGTCTAGTCCACCTTCTGTCGACTCTGAGAAGACAAATGACCCAAATTTTGCTCTAATTGCTCGTAATTGACTGATAAATTTGTTCTCATTAATAAACATCAACTCCCCCGGATCAAGCGAGTATGAAATGAGCGCTGAATTGCTGAATTGAACCATGCAAAGATCCTCAAAGGGCCGTGACTCAATTAAAGAGAACACCCAATCAATCTCCACTCACCCAACATTTCCTCGGGGCGAATGAAATGACTCCGAACATGGCACGACAGGATTGTGCGGTTGAATTAAAGTGAAACTGTCTCCATCTGACGTTACATACCGAGTTAATGTCAGGAACTGTCTGCCTGCACACAAGACGATAAAGTAAAGTCAATTAAAATCAACTCAAGAGAAGCTGTACAAGCAATCAGTGTAGTGTAGCGTATCTGCAATGTTATTGCAGTCCATTCACTCCCACACACACACACACAGAGGGAATATCATTAAAACCATCGTTCTTACAGCATTGATGTTGCTGCTGTCTCTGGTGCTGCTGTTGGTGGTGCACTTCCATTTCATTCAATCTCACACTCATCTTAACCATCATCATATCATCATTTCCACTCCACATTTCTCTTCACTTTGTTGCACTTAACTACAGCGAAAAGGATCTCCTAATTTATTTGCCATATCCACTTTCATTCCACTCAAAAAAACAAACCAAAAAAAAGAAGCAGAAAAAATAACAGGAAACAAGCGCCACGAACAAGCCAACGAACGAAAAAGATAAACATTCTGCCTCTTCAGCAAGGACTGCAGCCCCCCCCCCCCATATGCACACAGTGACGTGCTGACGGAAGGGACTGGGAGGAGACAAAAATTCGTGGAGTAATTGGAATTTGAGATTTTCTCTTGCCCCATTCTCTGTTTGCGGGTGGGGCGGCTTCAGGACGTATTAAATTAAAATAAAATAAAATTCAAAAGCACACTTGGATGCCGATGCGGAGGAAAATGCAACGAGACGAAGCCGAACACCGCCACAAGCTCGGATGCAAAACCAGAGAACGAGAGACTTTGAGCATTTTTGTGGTTTTTCCATGTTGCATAGCCTTTTCGCCGGAAGATCTCCTGCCAGGATATTTGCTCGTGTGCCCAAAATGTAACCGCATATCGTTTGCAATCGCCACAGACTTTTGTGTGCAGCCACACACCAACGCCAGACTAGAGAGGGTTTGGGGCGAAAGGATCGGATCATGGGCTTAAGTGGAGGAAACTTTAATTCAACGGCCCCTGAGGTTCGGATGAATGAGTTTTGGACGATTTTGGGTCAAGTGGCGACACGGAAGTTGACCCAAAATGAAAGAATTAGCCTGGGTTTAGACGGGGAGACTGAATCCGTTTGCTGCATTCATCTCCTTTTTTTTTGAGGATTTTTTAAACTCTACTGGAGCACTCAGACTCAAAAACTGGTCTATTGTACTGCCAGGTAGCAACCTACTCCAGTGCCGTTAATTTGACCCCAACGGCAAATGGTGACTGGACCACATTCGATTTCACTGGGATTCGAACCTGGGACCCCTCGAACTTGGGGCAGGCACTTAACCAACTGTGCGACTGGACCAGATTCGATTTCACTGGGATTCGAACCTGGGACCCCTCGAACTTGGGGCAGGCACTTAACCAACTGCGCGACTGGACCAGATTCGATTTCACTGGGATTCGAACCTGGGCCCCCCGAACTTGGGGCAGGCACTTAACCAACTGCGCGACTGGACCAGATTCGATTTCACTGGGATTCGAACCTGGGACCCCTCTGACTTGGGGCAGGCACTTAACCAACTGCGCGACTGGACCAGATTCGATTTCACTGGGATTCGAACCTGGAACCCCTCGAACTTGGGGCAGGCACTTAACCAACTGCGCCATCCCCTCGTCATTCATCTTACTCTGTCAAAGAACTCTACCTTGACAGTTTCCTCAGTCACAAACACGCCCCCCAGGTGTCAAAGGAGAATCTCTCCGTACACTGAGACCTTCTCAGCAGAAAGTGCAAGTCTCCCCGAAGCAATTCTCTGAGCGTAACAACCTCACGAGAGCTGCACACAAAACCATCTCCATTCGAGATCAAAAGACGCCGAATTGAAACAACCTTTCACTTTCATTAAGATAACCTTCCACCTCATTCAGGTTTCCCACACACAAATTCCAACGGAGAGCCAGGTCATAGCCTAAAGTTAACTGCGGCCCACAAAAAAAAAACGGAAGGATACATCATCTCATCCGTTCCCCTGTGCAAACATCTCTCATCCCCTCATCGCACATTACGATAATTCAACCATCACTGCACCCACTTCACACACCCACACACACACGTGAAATTTGTTGTACGCGCCCACAAAATCAGGACATCACCACACATCCCATTCGCAGTCAAGAGTATTGACAGTCTGTGCAAGCAAACTTCGGTGACTTAAATTTGCATTCAAAGTGAAAATTGTCACTGATAGGTATGTGTTCGTTCAGTAAACAGCAACACACCCACACACACACACAACAGCACAGTTCAAGAGTGTAAACAGGAATTCATTTTACTTGCTCAACTAATCACAAAAGTGCATTCAATTGCTGTGACTCCCTGGGTGTGGCTGTGTGCCTGTGTGTGCCTGAGTGTGTGTGTCTCCCTGGGATACCTGGTTGTCTTCTTTCGTGCCATGATCTATTGCCCAGTTGTTGTTCCAGAGAGGAGGGCGATACTCGTCAGGATTTGCATGCATATCCCATTTACCCAGTTCCAACGACGTCACATTTCGCAATTACTGCCCGAACATGGATGAGGGAGTGTGTGTGTGTGTGTGCTTGGATGCAAGGATTCCACAACCTTACCCATCGCAATAAAAGGGTTCAAATGTAAATAACACAGTCGCGCAGTGAATGCGCATAGGACACGGCCACACATTTGAGCACCACATAAAGGAGCATAAGAGCTGGGTCGGACAGGAACAGGCACAGGCACAGGGAAGAGGAGAGGAGAGGAGAGGAGAGAGAGAGTGAGAGAGAGTTCCCCGGGGAGAACGCAGCAGCGAGGAGGGAATTCAATGATAACCCAACGTTTGTGTGCATGGCCAGAACTGGGTCATACTCTGTGTGCTGCAAAGGATACAGTGAGTGTTCGGGATGGGGAGCTGCTGCGACAAAACGGGAATACCCAACATAACCTACATAACAATTTGGTGTCAGTGGAATCCCTCTCTCTGGATTATGCGGGATGGGCGGGCGGGATGTCGGCGAATGTGCCAAAAGGATGCTGGGATACTCGACCGGATGCTACTCGTACGGCGCTCGGATGCAGGGTAGGTTGGGAATGCTGGGAGAACGACTGGTGTTGGGGATGTAAATTTACTTAGCGTCGAGCGTCCTTTGGGATTTGTTCCCCCCCACACACACACGAACGAGCTACTTTCCGGGATTTGTTAACAAAATAGATTCCTTAACCCTCAACCCTATTCCAGGGAATCTTTTGATCCTCTGACTAATGCCTTTGACTCTGGTTGTTGATGATGGTTGCCGCTCAGCCATCATCGTCATAACCACCACCGTCCCACCACCATCGGCTACAACAGGAGGGTTCATCTTGTCCTACTTTGACTTGTGCAGCGGAAAAGTGCATCAAAATTTAATTTTCAATTTTCCAGTCGTCCTTTTTTAAGCCTCCCCTTTGTTCCCCCCTCCCAACCACACACAGGCTCGTACAGCCCCACACAGCCCCACACAGTCTCACACAGCCCCGCACAGCCCCAAACAACCCCACACATGACTGAAACAGAATTGGATGCATCCAAGCTAATCGGTGCACTTAAGGACCCCTCATCTGCATTCTCAGGCGTCTCCTCTCACAACCTCACCGCCCAGACACACCAAGGAGAGACCCAGAGATAGAAGTTGTTGCAGGGAAGTGACTAATCTTTCCGTTTCTAGCAAAACAATGAAGAGAGCAAGCACATCCTCCATTGGGTTAAGCGGATGTGGGTTTATCCAGAGAAAAGTGGAAGAAACTACTCCACTCTCCTCGCCCGGTGTCGTTCCGGAAATTCGTTTTAATAAGTCACGTCGGGCGCTACCGCCAGTGGCCCACCAGAAGTGTCAGAGAAGTGTACCTCCGGGCTAAACACAATCCTTGACTTGGCACAAAATGAACAGAGAATGCAACAAGACTGCAACTTCCCATGGCGTGTGAGAGAGGGCTAAGGATAAAATATCATCATCATCTTCTCGGCATTACGTCATAAGAAGTGAGAGGCAAGAGGGTTAAGCTGTGCATACGAGTGCTGAAATCAAGGATTTTATCGCGTAAGACGTTCAAAATAAGGACACATGCTCGGTGTGAAGTGAGATCGAGAGAGGGAAAGTTAAGTGGTGCTTGTTGATGGATTCCGAAGAGGCGAGAGATAATTGCTTTTTGCCAAACGAACAGATCGGTTGGGTGCGACTTGAAATCAGGTCTAGAGGTCTGGAGAGACGAGGGATATCCACTCTCCTGCTAGGTCTAGAGGTCTGGTGAGACGAGGGATATCCACCCCCCATCGCACCTGACAAAAGACAGAAACCGCAGGAAAATAAAAACAAAATTTGAATCTGAAAAGAAACTTCGCGCGGCACCCATCGAAACATCTCCAAACTCTCGCTCGTATCGCGTTTGTTGTTGGCTGTCGGCCTGCCCCCTCGTCGCGCTGCTCATGCATAATTCAGGCAGGAAATGTAGGTTCCTTGAACCAGGCCGCCGGCGCGGAGTAGTTGTGAATGTACACCTGCCGGTGAACTAACAACGATTGTGTATCCTTCATTAAGGCCGCCACCCCCCATCACCACCACCACCGCTGTCACAAGCCGCCACCGTCAATTCAGAAATCACAAGTTTTTTCCTTAATTTAATTTCATAAGGGAAGCAAAAATGTTTCCTACTTTCACATCACAGAACACCGCCCACCATCCACCGCCCACCGAAAGGAGAAAACCATTTAAACCCTTAAACCATTTATAAAATTTCCTTAAATCCTTTTTTCTCGCCGCCGCGCACCACAAGCAACCCCCCCCCCCCACACACACACACACACACACACTCGCACTAAATACTCCAACTTTTCATCCAAGTTTATTGCAACTTCTCTCGGGGAAAAGTTTCTCACATCCCCTGTCGTCGACGGCGGCGGGGTGGAAAAGAAAATACACGGCTGAAAATTTAACAGCATTTTCACACGAGTATCAATTTCACAACCCAACTTTCCGCAAGCCCCCTCCCACCTCCCTCATGAATGCGAGCTGAATAGTCAGTCGCAAGCAAGCCAAGAGCCAAGTCCCATGCGACTCTCGGTGTCGGTGTTGGGAAGACGCAGGCGAGCACACAGGACCACGGGGGGAGGAGTTCATTGACATACATTCGCAAATTAAAAGCGATTCCTTACGTTTGCTACACGTTCGCGCCGTTATGGAGCTATTGAGAGGGAGCCTGGAGTGGTTTTATTGCAGCAACCACCCCCCCCACTCGCCCAGTCATCCGCTCGCCATCATTCGGAGCACCCAACTGTTGCAACGAAATGCGAAATGGAATAAAATCTGTTGTGGAATGGGGGGGGGGATTTTAATTATGCCACCCTCCGAAAAATCTCCCCCATCGGGATGAAGACGACAACGACGGGGACAGTGCACACACGACGAGTGACGAGACACTGAATCCATCCATCCACCAGCTGTGCATCTCTGTGACATTGTGTGAGAGTCGATTCACAGCGACAAACAGATAATGTCAATCTATTTGCATGCCACCCCGACGAGTGAAGAGGCAAAAATCAAGAAGAAAAACTGAGCAGAGAGGGAGGAGGCCGAGATACAGTGTCAACCTAACCTCAATTGAGAGGTTGTTGTGTGCGGCGCCAGTACAACAACTACAATTGTTTATGCCTGTGCCCGGGCCTGGGCGAAAATGGGGTGCGTAGCAGAAAAGGAACACCATGTCAAGTGAGAGAGGCTGAGGGGCTGAGGGGCAGAGGCTTGCGAGATGATAAGAGTGTGTGAACACGTGTGTAAGTTTGTACTTTTTCGTGTTCATTAGGACGGAAGACTGTTTATGCCTGTTAATTTCTAAACACAAGACCACACACACACAGACGCACGATTTGTGGCTGAAGGAGGGAAGGAGGGAGGATATTTTGTGTGAAGTAGATAATATCGATTTGTGGCTTGACAAGCAGTTGACAGGATGGAGCAGTCGATTATACACTGCCACAGAATTTACTGACTTACAGACTGACCTAAGCTTCGATTGTCAGATGGGCCGAAGACCACACGATAAGGAGCGTCTGGTTGAAGGAATGGACTGCAAAACAAGAGGAAAGTCAAACTGAACTCTTTCTCCCTCTGTACCATCGGCCCGTGCTGTGTCTTGAGATTCCGGACACCTAAGGGTATTCGTAGAAAATGACTGGATGGCGCAGTTGGTTAAGCCCAAGTTCGAGGGGTCCCAGGTTCGAATCCCAGTGAAATCGAATCTGGTCCAATCGCGCAGTTGGTTAAGTGCCTGCCCCAAGTCAGAGGAGTCTCAGGTTCGAATCCCAGTGAAATCGAATCTGGTCCAGTCACCATTTGCCGTTGGGATCAAATGAACGGCACTGGAGTAGGTTGCTACCTGGCAGTACAATGGGCCAGTTTTGCGTCTGAGTACTCCAGTGTAGTGCTTCAAAAATCCACCTGGCTCACACCTCCGCTCTCACCGTTAACCCAATTGAATGATCCTAAAGCACTTCTAGTTGGCACATTACCACCGCCGCACCTTCGCCTTCTGCCAAAGTCACAGCCGCACTTCCCTTTGCGCGCCACGCAATCAAAGGTGGCAGCCATTTGCGCAAAACCGATGTAATGGGGGAAAATTCAATTTGGAGAAAGAGAAAAAAAACGCCAGCAACCCCATCCCGCACGCTCTCCTCTGCATCAATGGATGTCAGGGTAATGAATGAAAAACAACATGCAGACCAGAGGCGGAATGAGCACACGCACACACACGAACACATTCAACGTCATGCCAGAACCAGAGACATCAACGTTGCCTGCCAGCCACCCCCCATGAAATTCATTTAAATTTTCCGCTAACATGCGATAGGGTTTAATTCTACTTAAACTTCCTATGATAAATGAATCTTATGGGGGTTCTACTCCTCGCACGGATCGTTGGAGTTCCGGTGCACAAAGGCACCCCCCCACACACACACACAGTGCACGGCACAGGGAACTCTAAGCACTTTGTCTGAGGTCGATGGATTTATGAGCCAAACGGGGAACATATTCAAAAACTCCCTTCTCATGAGAGCAAAAATTATTTTTTCTTAAAACATTTAGTTTATTTCATATCAACCATTTCCCCCACCTGGTAACACCCTGAACACCACTTCTGTCAATTCAGTGCAATTCGATCAGGTCATTGCCAGATCTGCTGCTAAAATGAACGAAAGTTTGTTTTACCGCCATCACATTCGTGACGTCAGCGAAATTGAAAAAGGACTTTTCCAGGCAAATTACGCAAACAAATGAGACAATTTGGATGTGGATCACTTGCAATTGGTCCCCCACACACAGCCCCAGACATATTTTGTCATTTCCCAGTGAAATACTCGCGAAAATCGACTTTCGAGAAATTGGCATGTGTCAGCGGAAAAAATGCAGTAAAGTGATAAATAAACTGAGTGCACTTTTTTCGGTTTGGAGTGACCAGTTTTGGTTTTTTTGATTTCAAGGACTTTTGAAGGAAGGAAATGAATGGGAATGATTGGGGAGGGGATAAAATGAAACAGAATGCAGGAAAAAATGATGATTGGGATGTATTTCCTGGGAAAATGAGTGAAAAGGGCTTTTGGCTTGACTGGGGAATCAGAGAATTGGGAATGTGTTTTTTTTGGGGGCTTGTATTCAGTTTTAGGGATATGAACGTAGTTGAGTGGGGTCCTAAATATGTGCGTACGTGCACCTGTATTGGCTCTGTATTGGTTGTAGTGCACCGAGCCAGCCATAGCCCCGTGGAGGGATTGTTATGCGATGAGTTATTGCGATTTCCAAGCAACACGCTCTTGTCGGATGAATGGAATTAGACTTGGAAATGAGTATCGATAGGATCCTAGCCAGGGTTCTATGAACTCTACACATGCGCTCAGTGGCAATGCCCCACAAACATCAAAGCTGAACGTGCTTCCCTCGAGGCAGAGTGTACCACCCCCTCTCTCGCTTTGATGGCGGTTTTTTTTTTTTAATTTGTGCCCGCAAAAAGGGATTACGAATACCCTTAAGTGTCTGGAATCAAGACACAGCACGGGCCGAATGGGGCATGGCCAATGGGTGCTCGATGGAAAACCTCTCTTTACGCCGATTTCAAAAAGGGAGAAAAGACTGCTGAATATTTGAATTGTAACGACAGAAGAATTGACAGAAATCAAAGGCACAAAAAAAACCCAACGTCGAATCAAAATGAAAGAATGAAAACCAACAAGAAACCCCCCCGCAGCAACAGTTTCATTTTGAAAGACTTACCGCTCAAAATATTGCAACAAAATCACTTACCCATCAACTGCAGGAATCAAAATATTACAACAAAATCTCTCACCAAGTCGAACATAGAAACCAACGTTGCGAAAACAAGATTCACCGTTGAAAATACTTCCCTCAACACTCACCTCACGAGACAGATAAGCAGCAGAATGAACGTTGACTGAGAAGCACGTTTGAACATGCCCCCTTGTAGACAAAACATCAAATTTAAGAGAATAAACACAAAATACCTTCAATTTATTTGTGCATCAGTTTAACAGGATGAAAATCAGCAACAAAACACAAAACACAGCAGCAAAAGACTTGAATTCGAAAACTTACCAACCAAAATGTTTGCAAAAAGAAAAAAAATGCACTCACCATCTCGTTCGTTTGAAAAAAAACCAGCACTGGAGCAAAATTTGAGGAAAAAATTGTCAAAATGAATTAAGGACACACACAACACAAAATATTCAATTGAAAAAATGCAAAAATTCAAAAATCTTACCGAAAAATACTCACCTGCAGAGACAGAAATCAGCAATGTACGTTTCCCGCCAAACGACCGGACTGAACACGATTAATACTTTATATCAAATGTCAAAGATTCGAAGAAAAGCTTTCACACACAAACATGCAAAAGCGCTCGATGCCACGATTACCTTGCATTTGCATGCGAACATGTTCAGTTTTGTCTGCCGCACACAGCCAGCTGACGAATATGTGAAGAGTAGCTTTCGAAGAACTTTCGCAGAATCGCTGACTCGAGGGAAACGTGTTCAATTTTGTCTGCTTGACGAAGTTGGCTGTCGAATATGTGGAGAGTAGCTTTCGAAGATCGGTGACAGAATCGCTGGCTGATGGAAAACATGTTCAATCTTGTTTGCTTGACGAGGTTGGCTGTCGAATATGTGAGAAATAGCTTTCGAAGATCGCTGGCTGTTGGAGAACATGTTCAATTTTGTCTGCTTGAAGAGGTAGGCTGTTGAATATGCGAAGATTGTCAAAGAAAACATGTTTAATCAAGTTTTACGCCCATGCATTCATACGTACGAAGTGCTGATTTTCAACAGTGACCCCAAGCAGGGGGGTTGCGGGGGGGCTGCATGCCCATATACCACTGTTTATGGTGTGCATTATGCACTTACACACCATCTTGCCGCTAGTGCTTGTAAATACACAAGAAATCATCGCCCAGGATGTCCACATTTGACAGGACAAAGGGCCAAGTTGTAACCCCTCCTTCACATCACCTTTGTCGCAGTCCTAGGTTGGGAGGGTTTAGAGCACCCACCCACACATTAATGTCGCTCAATCACCCCCACGTACGAGTACACTGTGAGATCATGCGAACACAAATGCGACACGCCGAAGAGCGAGAGACTGCAGACATTTTATTGGCATTGCCTTTCGTCCTTTTTCCAACCGAAAGACGTTGCCAACCGTAAGAATTCCAAATGCCAACTGTGTGTGCAGATGTGGTGGCATCCAAAAGCCATAAACCGACAAGTGTCATGTCCCGTCGTGTCCTCCATTAAGCAGCAGCAGCAGCAGCAGCAGCACACCACCATCGGATTTTTAATGGATGCGCTGCATCCAACCAGCCAGCCAAACACAATTTGTCGTTTATTGAACCGACAGCCTTTGGCGTTTTGGCTTTTAAGCTCTCCTCAGCGCTGGTGATGGTCCTGACGCGCTGGCGGTGATGCAGTTAGCAGCAAAATTGATAGATTTGACATAATCTGGTTAGACTTGACACACTCTATTTTCATCCTGTATCCTGTATCTGCTTTGCTGGGCGTGGGGAAGATGGGGGTGAGGGATAGGGTGAGGTTGAAAGTGATTTAAGTGAACACGCGAGTGAAATATTAAATTTGTCCGCACTAGAGCTTGTTGTGCGCTGTGCTGACAGCTTTGTCGGGAGACAGATTGAATTTGAAAAACGTTCTGATGTGACACTTAATTGGAAGAAGACTAGCTCCATCCACCAGCAGTCTGTCTCGTGCAGCTGGACGATGGGATCTGGGTATCATGTGTGTCCTTTGTGGTCGTGTATCCCTCCCCCCCCCCACACAGTGCAATCAAAGGGAATGCAATCATTCCTGTCTCCGTCTGGATTTCCTCCTTCCAGTCGTTGACAGATGAGTTTAATTGCTTGAACCAGAGGACTCTGGTCTCTCTCTCTCCGAGATATACGAGACTGAGACTGGCTTGGGTAAAAATTTGCAGTCGTCTCTGTTATGCAGATATAACTTTAGTGGGAACTCCTTACTTCCTTCCTGGTCTCAGTGGTGTTCCATCAACTGACAGGAAGCGAGGATGAATGATGGGGGGGAAGAAAGAGCGAATAAGAGGATCTTCGTTCACCCTTCTGTGCATGCATTAGGCGACTTTTTCCGCTGGGGGAAATTAGGTCAGTTCCGTTCTCGGTTGGGTACGCTCGTCCCGTCGTCCCTCACCTCTGGCAGAGCGGAGAATGACTCACATGTACGCGAAGCATGAGAATGAAGTTAAATTTTATGTAGTTTTCTCCTCTCTCTCATGTGTGTGTGGGGGGGGGGGGGATAGGGTTTTGAATAAGTCATCCTTGTGTCATTTATCACTTGGTCGTTGATGGCACTCAAAGTGACGACCGTGTGTCGTCAAAGCGTATCGCGCGGTTGGTGTGTATGCGTCAAGGAGCGAGTACCTTAACCAATTCGACGTGGGGTAGGGTCGGTTTATGAATAAGTAACTCGATTTCATAAAAACCAACTCAACTTGAGTGGTCTTTATAGTCGTCGTGTCGAATTGAAATGGAATTTTTATAATCGCATCTCTGGATTAGTAAACACATAAACTACGAGTGAAATGTCCTGACGGAAGGTGCGAGTGTGTACAATCGATAATCCAGAGTCGTTGACGGAGTTTCATAAGCAAAGTCAAATAGAAGTCATTCGAGTGGAACGGAAATGGCTAACATGTGGAGTGACGGAGGATATCTTATTAGTGTGTCGGCGGCGAGGGGACGATTTGAAAGTTTCGTTTTGAAGGAGACGCTTATCTGTCGGCGATGAACGACGTTGATCTGCAATTCGACTGGCTCCTTCGAAGTTTTCAGCTGAGAGATAGTTAAATTTGACATATGTTTGCGAAAAGTGGGGATTTATGACGCGTGTGTGTGGAGCAGAACAGTCTAGGACAACTCGAAAGTGGGGGTTTACGACGTTTGTGTGGGGCGGAACAGTCTAGGACAGCTCGAAAACTGGGGATTTGCGACGTGTGTTTGGAGGGAACAGTCTAGCACAGCTCGAAAAGTGGGGATTTATGACTCGTGTGTGGAGCAGAACAGTCTAGGACAGCTCGAAAAGTGGGGGTTTAAGACGTTTGTGTGGAGGCAGGACAGCTCAAAAAAAGGGAGTTTATGACGTTTGTGTGGGGCAGAACAGTCTAGGACAGCTCGAGATGTGATTGTGTCTCTCCGGCTTCTTGTGGCGAGATGTGATTGTGTCTCTTCTACCTCCGTGGTCTCAATGGTGCCTCACTGGGCATTAAGACACGCACAAATAAAAGATTGCCTCATCAATATGTTCGCCCTGCATCCCATATCCTTCAGGAAAACCACCTCCGTCATGCATTTTTCATCCCAATTGCCTATTAAAACTGCCGCCCTCTTACTCCGTTTTCTCTTCTTTTCTTTGCAGGATGAAAAAAACCAATTGCTCGTCACGAATGTCTGGCTAAAACTGGTAAGTGTCATCATTTCCACTCGTCCCCCCGTGGAAAAATTACACAAAAACCACAGAATCCTCCCCTAAACAGCCCTTAAAGCCCCTCAAACCCCTCAAACCCGCCCTCAAACCCTCCCGAGCCCTTCAAAGTCATGTCTTTCGCAGTCCTAACGAGCGAACGAAGAGAATCCACCTCACAAGTGGAAGCAGCGGGGGAAAATTAATAAATCATGGACATGAAATAATAAACATACACAGTTATCCTTTTTTTTTTAGCATCATCCCTTTATCCCGTGGAATATGGGTTTTTTATTTGATACGAGTATCTCTGTGCTTCTTTTTTTTTAATATTTGCATCTCTCCCGTGTGTATTTCCATGTCATCATTTATCACAACAACAACAACAACGAACAACCAACAACACGACAACCTCAAACATCATCGAATATGGAAATCAACGAACGATAAAACGAACCAACAATAACAACGCAACAACACAAAAAAAAAAACACATCCCTTCTCATGTGTGTGTGTGTACACTACCCCACACAGGAATGGAACGATATGAATCTTAGATGGAACACATCAGACTACGGCGGTGTGAAGGATTTACGTATACCCCCACATCGGATATGGAAACCGGACGTCCTGATGTATAATAGTGCGGACGAAGGTTTCGATGGGACATATCAAACGAATGTTGTTGTACGCAGCAACGGTTCGTGTCTGTATGTGCCGCCCGGCATATTCAAATCGACATGCAAAATCGACATAACATGGTTTCCGTTCGATGACCAACGATGCGAGATGAAATTCGGCAGCTGGACCTATGATGGCTTTCAGGTTTGGACTCATTTCTCTCCCTCTCTCTCTCGCTCTCTCTCTCTAGCCAGCATTCAATTTTTTGTTTTGTTTTTCTCCTCGTTACTTGTCCCGTGTGTGGGTGTCTGCTTCATCGTCCTGCAGCTGGATTTACAACTGCAAGAGGAGAGTGGAGGCGATATCAGTAGTTACGTGCTGAATGGTGAATGGGAACTGCTGGGTATGTATCCTTTTTTCTTTTTCAATCTCTCTCCTTTCCCCTTGTTTCAGACGTGAGTGTGTAAGTGTGTGCATGGGGCTGATGGAAGGGTGTTCATAAAAATTAATTTGTTGGAAATTGCAACAAGTACGAACGACGTGGGTGCAGATGGGGCCGGTTGTGGTGGGGTGCACCAGCTTCCTGAGTGAGGATGGAGACTTAATAGATAGATAGTCAGGGTCTGACAGGACACATGTACGATGGTGCATCCAGGAAGGATCACTTATTGTGCACTTTTCGCTCCCGCATGGCCAATTTTCTCGTTACCCCCATCAGGACGGCATCCTCCTCGGACCAGGTGGTGGCAACGATGTAAGTGGTAAATTGATGGATGACTTAAAGATAAGGTGGGGGTGTGTCCTCTCAACGATTCGTTTTGCCACGTCACTTGCCATCATTCAGGATGCACACCCCCACTGGGAGTTGAACGAACCTGTGCTGACAGGACACAGGTTTCCCTTTTCCGTTCGCAAACGAAAAACGACCGAAAAATGTGTGCAAGTCTGAACGGGGTTATTTTCAGTGTAAAAATGAAGCACAAACAATGACTGCCACGCCCAATATTCTCCGTCATCTCTTCAAATCTCAAATTGAAACCATCAACATTCCACGACTAATCCGGATAACCATTTCCAATTCAACAGAGTCAACCTGTCTCATGTAATGCAACCTTCATCCTCGCCCCCATTCTCAGATGCAAGACAAACTTCTTCGTCTGATGCTGATGAGAGATGTAGGAAAACGATGCGATTTGATTCCCTCTTATCCTTACTTTCCAATTCAAAGAGTTCCCTGCTTGCTACGTGATGGAAATTACAAACAATCTCTCAGTCAAATTAGTGCCGCATGAAAAAGTCCTTTTTTCATCATCATCTGTGTGTCCTTAAGCACCCGAGCTGAAGAACTATTAGCCACACAAGTGCAGCAGCAGCAGTTCCATCCTTCGTGTTCGTCTGTCTGAAGGTGAAACTCTCACAAATTCACTTATCCTGACGACGACAGGAGGAGCACAACTTCTCTTAAAATCCGAAATCCTTTTGTCAATAGGATTTGCATTCGTAAGATATCCGTCCCCGAAAATATGGAAAACCTGTGCTCCATCCCAACCCCCTCTCTCATCGATTTTCTGTGTTTTTAAGCAAGAGACCCGAATCCCTGAATGCATCTGCAGATGATTTTGTGATTTAATTAAGTTGCGCTTCACAACAGACCTACTTAGCATGGGGAGGCGGGTCCCCTTTTGTGTTCTAATTATGAAAATTAATACGTGTCCACCGCCCCCACACTTCCGTGGCTAAACAGCATCAAAATGCAGACCTAATTGCATCTGGAACTGCTTTTCTGAGCACGAAGTGTTTCCTTGCATATTTAAGGAGACACAGCCCCCAACATGTCTCACAACAGCACGACACACGGGGCTGGTGCGATTGCACAACGACAGCAAGACACCGTTAGCAAGCAGAGAATGGAAGGAAGAAAAGGACATTCAAGATGCTAGGGCTGGTGCTAATGTCATTGTCGGCAAGAACACTTAAATTTTGAGCAAGCTGTCTGGCCAAGATATCTTAAGAATTGCTTCACCATATAATTTGTTAATTGCTTCCTATCGCTTCCTTCTGCAGCAAGGGTTGGGAAAGAAATTCACGACTTCTATGAATTTAAAGGCAGTCTGCTATCGTCCTTTAACTTCCCCACAACGCCTCATTAGCGAGTCATCACGCAAAGGAAAGACAAAACAGCTTGTAGAATCCTCCCAATTCAAACTCAGGACAGCTCAGATTAATTTATTCACAAAATCGCAAGTTTTCGCTTGTTAAAAGTTTAAAATAAATGTTTTAAAACGGGCTTATAACAAACATAATTTCCCCATTAAAAAGCATTCATGGCAATACCATACATTTCTAGAGCAACAACCATCTGTCATCTTCAATTTACGAAAATTAACGGACTGACATTTCCCATAAAAACCACTCAAATTCCTTGCTTTTCCCAAAGAAAATGCACTGAATTCATACAAAACACATGTAAAATTAACTCACACACACACTCATCAACATTCTCTTTCATTTTTCACACCAAATGCTGAAAAACATTTTCTTCAAGATTTCACTCAATTTGCATGCAACGCGAGCATTGCCAGATAAGCAATAGTTCTTGTGTGTTTCTCGATTTGAATGAATTCAACTGTGACGTCATGAAAAATGGAAAATTCAATTTTCTCAAATTTCCAAGGTTTTCCGATCAAATTTTCGATTGAATTCGCTTCAATTATCAATTTCACATTCAGCCCCAAAGATTTGGTGTAAAAATTCGGTCAAAACACGGAGAAAATCGACTTTTGAAAAAATGGCATGTGTCACGGGAAAAAATGCAGTAAACTCATAACACGACTGGGTCGCATTTTTTTGCTGAAAAAAAAACGAGTTTTTACGGAACTGCTTTTATGGTAACAGAATCTTGTGAAACGATTTTCTCGATAATTAGGACGAATTGAAGGACGTGGAGTACCACGATGGATAGGAAATTGAATGAAGAAGCGTAATAAATTAAAAAAAATTAGCTAAAGTGAAGGGGTTAGGTTTTTCAAGGCAAGGTTCGGAGGATCCTACTTTTTTGTTTGAAAATGTATGATCTTCGAAGGCATGATGTTTTCTAAGACAATTTTCTCGACAAATAGGACGAATTGAAGGACGTGGGATACCAGAATGGATAGGAAATTACACGTAGAAGCGAAATAAGTTATGTTTTGTAAAGGGGAGTGAGGTGGTTGGTTAGTTTGAGGCAAAGTTCGGGGGATCCTACTTTGTCGCATGATCTAGGAAGATATGTAATTTTCTGAAACGATTTTCTCGACAATTAGGATGAACTGAAGGATATGGCGTATGCCAATGGAAAGGAAATTAAATAAAGAAGCGAAATAAGTCAAGATTTTCAAAGAGAAGTGGACTGGTTGATTTGTTTGAAGCAAAGTTCGAAGGATCCTAGTTTTTCGTGTGAAATTCATGGTCTTTGGTGATAACATGTTTTCTGAGACGATTTTTTCGATAATGAGGACGAATTTAAGGACGTGGGATATTACGATGGATAGGTAATGAAATGTAGAAGCGTACTAAGTCAAGATTCGCTAACGGGAGTGACGTGTTTGCTTACTAAGAAGGAAAGTTCCGAAGATCCTACTTTTTCACATAAAATTAGAGCATATCCTGTTTTCTGCGACAATTTTCTCGAGAAATAGGACGAATTTAAGGACATGGTATATCAGAATGGATAGGGGATTACATGTAGATGCGAAATAAGATATAGATATATAAGATAAAGGAGAGTGACGTGGTTGTTGAGTTTGAGGCAAAGTTCGGGGGATTCTACTTTGTCGCGTGAAATTCATGATCTTGGAAGATATCATGTTTTCTAAGATAATTTTCTAGATAATTAGGACGAACTGAAGGATGTGGGATATCAGGATGGATAGGAAATTTAAAGATGCGAAATAAGTCAAGATTTTTGAAGAGGAGCGACCTGCTTGGTTAGTTTAAAGCAAAGTTCGAAGGAGTTCCTCCCCAATTCTGAAACGATTTCCTCCTTGAGAAGAATTTAAAATCGAGTGATACCATAATGAATAGAGAATTAATTGAAGAAGCAAAATAAGGCTTAAACAAAACACTTTAGAAACTCCCTGAGCGAAACCAATTCGCAGCGGTCTCGACGACACAACGAAGACGATGGGGATGGCATCAACCGCACCGCACTGCACAAGTAATGCTTGTTGTTACCAGAAAGTCGTTTATGAAGATTAAGACATGAACATTTTAACTTTATTATAAGCACCCTATCCCCGTAAGGAGCGCTTGGGGATCGAGCCCACCCCCCACCCCACACACACGACGGGGGTTGGCGATGCAAAATTTATTCTCGAAACTTCTCAAGAAAAGTTTGTGTTGGTTTTTTTTTCTCCTTTTGCTCTTCTGGTGCAGCAAAGAAGTTTAATGAATTTAATTTTATGTAGTGCGCTCTAGAAGTTTGGTCTATGGTTGCGAATGGTGCAGACATTAAATAGTGGTCGGTCTTGGGGGAGCAACCACCGGGAAGTGGCTGTTTGGCTGTTGGTTCATGAGCGTGCCCCGGCAAACGACCAAGCAGGGACTTCATTAGGTTCGAGATGCTCGACATATTTGGGGATATTTTGTTGATGAAGTTGCAAATTTATAATTGCAATTGGATATTAATGACGGACGGAAGTGGGAGGGGAAAACAGAGGTGGAGAGGTCCGCACAGATGTTCAAAGTCGTCCTGCGAAAACCTTGTTGCAATTTCCAGCCGGTCCAGCCAATCACTTGTCAAGGAACTAATCAGTCTTTCGTTCTCTTTCACAGGTGTTCCCGGTAAACGTAATGAGATCTATTACAACTGCTGCCCGGAGCCGTATATCGATATCACATTCTCCATCATTATTCGTCGGCGAACGTTGTATTATTTTTTTAATTTAATTATTCCGTGTGTTCTAATTGCATCAATGGCATTGCTGGGATTCACACTGCCACCAGATTCTGGAGAGAAATTATCATTAGGTATGTACACAGTCGCCGTGAATCCTTGAAATCCTTTCAATCCCCTCAATCATCATCATCATCAACCGCAGCATCAACATCAACATCCACGTCACCACCCATCATCCGCCATCTTTCAATCTCATCCCATAATGCAATTACTAATTGAACTCGTCATGTCATTGCGATTGCAGTTGCAGCGTTGCGGGAGGAGCAGCAGCTGCAGCAGGAGGCGAAAAAAAGAAGCTTCAAGGGTTCCTCTTTCGTCTACTTTTCTCAAATTAGTTGGTTTTAGTTCTTTTCGCTCTCGAAGAACTTCCAGTTCCATTGAAAGTTGTGAAATGCATTCCCAAGGAGAGTTTATCCAAGAAGTTTTTCGCCTCCTGCGGGGGTTAAGCCAAACCACATCAACTAGAGATTCAGTGGTTTTTTTCTTTCGGGGATTTCGTCGGTTTTTTTGTGCTGCAGATCTCCGATTCATAAGGTATCGTCTTCTCATCGATTATCCACTTTAGATTGAGACGGGCAGAGTGGATGTGTGTTTGCTGATACTTAAGTAGTTTAAATTGGCTATTGGATTGCAGCTCTGTGCTCCCTCATTGATATTCCCAGCCATGCCGACGATGGTAGCTCTCCGAAAATCTGTGTCTGTTTGGATGGAATTTACTGCTGCTCATGCATCTTTTAGATAAATTTAATCCCGAGACCCAGACCCTCTCATACGATTAATTAGTTGAAAGGATGCACTGTGGGGTTGCTCTTTGACAGAGAGTTCAGTTAAAATTTCATTCCAACCCAAAAGCAACAGCAAATTGCATGACATTCTGTGAGTGCTAGTCCTTGCCCTCTGCGACTGAACTCTGCTAAATAATGCACCCCGATAGTCAAACAGTCAGGGGGTGAGGGTGGAGAAGGTGAAGGACAGCCCTTGCAGATGGTGAGAATTTTACGACTTGTCAATATTTGTACAATCAGCGTAACAATATTGAGCACACTTTCAAATGGCACATGTTTGTCCTTGGCTCGTCGATCGAGTGCTTCCACACGCCCTCCTTGGGCTCCTCCGAAAAATGGGAAGGTAACAAAATGGTCCAAAAATGGAATAAATGAATGTCGCTGCATTCGGAATGCGAATGCGTTTCATGCATTCCAAACGAGACAGTCGAGGATGGAGACAATAAACCAGAACCAGAGGCAAAGCGAGAGAGAGGATGCAGTGGGTATTGTATACATTTGATGCATTTTTAAGTTGCAGTGGAATTCAGGACGGTTGCGTCCTCTCTTTGAATGCAAATATAAGACGTTGGGAATGACTAGGAAGCAGCGTTTTCATGCCAAAGCTTGGTATCAACTTTAAGTTCAGATGCAGTGTATTTCTTGCTGCAATCATCGAAGGTAACATTTTTTAAACTTTTGCTTGTTTTGAGATTATGAGACCGTCTTCTAAAAGTGAAGAGATGACAATGTTTTCAGAGAGCACTCTCGTTCGGAGGAGCCACAAGCAAGTTGAGCTTGCTATCCATTCTTAATTTTGATGCAATGCAGCATATTCTCTGCTGCAATCATCGAAGAAAGCATTTTTCATACTTTTGCCAATTTCGACGACATATTTCGACCCCGTCCTTTGAGAAAGAAGTCTGCAATGAGCGAGATGCCGATGTTTTCAGAGATCATTTTCGTTCGGAGGAGTTGCAAGCAAGTTGGGCTTGCCATCCGTTCTTAGTTCATATGCAATGCAGTACAATTTTTGCTGCAACCATCGAACGCAACATTTTTTTATACTTTTGCCAATTTCCACGAAATATTATGAGCCCGTCTTTTGAGAGAGAAGCGTCCAATCAGCGAGACTCCAGCTTCGAAACCAAAGTTAGGTTAGGTTAAGGAGCTGCTAGTGAATTCACCAGCACACTTAGACCATGTTGGTCCATACCCACAGTCAGACAACTGCGACTGATCAACCGCTCCAATGATAGTCTCGTTAATTTGATCCCAAAGGCAAATGGTGACTGGAGCAGATTTGAAAAGCCGGATAAAAGCGTATTAACTTTGCTGTCCCAGGGATTCAAACCTGAGACCCCTCTAACTTAGGGCAGGCACTCAAACATCTGCCCCATCCAGTCATTAGCTCCGCAACCGCCCTATGCGACAAATCGCAACACAATCCAAGTTCAAATCTACCTCTCTTACAGTCCCTGTTTGAAATACATCCCTCCAATCAAAATCCCCCCAACATCCAACGCCGCAATTAGCTTCCGTCTTGACCTAACCCACATGCGAACTCAGAGACCAGGTCAACATTCACGATAATTTGAAAACCCTTCACACAATGGCAAATTGACAGAGTCCTTGAAAGCAAAACAAGACGAAACCACTTGAAACTGTCCGAAAGCACTTAGAAAACTTCCCTGTCACTCCCGGTCCATTGGCATTCCGGGCCAAAACAACAACCTCCTCCGTTGGATATTTATACCACAAAACAGGTCGGGTCGTGGCCGCTTATGCATGCAATAGGCAATGTCGACTGCTTATACCCTCTTAAGCCTAGAGAATCCAGCGCACAGGCATAGGCACAGAGAGCACACTGCACACACTACCCCTTTGGGCTGTAATTATTTGAGTAATTGCCCCAATTGCGATTTGGTTGCTGCATTAGCCACACAAGTTGCATATAAACCTTGACGTCGAGTCAGCATGCTCCTGCTCCTGCTGCTAATTGCCTGCGACCTAGTTTCGATGGATCTGCGTGTGTGTGCATGTGATTTAACTGATTTTTTTTTTTGTTTATTTCCTCATTTCAGGTGTAACAATTCTTCTCTCACTTACTGTCTTCCTTAATATGGTAGCAGAGACGATGCCCGCGACATCTGATGCTGTTCCACTTTTAGGTAAGTCCTCCACCCATCCGCCAGCCACACACTTAACTCGTTTATGTCTCCGACAGGTACATATTTCAATTGCATAATGTTTATGGTAGCGTCATCCGTTGTGTCAACGATATTAATATTAAATTATCATCATCGAAACGCTAATACTCATGAAATGTCCGAATGGGTAAGTGGCAACTTGATTTTTTCATCCTCCCTTAGTCCTTTCAAGTGCTCCCCAGGTCTCGCTGAGAATGCCGTCAATCCGTTTTAATTATTTATTATTAACTGCAGCTATGGTTGCTTGTGGGTTGGGGGTGTAAATGGGGGGAATCGGTTATTAATTGTGTTTGCGAATCGACGTGAGAAATTGCACAGAAATCGCAAAGCGGCCAGTGTGGGTGTTGCAACGGAAGGCAATCGTCGAATGTGAATTATGCAAGCGGAAAATTATTAAAAATTTAAGTCGCTCCGGATGTGGAAGTGTGGCTTTGTTGCAGTCACTCTTCGGGGCTTTCAACGGATGATTATGGTTGTCGGATAGTAATTGGTTGGAGTTTTGTGAAATGAATGAGGAGAGACGAGAGTGCTCTTTTGCTAGACCGAATCCATTCGCTGATTTCGATGTGTGCTGGTGGCGTCTGAATGTGACAGAGTTGAATGGGGGGGGGAAAAAGAGCTCTTCGCCTGACAGGTGATGTGCTTGTGGATTTGAGGATGCACTTATCTCCGCCTCATTTGTAGCACGACAGGTTGTGACAGTCGAGTCAAGGATGAATGAGATTGAGCTCGTTTCAGCTCAGGACCCTCATGCAAACATCAGAGCAGCCTATGCTCCACTTAGCAAGAAGATTAACAACTGCATTACCAAGTTTTTAAAGGAAAACATCCCCTGGTACAGCTTGGAACTCAATATCCACTGTTATCCACTCAAGCTCACCAACTTCGCCCAACTTTATCGACCGTCAAATGTGTGTAGCACTCCTGTAACCTAGTAACCGATTGAGTATTACCACCCCCTACTCGCCCACTCCACCAATCAAGGGGTCAACGACTGCATCGGATAGTTAAACCGCTTACCTTCAGAGAAAACAGCAGCGCGGAGGGCAGTATCAAAGAGGTACTTTAACCCCTTTAACAACATTTGCGCTTACGGAGTGGATTTCACAAAAGACTTGGGGGCATAAACGTGCCAGGCACCGCCAGCAATCACTATCCTTCTCCCCCCCCCCTCCTCTATCACCAGACTGACTCCCCAAAGCAGCCATATCAACAAACGCAAACAGATAAATACTCCGCTGCAGGTAAAGACGTGGACGGCGATGGCAACGGCGACGGCGACGGCGACGACGACGACGAGAACGAACACGAACAACGGGCGATGGCATTGGAGATGCATCGAACCGAGTATTGATGGGGTAGCTCCTGTCAAGAGATAGAGTGGATGCTTACGTATGCATGTGATGCATACATTATTGTCGCTGAAATGTGAGCGCTCTGTATGCAATAACTCTCCACACATGAGCGATCAACGTGAAGCATTTGTATGCATATCCCCCCTCTCCACTCAATTCATCTTTTGAGATATCGAATCCAGGCACCCCGGAGACATTTTCCCATCCCCCCCCCAGCCATTCACTCAGCAGGATGCATGTGCATTCATAGCTTTTCATATGAGAAATCTAATATCGAAAAAGTATCCGCAGCAGAATGCAGTAATTGGATAATATCCCCACCGCAGAGAGAGAGAGAGAAAAAAATAACCTAAATATAATGCAATCCTTTATTCATAAAGGATCAAATCAGTTAGCATGCACTTTCCGCTTTCGTTTATCTAATGGATTAGCTTCTTGTTTCCCATTCAATTCGATTACACACACGCTCTGGGGCGGGATGATACCGGATAGACACACAGGACATGTTGCTTCGATGCCAAAATCCATGCAAAAGGATATCAATTTGCTAAAAAGCAAACAAATTATGGCAAAGCAGAGCTTTCATTTCAAAAATTAATATTTATCCTTGAATTAGAACGAGAGAGAGAGAGAGAGAGGGAGGGAGGACGTGACAGGATAAATAGGAAAACTAAATCTCAACCGAACTGAACTCGACTGAAATGTCCTTCTGAAGGAATTTATTTATCCAGAGAAACGGCGAAACAAAATGCCGACTGGGGGGAAGGCGCGAGTGGCCGGGTGAGTTTCGAGTCGAAACTCGTGTCTGTGTACGCGCGCGTTTGCCTCATTGCAATTGTCGTTGATAAATGGGTCAGAATAAGTGTGAAAAATGCAATATGTTCACCGGAGACCGAGACAGACGAGCGAAACTCAAGAGAACTGCAGACAACAGAGAAGGAGATTGGGCAAGAGATGGAGCGAGACGATGGCGGCGCGGAGGTTGAATGGGTGAAATGGAGCATAAGCGAATCCTAGAGGGAAAAAGGATTGATTTATGTCAATGGTGCAGCACCGCCGTGAATTGTGGACTTTTCAACTGATTTTTGTTTTCCTTTTTGGCGGATGGGGAGTGAGGGGGGTGGTGTCGAATGATGATTTTCATTCGGCAACGGGGTCGAAGCTGAAACAATGCCATGCAACTGTTGCAGGTTCGACTGAAGTTTGTTTTTGTGTGTTTGTTTTGCAGAGAGTGGAATTTTGGGTGAATTAAATTGTTCCCCTGGGTGATTCTGACAGTTTGAGAAATTATTAGAACGGCCCAGGCAGTGCTCAAATGGTTCCAGCGAATGTGGAGTTAGTCATCAATTCTCGTTGATTGCGTTTCATGAAAATAATCATTTTTCAACTAGAGGAACAATAACAACGTTGTCCTAATTTAGAATAGCATCGAAACACATGGAGAGTCAAACAGTTTTCATTGCTCATGTGACAAAAGAGGATATCACAAAAGTCGCCTCCAAACAACCAACCAATGCACTTCTGCTATAATATCTGATCTTATTCCGCTTCTCCATTCAATTCCCCATCCATCCTGATATCCCACATCCTTCAGTTCGTCCTATTCATCGAGAAAATTGTCTCAGAAAACAGAATATTCTTTGATTTTATGTGAAAAAGTAGGATCTTCCGAACTTTCCTTCTTACTAAGCAACCACGTCACTCCCGTTAAAGAATCGTACCATATTTCGCATCTACCTTAAATTTCCTATCCACCGTGATATCCCACGTCCTTCAGTTCGTCCTAATAATCGAGAAAATCGTCTAAGAAAACATGATATCTACCGAGATCATGAAATCATGTAGCATACTGCGAACTTTGCTTCCCAAAAACCAACCACGTCACTCCTCTTCGAAGATCTTGACTTATTACGCTTCTTCATTTAATTTCCTTTCCATTGTGATACGCTATGTCCTTCAGTACATCCTAATTGTCGAGAAAATCGTTTCAGAAAATTGCATATCTTCCTAGATCATGCGACAAAGTAGGATCCCCGAACTTTGCTTCAAACTAACCAACCACCTCACTCCCCTTTACATAACATAACTTATTTCGCTTCTACATGTAATTTCCTATCCATTCTGGTATCCCACATCCTTCAATTCGTCCTATTTGTCGAGAAAATTGTCTCAGAAAACATCATGCCATCCAAGATCATACATTTTCATACAAAAAAGTAGGATCATCCGTACTTTGCCTCCAAAAACCTAACCCCTTCACTCTAGTTAAATTTTTTTAATTTATTACGCTTCTTCATTCAATTTCCTATCCATCGTGGTACTCCACGTCCTTCAATTCGTCCTAATTATCGAGAAAATCGTTTCACAAGATTTTTTAATCATAAAATCCACTTCTTCAAAAACACGTTCTTTTTCAGCAAAAAAATGCGACCCAGTCGTGTTATGAGTTTACTGCATTTTTTCCCGTGACACATGCCATTTTTTCAAAAGTCGATTTTCTCCGTGTTTTGACCGAATTTTTACACCAAATCTTTGGGGCTGAATGTGAAATTGATAATTGAAGCGAATTCAATCAAAAACTTCTTCGGAAAACCTTGGAAATTTGAGAAAATTGAATTTTTCATTTTTCATGACGTCATTGTTGAATTCATTCAAATCGAGAAACACACAAGAATTATTGCTTATCTGGCAATGCTCACTTTGCATGTAAATTGAGTGAAATCTTGATGAAAATGTTTTTCAGCATTTGGTGTGGAAAAATGAAAGAGAATGTTGATGAGTGTGTGTGTGAGTTAATTTTACATGTGTTTTGTATGAATTCAGTGCATTTTCTCTGAGAAAAACAAAGAATTTGATTGGTTTTCATGGGAAGTGACAGTCCGTTAATTTTCGTAAATTGAAGATGACAGTTGGTTGTTGCTCTAGAAATGTATGGTATTGCCATGGATGCTGTTTTAATGGGGAAATTATACTTATTTATTATAAGCAGACTTTTTAAAACACTGAATAATTAAAAGTGTACAGTCAAAATCGATTATAGCCACCTTCAATGGACTGACGAATTTGTTTATTGTAAGCGATATGTCGTTATAAACGATTTATTATGCTATTGGATTATATGTGATGGAGCTCAGGGGGGACCTAAGAATTCTGTCGTTATAACCGATGTCGTTGTAAGCGATTTTGACTGTAATTGTGTTTCATCATGATGGTAAAGATTGAATGCGTAATGAAGGTGAAATCGAAGAAATCGAAACTGAAAAGTGAATTTTCAAGAATTGATACCACAGAAACCAAAACTTCATTGACGCAAACTGCAGTGTACGAAAAATGAAAGAAGTGCAGACATTCATCCATCCATTTGCCATGGAGACTGGCAAGCGACACATAAGTCAAACTCAAACAGCAGAACAACATCCATGACCTGTCCATATTGAATTTTCATTTTACGATCCACAAGAGCAGATAGTCTCCTCTTGCATATTTGCATGATTTATCATTCATTTCCTCGGGAAGAAGTAATGGATAATCTCCTTGTTTCATCGATGCCATCGTTAACCCAGAAACCGACAAGAGACCTCCCAAAACATTGACCCTTTGAAAATATTCCATTCCCCATTGCTACACTTCCGTCCGTCTAGTGCGGATACGTGATGATGGAATGATAAATGACTCTTTGGATATTGGTTTAGTTCTAAATGAATATTTTAACATTCTATTTTGTGCAGATACGACTCATATTTTTATGCTGGCTGCCATGGATTCTACGAATGAGTCGACCCGGTAGGCCATTAATATTGGAATTTCCACCAACACCGTGTTCTGATACATCTTCCGAAAGGAAACACCAAATACTATCCGATGTGGAACTCAAAGAGAGGTTTGAAGTGTTTGAATGACTCATCAAAGAAATCAACTGAAAATGTATGCTCTCTGTAGATCCTCAAAATCGTTACTCGCAAATGTGCTGGACATCGATGATGACTTTCGGCACAATTGCAGACCAATGACTCCAGGGGGAACACTGCCACATAATACTGCATTTTATAGAACTGTATACGGGTAAAATAATCATCAGATCAGAGCTTAACTTTGACCAGCACAGAAAACTACTGGAGATTTAATGCAATTTTGTTTGGATATTTCAGTCAAGGTGATGACGGTAGCATCGGACCGATCGGTAGCACACGAATGCCAGATGCCGTCACGCATCATGCATCCTGTATGAAATCCTCAACGGAATATGAACTAGGGTTGATACTGAAGGAGATTCGTTTCATAACAGATCAAGTAAGTCAATCAGTTTACCATTTATTTTTCTCTCTTCTCTTGTGAACGCCAAGAGTTTTAATTATTCCTTGCTCAAGTTCTTAGTTTTTAATCGCAAGTAACTCACTTACATTCCTCTCTTTGAATGTATTTAAAATCCCAAAGATTTTATGTTGATTTCCCTATCCTTAAAGTGTACAGATATAAAATAGAGTTCTGCATGACATCATTTTTAGATATCTCAACAAATCTTTAAAAGCAAAATTACCAAAAAATCGATTCTGTTTTTTTCTTTCTCCTTTTCTTTTTTGACATCACAAAATAATATGAATCTCTTATAAAAAAAAATAAATAAATCGTGTAACAAAAATTGAAAAAAAAAATCAGCTCCGTAAAGAAGACGAGGACAATGACATTGCCAATGATTGGAAATTCGCAGCTATGGTCGTTGACAGACTGTGCCTTATCATATTCACAATGTTCACAATATTAGCCACAATAGCTGTATTAATTTCAGCACCACATATTATTGTCTCGTAGCCATATGAGAGAGGTTATTGTTATTGGTTTTATCATAAAATCAATTTGTTAATTATTAAATTAATATCGAAACTTTTTAAGTAAAAAAAAAACAAAAACAAAAACAAACAAATAAAATAAAACCAAAGAAAAAAAAACATAAAATTTTTGATCATCAAAAATTTAAACCAAAAAAATATTAATTAAATTAATTTAAACAAAAACAAAAGGTATTAACAAGAAATTTAACTCTCTTCCAGACAAATACAACTACAATATAACACAAATTACAAAAAAAAAACACTTTCCAAACTCATAGAGTCACACACACACACTATTTTCATTTTGTACCGAAGGAGATATTTTTTTTCTTAATTCACAACAACAATAAAAACAAAAAAATCAAAAAAAAACCACAAAAAAATCGTAAAAAGAAAAAAAAAAAACTGAAAAAAAATTATTCATTTATTTAAAAAAAAACAACACTCTCATTTTGAAGACGCAAAGCGAAGCGCTACAGAAGACATCTTCAACGTTGATTTGACAAATGACAAACCAATCTGTACATAGATAGACTACAACTGAGACAGGAGTTTAGGTATCAAATTAGAAGTAAATGAAAACCAAGTGGATACGCAGATACGTGTATCTGGGAAATACATAAAATAAACATAGATATATATGAAGAAAGCAGATCAATTCAATACTCGCACAGCACTGGTGCTTTCTGACTCTTTGTCACTTTCCCTCTTATGTCACATGTTTCCATAGTTTTTCTTTCTTTCCATCCCAATCGGGTTCGAATCATGGGTTTCTGACCGATCGAACGTAGAACAAGAGTTTTGTCCAAAAAGACAGGTCCTTCATTCCCTCTCATTGCCCAGACTCACGAGATGATTTCTCACCTTAATTCCCCTGGTCAAAAACACAACACATTTTCGGATAAAGGTTTCCGCAAATTTTAACTGCCGTTTTTTGATTTAAGAAAAGAATAATAAATAAATAGGAGCTAGACCATAAAACAACCACCCACTTAGAGTGAGGAAAAACAGGTAACACAAACCATCAAAAAATAACCATCACAAATTATAAACGACATTACAAAACACACACGCTAAACTAAAAAACAAAACGAAAACCTAATTAATTAGAAGCTAAATCTTACTCTCTAAACTAAACTACAAAACCAATAGAAATAACCCAAGCAAATGGAAACGCACAGAGTAAGACAATTCTGTAAACATTTAAAAAAAAACTCAATAGAATTCTATTTAAATATGTTAACGAATTAGGTAAACTACTAAGCATATAACAAAATAGTGAAAAGATTTCGATGATATAAAGAGTAACGACAAATTTTTGAGATATGATAAGTTGGTTGCGAGCAATAATATCTGCGTGTTGATGCAATTTCGATAAACAGTGGCTATTCGATATATTGCTGGGAATCTTGTCGGTGATGGATACTTGACAATCCTTTTCTTGCTTTTCATTTCTGATTGATTTTAGTTTCGTTGAGATATTCATCACAACATGCCCAACAAGAGATCCTCTAGTCACTACCAGAGACAGCATTTTTTTTAGTATTTAAAACACATGCCCCAAAAAAACACCTCATCTCCCCCCCGATAAAAAGATAAATACTAAAAAAATGAAGCTAAATATTTCCCCACTACACGAAAACATATTAAATCGAACGAGTAACCTAAATCGAATGAAAAATAAAAACTCATCACACCAGACATGAATTAAAAAACAAAAACCAAAAAAAAAAAAAAAGGAATAAGATTTTATATTTTTCAGTTACAGCCTATTTGACTTTTGATTGTAAATCTTGTGCGATAGATAAATCAGAATTTTCTTTGAATATATAAAAATATTTAACCTCAAAACCAAAACCAAAAACTAGTTAAAAAAAGCGACGATGTATGAAAGCACAGAATGACCATTGTGAACCTTAGATATGAAAACGAAAAACGAAAATCTTAAAAATTCTCCAAAAGGAATCCTACTGAGCGCAGTAGATCTTCCCTCTTTATCTATAAATCTCTCTCTCTCTATATTTTCCACACATTGTCCTTTTGTTGGTATTTTTTGTTGGATTGTTTTTTTTTTCACCGAAAAATATGAGATTGAATTTGAATCTTGTGTAAAAAAATGTGTAAAAGTGAGTATTAGAAAATAAATTTAAATATAGTTCCGAAAAATGACCCTACAATCCCCCCAAAAAAAAACACACACACACAAAATCACACTCATAAGCTCAGTAACTATTTGAATAAGTTCAAGTCAAGAAACAAGCAGAAGATTAGGTAAATAAATTAATATACATATAGTGAGTAAAAGAAGAAAAAAAAAATAAGAAATTGTTTAATTTAACATTTTTTTCTTAATTTTTTCTTTTCGAAAAGAAAACATTTTTCTTATATATGAAAACGAAAAAAAGCCATAATTCTAAATTATTAAGATTACAAAAAACCGCGAGGAGGCATGAACACAAGAGGCATGATGGTTTGATCACGATGAATCGTCTCCCGCATGCATGCGTCGTGGTGAAACCACCTATCCCTCTAACTCCAAGCGAAACTATTATAGCAAAAGAAGAAAACACAAATTATGTATTTTCACATTCAAGGAAAATACAAGAAAAAGAAAAACAAAAAAAAAACATAAGGATATATCATTAATCATTAAATTTAATATTAACTATTTAAAATTCATAGCATATATAATGGTAAAAGAAGGCAATACATTTAATAAGAAATTTAAATGAGAAACAAAAAGAGAAAACGTGAAACTCGTGAATCGTAAATCGTAAAATTTTCCTCATCTAGTTACATTAAAGTGAAAAACCAAAAAAGTAACAAAATTAATAATAATTATTAATATTAAAAAAAATTCATATATAAATACATATATAAATAAATAAAATTTGAAAACAAGAAAAAAAAATGAATTCTTCTCTCCCCCTTGAATAGTTAAAAAGAGAATTGTAATTTTTATTCGAAATTTAAAACGTAACGCAAAAAAACCAAAAAAAAAAAAAAATGAAATTCAAATTTGAAATATGAGCAAAAATAAATACCACTCTTCTATTTTTACTTAAAACACTGTTTTTGTTTTTTTTTTGTTCCACTCACGCCCTGCCTTTGTTGTTCCACAAAAATCAGTAAAAATCAATTCCGAAATGTCTAAACAACTTGCATCCCGATGAATAAAACCGAATTTTAAGTTATTTGCTTTTTTCCTCTTCTAAATAATAAACATTAAATGAGTAAAATAAAATAATACCAATACTATTATCAGCAGCATGACTGTGATATATATTTTAAAGATTAAAATGAAAAAAAAAACACAAGATTAATTAATGGAAAAACATAAATCGTTTTAAACAAAACATCTAAAGCAAAATTTAAAACAAAATAAATCCGAATAAACTTAATGAGAAAATGAGAAGGAGGAAACAAAATTTAAATTAAATATAAACGTATGCATAGGTTTTTGGGGTCAAAATTAATTTTTACTTAAACACTAACAAAAAAAAAATTAAAAACAGAAAATTGTTTAAGTAAATTAAAGATATTAGTTGAAAGCGGAAGTTAAATTTAAATTCAAATTTAAATTAGTAAAGATACAAATTTAAATTCAAAGCCTTTGTGTTATATACAAAGGCTGAGAATTTACTATTATTTCAAAAACTTCATTCGACCAACATGCAACCAAATCGGGTGGGTATTCTGTAAAATATGTTTTTTTTCTGTTAAGTTTTTAGTTTCATTGCGTTGCCTGTTGGTTTAATCGGAGTGGAAGCATATAAATTATTTGAAATTTAGAGTAATTCGTATTCGTAAACTAAAACAAAAAAAAAAACATCTTCTTCACTTTTTCTATTACACATAAAAAAAAAGTAAAAATAATTAAAATAAATTTAAAGAAAGGAAAATATTTTTAAAATTGCATTCTAGCAATATTCACTTATTAGGGCTGTTATGGGCACGATTGTTGATTTTCTATGGAGTGGGATGGACACGTATACACCCACTTGACCGGAACTTGTACTCTCGGGAGGTTGAAAGCACTCACAGTGAAATGGAATCTGAATGACATGAGAGATTCTCGCGGATGAGATGTTTGTTCAGTAAATGGTTGTGCTTTCGCCAAGTGTAATTTCAGCCTCTCTTGGTACAGATTTTATGTCGAGCTGTTCTCCTTGATTTGTAGTTAAGTAATGAAAGGGTGTATCTTTAAGTCTCACACGATCATAACAACATTCACTTTACTGCTAAATTTCTATCATTTTTCTCTTTAATTTCTTATTCTTTCTCTTGGTTTGACCATCTTCATTAAATCATCAGTTAAATTTCCTTTTTTTTTCATAAATATTCTTTAAAGAATCAAGAAAAGTTTCACAACTTAAAATGGCCATAAGTTACCCCCTCAATTAAACCCCATTTTCAAAGGACATCAAACCTATTTTTGTTTCATTTATCAACTCAACTCTCCCTCGCCTCCCATACAGTGCAATGGGTCATTTGAAAAACAATTCATAACATAGGCAAGCAATTAGATTATAACTTATATTCAAAGCCGTAAAATATCCACGCAAAAAAGAAAAAAAAAAACAAATTGTTTTTAACTCAGAAAAATCGAAGAAATATTTTACGAAAAAATTCTGATGTTGCGCAGTTTGTCAACGTCCATTACAGAAAAAAAACATGAATAAATTGAAAAGAGATACACAAAGATAATTAATTTTTATAGAAATCAACGAAAACTGAGGCAAAAATAATCACGTGTAGCCACCAGCATCCCTCAAAAATCAAAAACGGATTTCTGGAAGTATGTATAATAAAAAACACCAAACAAAACTCAACCCAAAATGAATCCTGAAAAAAATAAAATTTATTCTTTTCCTTTTGTCACAACATATTTAAGTAAAACTCTACCACTTTGCACTTTTTTCTATCGTATTAAATTTGTTTGAATTGCATTTTGTTAAATGAAGACGTACAAGGTCTTAAATAAACTTTAAAAAAATACCTTTTATATAGACTTAGAAAACATTTATAAGGTTACGGCAAAAGTACACAACTTTTTTGTCAAATTAACAAAAAAAAATACAATTTTTTTCTTCTATCAACATTTTTTGCACTTTGTCTCTCCTACAGATACATTTTTATTATGTATTATGTGATCGCATGATATATCGATTTCCTATATCTACAGAAATATATTTATATAACTTCTTCTCTCTTCTATTTCGATTGGTCATTTTATAGACGAAATTTATTGTTTTCTTTTTGGATTCTTCTTTTTATTGCATGATGTCACCAACGTCAGTCATATATTCAAGATTTATTTCTTACTTTTATCATGAGCATTTATTTTTCTGATATTCTGCATGGTTTCATCATCTAGTGTGAATCATAATTTTTATCAATTGAAATGAAATGAAATTTATTGCAGCAAAATTCGTGCATTCGTGTGTGCCAGAGGATAAGACGAATGGCCTGACTGCAGATAACGTGAGAGTTTGATTATATTCTGTTGGGTAGTTAGGAAATGGAGTCTTTTTCTTTGAGAGAACTTAAATTGTCTCGTGACAGATATCATGGGAGTCCAGAGGAGAAAGGATATTTGTAGCTAATTCAGTACTGGATTGTCTTCTCGAACGTCTTTTGAATTCCAGTCAATTCTTTAGGAAATTGAGTCTTTTTCTTTGAGGGTTCTTGAATTATCTCATGACAGATATCATGGGAGTTCACGAGGAGAGAAGATTTGTAAATAATTCAGTACCGCCTTATCTCTTCGAACGACTTTTGAGTTTCACACCGAATTCTTTAGGAAATGGAGTCTTTTTCTTTGAGCGAACTTGAATTGTCTCATGACAGATATCACGAGAGTCCAGAGGGAAAAGAAGATTTGTACCTAATTCAGTACTGTCTTGTCCTCTCCAACGTCTTTTGAGTTTCACAGCGAATTATTGTCTTCGAGAAATGCAGAGGGAGGAGGAGACCACGAACTCTGCCAGCTCTAGAATGACATGGATATAGCCATCGTGCGCGTGAGCTCGAGTCAAGCTTGAGATGCGTTGATTTTTCCTAGTCTCCACTAGCCTGTCGATTGTAACTAATTCAGTACACTAACTCAGTATCGCCATGTCGAACGTCTATTGAGCCTTGATTGAAGAAAACATTCTACTTCTGTTGTTCTGTCAAAAGACTCCGATGTCCCAGTAATCTTATTGAGAGAACTTTCAACTAAAATTCGAATACAAATGCGGATCAGAATTGATAACAGATTTCTGTGTTTCAGACCCGGCTGTTTTTGTAAATGACAGGTAACATTTAAGGCCCGAACTCTCAAGTGAATTCACACTTGCTAACCCTACTTATTATTGTTGAGAGTATATCGCACTGCGGCCTTTAAGACCTCTTGTGCCCTGCCAACCCTTCTTGCTTTCTACTCAATTCCCCCACGAGACACTCCTTCGAAACTCGTTGCAATTCCCCCACAAGACACTCCTTCGACACTCGTTGCAAACCCTCGAATTATTTGCCCCTTTTCAGCTGATGAAAATTATGATTCACAACATCAACTCCATCCCGGTAAGTAACGTCTCATAAAATCATATTATTTACCTTCTTCAACATTTAATATCTTATGTGAAACAAATTGTTTAAGAATATCGCTAATCACGAAAAAGATTTAATTTAATTTCCATCTGAAACCTTTGAGCAGAAGAGTAGCAGTAAAAAGAGTTAACTATATTTCTCTGGAAGTGGAAAGTACATAAAATGAATCCACCTCCATAGAAACTCCATCGCGCAGAGCCTAGATTACTTTACAAAAAGAAAATGAAACCAAAAGAAAAGCGCTTTAGTTTAACTCTAGAGAACCTTAACTAGTTTAGACGAAATCAATTTTCTTTTTCAATCATTCTTGCAATTAGAGAAAACAAAAAACAAGTAAAAATAAGAAAGAAACTATCTAAAAACAATCTTGTTCGCTGAACCGAAAAAAAAAAACAAAACAACTTTTATAGACTTAGCTAATTCGTATTGTTTCTTTGAGAGAAAACAAAATTGAAAAGAAAGAAAATGAAAATAAAATAATAATTAGATACACAAAGGCTTTCACCATTAACAGTTTCAAAGACGAGCATATTATAGCCAAGCGATTTGATATTGTATTCCATTCAAGAGCTAAAACAAATTGTGGGAGGTACTCGTATTACGACGACATATATATGTATTCATCCAATCACTTAACAGCATTTTTTACAAGAATAAGATACAAGATACATGATACAAGGCAGTAAGCTAGTTTTTTAATTAAGTTTTTTACGCTAAATTCAGCACAAAATGTCAATAAAAAAAAAAACAAAAAATAAAATGAAATAAATAAATAAAAGTAAATGACTGGAAATATTTATGTATATGTATAACCTATGAAATGAATAAATATTGTACTTCAAAGTTTCACAATAACATTTTTTGAGAAATAGATGAATAAAAGAACTCAAAAAAAAAGCAGTAAACGTAAGACAAATCTCCAAAGGTTGACAAGCAAATATTTGTAGAACATTAAAACAGAGAAACAGAAAATAATCTTCAATAGACATAAAAGTATATACATATGAAATTATAGAGAAGGAAATGTTCAATTTCGTATTAGTTACTTCGGAAAACGATTTTTTTACAGAACCTCACACAATAAATTTAAACAAATAGGTGTAATGAATAAATGAAAAAAAAAAGAAAACAGAATCATAAACAATAATTAACTTCTCAGCCTTTTCTTCTAAACAAACAAATCACTCACTCATTCACTTTCTTCTTACCAACATGACGAAGCAGACGAAATTTCTCTGAATACAAGAAACTGATTATTAAGATAGAAAAAAAGCATTTTAGAAGATATAGAAAACATATATATTATAAATACGTTTTTTCCATTCGATTATCGTAAGCATAGGTGCAGGAGCAGTAGGTTTTAAGGGAATCCAATTCGAATTCACACATACACGCAAATAGATGAGCAGAAAACTATATAAATTTTAGCGAAAAATGAATAAACAGACTAAAGTAAAAAAATAATAAAAACACCGTACAGACAACTTGTAGTTAAATAAATTGAAACCAAATGAAATTTGTGAATAGCAAAATAAATCGTTTAGAATTACAGCAAAAACCTACTTACATTGAAAATGAAAAGAAAAAACAAAAAAAAATACATTAGACAAATTATAATAATTCCAATTATTATTATAATGAAAGAAAACAATATATATATATATATAAATGAGAAGAAAAAGAAAAAATTAAATATAATGACAACAGCACAAAGACTTTTTTTAAAGAATAAAAAATAAAAGAAAAAAAAATATATACATGGAATGTATGTATGAGTAAATAAAATCATTAATTACATGGTTTGTGTAATTTGTAATTTAAAACATAAAGCAGAAAAAAAAACAAGAATTAGTAGTAATTTCAAAACAGAAAAAAACTTAGTTATTAAAACCAAGAAGGAGAATGAAATTATAATTACAATAATTATAAATATTATAAATATATAAAAAGCAAAGCAAAACCAAAAAAAAAATGAATGAATAATGAATATTTCAAAAAAATTCAAATACAATTTTTCTTGATAAAAATAAAAATGAAAGAAATTCAAACTAATAGTTAAAAT
The DNA here is from genome assembly GCA_930367185.1 of Myathropa florea. Lineage (NCBI taxonomy): Eukaryota > Metazoa > Arthropoda > Insecta > Diptera > Syrphidae > Myathropa > Myathropa florea. The sequence continues at coordinate 1,574,971 of OV884005.1, read as the reverse complement.
GCATTTAGTTTTATTTAGTTTTTGAACTTTTTTTTTCAGTTTTTCATCATCTTTTTGGTGAAAATTTAATGAGTTTGTTTTCCCTCACACGCTTACACGCTTGGAGCTAACCAATTATCGCAATCTACCCGAGCATCAAGTACTGTCATCATCATCATCATCGTTTGCAGTTTGCCTGACACCGCTTAGACAACAGAGCAGCCTTGTAACAGATAATTGCAGTGATTTTAGTTGATAAGAATAATGTCTTTAGATGGTAGTTAAGTGTGTGATTTTTTTTATTTATTAAATTGTAATAAATTAAATTTGTTTTGATTTTATTCTTAGAGCCATGCGATGAGACAGAGGGACTGTTTACCAAGGTCTTCATTGTCCGCTAGTCCCTTTGATTGCAGGTTGGGGAAGAAATCTTCGTGAACACAAGTAACTCTGTTGGAAATATTTGGTACTTTTTTTCCATTCCAAACAAACACAAATCGATGACCATATTTGAGCACCTTTAGTCACACTTGGTACCTACATGATGCACAGCTCTCAACCAACGCTCTAAACATTCGATCCACGCGATGAGACAGAGAAGCTGCTTAGAAAAGCCTTCATCGTCTGGTAATCCCTTTGAGGCAGGGGTACAGGTTAGGAAAGAAATCTTCGTGAACACCCTGTCTTTGACTGTTACCCTGTTAGAAATAGTTGGCACTTTTTTGCCATTCCAAATGAACCCAAATCGATGACCATATTTGAGCAAGTTTAGTCCCACGACGCACAGCTCCATACCACTGCTCTAAACACTTGATCCATGCGATGAGACAGAGGAGCTGTTTAGAAAAGTCTTCATCGTCTGGTAATCCCTTTGAGTAGTACAATGGACCAGTTTTTGAGTCTGAGTGCTCCAGTGTAGTGTGACAAAAACCTACGACAAAAAAAATCCCTTTGAGGCTGAGGTACAGATGGGGCAGAGGGAAGAAACAATTCCAAACAAATACAACTCGCTGGCCACATTTGAGCAACTTGAATTCGCATTTGGTACCTACACGACGCATAGCTCTCGTCCACGCAATGCTCTGACCACTCGATCGATTCGCATCAGTCTTTGAACAACAGGGCGCCAACTTCCCGGATCCCAAAACCAGTTACAAGATCCCACGCCCAAAATCAGATTCAAATTCCAACCAAAAATATTGTTTTTTTTTTCAAACTCAACTCTTGTAAGCTGCTGCCACACAGAGCAGGCCGTCATAACGAATTTTTTGGAAAAATGTTACTCCACACCATGGACAAGTCTAACCATGACTAGAATAATTTATAGTTCCGGACACTATTCATGGAGGTCACGTTCAATCCATTATTGGCCCCACGCTCACGATCGGCATACGAACGATGGATTAATTGTAATTATTTGCGGTTACGCGTCTACATCCACTGAGTGGCTTTGAATGAAGCTTCGACTGGCAGATTTTATTTTCTGCGCTGGCTTTGGGTAAATATCATTTTTCTAGGTGGCCCTTATTAGCAGAGTGATGCTAAGAATCAATTCGAAACGGATTGTTGAAGGAATTTGTTGAAATATTCATTCAATTACGCGTCTCTGTGAAGCGGTAGCTGATAATTGACCGGCTGCCGGCACGTGCACCCTGGAGAACTACGGATATCAGCTACGTGACATTTTGAAACGAATGTGAGATCATTTTGTGAGTCGAAGACGACCGATTGGCGGTGAGTTTGAAGGCGGGTGGTGGAATTTACGAAATTACATGGAGCTGAGTGAGTTTTGGAGACGATAGTATGAGTAGTTTGGTGTGAGTTCTGAGAAGCTGGGCCCTCGGACTGTAGCACCGCCATTTTTATTGCGAGTAGTTTCTATTCGACTCTGAGCCAGTGGGACAACGCAACAGAGGACGTCCACGTACAAGCTGGCGCACACAAGTCGAGGGGGACCTCGGCCGGCTTGGTGTGCGAAACTGGAGACAGTTGGTGAGAGATCGTGCTGGCTGGAGAGGCATGTTGGGTGAGGCCCAGGTCCACCGCGGACTGTTGCGCCCTAAAAAGAAGAAGTACGAGTAATTTGCTGAATTGCTGAGAAGCTAGGCCCAAGTCCACCTCGGTGTGTAGCGCCGCCATTTTTTTTACGAGTACGACACTACACTGGAGCACTCAGACTCAAAACTGGTCCATTGTACTGCCAGTAACTGACAGGCACTTAACCAACTGCGCCATCCAGTCGTGTAGACGAGTAGTTTCCATTCGAGACTCCTGCGATTTAAGGAAATTTCCATTGTAGCTTAAATCCCTCCACAACGTCGCACACATTGAATTGACCTCGTGTCCACAACACAGACTTCACCTAATTCAACACGTCTCATGAATAAACCACCGCCCCCCACTGTCCATCCACCAGCCCCAACGAATTCTAATGAAACACTTCCTGTTCGTCAGTGCCACATTACAACGTCCAAACTGTCCTCATTTCCGACGAATTCGAGGATATATGTCTACTCACAGCCAGCAGCAGTTTATTCGAGACAAAAACCCACTCCACGGGCTACCACGTGAATTATAAAATTATTCCCTCGCCCACCCACAGTCCGTGCAAAAACACGACTGAAGGTCACTCGTATGCTTCGTCCCAAGGACATGTCCGATATTACTTTGTTTATTTTTTTTTTCGCTGGTTTTGTTTTGTTTCGTTGGAGTCTCCTTCGCCGCCGCCGCCGCCGCGCCATTCGAATTCCTAAAATTCATTCAATTCGATGCTAATTTACCGGAATGAGTTTCAATTCAACCGTCGTCGTTAAGCCTCTGAAATGTGTGCGCCCTTAACAGGGAGGGAAGAGACAGAAAAGAGCAGAAAACGTTTATTCCAATTCGTCCGTCGTCGGCTGGGTCGTTGCGTGACTAGGGCCGATTTTGCAGTTGGTCGCTTAAGAGAGTTGCTGGAATCCATGGCGGCTATGTTTAGACGTGAGCTGTTGTGCAGGCTGAAGCGTGTGGGTTTTGGGTGGAACCTTGCCCTCGTAAAATGTGTAGTTCGCTCGCTTTTTTTTTTTTTTGGTTGAGCGACTACATTGCACGTACAAAAATGTGGGTTGACATCAGCGCGAACGGCAGCAATTACCAGCCAGCCACTGCAGTTCTTCCTCCTCCCGCCAGTGCTCTAATCTAATTTAATCGTGCATTGATTATAGCTTGGGTCAGTTCCGATTGCAAATTTGTTTCGGCTTCGGTGTGCGTTCTAATTTTAGCCGGCTGTAGTGCGCGGTGTAGGCCAAAAACCGCTGACACCTTTTTAGCCGTTTGACTTTAGCTGCCTGATGCCGCAAATCAATGCGGTTATTTGAATCTGCTACGCTCTTCTCCTCCTCCAGTCCTGGCACAAGAGTTCCTTGTTTCTCAGCCGTCTTTTTTGTTGTCGTTTGCGCGAGTTTAAGTGTATTTTTGTCCGCGTGCCCCTGACGGTAATTCGAAGTGCAATAAATAGTTCGATGTTTTCGAGTGTGGTCGTTGTTTTGTTTGTTTGTGGTGAGCTCTCTGAAATCCTCTGCTGGGGCACATATGCAAATAATTGTTGTGGTGCATGGTGTGCACACCTTGGTTCCTTTCGCGAATCGAATGGCTTCGTGGATGTTTTAGTTCTGTGAAGTGAGCTGCAACGGTCTTTTGTGCTCTGCTCTAGGGGGCATGTATGTTTTTTTGTTTTGAAATAACGAGCTTCCGGTGTTGTGAGTTATTACAAAGTGGACGTTATTACCTATCCTCGAAAGGGGAGCGACTGACATTTGAATTGGGTGAAGAAATTTCCACCACTTAAAGGTTGCAGGGCACAAGTTTAACCTTTTAAGAGGCGCTCCTCAGGGAAGGACGAAGAAGGTAAGTCTGAGAGGGGATATTTTTGAGTTGGAATAAGGTTTCGACTGAACGTGTGAGAGATGGAAGAGGTTGTCTTGCTAACATCAAGTTTTTCTCAAGTAAAAAGCATAAACAAACTTCAGACCATGAAACATATGCGGTCACAATGACCCCAAGTGACCATTTTTTGTGTTCCCCCAGAAAGAAACAACCGTCCCAAGGACATACACACACAAAAAAACGTCGACTCTCAAGAGGAAAACAAAAAAAACGTGATCTGCCCTTCCTATTAGACATTCCTCGAACTGACATAAACACTAAACGTCTCATTGGCCATTATTCGTTTTATAGTTCCCATCACACAGCCAAGCAATCAATCACTCAAATCTCCCGCCAACCATAAAATACTCTCTCAAATGTATCCAAAAATTACTTAAATGTTTTTTGTCGTCGTTTCTATTTTCAATAACTCACATCAGTGCGCGCGGCGGTATTCATTTGCATTTTAAAACGGCGCGTATTTACAGCCAGAGAATTATAAGGAACGACCTCGATAAAAAAATTTCCATTCCTAACTATCTATCAATCTAATAATAGCCTCGTCCAATTCCATACAGAAACAGGCCAGTCGGTAACTCCTTCTCGTCCACCAAAACAGCCCCCCAAACCCATTGTCAACGGTGAATGTTTTGTTGCCACCCTCCCCGGGCTGTAAGCATTTTTATATCAACTACTCCATCATAAATTCATTTTCCTCGAGAGATCCATTCGCTTGTGTCGACTGCATTCATTGCCATCTGCTGACAGGGGGTTAATCAATTTATAGTTGCGCTGCACAAACTGCAGGTGGGGCGAGCGATGGAGGAATTGTGTACAAAAAACAAAGAAGGCCTCCACCAAAGCAGCACCCCCATTGGAGCTTTTTTTGTTTTCCCAGTTTTACAGGGGAGAACTCAAAGCAAACGAGTTTATCAGACGGATACCAAAAATCAGATACCACCAACAAAGCTCACACGTAGGGGGTGAATGGACAGTGCTGCCAGAGTGACACGCCGCGACACCAAGTGTGAGTGGGAAGAGTTTTCTGCCGTTTATCACATGTGAGGAGCCTCTGCTTGTCGTTGACACGGAAACTTGGAGCTTTTCCGAGCGATTGCGAGTGTACTCCGCCGGCATAGATCAGTTCATTCAGAGACGGCTAATAAGGCACACCGGCAGCGCGCTAATCTGTGTGCGAGTTCAAAATTCTTCTTTATCAAGCTGAATGGCACCACCTACACCTAGCCTCTAAGGGTGCCGTGGTGATTGTGGTGAACTGAGCGTTGTAGTGGACGCGTCATTTGAATTTGTCACCTCGTAGGAGTTGTATCATTTCGCAGAGTACGTCGACCGGATAACTCTTTCGCCAGCGCATAGTAATAAAGATTTGTGCGTGACTAGCATCGTCTACCTTTTGTCTGCCACCGTCTCCGATTGAGTGGGGGCTCTGGTTGGGGTCTGTGCGAAGACCAGAGTGACCTAGAATTGCTTGTATTCTTTCAATACTCGTCCGATGTCCGCTAAATCTCGTGAGTGTTGACAGTGATTTATTTATTTATACACTAACCCGCCGCACCTTTTGATCGAAGGTGGGAAACACACCGCACAACCGTTGAGTGAATTCGTTCGTTTTGATTTTTGCGTCTTGGGATACGATTTTTGTTCGGTGCGGATTTCGGGATAGTTTTTTGGGCGAATCTTCTCATTCCGTGACTGGGCTTCTCTGCGGTGGTCATGCATGACTTGAATGTGGTGATTGTTGAAGAACGTGTCGACCGAGTGAATAAGGAACTGATCTTGTACTCCCGCAGGCGTACCATTCGCATCAAAGCAGACGGGAACGAGCCCGTTCAGTACTCTCATGTGAAAGTGTCCACTGAACATTGCAAGGACGACAGTGAAAGTTACTTGATTCGAATCAAAGCATATCGCAGCAAAAGCTGCACCGGCGGGGGTGAAAAAAAGAAGCGATTGGTCAGATTCTCGACCATTTAACGGCGTGACTGTGATTTAAGTTAAATTACCCCCTAGGCAAACAAACATATCCCCCTCACAAGCGATTTTAAGCTTTTTCCGCTACACCAGTGCCTAGAACAAAGTATTTTATAATTAGACTAATTCAAATTTTGTTGCGGTTAATCTGAAGAGAGCACGTCATGGAGGTTGCAGGTGAGCCGCCCATCCACTCCGCAAAGGGGTGTGTTGTTTGTTGTTTTTTATGTTTACTACTCTATATTTATTCTCACATGACAACACAGTTTCACATGCACACGATTAAGTAACAAGTGCCATAGAAAGTGTTTTATGATTGCTTACAATGTTCGGTTGATCGTTTTGGATAAAAAACCACCAGATTGCGTTGAGAGGCAGACACTTCAGTGATTGGGAAGGGATGTGTGTAATCAATTCAAGTGAGGAATCGTGAAGTTTTCTATTGATCTTCACACTCTGTGGCGGAACGGGCACGGTGTCTGGCAGCAAAATGTTAATTAGTTTCAAGTGGAGGTAGGCAGAGGAGATTCATTAAGTCTTTTGTCGTCTTTTGAGATGAAAAAATGAATTTTTCTCAAACGCTTTGTACCTGCTAGACTTAGGTAATTTCGTTGTGATGAGATATACGATAAATTAATCCGAATTTACGGGCAGGAAATTCATGAAAATCCCACTTGAAAATCATACCCCACCGCGTGATCTTAAGCGCTCTTAATCTGTCTCTAAGAAGAATGATTATATTTTTTCGTGGCTAAAGGAAGAAATTAAACGTAGAATTACTCTCGCAAATCACTGGCAGTTAAGCGACGGGAAGTTCCCTCGCCATTTCGATGGATTTATCCTTTTCTGAGGGATTTCTTGCGATTTTTAAAATTTCAGAGGGATATTTTAGTTGCTTCTGCTCTCTGGTTGCTGTCAAAATTGAATATCATCATTTTCAGAGGCCCGCATGTTCCACTAAAGGGGTCGATGGGGGCAATGCATGCACGAGAGATCTCCAGGCCACTCGATCTTCTGCCATCGACTCTAACTCACCAGGAGCAATGTCCAAGCGCAACCAGGAGAGTTTTTGGACTTGGTCCAACCATCTCGTCCTGGGTCTGCTAAGCGGTCGCCTACCTGATTTCAACATTTTCAAATTTTTTTTAACAATTGTTTGCGTTATATTCTGATGATTTTCTCTTAAAGATGCGTTGACCACTCGTTGACCAATCGAATGATGGATTGAAACAGCTCACGATGTACTCAAGTTCAGAGAAACAAAGAACACAACTCTCAACCACCTTCAAAATACAGTCAAAATCGCTAGATCGCTTATCGGTTATAATGACAAAATTCTGAGGTCCCGCCTGAGCTTCATTATATGTAATCCAATAGCATAATAAATTGTTTACAACGACATATCGCTTAGAACGACCAAATTCGTCATTCCCTTGAAGGTCGCTATAACCGATTTTGACTGTACCTCAGAAATAATGCAGCAACAAAGCCACATAGAAAAAAAAGCGATGAAAAAGAGGGGAAAACTGATTTTCGCGAAACTCTTCCCCCAAATGAAGCCCTCTCTTTCCACCCCATACACAAATTACCGTGACTCTTACAAGTCACATCGTTAACGGTTAACCCTTGTGCGGTCGCCTGCTTGTCGAACGGTTAACCCTTTTCCACTGCCTAACCGGACGCCATTAAGAGAGAAAAAAGAAAAACCACTCAAACAAGTGATTTCACATCTGTTCTCTGGAATTCATCTTCGAATTCAATTTCAGATCTAAATTTTGTTTATAATCCCCCAGGCGATAACACACGAGGAGGTCTGACATTTTACTGACTAATTACTTGTCAAATAAAACATAATTTACGATCATTATCTTATTATAATAAATCAAAAAAAATATTCTCCACGAAAAAACGAGCTAACCTTTCATCATCCCGGCGGCGGTGGCGGTGGTGATGTCTTCTTTAATGATCCAAAATTTTGCTCTTTTCCATTTCCAAGGTGTTTGTAGTTTGTTGCACGCACTTACATACTTTTCCCCACCCCTCATCGGGAGAACAAAGGGAGAAACTTTATTTTTTTTGTGTAAGCACTCGTTTCACTGCACAGAGATGTTGCACAAAACACGTGCAACCACGCACAAATCACGGAACTAATCGGGGGCACAATGGATCTTAAAGGTTGCGGTGCAATATACCATCAACCATAATAATCAGGGAAGAAAACGCGATTGGAAATGGGCAGCAGAAGGGGGAATGACAGATCACTTAACACATCACACATGGAATTCCAATTGAAAGCACTTTTCCCACTTGCAGTTGAATGCATGAGCACACGCGGACGAACTAGGGAGCAAATGAATGCACACATGACAGGGTGATGGGCACAGAGACTGGGGATGCCCATGGGAGGGGGAAACAGACAGCAGAGGGGAAACAGACACCACTTCACTAACATTTGACCAGATTCCAAACAGGGCGACTGATCTCCTCGAACACTTACCGGCGACTGCAAGCGAACTCTTATGCAAGCTCTACAAGGGGTTTATGGATATGTTCTAAAACTCTTTGGCGAGTCAAAGAGCATCTGCATTTCCGGGAGAGTTCATGCCACCAATGGGAGGAGGGGAATTTTAACGGAAATGATCAAAGCGACGGTTAGTTCCGCTGAGTTTGTTCGACACAAACGACACAAATCTAGATTTATCTGATTGGATTTTTTTTTTTTGAATTTAAATTGAGTGAGAAAATGATTTCGTGGAGATTTAATAAGTTTTTGCATAGGGAGTGAATAGATAATACACAAGAGAGGCCAGACAGAAAGGAAAATGCTGTTGAATTCTGTAAGTATTTGAAAGTTGCAGAAAGCAGTTGAATTGTATAAGTATCTCAAAGACGATTGGATGGCGCAGTTGGTTAAGTGCTTGTCCCAAGTCAGAGGGGTCCCAGGTTCAAATCCCAGTGAAATCGAATCTGGTCCAGTCACCACTTGCCGTTAGGGATCAAATTAACGACACTGGAGTAGGTTGCTACAGTTGCTACTGCAGTGGAATGGACCAGTTCTGAGTCTGATTGATCTGATCTCCAGTAGTGTTTCAAATCCTTCGAAAAAAAAAATCTCAAAGTTGTTCACAAAAGTTTGATGGAGGCGTCGAGAACTCGATTCCCTCGCTTAGCGTTGTTTCTAAAACAGATAAAAATCCGTAATAATAATGGCGGCTCTACAGTCCTAGGTGGATCTGGGCCTGACTTCTCAGCAACCACTCGTTTTGTGCGTGCAATTGTTCTCTCACGAGTAAGTATCCATAATCTTTCGTAATTTCTTATGCGACATAAGTAGATACGTTCACAAACGCGTACAGTCAACCAGACTAATCTCATTTCTTTAGTCATACCCCCAAAAACCGTTTGAAAAGTGTTCGTATCTAGACAATTACCACTTCAGTGCACACATCCACACAATTCCTATCTATCTTATATCTCTGGGATGACAAGAAATAAAAAAAAAGAATGCGTATATATCTCCTGTCAAAAAAGAAAATATACAATCGGTTTTATGATTAGACTTAATTTATATTACCTAGCGATCGATGTCACACAGGCGTGACTAAATTTTTTTTATTGCACCCATCAGAAAGAAGACAGAAGATACTAAACTCGATGACGTCCACCATCGGTGGCGTGTGAATCTTTGTAAACTCAAAAAATATCCCATAAAACTTTTCGAAAGTTTGTATTTGAAATCGTGACCGTTGTAAAGTTCACCAATCCATTCCGTCATCGATCGAATTGTTACAACAGCAACAGCTGAGCTCATAAAAGTGAACAAATCAGAAGCCAAAATGACTGCGGTAGTTAAGGAAGACGCAAATATCTCTCGTGCGATAAGAATTAACCGTCTTTGTGTGCTGAGATATACTCGTACGCTTTATTATGTGTTCTCTTTTTTTCTCCAACATTAAGCCCAATTGGTAAACATTTGATGATTTATTTATGTGCAAATTGTTTGTTCGAGAATAGATCCGAGATTAGGTTAATGACAGTCTAGACCTTGACGTCTCTCATGACTCGCTTTGTTTTTGTTTTGAATTCAGCTGCCTTAATGGGTCAAAATAATTTGTCTACGAAGTTGTAAGGGCTGTCCAACGAGTGTGGTTCGAGAAAAGTTTCCATGTCCGTGCTTTGACACCTTAAAAATTAAAAATAAACTCCCGAGCAAAGAACAGAAACAAAAAAAATTAAAGGAAATTGAAAAGCAAATTTCCTGTCGACGACACATCCGCTCCCAGGTCAAGACAGAGGGATGGGGTTCTGAACGTATTTATAGGCGACCTTGGTTTCAAAATATTTGTTAACAATTAACATTTCGTTTGGTTAGCATTATCATCGATGTCAACTGCAAACATCCACCGCACAATTACGTGGGGAATTAAAATCGCAAACAAACTGACTCCACCGACACCGAATTGCAGGTAATTTTCAAGTTCATCTGCGCCGCGGTCGCGTCTCAAGATCACCAGCGTTTTGTTTGCGCACTTGGTTTTTCAAGCTTAAAAATTTTCCCTGCTTAAGTCCCGAGACGTGGGTCTTATCTCCTCACACCGAATGGTACCAACCCCGGCAAAAGCAAACAGACTGCTGTATGAGATGCGATATTCTTGTGAAATGTGTATCTAGATGCATACATTTTTAAGTACGTATGTAAATAAGAAACAAGAAAATGTGTACATCTCACCTTTTAGATAAGAAATCGATTTGCGGCAAGCAATAATTAGTGAATGCATTCGAGGAGAAAGAGAGGATGACTTGTCAGTTCCTTGTTGAATCGATTTGGCTAATTAGCGGTAATTCAAGTCAATATTCAAGTCGTGGGTATGATGTGAGAAGGAAAAATTGTTTTGTGATATTTTCAATTGCCGCATTGGCAAGTAGTTGTCGATGAATAATTGGACGACAGCCAGAGTGGCTTTGTCTTTCTTACCTGCGTCACGAATAAAAGATGGATTTTTTCATTTTTTTTCTTCTTTTCATTGTTGGCTATACGTCAATGAAAGAGACGCATTTGTAGGATTCTTAAATGCCACATATTCATATCGATATGTCGTCACACGTTCATTACTCATTCACTTTTCAACGCGAGGACTTGGCTATAAATAGACGGACTGCCATGGCATTCGAAGTTATCAATGAATTCCGACCTTGATTTTCCATCTACCCCTATCTCACCCTTTTCGTGCCTTGTAATCCTTAAATAATTTTGATAAAAAAATAACTCCCCCTAATTTATGTTTCCATCAAGGTTGCTCCATTCAACTTTGAAAAGGGACGGCTCGGCTATCGACGTCATTGGTTGATGACCTTCATTCAATTCAAATCTACCCCCTGTTTGCAATCAATATCAAGAAGATCCCTAGTTTGTGTCTATTATCTTCGCGCGATTGGAGGAATTAAAATTTTGAAATGAAAAGATTGTATCTACGACGCGAGAGATATACGACTCAACCGACAAAAAACGATAACGAAGCTCACAGTACTTATTCTTTCGTTTATCTATGAAACCAATTTCGGATGTCTTCAAATATTTATTTTGCCAGATTTTTTGATGCGGGTGATAATTGGAGCAAATCTAAATTGGTTAACACTGCTTCCTGAAGAGAATAATTCCGTCGGCACGTGAAGGAACTTGTTTTATTCTTGGCAGTCTATCAAGACGCGAGATTGTTTGCTCTTGAATATCTCGAGTGACTAATTGCGATAAGAGACGGAGTCTTAAAGGAGAAAACCTTCGAATGGTTGAGAAGAACTGCCAGCAATGCCAAGGCAAGAGAAAAAAACGAATGCCATGGTTGTAATTAACTGGGAATGCTTTGGGCTGAAATATTTTGTTTCAATTTGGCAAAAAGACACTTCTTTGGCGATCGGCATGAATCATCGTCAAGACTTTTGGGAATTCGTTCGATCAGAGACCTTGGATCTCAACGATCCAGCTTCATTTTCCAGCACAATTCAATGCCATGTGGTGATTCCGGATGGATTGATGGAGATGAATGGCATTGATTCAAATTCTCTTCAATGCCATCTGGTCATTCTTGATGGATGGCATTGATTCAAATCCCCTCCAGATGTTCGCCTTCAAAAGAAAATCATATGTTTCGTGCTGGCAGATTCGCCTTTGATCTCTAACATAAATTCATTCATTCATCCATCCATTCATTCATTCATTACAGACGGAGAGAGATTCCAGCTCTGGGACGAATTCTATCCGTTCGGTTTCAGTGGCAGTAGCCAATTTTGGCCTCAAAATATTTCGTTGAAATTGGCAAAAGTATGAAAAATGCCTTCGATTGCAGCAGAGAATATGCTGCATTGCATCAAAACTAAGAGTGGATAGCAAGCTCAACTAGCTTGTGGCTCCTCCGAACGACAGTGCTCTCTGAAAATATTCTCATCTCTTTCCTTTTAAAGGACAGTCTCATAATCTCAAAAAAACAAAGGTATGAAAAATGTTACCCTCGATGGTTGCAGCAAAAAATACACTGCATCGGAACTAAGAGTGGATAGCATGCTTTGGCATGAAAACAACGTTTCCTAGTCAGCCCCCTAGCCTAACCAACAGACGGACATGCTCCAAGGAAAGCTAAGCAACAGGTGTCTTCCCTCAAGTATCCCGGAAGTAGCCCTTGAAGATTTTTAATTTCCGAACATGATACCTCGCATGCGTTCACATTCATCTCCAACCAAAGGCCACAATAAGATCCCACACGCGACATTGAAAATCTCAAAAAAAGCTACATAAGAACGAATAAATAAGAAAAAAGAAATCAAAGCCTAGGAAAATGGCGAAAGTATCTACGCCAGTGTAGCAATAAAAACGCGGACGACAATGTTTTAAAAAAAACAACATCAATGTTCAAATATAACAAGAACATCATAATAAAATGCAAAAATGAATGATTAATAAATAAAAAAATTTAATTATTGAAGTTCGTCAGGAAATGGGAAATTAGCTAGGCGCCCCCTTCTTTATTACTTCACCCAAGTATTTCATGCACACAAAAAAGAGATTAAAAAATAATTCGCCACAAAACTCGGACAAATATGAGACAATTTTTCGAAATTCATAATTCAATTCGTAAAGTTTTGTGAAGAATTTTAATTTATTCGCCACATTATCGATCATTTGCGCTGAAATATTTATTAAGTTCACGTTACTTATAGACGCCACATAAACAATTTTCACTAAGAAAATACTAATTTAGCTCAAATGAGCCATGGAAATCCAACAAAAACGATACAATCTCAAACACCAACCACTCAAAATCATTCAAAAATAAAAAAAAGAAACCGCTAAACACACTCTTGAGGGATGGAAATAAAAAAAATGGAAAAAATAACTTTAAGTAAAAATACAAACGATTCTCGAAAATTGATTGACAATGAAAATAGAGAGCCAAAAAATGTTCGACGCGAGGCGTCATAACATGCGTACGATTTTCCTCAATGTATACACACACAGAACATCAACTTGAAGACCAGTCCATTGGCACTCCAGCTCTTTGCCATATCTGAGAAAAAATACACCCGTCGGATGAGAAGTAATCTGGTATCCAGTATCTAATCTTAAGAAAAAAAGTGAAACACTAAAACTTTTGAGCAAAAAAATGTAAAAATAGATGCGAAAAAAAACGATGATTTATAAAGATTAGGCAAAGATATGATTTATTGCCTTCAAAGGCCCCTCAAAGAGCCTAGAACTATGCACAAAGACGATAGATAGAAAGACGGTGAAGAATTTTTTGACAAGCCGCCGCTGCTGCGTCGACGAACGATTTACGGCAGTCCACAGACTTATTGATGGTCTTAAATAAAATTCTTTTGGTAACGTAAAAGTGTACTTTGAACAGTGATCTGTTAAAAGCTGTTATAAATATTTTGCCGTCGAGTTTTTTTCCAAGCGAAAAAAGTGTGTTTCCTTTCACGCGATTACCACAGGAAAAATCGTGAGAGATTCTGCGAGACCACATCGAAAATGAATCACAAATAGTACATCCGACGGGACTGTCTACTTCGATGATGTATGGGGCTTCGGGGCGGAAGATTTCGCACGACACCATTTGATTTCAGATTCAGACGCGATCTTTGAGAACATAATTCAAGTGGGGGGGAAAGTCCCGTGTCAATTCAATTTATCGGCAACGGAAGGGATTGTTATCGAGCGTGGTCTGGTAGGGATGACTTAGTGTTTCTTGCCGAGTATTTAGCTGTCATCTGGGCATTCTTTGAGTGCCGAACAAAAACACATATCGTGCTTTGTTAACGAACGTGTTAATGCACATCCATTGTGCTGGCTGTCTCCGCGATGTCAGGCGAATTTAAGGTATCACCTGAGATAGTGTCAACGGGAGAGATTAAGCAGCAAACGTTGTTGGGAACGGGAGTGAGTCAGTTTCGGTCTTGAGAAAATAGAAAAATCAGGCGACCGCTTAGCACACCCAGGACGAGATGGTTGGACCAAGTCTAAAAACTCGCCTGGTTGCGCTTGGGCATTGCCCCTGATGAGTTAGAGTCGATGGCGGAGGATCGAGTGGCCTGGAGATCTCTCGTGCATGCATTGCTCCAGCGACCTCTTCAGTGGAACATTTTTTTTTTTTCGTAGGATTTTTGAAACACTACGGGAGAACTCAGACTCAAAACTGGTTCATTGTACTGTATTAGTGGAACATGCAGGTCACAGAAAATGAGATGAGATGAGATGAGATAATAGAGAAACAGATCAGACCCCAGAGCTTCAGACGACTGGATCGTCTGAGTTATTTTCGCTTGAAACAGAAATACATTTTCGTGTCCATCACACTTCGAGATAACCTTTTCGGACCACATTCCTTTATGCATTCGTGCATATTTCAGAGAGACACATACACATTCCACAGACAAAAAAACAAGACCTTGGACATTCCTTTTTGAACTGGTAAATATCCATTGTTTATTTTCGCTTATCTTTTATCTGTTGTTTATCTGCATCGTTTTGACAACTCATTATCTGACACATATGAGCCACTTGAGAACAGCTGACAAGTGGTGTCTGAAAAACAAGCTTACAAATTGCAAGTCTCCGTAGCTGCTGCTGACCATGTGAAGCTAGGCAGATTACAAGATTCAGCGATAACCTCAGAGTGTGGCTGTTGATCCAAGGCTTCAGTCATAAATGAATGCGTCTGAAAATAGCTACAAACAAAAATCGGGATCGTGATTCTGCTGTTATCTGCGGTAAACAACAAATTCTGAACCGAGCTAAACACAAAAAGAGCGCACAAAACTGTTGGCATAAGGTTAAAGCTAGGAGTCTATTTTTAACCACAGGATGTTTGCTAGCGATTTGAATGTGCTCTGATGAAGGTTCACCTATTCATACATTCGCTACTTAAGATGCGAACGCTTCGCATACGTATTGTAAAGCATCGCTTGGAATCGCTTGGAGTGGAGCGCCGCGTGGTAAAGGTGAACGATAACCATCGTACATTCTTGAGATTCAAATGTATGCTAACTTCGCAGTGTGCTGACGTTAGCTACCGCGGAGATAGCTTATCTGCGGGCATTCTACGTAGGCATCCTCCACACGCTTTTGAAAAATGTCATGACTAATGAGAGAGAAACGCTCGCTGTAATGGTGACTATTTAAACGCCGTCTCGGGGAATGAAGAAAAATGTCGCAGCGTCGTCGGAGAGGTTTAACTTATGAATTATGAGATTGATAATTGTTGCAATTAAGAGTCGTTAGATGTTGCTTGTGTGATGACAACAGTGGCACTTTTGAATGAGTAGTTTCTGCTCCTCCATGAAGGCACCTAGAAAAGTTGGGTCTTGATACTTGAACTGTGTACTTTCTGCAGATAAGAAACGAAATGAAAAGTATCACACTCATCGCGGAGCATGTTTGTACTTCAATTGGGGGTATCAGATAGTCTGGCAATTAGAATGACGATAAGGTTAAGCACCACAATCACCTCCAAAGCAGGTGAACGATCGATAACTGAGATTTAACGACATCAGTTAAACTGCATCGATCTGCACGCATCATCAGATAAATGTCAACAATTCATTTTGATGGACTCCTAATTACATGTGACCCTTGATTTCGAGGTTCACACTTGACGTGGGCATTCACACGCCGAATTATTTAATCAATTGTCCACTTACCGGAGAATCGCATTTATCCAGTTTCAAGCACGTGCCAGTCACCTGGCCAGCGTTTCGTTGTCATACGCTGTTCAAATATTTTCACAACCTATTCACAAGTCACAATGAATGTCAAGCAATCACACTCTGACATTCACTGCGCGCTGCGGATTAATATGAGTTTATGCACAGCGGTCATAAATATTTCCTAATTGAATTTGATAAGATACTCCCTCTACATACGCAAGCGTCACCCTGCAATTGAATGAGACCACAAATACAAAACAAAGACCACAGAGCACAATAAAAGAGAAGTGAGCAGCAATTGTCCGGGACTGATGCTTCTGTGGGATGAGTTGCTTGCGTGAACTGAGGAGATTTATGTAAAACAGTCCCTGTTCCCAACACGAATTCCTTGGGTTCACTGACAGCTAACAACAAAACAGGGGTACCGGGTCACGTAATAGTCTAGTTGAATCCATTTAATAGGTCATAGGATGGACGACGAAAACAGAGAACCGATTGTTTACCAAACGTTCGAGCAATAAGGCGGCACACAGCCACAGGGCATTGATAAGACGGCCATAGATAATCGGTCAGATAAATGAAGCAATCAAATCCTGTGTGTCAAGTATCTACGACTCGGGGGAAGTACGTGTACATTTATTGGGTTCTGATGAAACAGAAAGGGGAGTTTTATTCTCTCTCAAATCAATGGGAAAATACTAAATATCCGGTGTCATATTCTGTTCTATTTCCAATGTTTTGTAGCTGAGTAAATATGCAGTTCTATTTTTAGTATCGTTACGGTCGGTTGATTAGGATAAAAACAGTCAGAAGATAAAATATCGACGAGGAAACACATGCTTTTTGGGCTGTTGAAACGCCATCAGCTCTCTCGAAGGCTCCCTCTCAGTCCCCTCAGAAGATTGCAATTGAATCGTTTACACAGGGGACGAGTACAATTCCTCGAATTCAAAGGCCAACCGCCTCCGCACAAGGAGACAACAAGCGTTCTCTCTCGATTCCAAGTTCAAAAGCCATTAATTTCCACCCCCATTCGCATTCCAGTGAAATATGTCCTTTCACAAATCATCCCACAAACAACCCACTCTGGCTATCCCACCTCCTCAACGATACCACTGACCTGCATGAACTTTCATTTTTTCGTCCGTTCGTCCCCTAACTAGGTCTCATTATGACTGTGTCCTTGGAGTGGTCAGGGAAAGTCCATTTTGTGGGTTGACTGGGGTGGGGAGGGATGAGGGTTTCTTCATTACAAATCAATTGATTTGAAACGATTTGCTTAGGCAAGGGTGACGGACGCATCGCGTGAGAAGTTCTCATTAGCACGTTCATCACAGAAATTCAGGGAGGATAGCCCTTCTCTGTGTCCACTCCAGCATGTGAGCGAATGAAAGTGTGGTTTCACCGAATAAAGCTATAAAGCTCCCCCCCCTCAGGTATATTCAAACTCAAACACAAATTAATTGCGATTCATAACGAAACAGAGAAGCATCTTCTAGGTGGCTCAAGTCTGTTCTCACTTTCAGACGATAATTTGTTAAGTCAATCTCGTCGTCTTGTTGTTCCGTTTCAGCTCAACACATTCAGCCGCAGAGCGATGGAATCATAATCAAAGCCTCAACCAAGACACAGACATTTCAGAAGGCATTCAGTCAAATGGAGAAGAGTCAAATACAGACGCAGAAGAAATCGCCAAAACGAGAGCCGTACGTTAGGGCCAACAGCGATGGACTAACCAGCACGCAATCGAGGGAAGACCACATGACAAAAGTCCAAATCGATTGTCCCCAGGTGGACAAGGATTGTGACGATGCGGAGGAAAAGGACGAGAAGGACTTTGGCAGTATAGGTCCGCCAATAAGTACGCTTGGCGCAAAGAGGGCGACGAATTTTCGCTCCAAGTTCCGCAAAAGTCATACGTGTGGTAGTCTCTTTGCCAAGTGTAGTTGTAGCCCACCGTCGCCTGTCGGTGTGGGTTTACATTTGCCACTTATACCACTAGTGACGGACGGCAGTGGAAGTAGAGTGGACATAACTAATTCGAAGCTTTGTCACAACTACAGCCAGTCAACTTCGTCGACTGTTTCTACGCCCAACACGAACACATCCACGACGGGCTTGTCGCACGAAAGCAGTATTGAGGGGGGACAGCAGATCTCAATGGAGATTGTCACGAGCTCGAGCAGCCCCGTCGACATCAGTACGTCTCAGCAGCAGCTACAAAGCGAACGTGTACCGCGGATTCCCTCCCCGACCAGCAGCAACAGAGATCAGCGCAAAATCAAGCGACTCTTTCAGTCCTACTCGCATCCCGATACAGACTTCGTGTTCACCGACGAGAATAAGAACCCCACGAAGGATAATCTCGGAGTGAGGTACAGTACGGTTCAGACGATAACCACACGCAGTGGAATCGAGATCAAGCATCCCAAGCGATCGTCGTCTCCCAACATTGGACAGTTTACAGTCTTGGATGTGGCAGTGCATCCAGACATTTTGGTGAAAATCTCCCCGAAGCATTCGCCCAAGGACGTCCGGAAGGAGCGGGATGACAAACCGCTCACTCCTCTAACAGCCCGGAACCTTCAGCAGCGCCGGAGACTCCTAAAGCGGAGCGAGGAGTTCGAATCCGGCTCGACTTCAGACTCGGAGAACTCAAACGAACTGCGCTCACCATCGAAGCCGCCCGAATTGAAATGCCCCCTTCCGCTGAGCCCGATAAGCGCGAAAAAGGAAGAAGATAGCTTCAACGCAGCACAGAAATACTTTCAAGAATCCGGGATACTGGGGCCAATTCCCGCAACGCCTTCCACGCTCATCCGCAAGACGTCGAAGATCCTGCAGGACGCGAATGTCATCGACCAGGTAAGTGTTATGCGTGCACATTCCCCTTTCCATTGACACTTTCTCACCGTGTTTAGATACGAAAAAATTCTATGATCATTCGAAAATCATCGAAAACCTCAATTTCATCATCTTCTGCCTCACAGAAGGGTAATGACGATACAGAGTCTCACTCGCAGGGATCCTCACCAAAGTCACCGCCCAAAGTCAGACCATTCCTAGACCAGGACTTCAAACCGAACATGGACGACCGGGATGCCAAGATAAAGTTCCTCCAGGGAGAGGTGTTGTCCTTGAACAACGTGCTCAAGTGTCGAGACTCGGAGATCATGAAGCTCAGACGGGAGATCCACAAATTGAAGGTGAGTTTGGCTTTTGTATTCATCCGGGCACGTCGAAAAAAATTCCGCGTCTCGTTGCGACCGTGTTACGGGCACGTATTTACATGATCACTTAGAACCCAACGAGTTTATTTGGTTACGGAATAGATTCGATCATTAGGATCGTCTTGCTGATCGGTAGTCAAACTCTGTCCACCGGCTCCCCCATGCAGCGCTCGGACTTCGTAGGGGCGTGTGCAATTCGTGATAAATAAGCCGCGGACAATTGAGGAAATTAGATACTAAGTAATTGAGGCGGTCAGATCCAGTTGCGATCGGTAGTCAATGCCTGTTGCCAGTTGGGCAGTGAGCCTCGCGCCCACATGATTTGATGGATGTCGCTAAGTTTCACCAAATCATCCAGACGATCATTGTCTATCGTTTTACCGGTTTGCGTTGATTAACTAAACACGCGTCCACTCGAGACCAACTGAGGAATTTTATTTCGCTTTGAGTTTGTCATCCAATTAGCACCACTGAGACGGGTTTTGCGTCTTTTTTTAGAGTGTCCTTCAGCAGACCACTAGCAACATAGCAATTAAGCACGATGACCTTCTGCAGAGCGTTCAGACAACGCGTCATATGCCGGGCCAGCAGCAATGTCCCGAGGTTTCGAGCACCAACGAACGGCGTTCGCCAGAGGTGCAGGAAAAGCCGCCACCAATCACCAATGGCAATGCAGCAGTCTCTGTCAGCCAGACCACCCATGCAACCTGTGCACTGGACGCCGAAGGTGAGGATGAAATAAGACCCCTGGTGGCTGGAAAGACCACGACGCCAGTGCTCAAGAAGCAGGGTGTGTCTGGCGAGAGCTGTGATTCAACAAGTGCCCAACAATCGATAAATGTTCCTATTCCGAAGTTCGATAAGGATTTCAGGTAAATTCCCCCATCAAGAGCCCCCCTTTTGAGATCCATTGATCGAGTTTGTCTTGCAGATCCAAACAACTAATCAAAGATGCCATAATGGACAACGATTTCCTCAAGAACATTGATTCCTCGCAAGTCCGAGAGCTTGTGGAGTCAATGTACAACCTCGAGGTTGCCGAAGGCGAATATGTGATACGGGAGGGCGAAGCAGGGGCCCATTTGTACGTCTCCGCAGAGGGAGAGTTCGAGGTGGTGAAGGCTGGCAAAGTGTTGGGCGTGATGGGCCCGGGGAAGGCATTTGGAGAGCTGGCAATCCTTTACAATTGCACGAGAACCGCATCGATTCGGGTTCTCTCGAAGGCCAGGGTTTGGGTCTTGGATCGACGTGTCTTCCAGCAGATTATGATGCGCACCGGAATGCAGCGAATCGAAGACAGCGTGAACTTCCTCAAGTCAGTGCCCCTACTCAAGAATCTCAGTGGCGATGTCTTAGCCAAGATAGCCGACGTCCTTGAAGTGGTAAGTGCACACAGTTTCTCCAAAATCGACCACTGTGACTGATCTCTTTCCATTTTTTAGGAGTTCTATCCAGCGGGAACGTATATCATACGTCAAGGAGCGAGCGGTGATACCTTCTTCCTCATAAGCCAGGGATGTGTGCAAGTGACACAGAAAATAGGCCCGTCGTCCGAAGAGAAGGAGATTCGAACCCTTCAACGGGGAGACTACTTCGGCGAACAGGCGCTGATCAACGAGGACAAGCGAACAGCGAACATAATCGCCTTGGCTCCGGGTGTGGAATGTCTCACCCTCGACAGGGAGTCCTTCACTCACCTCATAGGGGACCTCTGCGAGCTCAAGGAGAAGAACTACGGCGATGAGAACCGTGTCCTGGCGATGAAATACACTCAGAGCAAGGAAATCTTCGGAGCCAATGCCAAGCAAGGTTCGCATGCAATCACATCTCAGCAATCACACCGAATCCTTCATTTGTTTCTGATTTTATTTCCAGAATTCCCTGACATGAAACTAACCGATTTGGAGTTGATAGCAACTCTGGGAATCGGAGGATTTGGACGCGTCGAACTGGTGAAGGGCTACCGCGAGAATCGCGTTGAAATCTTCGCCCTGAAGTGCCTCAAGAAGAAGCACATCCTGGACACCAGACAAGAGGAGCACGTCTTCAGCGAACGAACCATAATGCTTACCTGCAACACGCCATTTATTTGCCGACTTTACCGCACATTTCGAGACACAAAATACATTTACATGCTCCTCGAGGCCTGCATGGGCGGAGAGGTGTGGACGATGCTGAGAGACCGCGGCAGCTTCGATGAGAACGCCACTCAGTTCATCATCGGGTGTGTCCTTCAGGCGTTTGAGTACCTCCACGCAAGAGGCATCATATACCGCGACCTGAAGCCAGAGAACCTGATGCTTGATGAGAAGGGTTATGTTAAGCTTGTGAGTTGATTGCAATCGCCGGCAACAAGCACTTCCTTGACGAACTCTTGTTCATTCCATAGGTTGACTTCGGTTTTGCGAAGCACATCGGAAACAGCAGTAAGACTTGGACATTCTGTGGCACACCCGAGTACGTTGCGCCTGAGATAATCCTGAACAAGGGGCACGACAGAGCCGTGGACTACTGGGCTTTGGGGATACTCATACATGAACTCTTGAATGGAACGTAAGTTGTGTACCCTCCTGATTGGTTAGAGCATCTCCTAACGTTTTCGTCTTTTCATCCAGTCCGCCGTTCACAGCCAACGATCCAATGAAGACGTACAACATCATTCTGAAAGGCATCGACATGATTGACTTCCCCAAGCACATGTCCCGCTCGGCCATACAACTGATCAAGAAGCTTTGTCGCGACGTGCCGGCCGAACGGTTGGGCTACCAGAAGGGCGGCATTCAGGATATTAAGAAACACAAGTGAGTCTAACGAAGTCCCCAAGCAAAGACAGGTCTCAATCTAATTTTGCAAATTTTCAGGTGGTTCCTGGGATTCGATTGGGACGGCTTGGCCAGTCAACTACTGATCCCGCCATTTGTGCGACCAGTTTGTCACCCAACGGACACAACCTACTTCGATAAGTTCCCCACAGACCCAGATGTGCCTCCCGATGAGACATCCGGTTGGGACGTTGATTTCTAAGCTCAAGTGCATGTAGACGACATGCAGAGAAACCAAGTTGCCTTAGCTTTTACACAGGGTCCTTTAAAAGGGCTTTAAATTGCTCAAAATATTTTTATTTATATGAAACTGTTAGATTTGTTAAATTAAGCAAAACAAAGGTATAAACATTTGAAACTCTCGTTCACTTCTTGATGATGAATGTCCTGATCTGCATTGGCTCGAAGGTGACGTTGAATACCGTGTCCTTGTCCTTCTTTTCTGCGTTGAGGGGTGTCTGCTTTGCCTTGATGTAGGTGTCCTTCTTGACAACATTACCGAACTTAAAGAACTTGAATCGTTTCATGTTGCCGAGGGCCATGGAGCCGTCCAGAGTTGTTTCGGAGATCTTGGAACCGGCGAGCTCATTGAAGATTGGACGCATGTTGAATGTAACATTTCCCCCTTCGGAGGCGTCTAGGAAGTTCTCGAGACGAAGAAGGACCTCAGAGTCGGACCAAGGTTCAAGAGTGAGCAGGTGGATGCTAGCTGGCAACGAGCTGAAAGTTGGATGAGGCGGTATCTTGACTTTGCTATCCGTTCCATTTGAACTGAAGAACTTCCAGAAGGGCAGCAGGGTTTCCAGCTGCACGTTCCGCTCCACGACACTTAGATTCTTGTTCACCGGACTGGCGATGAGGTAGTATTTTCCACGGGCAATCAATCCATCGCCGTAAGCAGTTTCGTTGAGCGCTTCGCCGACCCCGAATGCATCGTCGTTCAGCAGCCTGCGGTGCAGCATGAGCTCCAGCGAACCATCGGACAGACTGGATCCACCTTGAGCACGATCATTGAGTACAGCAATGCGGGTCTTTTCATCCTGAAGTGCAATTTTCGACGTGACCGGGTAGTAGTTGCCCGAAACAGTCTCTGTGAGGTTCGGCGTGAAGTACTCTCGTTTGTTTCGCACCCTCTTCAGCATCTCTCGTCCATTGGAATCGGTGAAGAAGACGCCCTTCGACGCGATGGGAGTGGACAATCGGGTGATGATCTCTTTGCCAATGCCATCCTGAATGGGGATCGGTCCAACCATCCACTCGAACTCAACCCGATTGGTGCCGTTGTAGATCCTTATGACTTGACTGATCCAGTTGTTGAACTTTTGATGAACTTCCTGCACGAGTTTGCCTTGATAGACCTTGAAGTCGACCTGGGAGCCGACCAGGACCTCTATTCCACTGGGGCGGAAGATGTAGGCGCCAGATGATCTGTTCTTGAATTCCGCGTTATTTCCCCGAGCGGCCTTGTAGTAGAAGAAGTCCTGACGGACTTCCTGCTTCACGCCGTTCATATCGACGCCGATGAGGTGACCGGTGGTGCTGAAGTTAAGACGGACGTTCTAAAACAAAAATGAAAGGAGTAAGAAGTGAACTGGGATCAGGAGAAGACAAAGAGACGTTACAGAATTCTCCACGACCAAGTAGGGAGCACGAGGCACGTCCGCAGCACGAAGCGAGACATCGCTCTCAATGAGGTATGGAGGCGATGATCTCTTCACGGACTTCGATCGACTGAACCAATCTGGAATTGTTCGCACAGCCACTTTAGGCGTGGGAATACGCCGGACATAGTACGTCTCCAGTTTCTTTACTTTCGCAGAAAAGACTAGTTCATGTGTGCTGGCATTACTTCGATAGGGAATCTTCAGAACTGGCTCCGCGACGACTATCACCTGCGAGGGGACAACTGTG
This sequence comes from Myathropa florea, assembly GCA_930367185.1. NCBI lineage: Eukaryota > Metazoa > Arthropoda > Insecta > Diptera > Syrphidae > Myathropa > Myathropa florea. The sequence continues at coordinate 1,550,937 of OV884005.1, read as the reverse complement.
CCGTTCTTATCCAACACAACGTAATCTGCCTGAAACACTGGAATCCTCACAGATTGTGTAGACTCATGACCGAGAGGATTAAACAGGGTCACAGCAAAGACTCCGATTTTCGTTGACGGATCACAGACGCTGATGTTCAGAAGGGGACAGCTCTCGAACTCCCCGCGGGTTAGGTTGGTCAACTTTCGCAGCGACTTCAGTGTGTTGTTCTGGCAGCTGTGCATGGCTCCGCCGAGGAGTTGGTCGTAATCGTAGGCGACTTTCTGCTTCTCGGTGCCGGTAATGGCATCATGATGCTGCATGATTCCCATCACTTCTCGAAGTTTGTCCAGATTCGACTTGGACTCGGTGACAGTGAGGTTCCCGAAAGAGGTCAGCTGCTTGCAGACTTGAAGGAAGTGATTTCCTTCGCGTTCGAAGCGTTTCTGAGTCGGGCGAGAGCTGTAGTAGCCTGTCCAGTAGGTGTGCCAGTCGGTGGAGTATGGGAAGAAGTCCTCTGTCTTGTTTGGCCAGGTTGTCAGGTCTGTATACAATGACTGGACATAGCATGAAGGAGTCGAGTAGAAGACGTTCACTTTGGAGCCGTAAGCCTGTCGTGCGTTCACATACCTAAGGAGGAGCACGGATGTGAAGATGAAGAGGAGAGGATGAGCCTGAGGTCTTACTTGATAAGTTTGTCCATGTTCTTGAAGTTCATCGCTGCGCTTTGATAGTTGAAGTCATCCCCCATGGGCACGAGCAGATGGTTGGTCCGGTAGAAAACCGACATATCCTGGATGTAGTTCATGAAGGCTGTAACCTTTGCATCGACATTGTTTTCGGTGCTCGCTCCGTCGATGATTGGGTCGTCCTGGCAGAGGGTGTCAAAGCAAAAGCCTGGTGGCGCCGAGTAGTGATTGTAGAGCAGTCCGGTAAACAATTCCGAGGTCTCGCCTGAGAAAAAAACATTGATTCTCTGTTTCATCGATTGAATGGATGTGAATGGATACCCAAGGAGGCACTGCCCTGCCAGACCATCTCAGCGGTGATGTTCTTCAGGCGGACGCCCTTCTCCACCCAGTCCATGCGAGCGAAGAACTCTCCATCGAAGCCCATCTGCGCGAACATGGACGCCATCTCTCGGGAGTGACCAAAGGGATCGATTTGCCAGCCAACTCGTGGTCGACCACATGTGCCAAAGGTGTCCGTGAGTTTCCTAGATGAAGTCAAGTGAGTAATTGAAATTCTCAAGAGGATTTTCCACGGTCATACTTAAGGCCGATCGTAAACTGATCGATAATGCTTTGATAATGCACGGCTGCCTCGTCGTTCATGCTCCACGCACCGCCGACAAACTCAAGTCGGCCATCGTCAACCAATTTCTTTACTTGCTTCTGGACATCGGTTGTCTGCTCATTCCACCACTTGAAGAAGAATGCTGACTCCACGTAAATGAACCTGGAAAACGGCCCACATTGAGTCAAAGGGAGACGAGAATGGGTGCTTTTACCTCCGGTTGGTGTTCTTTTGAAGCTCCTCCACCACTGAGTCCAGGATGTACTGCACTCCTGCACGTTGGATGCCAGTCTTGCTGCCGTAGTAGTACTGATCAACGGTCTTCAGCCAGCCAACGTCGTCATGCGAGTGGGGGACCAGGTGGACATTGATTTTGTTTGTCATCGTCGATGGACATGCCTAAAGATGGTGGTCAAGGTGATTGTGGGTTTTATTTAATTTAATTAAGTCGAGATAAGATAAGGATGAGGGAGATAAATCCTGATAGCTGTGGGTTTTGAGGTTAATCGGTTTGTTTTCTCTCTCTCTCGTTGCTATGTTGCTACGCAGGAGTCCATCAGCAGGAGTTTTCTCTCTCGTTGCCACGACCAGGGGGCCATCAGCAGGAAATTCGGAAGCCCCTTTCTCGAGCTTCGAGAAGTCATTTAAAATCCGCCACAGAAACGACAAAAAACTTAAGAAAACTTCTTAAAACTCAAACTACCTTATATCCACAAGCCGCTTCGGCGGTCGAAGCAACAACAGCAAACAAAATCGCCCAGAGAAGCCCCTTCATGGGTGCAGGCACCCCTTCCACCATAATCACGCTTAAGTTTGTTTTTGTTTTAATTTCCTCACGAGTTTCTTCTTTTTGTTTTTGCTCAGCTCTGCGGAATCGATGAAATTGTGTATTCGCGTCCAGTTCTAATCAGCTACTAGACCGAATTCACTTGGCGCTCTCTGATATAAGGAGGAACTGAGTTCGGTTCGTAAACAAATGGCTTCATTGGGAGAACCATGCCTTGAGGGGTATTGTTATCGCTTAAGACTACATAATTCAGCGATCGCAGATAGATTTCGTAGAAAAAGGAGGAATATACGGTGATCGTAATCAAATGGGGGTTTTTCATCAATTCCACGAAGAAGGACTGCACTGGTTGGATTGGGTTTGAATACTGATGACTTGCAATTTTGATGAACATCCTCTGCAGGCAGTTGATTTGATCAAATGACAACCATTTGCTGGACTCAAACTTTTCCCTGGGACAACCTGAAGGGTAAAACGTGCTATCTTCCAGCTTATCGAACTTACGAAACACGCAAGGGCAATAAAAAACTAATCGAATGTGTTCTTTGGGCCACCGATTGCATTGAGTAACTATGGAGAACTCTTCTAATCTTCAAAGTGTGACTGATTTACGGCGATTAAACGACACCTCCACTTGGAGGAGGGTGCATTTCATCGGTGGAAACAAACAAATTTCTGGAATGACCTATATTCGGAGAAAACAGTAAAACACTCACGATAGCTCGTAAGTTTGAGGCACGACATGGAACCCACTGGGTGTCAACTTATCTGGGGCATCCGTTAGTCGGTCACGATATGAAATGGTCGTAAAGATTGTGCAATTGAGGGGTCTATCAAATTTACCCTAACACTCGTAACTATTGTATCACGAGACATGAATCATGAATCTTGGAGGTCGGTGGACTGTACAAACAAGTGAGAAAAACTCTGGACGTTATGTGCAACGAAACTGCACTAAAAAGTCCCACAAACATTCACCCCACACCACAAATCATTCGCTTATCACGTCGCAATTCAGTGTCCCACAGGTCGCAACATTGAACTCATTGATATTGCATCCCATGTGCACAAAAAAAAGCAACACACTCTTTCCTTCAACTCGCAGTTTGCTTTCTGAAACCTCCTCTCATCGCCTGACTCACCCACCAGCAAATGTATGTGCTCGTGTGCATGAAAATGTGTCCAAAAAGAAGAAGAAAAAACTGTTCTTCTCAATTTAATTCAGTCTCTGACAAGAATTGAGAGAGCTACATTAGTTTAGGAATGTTCTTATTTTCCTGAGTTCCGATATGAAACCAGAATAACAAGCGAGGTCTCTGTGCTTGTTTGTGTGAGCCACACCGGCAACCGGCACAACATACCGTCGTCGCTGCATTATGGAGAATAATCTCCCGCCTACGATAAGTCGTCATTGTGCCTAGTTCACTTAAGAACACCACGAAACGGGGACAAGATTCAGAGGTACGCGGCGGGACTCTCCAAGTAGCCTGTGTAAACAAAATCAACTGATAGCCACCATACCCTCCTCCAAAGTCACATCACAAACGAGAGAAACAATTCACTGATAATCGCTGTTGAATACATTCGTACCTACGCAGTCGTACTCCTCAAGTCACCGTAGTAGTTCAAGCAAGGCAGTCGCTTCAACTTTGTTCGGATTTTAGTTTGAGTCCAGTTGTTGAATCGAACAGACGTTGTTCTCCTTGTGAAGTGACTGGAGATGGATTGGAATTTTAAAGTTCTTCTTTGCGTTTTGTCTTTTGCGTCATTCGTTGTGGGACGGCCACAGGATGGCCAGCGAAGCACCTCTGGATATTTGGGCAACAAATGCGGATACGAGGTAAGTCTGTGCACACATACAAGGTTGACTCGGACGGAGACTGCGGTGTGGCTTCGTTATCAAATTGAAGCATCATTCTATGGCGTGAGCGGTTGCTGACCTCTCAGGCGTTGTGTGGTTGTCAACAAAAGAAAAAAATCTGCGACAACGATCCAATCTTCTTCTGTTAATCCGATTGATGTTCTAATGAAGCCAATGGATGATAAGATAAGGCGTCAGCACGATAGATTAGACGACTGACACTTGACCTCTTTATTGATGGACTTGTCTCGCTTGAGACTCACTCAAAAGTGTTGCAGATTTCACTCAAAACTAATGATTTCCTTGCAGAGCTGTCCTGCGACGAAGCCGAACATGCTAAACGTGCACTTGGTCGCACACACTCACGACGATGTGGGCTGGCTAAAGACAGTCGACCAGTACTACTACGGCAGTCAAACCCTCATCCAGAAAGCCGGTGTCCAGTATATTCTAGATTCCGTTGTGCAAGAGCTACTACGTGACCCCAACAGAAGGTAGATCATTGGACTCCACAGCAAACAAAGCATTTCCTACAGAAATCGAGTGTTTTTTTTGTTGTTATCAGATTCATTTACGTTGAGTCAGCGTTCTTCTTCAAATGGTGGAAGGAACAAACGCCTAAGCTGCAGAAACAAGTCAAGCAGCTGGTGAACGAGGGACGCTTGGAGTTCATCGGCGGAGCATGGAGTATGAATGACGAGGCCACGACTCACTATCAGAGCATTATTGACCAGTTTTCCTGGGGATTGAGGTAAGGGATCACGACTCATCTGAATGACACTTACATCTACGTTGCTTACAGACGCCTCAACGATACCTTCGGAGAGTGTGGTCGTCCAAGAATCGGTTGGCAGATTGATCCCTTTGGACACTCCCGCGAAATGGCATCGATCTTCGCTCAGATGGGGTACGATGGACTCTTCTTTGGACGACTGGACTATCAGGATAAGACCGAGCGTTTGATGGAGCAGAAAGCCGAAATGATTTGGAGAGCAAGTGCAAACTTAGGTAAGCCTGCATGCATCCCCCTCTTCAAAGAATGTTCATCAAGTCTCCTTCATTTCCCAGGTGATGCGGCAAATTTGTTCACTGGAGCACTCTACAACCAGTACCAACCACCGCCAGGATTCTGCTTTGACATCCTCTGCGCGGATGAGCCGATAATCGACGGCAAACACAGTCCCGACAACAATGTCAAGCGAAGGGTAAGTGAAAAATGTCAATTCTCTTTAGGTCTCAAGATGTAAGATCCAAACTAGGTGGACGAGCTCTTTGATTTTGTCAACACGCAACGCATGTTCTATCGCACAAATAACATCCTCCTGACAATGGGTGGAGACTTTACATTCCAAGACGCAAACATTTATTTCAAAAACTTGGAGAAACTCATGAGGTTGGCCGATCAATCGAAGCAACTTCAGTTTTAGGGGATGCATGACACAGAATTCTTGAGTGAACTCATGTTTGTCTTTCTTTGTCGCTTTAGGTGGATGAATTCTTCGAATTCATTAAGCACATGGCGAAGAGTTATCGGACCGACAATGTCCTGATAACCATGGGAGAAGACTTTCACTATCAGAACGCAAATTCATGGTACAAGAATCTTGACAAGTTGATTAAGTGAGTCTTCATCACACCGCATGCAACCCCTAACATTGATTTTGTTTCATTTCATCAAAAAGAACGCCGCGACTCATTAGTTTCTTGCCAACAGGTACGCCAACGAGCGTCAGGTCAACGGATCCGATGTCAATCTTCTGTACTCGACACCCTCCTGCTATCTGAAGGCTCTCCACAACGCCGGCATTACTTGGCCAACCAAAGACGATGACTTCTTCCCCTACGCTTCAGATCCACACGCATACTGGACTGGATACTTCACATCCCGACCCACTCTGAAGCGCTATGAGAGGGTGGGCAATCATTTCCTTCAAGTGTGCAAGCAGCTGTCTGCCTTATCGCCCAGCAAATCCTCACCAATGGAACCTCATCTGACGTTCATGAGGGAGACCATGGGAATCATGCAACACCACGACGCTGTCACGGGCACTGAGAAGCAGAAGGTTGCTTTTGACTATGCAAAGAGGTTGAGCGTTGGTGTGCGCGCTTGTGCAACCAACACCAGAGCTGTGCTGAACCGACTCACCACTGGCGAGGACGCCCCGATGAGGGACAACGATCCGAAGAAGCGCGACTACAAATTTGAGTTCCAGAGCTGCGATCTGTTGAACATTAGCAGCTGCGAGGTTACGGAGAAGAGTGATAGTTTCATCGTGACTTTGTACAATCCGCTTTCCCATTCGGCGTTCGAGTACGTCCGGGTTCCTGTGACTGGTGAGAACTACGATGTGACCGACTACAGAGGTAAGTTTAGATCATCTGCAAGCTCCGTTTTATCAGTTCTTTCCACTCCACAGAGGTCTCCATTGAGTACCAAATCGTCCCAATCCCAGACGCAGTCAGCTCTCTGAAATTCCGATACTCCAACGCTAAATACGAGCTTGTGTTCCTGGCCAGTGAGCTTCCCCCTCTCGGATACAAGTCCTACTACATAACCAAGAAGCCTGCCTTCAGACTCGCACCAGAGCCACATGTGAAGCTGGTGAAACGTTCAAGCATGACCAGAATTGGTAACGAGTTCATCACACTCACATTCGACACCAATGGATTCCTGGCTGCCGTTGAATCCGACGGAGTGAGCCGCCAAATCTCCCAAGAGTTTCTCTACTACGAAGCAGCAATCGGCAACAATCACGAGTTCCGAAATCGCTCATCGGGGGCCTACATCTTCCGTCCAGCAAACAACACGGTTCGAGTGGTAACGCCCGGTCCAGAGATCAAGGTCTACCGTGGCCCTGTAGTCGATGAAGTGCATCAGGTCTTCAACGACTGGATAACCCAAGTAGTCAGAGTGTACAAGAAGGAGAACTTTGCCGAGTTCGAGTGGTTGGTTGGTCCTATTCCGATTGACGATGGCATTGGCAAGGAAGTCATCACGAGATTCAACTCAGACATCAAATCCGATGGCATCTTCTACACCGACTCCAACGGCAGAGAAATGATCAAGCGGAAGAGAAACCATCGAGACACTTGGAACGTAAAGCTGCTGGAGGAAGTCGCTGGAAACTACTATCCCATAACCACAAAAATTGCGCTTGAAGATGATGAGGCAAGAATGGCTATTCTGGTCGACAGAGCCCAAGGCGGTGCTAGCTTGGCTGATGGTTCTCTCGAACTCATGGTCCACCGGAGGTTGCTACACGATGACGCCTTTGGCGTTGAGGAGTCGTTGAATGAAACAGCATACGGACTGGGCTTAGTTGCTCGTGGTCATCATTATCTTTTCGTAGGTTCATCAAAGAGCAAGGATTCCCCAACGATTAGAGCACGTGAAAGATTTATTCAACTGCAAAAGCTGCTCCCGACATGGAAGTTCTTCAACGATGCAACTCAGTTCCCCTACAATGAGTGGAGAATGAACTACACGAACATCGTAAGCACTGAACACCGCTTTTATGCGTACTTTGGTATTGATTTGAAACTCTTTTCAGTTCTCCGGATTGACCCTGTCGCTCCCACAAAACATCAACCTCATGACTTTCGAGCCCTGGCACGAGAATGAGATCCTCATTCGATTCGAGCACATCCTGGAGAAGGATGAAGACCCTAAGTACTCAAAGACGGTGACTTTCTACCTAAAAGACGTTCTTCGGGGCCTCGAAATCGATGACATTCAGGAGACAACTCTCGATGGTAATCAGTGGCTAGCTGAAAACCGTCGAATGGAATTCCAACCAGAAGACGAAGTTTCCGTATACGAAACATTCGTCAAAATGCCAAAATCTCACATGAACATTCGCCTTCAATCGGCCAAGAGGCCCATGTACTCTACAGAATTTTTAGAAGAGTATGCTCCTGTATCGAACAGGATTCGTAGAGACACTGAAAGGGTACAACTAAACAAGGAACGATCTGAGGAACTCTCCCGCCTGAGAATTCACTTAGACATCAACACAATCGACATTAAGGACGACGATGACAAATTCATCATCATCATGGAGCCAATGCAAATTCGCACATTTGTTTTGTATTTAACACAAAAAATTTAATTGTTAAATAAAACCCAGTGCTTCATTACACATTGATTCACACAACAATTGTATTTTTTTGGAAAGAAATTTGAGAAAAAAAAAGAAAAATCAAGAAAACTTCAGAGCAGCAGCAATTCGTCCCACACTGAAATATTTTGACGTTTTATATGATTTGACACTTCACGTCAAATTCCCGCCCTTAAAATATCCCTAGAGAATTACCCTCGATTTGATCGCCATCTGGTGGTGAATGGATTCGTGACATGTATCTCTGTTTTAATGTCTCCGATAATTTTGAAAAACAGTCATTTTCAAACTAGCAAAATTCACATTTATACCAAATAAATGCGCACCACGAAATTCCTAGACAACAATCATTCCCAATGTGATTTGATCAAACGGCAATGCATTCGTAACACAAATAAATTCCTTTGATTTTGTGCCCTGACTAAGCGAATATTTTTTGCCGGCAAATTTTGACAGGTGAATTCAGTTGCAGTCAAGATTTCGTGTAGTCAAGTTGTTTTTAAGTTTTGCTCTGCTGCTTGGCGTGGGGTATTTGCATTTCCGCTTATTGGTTTTGCAGATCTCGTTTTTTTGTGATTTTAAGCTTAAAATTTGTGTGTAGGTGTTTGTATACCACAGAGGGTGAGTTTTCATTAACGAAACAGTTGAAATTAACTCAAGATGTTGTGCAGTGAAAGTGCTTTTTGTTTTGCTCTGTGTTCGGGCTATTTCCTCTCACATCCGTCGGTGTCGCAGATCTCATTCGTTTTTCTAATGGGAGGGTCGTGTTTTCGGTTTTTTTTTGTAGTTAAAAGTGCATATGTCACATCTGTTGTCGTCGTAGATCTAGTTGTTCCGTAATTTTCTTTTAAATAGAAGCAGCACAACACGGAACATTTTTAATAAAAAACCAACGCAAATAAACCCAAGCCTTATGCAGCGTGGGGTGGGGGGTATCCCGTTAAGGTTGCAAATTTCAAACTGCAGCAGAGCAATTTTTCCTGCGATTGCATTGCCATCTAGCGGACAGTGTATTCGTAACACAAATAAATTCCCTTGATTTGTGCCCAGACTATGGATATTTTTTGCCGCCAAGTTTTGACAGGTCAATTCAATCAAAGTCTAGATTTCGTGCAGTAAAGTCATATTTTTTTTTGCACTGCAGTTTCGTGTGCGATATTTGGATTTTCGTCTGTTGCTGTTGCAGATCTCATTTTTTGGTGATTTTAAGCTGAAAATGGGTACGTATTTTTTTACCACAAAAGGTGAGTTTTCATTAACAAAATAATTAAATTTTACTAAATATTTTTTGCAGTGAGGGTGAGTTTTGTTTTGTCCTGTATTTTAGTGTGTGTGTTATTTTCATTCACAGCTGCTGGTGTTGCAGACTCTGTTGTTTGCTGATTTTGAACTGCAAACAGGTATGTAAGTGTATTTAAACCGCAAGGTAGGTTTCTGTCGACGAAAAACTTTAATTAACTTCTGATCTTGTGCTGCGGTGTGGTTTTCTTTTGTTCTGTTGTTTGCTGTGGGCCATTTTCACTTTCTTCTTTTTGTGTTGCACATCTCGTCCAATTCTCGTCGTTTTTCTTAAACTCTAATTAACTTCTGATCTTGTGCCGTGGGGTGGTTTTTGTTTGGTGTTGCATATCCCGTCGTTTTTCCTGTTGGGGGGTTGGGGTGTGTTTTTTTTTGTTTGGTCTACCACATCTTACATCGGTTTGTGTCCCAGACGAGAATCTCTTCTTAAATAGCAGCAGCACAACAGGGCAGGTTTCTGTTTAAGGAACTGCTCTCATATACCTAAATCGTTTGCAGCGGGGAGTGGGGGCATTTTGATTTTTGCTCAATTTAGAGTGGATTTTCCCACTCACATCTGCTGGTGTCGCAGACCTCGTTGTTCCGTGATTTTAAACTGCAGCAGTACAACCAGGTAGGTTGCCATGAACGAGACATTCTGTAAAACGTACAAAATATCGATTAAAAGCAATAAAATGTCATAAATTCACATAAACTCACTGAGGTGATTAGTTCTCTATTTATGTTCGCATATCCATCCAAGTTCATGATCGGTGGGTTCTTGGCAATGGCCACAAGGAACATTTCCACCTCTTTCTGTGTGGCAGCGTCGACAGCAGTCAAGTTCACATTCAGGAGCTTGGTTTGGAAGTCCAAACCAACCCTCAGCGAGGCGTGGTGGGCCTCGTTGCAGATGATGTACAGCAGGCCCATGCAGTAGAACACGATTACGAATAGACCGACTTCTTTGTACGTTGCTCCGTGGTCTATGATCTCGCTCAGCGATCCATACGTTGCTATGATTGTGGTGAAGAAGATGACCAGACAATAGATGCCGTACATGTTCGAGTATGCTCGTCCTAAGGGTGGTGTTGTGTGTTAGGGTTTGAAAGTGTTCTTTCTTTGTTTGACTTACCAAGCTGTTGCATCATGTGACTGAGGTCCACCCAGAGGTGGCGATATTCGGTTAGTTTCTGTGCGGGCTTCTCGCTTTGCAGTGTCTCTTGAAGGAAATTGGCCAGAGCTTTGCTGGCTGTTCCAAAAGCGTTGCAATTTATGTACCTGTTCGATGACAGAGTAGAGAACGTCGACATTTGCAAAGCCTTCACTTACCACAAACTGCAGAAGCAGTTGAGCATGGCTATGATTGGATAGTAAGCCACAGTGTACCACAACTCAAAGTCTGGTTGCAGGTAGTACTGCGACAGGTTCACTGCGATGCTCAGAATCCACGAGAATATGCACAGCCCCCACGTGAGTGGGTACAAATTCGGGAACACAATCGCCGTGCCAGTGACTTTGAGGAACTTCAGCTGATAGTTGGTCCACATGTTCTTGAATATGGCCACTTGATGTCCGTGTCTCCAGGACGCGACTGGCAGGAGGAAATGTGTGAAGAGGAGGCTGATGAAAATCACGTTGTAGATGGCCTCATCGAAGCGCCTGTCCGAATTGTTGATGAATTGATTTACACGCGCCTTCAGAACCAGCACAACGATCACCGTCTCCAGGGAGTAGATGAAGAGTGCCCAGAAAAACTGCTTCGATGTCCAGGAGTATCCAGTGCGTGGCAAGTTGGACAACGGAGGGTTTCGATGAATCGGCATCACACCCATGATTTGAAAGAGAACGAGGAGACTCTCCGTGGTGTGGTAGAATGAGTCGTGTTTGTCCAGCAGCTTGGGGTCGTCGATGTCCTCCGCCTGACGGACGTATATGTCCGATAGGGTTCTGTCGTTTTTTGCCAAAACGTCCATCTTGTCACGGTAGCGAAGCTCATCTTCGAGAAATTGTTTCTGATTTGGGTTGAGGATTGGAACTATCTTCTTGATTCTGCCTGTTTCCCAAAATGCCATCGCGGTGGTTTTGCTGAGACTGAATGCGTTGTCAGTCTGTGGCCGACTTTTAAAGGCCACTCATTCGGTATTCGTTGATGACCTGCGGTACACGAAAACGCCCCGCGGAAAGACAAACAAAGGTAATGATGAATTTCTGAGCTGTTTTCTTCGATTGCTTATTGATTTTCTCTTTGGTTGAGGTAGTTTTGATGTCACGTTGTTTTTGAGGTTTTGGAAGATGATCTGATGGTGCTACGGGAACCTGTAGGATTGTGAGTTGATTGGGTTTGGGTGGAAGATACTTTGTCTGGAAGAACTACACGAGAGACGTTTGTTTTTAGGTGACACAGGGTGTATCTATTTATTCGCTTATCTAATGCTTAGGGCTACATAAGTATAGTGCGGTGAAATAATACATTCATAAGGAAGAAAAGACATAGAAAAACCTTTACAAAAACATCGTACGTCTAGAAATGTATATAAATTACTCTTATCGCTCTACGTTGGGCCTCCGACTATCCACAGACACTCTGTCCCCCCTTCGTCTTACCCTACATCAACTTAAATATAGTTTCCTTCTTTTTTTTGTTTAGCTTAGGGTGCACATCTTTAATAAATAATTCAATTCATATTTTGCTTAAATTCCCGCCTTGAGATAAAGAAGACTGCTCTTTGTAGATCACTGGACAAGTTCCAAGCCCACACCTTTGGGGTTGGGCTTCGCGTATTCGTTTAAATTTTGACTCAAATTGAAAAAAAAAATAGAAAATATTAAATCCCAAGCCGATGCTGGAGGCGGGACAAGTTTGGCCTCCAGATCTGCTCGGTAAATCACATCAAATCTCGGGACATTCTGCTCCGTCGACAAATTCGAAAGCTAATCTTAGTTCCTAGTCTTCTTCAACTCATTGCTTGCATGTACAAATATTTTTTTTTCAACAATAAAAAATGGAAATAACATTAAACAAGTAAGTTGAGGGTTTCTGTTTCTGTGGGCCATCAGACCAGTTCGGCGCCGCAGGAGTAGCAGCAGTTTTGCTGGTAGTACTCGTAGCTGCAGAGCTTCGCCTTCACCACCAAGTGGCAGTTTGAGAATTCGTCCACGCAACTGGGGGCGATGTCGTTTTGTATGAGGTCCACTCGGGGCTCTGCAAAGAAACCATGGGTTAATGTCTGAGTTAAGGGGTGGGTTATGGTGTGGAACTTACCGACACATTTGTGTGAATTACAGCTGCGATAGATTGGCTCCCTCTGGGAGTAGCGACACTGCGACGACTCCCTGAGGGTGTTTTCGGCTTCGTCGAACTCAAGACAGCGCACCTTGCGTCGCTGGGTTCCCCCATCGCAGGTCTTTGTGCACTAAAACAAGAACATATGTTCAGCAACCCTTAAAAGCCTGAAAAAGGACTTCTTTGCTCACCTCGCTCCAAGCTGAATAGTGCCACCTTGGCGAGCAGTACTCCACTTCACTCAACTTGCACTTCTGCGCGGTTTCTGGTCTGCCCTCCGGTTTGCAGTCCTCGTCGTCCACAATAAGCTGATTCTGTATGCAAAGCACTTGACGATTGCGGACCAAATTGAAGCAACTTCCTGTGCAGTTGGACCACGGGCCAGCGAACCAATCGCCGGTCACACACTCCAGCTCCCTTTCGCATGGTCTGGTGGCATCGGGGGTTGTTCTTATGTCACATCGTTCAGTGTTCGGTTTGGAACGGTCGCAAAAGATCGAACGATGCTCAACTCCCGGACCACAGGGCGCCGAACAGAAGTTGTTCCAATCAGAAATGAGCCAAGTTCCGGCTTTCTCCTTGTCCACAATCACGCGGCGACTGTTGAGGGCCGTGGAGCTGTTGCGAGCAATCGAATTCTGTAGCCTTCCGTTGTAGTTGTTCCTGTGACGGTGGTGGGTGCGACGCCGAGGAGGTGGTTTTGGGCAGTCACAAGGTTTCTTTGCCGGTGGCTGGTCCTCCAGGCAAGCAGCGTTGTTTACTTGAATCACAATGCCACTGGCCAGCTCCTGCACGCAGCTGACTTCGCGTTCCCGCTCGCCCTCTCCCTGCTGCTGCTGCTGGCAGGCGCATTCGCCCCATTCTTCCACCCTCCAGAAGGCCGGGCAAGGCTGTGTATTGCACCGGAGGAGGTTTTCATTGAGCACTGGCTTCTCCGACTGATTGCACCGGCGTGGTGGCACGTTCCTGCTTGGGTTCTCTCGAACACAACGAACGTCGGGAATTTGCGTTCCTCCGCCACATGACTTGCTGCAGGTACTAAAGCCGACCACCTTCCAGTTGAATTTTCGTCTCCGAGGGCGTCCAATGCTGCTGTCCTCGTTGCCCGACTTCAGATTGATGTCGCTCTCGATGGAGACCTCGTTCTCCTCTGAATCCGACCCGATTGGGAGGAGGTACTCGTATTTTATTCCTGGATTGACATCACGAGAGTAGACCTGGGGACAGAGAAATTGGTGATGTGGACAGATCCGAGGTTATTTTTGTGAAATTACCATCAGTTCCAGTACTTCGCGAATTGGTCCGGTGCACGTAATCCATTCGGTGACTCCTTCGCTGTCCTGCAAGCCGTCGATGCGTCGATAGTCAAAGACTGCGCCAGCAGCTTCGTAGGCTCCATTCGGAGACTCTGTGTTGTCCCCGTTGAAGAGGTACTTTTGCTCCGAGGTTCGTAGCACTGGAAGGGAATCAAAATCAGGAGGTTGTAGAGGATGAGTGGCTGTTCGATGACTTACCCAACAGATTTATGCTATTCTTCAGTTCGGTGATGGATATGTTCGAAGCTCCTGCTGGAATTATTGCAACCTGAATGTAGGCATCCTCAGGCAGAGGATTTCTTGTGAAAATTCCTGTAACCGGACGACAAATCAATCCGCCGCATCCCACTGTGCCACTGTTGGCTGAGAGTCCTGTGATGACTCCACTGCTGTGCACGGCCTGAAAAGAGAGAAACCGAAGCAGATGAGACGCGATTCAAGTCAACGCTTGACCCCCTCGACACGCTTACCAGCAGAACCGCCAACAATCTGTTCAGAAATCCACTCATCTCTCGCACTTGGCAACACGAAGTCCACGCGTAATGGGCCGACAAATTAAAAATCAATTGACTTGACTCTAAAATTTCAACTCAACTCAATCCGATCGCAATAAATTTTCATTCTCTTCAATAAAACTCTTGGATGCGCCACCGGGCGTCAGAGTGCTCGACTTTCGGACCTATAACCACCAGTAATTTAAATTCGATTAAATTTAACCTCACTTTAGATGAGGACAACCCCGCTCTGTGTGGATGGGTCACCTTCGTGACCTTGAGCCAACAATAGATACTTGTATCTGCAAATAAGCGAAAGATATGTTCATCTATTCACGATAACAGTAATTCGTTGGGTGTAATTGTAACAATTTGACAGAAACAAGTATCCATCCGCAACACGGGCGGTCAATGTACCCAGACACAGGAAGTATCTTCTGCGAGAGGAGGCCCAGATAAACACGGTCAGATAAAGTCAAAAATGTTTTGAGTTCTCACTTTCGTGGGCCAGAGCGCAGCAGTCTCATCGCTGAGTCCACTGCGAATAGGGTGGCTTAAGGAAGATGAAAACTCTGGATACAAATCCGAATGGGATGCAGCACCGAGCTACCGCACAGTTCAGAGGAGACTCGGCAGATGATCGCAGATAAGATAAACGGTGTGTTGCGAGGACGCCGATGTGCGGTGCGGAAGACAACCACGATGGAAAGTGCGCTCTAATAGGGCCGCCAACTTTGGGGAAACAACGAGCGTCCCGTTTGAAGCTTACCCGTGCCCATCGGGATTTATGGGCTATTTAACTTGGAAGGAATAGATCTCAGCCTGGAGTGATCTGTACGGGATAAGTGCTTGTATTTGCTTTATGTTCACAAACGCGAGATGGACTTCCTTCAAGTCAGCGACGATGAACTGGTTTTCATCAATCGGTGAGTGCCTGCACAGGAAGAGACCATGGTTCAACTAACTTGCATTCATTTTTCTTTTAGCCTGAGACACGTCCAAGTCTTTCGCTGATGAGGCCATTGGATTGACGCATGAGGTTTATCACCACCGATCAATAGAACTGAGCTCTACGTCATCAATTGAACACTCGCGCTACTGCACAATCGAAAATCCCCCCCAAAAAAATACTAAATTTTCACGCTCATAAACTCCCCTAACGACCCACAGATCACTCCACACGCACAGATCTCGTAAAATCGATTTACTGCTGTCATGTGGCAGCGCGTCCAAACAAATCTCCTCCCATGGAATACGCTCAGATGACCCATAGTCAATCTATACGATGCACATTAAATCAATAAACACAAACCAGAACCGTAAAGGAAAGCGCAATAAAAATCCACTTCACTCCACATCAATCGTGACAGCAGTTCCTTGTCGACTGACGGTATGCAAATGCAATGCAATGGAGGCCGATAAAACGCACGCCGTCTCTCGCTCTCGCGAAACTGGGCCACAATCAGCATTAGTTCGCAATTTAATTTGTCACCGCCACTGGTTCTTTGCGCCAGCACCCAGCTCGGTGGTGCTAACTAGACGCCCCTCTTTCGGAAGACCACATCTCACAAACAACAGTCAGTCACATCAACAACCATTTAAGTGGCAACCGATATTCCATCACGCTGTCGCAATGGCAATATGCATTTTTTTCCGATCAATTTGAGCAACCGCTATCAGTTGAGTCATTTAGCGCTGTCAACGGTGGTGTCGCTGGTGGTGGTCTGGGAGATGCACGGACAGAATGCATTCGACATCAGCAGGTTGCCGCTACCACCACCACCACCTTGTGAGTGAACATGCTGTGCGAGCACCCCATCGGTAGAGGATCAATAAATAAATCAAGCGCAGCAGCAGCAGCCGGCGAAGGACGTGGCGCTTAAGTGATTTGGTAGCTTGGATTCAGCTTTCGGCTTTCCGGTTGATTGATGTGGGGAGTGCAGGTGAAATTTGATATGCCAAACGAATGCGTAATATGCGACATAAATAAACAATGCAAATGCGAATTAGGTGTGAGAACGTGCAAATAGTTATGAGCCGGTGCGTTTGTGGTTTGGGTTGAGTGCCGCAGGAGGGGGCCTCTTTTGGAAAGCGAAATGTGGCGAATCTTAAGGTGCGCTCGATCAGATTAGCTTGCATTTTGGACTTTGATCAAAGAAACTTGGGCGGTTCAGGTATTCAAGAGCCTTTTGGGGGATCTGGCCTATTTTTGGACAAGAATCTCCATCCATTCCTACGATTAAAGTGCGCTCGATCAGATTAGCTTGCATTTAGGACAAAGAAACTTGGGCGGTTCAAGTAATCAAGAGCCTTTTGGGGGATCTGTGTTCTTCGAGCAAGAATCTCCATCGCATCTGGCTTCTCGATGTCAGCAGACTTAATTTCACCCAAAAACAACACACCAAACGAATGTTATCTACTTCGCCGCGTTTGTGGATTCCCACAAATATTATCTCCCATCACTCATCCAAGTGTTTACTCTGTAAGTGAACAATTTCTGGCCAAAACTGACTCATTGCGCTAGAAATTTCGTAATCTTCGCCCCAAACAGCACCTCCCAAGAATGCTCGTTCGGCTATTTGCTTAAGCAATTTTGCAAACAAAGATTCGCTCTCCAAGTAAACAACGGAGCAGAGATTTCAGACAAAACCACCAGACTTCACGCAAACACCCCTGCAAAGAAACGAACTTGTCGGCGGACAATAAAACCGAGAAAAAAGAAAACAAACACTGATCTACTCGATCATTCCCAAGGTTATGGTAGGTTCCAATACCAAACACTGCCGATGATGGATCACTTATTTTCGGAAACAGCCGCAGAAGCCGACTGATCGTTGAACTTTTAAGTAGGAACACCTGTGTGCGTAATCGTGTACTTTCGATCGGCGAAAGAAGGTGGGGAAAGTAGCTCTTTTCTTTCGGCAGATCCGCCTGCGACATCTGAACAGATAATGAAGACATTTCCGACTGCCCACTGTGCTGTGAAAATGACAACGAAAACAAGTGTATTGCGAACGGCCGCGTCGTTAAACCAAATCTATTATCGACGGAAGGCGCTAACGATTATTTCTACTTCGTGAAACTTTATAGCTATCTAATTGGAGTGTCATCCATTTACGACCATCCAAAAACGTCGATGATAATGATGATGATTTGAAAACGACAAAAGACTAAATTTGATTTACCTAATTGCGGCGACACGCTGCCCGTGAGAGACGCCAATTCAGCATCATTTGCATGCAAATTGCTTCAGATCGTTGCAGTCGATCACTTAAGCTCTCCCAACAGACCTAAACGATGTGCCCAAATATGGGAGGGGGGGACAGACTAAAGATGAAAAATTCGCTTTAGCTAATTGATATTAATCTCCGCGGGGATATGGCGGCTGGCTCGTCCGGGGGTGGGCCAAACATGGTGTTTGTTTAATTTATTTTCATCGGAATTTATGGTCATGATGATCGATTTCGAGCAAAAGTGGAACAGTCATCAAGTAACGAAGTGGAAAATAGATTTATAGTCAAACCGTTGACGGCATTTGATGATCACTCTTGGACACATTGCCTTTTTTGGGTGATATAACAAGTTTAAGTCGCATGATCATGTGATGCTTCTCTGTAGGCTGGTGAGCTGGTGAGTGAGCTTCAATTTGGGATAGATCGTTGGATGATCCAGATCGCCCTTAACCCTGAATCCCCTGGCCAGCATGTGAGTCCACTCAAAATCGATGTTTATTTGTTCTAGGCATCATCCTGTTTGTTTTATTAACTATTTACTACCGCCTCTCGGGATGTGGGCACTTTAATTCGATTTTCTCCCGTTTGATCTCCGCCACTGATCGGCCACTTCCTAGAAGGCCTGAGCTAGAAATTCCAAATTCCATTTAAATGATTTCATGGACATGTCTACTGTTTCGAATGCTCCATTTCAATGATTCTTTTTGTTTGTTTGTTTGCTGTTCATTCACGAGTACGTCCCATCCCATCTTGCCAGAGTTTATTTACTCAACGAATGTATAAACAAAGGCGAAGAGTACACACAATTTCAATTTACATTCGCGAATTCAATACAGAAGCTGGAAGAGGATTTTGTTCACCCCCCTCACCGAAGCAGAAGAACAAACAAACAGCCAAACAAATGCTACATGGCAACAAAAGAAATACTCTAATCACTCAAAAGTCCAATTATTGTTCAATTAGTGTCACTAATCAATTGAATTTTTTTTTGAAATGCGATCGAGCCACGATCGGCGGGAGTGACGTAAGAGGTTCCAAAAAGGGAAAAAAATGGAAAAACATTGCAAACACATGCTTGAATTGTTTGCGATCTTAAGAGCGTAAAAAGCGTTTGGTGAGTGTTTACACAAACGCTAGTAAGCCAGCGGAGGATAAAAGAGAAGATTTTTGAATTAGACTTCGGGGTTAAGGCGCTTGGGAGTGTGGGAACAAAAATATGAGGTAATTCGAGGTGTTTGAGTGCGGACGGTAGCTGCGGAAATTGACACTCTTGTTTGACTTGAATGGATGTGGTGCTAGGTTGAATTTGCCCAACCCTCGAATCTATGACACCGGGATGGCAGTTTTGAGTGTGCTTTCGTGGGAAAAAGCCAGTCTGTCTGGACTATGATGTAACCACCGTTCCCTTTGCCCCACCAACGTCCTTCGAATTGTGAATTCTGTGAAAAAACACAAGGCCACCGCTGTGGGGGAGAGCATCAAAACACCGTCACTCCCAATTCTCATTCAGGCTTTCAAATGACCGACGAACCCTAACAAAAAACCGATAAATTTCGATAACCGCAGATTCCAAAAATACAGCAGACCTCAAGTTGTTCGCGTTTGCATATAACATTCAGGTGTAGGGCATAAAAAAGGCTATCAAACGTTTAATTGCTCCCAGATATACGCAGATACAGATCTCCTAGGCCTTAGCCTATTAAGACCAATCTTATTTCTCTTGTTTATTCAAAGTTTTGAATTGTAAATTGTAACTAATCGGCCAAGGAGCCCCGCGACTGTCAGAGATTCAATGCATGATAAGTATCGACAACAGCCGTTTAACTTTTAACAGCCGATTTGAGGCAGTTTAGCAATTAAAAGCCAATAAACTCGCCAACTTCACAGAACACGACATTTTTTTTTTCGGCCTTATTCACTGACGAATAATTAAGTTTGATTGTGATTCTTTTATTGGCCCCCTTAAGTTGGCATTTATTGGCGGGCATGAATATGGAGGAGGGGCTCACTGGAACAAGACCCTCGGAAATATGATTTCGTCACCAGTGCTTGCTTGCATATCAGCAGGAAACGAAGTCACTGTCACGGTGATACTCCTCGAGCTGAGCTCATCTCTAAAAATAAAGACCGTGAACCTGAATGGATGAAGTTCAATACTGATTTACCCTTAAACTCATGCAATCCTTAACCCCCAACGCCGCTTATCGCTGCCGGAGAATTTAATAGGCGAGGAGAGCGTTTATTGCGAAAAAGATTAGATAAGTCACATGCAAATGCTCAGAATTATTTCAGACAAATCTTAACACACACATGTGTGCGTGGTTCTTTTTGTTTTCTAATTTCAATCTCAAGCTGGAATGTGGTGGGTGCCGAGGGAATTGTTTTTATTCCGCCGACAATGTGCGTAGAAACTGGGTGAAGGAGATATGGTTGCCAGACTGCAGGGCTGGGCCTGTTAAGGTCGTGGGTCAGACTTGTGTACAGAATTGCCGCATATCAGCAGATGTTAAGGTCGGCGAACGATTCTAGCTTTTTTTATTGCCAGTGAGGAATTGGTGAAACCATGGGTATTAAATATCGCCCACCAACGGAGTACACAAATTAGGAAATCATGTCGGCAGAGCGATAACCCCGAGGGACTAGACAATTCGGAACTTCTGTGGAGTCTTGCGAGATTTCTCCTGCTACACAAATGCAACCATCTGTAGGAATCTTTGAATGTTCAGACAGGCGGTGTTCCAAACCCCCTCCAGCTTCAGAATCCTGCACTCGGTCAAGTCTTGCAAGATTTCTCCTGCTACAAAAATCCAACTCTCTGAAGGGATCGTTCAGACAGACGGTATTTCCAACCCCCTCCAGCTTCAGAACCCCGCATTCAGTCAACGCAGATCACCGCCAACCACCGCAGCATATCTCAAAAGAGAACGCTGCACTTAGCTGTTAACGGGCACACGTTAGGAATGAAAACTCTTAGAGGAAAAAAATATTCGAAAGTCGCCATTATCTATTTAGATCGTCGAAAAATCGTTTAGTATTCAAAATCACTTTGAAGTCTGCCGCAAAAGATTCCTAAGCTCTGATTTAATTCACACCCCAAATGTGTTTGATAATAAATCAAATCGTGAACCTTTATCACGAATAAAAAGCACCCTATAAGCAGCTAAGCAGCCGCCAGAGGCGTCTGTTCACTTCGCACCTCAACACTTGGTGCAACTCCAAAAAAAAGTGAAACTCTGATCTTGACAGTATCTAATTGTTTACCAACAAATCCTTGACCACTTCACTCAATCCGCGCAAAAACAAAATACAGAAAAAAAAACTGTCCACAAGCACTAATTCGATTACTGATCGAGTCTCCTTTGCCAGAGACTAAAGACAACAGTCACCGTTCACGAAATCTCAAACACTAATTGCTGGTGGCGTATCTATGCTCCTACTTCTTCGTCGTCGTCGTCGTCGTCGTCTTCATACGATAGATACTTAGTTCGCGAGCGCACACACTCAGCTCGTTTCATAAATCAATTAGCACCGCGCACGATAGAGATGAAGAGAAGGTACAAAAAAATGTCCGATGATATCCGCTCGAGAAACGGACGCACGATTGACTGCTACTAGCCGCAACCGCCACCACCACCACCAATCGATTGCAAATCGAAAATGCAAATTCCAAAAATTCTATCAAAGCGGGGGAGACAACAACAACAACAACAAGAACAGCACCGCGGAGCTTATTCAAAAACCGATCGATTCGACTTGGCGAACACGTTGTCTCAGACTGGTGGATGGTCCAGTGGACGGTTTGGTTTTGTTAAGACCGCGGTATACCCTCGCCAAAGCAACAACGTATTCGTATTCAAAAGCCTAGAGTACGGAGGAGCTATCTGCTAGAGTCTAACTGCTGAGGTGACGGCTGAGGCGATGATGTTCTCTGAGAGTACACGTAGTGGTTGTGGTGTACGTCGGTGGGTACTCGCTCACATCTGTGTATCTCTCTCGGATGTTGGCAAATAAATTTTCGGTTGTCTTACGTTTCTCATTTGCACTTGGGGGGTGAGAAATAATTTGCGAAACGGAGCTAGGGGCATGTTCTGAGAGTCTATTCAAAACCGATGATCGCGGTGATGCGGTGATCGTGTGCGTAATGCGAATTTGAATTGGTTTTTGTTGCTCAACCATGTTGCCGGAGATCAATTAGGCGCTGCGCCAGACTGGCGAATAGATAAACCTCCCACAAAAACATATGTTTTGAATTATCAGGGATGACTTCATGTTGCAAGAATGAAACGGATTGTGTGTGTGCTCTCGATCTCGATCGCCGGAGACCTGATCCCACACAGATAGGGAGGTATGTCGACTTAAAAGCTGAAAAGGAAGTTACACTTGCAGTGGCGATGCGGAACCAGATGTGGGGATGTGATCATCGGGGAGTTTGCCGAAATTAGTCACAACATTCTAGGCACACCCTCTGCCCCCAGAATCCGATGAAAAAACTGCAGCTAATTGAAATGGAACCTAAGTGCCAACTACTTCGGCACATTCCAACCGCCTGTTCCGCACAGTACAAGGAAGCCACAAACAGAAAGACGTACAATCATCCCGGCTGACACGTTCACCTACCTAATAAACTTCTGAATGCTATCGTGAAACTTCTGAGGTGTCTGGTTGCGCCAGAGTAACATCTTATTTATACCTTGAGATAAAGGAGGTGAATCCCACACGCACGCACACAATAAAACGAACACTGACTGCCAGCGCGGGGAATGTCATGCTGAATATTTTAGTGCGGGAGTGCGTCCAAATGAACTTCTTATCGCCTGGTCGTAAGTCACTCTTCGAGGTGATCTCGTGTGCGGAGTCAGGATTGAATGTGCCTGTAAATGCTTCTCAATGAGTGCTGTGAGGTATTTCAATTAAATGAATTGTTTTTGCTCCGAAAGATAAGCCAGAAGGGAAGGGTCTAGGAAGGAGTAGTTTCGATTGTTGCAGTTTCGGTTGGAATAATGTTCTCTCTTTTATCTTCCAGCAAACTCGCCCGCGTGAAGTGCGAAGAAGAGGGGTCAATTGAATCAAATCACACCATCAGTGATCTCTCAAGATCAAATCCCGGCTCATTTGACTGATCTAAACTCAAGAAAACCGAGCATGTCGTCGTCGTCGAAGCAGAGTAATCAATTAAAACGACAGTTGGACCACCAGAAACTTGAGAAGATTTTCAAGGCTCCCAATCAATCAAATTTTACACGCAAAGCTAACCAGCCCGTGCTCGAAACGTTATGCCATTTGTCACGAATATTTGTAAGCCGCATTTACGTGACACACATTTGCGAGCTCCACATGTGTGCCAGGCAAGTATTCAATCGATCACCTAACCTCTTAAGATCATAAATTCAGCACCAATTGGCAACAATCGATTGTCGTCAATTGACTATCAATTTATTACAGAGTCCCACTGGAATGGAAGGCCCTTGCCAACTTAAACGTACTCATCAAATTAATCTCCTATCAATTACGCACAACCTTTAACACCCTACCAACGCCGATCAGCGTCCGAATCGTTTTCAATTAAATTGTCACCTCATCAATTGTCGCAAGCGATCACAACATACCATCACCATCACACTCAAGTAGGGCTTCGGAGTCCACTTCTCTTGCGGACGGCAGCGGCGGCGGCGGCGACCGTTGGAAAATCTCTCATTTCTATAATTGACTTGGGCCCGACGCCCAGCACACGCCTGCACTCACGCACGATCCGCGATGAGATGATGTTCCAGATTTTATTGTTGTTCGTGTGCGCGAGCAGGGTGATGGGATCTCGCATCGCATTCTGCTTGATTAATTAATTACACCATACCGCAGCCGTCATCACCCCGGGAACTCACACACACCGCCACCGTCACCGTCACCGCCGACCACAAAATGTGTATCTCAGACACACAATAGGGCGCGACTTCCTTGAAAACATCGTCACCCTGTCGCATGAAAGCCATTCAAGCAGCAGCAATCCCCATCCCGAGCGACAACTCAGTTGATGCGAGTTCCGCGGAGGCCTGCCCTGATCGCAAGTGCAACTGCGGCACGACCGCAGCAATTAAGTAATTACCGTCACCCGATCAAATTTGAGGTAAATTGGGAACGGATCACCAGAGAGCCAACACACTTTGACTCAGTCTCAGACCTGACAAAGGATCAAGTTGCCCAAAGGGTAGCCGCCGCTGGTGTGGCCGGGGGAAGGGGAGGAGGGACCACTGAAAGTGCGTTGAAAGTGAAAACAATCCATCGCGCGACCGACCAATCCAATGATCCGATCTAATGTGCGACGTCTTGTCTGAATGACGTGATTGTGGTAAGGACGGCGCATTGGCCCACATTGCGCGTAACACGTGAAACATGAAGCGACTGTCTGTGGGATTTAGGGAAATTCTCAGTTAAACTGCAGTTCAAATATGTAGTCTTCGATGTTTTGTTGTTTACCTGCTTCACGATGACAGTTCGACAGACCACAGAGTGGTACGCAAGTGATCATGTCAACTTGACATGATGTGTTGGTTTCGCTGTCACTGTTATTGCACAAACAGTTCCCAGCGCGAATCTGGTTCATGCAACCATGACCAACTTCATTGCGCCTCGATCAAAAGATCCTAACTGTATCTCATTCGAGAATCTTTGCCACGCACATCTTTAATCAATTAACTTCAAGAGGGCTACCAACTGCACGCTTCCTGATTGGAGTTTGTTTGCCTGGGATGTGTCAGCTGTTGCGTCAAGAACGTGATTTGTATCTAAGCACGTGTGTCGATGTTCCTTGTCGGATCTCAATCAGATTTCTAAGAGAGTGGTGTAGATGGAGTGTTTGATATCTCATCAAATGATCTCTTTCCACGTGAGGTGCTCGGCCTGAGGTGGTTTATCGTGGGCGGAGTTTTTCATTGACTGCCTAAAAGTATGCCGATTTTTTTTTTACAATTTCTCGGAATGGGCTGCAATTTCAAGTGGGTTCACACTGCGTTCTGCTTCAAGGCGAGCAACTGCTTTACAGACTGAATTAGATTTGACATGTACTTGAAGAGTATTTTAGATGTGTGCGTGTGACAATTGGAGGAAATTGTGTCAGAAGACATTGAACCTGAAGTCTCCACACAACATCACGAAACCTGAAGGATTCCGTCTTGTCTCTGTACACGTTTTGAAGTTCAAGAAGGATTCCGTCTGGTCTTTGCACACAATTCGAAGTCCAAGATGTGTACAAATTTATCAGAGAAAGTTATCGTCTTCCTACTTCCTTCGCCTGGAATCAATCGCTTCAATCATTCAGCGCGTTATTAATGACTCCTCTCAGAATCACCCTAAGCCCACATTTTCAGGCGATAGCCGACGGCTAATTGAAACCATTCATCAAACTCCATCGAAGGCAACGAAAGAAGTGCATTTCCTCCCACTGACTTACTTTCCCCTCTCGTTAGACTGCCAATTGTCCATTGATTCCGACGGAATGATTCTAACCACGAGGTCATAGGGCTTATCACCACAAAGCCGAAGCAGACCTGCGTGATTGGCGTTTCTTCCGGATCTCATCGACACGCATCTCAAACCCAAATATCGTTTCCCACCACCTCTTTCGATTCTAAATCGCATTCTGATCCGAAAATGATTGCTCACGATACCCCAAAGAACTGTGCCTCAGCTGCAAGAACCCCTCCGCAAGATCTCATTAATTAGTGCGGTTTTCACGGCTGCCTAAGACCCTATCAATGACGTAATCATCAATCATACACTCCACCTCGTGGATGACGTAGCTGCGTTCGGAAAGACCAAAGGGAAGACATGGGGAAATGCTGTGCCGCACTTACCTTACAGATCCCACCAACGCATATCGCACGTCCGCGATAGTTCGAGCGATAGTACTCTGCCGGACGGAAGCATGTAGTGCCATCTATGACAGTGTTGTTCAGGGTTGCGAAGTATTTCATGCCCATTGGCTTGCAGTTCAATTCGCATTCAGCATCATCTGGGGATGGGAAGGAGAATGAATATCGCTCTCATGACGTGACAGCTCACACAACACTCACCTTTGATATACGGCTCCCACACGT
This sequence comes from Myathropa florea, assembly GCA_930367185.1. Classification (NCBI taxonomy): domain Eukaryota; kingdom Metazoa; phylum Arthropoda; class Insecta; order Diptera; family Syrphidae; genus Myathropa; species Myathropa florea. Next base: position 1,525,199 of record OV884005.1, on the reverse strand, counting down.
ACTTCTTGCCTTGAAAGTCAACGTCATCAAATGCGGAGCACTGCTCCTGACGGAAGTCATCCTCGTCCGAAGGACAGCGCTAAATTGAGATAAAAGATACGCACGAGCGTTAATTAGAAATCGCCTCGAGTGCTGTGCGGAGTGCTGTCATTTGGAGGGACATAGCCCGCGCTTACTCACTTGAACGTTGCAAAGATGATATCGGCGGTATTTGCCAATGCAATCGTTACTGATGTAGCGCTTGCCAGTTGTGGGACGCCTAGAATAATCAAGTTTTTGAATATCACTCAGTCAATGAATCATCACCCGCGATGACATAGAGGCGGCAGGAATTTGCGGATCGTCGGCATTAAGTGATTTGGGGCGCCATCGTTAAGTGTCATCGGCTATTTAGCTGTTAATTACTTTTAGCCTCGCTTCCATTTGACATCGGGGGCGACAGGGCGGCTGCAATGGGCGTGCAACCAGAACCAGTCGGTCAGCGAGGGATCGTGTCGCCGCATTGAAATTAGCAAATTAGCCGTGTGAGCTATGATTTTAGGAACAGCATAATTGGCTTTCATGGCAGTGCCATTGACAATGCACGAGTGGACACTGGGCGAGTTGATTTACAGCTGTGGCGTGGGGCGGTTGGGTGCATTTAAAGGAGTTGAGGAATTTACGACAATTGCTACCATTGTGCGACAGACGTCAGGAGGTACTGTTTCAATGTGACGTAAATGGCTGACATAAGGGGCTTTATGTTGATAATGTGAGCCATTACGAGGGTTACAAAAGGACCGCTAGTGAGCAGTGGCAGTTAAAGGCAAATTCTGTACGATTTCCTGCAGACGGCGATCATAACCGTGACAGAGCCATTTGGTGGCGTTTTACACCTGGATCATGTTGTTTGAGGTGAGAACTGATGGTCCCAAAAGATCGTGTCTCCAGAGGCATAACCAACTGCACAAAGCAGTCAATGCAACCCTCGAAAGAATCTCCAGTAGCCTGCGTCGGCCAGTGTCAGTAAGTCAGTGGGACAGGGTGCGTCACACGATCGTCTCTCGAAGACTGAATTACGTGCAATTTCGATGCATGTTGAGTGGCAACAGTGCAAGAGGCCCAGACAGATGCCAAAGCGATTCGCCAATCAAAGCAATTACCTGCCGCCGCCGTCGGGGTGTGCCTGTGGGTGGTCAAATCGAACTTACTTGGAAATACACTTTCTCTGCTGCCACATCACTCCACCGCCGCAGGTGCGGGAGCATCCACTCCATTGACTCCATGTGCTCCAGCGGGGATAGGGTTTCAGCTTTGGTTTCGGTCTAAGGGTAGTTGTGGTTGTGGTTGTCGTTGGCGGTTCCTCCTCCGCCATGGTGGTCGGTGTTGGAATAGTTGCCGTGGTCGTCGTATCGACTGCCGTTGTTATTGTTGGGTTAGTTGTTGTGATCGATGTCGTGGACGTATGGTCAGACGTCGTGGATTGGTCTGTTGTTAGGTTTGTGGTGGCATTTGTTGCCGGAAACTGTGTGCTCGTTGTGGGGATCTCTAGTTCGATTGTGGATATGGACCGCCTTGTAGTCGTGGCTATCGTTGTTGTATCGTTCTCCGGATACACATCATTCTTTCGTGGATCATCAGTTTTTTCTGCTATCTTTTGCCATGGGCTCTTCGTTGGTTCTTTGTTCTTCCAAAGATCATCGATTTGCAAGAATTTTTTCGACTGCGCTGGCTTGAGGAGTCCTCGCTGCCGTAGCCATTCTTGATGTTTCTGAAAAAATAAGACACATTAGTAGGTCTAAGGTGGACTGTGGTTCCCCTCTGAGCCAATGAAGTGTGAAGTTTTGTGATCCACATGTGACTCGAATTCCCAGACAAGGTTAATGCTGGCATTATTTGCCGTGCGAGTGGCGCAACCCAAATTCCCTTGCCCTGATGGGAACTCGGCTCTGGTCAGGCTTCATCGAGCATCTGGAATAAGGTCAGCTCCACAAAATTCCGTACGAAGAGCAGAAAGGTGCAGCAGAACACGCCGCAGTAATTACGCTTCTTAGCTCATTAGATTCCAACTCGGTTGTGACCCAAATTCGGATGATTTGCACAAGCGTTGCCTTCTTGCGTCACTCTGGAGGCCATATCGCGGAGCACACACCCTTCCCGTCAATTGGGTTGGAAAACTGTGTACAAAACAATTAACAATGCAATTAGAAAAATTCTCGGCTCTTTTTTTTCGGCAAATACGAGATGGGGTGTATCTGAATATCGCTCTCTCAATAAACAAACTAATTGGGCTATCAAGATAAACTGGAGATAGAGATAGCTGGTCTAGAATTTCGGGGGTATCTGGAATCTCATAAATTGGGTACTCAGCTGAAAAGTTGCTCAATTGTATCTTCAACAAAGGCGAACGCAAAGAGCTTCACTCTTCAAATATTGTTTCATTTTATACTCGATTCGAGCTACTCGACACTCTGGTGGCGCTTGGCGCTTGCACCCCTTACCGCTTTGTGTAGTTTAGTAGGTTAGGTTAGGTCTCCCCCTCGGGTATTTAGCTTTCACTTGTGGCAACAGAATTCCATTCAATTGCTCGCCACTTGCCGCAGCTGACAACCGAGGAATTTAAACAAGTTTCAACACTTCTTCTGTGCATGTGCCTCGCTCTCATGCAATCGACTTAAGCGCCAAGTTTTGCTCTTGTGATAAGCGGATCTTGCCACTCCTCCAGCGTTTGTGACATCTTCCCCGAATTCCAGGCAGAGTCACCTACATTTCAGAGCACCCCGTGGTTCCTCCAAAACTGCTCCACTTGTTTGTTCCGTTTTGAGTGATAAATATTTGTCTTTGATGCGATTCGGAGCAGAGTACATGCTGTGTGTATGATTATGTGGGCCTGTTAAGGAGGGCAACATCTGGTGGTAGATCAAAGCCGCCACGCACGTAACTTACCTTGATTCTCTCGATAGTTGACAGCTCAGAATGTGTGGTGAGTGTGTGGAATGCGAAAATGATCAGATATGTTCTGGAACAGAAAGGAAAAAACAAAATTAAAAACAGAAAGTAAAAGTTTTGCGATTACTTGGGTGAACTCAAGTGTTCTCCGGTTTATCGGTGGTGAATAGGAAAGCGACAACCTTCAAGTGTGTCGCAGGTCTCTGAGCTTGAGCAACTCTGAGAAGCCAGAGCACTATCAATTATGAAAGTATTTTGTGTTTATTTTCGCGTCAGGCAGCGCAGAGCAGAGGAATGTGGAATTTTCGAACGAAGAAATGGGGTGACTGACAGCGGAATTATTTGGGTGATGCATACTTTCTTGTTTAGTGTGTTCGCGTGGCTAGTTGCTTGTTGTTGGATAACACACTTTGTTGCCATGTAGTCTGGGTGTTATCTCACTCATGGAGCACCAAGGTGGGGGTTGAGACTGGCTGTCGGTTCTGATAGTTCTTCCCTCCTCTCCTGGACTCTCATTTTTACAGGCATTCATTGCAGTTTATTCAAGATCTTCATTTTTTTAGATGCCACCAACTGAGAAGCTGAAAGCTATAAACGCGCTCAAACAGAAGACAAGTCCAGAGGCAATTACAAACCAAAGATGAACATGATTTTTTTCTTGGAAATCCTTCAGAAATAGACGCAGATATCGAGCAGCTAAACAACAAATTTTTCAGTTGTTCCACAAATATCCAGTCACCCAGTCATATTCAATCAAGCAACATCTTAAACCCGACTCATCAACGATCCACTTCCGCTTCTGTTCCATCAAGCAAAACTTGGCCGCAATATAGATGGCACATGACTGCCCTTTGATAGTGACATTCCATCATCATAACATCAAACTTCAGACATTAAGTGATGTGTAAGCAAATAAAGACGAACCGCGACTTGTGTGACATGTTTAGTAAAATAACAATTAAGCATTCCAAGCTTTATGCTCCATGCTGCGTACTCCATGCGCCCTATGTGCTGCCAACGCTGCGTGCCTAGTTCAAGCAGCCAACAACAATAGACATTAAACGATTTTAATGCCGTCCCTGGCTGACCGAGTGAAGTCAGCAGAGGTTCATCAGAGCAATTATCAAGCAATGACCAGTCAAATTCGGAGATCGTATTTGGAGCCGCTCCTTCTCTCTCTCTCTCTCTCACACACTCTCTTCTCTTCCGCAATACACCCAGACCTCGATCCAGTCAATTGATTCAATTTAAAGAAGTTCCCCTTATGTGCCCCATTTCTCTATGAATCACGATCTCCGTGAAATCGCATGTGTAAGATGGGCTCTCCTTCGCCCCCATCTCACACGTTCCTGTCGACGACCACCGACAGCGGGAGGAGCCCGTGCACTAGAGCTGGTGATTCTTTCCAGCGATATGGCCGAAAAATCTCATAATTCAATTAGACCTCGGCAAGCCCATAAATTAATTCCACCCGGCAAGCAATGATTTCGATTCGCCCAAGTCTTCCTCCGGCAGAGTCCTCCTTTCGTTATCACAGCCGCATCGGTGACCCTTTTCTCCCGGAGGCGAAGTGAAGTGGAAATGCAAATAAATAGGAAAACAAACATCGACCTCCTGCAACGGTAAAAAGGGACCTATCGCGGATATTCAATTACCATTTCGGTTAATCATCAAAACCACAAATCAAGCGATCGATCAGGAGGAGGCAGCACGAAGGCACGGTGTGGCTAAAGTGTGGCAAGTGCATCAACACACGAGACCTTATCTTGTCACACTCTCCTCACGCTATATATGTACGTCAACTGCTGGGGCCATGACCAAAATACCCGACCATCCTATCGGGGTATCCGTGGACGTGAATGTTGCGCAATCGTGTTATGGATGCTTGTGGAATTTGAAAATCGGTTTTCACGCTTCAAGGCTTTGATTCGAAGAGTAGAGTCTTGCGGTGGTGAGATATGGAAGCAGCATCAATGTTGCACAGCGGTATGGATTTCAATTCAAACTCGAAGCCTGCTTCCACAGACGGATAGAGAGGAGCGATCAAATGTGAAATTTAAGTGACGACTAAGTGCGTTCGGGCGCGGTTTTGGGTATAATGGCTAGACTGTAATGGGATAAGCTAATCGCAGACAAAGGGAAGTTTGTGCTGATGGAGAACTTGAGAGAAGTGATTGCGTCATACGCGCTAAAGCCCTATAAGGTGATCGCTGGAATGGAGGCAGACAGGCAGGTACCTCAATGCGGGTAGATACTCCATTTCATCCGTTTAGGTTAGACATGGGGAATCAGTTGGCTTGTGGTCGCAGGTGACAAATGGAAGACAATCGAACAAACAAATATTTCAATCGATGACGGGAGACTGTTTTCTGTAGTGCATCAAAAAATCTCCGACAAAAAAGTCAAATTTCCGACACAAGGACTCTTGGACATCGCTCCACCAATACTGCACCACTTAAGTGCCCCACGAGCAGCGCATTTCCGACCTCAGAACATGTGAAATGATTTCAAAACCCCAATCGGAAACTCCCAAAGCTTTCGTCAGATACTTAACGCGATGCCACTTCGGATATGAACATGAAAAAGAGGCAAAAACCGAAGCAACTGTAGCCCGCACAAAGAGCAAGCGAGTGCAGCCATCGCAAGTGTAGATTCCACACACAAAAGTGACGACAGAAAAATGATGATGATACTCCGAATAGTTCGGTCTGCATCTAAACACATCACAACTCAGGCTATCTCGCACAAGTCAGGGAACATAACTAGGTCGCCAATGGCCCATTTCTCATAGCACAAAAAAACGAACACAGAACTATTGAATTCCAAGCGATTCGCATCGAACTAAAGGTTCTCTACACTGCTGCTTCTTTTCATCTCTATCTCATCTGTGCTCATGCTGTCGATCCACTTCGTTGACGATCGCATTGACGAATCCAATTCAACGTTTCCACTCCCTCGCTCGGCACAGCACACTTCTTTCCGAAGATCGATATGGTTCTTATCAGTTTTCTCGATTGAGCAACAGCTTTGTTCGGGTGCTCCAAAACACATACACGCGTATGAATGTGCGTGTGTGCGTGTGTATCCGCATATCTATGTATTTCAGTGGTTCTAAGCTGAGCTGCGTTACCACATCGTAAATAATTGTTCTTTTTAATTCGTTTCACTCGTTTTCTTGTCGTTTCCGAAGGGGAGTTAGCCGATCTTGAGCAATATCAAACGATCTTCAAAACGATCTTCAACCATCACCAACAGTCTATAGTACATAATGACACAAAATTGTATCTTAGTTTAATTGATGAATTTTATTTGTTGCTTTGAATTTTGCAAAATCATTTTTCTACTTTGGAAATTATGTAGATGAAGTGACATTGGTCAGAGGCCGCGCTGTCGGTCCTTGACGGCGGCGGCAACGACGACGAAGAAGAAGCATGTGCCACTTTGGGGGGCGTTGTGTCTTGTGTACAGTCATGGTCTCGATGAATGAAGATAAAATTGCGCGCGCTTATGTTTATCGAACTGAAATGATGTGGATGCTGAATGTCGGAGGGGTTCTTGAAAAACGAAAAACACAAAACAAAAGAGAACATATTTGCAATTCGCAATTTGTGCCTAATTCACATACAGATGGAGTCTGGTCAAATAGTTGTTGCCGCTGGAATTTCAAATGCGGAGTCGGTCATTAATTATTTACGCATAAACTCGACCACCCGGAAGAACAGTTGCAGCATCGTTTGTAAAACGAAATTGCAACCTTCAATTGAATCGTCCCCATGGATACATCGCTACAAAGGAGGTAAGGACATCCATCGAATTCCAATCTGAAACATGATTATGATCAAGCTATTCTCTTTGTAGATCGATAACTGCTTTCAATTAACCTAATCTCAAACGAAATCTTGACGAACTCTGGCTCGAAGTCGTAAAAACCACCGATTAACATTTTTTCTTCAAGGCCCTTTTCCTGGAATTTGTTGTGTGATCTTTCCCGATCATCCCGGGTTGTGCAACGTCCTCCCCACGCGCCAAGCCATTCACCCAATGTTAATGCCTCAAGAATCTCCCCCTGCTCCCACTCACTATCAGCATAAAGTCGATCTTAAAACTGGAGAACAGAATTCAAAGCTTCCAAACGGCAAGGGTACCATTAAAAACTCAAAAAACCAACTCCGTCCCCTCACTGTGGGTATTAATTTACTGATTTACTGTCGTAAACTTAAATCATTTCTCCAAGACACTCCGCCGCCTGCCTGACACTTCCAACATATTTTGCCAATGGCGCCATCATCACCAATCACCACCAACCAACCAACCAAACAGCCAACCAGCCAGCTAAACAGCCTTTCGAGCTTCATGAATTTATGATCTGCTTTCATTCTTAAAAAATTCTTTCAAACGAGGGATTGTCCCAATCCCGTCAGTCGTAAACTAAGTTTTACTACATCTTGTGACCATTAACGCAGCTTTAAATTGCTTTCAAATAGATCCGCGCACCACCCGCGTATAACCCTTACGAAAACTCTGAGGCATCATCGTTGTCAAAATGTTCATCTCATCGAATGCCCGTCGTTCAATTGACGCCAATTGAGCGAACGAGCACGCATAGCTCATCAAAATTCAGTTAAACAATTTTTTTTTCGGGGGTGTTTCCCCAAATGCACACCCGCACCCCGTGCATACAGAGATTATTGCTCTTAATGGGGACTTCAATGAAAACACAACAAGAGTGAGTGTGACTTACCTGATTAAGAGCATCTTGTTGGTGTGTCCAGTCTAGATGATCCCAAGTAGATTCATTCATAAATTGTGCTCCCCCTTGGTTTTGTTTTTGTGCCTCCTATTTAGTTCGGTCTTTATCACTTAACCGTCTTGCGGTATTGGTTCACTAATTAAAAATAGAAGATGAAATCTCATGACTGGAACTGGGTGTTTTGGGGCGCGACGAATGCCATCCCACGAGTGTTTTTTGATTTCCTTGTGGTGGTTGTGTTTTGAATCGTAAAAGGAGGGAGTTGCGTGCGCGGTGAAGACCGAGGCGGGGGGAGGCTTCGAGTGGTGATAAGAACATCCGCAGCAAGCTGGTAACCTTTTGAACTTAAATTTTATTAGATTGCTGACACCTCTACGAGTTGTCGCTGAGAATAGGAGGTCCTACGCAATACGTTGGAATTTGTAATCACATCTGCTCGTGGGGAGTGTGATTCTCTAACCCAGACAGGGTCGTAAATGTGTACAATCATTTTCCCATGTCATAAAAAATGTTGACTAATTGCTCTTTTGATCGATAGAATGGGAGACAGAGATGTGATTAGGAAATTTCTCGGGTGGTTTGCAGGGCGCATTGACATTTGTCAATATTTTCTCCCTCAACTCCGGAAAGTGAGAAGATTTCTGTGCATGATTTTAGGACTTCTTGTTCTTCTCCTTCTTCTTAGGGCGAGGTGGACCTGGGCCTCACTCAACAGGACTTCTTGTTGGCATCAAACGAAACACAGATTCAAAAATCGACAATCAGTGGAAAGAGACGATGACGGGTGAAGCTGAATCAGCGCTTAATTCTCACACCAAACAAAGGGATGTAACCCAGACGAAAGTGATTTGCTCCAGTTCATTGGCCAGCAATGCGCTTCCGTCAAGTGATTCTATCGAATGTGTCTCTGCACGATCGGTTTCCTGGCAAATACTGCGCCGCCATTCATCTCTCCGGAAATACAATCCAAATGCACGACTCAAACCAATTCGAATCGAATGACGAAGCGTCGAGACAAACGTCAGCTCTATAAATAAACAAACAATGTCTGGGAATCGCATGTCACCCAATAGATCGAACTGTCGATTTGCTAATGCTACACAAACAATTAATTAACTGATCAAAAGTCTGCACCCACGAACGCCCCACCGTGTTGGCGACTTGTGGAAGCTCAGCAGAGGGTAACGACATCCTAAACACTTTTCCATACACACGACGTACGATAGAATTTCCATAAGCACCGTTAAGTAAATACTTATCAAAAATGGGGAAGCAGGCGCGAAGAGAATCGAAAGTCCCTGACCCAGATCAACCGATCCAAACATTTCCAGTTGATGATCCATTTAATCAGAGCGTATTTTAACTCAAAAAAAAAAAGAAAAACTCCCTCTCCGGCAAGATACGCATGCGAGTGAGTATCGCTAAAACTTGACATCATCCGGCCCGAAAAAACGCCGCCTCCCATGCGAACGAAAACAAAACTCCGACACTCCCCAAAAAATCGCTCGAAAACTGTGATCTGTACCGGTCCGCAGAGCAGACTATCGATCGATGATCTACGGATTCGGAAAAGCCGACGTTGTTGCTAGATTATTTTTCTGCAACGTGTCAGCATACGTATGGGCACATAACTGTGCCAATGCTGACGACATACGGATCGGCATGTAAGGGAGTCCCGACCGATCGCGATCATAAATTCACGTCGAATCTCGTTTCTACTGTGGAACATCGTTCCGGTGGCCCCTCTCACACACAGACACACACGCAGTTGTTGGGGTTTTTTCTTTCATTTATAGGATTTTTTATCGAAATTGCAATCGTCCGTAACGAGATTCACTTAAAGTCGTCATCGTCGTCTCCCGTCGAAAAGCGTGTGACAGATGCATGGCGTCGTAAAGACCTTCAATGGGCAATGAGGGTAACCTAACCCTTCCAGAAGTGATTACCACCTCCTCCCATCGGATGAGTGCTGGAAGATCAGATTAATTGGCTGGGACATCGTAAAACATCCGCCCGCAGTTTTGCATATTTAGCTTGACAATTTAATTAGAGGTTGACATCAAGATCAACGAGGGGGGAAGGGTGCCTCGCTAAGTAGGCTTCATTAGAGGCAGACTTCATCAATCACATAGCCTCTTTATTTTCTTGAGAGGTTGGGGTAAGAGAAATTCCCAGAAACTCATCTATAATCAGTCGAAGATGAATTACCCAGCTGTCAATGAGTATTTTTCCAGCTAAAGGCGAACTTTTCCCTTTTTACGAAGTCCCACCGCCTCTAATTCGTCGGCCAATTTGTGGCGTAGATCGGTAATTAATGTCGGAGCGTGTAAAGCCCATCAGGTATGGGCAGACCTCAACAAGTTCAAGTGGAATTTTGCTTATCAATCCTCTGATCTTCTGCCGATGTGACGTGTCCAATGGTCTCAGGGCACGAATGGCCTTCGTCTCGTTCAGTTTATGGCTTTCCATCAAATTTTATGACAATTTCCCATAAAAACGCTGAAGATTCGCCTTTGATATGTTTTCCTATCGGTTGGCTTCTGTTTATGGCATCGCATAGACGCATTGCGTCGATATTTTGGTTTGAAAGAGATCAACTGATTAACTGTGACCGATTTGGCCCGGGACATGGGAGCACGGCAATTGATTTCCGTATTCGAACTAAATGGCTTCAGGTGAAGAGAGGAGGACTGTGGGACGTTGGAAATGAGCCCAACCCTAGTGCAGTGAAAGAGGGAGGATATTTGTTTAGCGCCAGCGAAAGAAGCTGCATAAGATTTCTGAAGAGCGAAGTCACGTTTTTCTTCTTTTCTGTCGCCGGTTAGCTTTCATGCTCAGCATCTGTTCGTCATCCGCGCTCCCTCCGATACCTCAACGATTGCTCAACTTAGTCTAACCTGTCAACTTGAAAGCCACAAGTACTCCATATGTTCGTCCGACGATGACTAACGCCGAAATAGGGCCCCCACACACATCGGCAACGTGAAACACACAAATGCAAACCGAACACCCAAGCAATGTACACCGCAACCCGTGCGCAACAAGACAACGAGAACCCTACAACTTGTCACAACCAATCACACGTCAATCAGCCGCAATCCATCTCCTCAAATCAAAACTAATAACATTGAACAAGACACACGAAGAGACACCAGCAAAACAAAAGCACCCAACAACAGCAACAGCAACAACAACAAAACAAATAGTACCTCCTGACTTTAATTGCACCCTTCATCAAAACACTCCGACTCCGCAGGCAAAGGAGGAAATCCAGTACCCCGGGTGAATAAAAGAGATATCTTGCCCACAGATGCGATCACCATCATCAGCAACATCAACAGCATGCTGCTGTTGCTCGGACCACATGGTCGATGGACAGCGGAACCAAGTACAATCTCGTATAAGTGCGAGACACGGTCCAGCATGCAAATGAAGAGCAAACTTGATTCCAGTAAATGGTGCCTTTTTCTCTGACCTTGAAAGATGCTAACAACAGACCCAAACCTAACCAACAAAGTAATTGCACTTGATGTCAAACATCCTACAGAGAGCGATCATCTGCGGCTGCTCTAGCACGCCATGGGACCCAGGAACTAATAATTTCCCCTGGATTCTCCCCTATTTCGGAACTCAGAGCACTCTGTCTGCAGTGCGCTGCTCCTCCTGTGTGTTTAATTGTAGATTCAAGATAACGATCGGTTTGGTTGCGACGAGCGAGAGCGGCGATAGATGGGAAGGGGCCGCGCGATCGATTCGTGATCGGCGCGCGGTGTGTGCGCGCTCAAGCTCGCGATCTTAATCTGATTAGAGGTTGATAAACAATATTTTTTTTTGTATCGCTCTCCGCTCGATTTGGGTGCACGATTTGGCATGGGTTGAGATGGGTACTTGGAATTTTTCGGGTACCCTTGGAGAGCATCACCATCATCACCACTCGGAAACAAGTTTGGCTTCGAACTGAAGCTTCTAGGTAAATCTGAGCGAACACCATTCAGAGACATGCAAATATTTACATAGGGCTTAGGAGAATTGAGAGGAGGAGGCAAAAATTCCTTCAAGACCCCCTGAGATCAGCGTTGGGGCTTAGACCTTGTCGCACAGCCGGTCAATGCCAATTAAAAGATCAAACGTGATTTTCAGTCAGCAAAAACTTGAGCTTACAAACCTGAGCATTCTCGTTCTCTCCCTTTTCCTCTCTCGCGCTTGCCTAAGCTTTGAACGGGTGGGGTGGGGATACACTTGAGATCAGAAGCTGTGGGCACACTACAGACAAACAGACAAACAAGATCGTTTTAGGGTGATGCTGCAGATTTTGCGGCGAACAATTGGCTGGCGATACGCTTCTAATGGAATCAAACGCTGTGGCCTCAGGAGAAAATTGGTAATCTGATACCCTTGCCACTGCGTGGTGGTGATTGAGTGAGATTTTGTGGACGTTTACGTTTTTATTTTCAATCGAATTTCTTCGTTTTGATTTTTTTTATGTTTTTTTATTGCCATCAATGGGAGAGTGTGTGGCTTTGGGTTTTGACAAATTTCTGAAGTGGTCTTGGGGGTATTTTGTCAAGTAGATGATTTATTTTTGAAGCGAGAGAAATGTTTGTGTTCTTGGGAAGTAAGTGGTGTGTTATGTAATCGCCTAAGGGATGTGGCAAGTTCAAGAACTTGGTTGACACGAAGGACGGGAGGGCGGGAAGTACTGCTGCCGACAACAAGTAAGCATCTGTCCACTGTTGGGCGGTATGTAATTGTTGGCAGCTACATTCGCGAACACTCGGATGGATTTACGACGGTGGATATTCAAGGGAAAATGGTGGTAAATGTCGACCAACACATGAAGCACAAAATGGCGGTAGTTAGTCGAGAGCTTTTCATTTACATCAGGTGGAGAGGAAATCGGAATCTCCGGCGGAAGAATATGGCGTATCGCCCCGCAGGTTGTCTTTTGCAGAAACAAACATTTCACTTCGGCGGCCGTTTGACTCTTGCTCATCGAGCAAATGTATAAAGACAGGAACTTACTGAAGCAGTCCTCGAAAGCGCTAAAAATTGTCTGTCTCTTATGCACACACCTGTTGAGGCTTTCTAAACTGACCAGGATAAGATTAGTACGGATTTCAAAACCCTACAATCGTCCTTCGAGAAAGCAAAGTGCTTGTTTTTTTACCGAAAAAGCAGCAGATTTACTGTCTCTTATGCCCACACCTGTCCAGGAGAGTGTGATAGGATTAGCGCGAATTAGAAAGCCCTGCGATCGTCCTTCGAGAAAGCGAGGTGTTTATTTTTTCACCGAGATAACATCAACATTTTTTTTCCAACAATTTGCCAAAACAAACAACAATTCTTGACTTCCTTAAAACTCAGAAATCCTTCACCCGATTCGCCCGGAACGACGTCATTCTCATTTTGTAATGAATGGCCACCAGAAGCTCAGAGCATTCAATCACTTAAACAGCACAATTTATATTTCCATTGAAATTCCTTCAGAAATCTGCGCAATCCACTTAAAGCGATTCATTTTTTTTGTTTCGTTCCCTCTTCCAAACTCAAGTTTAATTTTCGAGGGCGATTCGGATACAATCAAAACCAAACAAGCAGCAAAAATTACAAAGATTCCTCCCCAACAGCCTCACACACAGCCTCATTTACCGCAGCATGTCGCGGTCGTCTAAGTCAACACACGAAGGAATTCAAAAAATCACTCCAGATAACATTAGTCACAGAACCAAAAAATGTATTTTAACCACATAAGATTAATTCTACACCGTCGCACTATCGCACTATCTTTTCTCTTTTTTTATTCTCAATCAGATTGCACACCTTTACCGTTGCACAGAATAGTTATAGCTGCAAGCAAGATGTGTAACTTTTTATTTTCGAATATTAATACTGTTTTAATCAAGTGAATCCGGGAAAGTCGGTCTGAACGCCACCGTACCTAAAATTGAACTAAAAAGTCCCAAGGAAAACTCACGCTCAAAACTCCACTCCAGAGCGCGCGCACACACCATAAGCGCACACAGCACACAGCTAGCGCTAGCAAGTAACGTAACAACCGCCAAAAATCCACGAGGAACTGTGGTCCGCCGATACACAACAACCACCGAACGAACACCCAACGACCCAACAACCACTTGGTGTTCTGGAAAAGCGAAAAAATCAGTGCTTCCTCCCCGTCGAGGGCACACTCAATTGACGCTAGAAGATCTAACACCAGAGAGAGAATCGAAAAGAAAATCCAAAAACAGAAGAAAAAAAAAACAAACGAACCTTGAGAGAGAGTATGGTACCATCGGACTAGTGGTGGAGGTTTCAACACTTCGTATTCATGAGTACGACGTCCCCAGTTGACGAAGTACCACTTTGTTGGTGGTGCGAAGCTCATCCCAATTACGAGGCAACATGTTGGAGAACATGTTGAGTTATGGAAAAATGGTGCCATTGTGAATGAAAGAGTGCGTGTGGCGGCATTATTCTGATCTGCCTGAAAGTATGCAACAACGAGAATTGTCGAAGCACATGAAGCACGATCCAGGACACATGTTTGTGTGCTTATCAAGATATCTAGCAACAAACGTCTCTTGACTTTCTTTTCAATGTTCTGTAGGCTTCCTCTCGGCGATGGAAGGGGTCCTCGTTCAAGAAGGATGAGCGCAAGTGTACGTCGTTGGACATACGGGCAAGGTATTAAAAAAAACTTCGAATTTTTGTAGCAAATTAGGACAAAGTAGAATCTTTCGAAATCCCAGACTATCAGGCCATGTGGATAGTCGTCTTCGATTCGATTCGTGTTTCAGTTAGAGTGGGAGTCTTTCATTTCCTCCCGAAATTGTCTTCTTCACTGCAGAAAATCCGTCTTCAAACATCTTTCTACTTCCCTAGAGAAACGCCTGTCCAAAGCCGAACCAAATGCTCCTATTTCACAGACAACCTGACCCAGAATACATCAATGTGTCCAGTTACCTTATTCCGTTTGCTAAACTCAAGCAAATCCACTGAAGAACTTTCTCCACACCCCACTTTTGCGAACAATCGCAGCACAGTTCATTCAAATATACCCCCTGTCACCCCTCCCCTTCTCATAGAGCATCAATTCTATTGTCCACATGGTCACCTATTTATTCATTCGCTCACAAATGGGGAGGCCATAAGGATGATTGTTTACGAGAACTTTCAGCATTGTTTAGGTTTCGAGTCTACAGACTGCGCTGCAAATGTGATCTTCCTTTCTGGGTCATCGGGGTTAACTGCGTTAAAATCTATTGCACTGACATCGCTTTGCGCCACGACTATTGGCCGATCCGCAAGGCAATCGTTTTTCGTTTTTTTTTTGCGGAAATCATAGCGTAGCGAGGCGAGGAGATGAGAGCGCACACGAATTCCGATTGCGCTGGACGGCTGGTGGAATCGCTTATCTGCCACATCTGCGTACTGCGACTGGCGGCCCAACAATGGACCGATAAAGAGTCCAAACAGTGCGTGCGCACTCGTATGCAATGAACCAACCTGTTGAACGATGCACGCGAATTAGATGAGTGATTTATTGGCGCGCTAATGGTCTGTGAGTCGCCCATGAGTTGTCGATGGACATAGGAGTGTTCAATCTGATTATCTTTGTGGACACATTTGTCATCGCCCAGATATCCATGTGTTCTCTCCATTTCCTGGTTTCCTATGCCGACCAGAGGGGAATAATTGTTGATTCGTTTTTCTTTTACTTTTTGTTTCAAACATAATTTATGGATAGCTTCGAAAATAAATAAAGTTTAGAGCAACGCAGGCCCTCTTAACCTAGTGCATGAATTGACTGCGCTTAAATCTAGAATTCTTTATGGCGTCCTCGCTACATGGGTAACTGGGTGCGGACTTATAGATACTGTGTCGCGCATGTGTGACAGCAGTTCTTCTGGTAGTAGTGCACCTTGCAGAGTTTTGACTTGCTCATTCTCTTGCACGAGGGAAGCTCATCCGTGCAGGATCCACCGAAGTCATTTTGAAGGCTGCCAGCAGGAGAGTCGATTTCTGAGGGGGGAAAGAAACACATTTTCACATCTCTCTTCAAGGCAAAGTGTCGCTAACTCACCATCGCACTTCTGAACGTTGCAGACTCCATAGACAGGTTGCCGCTCGGTGTACTTGCAGTTGCTGGACTCCTTGAGCAAGTTCTCCTTCCAGTCAAACTCCAGGCATTTGGCGTAGCGTCGCTGAACACCCTCGCCACACGTTCGGGAGCACTAAAAGGAGAGTCAAAATCAATCAAAACTAAGTCTGCCCTCCATAATTCTCCCACTCACCTCTGACCACTCGGAGTAATGCCACTTGGGTCCGCAGTAGCCCACTTCGCGGTGAGTGCAATTCTTCGATTCTGAAGGTTTCTCGTCAAGTTTACATTCGTCATCCTCCATCACCATTCCGTCGATAATGCAGAAGACCGTTCGCTTTCTGATCAGATTGAAGCAGTCCCCCGTGCAGTTCCCCCATGGCGACGTGAACCAGACTCCTTGAGTGCACTTATTCGATTTATCGCAGGGGCGGGACAGCCCTGGTGTGATTCTCAAGTCACACACGTCGGTGTAGGGAGCAGTGCGATCACAGTAGATGGATCTATGTTCGAGTCCAGTTCCGCAGTCCACTGTGCACTGTTCATTCCACTCCGACATCAGCCAGACGCCGGTCTTGTCGCGATCGTCCCTAATTCCCTTTCTCAGGCCAAGAGTCTGATTGAATGAGTTGTAGACATTGGCCGAGGAGCCAATGAGGCGTGAGTAGATTCGTGCAGACTTGTCGGATCGCTGGGCATAGATCTTTCTGCGGATTTTCTTCGGGCAGTCACAGCTTTCCTTCTCCTGTGGCTTACCCTCTGGGCACTGGGCATCGTCGACAATCTCCACAACACCGGACGCTTGCTCCTGGACACACTTCACAGTTCGGCTGTGCACTCCAACGCCATCGGTGCAGACACACTCACCGTACTCATCTGTCTGCCAGTAGGCCGGGCACAGTTGCAGGTTGCACTTGTAGATGTCCTCGTGGAAGACTGGCTTCTCAGCAAACATACACCTCCGTGGGGTGTAGAAGCGCGTCGGGGAGTCCTTGATGCAGCGGAAGATCGGTGAGCGCACCCCTGCCCCACATGACCGGTTGCACTGGCCGAAGCCTAGTAGCTTCCATGAGAACTTTCTGCGCTTGCGGTCTTTGGCTTTCGCCAACTGAACATCGGCGGTTTCGAGAACATTGTTGTTTTCAACATCGTCCAGAGGAGCGCCTGCTTCGTTCCAGTGAGTGTCGCTCTCCTCGGAGTCCGAGAGTCCCGCTGATGCCACTGGGACGATGTAATCGTACTTGATGCCTGGGTTTACCCCCTGGACTAAGAGCTAGAAGGTGGAATGGTGAGATAGAGAAATTGGGAGATGAAGATGGGTGAGGTTTTACCAGGACATCGATGGATCGCGTGATGGGGCCTTTGGCTTCGATGAACTGCAGCTCCTTGTCGTATTCGAAGGCATCGCCATTGTATTCGTAGATACCACTCTCAGAGACGTGGTTGTTTCCGTTTATTATGAACCTGTTGTCCACTGATCGGATTGCTGAAATTGGAAAAGGTTGTCTAAGCTACCTAATTCGAGTGAGGATTCAAAGCCAGGATCAACTGAACATGGATGATGAGACAAGTTCCTCTGCAGAAAGCCACATTTACTTACCCAATCGGTTCTCGCTGAGGGCTATCTGCTTAATGCTGATGTTGGATGCACCACTTCCGATTGTCGTGATGTAAAAGTACCCGTGAGGCAAGATCGCCTTGGCAAATATCTCCGACACTGGCCGACACAGCACCGACCCGCATTTGAGCTTCACATCGTTCGTAGTCGCCCCACGTATCAGTCCAGTCTTGTGCACTGCCTGAGATTTGAGTAGACGACATTAATCAGATTCAAGCCTCACTCTGTCAGGGTCAACTGAACAACTGTCACTCACCAAAAACACCAGAAACAAGATTCTCACACTGGCCAACATATTTTCTAACTCTTTTCCTTTCCCTTTCTAGACTAGCCTGAGGTTACCTATGGTTCGTGCGGAATTCAATGAAAAGGAGTAAAGTATTTCTTGCTGAGGAATTTATCGAGTGCAATTGAAACCGTAATCAGAGCTCCATCACCCACTCTACCAGAGAATTATTGTCAACTTGACTTGGATGGCACTTGTGCAATGCGCCGCCCCACCCCCTCAAGCGAAAGGGTTATTTATAAATCCATTAACAATAGACGACGACATAATGTGGGTCATGTTGCAGCGCCCATTCAACAAGTCAAATGGCCGGAAAATAGACAGAAAATCGAATGGAAATAGTGCCCACCAGAGAACATTGAAATCCACTTCAGTGCTGCACGTTACAAGTGCTTGTTTGTGCATTAAGTCTGATGTGCGCACAGTCGATTTCAAGGAGGCAAAGAAATTCAAACGACCAAACGACTCCTAGAATTTCTCCCTCGGCCAAACAACAGACCGGGGTTAGAATTCTCTCCCCAATTATCTCGGAAATGACATCACCGCACATCGCGCACACCACTCAAGCACTTGCAACATTATTGCGCAACATATCGGCCGCGAATGATAAGCCCACTTCAGCCAGCCTCAGCCGGGACTAATTGAATCTGCGCCTTCAGGAAATTCTCATAAATCACCGCCGATATTAGTGCTGCCCTAGATGGTGCTCGGGACCACCGAGTCAGATAGAGACTAGCGCTATTCAAATAAATCCAAATTACCTTATCTGCGGCGGAGTCGCCGTGCAACATGCGACACGCAAACACTTCCCGCGCGCACACAACAATCCGTATCTGAATTAAAATTTATTTGCTTTTCGTTCGCTTCGGTTGGAAATTAATTTTGCGGTTAACCGATTGATTCCGTCGTTTCGAATGTCCACTGCGAGAATGTGGTCAGGAAGCGAAACTGCCAAGCCACCTGACCGAACGCTCGGCATTGGCCACAAACGAAAGCCACGCATATGTGTGTCCGGAGGAAAAGTCTTTTCCTGGCATCAATCCAGAACAGCGTTCGAGTATTGTGCTTTTACGATTGTGCCGCATCTTCTTCACATTCGCCCATTTGTTCCGCCCTCCCCGCTGTCAATCCGTCATGCAAACAAATGACGATCTTCTAAACGGTCCTCTCCGCCGATCGCCACCGACAATCTGTTTATGTTTTGTTTTCCCTCAATCGACGGAAATGAAAATCGTGTTTTCTATTCTCGTTCACACTGCCTTCGGGCTCTGTGCAAACATGTCTTGATCTTTATTCTTAACTGCTTTGGCGACGAATGTCGTCTGTCAGATTGTGCGTGTTCGCACATTATTCAAATGCCCAATCGGGCATCTGGCGCGGAGTAGGTGTTGTTTTATTGGCTCTGTGAATTCGGGGATAATTCTTTAATTGCCTTGTTGGCGGTAATAACTTGTGGTTGGGTGATAAATTTCCGAGGGATTAGTTTCTTGTGAAGGAAAACCTTGAGCAGATGTGATGCTACCTAAGGAATGTCAATAAAGTTTGTTGAATATTTTTATGACACTTAGGGAATTAACAATAATTATGTTTACGAGCTCGTTCGGTTTCCGTACTCAAAGGAGATGTGGATTGTAAATATAATTCGATTTGATTTGAAGGGTATTAAGCTTTTGATAGCCAATTGGTGTGTGGGTCCTTCAAGATGACACTTGCTACGAGATCATTGGCTTTGTGCGTAATTCTGGCGAGTTGATTTGGTGGCCAAAATGCATGCTCTACAAGACACTAATCCTGCCAGTTCTGCTGTATGGAGCCGAGTGTTGGACGATAAGCAGGAAAGCAGAGCACATGTTGGGTGCTTTTGAGAGAAAAATTCGCCGTCGAATTTTCGAGGAGAGCGAATGGAGGAGCAGATGCAACCGCGAACTCTACGAGCTGTATCGAGATGTAGATGTAGTACAAAAAGTTAAAAAACGACGACTACACTGATTGGGCCACATCGAGTGAATGGACAACAACACTCCATCCAGCAAAGAGGAGTGTTGATGTCTGAATCACAGCCAACAGGTTCGAGAAGAAAAGGAAGACCGAACCTCTGTTTCAAGGACCAAGCTATCGCGGATGCCAGTGCGCTTGGCACCAGCACCAGACCAGATATGAGCGTTATACTCAAGTTTGGGGCGGATGTAGACCTTGTAAATTGAAGCCAAATCAGAGGGGGTGAAATATTTCCGGCATCAATTTAGGAAACCTAGACATTTCGCAGCATTTTTGGCGACCTCGAATATGTGATCGTTCCAACTAAGTGTTGAGTTGATACACACACCGACGATGGAAAGTTTTTCGGTTTCTTCGATATAAGTGTTGCCGAAGAAGAAGGATGGAGCGTGAAGTTTCCGTTCTGCAGGGAAGATTGAAGTATATGTTGTACCCAGCCCCATCAATGTCCTTTCACTGGACCAAAGATTTTCCATCCCTCACTCTTGTGAACATCCCTCCCTCTTACCCATCTGATCCATCGCCCATAGTCAAATTCAGTTAGTTCGTTTTAAATAAATTAAATCAGAAGCACTCATCAGGCGAATATCATCACACGCATTCCTGAGTAATGGATCGCCCACAATCAAGTATCGAAAAATGTATCTAATGTCTAATTAAATCATTCTGTACTCTCCACATTTCATACATATCGTACGTACTCTCCGTTTCGTTGTCTATTTATGTTTCTTGAATTTATTAAACACAATATATCTCCCCTGCCACAGTGTACATAGATTCTAAATAAAAACCACGCTCGTATCCGAATTGAATGAATCGCAAAGGCGCCATCGATGTGCGTTATAAATTAGTCGTCATCCGAGCAAAACACTTACGTATAGTACTTAAAAGATTTATTGTCAGTTTTTAGCAAGATTTGCCCATGCAACACCCGAGAGAATTAACAACAAACTAATAACTTGGCACACGTTTTGACAACAATTTGAATTCTTTTATTTCCCGAATCTGTGTGCGAGATATTAAAAAAGAAACAATCTGTGCGCTCCGTTCGGTTATTTTGGTCCTTTCCCACTGTCATTTGGGATTACTTCGTCGTCTAGCTTCGACTTTTGTATACAATTAGAGGTGACAGGCGATACACTATTTTCAAAAGCAATAATTAGCTCGAGACACACGGGTTAACATTCTGAATGGGAACTAGGTCAGCACACCGACACAACTGATGGACTCTAAAATCATGGTTTTATGCGATCTCTGACCTCAAAGCAAAGGTGTCGTGTTCTCTTCTGATGTGCACAATTTACGAGCAACTTAAGTGAGCACTTAAGATGTTTTCCAGACGATAAATAAGAGCAAACAATGCCACCGCATTCTTCTAAACTGTTCCCGACTTGATACAGCGGTCATGGGAATAATTCGAAAACTAATTAAGTGCGTATTAGCCGCGTAGGTAAAGTTGGCGATCGAAGTGGTCGGGGGGGAAATTTTAAGGATACGGAGAAATGTCGTTAAAGTGAAGAATCGGTGTAGGAAGCGAGACACATAAAATGATGTCGTTTTCTTTTACGACAGGCTGCGTGCGTCAAAGGAGGTCGGAAGAGCTGATGACTTCATGGGTTTTTCAGTTGACTCGCCAGGGGATTCAGTTGAGTTAGCCTCCTTCGTGAACCCTTAGTCTGTCTCAATCTGGATCAGCACCAGGGGATTTCGACAGACTGCCAGCCAAATGAGCTACAAATCACTCATCATAAAACATTGTGAAACCCCAATTAAGTTCAACTAACCCTTTCCATCCCACCGCGGCGGCACGCATATTCAACCGAAATGGAAAGCAAGTCTTTTGAGCCATCCGCCGTCGGCGAAAGAGACAATTTGTCAAGACACACATCCATAGCTCCACAGCCAGTCGATTTCCTTGATCGTCTTGTTATGCGTAACCCAACAAATCGTTATTTTTCACTAACTGACGTTAACATATGCGAATATTCATTGACTGATCAGTCCAATCACATAAGTTAAACGCCTCCGGGGGGAACAAAAAGTTTCCCAACGTAAACGCGACATACCAGACAATAGACGAAACAACAGGCAGTAAAATGGTCGAAACCTTGCCGTTGAACTTCTCTCTGGTCGCGTGCATTAATTAGTGAAATCCATCGTTCATCGACAACGGGTAATTTAGACGTGGCCGACCGGCTATCTCTCAGTTACACAATTTCGCATTGATATCGATTAGAAAGGTAAATATCGCCGAAAATTATGCAACGCGATGCACGAGTTGCGCAACATCTTGCTGGGGATTGCTTGTAGCCTTAGTGCCCTTCCTTCGGTTGGTGTACGCCAGACGTGAGATGCAGTTATTTGCAGGCAAACATGTTGCATTGCATCTGGCCATCGGTGGGGTTGCGAGCTATTTATCTTATCGCACTGAGAGTGCGTTTGCAAATGCGCTTGTTGCATGCAATTTCATGCTAATCTGTGATTTTGACGGACGTCTGCTGATTAGGCCGCATTAGTTTTTGTCTTTGTGCGTTTGTTTGCCTAGTGTCGAAGGTGTAATCGTTGATTAATTGAATGGGTGATAGAAAAGAGGAAAAAAACGATGGAATTTGTTAGATGTCTGGCAGGCGGTGTGCGATGGTGTGATGAAAAGTACACGCGGTGTTGAGATGACTGGCGGAGGCTTTTCGCAGACTGTTGGGGTCTCAGAGGTGTAATTGTGGTCATTTTCTTCAAGGAAATGGGCGGAGTTCTGCTTGCGAATGCTGAAGTAAGAGTCTGTTGGCGTGGTTTGTTGTAAAATAAAGAAATTATTTGCTGGTGCAGATTGAGTCATTTTGGATTGATGACTTCTGTGAACAGGATAAATGTGTTCATCAGATGAAGCTTGAAATCAGAAGGCGACCACCAGACTTAGCAGATGTCCTTAAGCTTACGAAAGGCGACCCTGAAAATGAGCACAACCGCCACGTAGGGCAATGCATTCACATGCAGTTGCAGACGCTGAGTTTTCTGACCAAAAGCTAAGCACAGACGGCCAACTGCAGGATCGCAGTCTCACTTAGGCCAACTTAGGCCCATTGTGGTAGAAAATAAAGCAACAAACTTGTCGATTTCATTTCTACTTCCATTTCTAAAAAGAAACACCATCCAACTGCAGCAGCTGGCCCATTTCAAAACGTAGAGACTGCAATTGTTTAGACGACGCCCCAGACAAAATACCCGCATGATATAAATAAAATCATTAAGCACTTGAACTAATATTAGCCACCACCTAGTGCTCCATTGGAAGCCAATCGATTCCCTCTCAGCTGACAGCAGCTAAATGCCGACAACGCTGCCTTTAAACGATCCCATGCCTGTAGCACGCTTTCCTCATACACCAATTGCACTCAATAAAATTACATCAAAATTACATATCTCCTCATACATACGAATACAGGAAACCTTCTCCTCCTCCAGCGTTTACGAGCGCCACAATAAGGATCTTATCACTCGTTCAACTATCACCACAGAGTAATTACAAGCAATTTTCCACGAATTACAGTCACTATTGATCAAATACCGTTCAAACGACGTAAACTATCCTCAAGTGAAAATAAACAAAACCACACGAGAGAACAAAAAACAAAAATCAACTCTTCGTCGCAACAAACCCGTTCCGCACTCGAACAATTATCAACACGCAATGTATCGTATGTCTCGTAGTCGTATTCTAAACGTTGCAGACGACACTGAACTGATCGATTTGCTTTGAGCAACATTAGACTCGCATGGCGAATGGCGAACAAATTCAAGAGTGCTCTGCTATCCACTGAATCGTATCAAGTCAATCTAGAGTCTGTGGACTCGTTGACAAATCATGTACGTATGGACCGACAAAACAAACATGTAAAGCCATCTTTCCACCACCATAGATAGATTTTGAAATAGCAAAGTCCACCAGATAGATACACATTCAGAGAGAAAGAAGAGGAGAGAGTATAGGAACGCTGCCTCCTCCTCTTGCACCCAAACGCAAACGAGAGAAAGATTGCCATCATCATCAATCGGATGAAGATCACGATCGTGTTACAGATGTTGCTGGACCCCAGAATCAGTTGCACGAAATTGAATTTAAGGAAAAGCCCTCGAAATAATTTCAGCAGCCTCGGACTTGCTCTGAAATTAAAAGAGTCCCAAGAACCAAGCGTAATGGCATGTAATCGATCGTTCGTGAGCCGCATCCTTCCCCGACCAGTAACGCACCTGAGCGCCAACATACGTCCCAGATTAATCGATTAAGGATAATTTAAGAGAGAGAAACAGACATTCCACCCTCGGAATAGTTATAAATAAATCACCATATCCTCAGCCGATGATCTCTAGATATTTCGTGTGCCTTTGATCATCATAATCATGCCCCTAATTTACTGCCATTACCGTTTACCTAAAAGATACCCAATCAAACGTGCCGCTCCGCACATCGCGGGAGATGTTTAGGGTCTGATTAACTTAATTCAGCTGATTGTCGCCCGTTTAAAGTGCCATTAGTGAGATCGGTGTGATCTTGCCAACGTGATGTTGAGGAAGATTAATACATATTCTGTGCTCACCTTGCAAATGCCTTCAACGCAAACCGCTGGCCCCTTGTAGGAGTGTGTGTAGTACACTGCCGGTCTGGTGCAGGGAGTGCCATCGGTAACCCACTTACTGAGGGTTGCGTAGTAGTTCAGATCGATTGGCTTGCAGTTGAGTTCACACTCGTGATTCTCTGAAAATACATGCAATTCAGGGCTGATTGAAGGCAATTTTTTCTCTGTTCCTGTACACACCTTTGATGTAGGCCTCCCAGTTGTACAGCTTCCCCTTGTATGGTATCTTATTGAATGCCGCACACTGCCGGTTTCGAAAGTCTTCAGTCTTAGCACAAGGCTGTGAAAAAGAGCGTGTTGATAACTATTTAGGGATGTATCCTGTTTCAAACCTTTCGATTGCACATTCGGAACTTCTTGACAACCCCATAGCACCCAATGATTCCGTCGGTTTCTGGCTGGAATTCTGTGATGAGGGGGCCACTTGCAGTTTGCTTTCTGGAAGGGGGATTTTGGAGGATGTCCTTGATTTTTGAGGGAAACAACTTACCTCTCGATGCAATTTCGAATGCGAGCTTGAACGCCTCCCCCGCAGATTCTGGAGCACTTGTTCCACTTGGGCCATTTGGCCCACGAGTAGACAATTCCAGTCGTCGATTTCGTCTGGTTTTTCGCCGCATCCACCTGATTGTATTCGTCATCGTAGTCGTAGAATGCCTTCTCCAACCCTTCCACATCCTCTGTGTCATCATCATCGTCCGGCAGAGTTTCCGCTGCTGTCGTTGAAGTTTCCGTCTTGGTGACATTAGAACCTCCACCCGCAGCAAGTGATGCATCCTCTCCATTGAGAGGAGCGACAAAACGGAGCAAGCAAATCAATGTCAACAGTTGGGCACATCTGGAAATATGAAGACTTTTTCGTTGGCAAATTTTCAGCGGACTTTATTTTTAAATTTTGTCTAAACAAACAGCCATCTGCCGTCGGCCGAGCAGATCGGAAACTGCTCACAATATCCGCCAATTAAATGTGTCTTTCTAATTAGAGCGTAACGCGTGAAGGAAATGCTTAGACGATGGTTTAAAATTCGTATTGGCATCTAATGCTGGCGCACTTTGTGCGAATTTGAATGGATTCCCTTCTGGGGGATGTCTAACAATGCACGAGCGTGTGCATCTGGCATGAATTCGCGTAGATTTTAATTACGATAAGTCGGCAGGCAATTACGGCGCACTGAATACGAGACGCAGTCTACGTGGGATCTTCAAAATCCATTTTGTAGGTATTTATCACATTCGCAAGAGTATACAAAACGAGTTGATTCTATTATTTGCAGGGACATCTCTCACGGGGAATCACAGAAAACACCGTCCAGCTTACAAACTAATCAATTACCTTGAATATTTCATCGTGTCACTATCTCCAAGCTCGAATTCGCCACTCAAAAGAGCGCCCTGAAAGAATTCACGGCACACAAAGCACTTTCCCACAGGAGGCACACAAAATTAAGAGACAAATTCCACCCGCAAAGTGCACATCAGGCACTCACTCTCTTTAGACTGACTAGGGGCAGATGATTCTCGCGAAGCGCCATTCGGATTGAATCGCATGCGGCGTCGCAAATCGGATTCTCTGAACGCCTAGCAGATATGCTGATATGGAGAGACACACAGTCTGACGGGTCACCAGCGATAAGGTAATCGGTTTCTGTTGTCGAGTTTCTAATCAAACGATTTATTGCAACAGATGGGCAAATGTCTTTTCATTCGTGGCTGCGGAGATTTGAGATTGCTCCCCATTTCTGTTCGCAAAAGTTTTCCATCGTGAATGAGTGAGGGAAGTTTGATTTCGTTTGAATATCATATGAAAGACATTGCATATTTCTAGGGTCTCAGCTTTGTGAGTCTGCAACACCAGGCAAGTGGTGTCCGTTGAGCTGATGCAACATGTGTGTATGTTGCTGCAGATTGTTGGAAAAACACCGCGCATGTGCATTCTTGAAGAGTAAGGCTATTTGCAACTGGCGTCAGAGGATTTAACATGCGAAAGGTGGAGGAGGAATTATTGTAAGGATATGGAAGGGAAGAAGCACAGCAAGAACTTGACAATGCGCATTTCATTCATTTCTCCTGTTATCCTCTTATAAACGAACATAGCAATTTGGCTTCATCATAAGTTTAGATTCGCAAACTTCAACCGTCATCAACTTTTGGTTGAAAGTCGTAATAGACACATGCGGAAATAAGAGTTTACAATACGTCTCAACTTGACAACCTTGATACGGTAGCACGATACAATAAATTATCGAAAGCTGCCAGCAGCATTGACCAAGAAGTTCACAAGTGCAGAACAGCGGCGAGGGAAATCCACATCAAGTTGATTAACCCAAACACATTTCGTCTCTCCACAAACTCCGGTGCGCCGACAAGACTCACTGAGACCCTACGTCATAAGACGTGAAATGTCGGCTATGATTCATACACCTTTCTGACAAAGCAAACAAAAACCACCGAATTCAAAAAACTACAAGCAGTCAAACGGACAAGAGCTTTATAGAGTAGGGAAACACACACATTATTCCGTTCGGTGCAAGTAATACCCTATGTTAAAACGACACAGTTCTCTTAAGTGGATTCGTTTCACGAAGAGATTTCCTGTTGGCACATACAACGTGCGGTGCATGAAGGGCCTTCTACTGTGTTTTAATTCTCAGAAAAAAATCAGAGGTAAGTAAATACAAACATGCATGTAATTAGTAAAAAAAAATTGTAGCAAATGGTGAGCATCAGATTGTAACAGTTTACTTTCTGGTGCCATCATCATTTTATTGACATTCACATCAAACGCAGGCACATCTACTTGGATCAGCAGTTTCAATCTGCTCGATCTAATAGATGCCAGAAGCCTTCGACAAAAAAGTCAACCCAAATGTAAAAAAAAAAACAAACAAAAGGTCCTTTTCAGGATCATAACGATCATCATCCAATTTAAGGTAAGTAAAGGTAAGTATTGTTGAATTTGCAGCTTCCAAATCTAGGTCTAGCTAACAATTCCCGACCCTCAAAAAGTGCCACTTTCATTGATTTTCTGCTTAAAACACCAGGCGCCCAGAAAATCAGAAAAAGCAGCTGGTATACCCTCTGCTAAAATGTTTTACAGAAACTGGTACGAACATGCTCTTTACAACGAGGCATCATTTGTTGCTGTACATGGTCTAATAAGAAAGTTGCGAGGGTCTGAAATCTGAGAATTCATATGAAAATTTTCCTGAAATACTAGGCGCCCAGAAATCTAGCAAAAGCAGCAGGTATACCCTCTGCAAAATGTGTAACAGAAACTGGTACGAACATGCCCGTTCAGACAAGGCAACATTTGTCGATATACATGCACAAACAAGAAAGTTGCAAAGGTTGATTTGTCATATTTCAGCTGAAAATTTTTCTGAAATACTAGTCGCCCAGAAATTGTAGTAGGTATTTTTTTGCGAGAATTCAATCTTTAACAGTGAAAATCTCGAGAATGGAGGGAAGGAGGGGAAAAGTAATGATGAGGGATTGTAGGCAATGACGTCCTCTTTAAGACACATTTACAAAGGCGTCGCAGGTCCCGTTATTTGCGTCGAATTTCAATGGAAAACTTAAAATTTTGTTGTAAAACGCACCATATCTCAAAAACGGTGCATCTGGTGACGATTATTTTTTCATCCATAGACGCACGATTCGATTGCGCATCCATCAAGGCATAATTGGTGGTCATAGGTCAAATAGTTTCCGAGATATAGCCAAAAATAGGAAACATTTTCGACGAAAAACCGAATTTTTTTTTAAAAATGCGCCATATCTCGAAAACGGTGCGTCGGAGCGGATTTTCGCTTCTGTTAACTCTTTTTGCCAAAGGCCCCACATCATCACAAACGTTTTGAGCCATCATTCATGGCCCTACGACTTATAGTTTCCAAGTTATAGCCATGAATATTGAAGGTATGCAAGGGAAAAGGAGAACACTACTTTGCTTGCAACATTTCACAATTATTGGCCATAACTCGGAAACTATTAGGCCTGGATCAATAATTTATGGCTCAAAACGTTCGTATTGAATGTGTGCATTTGGCCAAGAAAAGTAACCCAGGGAGAAAACGCTTTCAGAGGCACCGTTTGCAAAATATGGCGTAACCTGAAGAAAAACCCTGTTTTTTCCTTGCATACTTTCACTATTCATGGCTATAACTTGGAAACTATAAGGCCTAGCCCAATGAATGATGGCTCAAAATGTTTGTCATGATGTGGGGTATTTGGCAAAAAGAGTTAACAGAAGCGAAAATCCGCTCCGACGCACCGTTTTCGAGATATGGCGCATTTTTCAAAAAAATGTGGTAATTTTGTGAAATATGTTTCACGTTTTTGGCTATAACTCGGAAAGTATTTGACCTATGACCACCAATTATGCCTTGATGGATGCGCAATCGAATCGTGCGTCTATGGATGAAAAAATAATCGTCACCAGATGCACCGTTTTTGAGATATGGTGCGTTTTACAACAAAATTTTAAGTTTTCCATTGAAATTCGACGCAAATAACGGGACCTGCGACGCCTTTGTAAATGTGTCTTAAAGAGGACGTCATTGCCTACAATCCCTCATCATTACTTTTCCCCTCCTTCCCTCCATTCTCGAGATTTTCACTGTTAAAGATTGAATTCTCGCAAAAAAATACCTACTACAATTTCTGGGCGACTAGTATTTCAGAAAAATTTTCAGCTGAAATATGACAAATCAACCTTTGCAACTTTCTTGTTTGTGCATGTATATCGACAAATGTTGCCTTGTCTGAACGGGCATGTTCGTACCAGTTTCTGTTACACATTTTGCAGAGGGTATACCTGCTGCTTTTGCTAGATTTCTGGGCGCCTAGTATTTCAGGAAAATTTTCATATGAATTCTCAGATTTCAGACCCTCGCAACTTTCTTATTAGACCATGTACAGCAACAAATGATGCCTCGTTGTAAAGAGCATGTTCGTACCAGTTTCTGTAAAACATTTTAGCAGAGGGTATACCAGCTGCTTTTTCTGATTTTCTGGGCGCCTGGTGTTTTAAGCAGAAAATCAATGAAAGTGGCACTTTTTGAGGGTCGGGAATTGTTAGCTAGACCTAGATTTGGAAGCTGCAAATTCAACAATACTTACCTTTACTTACCTTAAATTGGATGATGATCGTTATGATCCTGAAAAGGACCTTTTGTTTGTTTGTTTCCATTTGGGTTGACTTTTTTGTCGAAGGCTTCTGGCATCTATTAGATCGAGCAGATTGAAACTGCTGATCCAAGTAGATGTGCCCGCGTTTGATGTGAATGTCAATAAAATGATGATGGCACCAGAAAGTAAACTCTTACAATCTGATGCACCTTTTTGATGCTTACAACTATTTTTACGTACTTACCTGCATATGTGTGTATTCACTTACCTTTGATTCTTTTCTCGGACATGTTCAGCGGGCTGTGTATACACCCGACATAGGACGGAGAAAATCACGTCGTTGCATGATAAGAAAACCAGCAGAGACTTATTAGACGACTAGTACATCAGAAAAAATCAAAAATTAACTAAAAAGACGACGAAGAAGTGCTCAGACCCTTGCAAAAAAGTTGGTTTTTCCGTCAAACGCCTTCCTATTTTCGGGTTGCAATTTCAGCTTAAAACACCAGGCCACCAGTAGCCCAGCAAAAACGGCCGGTATACCCCATGCAATAAGCTGTTAACAGAAACTAGTACGAACATGCTCATGCACTGCCTGTTAAGACGAGGTGTCAATCATTGAGAGAATATCTCTTTTAGTGCTTACCAACCGAACATTCAAATGTTGCCCTATTCGCCAAAGCTTGTGGCAAAAGCTTAGCACACAATGACGTTAAATAGCCAGTGGGATTCGCAAACCCGCCTCGCAGCTGATACACATCCGATCCATTCGTATTTTTAGTCATGTGGAAGTGGTGAGCAAGTGTGTAGGTACGTCATTTGTGTTGTATTTATTTACCAAACCATCAGTAATTACAGCAGAATTATACACATAAAAATTAATTCATTTTCCTGATTGGACTCTCTGTTATCACTCATATCTCTTCACACAGAATAGATAAATGAAACGCTTGTAAACGTTTGATTGCGTAAAGTGTCGTGTGTTGAAGGATTTCCATGAACTCCATCGGACTAGTACTGTTTTTATCTCTCTCATCCTTAGAGAAGAGCGCTGAACTCATGCCTGATCTAATTGTGTAATCTACCTTTTCAGCAATTCAACCGACAATGCTTAGCCGTAGCTGATAGTTGAGGAATACCAACAAAAAGCACATCCCCCGCTGTTGCCCCCGCCGGTGTATACCAATAACAAGAAAGTGAATTTTAACATTGGCATTGCAAATTAATCTCAATCAGATCGTGACCATGTCGGACACATGTGACATAGCAGCTGCGGCTGCTCTACGAACATCTGGAGTTAGTACCTCGCAGATTGTTGCATTTTTCGTCAACATCTTAAACCAGATGTTTATCAGTTTTGTTGCGGTTTACATGAGTTGGTTATGCATCAAGCTGAAGTTTGTAAAGACCGCTTTCCACGCGTGGTTCTGTACAATTGGTGTAAGTCAAACGAGCTCATTTCAATTCGCTTCTTTTATTCATGATTTGTTGTTCCTTTACAGTTCTGCTTTCTCATGGCTGAGGGTGTGATGACGTTCTACCAGGGAAACATTTTAACCCACCCATTTGGCAACGAGAGCAAGACCACAATTCACTGGATCCTTCAGGCTGTTGGTGGTGCCCTTGGAATCATCGGCAGCATACAGAAAATTATCGGGAAGAAAAAGCATTTCACAACTATTCACGGAAAAGTCGGTAAGTGTCTCAATCAAATTGACACGATAAGTGCGAAGTGAATGATGATGGCGGCGTGAAATCCATTTTTGGCGCTTGAATCCATGATTCACCGTCTCCATCGTTTTGTTATCATAAGCCCCGACTAATTTTAGATTTTTTTTTTGTATTTCAGGTCTTGCTGCTACTGTGATATGTGCGGTGAATATGCTCGCCGGTGTTGTTGCCTTATATTCGACTGAACTTCGAGAGTATTACTCGCCGCTATTCAACAAAACACTCCACAGTTTTCTGGGTGTGACGACATTTGTGCTGGGAATGATCACTCAATTCTATGGCTACGAGACGGGTTTCTTCAAGCGTAACGCCGACAAAGAGTTAAAGAGTCTCTTCAAATACCTAACTGTTGCCACCGTGGTGCTTACCGTCATTGGACCAGTGAAAAGCATTTTGAATACACTACTAAGCTAATACAGAACACACAACCAAATCTTTCTTTAAGTTAGTAGTTTTTGTCCCTCACCTTTGCTGTAAATTTAAGATTGTATGTTCCATCACAAATTTGTTTTAAGTTAATTCTTTTATTTATCGACTATTTATACAAAATATTGTACATAAGTGTGCCTTAAAATCTTACCGAAAGAAATTTCAATAAAATATGACGTTCATTTGTATACGAAAACAAGTCCGCAATTTTCTTTTATGTAGCTTGTTGCTCTGTTTGCAGTTCAATTCCACTAATGATACTGGGGAAAACCACAATGTGTCGCGAGCATACACTTGTTTACGAATTAAAATCGCGTTTCCTAGATTGAATCGTTTTCCGAGAACCAACGTTCGTCACGTGGGGATTTACTCTGCTATCAACAAAGAAGCTTTCCTCTCAGTAAAACACGTGCTTCTTGGTTTTACTCTTACAAGCAAATCACATTTCAGGAATAAATTAACCTCAAGTAAGTTGCGGGTTTGAGTGTTAAACGTCCTCCAAGATGATCACTTCTGCAAACATGAGGTGAAAAATTTAAGGGCAAATCGTGCCCGAAAATAAGTCCACCTCGCAAAAGTGGAGCTGGTTCCTAGCTCAAGTGGGAAATAAGTCCACCTCGCAAAAGTGGAGCTGGTTCCTAGTTCAGGTGGGAAATAAGTCCACCTCGCAAAAGTGGAGCTGGTTCCTAGTTCAAGTGGGAAATAAGTCCACATCGCAAAAGTGGAGCTGGTTCCTAGCTCAAGTGGGAAATAAGTCCACCTCGCAAAAGTGGAGCTGGTTCCTAGCTCAAGTGGGAAATAAGTCCACCTCGCAAAAGTGGAGCTGGTTCCTAGCTCAAGTGGGAAATAAGTCCACCTCGCAAAAGTGGAGCTGGTTCCTAGCTCAAGTGGGAAATAAGTCCACCTCGCAAAAGTGGAGTTGTTTCCTAGTTCAGGTGGGAAATAAGTCCACCTCGCAAAAGTGGAGCTGGTTCCTAGCTCAAGTGGGAAATAAGTCCACATCGCAAAAGTGGAGCTGGTTCCTAGTTCAGGTGGGAAATAAGTCCACCTCGCAAAAGTGGAGCTGGTTCCTAGTTCAAGTGGGAAATAAGTCCACCTCGCAAAAGTGGAGCTGTTTCCTAGTTCAGGTGGGAAATAAGTCCACCTCGCAAAAGTGGAGCTGGTTCCTAGCTCAAGTGGGAAATAAGTCCACCTCGCAAAAGTGGAGCTGGTTCCTAGTTCAAGTGGGAAATAAGTCCACCTCGCAAAAGTGGAGCTGGTTCCTAGTTCAAGTGGGAAATAAGTCCACCTCGCAAAAGTGGAGCTGGTTCCTAGTTCAAGTGGGAAATAAGTCCACCTCGCAAAAGTGGAGCTGGTTCCTAGCTCAAGTGGGAAATAAGTCCACATCGCAAAAGTGGAGCTGTTTCCTAGTTCAAGTGGGAAATAAGTCCACCTCGCAAAAGTGGAGCTGGTTCCTAGCTCAAGTGGGAAATAAGTCCACCTCGCAAAAGTGGAGCTGGTTCCTAGCTCAAGTGGGAAATAAGTCCACATCGCAAAAGTGGAGCTGGTTCCTAGTTCAGGTGGGAAATAAGTCCACCTCGCAAAAGTGGAGCTGGTTCCTAGTTCAAGTGGGAAATAAGTCCACCTCGCAAAAGTGGAGCTGGTTCCTAGCTCAAGTGGGAAATAAGTCCACCTCGCAAAAGTGGAGCTGGTTCCTAGCTCAAGTGGGAAATAAGTCCACCTCGCAAAAGTGGAGCTGGTTCCTAGCTCAAGTGGGAAATAAGTCCACCTCGCAAAAGTGGAGTTGTTTCCTAGTTCAGGTGGGAAATAAGTCCACCTCGCAAAAGTGGAGCTGGTTCCTAGCTCAAGTGGGAAATAAGTCCACATCGCAAAAGTGGAGCTGGTTCCTAGTTCAGGTGGGAAATAAGTCCACCTCGCAAAAGTGGAGCTGGTTCCTAGTTCAAGTGGGAAATAAGTCCACCTCGCAAAAGTGGAGCTGTTTCCTAGTTCAGGTGGGAAATAAGTCCACCTCGCAAAAGTGGAGCTGGTTCCTAGCTCAAGTGGGAAATAAGTCCACATCGCAAAAGTGGAGCTGGTTCCTAGTTCAGGTGGGAAATAAGTCCACCTCGCAAAAGTGGAGCTGGTTCCTAGCTCAAGTGGGAAATAAGTCCACCTCGCAAAAGTGGAGCTGGTTCCTAGCTCAAGTGGGAAATAAGTCCACCTCGCAAAAGTGGAGCTGGTTCCTAGCTCAAGTGGGAAATAAGTCCACCTCGCAAAAGTGGAGTTGTTTCCTAGTTCAGGTGGGAAATAAGTCCACCTCGCAAAAGTGGAGCTGGTTCCTAGCTCAAGTGGGAAATAAGTCCACATCGCAAAAGTGGAGCTGGTTCCTAGTTCAGGTGGGAAATAAGTCCACCTCGCAAAAGTGGAGCTGGTTCCTAGTTCAAGTGGGAAATAAGTCCACCTCGCAAAAGTGGAGCTGTTTCCTAGTTCAGGTGGGAAATAAGTCCACCTCGCAAAAGTGGAGCTGGTTCCTAGCTTAAGTGGGAAATAAGTCCACCTCGCAAAAGTGGAGCTGGTTCCTAGCTCAAGTGGGAAATAAGTCCACATCGCAAAAGTGGAGCTGGTTCCTAGTTCAGGTGGGAAATAAGTCCACCTCGCAAAAGTGGAGCTGGTTCCTAGTTCAAGTGGGAAATAAGTCCACCTCGCAAAAGTGGAGCTGGTTCCTAGCTCAAGTGGGAAATAAGTCCACCTCGCAAAAGTGGAGCTGGTTCCTAGCTCAAGTGGGAAATAAGTCCACCTCGCAAAAGTGGAGCTGGTTCCTAGCTCAAGTGGGAAATAAGTCCACCTCGCAAAAGTGGAGTTGTTTCCTAGTTCAGGTGGGAAATAAGTCCACCTCGCAAAAGTGGAGCTGTTTCCTAGTTCAAGTGGGAAATAAGTCCACCTCGCAAAAGTGGAGTTGTTTCCTAGTTCAGGTGGGAAATAAGTCCACCTCGCAAAAGTGGAGCTGGTTCCTAGCTCAAGTGGGAAATAAGTCCACATCGCAAAAGTGGAGCTGGTTCCTAGTTCAAGTGGGAAATAAGTCCACCTCGCAAAAGTGGAGCTGTTTCCTAGTTCAGGTGGGAAATAAGTCCACCTCGCATAAGTGGAGCTGGTTCCTAGTTCAGGTGGGAAATAAGTCCACCTCGCAAAAGTAGAGCTGGTTCCTAGTTCAGGTGGGAAATAACTCCACCTCGCAAAAGTGGAGCTGGTTCCTAGTTCAAGTGGGAAATAAGTCCACCTCGCACAAGTGGAGTTGTTTCCTAGTTCAGGTGGGAAATAAGTCCACATCGCAAAAGTGGAGTTGTTTCCTAGTTCAGGTGGGAAATAAGTCCACCTCGCAAAAGTGAAGCTGGTTCCTAGTTCAAGTGGGAAATAAGTCCACCTCGCAAAAGTGGAGCTGTTTCCTAGTTCAGGTGGGAAATAAGTCCACCTCGCAAAAGTGAAGCTGGTTCCTAGTTCAAGTGGGAAATAAGTCCACATCGCAAAAGTGGAGCTGGTTCCTAGCTCAAGTGGGAAATAAGTCCACATCGCAAAAGTGGAGTTGTTTCCTAGTTCAAGTGGGAAATAAGTCCACCTCGCAAAAGTGGAGCTGGTTCCTAGCTCAAGTGGGAAATAAGTCCACATCGCAAAAGTGGAGCTGTTTCCTAGTTCAGGTGGGAAATAAGTCCACCTCGCAAAAGTGAAGCTGGTTCCTAGTTCAAGTGGGAAATAAGTCCACATCGCAAAAGTGGAGTTGTTTCCTAGTTCAAGTGGGAAATAAGTCCACCTCGCAAAAGTGGAGCTGGTTCCTAGCTCAAGTGGGAAATAAGTCCACATCGCAAAAGTGGAGCTGGTTCCTAGTTCAAGTGGGAAATAAGTCCACCTCGCAAAAGTGGAGCTGTTTCCTAGTTCAGGTGGGAAATAAGTCCACCTCGCATAAGTGGAGCTGGTTCCTAGTTCAGGTGGGAAATAAGTCCACCTCGCAAAAGTAGAGCTGGTTCCTAGTTCAGGTGGGAAATAACTCCACCTCGCAAAAGTGGAGCTGGTTCCTAGTTCAAGTGGGAAATAAGTCCACCTCGCACAAGTGGAGCTGGTTCCTAGTTCAGGTGGGAAATAACTCCACCTCGCAAAAGTGGAGCTGGTTCCTAGCTCAAGTGGGAAATAAGTCCACATCGCAAAAGTGGAGCTGGTTCCTAGCTCAAGTGGGAAATAAGTCCACATCGCAAAAGTGGAGTTGTTTCCTAGTTCAAGTGGGAAATAAGTCCACCTCGCAAAAGTGGGTTCTATTGGAGCTAGGGCATCAAAATGGATTGCGAAGCAGGCAAAATGGTGCCTTCTACCTTGAGCTAGTGTGAAACTGTCCTGTAATAATGTCCTACGATCTACGCCTTCAAACCACGGAAGTACTGAAGTACTAGTCGCCCAGAAACTGCAGCAAGTTATTACAGCAGAAGTTGCTACATATGGAACGTTTGAGTAACCCCCTAAACCACATGAGTTACACTTCAGCAAGTATGTTACAGCTAAAGTTATTTCATGTGAAACGTATGAAAAGTATGAAACGTTTGAGTAATCCCCTAAGCCACATGAGTTACACTTGAAGGTTCGATACAACGGGTAATTCCCGATATTAATTCACTCCATAAATACTCCATGTTATCGCCAGTGTCGGCTCAAATTGAATGAGCAGATAAATCACAAACGTTTCACATGATATCTGAGGGATTTAATGCGAATAAAACACGGCCACGATGTACAGCTCTGAAAGTTGAAAAGTTGATTGTAATGCACCAGATATTTTCGCATCGCACATAGCATCTAGTGGAATGAGTAATTCAACAGAAATTGCATACAAGCAAAGCTCTTGGGGGACAAATTCGCTAATGATAATGCAAAAAGCTTACATCGCTTGGGGGCGGTATCTGTTGGCTTAAGTGAGTCCGTTGATCAGTGCGTTTTCGTTCAAAGTCGCGATCGGTTTTGTTTTGCGAACATATTTGCATATGACGAATATATTGGATACAAGTGAATAAGCAACACAAGGCATCCGCCCGGCAAGCAATCGACGTGGATGACTGAGAAAGGTATCAGATTTATCCTGAAATCAAATCTTGCAATAGTGATTGGTCAGTAATTCCGGTTTGAAAATGATGCCGTACTTTGATACAAAATCCGTTCCGACAGAGGAGAGCTGACAGAACCAGTCTCCTCAACAGTTGCGAATGAATAATTCGTTTTGATTTCTGCAAATACATCGCGCCGCGATATCTGAAAGTTAATAACAATAAAATGTGTACTGTTTATCTTTCCAAATCAGTTCTAGACAGCATGATCTAATCGAATTGTGTATTACAACAGTCACGTAGTGTCGCATGCGATAACCCGTGTTTAGGAAATTCTTTAAAAGTTCACTTTCAACGGCCTTTTGTGACGTATCACATCGGTTATCAGTTTCGGTGGCTGTCGATGAGACGTGCAGATACGAGTGTAAATTAGATTACTGATGGATAAGGGGTTATGAAATCATGTTCAATTACCGACTAAGTGGACGGTTAAGATAGAGATTACATAAAATTAATTTACAGACAAAAATCAAAACATTCAATATTTTTAGACTACACAATCTTTGGAGTCGGACTCGATTGATGAATGTGCGTTGTACACACCAAACACATCGATTAGGCGAACCACTTGAATCTACCACACTTCTTCGTTTGGCAAACGTTTTAAGACTGAAACATTTTGGACGTTATCTCGGCAGCAGAGAGATAAGACAGACACATGGCTACCAAAAGTTTAAACACCACTCTGTCTGAGAAAGAGTCGACGAACAGTAGTGACTCTAGTCAGCAGAGCAACAACACGTTCCTCCTAAGATCACTGCCACGCAAAGCCATGCCTGATCAGGATCCCAACCCAACAAAACGAAGGATGCTTCGTGCTGAATTCATTATAAATCTAATCAACCACATGCTTATTGGATTTGTGACGATTTACATGAGTTGGATGTGTCTGAGAGTTGGTCTCAAGAAGACCGCGCTACATGCATGGCTCTGCACTCTTGGGGTATGTATTTTTAATCCGCCGGTAAAGTCTCTTCTCATTCTCATGTTTCTTCTTCTCCGTTTGCAGTTTATCTTCCTTATGGCTGAGGGGGTGATGACGCACTACAATGGCAACATAGCAACGTTCCTGTACACGAGGAAAACTAAGACGACCATACACTGGATTTTACAGGCTCTAGGTGGAAGTCTTGGCATCGCTGGTGGAATAGTCAAGATGGCTGAAAAAGAAGTTCACTTTGTATCGACGCACGGTAAACTGGGTGAGTTAAGCAAATGTCTCGAGAGATACCTTGTAGCCTAATCTCTCCATTTTTGTGAAGGTTTTGCAGCAATGATCATTTGCGCCGTAAGCATGTTCACCGGACTCTCAGCTCTTTACTCCCAAACGCTGCGCAGATTTCTGCAGCCTCTGTTGAATAAGACTTTCCACATTGTCTTGGGCTTCTCAGCTTTTGTTGTTGGGGCGCTGGCTCAGTACTATGGATACCAAACGAATTTCTTCAAGCGACAAGTCACGGAGGATTTCCGAATGACAATTGAAGTCATCACTCTGACGCTGATGGTGTTGAGCTCGTTCGGAATCCTCAAAGCCTTGCTGAGTAAGGGCCAGAGCATTTGCAGGAACCTGTAAATCCTATGAACTTAGACCGTGTTAACAAAAAGAGAGACAAACTGAAGTAAATTATATAACTAGCGACTGAAAGGAGTGTGATGAAAGATGTGTTTCTAAGTGAAAAAGAAAAATAAAGTTAATCCTAAAAACGAAACGAAAATATGCTAAAAATATGTGTTTTAAATTGTTTTTGTGACCTCAACTCAACTCACCTCTTGTCTGTCGGATTTATTTTTCCCTGCCGGGATGACTAAAAGGTCAGTGTTAATGTTGCGTTCCACTAACTCCTGGAAATGAATTCCGCCCAAACAATTGATGTCTCACTCAGGTCACATCTTTATGTGTCTGTCTGAATGGGGCTCACGTGGCCTTGTTATCAACCAGCAGTGTCTACAGCAAATATTTTCCAAGCAACACAAAGAGAATGCTCAGACGATAAATATAACTCACTCATAAAAGTTTCTCGATTTGTCACCGAGTGTCGGCAGAAAGCACAACCCGAGAGCGAAGAGATGTGATGGCTCTACGAATGAACTATCTATTTTTGTAAAGCATTGTGTACTTCACCTCAGATCACACACAGCCACGGTGTTTTTATAGCGCATACCGCCGTATTACTGAACAAACAAGTCGGTTAATAGGAGTAGTTGTCAGATATTAAAATGTCCGTTGATGAGCAAATTGGTAACAAGTGGTTCTGTCGCACTGAGCCGCCCGACCGATCAGGTACCCTGTAGATAAATGTAAAAGAATTACTCGACATAATTTGCTTGCTCATGTACTCACGACGATATAGTTCGGCAAACAATAAAACAAAACGTAGACTAGGAAGAACACTCGTGAATTGCACAAAGCACTCATCTCGTTATCGGACTTTTGACAAAAACAAATCGTTCGGTAAGATGAGTAATTTTTGTTCGGGAAAAAAGACACCCCACTTCCTGCCAAAATGGATGTGTGCGGAAATGCTTTCAAATGCATCTTAGTCGAAAATTAGGGGAAAATGCACATCAGAAAACATGCCCACAAGTCACGGACAGCTTTGGTTTGGAAACCGTGGCTTGTGAAAGTTGAGGGTGGAGGGCTTCAAAATCGCTTCGAAATGGCAGTGGTTAGCCCATGATTTTTTTGGGGGAAAAATCGAAGATTCTCGGAATCCTTTGAAACGCACATCAATGAAAATGCAGGTCATGAGCACAACAGAAAGGGCGACCGCAAGTCTGGACGACGCCTGGCTTGGAAACTGTGGCTTGTCAAAGTTGAGTGGTCAGGGCTTTAAAATCGCATCGAAATTGCAGTGGTTAGCCCATGATTTTTTTCGTGAAAAAACGACTCGATTTTTTCCCTAAAAAAAATCAAAGTTTGTCGGATTGCTTTCAAACGTACCTCGATCGAAAATCCAGGTCAAAGGCACACCAGAAAACATGCGCAT
This sequence comes from Myathropa florea, assembly GCA_930367185.1. NCBI lineage: Eukaryota > Metazoa > Arthropoda > Insecta > Diptera > Syrphidae > Myathropa > Myathropa florea. Next base: position 1,485,487 of record OV884005.1, on the reverse strand, counting down.
ACGTCACAGACAGCTCTAGTCTGGGCACTGTGGCGGTTGAAATTTGAGCGTGGAAGGGACATCTAAGCATCTATCAACCCTTTGGTTATGCAAGTCACCCCGATCGTACTGATCGATCGCATCGAGGGATTTTCCCGTTTCCTGGGAATCCCATACAAATTATAGGTTATCTAAACAAAAAGATGACTACATTCCAATGCATGTACATATATCGAACTGATACTTGGAGAGAAATTAGACAACGTATTGGCAATGATTGCGCTGTACTGCACGAAACGAATTAGATGATCAGTAGGAATTCATATACAGTCGTGATCGGTTAAGTTTCAACAATAATTGTCTCTTTGCATTAGGTGAGTTTCCGCTTTGGATTGAAGCAGTTACATTGAGGTGTAAATGAAACTAAAAAAAAAATCAAAACGAAGATGTGAGCCGCATGAATCTGAATGAATACAAAAAAGGAGTTTGTTTATATATATTCGCGAGGTTCGACCATCCACGTCTGCCAACGGGTAATGCGAAACTGCATACCTACCCACTGGATTAACGGACAACAACTGACAAGAAGCCAAATGGTATTCCTTATCATTTCAAATAAGTTCTGGAATTATATTACAAGAGTCACGTAGTAGAATGTATTTTACGATAGATAACCCACATTTTGAGAGGCGTTGATTTGTATTTAATAGGCCGCTATCGCACGTAACGTCCTTATCAAATCGATCAATTTTCAATGAACTTTGTTGGACATTGGAGACGATGTATCACGCAGGGCCAACTTAGAAGTCTTACTTGATTGATTAGCGGGTAGTAAAATTAATAATATGCAGTAAACGAACAATTAGCTTCTGCAAAGTATTAAAATGTTAATCCGTTTAAATCGCTTATCTCTAAAGTGTCCACATTCAAAATCTGAAGAATCCACTCGATCATTCGGAGGGAGTTGAATGAATTGAAAACGTATACAAAAGCGGATTAACATACCACTTGAACTTACTTCATTTTGTCTTTCAGCAAACGTTTAAAACAGACACCCTTGAGTGTTATCACAGTAGTTAGCCAATAGCAGAGCCAGAAGAATGGAAGGCAAAACGTTGGATAGCACTCAGTCTGAGAAGGAACCCCGTAGCGACACAGCTCAGCAACTCAACACCTTTACGATGGAGCTGGCTGCAGCGAAAAATTGTGGAGCGGATAAATACTCTAGCAAATGGCTGCGTCTTGAGCTTATGATAAATTTGATAAACCAGCTGTTAATTGGATACATTACGATTTACATGTGCTGGAAGTGTTTGGTGGTGGACTACATATCTGCAAAGCACGCGTTGCTCTGCACACTTGGTGTATGTTAAACAAGGTCATTTTGAGAACAATTTCCCTGCATTGACTTCACTTCCTTTTGCTTTAGTTCGTCATCCTGATGGCCGAGGGCGTCATGACCCACTACAACGGGAACATTGCATTATTCCTGTACACCAGAAAAACCAAGACAACAATCCATTGGATAATGCAAGCTGTGGGCGGATGTTTGGGTTTAGCTGGTGGAATTCTGATAATATGCTACAAAAAAGCACATTTTACTACAACACATGGTAAATTTGGTGAGTATTTTCCTGCTGTGACTTCAGTCACCGTGCGCCTGCTTCACTCTGGTCACCTACAGAGGAGAAATATTCACACTTTTTTTCTCTTTTATGAAAAGGTCTTGCAGCAATGATTCTGTGCGCCATAAGCATGATATCTGGTTTATCTGCGCTTTATTCACAAACGCTGCGACGTATTCTACGGCCGTTGCTGAACAAGACTGTGCACAACTTCTTGGGGATTGCGACTTTTGTGATAGGAATTGTTGCTCAATATTACGGAATACTGTGGCTGTGGGATGTCACGCCGGCGTTTAGAACCTTTCTGGAAGTAATAACGTGGTTGGTGCTGGTGTTAAGCTGCTGGGGTCCCTTAAAGGCTTTATGGGAGAAGTCAAATAATATTTATCAAAGCTTTTAAGAAACCCATAGTGGTTGTTTTTTATGTGTACATGTGTAAATAACAAAAAAAATAGCATCTAAGGTATCTAGTGTTGCAAATAAACCTCCTTCAATGGAATAGGTCTATTTCACTAATTAAACTTGTCTCTTAAGATTCAAGCACAATGGACTCATAGTGGTCTAAGTGAGCCGTTGACATGTTCTTCGTGTCACCATCTTCGTGGGCACCCATCTACCTAACCTAACCTAAGATCCAATTGAAATGAATTGGACAATATATTGATTTCAAGAAGTAGGTACCCAACAAAGTATGCATCTGCAACAAGAAACAGTTTGACACAAGAAAAGTGAACAAATATTGAAGCAGCATTTTAGGCTCCAAGCGAATTCAAAACACGTGTGTATGAGCGACACATACACTCAAATTTTAAGGTCAAGGTTCCGACTTTCACATGAAGCATTCTTTCTTCATTCTTTAGACCCATGTCGCTGCAACGCATCAAAGCTAAGATTTCTAGTTGCTTCCTGCCCAGATCCAGATTAATCTGCTGAACAAATTATCGGAATAACCAAACAAATCATAATTTTCAATGACCCGCAAAGGGGTCGCGGAGGTACTGCGTGCACGAGAGATCTCCAGGCCACTCTATCCTCTGCCATCGACTCTAGCTCATCAGGAGCTATGCCCAAGCGCAACCAGGCGAGTTTTTGGATTTGGTCTATCTAACCATCTCGTCCTGGGTCTGCCAAGCGGTCGCCTACCTGATGGAATCGCATTCAAGACACGCCTTGGAAGTCGCGATGATGGGGACATTCGTGCCACGTGACCAAACAGCCCTTTCCGTACGAAGAAGCAGCTGCCCAACGTTGAGTTCCTTACGCACTGCCGTATTTTTCACCCTATCCCGGCGAGTAATTCCCACAACACAACGAAGAAATCTCTCTGTATTCACAATCTCCAACTCTCACCGAACAAATGACTCCCCGGGTACGTTCGAAAGCTATGCACCAAATGTTAGAAGCTGATGTTAAACTCTGAAATCTCAGATCAAGACTCGCAACGCCGTCTCTACACAGTGCAAGCCTTTCAGTGAGTTTGCTGCCTAAACGAATGTACAAACATCTCCACTTTTTCTTCTTTCCAAAATAAAGCTATTTTATTATATTTACAAAAAATGTGTAACAATTATACATCAATCTATAAATAAAAATGTTGGGAAACTTTTTGTATAACACTTAGAAACTACTCTTTCATCACAATCAGCTCTCGTTCGTCTGTTCGTCCTCCTCACCTATGCCACCGCAGTGCTCTAAAGGGAGAGAAAAATAGAACAGAAAATACTTTTGGCGAATAAGTGATCACACGTAAGTTCTTTTATTTCTTAATTCTAAAACATGTGGAGGCTATTGAGCATCGGAGCATCATAGTTTGTAGTTGTCTTCCGTTGGTTATCCTAGCTCATCAAAGCTGGCTGTGATATGCGTTAGATATCCATATCACAACCACTTGATGAGGCTTAGATAAGCAACATTTATGTAAAAATGTGCTTTTCTCGATCTCACTGCTTTCTATAGATACACAATTCGTGAAATAATTAAAAAGAACTGGAACGCGGTCTTCTCTCCTGTAGAATTGTTTGATCAACCAAGCTCATCAAAGCTGGCTGTGATATGCGTTCTAAGACTAACCATTTCACAGTCACTTTGTGAGGCTTTGACAACCAACTTAATTTTAATCATCGCTCCAATGATGAGATGAGAGGAGAACCTGTTGAATTCTTTATGCTGTTTAACTGTTAACCCAATGAATTGAAGAAGTTCCTCCTCACAAATGTGTGGTGGACTGGGGGCTGGATGAATTTAGAGAAACCGTCTCGCTCCTCAAAGCTGGCTGTGATATGCGTTTCAAATGTAAAATTTACCATGTCGCAGCCACTCTGAAGAATGTGACAATTTTCAGTTCAGTGTTCGTTCGTCGTCTCTCATCGTTTGCGCCGTTTGAAAGAACAAAATATGTGAGAATGTATAAGACGCGTCTCTGTTGCTGATGCTGGTCCGTTATTCGCTTGTGTTAGAGACAGGTCAAATAGACCAATGTCAGTATGCCAGAATACGAAATAACGCATTGTGTATTCTCATCATCAGTTTAGTAGATGAAATATGATAATCTTTCATTTCACGACTAGCAACAACAGACCGCAGAACAAATGATAATAAAAAGAAAGAAAGAAAAGAAAAAAAAAAGATGAAATAAATAAAGGTGCTTGAACATCTCCGCGCCTTTACTCTGGGTGCTTCTTCGGCGCTTTCTTCGTATCAATGTTGATTGAGGAACTCACGACGAAAATTTATTGATACTTTGTAACATCGCATGTGGATTACGCTCATTCATACTTTTAGTGAAGATGATTTATTAAATGTTTTCGTAAACAATGCGATTGGACGAGAGTGCAATGAACAAAATATATGTTCAAGGTGCTTGTTGTTTTTCGTTGTTGTTTTTTTTTTTTTTGATTAATTTTTTCGCATCCGCTCTTTTTCTAGTCGATGTGTGGTGATGACATCGTCGGTCGGCAGTCTTATCGCTTTATTGGTAAGACGGCGCCTTAATATTGATACAATTTGGTGCCGATGATATGATTGAAATTAACAATTCACGCAAATAAATGACACGCCAGAGGGTGATTATTTAAACTGCACGACTTGTTTATCGAATATTCTCCGATGAACTGTGAAGTGATTTTAATTTTGGCTGAAGTTCATTGAAATCAGGGTTCATCCAGAGATATGGTTGGGGGAAGCAAACTTATACTATTTTCTGAAAGTCTGGAGATTGTGTGAATTGTTGAGAGAATATGTTCAGCATCTCAACGTGTTAATGACCCAATTATTGATATTCGCCGTGAAGAAGTGGTTAGTGCCTTGTCATGACTTCGGTCGGTGCTTTTTCTTTCGCAATATCACCTCACATAGTTTGCGGCCAAGTCTACGAAAGCAACACTGTCATGAGAAAGCTATTCAACTTCTCATCCATCGGTGGTCTGAACAGTGTGAAAATAGAGCCAATGAAGGGAACCTAGGCGTTGCCCTAAAAATATCTCCTGCAACATGAATATTTATTCACATAGCATTCTTGTAAATGGGGTATTCTAAACCCACATGGAGGTTAGATGCATTGGTGAATGGATTCAATTGCGCATTTGAGCGCAGTCAGTTGATTGAGGTTTGCTTGAGAAATAACATATACAAATTAGCCTTCATTCGAGGAATGACAGGGGCATACTCAACAGCAAGCCAAATATAAGTTTCCAAGCAATCTTGATGACAACATAACGACTGAAACTAGTTCAACAACAGGTTTTTAAATGATAGTATCTGAATGCACTCTAGATTTGTTTACGTTTGTCGAATGTATTTGTATCACGTAGGCTCACTCAGTTTCATTAAGAAAAAAAAAGATATGTATGAATTTATTTTAAGAATGAAATACAGTTTTCCCAGTATCCCATTGGAGAGGAGCAGAAAGCGCACGTAAAAACAACCATAGCGCATAGTGCACACATAGTTGAAAAGGGCGTAGGTACTTAAAGGAGAGGAAAAATATGGAAAAACTGCACCTGATGAGGGCAAAAGAAAAAAAGAAAAAAAAGGCCTCAACATCGCGCAATATCTAGGCAACAAACTATAACAACATTCCATAGCATCACAACTAAACCTGAAGTTCTTTTTCTTTTTTCCTCCTTTTTTTCTTTTTATTTTCAAAGTTCAATGTTTTATAGATCCACGCCAAACTGTTGAACTCTCTCTTTCTCTCTCGCTCTATACACACACGAAAACTGTTATACTTTATAGAAGAGGAAGGAAAAAAATTATACAGAAAATTTGTATACCCAAAATGCCGAAAGAGGTGTGAGTGCAATAGGGAAAAAAATCGAGTGTACTATCTCATCAACGCACCAGATCTTCCCCTCAACAACGAAGGGATGAACAAATTCTTCACTTACACGCTACTCTTCACCGCATAAATTAATTATACAACGCATTTTTTTCGCTTTTTCATTTTTTTTTGAAACATTGCATAATTATGCGTTCACAAAATGAAATAAAAATGGAAATTTTAAATGAATTCCTTAAGGAGAAATAACAAATTTTCACTAGCGTCGTTTTTTTCGTCGTTTGCCTTGGCTCGGGAGCGAAATGAAACTGTGTATAGTAAAAACAGGCGCGTCACTTTTTCCTTTCCTTATACACCAACACACCACATACAACACACAAACCAACCAACCAACAACAAACATCAGGCAAACACACAAGGCACAAGAGTAACGAAAAAATATTTTTCAATCAAAACAAAATTCCAATGAAAAAGAGAGACACAAGCCAAAAAAACAGGCTTGCTCTGCCGCTACTGCACAGTTAATAAAAATAAAACAAACGATGAGAAATTCTTTCAGTAAAACCGAAGAAAAATATATATGTGGCGAAAAATACAACTTGAATTTCCGAATGAAGATATTTTTTTCCCTTTTTCTGTTCGTTTTTCTCTCGATTTGTTTTTTGTAAGCCAACAGTAGTACGTACGTAACAAGCAAGAGACAGCAAACACAAAATAATATCGTAAAATGGACCTTCTTTACTACTAAAATACACCACCATACTACACAGCACACCGCTTTCTTTGAATCCGTTTTCCATACACACCAGGTTCGTACGTACGGTCGTTCGTTCGTTCTCTTTTACTCTTGCGGCGTTAACACGCCTCTAATAATCTATATGTATGTACAGATGGAGTGTTGCAAAGGGAGGATTTTTGTTTTAAATTTTTTCTCCTCTTCCTTTTCCGACGGCAGGCAAAGTATACAACAAAATGTAGATAGATACCATGGAAAAACGGGAAAAATCTACCGAAAAAATAAAATGCAAAAATTAACCAAAAAGGACGAACTACGAAAAAAAACCCACAAAAGGATCAAAATTATGACGCAATTTAATCGCACAATTCAATTCACTATCATGCCCGTATCATGGCGTTTTTATTAATAACAAAAAAAACCGTTTTATTACTTTTCTTTTTAAATAAAATAAAAATTCCTCACTCCTCACTGAGACAAACAGTTCACATTGAGAGAATGCCGACGAAATCCACGCAATAGCGCAAAATGGATGACAATCTTCCCGACAACCGACGAACAGAAGGCGAAAAAAAAAACAAGCGCCCGCCAAAAAAAAGTAACATCGCACGGTATTCGAACAAAACAAAAACAAAAATCCAATTGATGACAGAGCGAGACAATGCTAAAAACACACACACAGTCACAACTTGTACTCTCAGTTGTAGGGAGACTCACTCGCTTCGCTCTCTCTCTCTCTCTCTCGCTCTACACACATTCCATACTGAAAACGGCGGCTATGGCGATGACGACAACGACGACGAACAGTCCCGACTCAACGTTAAAGGACAGCCACGACAAAACTCAAATGTAGAGGGAAATACACAATGCGCACCACACACAGCACAGTACTGTTGTGAACATGAACATTACAACAGCTTTTTCCAAGAGACAAGAGAGACGACAGCCACACAACACTACATCAAGGGCGTTGAACCAAAAAAAGGAAAAGAAAAAGAGAGACCAAGATGAAAACGGCAACGACACAACAACGACAACATAAGGTTTATACCACATATACATTCATGCAACGTAACGTAAACCCGTACCCATGTCCCCCTTTTCTCATTCGCATGTGTGAGTGAGTGTGATGATAATGATGATTAGGTGTGTTTTGTTCTATCTCATTTCCTCCCTTCTGCGCATCTCTTTTTATCAATTTTCTACCCATTCCACAAATATTTTATGGATTTCTTCCTTCTTCTTTCCTTTTTGCTTGTTCATTTGTTTCGATTGCGGCCGCTGCTGTGTTCGCCGACACCTTCTTCTCTTCCTCTTTCGTTTTCTCCTTCTCTTCGCCGTGTACTCTCCCTCCATCCCCCTCTTCTGCTTTTTTCGCTCTCTCTCGTTTGGAGGGTGACTTTGACCCGTACGAACGTAAGTATATGCAAAACAACAAAAAAAAATCATAGAAATGTTGCGCAGCATCATTTTCTACGATTTTCGCATTCCCATCGTTTTTCACTTTTCCATTTTTCATCCCTCCTCCTCCCCATCCGTTCTTTCTTTCGTTCATCAACGCATTAGTTTTCTTCACAACTTCACAATCGAAGATACATAAAGCGGAGGGAAAAAAAAAACGTAACGAACAGGAAATGGACGGACCCGCACAAGTGTTTGTCTGTCTGCTACCCGCTGTTCGCTTTTGATGCGTATTCCAACCGTTTGTAATACATGTGTCGTTTTTCCTAGAATTCGAAGAGAAATTCCATAGGAAAGATACTGAGAAAAAAAAATGTCGTTTCATTCGGCTTTTTTTTCTTGTCTCCTTTTTTTTTAGGTTAAAACCCAACGAATTCCCATTGGGAGCAGCGGTTTTGAATGCGCGCCAAAGAAAACTAACTGTATCAACAAATGAAACTATGCACGACGAATAAGTGTGAACGACAACGATGGTATTACATAAAAACAAATTCGATTCCAAGCACCACCAGCACTTGACCGATAATACAGGCACGCTGGGGCACACAGCAAAACAACCAAACAAGCAATCAGTGCTCAAAGGTGTCGTGGAGAAATTTCCCATTCGACTACTAATCCAGATCGACCAACAATCAAAAGGAAAAACATTCCAAGCAATGCCCCCAATTTCCGGGTGATCATACACTACACAATAATTGACGATTATGAGTCGGCGGAATGTGTGGAGGAGAGCTTAAGAGAAAGAAAACAGAAAATCCCTTCGCGCTGTTGTTTGCTTTATTGACTCAGTCATTGAACTGAGCGAGTTGAAAAGAAAATGCGCGAAGAGATTTACTGTACTTGTGTTATCAATAGTTCATTTTGCTTTTATATTATTATTTATGAATGTTCGTCGTTCGGTGTGCTGCTGCTTGCCGCCTTTTTGTTTTAATTCACCTGCTCTCGCATGCATTGATGACGGGGGGAATTCATTGATGGGTTTCATGTTTGGAATGGCAAGTGGAAGTAAACAAACATTTACAGTTACACACTGCAATTGGTATGCGGGTACACCCAGTGCTGTGTTTTGAGCGAAGCTTACGCACAACTCGGTTCTTTGTGACTGTGTTGTGCGGAGGGTGCTAGTAGTTTTAGAATTGAATGTTTGTTCAAGACAACAATGCTTCAAACATGAATGGTTGGAAAGAGGCAAATTGGAATGAGAAGGCTCAAGACATTTCAAGAGAAACCCGGCGTTTACGATGGGTAGGGAGAGCTACAAATATTTCTTAACGATTAAATGTGGCTGTTTCTCGTTTAGCTTTGTCCATGCTACAGATGGGTGACTAAGAATTGAGACGATTATGTCTACTTACAAAGAAGGAATTTAGTACAAGCAAAGGACACAAGAAATTACAAACTAAGAGAGACTTGATGTGCTGATGATGAGAAGCAGTGTTTAGAAAACAGTTTGCGGTAAATGAATGAACTGATGATCAAGGCGAACAGTACTCAAGCTCTAATTAGCGCAGGAAGAACATGATAATCGTGTCCTCCCCGGCGGATTACAATTTGCAATCGATACTTGATTCACGAGCACGCATAATCAAAAGAAAAGGAACAAAAATGGTGAAAATAATTTCGGGAAATTTCATGCGGCCTTTGGGAATATTTGACATCACTTATCTCGTGGAATTTTTTTCCAACACAAAACTCACACCTCTCTCGCTCCCCTCGCTTACAGACATTTTCCCATAATCAAACATTTTTTTCTTTCATTCTTATTTCTGTTTGTGTATCTCTCACCTGTATTAATTCCGTTTACGTGACCACCGCTACGCACCAGCCCCATTATTTCTTCTTCTATGCTTTTTCTTCTCTTCTCTTCTCTTCGTTCGTTTGGTGTAATGTGTATGCCCATTTCTTGTTTCTTTCATTTCATTCTATACCATCCATCCATCCATCTAGCCATCCACCACCAGTCACAGTCGAAATCAACACACATCGTATCCGTAGCACAGTAAAGAATTTCAAATGGAATGCAGCAGTACCGCGGCTCACACTCTGCCCACTTTTTGTAGCACTCACCCCCCCACCAACCCCAAACAACAACAACAAACCTCCTCCTCCTCCTCCTCTTCTTCTTTCTCCTCATTCTACCAACACTCAACACACACTTCATCACATACGTTACTCCTACTTCTATCAACCATCTTTATCCATCTTCATTCTATCGGTTTTCTTTCGTTTATTCATTATTTTCTCCTTTTTGCTTATTTTATACACGCCGCTATCGTCTGTAGCTGCCGTTGCGTAGAGTACTCCTTGTCGTAGTAGTAGTCTGTAGTAGTATTGTACCACCACCAGCTTTCTCAGTGTTAGTGTAGATGATGAACATTTTTCTTTTTCGTTTGCTTCTTTTTTCAGTTTCATTCCTTTTTTATACATTATTTTCGACGGTTTTTTTTTTGTTGTTGTTGCTTTTTTGTATTTTTCGCATGAATTATGTGTGCTCTATATGGAAAGCAAGGCGGTCAAGTAAAGCTCAATCACGGCTTGCGATAAGTTGGCACCATTTTCCATGGCCAAGCTGTATGCTGTATCTCCATGCTCGTTGGTTGCGGTTAAGTCGGGGTCCTTAGAAAGTAATTCATTGCACGTATGGGGATGATTGCCTGCGGCCGCGTACATTAGCGCTGTATTGCCCACAATGTCTGATTGGCGAGCGTCGGCTCCATGCTGTAATAATAACCGTACAACTTCATGATGACCACCGGCAGCCGCCAACAATAGCGGTGACACCATATCCGGTGCCAATTTACGCACATCCACCACCCTTGTGGCAAGCAGTTGGGCGACAGTTGCCACTTGACCGTAGTAACACGCCCAATGAAGTGCGGTGAAGCCATTTTTATCCGTGTCGTCAATTGTTTTTGATGCCATGGCCGCTTTCACTTGTTCATCAGAAAGTTCACCTTGCCCTGCACGCTCGTGAAAACTTAACTGGACATCGCTCGGGCAGAAGGTCGCCGCTGTATTACCACGCTGAAGATTCGTAAGAACTGTCGATTTTGACGTAATCGTTGTAGTAGTGCTTGAGTTGATGGTATTGGGGGCGAAAGTCGAGGTCGTTGTAGCTGTGGTAACGCCAACTGATGTGCTGACATGAGGCCGGTATGGGGTAAAGGCACTCTTGTGTTCGCCGACGCCAAGGAACGTTAACTGCAATGGGTTACCACGACTCCATTTTGATGATGATCCGCTACAGCGATGATTGAAGTGGAATGAATAATTTTTTTTTGGCTCACTCGATGGCGACAAGTTTTTTCTCTACATTTTTTTTTTTCTTCTCTCAAAATATTTCATACTTAATACAGGACTTACCGGCTATCTTCGTTGTCCGAATTTAGTGGAGAGTTCGAGGACATTTTCCCCCGTAATTTAATGATTTTTTTATGAATTAAAACACTGTTTCAGAGAAAATAAAGTTAGCTTGCGAAGAATTTGTGTAAACAAGATTAAAAAATGGCCGACCAAAGGGCGGACACTCACTCCGCGCTGCCGTCGATATTGCCAGAAATGGAAAAAAATATGAATGTGCTGCTTCTTCTACGATGTCATGAAAGAGAGAGTGCGAAAATTTATTTTTCTCTTCTTCGTTGGATTTCTGAACTGAATTCTTTCCGCTTTTGTTTTCGAAATGAGAAGGATAGACTGGCAGGGGAAGGCATGTTGCGAAGAGCGAAAATGGGACAGCTATAGGTGATGGGTGGCTAATATCGTATCCGATTAGGCGTTGGTTCTTTGGCTTTGGTAAGTGTTCGGGAAACGGTAAAATTCGAAGTTGATGCCAATTGGGAACAGAAAAATCACTTCCAGATGGAGGTACAATGGACTACTGGTTGTTGTCCCAGCTATTGAATCGTTGAAAAGTTTTAGTTTATTTGTCGACAGTAAATCAATGGATTACCGCCACACAAATTCATATCCCTACCGGAAACACATTCTGTTCAATTTTTCAAGGAATAATAGCTCATCCGGGAACACCTTAAAAACTCCAACAGAAATCAACTTTAAAGTGTAGATCGTGAATATGTCTTGCGACCTTCCAGGAAAACACTGGCAAAATCCACACTGCACCGTGGCAGCTCGCTGATAAATGTCACATTGACAACTTCGGTAGAAAATTGTCATTCGTCGTGAATGTAATTTTTGCCAGAAAAATTGTATTTTCTCAGCACCGTATACGGATTGCATAAAATCGAGAATGTCGGTACCCACAGGCATTACCTCACATGCTAGACAAGTTTGCAGCCTCTACAAACGCTCATTGCGCAATCTAGAAGCGTGGTATGACCGCAGGTACGATAAATCCCAAAACAAAATTAAACCCCCTTATGTAAGAGCAAAAATATAAATACAACACATTTTTCGATGTAAAATCACAAACAGGAACGTCTATCGGTACCGTGCCGTGCTCCTCCGCAATAGATTTGATAAGAATGCTAAGATAACTGACATGGCAGTGGCATCAAAATTGCTAGCTGATGGCGAACAAGAGCTGTTTGATACCCAACACTTCCAGCCAAGGAAATGTAAATCAAAACAACCCACATTCAACAGGAAATCATATCTGTATTCATTTCTTTGCAGTTGCTGAAAGTCCAGGAGGTTGCGCCTTTGAACGTGAAGTCATTCCTCCTGATTGGGTTTTGGACTACTGGCATCCACTGGAGAAGGCTCAGTACCCAGAGTATTTTGCACGCCGTGAAGAACGCAAGAAGCAGTATGTCCAGATGTGGGAAGCAAAGTATGGAAAACCTAATCTAGAAGGTCATCATTAAGTGCTGCTGTAATGTTTAATAAAAACCTAACCGAAATGGAGAAAGTTGTTTCTTTTGAGTGGAACTTCACGAAAATGAAAGCGAAAGTGTACTCCCAACAAACTGCGGAGCAACAAATCGCTATTCGAATCGTTTTGTGATTCATTGCTCGAGATGGTTCGGACTTAGAGTATCAATTACAAAGTATGCAACACGCTGCAAGTGTCAGCAGGAAATAGAAACACACAAATTCAATTCACATTTACATTTCATTGAGTTGAATGGATTTTTCTTTATTTTCTTTTGTTTTGTTTATGAAATTCACTCGAAAATAAACAAAGTTTAAATGCGCTCCATGAATGAATCTATCAATCGACATTCGAAGTATAAAATTAGAAATATGTTTAAATGTACTCCATTGTTACAAATCATAAGAACGGATGATCAAAGAAGATACACATATACGGAAAAAACTACGGTAAGAGGAATAGAACTTGTCCCTTTAATTCATTTCGAGTGGTTCCATGCGGGGACGTTTCTTGCTATTGCTGTTCGCATTGTTCGCACCTTCGGCTGAATGATCACGCTTCCTTGGCACTGTTTTTTTGTCCCATTGTTGAGTCAGATAGCGTAGTAGGATGCAACGTTTCTCGAGGACAATTATTTGTTCCGCTGGGTAATCCTCCGTGGGTAGATAGACTGATGGACGCTTTTGCGATGTGCGAATACCATTTTCAGTGTTGAACAATGAGAAATTATTCGCATTGTGACAAGGAAGACCTTTCAGGAAGTCATCCACTGACATGTTTGTTGGTTAATTGTACTGTGGTGGAGGGGTTCAGGTAGGGTTTGGTTTTGCTATTGTTTTGTACATTAAATTCATCAATATTGCTGTTGGAATCGTGGGCGAAAATTTGCTACTCACATGTTTAGATGTCCTCCGGATTTTAGGAAGATATGCTGGATGAAGTTTGTGCTGTTTCCGAGGATATTTGCTTTGCTTTTAGAGTTTACACTGGTGGATAGTTGCTAGATTGACGTTTTGTTGCAATTTCGCTTAAGTATTTTTGTGTAATGATTATGACGTATGGTACACGTGGATTGGCAGCACTGAAGTATAAATTCGCATGTGCTTTAGGATAGAAGCACAATGAAATTTGATATTTCGATGGTTAAAAAATGTGTTCCTCGTCGTATGGCTGTTGCAATATAAATTCTTCTTGCCAGTAAGCACAATTAATAGAAAAGAATTCGGCGGATTTATTTCTGAATTTTACAAAGAAATCAGCTGTCAATGTGTCAACATCATTGACACTAGAATCACAACATTAAAATGTAAAATATTTCAACACCAACACTTGCAAAGCTTTTCGTTTGGACGAAAGGAATTTCACATTTCTTTTATTTAAATTTTCTTTTATTGGAGACGAAATTGTCATTTATTCGATGCATGAAGCAGTGGAAGCGTAGCACAGGAAGTTTTACTACTAAATAATCTAACTGTCTGCCAACTAACAGCTGTCAAAATAATACCCAATTAGAAAAAAACATTCTTTTTAAATTTTAAGTGTATTTATGTAGTTGCAAACAAATACAATAGGTTCTTAGCAAATTGAAAGATCTCTGTGCCCCCCAGTTTCGATTGTCCATAAACACGATCCACAAACGTTATAGGAACCTCTCCTATGGTGTAGTTATGCTGACGAGCACGCACAAGCATCTCCATTTGAAAGACATACCCCTTCGACACACAGCTCGAGATGCATTTTTCCAAGACGTTCTTCTTGTACAAACGGAACGACCCTGTCAAATCAGATGCCCTCGGTCGAAGAAGCAATTGTGATAAGAAATTTGCTCCACGAGATATCAGCTTTCTCTTGAAATCCCAACCGAACACTCCGCCACTTCCCTCATACCTTGTGCCAGACACAATATCATAGTCGTTCTCCTGTTGCAACTTTATAAACTCTGGAATGAATTTCGGCTAAAAGAGATACAAAACTCGTAGATTGCTTAACCTCCATATCCATACACATACGTGATGACTCAAGTCGGCGTCAATAATGATGATGAAATCGCCTGTGGCATGTTTAATCCCGTGAATGTATGCAGTTCCCAATCCCAACTTCGATGCACGAGGTCGCAATTGAATCTTCTCTTCCCCATAAATCTTCTGCAAGTCTTTTGCTACGTCCAAAGTTCCATCTGGGCTGCCATCATCAATCACTATGATTTCATAATTGAATTTACTGAAAACATCAGAAAATGATGAGCTGGAGGGTTGATTGTCGGCGATGGCAATATTCTACCTTTCATTCATGTATTTCACAATCAGCCAAACAATAATTGGAAGATTATCCTTCTCATTATATGTTGGAAGCAAAATACTATACTTGTGGTCACTTTCTGCCATATTTAGGAAACGTTTTATTCACTTTAGATTAACAAAAAACTTAATTCAGATAAAAGACGAATGGTGATGTGTTTTGTTTTGGTAAGAACAGAGATAACAAACAAGGCGATATGAAACTCTGCTCTGGAAAGCCAGTCGCCGTCAAACCGGCTTTCCAAAACAGATTTCGGAACAACGTTCGTCTACGTCATTCCATAATCTGTAAACTCACCTCAAAATAATTTAAACTTTCAGTGGATGAGTTTGTCCGTTAGGTCGTGAATTTTTTAAACAACCACAGCAAGAAAAATTGAGATTCAGTACCCCTACATACAGACGAGTGATTTAAAAAAAAAAAAGCAGAAAACAACCACGATGTTCTTCAGTTGCAATAAGAAAAAACTGAGCACAAATTAACTAACAAATCAACCAATCGAACAAATTTATGCAATTTCTGCAATAAAATAATAAAAAAGTATTAATAATTTAAATTTAAACATTTAAAAATTTAGTAATTTAAAAATACTCATGAAATTCGCACACGATCAGCCAAACGTCTAACTCGGATTTTATCTGCTTATTCCTGATTTGTCATGCACAATAACCGTAAATCCGTGATTGTCATTTGACATTTTCAGCTTGTCAATAGAGATGTGCTTTATTTTCGTGGCCTAGAGATGTGCAACTACTAAAATCTTTTACTGCAAAATATAAGAATTTCTAAAAAATGAACTACCTTACCATGACTTGTGGAGTTGGACTATTTTCAATTATTTTTAATGAATTCTTTGATGGAATTAAGTTCAATTATCATTTTTACATTCATCAACATACATTCGAAGTCAAATTTCACCCAAAATACAAAGAAAATCGACTTTTGAAACAATTACACTTTCTACACGAAAAAATGCACTCAAATATAACACTATTGACTCGCATGTTTTTGCTGAAAACGAACGAATTGTTTGTCGATGTAGTTTTTGCAAGGATTACAAAGTTTTGTGAAACGATTTTCTCGATAAATAAGACGAATTGAAGGATGTGGAATATCAAAATGGAAAGAAAATTTAATATAGAAGCGTAATCAGGCAAGATTTGTTAACGAGAGTGCCGTGGTTGTCTGTTTAGAAGCGAAGTTCCCGGAATCCTACTATGTCACATAAAGTTTACAATGATGTTTTCTGAAATGATTTTCTCTATTAGGAGGAATTAAAGGAAATGGGATATCACAATGGATAGTGTATTGAATGTAGAAGCGTTATAAGTCGAGACCTTGTAACGGAAGTGCCTTGGTTGATTTGTCGCATGAAATTAATGAATTGGAGAGGATTAAGCAACTATTATATCCTAAAATGTGTTCAATTGACTGCAGAAATATCTGTCAATGTTAGAAAAAAATGGTAAAACGCATGTTTAAATTTGGCTCATTTTATCATTCACCGTGATTATGGAAAAGGGGATATTTGCTAATATGATTTACTCAGGATATCTCTTTTGTTTGAAGGAGTAGATCGGTAAGTGAGGTCTCATCTTAAAGGGCATGATTTCTTCTCCACTTCCCCCCTTCACGGAAAACCGGAATACTTAACAGAAAGCAAAAAAAAAGGACAATTTATTCCTTCTGCGCTATATTTCGATGCAAATAACGGGTCTTTTAGTATACATATTGATTGTATTCATATTAGTCTTAAAGACGAAGTCATTACCTACAATCCTTCATCATTACTTTTTTCCTACGTCCCTCCATTCTCGAGATATTCACAGTCAAAGAAAATCATCATGTAAAAATATACCTACTAAAATTGCTGGGCGACTAGTACTTCAGAAAAATTTTCGTATGAAATTTGCGGACTCAGACGCTTGCAACTTTCTTGTCCGAGCATGTATATAGACAAATGTTGCCTTGTCTGAAAGGGCACGATGTGCTCCTCGTTTTCCCATTTCAGGCGTCCCACTAAACAGCCTGGTTTCTGAGTTAAATGCAAAAATGTGTCAACTGAATACTCCCTGCTTTGAATTTTGACGCAAATAACGGGACATTTGAGCTCGCACCAAGCGTGTCTTAAAGACGAAGATCATACTTACAATTCCTCATTTTTACTTTTTTCCTACGTCCCCCCCTTCCCGAGATATTCAAAGTCAAAGAAAAACATTTTGTTAAAATATACCTACTACAATTTCTGCGCGACTATTACTTCAGGAAGAATTTTCAGAGCTCGGCTTTGAAAATCTCCGTGGTTTGAAGGCGTAGGCAAGTCGGACCTTGTCTTAAAGGGCACGATTTGCTCTGCAATTGTTCACCTCATGCGCCTCACAATAGCTGACAGTTTCCATATGTCTTTTAAGAAGAGGACTCCACGAGCTAGTGTGATGACTTCTAGTTATGAATCTAAGTTAGTGCCTCCAGCAGCACGATTTTGGATTTAGCGTGGTTGCTGCTGTTTTATGTTGTTGAGCTAACATTAAATTCAAACATCTTTGTGTTCACTTATTTTTTCCACGTATCCTTTTCCACCCTATGAGTTGGGCGACGAGCTCCTACTTCAAACATGCATGAGTACGTACGCCTACCACGTCTGGGTATGACGGCGTACGAAAACCCAAACAATAAACAAACAAGACACGCACGTGGTCATCGGTTGCCATATGAACGGTTCGTGCGCATGATTCAACATTGACAGCTGGAACCATTCCGCAGAGGTCGCCCCAGTCGCAGAGAGGGAGATGGTTCCTGCAAACGATGTCCTGTCGGTTTCAGTTGGGATGGAAAAATTGACTGGGCGAAGTGTTCCTGTTTGATCTAATTAAATAATTCTCACACTTATAGCTTCTAACTGCAGTTTATACATAATCAACTTGTTTAGTGTTAGATAAATCGAATTTAGTTGCTTGGAGCATGTAGTTATCTAATTTGCGGGGTATGTTTACAAAGAAATTTCAAGCAACTTTTGCCCCCATACCCGTGTGTATGAGTACAGGATTTATTGTTTGTTAGCTTCGTGGGAATCCTTTGGAGCATGGCCAAGAAAATACCATTTAATGTGGTATTCGCATCAGGTAAGTGGTCAATACGACAAAAAGGTCATTGCATTTATTAGATAACAAAAAAACACGTCCCGAAGACGGTTGTCTGCAAGGACTAATCAGACTTGTGAAAATGTATGCGGTCGGGCGATGATACGATACTCCAGCAGTAGATAAATCGATAAGTCAAAAAAGTGCAAATAACAAGCTGCTGATGATGAAACCTGCAAGAGGTTGTTATGTTTTGCTACTTTTTTCATCATATTCCTTTCAAATGCTTCCCAATAGACCGTCGTGGCAACTGCACTCGAGAGATTTCACCACAGGATAATAGCCTTACAAAAAAATATGCCTTTTTCTGCCTCCTGGGGAGTGGGCTAAGGAGCTGTTTATTGATTTGAAAAATTTCCTCAGTCCACGGAGAGGTTGAGAGAGTGATGAAGGCTTAATTAATATTTTATACGCTCGAAAGGATTTGCAATGCAAACCAAACCTGAAAGGGCTTTTATTGCTTCGAATGTAGGAGTAGCTCGCTCGCATGACTAAGATGTTTTGTTTCTTGGTTCGAGGGACGAATGCAGGGCGTGAGGGTGAGGGGTTCTCCTATGATGACACTGAATAATTTGCAGCGTGGTTAATGTTGAGGTTCTCTCAGCTTTATTGCAACACTTTCCACCTGCCAGAACGGTTCAGGAGGCATTGGAAACAGCGTAGCAATCCTCTTGGAATGACCTTTAAAAGTTGACCTGTTTTCTTTCATTTGTTGGAATGGAGAACATACACACATATGGATAGTTTTGATGTCATATCCTTTGTCCTGCAGATTAGACATTTAATCCCAAAGCATTTCTGCTTTTTCCGCGACTGCGACTCTTTCACTTTCACTGAATTCTTTTTCAGTGCGGAGAGGATTGCATGTGTATACACGATCCCATTAATCTCCTTCGTCCAACAGAATCACTTCCCAAAATCCGATGATGAATAGAACATTAAATTTCATTGTACAGACTGCAGGCACAATCGCCAGGATAATTGAATACGTTTTGTAGTTGTAGGCAGGATTGCTGTTGGCCCTCTGCCAGCGATATCTTGTTGGACAATAAAAACTGATTTCACATCGAAACCTAGACATCAAAGATAACTCGATCCAAAGACAAGTGGTCTCTACTAAATTATAATAATGGAAGGGTACTTCTTGAAAGGAAATCCGACGCATTCAGAAAAAATGTAAAAAAAAACACTTTATTGCAGCACTTTTTTCCCATTCAGCTTATCTCCTGTACTTCAGTTTTCCAAGCAATGACCTTGCCGGTCCAATGATTGTCAGCAGCCAAACAATCAGTGTCACTGAGCTTATGAATGGAATAAAATGTGAGTCCACGTACTTATAGAAGAACTTTGTGTTGTAGCCAAGAAAGATTGTTGACATGGCAACGGTGAATGTAGCTATTCCGAAAAGGTTGTGGCGTAGTTTTATCTCTGCGGGTTTGAAGAATTTCTTAAGTACTCCAGGGAATAGATTTGCCATGCCCCCAAGAAGGCTAGCCAAACACATCAAGACTGTTGCAAGTCCTTGAAGAGAAAGACAAAAATTGTAGATTAATGAAAGAAATGAATAGGTTCACAGGATTAGGTGGTAACTTACCGAATTTGCCGTGGATTGTTGTGAAGTGAACATCGGTCTTTGATATTTTACCGATTCCCGATAGCAGACCCATAGAACCTCCAACAATTTGCATTCCAGTGTGCAGCCGGGATTTAGTTTTGTGGGATAGATGCTTCGTGAGAAGATTCTCTGGATAGTGGCACATAAGCGCTTCAGCCGCCAGCAAGTGGAACTGGTATAAAAGAGAGGGGAAAAGTTGGAGTTTATTTTTTATTTCAAAATCAGCAAAAGCTGACCTTCGAGCTTGAACTTCATTCAACAAAAAAGGTGAATTCTTCCGATTTAAAATGCAGTTCCATTTTGAATGACTTTAGTTCTGTGAAAACACGCATTTCATTAAATTTATTTCCGCAGTTCGAAACGTGCATTGTCACCAAGTCGCACACTATCAAAAACACTGTTATCTCTCCTATACGGCCGATCCAAAAATAATGAATAATGATTGTTTGCCTAATCTGCTGACGTGTACCCAGGCAAGAATCTTATTATGCCACATTTAACGCGCAGGAAAATAATTGAAAGCATGAAGCCATCTGGCAGAGGAAAGGATAGCGGCTACCTGTTGGAGATCTAAACACAAGTCTGCCTGTGAACTCTCCCCAGCAGCGATGCACGAGTGGACATTTCTTTTTTTAAGAGAAAATTATTGTTTGACTCCGAGATCAAACTGATCAGAGATATGTACGCGTACAAATACACGCACATGCATATTTATAGAATCAATACTCAATAATCGTCATCATACTGGATGGAAGAAAGCAAAGCCGGCCAACGAATGTTGATGTTATGTCATTACACAAACAAATTATCACTCACAAACAACACAATCTCACATTTCATTTGAGCACACATACCCCGGTTGTGGAGAGCAACGCGTGCAATGATGTATCCGAGAAGTTAAGGCTTTTCGCCAGGAAGGTCATATAAATCACAACGAATCCAATCAAAATATGATTGAAAGTATTCAGGAGAGTCTGTAATTGCCTCCATTTGGATACAGAAGGTGCTTCTTTTTTCACGTTCGATTTAGATGCGGTCTTCTGCGCCATTCTATTGCTTTTTAGAGTAGATCACTTTCCAAACTGACACAGAGTCACTGATACTTTCTTGTTCTACTGTGAGTAGAATCGCTCTCAGCGCCCCGCTGGATTGGAATGAGAATGAAATTGAGTGGAACTCGTATCGTATTTAAATTTGCCTCGCTGGAATAAGAGTTCCCTCTCTTTACTTTGCACATGAATAGTCATTCATATTCGTTAGCATTTTGATTTGGGGCACTGGGGAAGAATGAATTCGGCTAACCACCATTCTGTTGAATGGTTCGCAAGCAACTTCTTTTAAGTGGATGATGATGGTTTGACGTGAGTTTTGCGAATCTAATTGATTTATCAGCCTAGAAATTAGATGAACATTTTTCATGCTTTAAGCAGTTCAAAGTTCAGGGCGAGAATGTATGTATGTCGAGTAACGTTGAGTCACCTTGAAATTTGCGTGCAGTGTGTAACGAATAAAAGAATAGTTTGTACGTGTACGTACCCCAATGGTTCCCATAAAAGTGTGCAGTGCGATGTCTGAAAAGTTCAAACTTTTGCAGAGATACGTTATGTACGCAGCCACGAAAATGATAAGAATATGGTTGAGATTGTTGAGGATTCTCTGTATTTGGATCCATTTGGATACGCCCGTTGGGACAGATCCTTTCGACTTGGAATTACTCATCGTGTGTACGCCCGTGTAGAAAAATCGAATGACTGATATTATTTTGAATCATTTCCTGATAAGAAAACACGATCGATGAGAATTGGCTATCACAAGTTATCTATCGCCTATCTCTACAAACTGTATTGGGAAAGCCCTGATTTGACCACAGAACAAGCAACTGTACACTACCTTTCCATTTCGCAGGTGAGGACCCTTCGTTTCCGGCAAGTGAGCTGAACACTCATGGTCCAACTGTGCACGGCTGGCGGAGTAGTCCTGGAAATAACATTAACCCTCACGATATAGTCTTACGTTTTCACAAACCGGCCAAAATATGTCGCATACAAATCTTAGCCCACCAGTATATGATTCGTAAGTATTTGACATCACCCGCTTGAGGTCCAACTTGAAATTGATTTCTGTTTGTAGCTGAAAAAGTTGAACTGTGGCTTCACTATTCTCCCAAGGGGATACCAAGCACTCCCTCCAGCCAATGTTTTGATTTCTTAGGATTTATTGCGCTTTCAGACAATGCCGGGACTAATTTTAAATCTCGAGAATTGCAGAGTGTCACTGTAACCCCCCGAAAGGGCACGCACTTGAAGTTGCGTCTAAGCACGCCCCACAGAAATGATTACAACACGGAGGGACAGATAGCTCTCATAGCTGTGAATGTTTTGGGAGAGGACCTTGAGTCCATGCCCAATGGCGAGGATTCGTGTGGAGACGTGCAGTTGTCGGACAATGGAGAACCAATTCTGGCATCGATTTGTGATGATCTTTTGTTTTCTATGTACGTAGAGGAGTCCATTGCGGACATCATCCGGGAAATGGAAGAGAAGAAGTCGAAGGCGGTGAACGATGAGCGATTTGAGTACGCGAGGAAATTGAAACTTTGTATGACGTGTTTGAAGACTGCAGGAGAGCGGCTGGGAAGATATGCCCTGGCAAAAAGGCAGGCGGTTCAGCAGGAAGACTTCACCACGGCGAAACTGAGGAAGGAGCAGATTGAAATGTACAGAGGGTCAGTGTTGAAACATCTTATGGTCGATCAGCTACTTGAACGAAATGGGATTGTCCCCGACAACGACCTCTCATGCGAGATTTACTCGTCAAAACCGACGCTACCTGTTGCGCCAAGTCTACAGGAAGTTGCAACCGCGTTGGCTGAAGCACATTTTGCCGCAACAATGAGTCCAAAGAGTGCACAAGAAGATAAATCATCGACTGACGGTGGAAGCTCCGGCGGTGGTGGAGGAATTGGAGCACAAAGCACAGCAAGTGACACGCACTCCACCCATTCCACTGGAAGCCATCGAAAATCGCACGATGAAATCCCCAACTCACCCAAGCTGAACATCGGGCGCAGCCCTAGTCGCGGATCGCCCATGTCAAGTCACCAGGGTTCACTGCGACGACGGAACAAGAGTGCACCGAGGAACAGCTATGAGGACTACGAGGAGAGGGCCATTCCAACACTGAGACAGTAAGTAAACAAATCAGGGCCAAAGCGTAGGCTTTCAATATCAGTGTCGTAACTTGTTTCTGTAGATTGTACTTATTTTAGCTCGAGCTTGCATGGGCCTTGAAGCTAAAAGCGCTTTAGTTGTACATACATACATAAACATACATTAAACATATTCCTGAATACTCTCAATGGTGGTTCTCCTTAAGTTGTGGTTGTTATCATATTGAAATTTCAGTTCACATACTAATGAATTTTTAAGGGAATGTCAGGGCACTGCGCTGCTCGAGGCGGATCCGAACAGAGGGCGATCTCGTTTGAACGATCGGGAGCGACGGCAGGCTGCGTTGCCCATATTGGTTTTTGGGAACGAATTGGCAAGTGTGCGTGAAGTTTTTCTTGGCCTTAAATAAGATCCTTTATGTTGCAGGTGGAGCAATTCTACTCCCGCCAATTCCAGGACAGGGAGGACGGCCTGATGCGATTGCGGAATTTCTTAAAAGGTCAGGAAACCGAAGGAGAGTGTGCCGCTGGAGCGAATAAGGTCGCACGTAGTGCTGCGTTGTTGTTGCATCGAGCTGTTCGAGATGCTGTTTACTCAGTTTTTAATCAGGCTACGGAGACTGTTAGAGTGCTGTTCCTAGAGTTCGTTCCGGGCAGAGTGTCGCAAAGTGAAGTGGCCCGTTGTGTGGATCGTCTGCTGCCAGAACTGCTGGCTAAAAGTGGCGATCCCTCTCCACGTATTCACACTCTGGCACAGCACACAATTCTGAGTATAGCCGCATGCCCAGAAGTGAGTGAACAGCACTTAGTAGCGCCGGCGTTGTCCCGCACGGTGAGCTCTGCGACACATCCAAGATTGGCCCTCAGCCGTATGCAAATGTTGGAGCAACTGGTGTTGAGCCAGGGAATCAGTACTGATAAGCACAGTGGCTTGACTTGTCGAGCGCTGTCTGAGTGTGGATGTTCTGGTATCCATCATCCCGCTGAACCGGTTCGCAAGGTTGCTGAGCGAATTTTATTGTTGGTATACAAGGTGAATCCGCGGCTTGTGAGAAAGCAGCTGCCCCCGGATGATGACATCACGAGGAGAAACTTGCTCTATAGACAGCTGTTCACAGAGTTTGACAAGCTGGACATGGAGAGGAAGAAGGAAATGTTAGAAGCAAATAAGCATTTCTCAGGGCCTCCTAGCGATCCAATTTCACCTCCGTCGAACAGGACCAATGAGAAACGGCAAGCATCACGAACGGAACAGGCTGATAAATCGATGTATGATAGTCAAATGGGTTTTGCTTTTGGCACTAAGAGTCCCGACTCTCAATCGAGTCCCATGCGACGTTCGGAGACGAGAATTTTGAAAAGCAAAAGTGGCAATTCAATTAGTGCTGGAAATGGGGCTGAAAGTAACGGATATCCAGGAGGCACCCCATGCAATGGAAAACAGGAATACAATGAGAAAGTGAAGCAGTCGATGATAGCAAGCAACTCAAGGAAGAGTTCCAATTCAAACTCAAACTCTGAGTCGCTGGAAGAGCCTGATGTGATGTAAGAATGACTGCTTGCAGAAGAGATCGTGTTTTGAGTGAGTTTTTTTTCTGAGTTTCAGACGATGCCCATTTTGTGATTGGTCCTGTCATGGCGAGCAGGCGCATTTGGACCGGCATTATTGGAAATCTTGTCCTTTTCTGACGAAATGCCCTCAATGCAGTCAGGTTTTGGAAGTAGCAGCCCTCAACTATCATTTGACGAGTAAGCTCAGTGGAATTTGTGAATGAATGATGGTGGTGATGATTTATTTTTGCAGATGAATGCGAAGCTAAGAACAGCTATATAACCTGCGATAGATGCACGGAGTCTGTTCACAAGCAGCTGTACGAGTTGCATCAAATGGAGGATTATTGTCGAGGTAGGATAAATGGGATACAAATTTTCCTGCTAGCTAATTCTTTGTGCAATTCCAGAGCTAAAGACAGGTGCGGCACGTTGTCCCCTCTGTCACGATGACGTACATCTACCCTTGGATGGCGGTTGGAAATTGCATTTACTCAGTTCATCTGGTTGCCCAGGTAATGCTCGACGCAGGGTTAAGAAACAAACAAATTAAGTGTATTGTTATTACCTAACTTCGCTAACGTCGTAACAAATCGCAAATCTAATAACTAAACAGCGCTGTCTTGCCTTTTTTTGTCATCTTCAAGAGAGATGTTTTTGAAATATTAAACAAAATGAAACTAATCATTGATCGCTCGTTAGGGAAATGTGCAATTTCAAATGCAATTAAAATTTATTAAAATACAAATCTCATCACAATTTTTTGAGCTTAATAAGAAGTAATACGAAATGTTGAATAAATTACAAATATATCTGAAGTATATTTTTAGTCATTTTAAAATAAACCACACACAGTACGAAATGTTTAACCGTCACATATATACATACGTATCTAAAGTTGATTTGTTAAAGTTTAGAACAAATGTTTTGTTTACCTTAGTTAGACTTGTGTATTGTTTCCTATTTTTCAATAGTTTAGTTAATGATCTCTTTAAGTAGGAGTTTACAATTATTTATGTTAACTATTTTTTACACGATTGTGATTGATTACGTGTAGGGGAGCCTGATTTAGTTGATAATTTAGTCACATTATATATATTTAAGCAATTACTGTACTATTCTAGGGATTTTGTATTGATTTTTTATTTTGTGTCAAATTATTACGTCCGTTTTACAGAACCCATCCAATAAATATAAAAAGAAGTATGAAAACACAACCTAATTCAGTAACACAAACGAAAGAACAAGAAAATGAATCAATAAATTACACGATAACTACCGGTGAAACATTTGAATAAAAACTACTATGCAAAATGAACCGTTTGTTTTTTCTGTTTTTTTTTTTATAAATCTTGAGAATGGAAAAAAAGGAAACTTTCAAATTTAAAAGATATGCCACGATCTCGTGTCAATGACGTACACTACCTTACCGACACTCGTTATCCACACAACCACATTTCAAATCGCCGTTCGCTGATTCGGGCTGTCAGAATCAAAGTGACAGTTTTCATAAAACGTTCCACCAGCACCACTTAAAAGTAATCTCACACACAACGAGTACATTTTCGAATATCAATTCAGTCGAGAAGCGGGGGAGTCAGTGGATTAATTGGGCCGGCTATTTTATAACACAAATCGCTATTAAGGGCACACCGAAACGTTTTGCACTAATTAAATTCCGGTGATTTGTCATAATAATGATAAGCCATTGGTATACAAGCTGTCTCCCATTGAATTAATATTCATACACTTTCCTGAGTCCTGTCGGAGACAACAAAGGTGGCGTCTATCCTTGAGAAAAACCACAAGACAACTTTGAAGAGGCTATTTTAAACGAAAGAATACATTTTTAAATTTCAACCATGACGCTACAGGAATTACTTGATCGCACATACCTGACAAAAGAGCAACTTACCGGGTTCGATAACTACAAGGTGAGGATTCTCTCTAGTCAACTTTTGCATCTATATGAGTCCTTATGTGTCCTTATCTTTGTTTTGCAGTACAATGCGATAGACACGTCGCCATTGAGTGTACATGTGATGCACCCCTTTTGGAACTGGATTGTGAAGGTGGGTTTTTGCACTTGTGACTCCATAAACACGTGGAATAATCAATACACAACTGCTACGAGCAGTTCTTTCCCAGATGGATAGCACCCAATTTAATGACCTTCCTCGGCTTCCTCTTTACGGTAGCAAACTTCGTTCTTCTCTCGTACTACGATTGGAATTTTTTCGCAAGCTCTGGCGAACCGGGATATACTCCGATTCCTGAATGGGTTTGGCTGTCTACTTCGCTAAACATATTCATTGCGTACACTCTTGATGGTATCGACGGGAAACAAGCGAGACGTATTGGACTGTCTGGTCCACTGGGTGAACTATTCGACCATGGTTTGGACTCGTACACAGCTGTGTTGATTCCTACGTGTTTGTACAGTATTTTTGGACGTTGTGGAACGTCTATTCCACCAATTCGAATGTACTACATCTGTCTGATGGTGTTTCTGAACTTCTACGTGTCCCACTGGGAGAAGTACAACACTGGAGTGTTGTACTTGCCTTGGGGATATGACTTCAGTATGTGGGGATCGACAGCTATGTATTTCATAACTTGGTTGTTTGGTTATGAATTCTGGAAACGAGAGCTTCCCTTTGGCCTTACGTTTGGCATTGCGATGGAGTTTCTTTTGCACGTAAGCGCTTTGGCAAACATGCCAATGGTTGTCATTAACATGTACAAGTAAGTTTTTGCATGAATTTGATTGGAGGTGTGGAAGGTGCTTACTTTGTGATGTCTTTTCAGTTCGTACACGAAGAAAACCGGACGAATGTTGTCGTTACAAGAGGCTGTTCGGCCGTTATATCCATTTGTTGTATTTTTAGTGTTGCTGCTAGTCTGGCCATGGATATCGCCGTCAGGTATCGTGGATAAAGATCCACGAGCGTTATTTATATTGAGCGGAACAATTTTTAGTAACATCAGTGTAAGTAAATTCCACTAATGGCGTGATTTTTTCAAGCTGAGTAATCCGGTAGTGAAGGCTTTATCGATTTTGATAGAATCACCATCGAAAGTTGTCCGTGAAAAGGTGTGTGACCGTTTCGTTCGTTATCTACGTTTGGAGTAGGTGTTAATACGATTGGCATTAATTTAATTTCTTTTTTTGGCGTATCACGCTAGTGTCTGAGGTAAGGGAGAAAGATAAAAATGAGGTCTGATTATTCGTACATTTGTGTGTCGTTTCGTTAGACATCAGCAGATTGCCAGATTCAGTGAGTTCTTGAATCTTATCTTTCGGGTTTGATATTGTAATGAACCATGCGGCTTATCAGTCGTGTTGAAGTTGTCTGTATCGTGTTGCGTAATCACTGTACTTATCGGTGAATCACACTTCAACGAAGGTGACTCGTATTCCCGACAGGTATTTGGAATGTCTTGCGCAATAATTGAATTGGCGCATGTCTGATGCTTTTTAATTTTTATTCAAGTCCATTGCAAACACGTTTTTAGCAGTTCGTTAGTCTGATCGGGTTTGTGCAGATAACCGCTTAGTTATCATTGACTGGCATTATTGTAGTATTCTTTTAATTGAAGCAGACGATTTATTTATTCAATGAATTAAATTTAATGTAGTCGATGCGGCTTTGTTTATACACACATTTATGGCGCAGCCGTTTCGTGCGAAAAAGAGCTTAAGATGACCACAGTCGATAATGCCATTGTGCCACAAATGATTCTCTTTTCCCAACAGATCACGCGTTCATATCGAAATCAAGCAAATTGCGTGCCTTTCTTCGGTTCGAAGTTTCATCAGTTGAGGACGGATTACTAATCAAAGCATGTACAAATCTCCACGCGAATGCTTACTCCTTTCGCCTTCTTCTCTGCGCACAGAGACACTTTCGTTTGCTTTCAATCAAACCTTTCTATCTGTTTTGCTTAAAATTTCTCCATCTTTTTGTGGAGCAATTTATTCATTCAAGCCCCTCTCACTGTTTTTGTTTCGTTTTATGTACGTGTTGATGTACCTCTCGAAAATACAAAAAAAAAAACATTCCCTTTTCGAAACATGGCAAATGTCAGAGGCTATCAGCGCGATAAGAATGCCTCCCCCAACACAAAGTTGCACGATCCGATTTCCTGTGGACAATATTCATTTTGATTTCTTCTAATTTCAGTGCCGTCTAATCGTCTCCCAAATGTCGAAAACACGTTGTGAAGCTTATCATTGGATGACCCCGATATATATAATTTGCATCGCTCTCGCTCTCTGGATTCCACTGCTCGAACGATTCATATTGTATGTGCTTTTGATTGTGACAACGCTCACCCACTGGCACTATGGCGCGAGTGTTGTCAATCAAATGTGCAGACATTTCAATCGGATTTGCTTTAAAGTGACCTCTGCAACGGATTTAAAAAACGAAGCGGAGCACTTGCTTAAAGCCGATTAAGACCGAAGCACTCTAGTGTTGTGTAAAAAGAAGAGGAAAACGAAAAAAAAAAAATGATAAATCTGACGGCGACGAATAGCGCGATTCGTCGTCAGAGAAAAGCTGCTAATTTCTTTTATAGATACATATATACAAACATATATTTCGTCGAATAATCATTTATCCTTCTATCATATCTTAAAGTAAGCGAATTGGTCAGTTCTGCTTTAATTTATTTATGCATTTATCTCATTATTTAGTTTTTACTTTATCAGATGTGTATATTTTGTGTTCTTTTTTTTTAAACTCTGTCTCTAACCGCTGATGATACGTACATCTTCTACGTTTATTTTGCTCAGTCTTTGTTAGAATATACAGTTTTAAGTTTTACTCAATAGGCTCATTTATACAAACACACATTTCTTCGTTAAGTTCAACTGTATACAAGTTAAGATCCATACTCAGGGTGATCCTAAATAACAGACACAAGCACTCTGTGAATGTGAATATTGTAAGATAATAATAAACAAAACAAAACAAGGAAAACAAAAATAAAAAATAAAAGAAAATCAAGAGAACTTCCAGGTAGCAAATATTGAACAAACAAAAAGACAAATTGTTACTAAACCTACTAAAAATCTATTGCTTGAGTGTGTTCGTGCTTTTATTTAAGGTTTCATTTATTCTTTTCTTTTGTTTAAAGTTTTTGTCTAGTCGAAGTTGATCTATTGAGCAGTGATATGCTCATCCAAAGTTACTATTAACACACGCAATACTCTCACAGAAAGTCTAGTTTCATTTTTTTTGTAGTGTTTATGCTTCAATGTCTGAGTTCATCTCTCTCAAACAAGTCGTGAAATGAATTTGTACAAGTATTATTTTAAAACCTCATTACGTTAAAGTACGTCAACCATAACCACATAAATAATTTATTTACCCCCTAATGTAACAGCTCAAATTTTGGCAAAACAACACGATGCGCACACAAACGCACAGTTTTGTGTTGTTTTTCGTAAGAATTTTAGTTTAGGCAAGTTCTGAACGCACGTGATGTTGTAACAGGTATAGAATGTGGATGCGAATGTGGCATAGCTTCAAGCGAATAGTTTTTATACAATTATTGCACAAAAACAAGTGAGATGACAAAAGACTCAGAACGAAAATTCAAATTGTACAATTCCATATTTTGTTCTTTTTTCAATTTTGTTCGACTATATATCAGAAAGAATGAAAATAAAATAAATTTCTTAATTCACAAGTCGTCGTTTAATTTCCTTTGATTGGAGTTAATTCATCGGGATGGTGCATTAATTTCTGTGTCACGCCTTGCGAGCGACTGCCGACTGACGACTGGCGACTGGTATGGTGTTAATTTTCAATTTGACTTGGTATGCTGATTAGAACGAAGTCCTCGGCTTGAACATTGAACTGCACGCAGGAACGGGCTGTTTCTGGGACATATCAACCGGAAGCTTAGCATCTCATGGTTTGTTTTGCGGAACGGGCGCAGGAACGAGGTGTTCTTGGACACATCAACCGGAAGCTAAACATCTCATGGTTTGTTTTGTTGATCGGACGCAGGAACGGGGTTTTTCTTGGACAGATCAATCGGAAGGTTAACATCTCATGGTTTGTTTTCTTGATCGGACGCAGGAACGGGGTTTTTCTTGGACAGATCAATCGGAAGGTCAACATCTCATGGTTTGTTTTGTTGATCGGACATATCTACATCAACATGCGTGGACCCTGTTTGATGTCTTAGACGCCGTTTACACGAGTGGAAGAAGGTAGAAATGTCGGACAGGGAGCGTATGATTTCCAAACAGTTGCGAAAGGGATCCATTTTCGGCGATCCACCCCATCTCTCTCCAACCTTTTCGAAAATCATACAATCTCTCCGACACATCCGCCTTTTTCCACAGATGTAAACACCGTCTTTAACAAAATCGTCGCCGATGTTGCTCTTCCATTCCATTTTTTGCACAATCTAACTCTCATCACCACTGGAGCGGTCGATCAGTGGTAGTAGTCTGACTATCATAATGGACCACCATGGTCTAAGTGGGCTGGTGAATTAACAAGCAGCCCCCTAACCTAACCCTAAGCCTTACTCTCATCATTCTTCATCCTCACCCCAGCGCGCTTGTCCCTTGTTGCTCTTCCATTCGCTTCTTCGCACAAACTGACTCTCTGCATCCTTCATCCTCATCCCATTGCGCTTGTTCCCATTCCCAGAACACTGTTTATCAATTGCAAAGTTCGCAAAACAAGTCATTCCGTCTGTGGTCAGTGCAAAATCGAATCCCAAACTCAAACTTGTTTACCTCTGACTGCCGCAAATACTATAAATTTTGTTTATTTTTGTGTGCTATTCATTACTGTTAAGACTATGTGAACAATAGAAATGGAGAGAAAGAACAAAAACACGAGTCTTCTTCATCATCACAAAACTCGTTTATTTCGTTTGATTTATCGCCGTGTCACACATTTTAATCTGTTTCAATTCTTCCTTTCGACTCACCATGCAAACAAACGTATGTACATGTGTCACCGCGATGCTTACTATTATTCTCGCGGCTTATTCCTCATTAAATTCCGCTTCATACCCTACTCGGTATGGAATGAAAGAAGAAGAAGATTTATCGAACAAGTTCAATGAGAGGATTAAAACTCACAGACGTCAGTATGTATTTAAGTATACACTTGATTTATTTTGTCGTTAGCTAAACTACAAGACAATACCAGATAGAATCTCTCCATTGTCGCGTTTTTTTTGAGAGAAGCACTTAGTCTAAGAAATCGTTGTGCACGTTTGGCACACTTAAAGAGAACAACTACAAGCTAAAAATAGTAAAATTCAGTTCAGTTATCTTAATAACCATCCGCGAATCGACATATCCCGTAGCTATCGCGCTTTCTATCCGGTCCACATTCCTCCGTTGCCCCGAGTAGCTTAAGTTCAATTTCCGTTGTCTTTGCGTTATCTTCCTCGTTGTACTTTGGATAGTCGGACTGCATTGCCCGGGAGTGAATGTCAAAGATTCCCGGATTGTATCGCAAAGGATTCAGCGGGGGGTAGACGTAGTTGTGAATTGCCTCCTCAAGGCTGTCGGTGCTGAGTGGCAGGTCGATTGAACGGTTTTCCCCAATCTCTTCATCGTCTGGATCTTGATCGTTGAGGTGACTCCTCTGACGGGGTTGGACTCTATTGAAGTCGAGCGACAAGAGGCTGTAAAGGGATCCATCTTGTATGGCACGAGCCATACGGAAATAGTTGCCGTTTGCATCTATAAATTTTCCAGCTTGCGGTGGGAGGGCCTGAATGACAGTTGGCTCGGCCTCCAGGTGGATGGGATTGATGAGATGGTGGTAGGACAGCGGGTATGGTGGAGGCAAGACATCGACTTGGGGACCTTGGGGCTGCTGCGGCTGGTACTGTTGCTGCTGCAGTTGGAGCTGCTCTGGATCTGCGTTTGAGCTGGATATGTCCACCCGGTATGGAGTGCGGCCTTCAATGAACTCGGAGATCCTCGCAGAAGGTGATTCCTCAACGATCACATGGGGAGCGGCCACCTGTCCTTGATTGCGTCCGACGAAGTTGAAATTGTGGCTGTTCGCACCAGACTTGAGTGACTGGCGATACTTGGAACTGGAGTCGTGGTGATACTTCTTGTGTGATGACTTGGTTCGTTTCGATGACTTCGACAGCAGATCGAGGAGATTGACGCCGTCCATCGGGCTGGGTGGGATGAGGACAATCATGAAGTTTTCCAGGTCAGCTCGGATGTTGTACTGGCCTTCTTGACGTTGATCGTATGTGACAACACGTCGCTTCTGGTTAGTTTCACCGGATTCCTCTTCACCAGATTCTGCAGGCACTGCCGCAGAAGATGACTCCGTCTCCAGCAGAGGCTTTGATTCCTCAGTGACGAGTTGCGGGAGATCTGTTGAAGTGACTGGCGGTGGGGACGTAGGTGCAGGACTCTCTTGAATGGCGACAGTTGTTAGGGGTTCCTTATCTTTCTCAGGAACTACAGGTTTCTCATCCACCGGCAGACCACTACAACCGACCAAGATCACAGCACAGATGATTATTCGCCACATGACTTTGCCTTTGCTCCACACTCGATAAACTAAATCAATACAGTTTGCTTTTTTACCGAAAGCTACACTACTCACGGCCAAGTTCAGAACCGAACTGATCACGAATGTCGCCGCTGTGGACGATATTACCTCTCAGTGGGACGTTTCTTCTCATATTTCAGTGAGTACATGGTTTTGCTTCTTCTCAGTTAATAACGTTCAGATGACTGGTTTCAGAATGTGGCTCTCTCTCCCGTGCCTGTATCTTCCTGGTTGTTGTTTGCAGTGCGGTGGTTAGTTAGTCGGATGGCACTGCACCTATTTATCGGCGCATTCTCCTCCGTTGTGGTAAAAGTGATTTTGTATTCTGGATGCGAAGATTATACGTGGTATTTGGTCAATTGCGGTTCGGATGTTGAACCATTGGTTGGTGATTTGACTGATGCGAGGGATCGCGGGTTGAAGTGCGATGATTGCGTGGTGGTGGTTAACTGACCGAACTCGGGCCACGGCAGACTTGCATTTAATTTATTATTTCTTTCTTCTGTTCTCTTTCCTCACCTGCTGCTTTGTAAGGAATGTTCTGCTTGGATTTGCAGTGGACAAGACGAACGTCAGCGTTGGTTATATAACGACGGAAAAATCTCCGCACACAAACAATTAAAATGTGCTAATTGTGAACGTCTGCTAATTCGGGCATATACGACATTCAAACTTTGACTGACAAAAATATTTAAATCTCTCCCCCTTTTCCCTTGAAAGAAACCTGTCGCAATCGAATATCAGACCGTTAAGTATGAACCAATTCAAAATAACGTCCTCTGTGCATTTTTTCGCAATTAACATCGAAAGCGGGATCAATAACTGTACGTGCACTTATCGTTCTTTAACGATTTGCGAACCCACTTCAGATGCTGGCTCTCTGCGCGACTGCATGTGTAAAAGCTGTCCATACAGGAAACGATCCTCGTAATGCCCTATGTGAGAGAATTCTATAAAATCCTGGAATTGATCATCGAATTAAATGCGTTGAACCTTAGTGCTGGCCTCCTCTTCTCCAATCCACTTACCAAGAGCAACATTCAACCACAATGTAGGTCTTGATCACGATCATTTTCTTACACGCTTCTTCTCTCTCTCTCTCCCACTCTATGTGGCGCACAATCATTGTGTGCAGGTTCAACAAACTTTACGTGCCCGTACTATGTCAGATCTCTCCCCGCTGCGCTCGCTTGTTCGTTTGCAAGCAAGCAATTTTCCCCCCCGAGTATGTACATTTCCATCGCTGTTTGACCACTAATTTAACACCTTTGTGTTATTGATTTCCATACTTTTGGATTTTCTCCCCCTTCTGAATTCTGATCTTTGTTCTTTCAATTAATGACAGCCATCGAAGGAGGAGGGAAACGGTAAGCATTTGACACAGAAATCCCAATTTCATCAAAATTTGAACGACTCGTCGTTACCGTCACATTAAAGGCCCCTACCGTCCGCGAATGTCTAATTCGGTAATCAAATAACAAACAAACGTAGCCCGAGAATAGATCTAGGCCACTGGGAAAAAGAACACTGTAATGGAAGCCACGGAGACTTTCTAGGTGGGTGAGGTAGACGATAATGAATCTGTCTTCAGAGACACATAAAAGCCATGTCTTAAACAAATGACTACTCTGACGGCTTAATGGTTTCTCGGATTAATGGTGGTGAATTTGCCATTAGGCTTTTGTGGCGTGTGTAGTCACAAAAATTGCACAAACGTGTTGTGTGGACTCGTATTCCAAGAAGATGATACCTCTGTGCCTTTGTTGTGGGGGTTTATTATTAGCTCCGTCATCAAATTATTGCTTCTCAGTACGTGCTGCCGGAGCTAAGCATTTCTAACAGTTAACCCGACCACAGGTGCGAGCACATCTTACCCGGATTGAATTTCTTTCGATTAGAATGCACAGCCCGTAATTGCACACATCTTTTGTCATTCCAGCCGCATACGAGTATTGACCTCTGCAATTCTCGGTGATTCCCACTCCTCTCGCTGATACCACAGATGACATGTAATATGCGCCCATTCAAGTTGTCTTTTCCCACACAACGTTCTGACCACTCGGCCGCATCATCCTTGCCGCTGCTGTTATATGTTATGTGCCCACAAGTCACGAAGGAAACACTTCCGTGTTTGATAGAACTGCACGCATCTCAACACCTAACCGGAGGAGCTTGTTTGACCAGCGAAAATTAAAAAGGTGTGGGCTACACAAGTATACATCATCTTCCCATCCTCATGTACAAGAGCCAGTCGTTTCAAATGCCTATATACGAGTTGCCGTCACGTTAGGAGCACAACTTGTATCCCCTCTATCGGTGGACAGAACAGAAAACAAACCCCAAAGTACGCCTTATGCGGAAGAGGCTCCAACTAGTTAGCCCAACTGTTTTCTTTTTCTTCTGCTTGTGTCCCCCCCTTCTTCTTCTATATGTATCTTCTAACCATTTGGATTCATCCCACGAACAATGCGACCATCGAGTCGGAGAAGAGAGACTTCGATGCAACTCAAACGGCGCAATTGGTTTCAATTCAGTTGAATTCGTTCTAGGCGAAGGTGTGGACAATTTCTACTCTCAATTTTCGCTAATCCTTGCCAAGAATAAGTCCAAGATGTGCAAATTTAATTCACGTTTGTTTGTGTTCCTCTTGACTGTGTCGTTGTTCATTTTTGAGACCGCGTCCAGGCCAATTTCGAAGAGATCCTTATTCGATGCACTCCTCAATGGCAATGACTACGATTTGAAGTATGATCAGCGGCAGAAGGGAACAGAGAACGTCCGAATCAAACTCGATGGGTTCTTCATTGGCGTGCCAGCCGAACCGCAAGGCCTCTTCGTGCTGACGGATGAATTGGTGAATGTGCTGGGTAAGACTCTGCTTTTCAAGTAAGTTTCATCTCTCAAGAGGATTACTGTGTGGGTGAGTGCAGGTGAAGAACTACTATTAGCACGGCATGGCGAGGCGAAGAGTGAGGCAGGTGAATCTAAGGCTGCCTCAGAATCTGATCAAAAGCAGCCGCAAAACTCTGCAGAACCTGAGAAGTCAGAGGAAGCGGTTAAGGAAGTCCAGAAGGGAGCAGCCGAGGGAAGAGTTGACAACAATTCAGGTTCCAGGTGAGATCGGGGTTTTGTAAGAAGAAGCAGTTTTTCATTCGTGTTCTCACTCAGGACCAAAGTGTACATCATGAAACTGCTTGACTACATCAGATGAGAGGGCGAAGCTGCTGAACAACAGCAACATGTTGCTAGACCTATTTTAAATTAAGACTGAATCCATATTTTTGTCACTGTCAAGTTTATACCATTTTGAGAGACGGTGAGGTGAATAAATGTATTGCATATTCTTGGGGGTTGATTGTTGTGTTTTTTGGCTGAGCACCAGGTGGTATGTGGTCGATTTCGGTACGGCATCAAATTGGTCTAAGACCAGTTGCTCCCAGAACTTATGCAGTTGGGGATTTGATGAACAAGTCGTGGGGGTTCAGATGGGGTCTCAATTATTGATCCACAGGTTCAGACAAGAAAGTTGGACGGGTCTGAGGTCTGAGAATTCGTTTCTGAAGTACTAGTCGCCCAGAAATGGTAGAAGGTAGATTTTTGCACAAGTCCATTCTTTTGCTTTGCATATCTCGGGAACGGTGGGTCGTAGGACAAAAGTAATGATGAGGGATTGTAGGTAAGAATCTCGTCTTCAAGATTTCCGTTATTTGGGTCGAAATTCAGAGCAAATTGACTTCAAAATGGTGCTACAGGGTGAAACGCATGGAGGGGGAGAGTTAGGGGGAAATTCGACTGTATTTGAAATCAAAGACTCTTCAAACCTTTTCATTTAATAAATATTTATTACGTGAATATTTGCTTTTATTTATATAACTACGAATAATATTCCTTATCGGTTTACAAATAATTTCTTTTCTTGTTTCAAATCAAATCTGAACATTTCCCCCCTTGGAAATACAACACAAAAATAGGAGTATTATGTTTTCTTATATCCTTTCAATAAAAACTTCCCGATCTCTCTCTAAATTTCATCGTTTTTATACTTCAACAACTCAAAGTTCAAAAATAAAAAAATTGATTTCATTTTCTGTGTGAAAATAGGAATTTTCTCTCTCTCGTACGGTACAAAATTCTCACGCACACACAGTATACGATACATTTTTTTCAAAATACTCTCGACCCTTACACAAATTACTCGTACATAAGAATTACATCTCTTACACACTTGTTTTGTTGTTTTTCGTATTTAACTATATTTTACTTGTTTGTTTTGAATATTTCACTTGATATGCAAATTTTATTGGTAATAAATTAAAGATAAACGAAGCTCTCAAATCCAAAGGAAAACGTTTTTCTCTTTTTTGTAATTTTTTTTAGTTAGTTTTTGTTTTTTTTACTCGTATATCCAAAATGTCAGTCTTTCCCGAAAAGCATACGAAAACTAAGGATAAATGTAAATTATTTCTTTGTTGTGTAATGTAATGTTTCAAATACAATTGTTTGTTGCTAAAGGCTATCTTTTTTGTTGCACATTTCTTCTCGTTTTTGTTTTCTCTCGTATATATGTACGTGTATGTTTATTTATGGACAATTATAATCGAATTTTTTTCGCGCTAAATGTATATTTTCTTGTTGAGATATTCTATAATTTGTGATTTGCTTTCTATTGTATATTTCTAGACACTTAATTTTCAATTAATACATAAGACATTTTATTTTTTTTTTTTTTGCTTTTGGTTTTTTATATTTTTTTTTGTTTAATTGTTTGTTTTGTTTTTTTTTTTGGTATATTTTTTTGTTTATATATGTAATCTGAGAGTATACTCATTTGGTTAAGCATATGAAAAGTTACATTGAAAAGTTGGATTGAGTGTACATCTGACTATGAGTGGTGGACACATTGGGTGAAGGGTGACTTGTGGTGTGTTCTCTGATTTCACAGATACAAAGCATGCGTATTTGTGTTGTAACTGAAGGTCGTAGCGTGATCAATCTTTGGAAGAATTCATTCATTGAAAACCTCCCCTTAATTGTCTATCATATCGTTGTTGTCTACAAAAAGAACTAAGCCTTTGACTGAAAGCCTATCAATTTAGAACGCGTTTCTAAGTTTATTTGTTTGTTTGAGAAAAATCATCATCTTCCTGTATCCGGGATGAATCTGTCACCTTCCTCGTTCCACAGACAGATCACTCTACAAAACTGTGACATCAACTCAACAAGTTACCCCCATTCAATGGCCATTCTTACAAAATTCGCATACTCCTCGTTCTATGGTCTGTTTCAATTAAAATCTGAATGAATCTGAGAAAAAGCAGAGTGAGCTTAATCCATGTCCGTTTTACAGAAAAAAAAATATTAGTAGTTAACGCATCTTAACCATGATCGCACAAGAAAATCGCAATATGACGTAGTCAGTGCTCATTCAACGTCTCGTGTCGTTCTGTCTCACATCGAATGTCTATATCTCATGGTCTATTAATTATTTATTTTTTTCTTTAATATCACAATACGAAGAATTGTCTGTCTGCTTGTCTCTTAGTTAATCTTTGTTTTGTTTTTCTTCTCCTCCCCTACTTCAACAATATTTACTTGTAAAATTTGTGTTCTCTTCTTTTATTTTATAATTGGTTAGTTATAGTTAATCATTTCATCATTTGTTTCTCTTAAATATTTTGTTTTATTCAACTCTAACTACATATCACTTTGGACAAGAAGCGATCAAGTGCTTTCAAAGCTATCGCAATTCAAATTGTATTGTATCTTTGTACAAACATACGCACATCCTCTTTGTTTTTTTTTTGTTTTTCTCTTTATTATCATTTGTGTCTCTTATGTGAAACAACACATACTTGTGTATATACTATATATGTATACATATATTATTATTTTATATTCTAAATGTGGATAAGTCGAAAAATTATTCTGTATTCATATTTTGTTTTCCTTTTTATTTTTCTTTTTGTTTTCTTGTATCACATTTATGAGAAGAGGTGGTAAGTTTTACTATCCACTACTTAAATACTAAACAAAAACGAAAGTATATTTTTTTGTTAAACTTATGCATCTTAAGGATTTTGCTGAGGAAATCATTGACAAAATTTTATATTCATATCTCTGTTGTGTTGCTTAGTATTTGCTTTCCAAATTCAATGTTTTTGAAGTGACTGACTTTAAGCCATCGTTTCTTTGAACGATTTGGGAGCAGGAAACATGAGGAAGGTTGGTACTACTGATCTGCTGCGCAGAGAAATCTGTTCAACAAGAAAGTCGTATGATTTCTGCAGACTGGTTATCGATTCATTGGTTGGAGACTATGGGGAACAGCACATCCAATAGAACTCTACGTTCCTCTCCTTCAAAAGCTTTACGAAATGAATCGAAACCAAGGCGTTTCTTTTAACCAAGATGAACCAAGACTTTAGGTTGCCATACTTTTAAACCACTTGAGTAACCAAGAAACAAACGATCTTGACCAGGAGTCAAGGTAGGTAAGGTAAAAGTGGCGGTGGACAGTCTTTAAGCATGCCTGCCAACAGTCTAGTGTCCAGTACAGACCGCTATAATCCTGAATAGGTTGCAGTTCCTTGGAGCAACTGTCCACTAGTTTTGACGTTGTTGTTATGGATGTTAGAGCTTTGATAGCAGTTTGACTGTCTGATTAGGAGTCAAGGCTACATTTTGTCATGTTTTTTAATCGGTACTCGCAGGGAGGCTAATGGAGATTGGATTGCGTAACCAAGAAGCAAATGATCAAGTCTTATTAAACTCATAAAAGTACTGACATCACGTTGGATTCCCTTAGTTTTCTGACAAACTCTTTCCTTTCTGCCTAAACTGGACTGTCGCACGAAGAAGACACTCCTGTCATCACCCAAATGGATGACCAGTCCCAAAATCAATTGAATTCAGAATTCACATCCTAAACACACACAATCGATCACTATTTCCTGTTTTGTTAAATTCTAAAAGAACAAAGTGTCTAATAACTTGATATTCTGTAATACGGTTTTGAAACATTGAAAGCGTTTTTTTCTCTTATGAATGCGTATATGTACGTATATAATTGCTTTTTGAATTTACTTAAAAAATTGTGATTTCAATGCATATATGTATATTCATTTGTGTTTTGATTAAAATTTGCCTCTGCACACTTGCGCGTGGGTATGTATAACATTGTTTATTTATTTTTTCCAAGCCCTAACACATTTATATGACCTACATTTGTTTTTACTTGATAAATATATATGTACTGTAGATAATAAAATGATTCCTATTTACTTCTTCTGTTTCGTTTTGTAATTATTCAAAAAACAGGCATATTTTCTTTGTGCTATAATGTGTGTTTCAGCCCGAGTTTATTCGATTTTTCGATTAGTTTGTAACTTTTACAGAAACCAAGGTTGAGAGTGTTAGTCAAATACAATATATTTCTATGCTTCTGTTGTGTCACATGAATACTGTGTTTCATATGCAAATTTAGCGCAGAATGTACAAGTAGCTGCCACATTTAGGTATCTCTCTTAATCTCTCTCTTTGTCTTAAATAATTACTTAACATTTAATTTCAAACACATTTCTAATCTAAGAATTAAGTCTAGAATTTGTTGTAAGGTAATGTTTTTATTGCTAAAGTTTTCAAGATAAATCCGTGGCTTATAACACAAGATAACAAGTTGAGAATGAGTTGTAAGCATGCGGGGCATTTATTTGAGAGTCCAAAACGAGGGACACTTTGTTGTTTGCGTGGGACATGGGACTGTCGGATTTTGGGGGATTTCTTTAGCTAGCAGTTCGCCTTAAGCAATTTCGTGTGGAAACAATCACCCCGAGTGATTGGTGTTGAAATTAGACTGGCTGAACGCTGTAGCAATTCTTTACGTCGAATGGTGTCACAGTAACTGTTATCACACGCACACTCATCTTCTGGTGTCTTGGAATTCAGGCGCAAGCGTTCCTCCTCCCCCCTAAACAAATGTTGCCATGTCAGCAGAGTCGCTCTCGTTACAATCATTTCCTGGGATCCTGCGAGGGGCACTCCAAGTGGACGCAGTGAAAGATCTCGTTGGCTGTGTTTCTAGTGTCCACAATTCGTATGAATGTCATCGGTGTGGGGGGGAACGCAAAGTTTTGCCACGACTTGGCTGGCTCGGAGCGTTTGTCCACAACGATTTGCCGATCTTTTTGGTTCGTCGATGTTTCAATCTAGACGTAGCTGGCTCGGAGCGTTTGTCCACAACGATTTGCCGATCTTTTTGGTTCGTCGATGTTTCAATTTAGACGTGGCTGGCTCGGAGCGTTTGTCCACAAGGTTTTGCCGATCTTTCTGGTTCGTCGATGTCTCAATGTCGAAGTTGTAGGTCCGCTCGTCCCAGTTCCACAGCAGCAAAGGCATCGACCCAATCTCACAAGAATCTCGACACTGCCCAGTTGATGGCATGTGTAGCCCGAGTCCCAATCATAGTTGACGTAGTCTCCATTGAGGAGAGCGTTTCGCGAACGTGTCACGCCCTCCACGACCATGGCGACAATTGAGATGAGCGTCATGGTCGTGGAGGGCAACAGACACACTTCTTTTGGACGCAGACGATTGCTGCTATCAATTGAATTCGATTCTGTGGCGTTACTCTTACTGTGGCGATGAGTGTGTTTGTGTGGTAACAGTTACTGTGACAAATGGTACATATTTTGATTCTGATGACAGCTGTCAGTCACCATCATCTGACAAGTAGTTTGAGGTTGTGTAAATTTTGAATATCCTTTGAATTTATCTTTCTCATTACACTTGTTGTTTTGTGTTATAGATCACATTGGACAGTGTGATGAATTTCTTAATAAATTCAGGGAAATCCGTGCTTTGTCAAAACGAAGGAAACGATCAACTTAGTCCACAAAGCACATATGCGTGTGTGTGTGTATTTCTACATTGAGATCGAAATTCACTGCACTATCCGTTTAGTCGTTTGTATTTCTTTCCCCTCAACATAATACTC
Organism: Myathropa florea; assembly: GCA_930367185.1. NCBI lineage: Eukaryota > Metazoa > Arthropoda > Insecta > Diptera > Syrphidae > Myathropa > Myathropa florea. Next base: position 1,443,250 of record OV884005.1, on the reverse strand, counting down.
TAAGGATGATGTTAGATGCTACATCCACTATCGCATTAAACACAACGAAACTGCAAATACACACAAAGAACAGAAAGAACTTCGCTGTAGCATTAAAGGGCAACCTATATCAAAGCAAAACAAAAAAGGAGAAGGTCACCTACCTTTCGGTTATTCTGAATCCCCACATCAAAGTTGATGAGGTGTACTTGAGTGTAGTTTGTTTGTTTTGTTTTATTAAGAAACCTTTAGGAAAATTGACGGAGGATTCGCATGTGATTGATGACGTTAAGGCAAGCAACAAATAAAAAGTCAAAAACGGCAGAAATTAAAAAGCCCGAGATAATTGTTAAACAATTGTTTTAATTAGACACTAATATTAATGGAAAATATAATAAAATTATAAGAAAAAAAACATAAGTAATACATTTCTTCCCTCGCACTACAACTAATATTATTTACATCAATATATATATAAAAAGAAGAAGAAAAAAGAAATTACCTAATATCATCGTATAATACAGAGTTTAAGAAAAAATTTATTTGTAAAAAAAATAAACTTAAAATATTCAACTTCAAGTGGTGAGAGGAGTAAAATTAAAAAGCTTCATGGGAGAACAGGCCAAAAATCAAATACAGATTCACGCGCATTAAACGGGCGCCCAGTGGGCCAAAACTATGGACGCCAGCTTAACTCTCCAACTTGTGAGTCATCATTTCAGGGTGTTGTAGATGTTGTCTTCGTCACAAGGTGCAGACGATTTGTTCGATTTGCTGTTTGGTCTGTTTCCTAGCACCGGACTGTTGGAACAGTTCACTTGAATACGACTGATGGCGGATGGACCTGCAACGGTTGCGCTCTCTGGTACTGCAATTCTGCTAGAGTTTGTTATGTTAGACACATGCTCCACAACACCGTAGCCATTGTTCACTGTAACCGTCTCGCCGTGACAGATTTCCGCATAGATGTTCTCCTTAGTGTAGTCGATGAGGTTGAGCGCCAAGTTATCTGTATTTGGTGAGCAGAGCTCGTTGGATGATTCATCGCTGGAGACCAGCAGCGAGTCGCGGACACTGCTGTAGGGCAGGTCGTCAATAATGCCAGTTGGACTGTTGTCAAAACCGATCGTGACCTCTTCGCCGATGTTGAACTCGAGTTTCTTTGATGCTGCAGTTTTTGGTTCCTTCTTTGTCTCGACAACATTCATCTTCTGGGGCACAGAGAAGTGCAAGAGCTGATGGAGACTGGATGATGACTTACTGTACTGACGCGTCTTGACGTAGAACTCTGTGTAGAGCTTTTGTGTGATGAACGACTGCGGGGGTTTGTTCTCGGCGTCACCATCGTCCTGCTCGTGTTCGTGATCGTTCATTGTGTCGCTACTCTCTGCGAAATTCTTGGGCAACAGATCAGGCTTTCCCACAAAGTCAACCTCCTGCAGACTCAAGCTCTTCTGCAGCTGTGTCTTCTTGCCCTCGCCAGGGTCAGCAACACCGATCTCTGAAGCAGAGCGTTCAGAAATAGACTCCGTTTCAAGGTTCGCCCCGAATCTCTCTTGCAGCATTTTCGACATGTCGTTGTATCTCTCCATGCTCATGCGCTTGGCTTGAACATCCAGATCAAGGCTTGTCAGGGATGTGTGCTTATCGTTCCGACGGAACCACTTCTTCTTTGTCGACTGGAATACTTTCATTTTTTCTGAGATCCTGTTGTGAGCTGAGCCCGACTGCTGAGATTGGGCCACCTGCTGTTGATCGTCCTTGACTTCCATGTTTGCCAAGTCATTCTTGCTGAGAAATATGATGGAGTCCTCCTTCTCGTGGGCTATTGACGTCTTTTCTCGCCGCAAGAGCTTTGGAAAGTTGAGGGGCTTGAGAATCTTCAGTCCATCTACTCGACTCTTGCTTCCCGAGCGCTCTGGTCTGTGCAGAATTTCCACCTCAACCATCCTCAAGAACTGGTCACAATTGAATTGACAAAACTTGAGAATATTCTGGACGTTCTGGTTGGCCAGCATTCTCTGTTCGTTCTCAAATCCCAGGAGATACTTCACCAGGCTCATTTCTGGAGTGATATGAAGTTTCCGCAGGTGCAGGGGATTCTGTGCTTCGACGCTCTCAATGGGACACGCAATCACCACATTCTCCGTGGATATTCGACTGATTGTTAGGTTCTCAGGAATCGCATTGGCTGTGCCGCTTGGACCGGAGATAAATCTGAGTGTGATTGGGAGTTCCTTGTTTGGTGTAATCAACGCTGTTATCTTGTGCACACAGTCAGGATTCAGCTTTTTCTGCGTCTCGGAACCACCGATCTTCTGCAAGATTTGCGGAATACCAGGCTCGATTTCATAGAATTTTCCTTTGGTCGATAGAGAAACGTATAGCACCTGACGATTTTCATTCAACAGCTGAGCGTAGCGTCCCTTTTCCCTTTCACGTCCAGAACTGGAGATTTTGTTGGATGATGCCGATGAGTCCTGCTGTTTGCCATCCTCAAAGACTGCTAACAAACGAAATACTTGACCACCACGTGCGGTGGTTTTTATATATTGTGGTCGAGCATTGTAGCCTTCGCCATTTTGAGATTCAGTAAATGCTGGAAGATTGTCTACCGATACGAATTTGTAGACACGTTCTCGAACTAACTGAATGAGTGTGGTGTACAGGGTTGCTGTTGGTACGCCTTTATCGTTGATTAGCGAAAAGTACCCTAAAAAGAGAGATTTTTGATATTTATTTGATTCGATAAGGTGCAGGAAAAGATGTGGATTAGAGAAAAAAGAAGCTCCACGAAGCAGAAGAAGGAGATTTGTCACGTTTCTCGTTGCTGAGAGACTTTTTTTTGTCTGAGGGTTTTGAAACACTACAGTGGAGCACTCAGACTCAAAAACTGGTCCATTGCACTGCCAGGCAGCTTGGGAGACTTAGTTACAACTGACCAATAAGAATTCCCTGTTTTCAATGAGAACATAGCGACATCCACATTCAATGCCGCTTGGAGTCTGCAAAGGAATCCCACTTCAGAAACGATAACCGGAAGCAATTTGAAGCAGGAGCAAACTTGCGAACCTCCTTCACTTCACTCCTTCCGATAAATACGACTCGTGCCACGGCGCACTTCAAACACTTTGCAAATTCCCAGTGCATGACAACAGTCAATCACCATTACCGGCGCACTAAAGGTCTATATCAATTTGCGACAAGTATCTGGACTACGAACAGGTAGAAGCCATGAGTTCCGATTAAGGGAATTGAAAGGTTAAACAATGCACGAATCATATTCAAATCCCATCTCACTTTGTTAATTGTTCAACCCTCCGTTTATTACATCAGGGTGCTTCCGTTTTCCGTTGCGAACGGAGGGAGTGAGGTGGAATGTGTTTAATTCTGATGCATGTCTGCAGACAATTTGCCACAAATTTTTGCCAACAATAACTTTATTCTTCATCATCTTCCTGAGTATCTATAGACATTCTATCTGCAGCCACAACCTTTTGTCTTCAGATAAAAGTAAAAGCCGTCATTTATTACTGAACGTATCTTCCATTAAAACTTATTGGCTGTCATTAATGTTAAGCACTTTCGAAGAACGAACACACCAGATAACGCACAAAAATTGCTTAAACCTCACTCTCTCCCTCCGCACTTCGCCCACAATCCAAGTCTCCTAAGAAAACTCGCTCCAAATGACTCTGTAGTGTTTGTGGTGCATTAGTACCTTAATGGCAATGCCATTAGTCTGTGTGATGAAGTGTCAGGTGCCTACTACTTCCTTACACCACTTATGCTTTCCAACTTTGTACTTTGAGTCTCGAGAAAAAAAAAAAAGAATGTCAAATGGAAAGGACGCATTGTGGGCGGAAGAGATTTTCTTTTCCCACTTTGATTGAAATAGATGCACGAATACACATTCGAAATGAAATATTTATTCGACTCCTTGAAATGGCAAATAGCAACTCCTTTCTATGATAAATGGAACCTGAAGTCTTCGCCTATGCAAATGGTGCAGAAGTGTACTTAAGTGAAATGTCCTTTCGGAAGAGATGCTTTCGGAAAAATATTCTACACCATGTCTACACCGTGGCCACCCACGTATGGATGAGTTGAGTGATATGTGTCCTACATCTTTGTGTTTGAACTGATTCTCTGCTGGGATCTAGACAGAGTTTACACTTTCAAATGAGATGAAGATGGAGACAAATTGAATGCAGGAGTAATCAAAGGACTCGCACGATAAATGGTTTAAGTTGCATTACAGGTCAAAAGGAGGTGACCACGAATTTGCAGACATTTTTATTAATCCCTTCATGAGACGAAGGAGATGAGGTCCTGTCCTGGCAGGCACTTAACCAACTGCGCCATCCAGTCCTGTGGTTGATCGGAAACGAATGATTTTTGTCAGCGTGACATTGAAACAGAGAAAACTCCAGTTTTCCACACACAAAAACTCGTCTCTAACGCGTCAGAGAGGAACCTGACAAAGCACACATGTGTACACGATGCCTACAAGCTGAAAGCAACATCTCCATCCTTTCATTTGCAAAACAGCGTCCATTTCATACGCATTCACTTTTATCTCCATCCAGTGTGTATGTAAATGCTGTTGGCAAAGAACTCTTCTGCTTCAAATGCTCTTCATTATATTTTTGACATCGCCCATAATTCAGCGCATATGTGACTAAGCTCACTTAATTCCACCGAACTCGCAGCAGCGCTGTTTCATGCTAGAAGCCTTTCCATTATATTATCCACTCCGCGACTGACCTATAGCTTTGTAAAATGAACACACTCAGATAAAAACGGATTCTCTTTCGTATCCCGCTGTTCATTCGGGGGCTATTAAAATAAAGCTTTGCGGTGACAGGAACTTATTCGCTGGATGGGGTGCGGTTGCATTGAGAGAAGTGGTAACAAAAATAAATACCAAAGGGAGGCCGCTATCGTATAGATCTGGGCTGATGGAAAACCATGGCAATGTTATGCGGAAAATAAAATGGAAAATGAAGATAAATTAAATCTCTCGCGTGTCCCCAACGCTCCACACATGTTATTCACGCTTATTCGTCTTCCCCACATCCCACCTCACCACACCCGCACAGCTTGTTACTGGTGTACCTGGTGGTCGGAGGAGAGATGAGGTTTTCCTTGATTCTTGAATTCATTTGCATTTTTTGCTTCCCCCAGCACCTGCCATCGCTCCACCGGCTCGCCGAACTTACCAATGTTGCCAGTACACGAAAGGAGCATTAACAAGACAATAATAGGAAAAAAAAACCGTTCCATACGAGATTTTCCTGGATTTTCCCAAGCAGCTTTGCGTAATTGAAAAATAAAATTTTAATTTCGTTACGAAATTTAAAGCCGCCGCGAGCCGGCTGTGATCGCTTGCGGGTGGGAGTGCGTGAAAAGTTGAACGGCATTAAGGATGTAGATGGTGTTAAAATTTAAATTAAGTCTGCCAAGTGCCTGGGACTGGTAATCACTAATTACTTTGTCATTTGAACGAATAAATAATGGATTACGGTTTTAATCTCTCAAGCCATCAAAGTGATGGAAGTTTAAAGCTAGACCAGCAGGCGTGGGAAATGGTTTGTCACCTCTGGCGTTACATTGTTCTTCGTAGGGCGCTACAGTTTGAGGTGGACCTGGGCCTCAACGGCGCTAAAGTTGGAGGTGGACCAAGGCCTCAACGGCGCTACAGTCGGAGGAGGACCTAGGCCTCAACGGCGCTACAGTCGGAGGTGGACCTAGGCCTCAACGGCGCTACAGTCGGAGGTGGACCTAGGCCTCAACGGCGCTACAGTCGGAGGTGGACCTAGGCCTCAACGGCGCTACAGTCGGAGGTGGACCTAGGCCTCAACGGTGCTACAGTCGGAGGTGGACCTAGGCCTCAACGGCGCTACATTCAAGGAAATGAATTAATTGTGTTTGGGACAACCTCTGACCAGGATAGAGCAAGAATCCCAGTTAAAGTCTGACAACGAGAAACGCACACGCATTCAGTATTTATTTCTGACGAATTTGAATTTACCTGGAAACTCCTGTGGTATCATCACACCCTTCTTGCGATTCGCCACTCCCGTCTTGGCGTTGTGACCATGATAGATGTGCCTCTGCCGTATCAGCCGATATAAAAGAAATAATTCACCATTCTCCTTCGATAAATCACTGCTGCTCTTGTTGCCATTGGCGTTATTATTATTATTGCTATGTCCCACCGACGCTGACGATGAGGCGGTCGATGATTGCGTCGAGGTTGATGAACCATTCGACGATGATGATTGCAGGGTCTCGTGGCTAAATTTCATCTTGTATGAGATCCGAACCACTCGCGGTAGCGAGTATCGATCAAGAAACACTTCAGCTGGCAAGGGATCCGTTTGGGACTGAAATCAATCAAAAAAAAGGGAGGTCTTTTATGTGCGGGGGGGGGGTATGATTTGAAGACTTACATCGTTACTGTACTTGGATCCTTTGCTATCACCCGTTGAGCAGTCACCACCGGAACTCAATGAATTCATCTTCATTCTCTGTTGCATGCGTTGCTTCATCTCGATTTCATTCCGTCGCGCCAGTCTAGCATTCTCGAATTCCGCAACCGAAAACATATTCGCGGACGTGTCATGTGAATTGAATCGACGCAGTTTTGGTTTCCGTCCCTCCTGGGCTGAGGATGCGGTTAGAATTTGAAGTGGTAAATTTGTTTGTGAAGTGTATATCTGTGATCTAGACACAACTAAATTACCACCCAATGCCGGATGATGATGTGAATGATGAGACGTATGTGGATGAGCTACTGAGCCTTGCTTCCCAGTTGCGACTGCAGTACCTCCGCCAACATTACCAACGACGCCAGCAGCAGCCGCTGCCGTTTGATGATGATGATTGCCATTGCTGTTGGGCATTAGAAAAAACAACGGATTCGTTGTGGTGATTGTTCCATTCTTTGTACCATTCCCTGATGTTGTTCCTTGTGTTGAGGAATTTACGTGACCAGCACCATTCGATGGTGGGGCACCTAAAAACGAAACAAGACACAAATTTACACTCACTTTAAGGGACTTCTTTCAGATCATTGCATGTGAAATTTACCACTGCCATTCATTGGACTTGAAGGTGTCGCCATGTGTGGGCTGCTTTTGATGAACCAATTCGCCAGATGTCGTTGTCGTTCGAACTCAATGCTGGTGCGTTGCATCTCTGCCAATTTTAACGAGTCTGTCATTGTGCCGATGCACACCACTCACTATAAAAGCCTAATACTTATTAATCTGCAAAGAAAAACGAAAAAAAAGAAGAAAAATTGAATTTTCTGGACACAAAATGTTCAAAGAAGACTAAATACTCTAACTCTGATCAGTCTGACGCAATAATTAATTACCGCTTCATCTGCCAAGAATGACATTTGTTAATGGCAGTGTTCGCAGTGTTTCGCACACAAAATTATTTATACAATGCATTAGCACGCGACACGAAACCGTTTCCTCTACAAAAACTCGGAATAATTAAATTATTTCGAACAACAGATGTGGGCGGGGTTGGAAAAACACACTCGATTTGAAAATTCGATGTAGCCAGATATATTTTATCCACAAGTAAGCAACAGATTATGGTTTTACGAGCACATCTCTGTCCCATGCTGCCTCTTGAAGGATAAGCATTCGTCGACGACCTCTCAGGCCAAAAATATTACACACACACACACAGAGGGGATTTGTCTAAGCTGAGCTGAAAAAAAAACCGTCCACCCTCTTCAATTCCGAAGAAGGATTCAACGGTTCACAGCGCTGGAGGATCATGGCCTTCAAGTACCGTGTCGCTCCTCAGTGTTTACATTTTTCACTTCCACTTCCTCATCCGCCGCTGGATAAGGTTACACACCACTCTTCAAAATCCAATAAATTAAAACGAGAAAAAAAAGGAAAATGCCAACGAGTGTGGGAATACCAAAATGATGAGACTCTTAAGTGCCAGAGAGTGTGCAAAACCTCTCGATAGATTTCACAAAACGTCTCTATCAGCATCACCATCATCGTCATTACAGACTGTATCCATATAGTCGTAGATGTCGTTTGCCGTCATAGTTGCAATCGGTTTCATCTGCAAAAATGAAGCTGGCATCCCTTCAAGAGGGACATAGACATACACAAGTGCTGCTGTTGGCGATGGTGGGCTCTTTGGCTCTTTGGCGATAATACCCTGTGCGTTATGGTTTTATAAAACTCAAACCCAAACTCAACCCATTCGAAGCACTCGCTCTTGTAGCCTGTGAGCTGAGACTGAGCTCCCATGTGACACATTAGACCATCAAAGAGGGAGCGACGTATGAAGTCGTGTGACATTAAAATTCATTCCATAACTGTCAGTTACAATGTGGAAATCCGCACCAAGCCAGCACCATTCAGAGCCATCCTCCATCATGCTAGACTCATGCTAGCAGCAGCGCGCAGCAGTGAAAGTGTCAGGGTTTGAGGTTCCTTTTTTTTCTCATCTGCTGCTCGTCTCGTCCTGCAGCCGAGAGTTACTCCCAATCTCCTCGTGCCATAATTGACTTTGACATAATTGAGTTCGTAGACTTTAGGACCGCTCTCCGCCCCCCCCCCCTTTTTGCTCTTCTGCAGCCTGTGCGTTGTGGCGAGTGACGACAGAGCACCATCACAGGGCTGGATGCGGTTTGATGTTGCTGCGTCAGTTATCTTCATTCTGCTCTCCCAGCTAAGCGGATTTCTCCATATTAGTCCTATCTCCTGTTTCGCCTCCTCATCCTCGTCCCCTCTCGCCCCATGCTTCACCATTTTTGGCTTCACTTTACGGAGCCAACTAATTTCAATTCAATTATGTAAATAAGATTGATTTTTGCTGCTCCTGCTTGAGGTCTATAATACCCTTGGATGGCCATTTTGGATTATGCTTGAGCGCGCCCGTGCCCGCCTGCGTGTGTATCGGTTTCATGTATCTTGTGTGGGAGTCATCACCTACACCCTTCTCCTCGCTTTGGAGCCCTGATTTTATTCTCTCCTGTCAAAGTAATCACTGGGGTGATGTCAAAAAAGATCTTGACCTTCCCGCGCGCTCACAGGCAGTGACTGAGAGTAATTCCGCAGGCAAACTGTCCGTAAAATGAGATTTTTTCGTATTCCCTTTGAGTGTCAAAAAAGTGGAAAAAAAACATCGGACCAATAGCTCACTCTTAAGTGGCATTTGATTGATTAACAGCGTCACGCACTCTAACAGCAGATGGCACTTGAAACTGCCGTGTTGATCCTTTTTGCGAGCCCCAGAAAACTGGACACAATTTTGAAAAAAAAATGCAATTAATTGCAGATTGAACCCGGTGGTCGGTTGAGTGAGGCGAGATCACGAGCTGAACTCGTGTATCCAAGTCGTCCATCTATCCGAGTCACTTAAGGCAAATTAGCTGAAGCGCGAAGGTCAAACCATTCAATTGTGCAAGACTCCATGAAACGCTTGATTCTATTCAATTTTGTGGGCTGCTGGTCTGTAAATTTACAAGTTAATAAGTGTAGGCATATGCTGAGTGCATCAGATATATCGAAAACACCTCCCCCGCCCACTGGCCGGGGAGGGGTTGGCCTGTTACAAGCGACTAATTGCGAAATGGGGTTTTAATTCGATTTTCTTGATGGGCAAGCCATGGCCAGACCGAGGGAGAGAGAGAGAAAGAGAGTGACAGAAAAAAGGAAACCACTTGGAATTGACATGCCCGTTTGAATTAATTTGACGGAGTGGCACACAGGCAGGGATGCCTGCCCAATGGCCCACCGACTCGGGGAGAGGTGGTACGAATGGCTTCATTTAATTTTGTAATCGTTTTGGTTGAATAGCGATGCGGAAAATAATTTAATTTTTTATTACGAGTTGGCAAATGCAAATAACCCAACGGTTGGGATGGGGCGGTTTAAGCATAATTGATGGGCTTTCGCGGAATTGAAATTGAAATTGAAATTGGAATTGTAACTGTGACCAGTGGAGTCACTAACAGCCAGCCACGGCGTAGTATTTTCGAGAAATTGCTTTTAATTGATGGCTCACATGAGTTAATGTCAACCACGGCAACCCGACTGCTGTAATCGGATCGTTTTAAGGCCTGCGCTGTGTTAATTGAGAAGTTCATTAATAATGCCGTCAAATTGAGTGTATTAACTTGGAGGGACAAGATTGCTATCGTTGGGAGAGGTAATCTCAAGGAGGAGCAAAATCAGGGAAGTCGTATGAAAAAAATTGCTTCAAAATTGTGGAAGGACTTTAAAATTGCTTCAAAATTGCATAAGTTTACCCATTTTTGATGTAAAAATGATTAGAGATCGTGGAGATGATGATCCCTAATCCTCCCATCAAAAAAATACGTATTCGAGTTGCAGCCATGAGTTGCCAACAGGAAGGGTCACAAAAAGCAATTCATTTAAAAAATGCGCCATCTGGTGTCGATTTCCCCCTTTTAACATTCAATACGAACGTCTTGAGGCTTCATTTGTGGCCGTAGGTCTAATAGCTTAGACGTTGTAGTCAAGAAATGGTATTAGAAAGGTCGAAAAAATCAATTCATTTTGAAAAACACGCCATATCTCGAAAACGTTGCGTTGGGCGTCGATTTCCGTCTTTGTAATTTTTATGCAGGCATTCAATACGAACATTTCGAGTCATCCTTTGTGTTCCCAGATCCAGTAGTTTCCGAGCTACACCGATAAATTGCCACCAGGAAGAGGTTATGTACTTTTTCGTCTCAAGGATTTCCTCAACTGCATGACTTTATCCTGAGGTTTGCAGCCGTTCAAATTCCCAAATGTATGCAGGTGTTCAATACGAACATTTTGACCCATCATTTGTGTTCCTAGATTCAATACTTTCCGAGGTACACCCATAAATGGCCATCAGGAAGAGGTTATGTACATTTTCGTCTCAAGGATTTTTTCGAGTCCTTGACCACATCCAGTCGTTCAAACCTCAAATTATCAATTTCTAACAGCAAACACACCACCTCAGCTGAAAAAATCAAAGGATTTCATCCAAATTTCGATTTTCCAAAAATTGGCATGAACTCAGCGGAAAAGTCGACCCGGAGGTGTACACAATTGACTGCATTTTTTGGGTGAATAATCGAAATTTTTTGATTTTCAAAATTTTGTCGATTTTTGATGCGGAAATGGTTGGAGATCGTGGGGTTGATGATGTTTAAGGGAAATTTGAAGAATTTGAAAGGATTGTGTGCCGCAGGACGCTACAGGATCAAAAAAAGGACCTAATCAGTCATACTTCATTGCGTTGCCGGTCTCTTAGCAACGTTTGGATTGATTTGATGATACTCTGAGGGAAATTTGAAAGGATTGAGTGCCGCAGGATGCCACAGGATACAAAAAAAGGAGTTTTTTCGATGTTCAAAATTTTGTAGATTTTTGATGTGAGAATATTCAGAGTACATCCCACTCCTCTGCCATCGAGACTCTCTGTTTGATGTGACCGAAAACCGAAGTGTAATTCTAACCCTCAGCCGCAGATGGGCGCCCTAAAATCATTGAAAAGAGCTACACGAGCTATAATCACAAGTCAGAATGGCTTCGATACCACAAAAGGAACCAGCACACTGCCCAACTGTACACACAACAAACGTTTATCGGGCCAGCAACCACACTCGGGCTTAATTACACTTTTACTGCATCAGACCATCAGACCATCAGACCACGACCCCCATGGAGCACAATTGAATTTGCCTTCCATATTGCAGATATCACATTTCACAAAATAATTACAATGCGAGCTTTTGTTTTGCCTCGAAGAGATGTACCTGCAAACTGCAGATAAACCCGTTCACTTCTCGTGCACCCCCAAAACACAACACACACCGCACAACAGTCAGCATGCATCCCTCATCCCCCGAAGGAGGTTATATAAAATTTACAAAACATATAAACGCATAACATTGTTGCCTACCTGCCAGTAACAGGAGCACTCATGCAGGACACAAACCCACAGGCGCAGAGCACGAGAGAGAGCCTAGACAGGATAACGACATTTCATGTAATCATGATGAATAATTGGATTCCAACATGCCGAGGACATTTTCCATTATTACAACATGTCACTGGGAATAGATGGGGTTGGTGCATGTCTAGAGCCGTGTATACCTGCGGGTGTCCTCCATCTGCCCGTGAAACATGAGACTCAATTTCATTATTACCTGAATTGAATTAATGCATTTTAATTGAAAACTCTGGAGCGACGACTTCGAAATTGATGTTCGTCTGGCTTGCCACGGGCACTTGCCGTCCTTGTTAATTGTCCCTTTAAGACGAACGCCCGGCCCGGGTCGGATTAAGTCGGTGAGGTGTGCTTTTCAGCACCTAAACAGACACAGATCCTTCTCACGTCCACGCCGGTGCAGACGCACTGGTTCATCGGCCATAAAAAAAGGGCGTTAAAGTGGCAAATTGGAAAATCATAATTACGGAATAAAAATTGATTCATACCGAGGGTCATAGGCGGCACATTGCCCATCTCCACATCGGACCGATGCCGAAGACGGGGAAGGGGGTAGATTATCTCTTTTATGGGAGAATGCGAAATGGAATTGCATGAATTAATATTCGTTCGCATGCCGAGGCGGAAATTGTGCGGTTCGAATGGCAACTTCAAGACCTCGGCTGCACTTCCAGATTCGGTTCAGATGTGTGTGCCTGGCTGGCTGGGAGATTGTGCATCGAACGATGACTCGGCGTTTTAATGGAATTTTAATTTTGAACTCATAATCATCACGGGCACCGATCTCGTGTGATCTTTCAGTGGGTAGAGCACTTAAAAGCGGAGAGGCGATGGGGCAATTAGGGGCGGAGTCGAATGAGGAGCATACGTCTCTTAATGAGGCCAGTGGATTTTTTAGTCCAAGAGGATGACAGTTGGGAGATGTGGACTCGATTGTGCTTGACAAGTGGCGCTCTACTCGAAGGGGCGGAGTCGCATGAGGCCGGTGGACTTTTTAGTCCGAGAGGATAACAGTTTGGAGATGTCGATTCGATCGAGCTTGACAAGTGGTGTTCCCCTTGAAGGCTTTACTTTTTTATCGGAGAATTTTTGAAACTCTCTCTCTCTCTCTCTGGACCTGGGCCCCAAAACACAAACCTCTTTTGCTAACTGTCGCCAATTACGCACGCCAAGTTTGTCAAGTTCGATCCTTGTCCACTTGGGCGCGCCACCTTCCGTTGTCCCACTGGTTCAGAAGCACGCTTCGTCCTTTTAACTTATCCCACCGGTTCAGCGTCGAAGATTCAAGCACACTTCACACAGTGCACAGTATCACGTGCCTTTAATCCACTCGTGTGTGAAAAAGTGCAACTTCACTTCAGCCCTCACAAAGTAAACCAAAAATAGAACAAAACCAGTGCGCTTCCATAATAGCTCGCAGTTCGAACAAGCCAAATATGTGCACTACCTTCCTCCATCAGCACACGTTCTTACCAACACCAAAGCTACACCGCTGCATGTTGTTTAACTGCGCTCATACACCGCTAAGACTTAAAACAAGAGAACAAACCAAAAGGGCACGACCCGCACAAACCCCGGATTGAAGGCGCACTATAACAAAAAAAAAAACGAGAGAAAAAGAAGAAAAACCCTCGGCAACTAGTTGAGTACATTTATGAAAGTTACACCGAACCGACGTGGATTGATTGAACAGTTAGGCTGGAAATTTTAATTAAAATGCAAATATACACACCACGAGAACAAAGAGCCACTGAATAGATACAACACACACTGACCGACCGAGCGGGCGCGGTGGGCGCGGGTGGTGGATGGATATCCCTCATGCGATCCATAAAGGAACAAAAACAAAACGAGACGATAACCAACTTAAAAGTTTCCAGCTCGTTTGATTATAGCCATCGTTGCTGGAACGCCACTGGTCGGTCAGTCTCGGGCCCTTTTCGGTTGACTATGACAATGATGGCTATTGCTGATGGTGATGGTGGTGCTGGTGGTGTGGTGGTTGGCGGATCCTTTGTGCTTGCGTCAGTTATGGCACGTTTCTGTTTCCCCATATCCACTCCCCCTCCCCCTCCACACACACTCACTCTCTTCTTTCTGTCTTTCTGTTTTTTTTTTTTTTCGATTGTTTGCGTCCCTCTTTTGCCTGTCCGGTCCGTACTCGTATATCGATGAGGCGAATGCACAAAATGACTTTACACTGAGTTGTGAGTGTCCGATGTGTGCACACATGGAATGAAGTTAACTAATTGAACACACAGAGAGACGACGTTGGCGGAAGGCGGACGGGGGTTTGCCACGAAAGAGGGCTGACTCTTGAGAACATTTATGTTGAAGTTGTGTGCTGGTGCTGGTGCTGGTGCTGGATAAGGGCATGGAACACCAAGTGTGCGAGAGAGCGTAGTTAATTGATCTCTCAGAAAAGTACATTTTTGAACTATCGAAAGGGAAAAGTTTTTTATTGCATAGCAGCGAAAATTTAATTATAACAGACTTTGAAGGAGTTGCGGTATTTAGAGGGACAGTTGTCGTTTTGCTGAAGGTATGTACATATTGATCCTTCATTCGTGGGCAGACGTGGGAGGGAATTTGAAAAAAAGTTTAAAGACTGCAAAGTACTTTTAAGGAGAGTTAAGCTTTTCGTTGAGAGTTTTTCAAACTGAATCCTGGTCGGTTTATCAGAGAAATGCATGCAGTGGAGGAATGAATACAGTTGAAGTGAGGGGTTTCTGGGTTTGAAGGCTATTCTCAAAGATTCGATGTCACTTTAGGTTTAAAGGGTATTCCTAGAGATTCTGCAGAAAAGATTCTAAAGGGCCAACTATAACAGTCGTTTGAAAACGTACGCTTATGTCAAAAGCAAACGAAAGTGACCCAAAGCATCGTCAAATTTCAAGTATCCATAGTTGCTTACAGAAACTTATGGAGAATTTAGCTGTCAACTGACATTTGCATATGTAGAGAGTGATTCATTTCGCTCCCGCTTACGTGTAGGCAAAAATGAACGAACTTAACGAAACTTAACGAAACTTAACGAAACTGAACGACTGATGGAAACGGTGACTAGAGTCACAGTGTATTGCTTTTGTGCATCTCCTCGGTTGTTTCAGTTCTCTTAAGTCTCCGTACGGCCATTATAGTTGCCCCGATTTGTTTACGACACATTCAGTGCCGGAGTAAAGTGCAAAGATCCCACCTAAAGTGTCTTCGGATACACAGGATACACAGCATGGGCCTTAATAATCCACCCCATATGTAAATTGAGGGATCCTTCGACAAAAACACGCGTCGTTACCCATTCAATGGTCTCGTAAAGTCATTGGACCGAGAAGCTTTATTGTAATCTCATGGATGCAATATCTAGATACCCTATTTACCCCGCGCATCCATAAGACTTTATTATTTTGGGCCAAGTGGATCCTATCAAAATTTATATCTCCTTTACGCGGATTTATTTGTTTTCCTCCACACATTCGAGGAAATCCTTCTTCATCGGAACGTTGAATATATTTCTGATTCTCGTCGGTGGCGTTGATGGTGTTTTAAGTGATTTTTAACGAGCGCCCACAATACTCTCCCTCGCAATCGCAACAGCAGCAGCAGCACTATCCATTTCGGAGGTGGGGAAATTTGTCAGCATTGGGAAATTGTTTTCCTTATTTACGGCCACCATTTACGGATTTACTGTCTTCCAACTTAGAGACCGAACTCCAACGCAAGTGCACTTCGACTACGAATAACTCAATCATTGCCTCCCCCCTTGCAATCGGTTTCTAAACCCAGTTGCACTAGCATTCTTTCGAGCCCCCGTCGTCTGGGCAACGCCGACAAGACGCCTCCGAAAAACTGCTTCAGTTTATGATCCAATTTAATGGCAGCGCTCACAACGATCGCTGGACAATCAAAAATCGATTTATACCCCCACTCCGGCAGCGGTAAGTTTTCTATTTTCGTCAGCGAAGAGGTGCGAGAGTGGTGGCAGTGCAGTTTATGAGTTGCTCTCTCCCACCGGTAGACTCTGAGTCGGCGGCGGTTTCTTTATTAAGCCACCACCGCCCATGCCGGGGGCTCGGCTGCGCTTTCAATCTCTGGACTCGCATTTTATTGCGGAGAATCGCCAAGCGTTTGCAATCAATTATCCCCTCAGCCGTGTGTGTTGTCGCCTCGAACCGAGACCTGGCCATTAAATGTCTCGCAGACCCTAAATCGTCGAATTGTGCATTTAAATTAATTATGAAACATTTCGGTTGACCGTTTTGGTGCTTTTTAATGGGGCGGGCGCGACAGTAAATGGAAATTATAATTAGTTTAGATCTGCGAAGGAGACAATTTATGGGAGGAGAGCTCTTTGTGCGGCAGGAGAAAAGTGCAATTTTATTGAAAAGCATTAATTCTGCTAACGTTTTATGCTCATCTCCAAGAATACGATTTGCCTGAGTCACGGAGATGGGGCTATCTTTAGAACTCAAGGTTTCACAATCTGTTCAGGTTTCCTGGCCGTGCCTGTGAGTGGTGATTGCGATGCTAGATGCATTTCAATTGGGAGCTGAATGCTTGTGGTTGTCGATGGTATTGCGTCAGAGATTGTGTCTGATGGTCATTGGTCACGAAGACATGCCGGAGACTGATTTACGACCCAGATGGACAGTATATCCGTCAATGGATTTGATGGTTCAACTTTCGTTCGGCAGTGAAAGGGGTTTATGGTCGTCTCCGGGCGAACAGAGCCAGGGTTTCGATGGGAATCACTTTGAAGTTGCAGACTAACAATAAAATTTATTCCAACACGTCAGCCAACAACAATGAGACCCAGGTCCAGCCCGGACTGCAGCGCCATCGTCAGAAGAAGAGGAAAATGTCTACCAACCGGAATTTGCCCAGTCACCAGCTCCGACTCCAGTGTGACCACTTACTCTCAGTCGGGCCCATTTGAAGGACAAGTCATAGGAAATTCATTTTCCGCCCTCCCCCGCGGCGGACGAACAGAGTGATCTAAGCCAGGCCCATTTAAAGGACAAGTCAAAGGAAATCTCCCCGAGCGCCCCAGTCCAGTGGGAGGTTTCAAATTATTGCCACCCTCTGGGCCAGCAAACAAAAACGTCAAACGACAGCTTTAATTTAAGTTTTCCCTTTTTTCGGCTCCTCATAGGAAATTCATTTTCCGTCCTCCCCCGCAGCGGACGAACGGAGAGTGGTCTAAGCCAAAGCCAAAGCCAAATGATTATTGCATCAATGATGTCGGATATAAGGAAAACTGTTAAGAATCAACTGCATGGTTATGGTAACTGTTTCTGTTTGCTTTTGCGAAGGGCAGAGAGAGAGAAGGGGGTGTTCCCAACCGCAGTAAGACAAAGAGACAGAGATCCGAGTGCTCTTCCCGTCCCACACACGCATGTATGAACTGGACAGGGTCTGAGTTGTGTACACTTATTGAACAATGCTGACAATTCGACATTTGTGGAGTGTCGTGGCGTGTGTGTGTGTTGGTGTGTGTGTATGGGGGAACACAACACAGCAGTTTGTTTGTGTTTCCTGAAGATCAGGCTTACGAGGGCTAATGGATGCAATTTGGCTCTCTATCGTGTGGTGGCGATGTCAGGGAATTGAGAGGACACCACATCGACGCTGACTACGACGACAACACGGCGACTGTTTGTTTATTTTTCTTGTGAAATCTTTGAAAATTGCAAAACAAACAATAAGCACTCTGGCAAGAAGGACAGACGAGGGAGAAAAGTGGCAGATTAAAGTGTCATCAGCGCTGGTGGGTGTGACTTGAAGGGACACTCGCTGTGGAGACAGGTGGAATGAAGTCTATTTCCGCATATGGAATATGGAAGTGTGTTTGCTCAAGTCCACTGCGCGACGTGTATTCCTCGTCGATGGCAAACACCGAGTTGACGGTGTGTTGCAGTCAACTTGGGTGGTGACTGGATGAATGTCAAGAGATCCCCCCCTCCCTCCCTGATTGACTCATTTTACATCGTCCTCGTGCTGTTTAATTATTAAACTTCTTAGCTGAGGCTTAAGGCACTCCATAATCCAAGAGGCAAACTCATTTCGTTTGAATTCCGGCAGCCCTATGTGCTCAAGGAGGAGATTACAGTTCATCCTCTCTCTGTCTGTTTCTCCCTCTTTCTTTGTGTTCAGTGTTTATCATCATCATCGTCAAATGAAAAGCCTCTCAAAACATTGTAATCCACCCGTTGGGTGAACAAAAACGAACTGACATTCCATTTCCATTCAGTCTCCATTGAGACTGTTTTCAATGCGATCACGTTCGGTGTTCTGTTCAAAGCACCACTGATTTCCTTAATTTATAGCCAAAACGATGGCACCACACAACTGCCGACCGTCCCCCCTCCGCAGAGCCAAACTTATGTAAACATGTAAACACCGAAACTGGGAAACGAGAAGGAGGTGAAAACTTTTGTTACACTATCAACTGAGCCCAGTTCTCTCATCCCCCCTTGAAGTCGCTCCTAGGTAGTGCGCGAGAAGCATGTGTTTACATTAGCGTTCATGCGGCACAGGCAGACACAGGCATGATTCCCGTTTATGCTTTTATGATGTATCGTGTTGGCAAAATCATCCAACAACTTGCCACTGCCACTGCCACTGGTGATGGGCCTAAAAGCGAACGAGAGGGCACATTGTTTATGCATCCCGTCCGCCAAAATATGATTTCGTTCCACGAAAACGACCACGACGTCGACGGCGAAACGATGAGGAAGCCAAGCCAACATTACTCGCTGTTTGACTGTGATATTTGAGACTTTTTTTTCCAGCGCGGAGGAGTGGGAGGGTGGGAGCAGCCAGAGGAATCCCTTGAAGCCGGTTACCTGACCCAGAGGCTCGGCTGCCAAATCAATGAGCCGAGTTAATAAGGAGGTGGAGCAGCAGCAGAACCGGATACATGTGAATAATGTGATAGTGTCATGTGCCAAATCGTGAATTCATCGGTAGCATGTGCCAAAGAACAACGAGCGCTGGAGTGGGTGGGGTGTGTGCCTGGTGAAGGTTCATCAGCCAGGCACATGACTGAAGGGTTCCGATAGCCTCCAGTCTAGGTGAGGTTCATTGTACTGCACCTTTTGAGTGAAAAAGCGGCTATGAACTCACCCACCTACAGAGTCTCCCACTGTCAATCACTGCCTGGCCATTTTTGTAATCCATCAATGTGCCTCGAGGGGCTTAAGGCTTGGAGCCAAACTTTGAGTGACACACTCTGAAGTCTCTGCTGGCGTTTCCCTCTCCGCATCCCGGTGATATTCATCATCATGTCTCAGTTTGTGTCTCGGTCTCGGAATGGGTCTGGCTATGGGTCTGTCTCTGGGTCTGTCTCTGACTCTGGCTCTGCCTCTGACTCTGGCGATGGCTCTGACTCTGACTCTGGCGATGGCTCCGTCTCTGTCTCCGTCTCTCCCCCCGTTTCTGACTTTGGCTTTGACTCCAGATCTGGGTCTGGGCCTTGGAGTTGAAGTTCTTGGCTGCACTGTCCGATGGTGGGAAACACGTGATATTCGCTGATTTGCTTTTTATCATCACCTTCTGTGTCTTCCTCTTCGTAGGCTGGTGGTGCTCGGCCAGTCTGTTCCCTTTTTGTGTCGTGTTTTCTTTTACGTCGTTTTGCTTTCCCTATGAGGGTCTTAATGACCAGTTCTTCTAGGGTCATTGCCATCGCTTTGAATGCGCTGTACGAGTGGAGGAAAAGTTGATGGGCGATGGTGCTCTGTTGAATGACTTCAATTAGGGCTTTGGTTGGGTCTGGTTTTTTGATAGTTTCTGTGCTCTTTTGTTGAAGTTCAAGTTGTCAAGTGGTTAAAATGTTGTTGACCACTTGAACTTTAAGACTTCTCTCGGTGGAAAAAGAAAATTAACTGAAAAGGGTAAGAATCTTGAGCGACTCGCCATGCAAATGACCTTCCCCCAGTTCATCTGACTTCTGTCTTCATTTTTTCGAATAATTAACATCCTCTGACTTAAGGGTCAACTATGATAGCCGTTCTAAAACTTAAGCTTGAGTCAAAAGTGGACAAAAAGTAATCGGAAGCATCGTCAAATTTCAAAGTGTCCATAATTGCTTACACTAACTTATGGAGAATTAAGTTGTCAACTGACATTTGCATACGTGGAGACTTATGCATTTCGCTCCCGCTTACGCATAGGCGAAAATGAACGAACTTAACGAAACTTAACGAAACTGAACGACTGATGGAAACGGTGACTAGAGTCACAGTGTATTGTTTTTGTCTATTCGCACGTTTGTTTCAGCTCTCTTAAGTCTCCGTACGTCCATTAAAGTTGCCTCTTTACACAGTTACCCAAATTCCTAACTAACAGTGTGCACCTGTTCGCGAGCTAATAAAGTCAATTCTCCCCGGCCACATCTCCCATGACTCCACACGAAATTGTAAATACATAATTATAAATAATTGCGCTGATTAATTTACAATTCCGTGAAAAACAGTGAACAGCAAAAAAAGAACAACAAATAAAATTACACCACCTCACCGTCGTCGTCGTCCAGTCAGCTCGGCATTATTCATATGCGCTCCACATATGCTAATGTGTGAAATGATGCGTGCGTGTCATGAGCTATCCTTTGGCCTATTATGGGCCAATGACAGTGCCGTCACGTTTTGTGGGAAATTTTCATGATGTACACGCTCCCACCGATGTCTGCCTGTTGAACAGGACGACAGCGATAAGAAGGCTGTCAGAGTGTGAGAGGAGGTGGGCCGGGGCTTGCGTGCGATGGGTCACTATGTTGGCAAGTAATAAGGTTACGACAGTAATTGACTCGTGAAAAAGGAATTCCTGCTAAACAGTCGGTCTCCTGCTCCACCAAGGAGGGGAAACGAAATTGATCACTTCTGCAATTGGTTGCCTCAAGCCCCAGCCGGTGTGTATAGAGAGGGTCTTGAGAGATATTCAAAAAATCAATCCAAATTCAAACAGGTTTCTGTCAAGAGGCGATACGATTTTGCCAATTTTTCTCTCTTTGTTTTGTTTTCCCATTTCGGCTTGCGGATTTTTTTCTGCTCAAGTATCCCCTGGACTGAGACAAGAGCCAATTGCTACCGCATCTCTGATCATCTCAAGTGGGGGCAACAAGTGTTAACAATTGGCTGCCGATAGTCTCTTCCGTCATCTTCACCGAGAGGCTACTGAAGTACAAGACTTTCTCATAAACATTATTTTCTGTCTCTCTGTTGGTGGTGGCTCCTTTTTTGGCGCGCTCTTGAGCACCCCTCGACGGGTGGATGAAATTTGATGAGACTTGACGTCTGTCATTGAACTCGACTTGCTTATGAACCATTTACTTGCCATGCCAGCAGAGTCGCTCTCGTTGCAATCATTTTTATGTTTCATTAAATCTAACAGCCTCATCGTCGTTTGAAATTCGCAAGAATCTCTGCGGCGAGTGGTGCCAAAGCAGGAAATTCGTGGGCCTGCCAACTTCACATGAGTTTGGCGAATTTGGCACACAGTTGTGTGTCTCCCCCCAGCCGCAGAAGGCAATAAACAATAAAGACGACCTCACAGATGAAAAATACGTTCTCTATCTGGTTGCTACACTGAAGGTTAACTGTAAAGCGAACTAATTACTCGCTGGCCAAGAGTAGGGGTACAGAGTTCGAGTGTGGGACTGGGTCGCGGTCGGAGGTGACCGAGGGCAGAAAAGAAGATCAAGATTTGATGGGAGAAGAACCAAACTCGAGATGAAGATCTCCTCCAGTTTGTGGTCATGAATTTCTGATGAGAGACCTCTCTTTGTATTCGCCACCATCATTAGCATCGAAATGTTAAGCAGGAACCAGCGCCGAAGAGACATCAAATCCGAAGTGAAGATGAATGGTTTGAATGGTTCTTTTCCCAGAGCAGAATTTACATAAGTGGTGCTGCGGCGCATATCTTGTGTTCTTCTTCTTCTTCTTCGAAAGCGACACATTTTGGATCAACGTTTGATTTGAGGTTGTTACACCGCAACCGCTATCTTTCGTTCAACTTCCGTGCCTTCACAGGTTGTCACCGCCTTTCCGCGGCGTCATTAATTTTATCATCACCTGGTCTTGCCTCCATCGTTGTTAACCCCCTCTTATCATAGATAACACTTCCTACACCAACACCCTGCACATGGCCCTCTAGTTTCGAGATAAAAATCCCAAACATTTACACGTCCACCGGTCTCCGGGGTGCCCCAACGCCTTCGGCGAGCATATAAATGGATCACCATTAACTCGGGCACAAAAAACAAAGAGGGAGAGACAACTCATTAAGATAACAATTCTAAGAGACTACACAAGGCACATCTAATTGCTTCCTAGTACGGTACGGCAGACCTGTAATTAGCCCACCAGCCAGACGATGGATTGACGGAATAAGCCCGACGACAGACAAGGGCTGGTGGCGGTGGCGCTGGGTAATAACTTTGATTGCGGCTTCAATTAACCCCGAAATGAGTTCTTACGAATTTTTATTTATGTCTCCACCCTTCGGCGGGCTTAAATACAGTTCTTGTGGGTGGGCATGGCGGGGGTGCCCTTGTCAAGGACAACTTTATCTCCGACTGGCCATAAACTTGACCTCAGCTCGAGGAGTTTGTTTTTGATTCTTTTATGTTTCCATTGGTCGCACACTTGAGAGGCAGTTAAACCCGAAGACACTTGTGAACGGTTATTTTTTATTTTCATTGAGAGACCTTAAAGGGCCACTTGTTGTTGTGAGTTCGACGGACTTGAGGGGTTTCGTTTGTTTGCTTTGCCTCGGCCCGACAGAGTTTCAAAGTTACCTGCAGTTCGAGCAGTGGTTCTTCTAAAGACCGGTTAAAGTGGACTGATGGACCACCAAGAACATTAGACAGAGCCCAACGAAAAACTGTGACGGAGTCCATGAAGGCGACAATTAGGGGCAGCAGTGGTCCACCTTTTGGGAGCCATTTGTCCTTTCGTCTTCTTTTGAAGGACGATGACGGCTGGAGGACGACGAAGAAGCACCTGGCGTCGTAGTCGTAGTTTGGTCTTCATCGTCGTCAACCCCCAACGTCGCTCTCCGCCCGCTTCACCATCGTCGTTGTCCCCCTCCAGCATGAAGGAGGAAATGAAGAACGAATCGTGTCCTTCAAAACGAGGTTCTACTCACTAATCTACTACTTCAAACAAAAAAGACTGAACGTATTGAACGCCAGCTTGAGTCTATTCCAACTCCGCAAGTCATGATTCACCTATCTGCCTTCTTATTTATAAAAGAGTAAATGTAAATTTTCGTTTGTTGAAAGTCTTCCTTCCGCCTTCGCAGAGCTAACAGACAGAGAAGAATGCCTACGACCACCCCACAATGATTCATAACGCCTCAGAGTTATTAAATTCCCCCCCTTCATCCATCTCACTACACCTCATTTCGATTTCCTTAAATTGTTTTAAAATCAGCTTATAAAATAATTCTTATAGACCTACAAATAATTCCACCATCAAAAACCACGCATGGTAACTCCATACTCTTAAGCAGAAATTATCGACTGTCAATGTGAACGAAAATCAATTGAATCCTTTAATTTCCCACACATTTTCCCTCAGAAAATCCACTGGACACATGTAAAAACACTTCACACACACATTCAAGACCTTTTCTCCTCGAATTTTTCTCCAAAAATGACGAAACACATTTTCTCAAATAATGCACTCAATTGTCATAACAATTGACAACAACGCAGCATTGCCAGATAAGCACTAAGTCTTGTGTTTCTTCTCACTTTCATGAATTCAACTGTGACGTCATGAAAAATGAAATATTCAATTTTCTCAAATTTTCGCGCATTTCCAATCAAATTTTTGATTGAATTACCTTC
Organism: Myathropa florea; assembly: GCA_930367185.1. Taxonomy (NCBI): domain Eukaryota; kingdom Metazoa; phylum Arthropoda; class Insecta; order Diptera; family Syrphidae; genus Myathropa; species Myathropa florea. The sequence goes on along the minus strand of OV884005.1, from coordinate 1,419,420 downwards.
AATTATTATGCCCACACACAGCCCCACACATTTCATCCAAAATTTCGGTCCAAAAGCGGAGAAAATCGACTTTTGAAAAAGTGGCATGTGCCACACGAAAAAATGAAGTAAACTCATAAAGCACCTGGGTCGCCTTTTTTTGCTGAAAGAAAACGCGTTTTTACAGGAGTTGAATTTTTGATTAGAAAATCTTGTGAAATGATTTTCTCAGGATCTAGGACGAATTGAAGGACGTATGATACTGCAATGGAAAGGAAATTTAATATAGAAGCAAATTATGGAGTGGTTTTCTAACGGGAGTACAGTGGTTGGATAATTAGCGGCAAAGTTCGGAGGATCCTACTCTTTTTGCACAAAACGTATGGTCTTCGAAGACATGGTGTTTTCTGAGAGGATTTTTTCGATAACTAGGACGAGTTGGAGGATGCGAGATATCAGAATGGGTAGGAAATTGAATGTAGATGAATAATGAGGCATGGTTTTTTAGCGGGAGTGCCGTGGTTGAGTATTTGGACGCGACATCTGTCTTATCCTCTTTTGGCACATAAGCACGGTCAACTTTACGAGTTTCTTTGTGTTTTCGAGAATCATTGTCAAGCCTGTCTGTAGGTGATTTACGTTCTTACAGAAACCATCTACTTAGCTCCACTACAACCTGTTCCATAGTTCATTTACGTACACCCACAATCCCATTCAATTCAGAACCTCTCTCAGTCCATTGCCAGTGAATACAAATTTCGAATTACATTCAGGTTTCGATTGATAAAATCTCACACACAGGGTCAAGAGAGTAGTTTGACAGGCGACTTCCCTTCAATCACTCGGCCAGCTTACAAAACCACTTAAGCTGTCAGATTTATTTCAACGGCATCGTTTAAGCGTTACTTTTTAACCGATTCGTATGTAAATCTCGATACGCGATGACAAAACGTTGATGTCGTTCGGTTTTGAAGGACGATGACTTGACGCAGATAAACATCGTCCCGCCTCGATGCTCTCTGATGAATGGTGGAACTACGTGAATGGCAGAGCAAGTACCACCAATTCATTGATCTGATTAGCTTTGTATGCGCGAGCCCGAGTTGATTTCGATTCTCCGCCACGGACTGGAGCCGAGAGATGGAAGGTTGAACAACACGAATTCTTGAAGTCTCTAAAAAGTGGCAAAATTGATTACACTGCGGCACTGAGTGGAATAATAAAGCGTGATCTTTAAATACCTTCGAAGGTGGGCATGGGTTTCTCAACCGTTCCACCGTTCCATCGTCCCAACTGCCACCTGGGACACGTATTCTACGCAATTTTCATAATTAATTAAGATTTACATCGGCGGAGGGTTGGGGAGTGGAAGGAGCAACAAAAGCGGAATTCCATGAACGGAATTCCTTATGATTTGCGTTTGAATCTCTTTTCCATGCACGAAACGCGATGGTTTATGTTGATTGCTGCTGCAGTTACACGCACACATCGATGGCGACTCGCTTCGATGTCAAATGCCAATCATTTTCCCATGCATGGGCGAGGGCGTTGAGCCCTGTTCTGTTTCTGCACACGCACACACCTCGGCTACGTGGAGTGCATTTTTGCGTGGCCAAAGGCAGAAGCCTATCTGCAGACAGGTGACAGGGGGACATGCATCGTTGGGTTCTTCTGCTCTCAGGCGTTTCCAACACTTCAGTCCGACTGTCACATTTCGATTGACAGCCTGCAATAGTTTATGACATTTGTGTCTGGTGAAATCGAATCTTTTGCTTCCCATCGGAGTTTGAACAGATGTGCTGGCGTAGCGTGGCGTGGCGTGGCGTTACTATGGAGGGTAAAATCCCTCGATTGACGCATCAGGAATTAATGTCTGCGAGTCTCACAGTCATTGCACGGGCAGTGGAGGAGACAACTTGCGATTTCTTTGGCTGACGTTAATTAAAAATTCCATGCTGGCACAGGGATTCACCTTTAAGCTGGACACTTTGTGACGTCTCGGTTAATGAGGAGGAGTCCAAGGAGGAGTCTTGTGTATGTGCCTTAACTACAAAGGAGAGGAGGTTTTAGACGAGGATGCTGAAGAGGGAGAGAGGAGAGAGGTTATTATGCTGGAGCTGACGCTGGATGGATCAGACTTAGACGAACAACAGAAGATCCCCTCAACGGACACGACAAGGTGGACAGGGATTTAACTTATGGCGTCCAAAGTGTCATCAGAGTACAGACTTAGGCTGATTCCAACTGATCGCTAATTCAGAGACGAATCCAGCAAGACCTTCATTCAAAGGCTGACAAACGTCTGAGACTTCTTGCGATTGTCTAGTCCCAAATGTGGGCAATGTCACAAGGGAAGACCCAGGAGAGTGTAGAGTGGAGTAGAGTGTGCAGTCTGGCCGAGAACGAGGACCTCATGAGTGCACAGGCAACAGACTTCTGTCAATATTTGTCTTCCCCTGTTGAACAAGCCAAATGGTGTTAGAATTCTCCTACACTTCAGTGTTCTCCTTCACACCTTGCCCGCACAAGCATCCCCCGGCCATTAATCATAGTCACCGTACTCTCTCAAGAGCACATTTGACATGACATCAAGTTGATGGGTGTGTTTCCAGCTTGTCCCTCGCGTAATTAATTGCAACACACACACACGCACCCAATCTTAGTGCACCATCAAATCATCAAATACCAGCAACAACAACAACCACAACCACGTAATTCGTTTAACTCAATCAATTAACCAAAAAGCATACAAGACTCTCTTGGCCTGAACCGCCTAAGCGCGCACAATGCTCACGAATTGCCTCACAATTGCTGAAGCAATTAATTGGTAGTTTCATTTGCAGTGTACCACAGTATCTAGATACATTCAGATCACAGTAGCGGCTCGGCAAATTAAAGCCAACAAACTAACAAATTTCAACAACTCTGCCGCCACTTCACAAACACACGCACACACACACGCGATGGTCTGTCGAAATTGCAACAGCCCGGCTGTGTGTGTGTGTGTGTGTTCTTTTGGAGGCTTAGCATTCTCCTCTCTAAGCTCAATCTAGTGCAACAACAACAAGCAACTTGAACACAACAATCAAGCAATCAATTAGCCACAGTCATTGGGTTGCATTCAAATTGCATGAGATAATCACGAAGACGGCAGTGGGACAGGCGAAGCGGCGCAGCTCAATTGTTCACTGCAACGAGTCTTGAGTTGATTCATGGAGCCATCGATGCGACATGAAAGATTACCCAACCACCGCACGCAGAAACATTGTTCTTTCCACCTCTCATCCCGTCCGCATCGTCCACAGGGGGATTGGCTGGGAGCACGTGTTGACGATTTGGAACCTGCCCGAAAATTCATTGAAACGGAAACCTGGAAGGCCTCACCTTAAATTTGAACCAAATTCTGAAAAAAAAAAAGAGCAAAAATAGATACATTTTGCGGCGGGATTGTTGTTGGCTTTGTCCCAGATTGTGGGCGTCTGGGTTCAGTTTTTGGTTGAGGTCTTAACTCGGTTCATTCTCGACGGTAGCTGCGCGCCGTTGTGTTGTCTGTCATGTACTTGAAACCTGATATTCAAGTTACTGCGTTATGTTCCGATTTTTATCATCATCATTCTCCTCCCTCCCTTCCTCCCCTCCCCTCCTCCTACTCCACAGAATCAACAACAAAAAAAAGGAAAGCACTGGATACGAAAAAAAAAGAAAAACGACAACAGTCTCGTAAAAGTGAGTGACTTTGCGCGTGCTCAGGTGTTGTGCGATTGTCTTTATCTGCTGGCCGAAATCTTCTCGAATTTCAGGTTCAGAGACCCGCGCTACGTTAATCGCGCGAACCGATTTTGTTTTTTTTTTCTTTCGTTTCCTTTGCGATTTTCCACTCGAACAGAACACCAGCTGGTAGCTGGCTAATGTGGAAGTATTACACCTCTTTTTGCTCGTTTTTCCTTGCACTTTGAGGGGACGGTGTGCGAATGGATAATTACGTCGTGAGAACGCGGCCAGTCATCGGCCAGTGGTGGTGGTAGGCCTGAAATTGTGCGCGCACACAGGAAATGGCAAAATTGTCGCAGGAAGTTAGGAGGTCTTTAGACCAATTGACTGACGAATGTCTTCACGGATTCCCCGGGGGGAAAATGTCAAACTGGCTGTCGAATGTCTTCACGGATTCCCGGGGGGGAAATGTCAAACTGGCTGTCGAATGTCTCAACGGATTCCCGGGGGGAAATGTCAAAATGGCTGTCGAATGTCTTCACAGATTCCCGAGGGGAAATGTCAAACTTTAGAGGGAATCCCCAAGCAATCCTTAACAAACTGTTCGGTGTCAAGTCTTTTAAGGAGAAAGGAATGCGTTGATAAAGGCAAGACGCCTTGAATATAGGACACCTCCAACCGCCAGCCATTCAACAGAAGGCACCAATTTAAGGAACCCCCATCAACTGAATTAAATCCCAACTCACGTAGCCCGCCAACGGCCAAAAATCAAACACAGGGTCATCGAGGTGCACACAAGGCCAAGCAGAGGACAAATAAAAAACGAAAAAAATTATGCAAATGAGAAGGTTTAAACAAGAAATTGAAATATTTCATTACAACTCTCGGGCACCCCCGTCCGAGGCGCACACAAACAATTACTTAGCCCCCTCGTCCTCGGGGCCAACAAAAAACAATCTAATCTCAAGATTTAACCTTCATTTGCGATCCACAAAAGGAAACAAAACACGCACACAAATACATAAATTCACTTACCGAGTAAAGATAAATGTATTTGCAGATAGCAAACCGCTCTACGCCTGACGAGTCCTGAAAAGAGACCGAAAAAAACAAACACGAAAAATGAGAGAGGGAACCTTTTAAAATTTAATTCAAAAGTCACAAAAAGAATACACAAGTCCGCTGGCCAGACGGTTAGAATGACTGTGGCGGGGCGGGGCGAGGCGGGGGGGGGGTATGCAGGAGTGAATGCAGATACAATGAATCGAAAACTGAAAAAAGGTGTTCACCTTGAAAAGAAGGAATAACTTGACCATCACCGAAAGCCTGCTCACCGTAACCACAAAACTGGTTACCTCATCCGACGCAAACATGTTTCAAATATCCTCTCGCCACGAAAAGGATGTGTAGTCAGACCGACCGGTCGGTGACGGAGGGGATCTCGGGGGAGGAGCAGATCGTCTCTTTTTTCGTTATAAATTACCGCTCCGTAAGTTCCGATGGGGGGTTTTTTTTTTTGTTTCTGTTCTTAGTTTTTCCGCATCATCGCGTCTAACGATGAGATCCATGCAATCCCGAGCGCAGCCCAGACAGACCCAGACACAAATCTTCGGGGAATGAGCACGAGCAGCGCGAACAAAAGGAAACGAGAGAGAGAAGCAAGCTGCAGAACTTGTTTTGACAAACGTGCGCGTGAAGTAATTTCATGAGATTAGGTGCTACACAGATGAGCCTCCTCCTGCTCCCTCCACTCTCCTCCGGGGAAGTGGCAATTTACCTTTGCCTGGGATTGAGTTCACCAGGCAGAGACAGGGAAAAAGTGGCAAAAGCCACACCTCATCTCTCTTCGTTGACTCCATACACTTACGTCAACTTCCGGCATTTTTACTCGCAATCATTTTTTTTTCCATAACAAAAAGATGCCCATTCCCTGGGCTGAGGAGGAAATGTAAAGCGCTCCAGGTGAAGGGACCCAGTGCACGGGATGAGGGACACCGTGGCAAATTCAATATCTAGCCATTGCCGTTGCATTATTGATTTTCCTCGTGATAAACCAACCGAAGGCTTTCGTTGTGCACGTGTATGCCCTTAACATCTCCACCGACAATGCCTTCCTGCGTTCGTCGACGTGTGTGTGTGTGTGTGTTTGTGTTGTTTGTGAGCATAAATTGATTGGAAGCTCCTCTCTTTCAGTGATGTCCCCCCGAGGATATTCGGCTTTATTGGCATACATTTCGTGGGTTTCGCCGAAGAAGATAGGGCCTCAAATTGCTCTGCCCTTTGCTCCCTTACACGGCAGCTATAATGGCTGCCTTTTATTAGGTGTTATCCCAACCAGGTACATAAAACATAATAAAGAGCCCTTCGGAATCAATAAGGCGGAATGAGAATACCACACGAATACCTGGTGTATGGCCTGGGGGTAGACATAAATGAAAGTTGATAGCCGAGCCTTGTCTTGTTTGGTTGGGTTTTTGTGTGCAGCTGAGACCGGGAATGAGTCTGTGGTTGCTACTCGCTCTGAAGGGGAGGGCAAGAGTGCGCACTTATTCCGGGGAGTAATGGGCTCCAGTGGCAGGTAGTTATTAAGGAATGGTCTTGAATTGTGCGCTGAGATCCGAAATTCGAGACGCAAGTTGATGGCACGAGTTGAGTGCCAAAACAAGTGCTTGGCGGGTGTACGGTGAATCTCTGTCGAGAGGCTAAGTCGTGGTGATGCGCTAGGCAGCTTGAGGCACAGGTCCAACCCCGGACTGTAGCGCGCAGACGAAGACGAAGAAGCCTGAGGGAGAATCGACAAAACCTCAGTTCTTTGTTAGGAGGTTTGAAGGCACTTTTGGCATGAAAGTCGTGGTGATGCAGTAATGAGCGCTAGGCAGCTTGAGGCCCCGGATTGTAGCGCCATGAGAAGAAGAAGTCAAGACCTCAGTTCTTTGTTAAGAGGCTTAAAGGCACTTTATGCATGGAAGGGCAAAAGCAACTCTCATGACCTCGAGAAACGACGGCAAAAATAGGAACATTGCTTCAATCCGGTTCGACGTTTGAATAAAGCCTCAGCTAGAGAGGCATTTAATCGGTTTAAGTCATTTGGTTGAGCAACGCTTGTGCCTTTCACTCTGCAAAACATCATACACCACCCGCTTGGCTTCAATTAGGTCTTCCACCATCGCAACCGTTTACGAGTATACCTGCCCGGTGTTTCAACATCCAACTCCGACGGCTTAGAGGCCATCACAGAATTGTCTACCTGTCTTAATTAAAAACAAACAATCAATTCAAAAAAAAGATCAACCACCTCATTGAATGCTGCAATCAACTGTCTCCTCCTCACGTCGCCCGCTTTCGGTGGCCTTCACCGGATTCCCCCACAAAAGCCAACAATGAAAGCAACAATCTGCAGTAAATAAATCAAAGAAAAATTATTAACTAAAGCTAAACGATTCCGAGTCCCGCCATAGACTCAAAACACATCTAATTAATGAGCCACCACCGTACGGTGGCTGGTATGGATTCCGTGACACATCAAGCGTCCATTGGCCCCTCGTGTGTTCGTTCTCGGCGTACGTATGCACCACCTAGTCAGCCAGGCGCTTCCACTCTGATGATAATGAATTTGACAATCTATCCAAGCTCGTCCAATCAATTAGCATAATTTAGTATCTGTATCTGTATCTCAATCTGTATCTGTGGCTGATGGCATTCTCTGTTTGTTTGTTTTTCTTCTTTCTTTTCTCTTCCATTTCAATTTAGCAGAAATGATTCGCGTCATTTTGAGCCACTATGACTCACCCGGCCTATCAAAGTGACGAACAGCCACCAGAAGCATTGACAAACTAAAACGAGCGAAGAAGAAGAAGAAGATCTCCATTCCGATTCGTTGGCGCTTTTATTCATCGAAATTGAATATCCTTTTCATCCTTTAAACGCTCGCCACCAGACTGCCTCTTGATCTTTCGTTTTTCTAGTTAAAAAGACAAACAGACGCGGAGGGAGAACGAATGTTGCTACAACTACCAATTTGCCTTCTCTATTCCGAGGTACCGAGAAGGGAAATTGAGATCTAATAAAATTCAGGACAAAGGAAGCGTTCAATTATACACAAAAGGAATAATGGAGCGCGCCGAAGGGGGAGGACCACGCAAGCCAGAGCGCACAAGGCACTTTTGTATATTCTTTTCGTTTTTTTTTTTTCGGGGGGAGTTTCTTCGTCTTTTGCCATCTTCTGCTTGACGGAGTCCATTATTGAAGGGATTCTCTGGAACTCAATGAAAGTATTTGAATTGTGAAAGGGGATTTATAAATTATGTGGCTTATCTAAAGACCAGCCAGTGTACAATGAAATGACCGGGGTTCGGGTGGGATGGCCTGGTGGACATACTCATGTGAGGAGAGGAATCGAAATTGGCAGCCTTTAAGCTATTCATGCGGTGGTTTCTATGATTTTCGCATGAATGAAAGGACCAAGAGTCTTCAGCTGATGAGGCTGGAAGATTCATAGTTGTCAGTGATCAATTGGAGCAAGGAAACATTGGGGTTCAATTCGATTGAGGGCGCAGGGAGTAGAGAAACTGATTGAAATCTCACCTTACTATGCATCTACATTCAATTTCTTATCCATTCTGATACCTCGCATCCTTCAACTCATCGTAACTATCGAGAAAATCGTTTCAGAAAACATCAAGTCTTTCAAGATCTTGCATATCATGTGAAAAAGTAGGACCCTCCGAACTTTTCTTCTAAGTACTGAACCACAGCACTCTCGTTACAAAATTATACCTTATTACGCATCTACATTAAATTTCCTTTCTATTCTGATACCCCACGTCCTTCAATTCGTCCTATTTATCCAGAAATTCATTTCAGAAAACACCATGTCTTCGAAGACCATACATTTTGTGCAAAAAAAAATAGGATCCTTCGAACTTTGCTTCTAATTATCCAACCACTGTACTCCGGTTAGAAAAACACTCCATAATTTGCTTCTATATTAAATTTCCTTTCCATCGTGGTATCATACGTCCTTCAATTCGTCCTAGATCCTGAGAAAATCACTTCACAAGATTTTCTAATCAAAAATTCAACTCCTGTAAAAACGCGTTTTCTTTCAGCAAAAAAAGGCGACCCAGGTGTTTTATGAGTTTACTGCATTTTTTCGTGTGGCACTTGCCACTTTTTCAAAAGTCGATTTTCTGCGTTTTTGGACCCACATTTTGGACAGAATGGGTGGGGCTGTGTGTGAACATGATAATTGAAGGTAATTCAATCAAAAATTTCATTGGAAATGCGCGAAAATTTGAGAAAATTGAATATTTCATTTTTCATGACGTCACACGTGAATTCATGAAAGTGGGAGGAAACACACGACTTAGTGCTTATCTGGCAATGCTGCGTTGTTGTCAATTGTAATGACAATTGAGTGCATTATTTGAGAAAATGTGTTTCGTCATTTTTGGAGAAAAATTCGGGGAGAAAAGTCCTTGGATGCGTGTGTGAAGTGTTTTTACATGTGTCCAGTGGATTTTCTGTGCGAAAATGTGTGGGAAATTAAAGGATTCAATTGATTTTCGTTCACAATGACAGTCGATAATTTCTGCATAAGAGCATGGAGTTACCATGCGTGGGTTTTGATGGTGGAATTATTTGTAGGTTTATAAGAAGTATTTTATAAGCTGATTTTAAAACAATTTAAGGAAATCGAAATGAGGTTTAGTGAGATGGATGAAGGGGGGGAATTTAATAACTCGGGGGCGTTGTGAATCATTGTGGAAGGGCGGTACGCATTCTCCTCTGTCTGGCAGCTCAGCTAATGCGGAAGGGATATTTCGAACAAAAGAAAATTTACATATTTATTTCTAAAGACAGATAGATGACTCACAAAAACCCCAAAAATAGATCCAAATCTTTTAATAAATCGCGTCAATCACTCAAAAGACCTGTCCGCAGCCCACCTTCACACTTTGCTGTGCCCAAAGTAGACCCAATGGAGGCTCAATGAGACTATTCTCGTTCCTTTGTTGTACTCGAACAGTTAACCAAAGTTCTGTACAAAAGAACCAATCGTCGGAGATTCTGTGAGTGAACCTTTGAAGTTGGCGACGACCTTTCGGCGCGTGTGTGAGTGTCTCATTTGCCGCTTTTGCAAACTCACGATTATTTAACATTTTTCATGCGATGTGTTTCTTTTTTCCTCATCTCGTTGGCATTGTATTGTTCTCTCCCACCACATTCGGTGATGTAAATCAATCAGACAGGGTGTGGAGCATCAGCAGGCTTCGGATGGGGATCGCTGTTTGCTCGGGGGTCGCGGGGGAGACGCTTGTATTTACCAGATTAACTCATGTTAATAAGCAGTTCGTCACCTTAATGACTGATCTTGAGAATCTATTCTCAAGTTTGCTTAACAGCCAGTTCATTTGCCTGCGATCGGCAAAGAACAAATACGAGGAGGGTGCTGCCCCCCTGTGTGGCCTCGGGAATGGCGGGTGTAGTGTGACTAATTGCTGGAAATATGTTTTTTTTTTGTGTGTGGAAAATGAGGTTGGATGACTTGTAAGTTTTGATGAATACGCTTTTGCCTAACCCCTCGCCGTCTTTGCGTGAAGGTTACAAATCGGAAAGAGGCCCTGATAGTCAGTGGGAGCTGGTGCAGCCAACGAATTCGGAGTGGGCTGCCGATGATGAGAATGCCTCTAAGTGGGATGGAATTAATTCCTCTCTAAGTTCTTGCGGTTGATTTAGAATGAATCACGCCGACGACGGAGACTGGCCGTGGCGTTGATTAATGGACGCAGATAAGACAGGAGAGCACGGTACAAGGGCCTAATCAAATTCCACCTCGTACATTATCTTAATTGTTTGGATGGGCATGTAAAGACTTTGACCATGGGCCCTGCCTGTGCGCAGCTGGCTTGTATCCACGTGCTGTTGCTGGCCGAGTTAACACAGACATTACGATTGACAAATGGTTTCCGAGCAGTCTTTTCAGGGGGGGCTTTACGAACAGTGAACATTTCCAAGGCGAACTATGAATATGCCGGAAGGGTTTCGAGTTCGGTTTGGTAGTCTGACAAGGTTAAGGGCGGAAACCATAGATTGGCCACGCATTTGGTCAATAATTCCGATACTGCGTACTTCCATCGAACTTCCTGGTGTGGAGCTTGTTCAAAATTGCAAAACTGTTCATTCCTCTTGCTTGGGCATTTTCTCCGTCTTTCATTTGTCTTCGTTGCTCGCTTGAGAATTGATTGCAGCAAGCGGGATAATCAAGCAGCCAAAAGCTGAGATAACCTAGTTCCCATCGTGATAATGAAGAGCCTCCGCACGCCCGACTTGATGGAGATTTCAAAGTTAATTAAGAAGAACTCGATTAATAAATAAAAACACTAAGGAAGAAGATTCAGAAGCAGGAAGGCGGATCTATGCGCGCTCTCCCAACGCACGAAACGTATAAAAACACACTCCACCACCAGCAAAGTCCCGATTGTCATTAATTATGTGCTCTTCCGTGTCTCACACCCCCTCAACTTAGACACATTCACAATCGCACAACGACCGCCTAGGGTTGACGACGCGACGCGCTACTAGCACCAGCACGAGCAATCGCACAGATAAACTGCACCAGTCTTCAAGATGAAAGTGAAAATTTTCAGGCAGCACTCTGCGACGACTGCCAACAGAGAGGAGAGTGACATAAGAAAATAATTTGTGCAGCCGAGGAGATTTATTGCACGGGATTTGGCCCAAAGTTGGGAAACCCATCCACAGCTACAGACACAGAGTACATGCAGCAAAGAGATTCAGATGAATTTATGAGGTAGCAACAATGTTTAGAGTTAAATAAAACAAATGCAACTATTCATTAGGGTGCTGATGAGAAAGATGCACTTACTTTTTGTGTGTGCCTCTCGGAGAGTGCATCGCATCTCTGGGGAGCGGGCGGGGATAAATTGGATGGATGCACCCTTGCGGGGTGTTCGGAGGGTAATAAATTATCAATTGGCGAATGTAATTCGCTTGGCAGCGACGCTGAGATTTATAGATAAAGGTTAAATTACAATGGACGACAACTGAATGAGACGGGGAGGGAGGGAAAGGAGGACGAGAGACTTGACTGCACGGTCAAGGATGGGGAGTTGTAAGAAATTTATGATTTTCAATCTGTTCTTGGCAATGCAAGCGAAAAACACATTTTAATCACTTTTTCCTTTCCCGTCTGTGGCGGGGGGAGGAAATTGAAAATTTATTACACACTGAATCAGGAAGACGGAAAGGGATGATTTATGCGACGTTGCATGGGTGTATGGAGATGGTTGGTGCTGGTTAAGAGGAACAGAAAGCCAAAGTGTCCATAATTTCATCCATTTTGTGTTGAATTTCAACGGAAATGACAGGAGTTGTCAGCCTGTCTTGAAGACAAAGACATAACCTACAAGACCTCATCATTACTTTTTTCCTACGTCTCCGACATCATTACTTTTTTGTTACGACTCCGAAAAAGCAGAATACTTCGAATTTCACTCCTAACCAGTCCACCACTGCATTTCCGTTAAAAAGTGGCACCTTATTACGCACCTACATTCAATTTCCTATCCATTCTGATATTCCACGTCCTTAAATTCGCCTCAACTATCGAGAAAATCGATTCAGAAAACATGTCTCCCAAGGCGATGAATTTCAAGCGAAAAAATAGGTTCCCTTGCACTTCGATTCCAAATCAACCACGGCACCCTCGTCAAAAGATCATACCTAACTACGCATCTACATACAATTTCATATCCATTCTGATACCCCAAATCCTTCAATTCGTCCTAGTTATCGAGAAAATCGTTTTAGAAAACATCATGTCTTGCAAGATCATACATTTCATGCAAAAAAGGAGGTTATTCCAAACTTCGCTTCTAACTGTCCAACCACAGCACTCCCGTTACAAAACCATTCCATAACTTGCTTCTACATAAAATTTCCTATCCATTGTGGTATCATACGTCCTTCAATTCGTCCCAGATCCTGAGAAAATCGTCTCACAAAATTTTGTAATCATAAATTCAACGTCGACAAAAACACGTTCATTTTCAACAAAAAAATGCGACCCAGTTGTGTTATGACTTTACTGCATTTTTTCGTGTGAAATGTGTCAATTTCTGGAAAATCGATTTTCTTGATATTTTCACAGTAAAATCGCCAAAATACATTGGGGCTATGTGTGGTGAAGTAAATGCAAGCGATCCACGTTCAAATCTTCTCATTTTCTTGCTTAATTTGACTGGAAAAGGTATTTTTCGATTTTTATGACGTCACAATTTCGTTCAGTTTTGTTCTTTCTTTTTCAGAGGTTGACTGTGGATATCTCTGTTGTTTGAGGGAGTAGATCAACGAATGGTACCTTGTTTTAAAGGGCATGACTTCGCCTTCAATCCCCTCTGCCATGCGTCTCACCTAAGCTAACGGTTTCAAAAATAAACGCGGTAGAAATGTGCAAACTCAGACCTCAACCTTAACAACTTGTTAGGTTGGAGGAGTGGATCAATAAGTGATACCTCGTTTTAAAGAAGACGATTAGTGCTTCAACTTCCACATTCAAGCTTCCCTTCCTAGTGCTTTCTTTGCAAGTTAAATGACAGAGAAAGTGATTTTGTGCACCATGTAGTCCTTTCTGCACTACATTTAGGTGCGAATAACGGGATTCCTTGACCAAAGAGTTAGTCCATCTGAAAGACGAAGTCACGACCTAAAATCCCTCATCATCACTTTTTTTCTACGACCCCCCGTTTCCGAGATATTCAAAGCCAAAGAATGAACTTTTGGAAAAATTTACCTACGACAATTTCTGGGCGACTAGTAGTTCAGAAACGAATTCTCAGACCCTGACTGACTGACAGAGACTCTGGAAATCTTCTCTGTTTGAAGGAGCAGCTCAACAAGTTCTGCCTCGTCTTGAAGGGCACGATTTGTACTTAAATTCCCCCCTTTCAATCGTCTCATAACAGCTTAACTGCACTAGGTCCAGGACTAGAGTTCTCAGAAAAAACAGTCCCCCCCAAGAAAAGAGCTCGGATGTGACAAAAGGACAAACAAAAAGCAAGTAAATTCCCCACTCCAGGGCACTCAAGAAGTGGAGCAGATATACGTAATTGCCCGGGATGATGTGGCGGACTTTGCGACGACGTAAACGCTGCACTAAATGAGCGTGATTTACTGCGCCAATTTGGGGGAGCGTAATGAGATGTAATCCGTGGAATTCAAATGGGAGCAATGACAAGCTGCCGCTGGACAGGAGGAGCTGATGGTACGAGTGGTTTAAAGCCCTCTCTTTCACACACAAGGAAAGTTGAGAAGATCAAATGGATTCAAAGCGATTGCCAGCTCAAGACACCCCTCGTCGCACAAGTTCCATTGCCACACCCATTACTTTCATCGTTACCGGAGACAAATGGAATCACCTCCATTAACCTCCGGAATGGAAATAAATTTCCACGATCCCTCTGTTTCCCCTGCGAGTTGGATTACAAGTCTGACGTCCTTGAACGATTACATTTCTTACAGAATGCGCCATCGTATATCCTTGAAACTCAAAATCTACCCCCCCCCCCCCTTCACTTGGCTGCTTTTTCACACCTTCTCTCGCCCCCTCTCTGTGTCTTTTTTCAGTGTCTCTCTGTCGCGGTGCCCTCGTCCTTCCGGTCTGTATCACTGTGTAAAAGTGCACGATTATCCTGGCACACTGCAAGGTACTTTAACAAACGACAGGATGGTAATAAAAATCGATTACTATTACATTGAGGTGACTGCAAAGAGCACTGAGCACGGGTGGGCGCCAAGGGAAACTCATCATCAACCACCACCGGGACGGAGCGAACCCTTTCTGAAAGCAATTTCAGGATTTATTCAAGCTAAGCGAACGAAGAAAAAGGGATAAACAACCCACACACAGTCGCACACAAGGAGGAAGGAATTTGTATTAATGGATTCTCCATCTGCCTCGCAGAGAAGATCATCCGTTTGCCCTCGCCGCTGCAAGGAGACACAGCCCCCCGGCCACGTCTCCACGTCTCCTCGTCTTTTTCGGCAACATTTCACAGGATTTGCAATTCAAATTGCAAAAGCACGCGGGTGGCAGCGCTGCTGGCCAGTGGATAAAGGTAATAATGAAATAGCCATCGGAATCATTAATCACTTGTTGTCAAGGATCTCGTATGCAAACGAGGGAAGAAAGAGCGGATGGTGATGTAAAAAATGAAAACGAATAAAATCTAATATCCTTCTTGCTCTGATTTGCTTCTCCCTCGTCCGGGGTTCACGTGAATTCACAAATTAGGCAATCACCGCAAAAGTGATTTAATTTGAAGAGCCCACAGACCGGCCAAAGTCTTCTCTCGCAGACATCATCCTGAAATGGGATTTATGGTCTGCCTCGTCGACCGAGAAATTGGCTCGGACCAGAAACTAATTTTTGCCTGTGGCGTGGAAAAGGGAGAAAATCAAGCGCTGAACCGACGATGGTAGACGAACCGTCAATGCCAGCCGTGACGATGGGTTTGGATGTACTCAGTGCAAGGCGCTTGATTCCTGAAGTGTGCCTGGAGGCGCAAGACAGCCGACAGTCTCTAAATGAGCAGAAGAACTCAGGCTTAAGATCAGATAAAGCAGAGTTTCGATGGCAGAGAGTGGTCCGGAGAAGACTCCTCGGCGTATACGCGATTTTCCTGCTCTGAGCACTCTCTGTCGACATTCTCTCGTTCCACCTCGTGGCGAACTCATAGAACTCAAGCCTAATATCGGATAAAGAAGAGTTTCGATGGCTGCGAGTGGTTCACAGGAGACTCCTTGAGTATTCTTTGAGAGTAGTCCACAGGAGATTCCCTGAGTACTCCTTGAGAGTGGTCCACAGGAGACACCTCTCTGTCGACACTCTCTCGCTCCATCTCGTGGCGAACTCGTTTGTCTTATCAAACTCATTGACAATGCAACCATTTCCCTGTCACGGCACATGATCTCTCACGTTGGCCAATAAATAATGTCATCCAGGTCTCCGGCAGTCCGCAGCACTCCCGTGCGCCAAGCTCTTTCGTTCGTTCGTTTATTACATATTTTTGCATTACAAAACCCCCATCATACACAGGCCAGGGAAGACGGCGAAATTACTTTACTGCATGGAAATTTATGTGTTCCGTCGCATAATTAAAATCACCTCATAAATATGAAAAGACACACCACATCCACACCATGCCAGGCCATTGCTGCCGCTGCTGCTGCTACAACAACAGCCACTTCTAGTGGTGGTGGAGACCGCAAAAGACTCTTTGTCCTCGACGCGCCATTCCCCTCCAGCGGGCAGACCGTGCTGCAACTATTATTGTGACTCTTGTAATGTTTGTTCTTCGGATTTTTACACTCAACACTTTATGCTCTCTCTCTGTTTGGCTGACGGTTTATTATTTTTTCCCCTTCACTTCTCAACTTCACTTCTTCGCTTGAACCCTGATTTATGCCCTTTCTCAGTGTCGACTCCAAAACACACGGAAATGGAGCACGGTCCATCTTCGAGCCCGACAAACAAAGACGACACGGTGTCCGTTTGGCACAGCAGACTGTGCTTTGTTTTGAATGGGCTCGTTTCTAGCTGAGTCGAGTGATAAATGCGATGTGATAATATTTTATCACATCCCTGACGACGTGTTACAATAATGAGACGATGATGATGGGACATTAAATACACCGTTCGGCATTCTTTGCCGCAGCGCTGGCAGGTGGCCTGATGGGCATTCAGACACGTGCCATATCGCCGCCGAATGGACGGAACGATCACGTTCGTGATCAACGGAATTATCGCGAGCTAAAATGGCGAATTCATATTTTACATTTTTACACAGTGGATGTGTGCCAAGACGCAGTCGGGTGGAAACATAGAAACCAATCCGTTGACAGAGGAACATCAATCATGTGCATGTCACGGGCGTGAGGCGTGCGGGGGAGACGTGTAAGTTTGAGGAATTCTGAAGAAATTTCAATAAATTTTTGACAGATGGATGTATGCCATACATGAGGTTTGTCACGGCCTTGTGCGTGCGTCAAACGAGAATGAAGAATGGCACACATCTTGTAGGCGAAATGTTGTGGGTTGATGCATGCAGATGTGCCAGATGGGGTTTGGGATCCCTCGCTGTGGCCATGAGCACATTTTCTAGCATTTTTCTGTGCTTGCAGTCAAGGCAATCCAACAAATCGCAACTGACAAGCGAACAGAGAAATGATTTTCAAACATTCAACGACCTGTTCAATGATCAAAGAGAGGTTCAAGCATTCAACGACCTGTTCAAGGATCAAAGAGACGTTCAACCATTCAACGATAAAAGAGACGTAAGCGGAAAAAAGTGAATATCTATTTTTTCGCAATATATTGCAAAAACTATTTCCCAACCGAATACAGAGTGTGATGCGGGAAACCCTCAAGGCAACCAGCGAATTCAATAAAAATTTTATTGATCCACACAGTAAACCGTAGAACATAAATTTCTCTTCAAAAAAATAAATAATACCAGCCAATAAATGCGGCAATCCAACAACAACAACAACGAAAAAAAAAAAAACCTTCAACAAGCTGACTGACCGCTTGCTGAACACGGCCATAAATAATATTTCAACTACACAACCATTTACATACTCAATTTCCGTCATTAAACTAGAGAATCAAAATCAATTCATAAATTAAATTTATTACAATCACCCCTCTCACCCGAGCTCACATCCGCCTCCACAAATGCAGCCCATTCGGCCCCATTCAATGATTCACTGTGAAAAACGTAGAAAATGCATACAATTTCAGTGAATATTTGTCCCTTCTGCGGGAGAATGAAACACTCGTATAAATCACACACATGCACACCTCGTTTTAAACTTTTACAATATATTACCCTAAAGTGCTTCGATAGCTGCACACCACCGTCACCAATTTCCCAGTCAACAAAAACCCGAAGCCAGGACATCAGAATTTATTTAATGGCCAACTCGTTTTTCAAGCACAAAATTAATTACAATTTACACAAAATTAAGTCAACCAGTCGGAGATTATTTATCCACGTTCGACGCATGTTTTAAATCAATTTGTTTGTGGAAACTACGAAAGCGAATCGAGTACTTACATTTTAATACAATTTTAATACTTTTTTTTCCTTTCAAGTTTTGTGCGATCTGAAATGAAAGAGAAAAAGGATGTTTTAGTTGGGTTTTGCATGTTTAAAGATGTGTTTTGTTTAAATTTCAATGTATCCCCATCCCCTATGCACGCTAATGCACCGCCCTCCCATTTCTGCATCAAATCTAAGCTCATTTTGATTTTCCTATCATTTTTTAAAACAACCTTTAAAACTTCCTTAAAATGTTTTAAAACCAACTCACAACAAACACAATTTCTCCATCAAAACACCAGCATGGTAACTCCATGTTCATATGCATAAATTATCGACTGTCATTGTGAACGAAAATCAATTGAATCTTTTAATTTCCCACACATTTTCGCACAGAAAATCCTCTGGACACTTGTAAAAGCATTTCACACACGCATTCAAGAACTTTTCTCCCCGAATTTTCCTCCAAAAATGACGAAACACATTTTCTCAAATAATGCACTCAATTGTCACAACAATTGACAACAACGCAGCATTGCCAGCTAAGCACTAAGTCGTGTGTTTCTTCTCACTTCTATAAATTCAACTGTGACGTCATGAAAAATGAAATATTCAATTTTCTCAAAATTTTGCGTATTTCCAGTGAAATTTTTGATTGAATTACCTTCAATTATCATCTTCACACTCAGCCCCACACATTTCATCCAAAATTTCGGTCCAAAAGCGGAGAAAATCGACTTTTGAAAAAGTGGCATGTGCCACACGAAAAAATGCAGTAAATTCATAAAGCACCTGGGTCGCCTTTTTTTGCTGAAAGAAAATGCGTTTTTACAGAAGTTGAATTTTTGATTACAAAATCTTGTGAAATGATTTTCTCAGGATCTAGGACGAATTGAAGGATGTATGATACCACGATGGAAAGGAAATTTTATGTAGAACCAAGTTATGGTATGGTTTTCTAACGGGAGTGCCGTGGTTGGCTAATTAGAAGGAAAAATCGAAGGATCCTACTCTTTTTGCATAAAATGTATGATCTTCGAAGGCACGATGTTTTCTGAAACGATTTTCTCGGTAATTAGGATGAGTTTAAGGATGAGGGATATCACGATGGATAGGAAATTAATTGGAGAAGCATACTAAGTTGAGATTTTGAAACGAGAGTGGCTTGGTTGGTTGCTTTGAGTCGAAACTTGTGACATCCTTCTTTGGCACATGAGCTGTGAAAACTGCTTTGAGTTTGCATGTGTTTCCCACGATATTCTTCGAATTCATCATCAAAAGTCCTTACAATCCACACTCGTATATACATGGAAGAAGCCGCCATAATTGGACACACAGAGGAAGCCTTTTAAAAGGCGCTTTCTAGGATGATAATGAGAGCAGTCTGGGTCTGGTCTGTTCAGTCTGGTCCTAGTCCTGGTTCATCGTGATATACCATCTATTTCTGTACGAGACCAGGACGAAAAAGTCCTTACACAACGAAGGACTTGGTCTGAACATCACTAAGAAGTCAGTTCCCACAATGCCGTGTTCAAAGACTTCATTCTTTGGTTGAGATGTAACACACCACCAGTCCTCCGTCACCTTCTTGTCTCCCTTAAGTCAAAAATCCAAGAATAAACAAGTTCCCCCTTCGCATTCAAGACACTCCCTCCGTCTTCATCAAACTTCCATTATTTTCAAGCCGTTAAAGCCACCCGAAAGAGACCCACAAACCACAAGACTCGCCCACAGTCACCATCACAGTAGTGCCACCCTCTCTCTCAGAGGCTGTTGGACATCATTCCACTATCCACCCTTCAGACGACCATAAAGGCCTTTATTCACCAACAACACATCTGGTCCACACACAACGGCACGAGCATTACGGGAAAACTCCTGACACAGCAGTTCCTTTCAAGGATCCAATGAATTTAACTGCCATTTTCAAAATTAATGCTCGAACCCCGGCATCCTTTAACGAATCATTCGTTACTCGATTTACGGCCAAAATAAAATTGACTATGAATGCCCAAAGTGGCCAAACTGATCCAGAATGAGCAACAGTGCCGTAGTGTCCTTCGTTTTAATGGCCAGTTTGAGTTCCGAATTCGAAGTTCTTCTTCCCCCAATCGACTGTGATTCGGGGGGTTTTGTGGATTTTGTTTTTTCGTTACCCCCGCCTCTGTCTGTGCTGCTTATTTCGTTATTAAATTTTATTGGATGACAGCTGGAATGGCGATCGATAGTGCTGACCACACACACAAGCACACAGGAGCTGATCCTTGAAAAAGGGAGCTGCCATCACTCGATGATGGCAATTTTCTCCGCATATTCCCACTCGTATCGGCCATTTGATGAGTTTCGCCAGCCGTCCATGCCATTCGGAGTTCCCCTAGCTTCCGGTGGAAGTGAAATGAGGTGGTCTAACCCCCTTCCCCGTGTGCCCTGCTTAATTGAATGTTAGCAACAAGTTCCAAGCCAAGCCAAGCTCGTGTGTCGGTCGGTGGCTCTTGAACAATGTAAACGAGATGATTGTCATTTGGTATGTACGAGTATTTGCGTGTTCTCGGCGGGGAGAAAAAAGAAAAACGCGCAGATAAACTACGGACCGTCAGCAGGTTATGCGCTCCGTGTGCTGTCAGCAAATCCAATGGAACCCGCCCACCAGTGGGACCAATTAGGTGAATTATTCTGCACACGGTGCGGAGAGCGGCGATGGAAAACAAGTCGAAGTTGCCTTCTTTTCCGCCATCGAATCGTGTGTGCTATGAAATGATTGTGTCAGACCCTTACACATGTGCCCCCAAGCCGACTTGGAGATATAGCATGTCAAGGATGACTGGGCGGAGGAGTAGAAATATGGAACGAACGACAACGACAACGACGACGACGACGACGATGAAAAACCGAAATTGTTTTCAAATGAATTTTGAATGAAGGTAACTTTGATTGAAGTCCTTAATGGACGTTTGGCTGGAAAGCGATTTTCTTCAGCGATTATCTTCGAAAATGTCACACAAAGATACAAAATGCAGACCAGGTTATCCAGGTTTTGACATGACTTATTGAAGAGACGTCGTGAATATTCGATAAGCAGCGGAGTTGAGTGGATGAGTCGGTGGTTCCGAAAGGAGCCTACGCAAGAGGATATTTCCGGTGCATGACATGCACGATAGATTCACCAGAAGTCGCTGCTCGAATCGATTCGATTATCGGAGGGGGGAAGGAGTCACGTCCATGGCTATGGATTGAGTGAGGAGGAGGAGGAGTGACAGCAAATTGGGGTTTTATTCTAAGAAGCGTCGAGAAATGGCGTGCATGTTAGACAAAATCGACCACTAAGTGGATCCGTAAAAAACTGACCCGTTTATGTGGTCAAAGGCTGGCAACATGGTCCATGCCTGGCAAGCAAATCAGTAGCAAATCAGCCGCCGTCACCCTGGCTCAGCCAAGCCTAGTCTGTAACAAACTGTTGGACTAGAAAATCCATCCGTTCCACTCGAAAGCTTGAACGTTATGTCACGACGGTAGCCACATAAGTAGACCACAACGCTTCACCTTATTCATCATCGAGCACCTTTAATCCACCCGCAGGCGGTACAGCTCGAGACTTTCTTTTTTTTGGAAGACTCCTTCTTCAGAGAGGCGAGCAAACAATTTTTGAACAACTTTCTGCCACCGTTAATGAACTGCTATTCGACTGTAAAGAGCCAACCTCAAGTTCAATCAATCATTGTCGCGCCCGTCAATTGTCCATCTGACAGCTCCTCCTCCCCTGCCATACCATTTTTTTTTTGCATTATCTCATCTCACACTCAATCTAAGTTCAATTTATATCTATTTTCGTGCACGCTAGCGTGTCCAGTTACGAATGAACTATCAACTCGCTTCCAACTTCACGCCGTATGATGTATTGTATCTCTTTTATTACATCAACTTCAATCAGAGAGTTGAAAATGAAATTTACGACAGCTCACGGATACGCGCACGTCTAATGTATCTCACAGATGTGTGTCCCCGTCCGCTTAGCGTGCGGAACGTGCCGAATGGTTAAAAATCTTTTAAACAATTTTTTCTTCTTCTTCTACTCTCGCGTTTGTTTCGTTTTTGTTTTACGATGCGAAATAGTGGGAAAACTAGCACACAACGCGCGTAGCTCTGGTGTAGGTCAGGCACGCCTCTGGCAGCAAAAAAAAAATGAATACGTACACACTTCATGCGATGGGTGGGGAGGTGGTTGGCGCATTGAGAGAAGAAATAAATTAATGATGCTTTCTAGCACGATGTGAGCATAGCAACAAATGCGGTCGTTCATCTCTGCGTCGCGTAGTCGACCCGATCGGGTTGAAAGAGGCCAAACAAACAGCGGATACGTATGGATTGGGGCTTGCGAGAGATGCCACTGTGCTCGAGGTGTGCTGATGGTGGGGGGATGATTATGTTACGCCTCAGCACCTAAGTAAATTTGAATTTAGTACACAACATCGTACACAAATACAACAGAAGGCGCTTGGCGTGGATAGGGTGACTCTGTGGTTTATCCGCTCGGTGGGACGCGAAGAAATTAATTAGGGAAATCCTGGATTAGAAACATTTGAGCCCCACCTTGAGTCACAAAATTGTTCGATCGGGTAAGGCGATTAAATTTAGTTTTTCTTTTGCTCTCGCTCTTCCTTGCTGAAAGGAGATATTCGCCTTTTTTTTTTGCTTTCCGAGGAATGCGAGTAATCGTTATGTTTTGAGACTTAATATCCCGGCAGCAGAGAAGTCGTATGTCCAACGCCCTGCTTGTAGTCAGACGAAATAATCTCCGACTGGAATGCAGAGAGAGGGACACTTCCTGCAGAGAGACAGTTCTTGCATTGAGTCGAAGGTTCGATAAAACTGAGAGACAGTCTTTTCATTGAGTCGAGGGTTCGATAAAACTGAGAGACAGTTCTTTCATTGAGTCGAGGGTTCGATAAAACTGAGAGACAGTTCTTTCATTGAGTCGAGGGTTCGATAAAACTGAGAGACAGTTCTTGCATTGAGTCGAGGGTTCGATAAAACTGAGAGACAGTTCTTGGATTGAGCCGAAGGTTCGATAAAACTGAGAGACAGTCTTTTCATTGAGTCGAGGGTTCGATAAAACTGAGAGACAGTTCTTGGATTGAGCCGAAGGTTCGATAAAGCTTAGAACGATGATAGATAGGTCAAAGAGTGCCCTTCTGACTAGCGTTGCTGCTCTTTTAGACCAACAGTTTGGGTCCATTGTGCCATGTGTCACTGTGAACGATGCAGGGAGAGACAATACTGCCACTGAGTCGAAGG
This sequence comes from Myathropa florea, assembly GCA_930367185.1. Classification (NCBI taxonomy): domain Eukaryota; kingdom Metazoa; phylum Arthropoda; class Insecta; order Diptera; family Syrphidae; genus Myathropa; species Myathropa florea. Next base: position 1,396,315 of record OV884005.1, on the reverse strand, counting down.
TTGGAGTCGATTTTGTGTCACTTCGACAAAGCCGAGAACAATCACAATCAAGACAGAACACACTCATCACACACTCATCACACATCTTTCAGAAAAAAATGCGGATTTCGCACGTCAACTACGTACGTGCAGCTTTCCTATATCACTTTCGATTCGTTCGTGATTTTCTCGAGAAAGCCTAGGCATTTGGCTCTTATCGGAGGAACGTGCTTCCGACTAGCTCTGTCCAGTACATAAATGAGTGCCATGCTGCTGCCTCTGTTTCCACAGAACTCGCATAAAATCGAATATTTACTCATTTCTTGTGGTTTCATTTTCTTTTATCTGTCGGTTGGCCGAAATCTATATTGTCCGCAGCTGGGACAATCCATTTGGCAGACCACTGCAAATGGGGGGGGGGGAGGGAAATAAACAATTCAAAGCGAAAAATTAAATAATCTCCTTCCTTCCCCTGGAAGAGCAGAGATTCTTCATTAATTTTTCTGTGTCGCCCTGAGAGGTCGAGCATCGGTGTGGACACCGGCAACCGGTGCGCGGCGGGCACAACGGAATGACCGAATGACTGAGAATGAGACTGAGACTGAGTGAGTGAATGAATAGCCCCCGAGAATTTTTATTTGCGGCTCGTAAAGAAGAAATAATTGATGCAAAGATTTGTTGCTACCTCTGCTCTTTCGCGTGTGTCTTTCATCGCAGCCCCATTCGCTCGTCTCAGTCAATGGATGGAGCGCAGGCATTTCAGATAAAAGGTGTCCCAGAGGGGTGTGTTCCAAATTAAAAATCAAAAGGAGATATTAAAACTTGAGAATTCTTTGGTTCGTATCCTTGTCAATGGGGAATCAGAGCACTCTGTTGATCGAAATGTTTACACACACACACACACGAGGAATGTAATTCCGTACCTGTCACATTGCTCGATGGAGAGCGGGTCCGCAACTGTTCAAGAGGAAAACAAAATGGAGAGGAGGGGGAAAATGCAAACAAAAAAAAGGAAATTTATCTGATTGCATGAGACACCGGTGGCGGGAGTCACAAGTCATAGGCCACGTGATGTGGAAGAGAACATGAAATAGATTTGGCTTCACCTCAACCGCCCTCACACCACGTCACAGCGAACACAATTTGCTTGCGTTCGTGTATCTCATTTATTTGACAGCTGACAGTTGACAGCTGAGTTCGAATTTATTTTGAGAAAATTCTCATTCATAATTCTTTTCTGTGATTGGGTGCAGAATTTATGACGACAGCTCGGTGAAAGGATGTGCGAGTTATGTACATACCTCTGTGGGGGGGGGGGCTCCGAACACACATTTGTCATCACTGCACAGACCGACCTGAGACTGACGGCAACTTTGACCGAAACTTACACGAAGCGGGTGCGTATTTCACCCGCTAATCTATTACAAACTTCTCAGCAGTTGCGGAAAGCTATTTGCAGTCAACTGACAACTTCCTGATGACTCTTAAGAAATGTTCACTTCCAAAAACCAAAAGTCATCACTTCCCATCACCCGCCGGTGGATGGACGAACAGAGAACAGGAGCTGGGGTGGGGAGGAACAAGATATTACACAACGGAAAATCCACTTTCGCAAGGACTTTTCGACGTGAAATTTGTTCCATCCCTTCCTGGGTGTTTGCTTCCTTTTTTCTCATGTGTAATGTTGCAGAATAAATGGATGTGCAGGGAGGGCTAGGAATTCAGAGCAGAGCAGAGCACTCCCCAGCACTTTCCGACAAAGAAGTAGTTTTATTTATAAACAAACTTTTGACGCTTTCAAATGCAATCTAAAGGCTTCTCCTGCCGCCATCTTCTCGCTCCGATGCAGGAGGATGGTGAAATGAAAAACTTTCTGGACGGGGTGGGGTGAGAGAGGGGGGGGGGGATTTTATTACCTTAGCAGGGTATAGCAATTCATTCGCACTTCAACTTTGGCTGACTGGTTGCTCGTGCTTGAATGAGCCCCTATTCATGTCGTTGGAACCTATCGGCAGCTTTCAGTCGTGTCTCCTCGAAGCCTCTTCCCCAACAGATCCCAACAAAGACTGGTATGCAATGGAGGACCGTCGGCTTTGACAAGAGACGATGATTGGAAACCGGAAAACTCAGAGCAAATCCAATCCGTGCACCGGAATAAATTCCCACTCGCTCTCTAATTAGGCCCAGACAAACCAACAGCAAGGCCCTTCAGTCTAGTCTAGTCTTTTGCATAAAATATTCGAAAAAAGGAGAATTTTTCCAACCTCTAATTAGACGTGGAGTAACTCTCGAAGCTCCTTTCTCTGCATCTCCCTCTGCAGAGAGGACTCATCGCCTGTATTGACACAGATGAACGTTCATTTCCAATGAACTGAAATAATTTAGTTTCTAAAAGAACACAACAGTCCACAATGGAGCCTCTGCGACCCGCAGCCGGTGCACGGTGCACGCCCGAAGCCACCAGTCAGAGCTCTGGTATGCATATCCGTCACCAGGTGGAAGTGACGCTGGGGATGAGTCACTGGAAATTAAAAGTTTTAATTAGCATATTCATCCTTGAGGCAGAACCACTGAATATACATGCATACTCGCACAGAAGCAACACACAAAAAAAAGAAGAAAAAAATTGAAATGGAATCAAATTAAAGCGGTGCTCCCACAGGGTGTTCTATTGCATTTGGAAATGTTGTCTTTTTTTTTCGTTCGCTCCACGCTCCACGCTCCTCTGTGTGGACTTTGGTCTGAATTATGCAGTCGGGTTTTTTTTATTTAATTTAAAAAATTTAATTTTTTGCGTTGGCAGAGCTGAGTGCTCTTGCGGACGGACAAATTGCACATAAAGTCCACTCCCGGGTCACTTAACGAGATTAAATGAGACATTAAAATGCATCCGATGGGGGGATTAATCATTTGACAGGGGGAAACGCTTTAATGGTTTATTAATAAATAAATATAAATGCCATCAGAAATGATTGGTTAAGATTTGTGGTCTGTGAATGAATGGGACAGCATTTGGGTGGGGTCACATGCGCGGTGGTTAATGTTCTGCCTGAAGGGAGCCTAGTGAATGGCAAAATCACACGTTCACAGGCACGGGGGTTAAACCTCTGCCTGAACGGAGCCTAGTGAAGGGCAAAACACACGTTCACTTGCACGGGGGTCAATCTTCTGCCAAAACGGAGCCATGTGAACGGCAGAACACACAGTCGATGTTTTCAAAGCAAATTCTACTTCAATTCTGTAAATTTAAGGACTCAGGAGCTCTTCTGAACATCGTATGGTTCTTCGCTTTGCCAAATTCTCCAGCAACGGCAACTCTTGAGCAACCACCCAAAGACTGTCAGTTTGTTGGATAATTATTGTCGGTGCCGACCCACGTCGGACCTAACTCTCTAACAATCGGAAGGGAAATTCGACTTTGAACAGATACGACGCATGTGAACAAAATGTTTCTTTAAGAGGATAAAATGGAATGAAAGTCCTTGATGGACCACTTTGCTCTCAATGAACTCAAAGCCAGTAACTTGTTCGCTTTTACAGTGCATTTCCCCTGCTTCAAGGCCCTCTGCACAAACTCCTCTCTAAATCGTTACGTCAAATGCCCCCATCTGACGTACGAGTAAGTCCCTTTCGGATGACAAAGGGCATTGAAAATGAGAACTAATGACATCCTATTACACAGAGAGTGAGCCCTCACTCTGTCCCTCGTCTGAGACACTTCTACATTTCCAATTCTCTCCAAAATGACACACAAAAAAGCAACAAAATCCGATCAGAGTACAGTCGTTTAATTGAAATGGAAAATTGAATATTTTTAATTACGCAACGAACGAGTGCCCGAACACATGTGACAGTTGTTGCACTCAGGGGCTATGCAAATGTCAAATAAACTGACAGCCCGTCAAGACAGGTGCTGCTACAGTTGTTGACATGGCGGCAATAATTAGCTGTTCGGTTACTCTGATGGGGCTTTTGAAGTTAATTCGTGCTAATGAGCGAGAATTTAATTGATATCCCGTCAGGGTAAACCCGTTTCGAAAATTCAATTCCAATGCGAGCGGTGTTTAATGTCAATTTTGACAGGTCTCCACACAGGTTTCCACAACGGATGTCAGGTGGCATTGATTTTTTGTGTCATTTCCTCTCATTTTCCCTGTGGGATATTCAAATTCATCATCGAATCGATTTCCTGACAAAAGTTGGTCTATCTGAAAGGATATCCCTTCGGGGAAACTCTCACGTTGCTTTGACACGTGACTCAAATAAAAGGGAAAGCCCCCCCTCTTAGATCATAGACCCTATTCGTGGTCTTTTGACGCATCCTTACAAGTGAAAGCTCTGCACAACAACCGAACAGTATCCTTCAAAGTTATTGACCGCGAAAAATGAACCCTGCGTACTGAATGCGGTCGCAGGACGGGCGGACGGGGTGAGGCCGGCAGAAACGATGAAAGGAAGGAAGTAAGGATAAAGAAAAGTGCAGAGCGCACCGTAATTGTCCCGACACAATGCGATTTCACTCGAATGCTGGGTCGACGGATGATAAAGATGAGATGAAAGAAAACCTTTTTCTCCCCCTCCCCCAGCCCGGCTCACAATAGCAGCACTTACGTAAGACGGCATTACTGTCCTTACGCCCAGCGTCAATGCCTTTTTTCTTTCCTTCAGTTTAGTTTCCTCTCTCTTTGCATCCGATGTTCTCCCACTCCGCCCGCACCTCGCTTGTGAGCAATTTTCAATCAGGCTGCTGAATTGAGTTACCAGTTAAGCTGAATGGAGACAAGTGTTAGGCGGGCCCAATGGTGGTGCGAAAAATCGAACTTGGACGGTAAAAGGATTCCGATTGGAGGACGATTTGCATGATTGGATAGACGATGGCGTCGGACTCTCTTTGTTGACAGGACAGCCCTCTCGATGGATGGGGGGGGGGACTCTTAATCGAATGGAAAAGTTCGATTGAATTCACACGCAGTTTCACTTTAAGTCGTGACCTTACACAACTCTTTTGAGAGTCTAATTACGCACACTTTTCCCCCGAAAGTATCAAGATGTCATCAGCAAGAAACATGCTTTCTCCGCATTGTTCGTTTTCCAAGCCAAGCCAGCAGAAACAATTTCACGCAACGTCTTCCGCACGCACACTCTCTCCATCTCCCATCGCCTCTAATGACACTTAAATTGTCACAAATAATTGTCATTCAATGACGGTGCTGTCAAATGGCATGCGACACAGCCCAAAGCCGTCGGATGTGCGCCCTGAATGTAGATTACCCCATAATCACTGCTCCCCTCGTTCACTTCACTTTCACCGGGACAAGTGTTCGAGATGTGCCTTGAACTCACTGCGATCGGATCTCACGTCTCAATTTCGACGAGGAAAACTCCAAGAAACAAGTGTCGGCCACGCCAAACACCGGTCAAACACACAGTGCCCCCGGTCTCATGTGGCGGCGGCGGGACGAGGACGCACGTGAAAACGAACGAAAAACAAATGTACATCCACGAGAGTGTATGTGGAAAACAAAATAAGACGATGTAATCGGCGTTGGAAAGCGTCGCAAATGCCCTGCCATGAAATTGAGGCTAAAGTGAAACCGAACACGGTCGCGGATACGTCGCGGAGCTTGTAAACTTGGGATTTGTTCTGATTGCCTTCCCCGTAAGTCCGACTGATGACATTTGCGTGTCTGTTGTGTGCCTTGTTGTACGAGGATTCCCCACTGCCGTCGTTTTTGGGGAAAAGGTCACACGTAAAGCCAGAGCCGTCTGGGGACATCTAAAAGCAGCATAATTTTGATACCAATTCCGTACATAAATCATAATAAGCCGCACCAGAGATCCGCTTTCAATTCGGTTCGGGATTCCCACAACAGTGACAATGTCACCTTCTGGCTTCAATTGTATTCCACCAAAGCGAACCCCACACAATGGGCAATGTGCACACCATCAATGGTGGCGAGGCAAAGGCGGTGGCGGTGACGGTGGCGGTGGACTGTGAACGAAAACTTTTTCTGTGGCAGTCACTAGGAAAAGTGAATAATGGAAAAGTTTCGTAACAAATTTCGAAATTGGACAATTTACATCCTTAGCGCATGGAATGCTTTATATTCCTTAAGTTCCATTTACTCCTTCCCACTGGTCGTCGTCGTGGTGGGGGTGGTGGTGCTCCTCTTCCGTCGTGGGCATGTGTAGTCCTCTGATTCTGTCTTGTGTTACAACCTACTCTATTTGTGGGGGAGAATAAATAATGACGATATTCTTTTGGCGCGCTGAGTAAGCCAGATGAAATGCCTTGTGTGGGAGTTCCGGGCGCTCAACAGCGAAGATTTATGGCTGAGGAGACGGTGACCTTGATGAATTGAATGCGGAGGATGACGGTGTATCCTTGACTTGTCGAAGGAATGCCTGCTTTGACAATGCAACGGAGGAACTTCGAAAAATTCGTGACAATCAGCCGTTATAGTCTTGTTGAGTCGAGAGAATGTCAGTGACAAGGACTAACGATGAGACGCACGACTGAACTTAGGCTTGGGGAATCAATAAGTCTGTTAAATCAACAAGGAATCCTCCTTTTAAAAGAATAGATCACATGGCAGCACTGAAATGTCGACTTCGAAGTTTTGGATCGAGCTTAGAACCGTCAAAAATATCAAACAGTCGAGTTTTCAGTGCAAAGTCATTTGATTTTCCCTCAAATTGCTGAGAAATCAACGTCTGTGTCTTCAAAATTTGAACAGTTGATCTGGCAGCACTGAAATTTCGATGGGATCGAGCTTAGAAACGTCAAAAGTGTCACTGTCACTAACACATTCCTGAATCAGTCAAACAGTTGAGTTTTCTGCGCAGTCATTTGATTTTTCCTCAAAATTTTAACAGTTGATTTGGCAGCACAGAATTTTTGATCGGATCGAGCTTAGAAATGCCAAAAGTGTCTCTGTGACTGAAACATTTCAGAATCAGTGGAGTTTTCAGCGCAAAGTCGATTGATTTTCCCTCAGATTGGTGAGGTCTGCGTCTTCAAAATTTGAAAATCTTACTTGGCAGCACTTAAATTACGACTCCGTTATTTCGAATTGAGCTTAAAAACGTAAAAAATGTCAAACAGTGGAGTTTTCAGCGCAAAGTCATTTAATTTCCCCTCAGACTGTTGAGAGATCAACGTCTGTGTCTTCAAAATTTGAAAAGTTTGTTTGGCAGCACAGAAATTTCGATTTCAAAGTTTCGGATCAAGCTTAAAAATTGCAAAAGTGTCAGAATCTGTGGAGTTTCCTGCGCGAAGTCGATTGAATTTCCCTCAAATTGCTGAAGGATCAACGTCTGTGTCTTCAAAATTTGCACATTTGATTTGGCAGCACTGTAATTTCGACTCCGAAATTTCGAATCGAGCTAAGAAACGTCAAAAGTGCCTCTGCCACTGACACACTTCAGAATCAGTAGAGTTTTCAACGCGAAGTCTCTTAAACTGCTGAGAGATTAACTTCAAAATTTCAACAGTGAAAGCTGACGTCGAGTAAGGCACAAAGACAGACCGAAAGACATCAACGTTTGATTAATTTTTATCACACCGCCACCGCAAAATGAGAAAAGAACACCACCAGAGCATATCGGAGAACGAAATCATTTCCATTAGCCGCAAAAGTGAACGCAATTTGAAGGACAATTATTGAATTAGTCAAACTAGCAGCCGACTTGATGAGACTTCGCACGCTTGTTACAATCCGTCCTCAGTCGTCAGCCAGTCACTCAGTCAACCACAAGTGAAATTGTGACAAATGAAAAACGGCTAAACCAGCAAAGGAAACAAAAAAAAAAAAGGCGAACAAAAAAAACTTATGACAGGTAATTTAGCGTCTCGGTGCTTTTGTTGTTTCGCATCCAATGGTTTCGGTGTCTCTGACGGGAAATTACCGTCAATTATGTTCAGAAATAGGTGTAATTTTGCAAATTCTGATGAACGAGACCAGCAAAGCAAAGGTTGGATTGACAATTTGTTGCTAAGCCACCGCAAATTGCCTCTCTCCCCACCCACGACAACCCATCATCGGTTGGATGTTCTATTTCCATCGCCCGGCTAACTTGCGTACGATCCGCGCACACAGCCAACGCAACAACAAAAATGTGCACACACTAATTAGCGGTGGCTGCTGGTGAAGTCGGAGAAGACAGAGAGAAGGCACACGCAAGCCGGCTTAGAGAGCGTTGCACAATACCCACATGCGGAGTCTTTGCCTGAGCAAGCAGGCATAAACATGTGCACACGTCGAAGCCAACCATCCACCCAGAGACTGTCAGTTTGTTGGATAATTATTGTCGTTGCGATTTGTTACGACCCATGTCGGACCTAACTCTCTGACAATCGGAAGGGAAATTCGACTGGGAACAGATACGACGCACGTCTTGTCTCACCTTGATTGGGACTGCGACTGGGACTGGGACACAGGGGAAGTTTTAGGTCATCGCCGTCCATTTTGAAAAAAACAACAAATTTATGTGCAGCACTAAACCGAGATAAATCTGCTTTTTTCTTCGCTTTCAAGTCCCCCACGACCACTACTCTGGTGCCTGTGTCGCAGTTCGGTTCTAGAGAGAAGATAAAAATGTTTGCCATCACTCAAAAGTGCCATAAACGTTTGGTTCTTCGAAAACATGCAGAAAATAAAGGAGAATATGTGCGTACGCGCACTAAAATAACAATGAAAAATGTGAAAATCTAAAATTGATGACTCATAAAATGCACCAAAGACGTCTTTTGGTCGCGCTTCTGTGCCGCAGTGGTGGTGGCTGGTTCTACTTTTGTGTCTGCCGCCGCCATCACCGTCATCATCATCATCGTTAATGTCGAACGGAGTGGGGGGGGATGGAGGGGGGCTAACTTTCGGTGGTGGGAGTGAGAGAAACCGAAAAAAAATAATGCGAACTATAAATTGGATTCTAAGTAGAGAAGTCACCCCACTGGATATCGTCATAAACATCCACCGTCAACCGCACAGGATGTGTTCCAGTGCGTCTCCAGAGCTCAGACGCTGAGCCAGCAAACCGTCCGATGGTGGATGGGCCGTAAATACGTAACAAAGTTAAGTATGGATGGGGCACAGCACAATGGCATCGAGTGACATTTGGGTCGGAGGAGATTTTATGATTTCCTTGAAGTAATCAATTGAATGGCGAAACGGGTTGGTGCGACACGAGAGTCGGAGGCTGAGGGACACAGCGCTGCACCGGGGACACATTAAAAGGATGAAAAAGCGAGAGATGAGGACATAAAGGCGAAAACTGTCGTGGGGAGTTCTTAGAAAGGTCAGAGAATGTATGTGCACTGTGAAGCTATTGTTGATGGCATCCCGGGGGTTGTCATAAAATTTGAAAGGGAAATACGCAAATGCCAAGCAGAACTTTGAGATGAAACTCCAACATCCGTTTTCTCAGAAACCAGGCGTGATATTCTCCTCAACGCACGCCATCGTAGGCGATCCCCCGATGGTCGAAATTCCCAAGAAATGCCATGTCGACAATTAGCAAACATGGCACTCCCCATTGGATCCCAAACACTCAAAGTCTTAGCAAATGTTCCCCATCAGGGGGATGCCCACACTCCCTAGCTCAACTTCAGCTACTAAATTCCCCCATCAAACTTGGGATTTTGGCTTACATAAGAGTTATTTCAGCCCACACACGCACCCAACGTCACGCCCTCTGGCCGGCTTGGTAAACGGTGAAGCCAAGAGCTACTGCAACTACTGCATCCACTGCAACTTACAGGCATAAACCAAGTTAAACCGAAAATTTACGACCCTTCCGATAAATCCTTTCATTTATTTTTAATTTATTTACCCCACCGCCCACCCCGGCATGTGGCATGTGCGACAAAAGCTTACCTCTGAACTATGAGCAGACTTGACCATTCGGTGGTGGTGCTTGGCCAATAATCTCTCCAAAAACACCAGTCGTCGTCGTTGTCGTTCGGTTCTGCTCAGGCTCAGGCCTTGCACATGCCACAGAACAGTTCAATGAACCTCTCACTTTGCAGTCTCGTGCTAATTTCACTTTCCTCTCAGTCAACAAACGAGTGCACACCGTCCAGGCGGCTTGTGACCGGTCTAGAGGTCGTAAAATTTATTTCAACAATTTATTTGCGCCAGCATTTCCTCTCATTTTTTTCCCCGAAGCCGTTCAAAGGCTCCCACATTTCTTTTAAGTCACCTTCGTCCCTCCGCCCGGTATCTATCCCGATTATTTATTGTGGCGACCAATCTACAGGAGGACTAGCGCGCAGTGTAGTGGGCTCATAAGACATCGGGAGACTGTTGCGTTCGTCGTCGTCCCCCCTGTGCCCTGCCCCGCCCCTGGTCCAGAGATTAATGACAAGTTATCGCATTCCTCGCTGCGACAACCGGTGCGCTTAGGTGATTTGAAATTTATTGGAGTATCCTTATCAGGGATACAAGACCTACGACAAGACAAAGGTATCCTGTGCGCGCCCTGCACATGTCGGTGGTTGGGTAGTTCGGTTGGTTGCACTGTTTTTCTCTCTCTCGTTTTTTTTTTGGCTTTTTTTCCTGTTTTGCAGGTGTCCAGTGTGGTTGTAGCGAGTACGACAAGTTTGTGTGCCTCTATTTGCATGCAACTTGTCCAGGGACCGAGCTGATAATTACACAGAACGAGGCGCAGAAAGGATACCCAGGGATGGCACTCTGTGGGCATTTGGAGGGGGGCGAGAGATAAGCTTCTTGTTCGTTCATGTCTTGTTCGAGTTGTGGTCGTCGGAGATTAGGGCGAAATTTATGTAATCCACCGAGAGACTGAGAACCAGTTGGAGGAGAACGGGTGGCTCCAGAATGTCTCTGTGAAGTTGATGATACTGAATGAGACACAACTGAGGGGTTTTTGTCGTCGTCCGTGATGGAAAACCTTGAATTTCATGGAGAACTTTGAATTCCATGGAAAACTTTGAATTCCATCACCGACGCTGGAATTTTTCCTTCGGAACAATCAACTTTGAGTGCATATCCCTCGTTGCGCAGCAGAACTGGGAAACCTTGAAGCAAATCAACGGATTTCATCAAGAAATGGCTGCTTGTTGCTGCAGATGGGTGATGGTGCAGATATTTCATCCACAAATTGTGTCGAAATTGAAGCCAATCTGACATGCAGCACAAGTGCTCCATCCAATCCACCATCAGGACGACTTTCATGCTCCAAGACGTACACAGAATCCAGAACAATTATCAATTCCGCTCGTGAAGTGAAACATTATCACCAGTTTCCAGCTACAAGTGGGAATTGCTTGCTCTCCCCCCCTCCCTCCGACAGTTGTTCTTCGACTACGATGAACCTCATTAACTCACATTTACGACCCCCGCTTCAATGCTACTTCAAAAAATTGTGTTTACCCCCTCCCCGAACTCCAGGGCAATTTAATTCGAAATTAAGATAAAGCGAGGAACCATCCAAACAGAGGAACAAAACAAAGAGAAGCACAAGAAGCAACTACCATTCTGGAGCAGAGACTCTGCGGCGGATATCTGCAGTGGAGATGCGCTGCATCGGTCCCAATTCAGTGCCTCCTGGTCTCGTCTTCAGAAATGATTGCTTGCCTCGGTTTATGACCGCACACAAAATTTATACTTTCCCACAGCTTTAATGACGAAAGATGTTTCATTAGTTCGGCGGCGGCGTAGTCTCTCTATCTTTTGTCGTTGCTCTGCGGTATCTGTGTATCTACGCAGAAAAATGCACTAGCAGTTTGAGTTCATCGTAGTCATCGTTGTCGTTGTCGTTTTATGACCTCCAGACTGAGCTGCTTAAAGATGCTAAAGTAAAACCGTCATCATTATTGTCCTCGTCGTTACGTTACGTTCTAAAGTTAATTAAAGTCACAACTACAGTGACGCAGTGGTCGAAAAAGATAAACCCCAAAGAGAATGAAGAAACTCGACGCAAGAGGATGAAGAACGCAAAAAGGGCTATAAGCTGAAAGTTTTATGGGCGCAATGAAAGCCGTGAAGTGGTAGTGTGTAATGAAAGATTTGGAACATCCTTTTTCGAGTCTTTTAGTGCGCCCCCTAAAGGGTTTGCTCCTCATCCACATCGGCTACACGACTGAAGGGAACACAAACAGGCTGAGGAGGATTGTTAAATTTGTTTCTCTTCTCCTTTCATTGCTTCGGCTCTCTCTCTCCCTCGGTTGGTCTCGCTGCCGCCCACTCCGGGTGTCGTTTGGAGGATTTTAATGGTCTAGTGGTTTGGGTTTTACTGCCTCCAACGCGATGGAGGTGGAGTCGTGTTCTAAAAATAAAAATAAAAATAAAATTTGTTTCAAGTGCCCCCTGCAGCGAAGGGACCGGGACCGGGATCTTGGGTTCATTAAAATTTACCATAACCCCGCTGTGGTGTGTCACGGACCCCAAATCAAAATCAGTCCCCTTTTCGAGCTGCCCTCCTCAGCCACAGCACAGAGACAAAAGGGTATTTTTCAATCACACGTGTCACAAGGATTATCCTGTTCAACTTGGTGACTGAGAGTGTCCAGGCGGCGGGGAGACAAGCTTGTTGATGTACGCCTTCAAACAACGGTGACTTTCAGAGTACTAGTCGCTCAGAAATTGCAGCAGGTATGTTTTTTCAAAGTTTCATACTTTGACTTTGAATATCTCGGGAACGGGGGGACGTAGGAAAAAAGTAATGATGAGGGATTGTAGGTTGAGACTTCGTCTTTAAGACAGACTTTGGATGGCACGAATATTCCCGTTATTTGCATCGAAATTCAGCAAGAAATAGGCGCAATGGTGCTTTCTACTGCACATAACTTTAAAACCGTAAGCTAGTCTGAGACGCATGGAGGGGGAATTGAAGAGCGAAACCGAGGTTCCCCTTGCCGATCCACGGCTTTCGAATACAGCACTCAAGGACTTGCATAGAGAAGTACAAAACGCTGATGAATGACTGATGGTGTCCTTTTTTTGAATCCTGCAGCATCTTGCGGCATTCAATCCTTTCAAATTCCTCATATATCCCTAGAATATCACCAACCCAATGCAAACCTTGCAAACAGACCAGCAGCACGGTGAAATATGCCCGCTGAGGTCTTTTTTAACATCCTGTGGCGTCCTGCGGGACTCGATCCTTTCAAATTCTTCAAATTTCCCTTAGACATGATCAACCCCACGATCTCTAACCATTTTCACATCAAAAATCGACAAGATTTTGAAAATTCAAAAAATTTCAATTTTCACCGAAAAAATGCAGTCAATTGTGTACACCTCCGGGTCGACTTTTCCGCTGAAATCGTGTCAATTTTTTGAAAATCGAAATTTTGAAGAAAGTCTGGTTTTTTCGGCTGAGATTGTGTGGTTGATATTAGAAATTGAGAACTTAAGATTTGAGTGGCTGCAGACCTCAGGATTCGAAAAAATCCTTGAGACGAAGAGTGTGTATAACCTCTTTCTGGTGACAATTTATGGGTGTAGCTCGGAAACTATTGCACCTAGGGCTACAAATGATGGCTCCAAATGTTCGTATTGAACGCCTGCATAAAGGTTATCAAGAAGGAATTCGACATCAGACGAACCGTTTTCGAGATATGACGCATTTTGTGAAGAAAGTTCGTCCTTTCCCTTACACAACTTCACAATTCTTGGCTATAGCTCGGAAACTATTGGACTTAGGGCCACAAATGATTTCTCATTACGTTCGTATTGAACGCCTGAATAAAAGGTTCCAAGAAGGAATTCGACGCCAAACACACCGTTTTCGAGATATGGCGAATTTTTTAAAGTTTCCAGATTCTGTCACTTGGGAAAGTTTTTGCAAACTTTGCTCGAAAAAAACATACATACGTGTCAATTAGTGTGTCGTATTTTTTTGATATCCTAAATTTTCAAAATTCGGTTAGATAAAGAGGAAACAAACGAATGGAAGGAGGAAAAGGGGGATCTCCGGGTGATGCCGAGAGTGAAACTGTCATCGCCACAACAACGTACATAATCTTGCCGGGGACTCACACTGGCGAGAGTGAAGCGACGGGCGGCGGTGAAGAGGATGCGAAATTTCAAGCTGAGAGAACACAGAAGGACATGCTCAAAGTTGATCAAGCCTTAGCGCCTCAAAACAAGTCCAGACAACCCTCAAGTGAAGCAGTGCCAACGACGAGTCACAAGACACAGCAGAAGCCAGTGGAACGTTTTCAGAATTCCTCAGTCATTCCTTATCCGACTCCGATGGAGAATGCCCGCGAATCGGCGTGTTGTAAGGTTCACACCATCGTCATGGATCAAGATTCACTGGATTCACCAGCCACTGTCATGCAGCCAGTCGCAGCTCCGCGTGCACGGCAATCCCACCGGGCAACGACCATCTGCCGGGAGGTGTGGATAACGCTCGCCGTGTGCCTGCAGATGAACAAGGATTGTATCTTCTGCTTGCTCTTCTTCATGGCGTTCATTTTGAGCGTGTCCTTCTTGACTGCTTTCTTCTATCGAACGATGACTTTGAACCAGCAAACGTTTCGGTATCCCATCCATCCCGGGAGGACGGGGTTTGTTTGAGAAGCTTGGAAATTCATATGGAGTGCCTCAATGCTGGCAGCTATGTCCCATTTTATTAAATAAATTTATTTTTCATAAAAAAGTGGTTCATTTTCATGACGCTGCGGTATTTTTAAATGCAAAAAGGGGTCAGAAGTTAATTTGTGGTCAGAAAGGCACAAGTGAAAGTCTGTTCTGACGAGTGCACCTGTCAGTTGGTGCATCAGCCCGCCTTCTCTGTACGACCTCCCAAAGCAATGCTCCACTTGCCAGAACCGGTCATGCCTTGTAAGTCTCCCCCAACCAAAGAGCACCAAACACCTGACAAATGCCAAACAATCCACAGTCCATCCACTCTCTCCCCCCCCCCCCCCCCCCCCGCCCCCTTCTGCGACTGTTTTGATCACGAATCGAACACAACACGTCCCATCGTCGCCGCGTAGCGTACGTTATAGCAAATGTTCAATGACCTGTAAAACACAGTTTGCCACCTCGTATACCGCTACATGACCACCCCAAAATGAGAATTCCTTTATGTAGGTGCTCAACAGCGACAACAACAACAACAACATTTGAAGTTGGTCAAAGTCGTCTTCGTCGATCGCAACCAAAAGCACTCACTCACGCACACGCCTGGAATACCATCGGAGACGTGGACACAAAAATAAACAACCGACCGTAGGGTCGTCGCGCACATCGTCCATCCGTTCGCCATCGGTATGGACAGGGGCGCGCAAACCAAATGGCCAGCGATTGCCCATTAATTCAATAAATTAATTTCATATTATGAGCACGTTCCACATTCGAACATCCTCTCCGCATGCTGATCAGGGCGAGTTGCATTGAGGTGAGTCCACGCCGTACACCATCGAGTAGGTAGCTCTCGGCCACCTGACAATGATCAGATTTCCATAAGTCGCCATGCAATCGGAGAGGTGGTGCCATGACCGTCCAGAGGACAAACAAACGAAAGACACTGAAACTAAACGAAAAGTGGAAATTTCCTCTTTAACTCTCAGTGAAACTGAATTCAATCAGCAGCGTTTGTGCTGCTCCCTCTGTGTCGGTGCTTCGTCTTGGCCCCACTAAATCGCATCAATTGCACCAAAATGTGTGGCTGCTGGTGGTGCAGTCGTTGTGGTCGCACCAAATCACATCCGTTCGACGATTGTGTGCAAATTAGGGTGTGCAGGGTCTTTCCCTCTTTCTCTCTGTCTCTCCCTTTCTTCCCCTGTTCCTCTTGCCGCCTCGGATTTTTCGCAAATCTCCCCCGTGCTGACGACCGAGCCACTTTATGTCTCCCCTTGCAATCCAATTCAATCCAGCCCAAGCCATTGGTGCATCCTTGTCGTTGTGACAATTCGATTAAATTCAATAGAAGCCCCGACAACATGGAATTGCATCATTTGATGCATCTGCAGTGGAGACTGTGTGCAGCACATCTCTGTTCCTCTGCTCATGTTGTCGCAATCACCCGGGGAATGTGTAGTAAGGTCCACTTCAGAGTTGATTCCGATTTTTGTGGACGTTTTCGAAATGATTCCGGCATTCTCGGGAAACGCCTCTTGCATTCGAAATGCCTGCACCGAGGCAGTGAGCTTTATCTCCCGTAAATCTTCAAAATGGGACAGGAAGGACTTTTGAATTGAATTTTCCCCAAGTCTCTGATCAATCATCGATTTAATCCCCACACCCAATCGTAAGCTGAATCATAAACTTCTCCCCTCGCACTCTCGCTGAGCTCAAAAAATGTCCCTCCATGTGGCATGTCCTCTGATGCCTGGTGTGAGAGAGGGTGGCTGAGAGGCTCAGGAGCAGTAATCTTCTGCCGTCCCACAGCCATTCAGTGCGTATCTCAAGGAACTACCCAGGTCACAATCGGAGTCACAAACTCTCATCTCTTTTCGCCCACCACCACATCCAAGCCGAGTACACACCCAAGCGCACACATACTCCACGAGGTCCTTGTCAGGTCTTGCAAGTTTAATGAAACTGTCCAAAGACGGTCAGACTTGGGGGACGGTAGGCAGGCATTTCCACCCAGGCAAAGGAACATTTTTAATTACCCACCCCACAAGGCAGCATCAACGATGACGCGACGCGCTCAATGTCCCTTATCAACAGAACACCAACAACAATAGAGAGCCTCCCGAAATGCTCTTAAACTCGTACACCACCACACTCGGTGTATGGCGTCTCTATACCCAGGCTGCTGGTATCTTATGTGTCGACCATAAAGTCGAGTGCTAAACTCAATACGTGCATGCACACCCACGTCCTATCCGTCCTGCACACATTCACACACTCGCTGGCAGCAGAGAGGCAGAGGGGGGAACGGAATTTAAAGGTGTTTCAGTGGGTGGATTTGTTGGTAGTTGGCCGGATAGATGGACCCAAAGCACTACCCATTGCGGGGCGAATGGATCCTTTCAAGGATAAAAGGATACGCCTTATGAGTGGTGAGGCTGGCAGAGGAAAAAGAATGAAACGACGCAAGGAACGAGCAGATACAAGTACGTACATCCAGCGAAGAGAAACTTTCGGTCCTATGCACAAGGGAATGCAAATTCTCTGGGATACGTGCTGCAAAAAGGACACACACACACGCTGCTGCAGAGTCCTCGTGGATGTGCACGTACGATACGGGCGCACTTACATGCGAAGAGAAGCAGCATGGAAAGGTGAAATAATTGGGCTGCTAGCCAACTGCGGCGAAATTGATATCGCTGTCGTTTTTCAAGATTTGCGATCTCTTCTTTCGCATCTCTTGTAGTCGAAGTCATTACCCACAAACGCTCATAATTACTTTTTGGCTATGTCCCTCCGTTCCCGAGATGTTCAAAGGGAAAGTGTGCTCAGACCCTTGCAAAAAAGTTGGTTCTTCCGTCAAACACCTGCCTATTTTTGGCTATAAGTCGGGTTCTATTGCAGCTAGGGCCATGATTTTTGGCTTAAAAGTTGCGCCATTCGGCAGGGCGTATTTTTGTCAAAAGCCTGACCAAAAGCCAAATCGCCGTCAGACGCACCGTTTCCGAGATATGCCGCTTTTTCCAAAAACTTAAGGTATTTTCCCAAAAATTCGACACAAATCAGGCGATTTCCGATTCCTAATTTTGCATGTCTTGTAGTCGAAGTCATTACCTACAACCCCCCATCATTACTTTTTCCTTACGTCCCTCCGTTCCCAAAACATTCAAAGTCAAAGTATGCACACCGTGTGCAGACCCTTGCAAAAAAGATGGTGCGCATCAGATTGTAAAGCGTTTACTTTCTGGTGCGATCATCTCAATTCATTCGGATTCACATCAAACGCAGGCACATCTACTTGGATCAGCAGTTTCAATCTGCTCGACCCAATAGATGCTAGAAGCCTTCAACAAAAAGTCAACCCAAATGTAAAACAAACAAACAAACAAAAGGTCCTTTTCAGGATTACCACGATCATCATCCAAGTCAAGGTAAGTAAAGGGTAAGTAACTTCCAAATCTAGGTCTTCCCAACTCTTAGCAGCGAACCCTCAAAAAGTGCCACTTTCATTGATTTTTTGCTTAAAACACCAGGCGCTCAGAAATCTAACAAAAGCAGCAGGTATACCCTCTGCAAAAATGTGTAACAGAAACTGGTACGAACATGCACGTTCAGACAAGCCATCATTGGTTGCTGTACATGGTCTAATAAGAAAGTTGCAAAGGTTTGAAATCTGAGAATTCATATGAAAATTCTCCTGAACTACTAGGCGCCCAGAAATCCACCAAAAGCAGCAGGTATACCTTCTGCAAAAATGTGTTGCAGAAACTGGTACGAACATGTCCTTTACATCGAGACAACATTCGTTGCTGTGCATGCTCAGACAAGAAAGTTGCAAGGGTCTGATTTCTCAGATTTCATACGAAAATTTTTCTGAAATACTGGGCGCCCAGAAATTGTAGTAGGTAAATTTTTGCGAAAGTTCAATCTTTGACAGTGAATATCTCGGGAATGGGATGATGTAGAAAAAAAGTAATGATGAGGGATTGTAGGCAATGACGTCCTCTTTGAGACACATTTAAAAAGGCGTCTGCAGTCCCGTTATTTGCGTCGAATTTCAGTGGAAAACCTAAAATTTTGTTGAAAAACGCACCACATCCCAAAAACGGTGCATCTGGTGACGATTATTTTTTCTTCCATAGACGCACGATTCGATTGCGCATCCATCAAGGCATAATTTGTGGTCATAGGTCAAATAGTTTCCGAGTTATAGCCAAAAATGTGGAACATTTTCGACGAAAAAGCGAACTTTTTTTAAAAAATGCGCCATATCTCGAAAACGGTGCGTCGGAGCGCATTTTCGCTTCTGTTAACTCTTTTTGCCAAATACCCCACATCATGACAAACGTTTTGAGCCATCATTCATGGCCCTACGACTTATAGTTACCAAGTTATAGCCATGAATAGTGAAGGTATGCAAGGGAAAAGGAGAACACTACTTTGCTTGCAACATTTCACAATTATTGGCCATAACTCGGAAACTATTAGGCCTGGATCAATAATTTATGGCTCAAAACGTTCGTATTGAATGTGTGCATTTGGCCAAGAAAAGTAACCCAGGGAGAAAACGCTTTCAGAGGCACCGTTTGCAAAATATGGCGTAACCTGAAGAAAAACCCTGTTTTTTCCTTGCATACTTTCACTATTCATGGCTATAACTTGGAAACTATAAGTCGTAGGGCCACAAATGATGGCTTAAAACGTTTGTCATGATGTAGGGCCTTTGGCAAAAAGAGTTAACAGAAGCGAAAATGCGCTCCGACGCACCGTTTTCGAGATATGGCGCGTTTTTCAAAAAAAGTTCGGTTTTTCGTCGAAAATGTTCCACATTTTTGGCTATAACTCGGAAACTATTTGACCTATGACCACAAATTATGCCTTGATGGATGCGCAATCGAATCGTGCGTCTATGGAAGAAAAAATAATCGTCACCAGATGCACCGTTTTTGAGATATGGTGCATTTTGCAACAAAATTTTAGGTTTTCCACTGAAATTTGACGCAAATAACGGGATTGCACACGCCTTTTTAAATGTGTCTTAAAGAGGACGTCATTACCTACAATCCCTCATCATTATTTTTTTCCTGCGTCCCTTCGTTCTCGAGATATTCACTGTCAAAGATTGAACTTTCGCAAAAATTTACCTACTACAATTTCTGAGCGCCCAGTATTTCAGAAAAATTTTCGTATGAAATCTGAGAAATCGGACCCTTGCAACTTTCTTGTCTGAGCATGTACAGCAACAAATGTTGCCTCGTCTGAAAGGGGACCATGTGGCCTTTGTTTTCTCATTACAGGCGTCCCATTAAACCGCTCGATTTCTGAGTTAGACACAAAAATGTGTCAACTGAATCCCTTTTGCGTTGAATTTCGACGCAAATAACGGGACTTTCGAAGCCGCATCAAGCGTGTCTTAAAGACAAAGACATTCCCTACAATCCCTCATCATTAGTTTTTCCCTACGTCCCACCCTTCCCGAGATATTCACTGTCAAAGAATGACATTTTGCAAAAATATACCTACTAAAATTGCTGGGCGACTAGTACTTCAGAAAAATGTTCAACCGAATTCTCAGATTTCGAGCGGTTGCAACTTTCTTGTCTGAGCACGTGTAGCAATAAATGAGGCCTCATATGAAAGGACAAGATGTGCTCTTTCATCGTTCTTATTAGAACGTCAAAAAAATCTTTAAGAGAATTAAGAGCATTTCAATCCTTTTCAAAATACTTACCATTTTAGTCCTGAAAAGGGCTATTTGTGTGTGGGTTTAAATTGGGGTTGACTTTGTTTGTTGGAGGATACTGGGACCTGCTGAGTCAGACAGTAAGAGTTCTGTCTGGCCCAGCAGGTCAACCTCCGTTTGATGTGTTTTTTTGGTTTAAGAATGCAAAGAGAAAGAAGAACTTACCTCGAAAATGGTGCGTCTGACGACACGACTTCTCTTTGGATGGCCAAGATGCATGTTCATTACGAACGAAGCCATCAAGTAGCCTGTGACCGGAGAGTCGATACTCGTGAATCGGCATAACAGAAACCGAACGAACGAAGCCATCTTTTGTGACCCTCACTCCCGGTATGGAATACCGAAGGGACCACAAACGACAGCGGAAGCCCACTGGATTGTCAACTGAAGTCAAGTGCTGATGAGTGCACGACGACCTTTTCAGAACCCATCAGAAACACAAAAAGAGAAGACAACCTCATTTGACATCATCAGCTATTGCGGCACCCGTCTCTGTTTGCTTGTAATACAACACAAGACCCACCCCTCGCCTCCTCCGCGGGCAGGGTGAGGCGGATTTACAACGAGTTCAATTCAAGTCGGTTGTCAGTCAAGTCACCTGGGACCTTGTAAAATTAACAGAAAAATTTTCCACAATTACAAAACACTTGACAAACGTCATTGTCATTCTCGCCGCTCTGAGTGTGTCGCCCCGACCTCCGCCTCCTCCTCCCCCGGGGGGTTTACATCACTTTTGTGCCGTGCCCATCCAAATCAAATTAAAATTGAATTGCACAGCAAACAGAAGCTACACCGAGAGAGGGAGAGTGAAGAAGAGGAAAAAAAAGGAAAACCGTCGGTTTCGTAACTAGCTACAGCTCAACCCACACCAGCAGCGGGCGACTCATTGTATTTCCATTATTAATTGAACTTAATGCGGAAGATAATTAATCATTCGTCTCTTTTTCGATTCGATTTTTTGATTGCGACAATGAGCTGCTTTTGCCCAAGACGACCGCACATCTCTTGTGACCGACTGGTGGTGGGGGGAGGTGGGTGTGGGAGTCACACGCCTGACACAAGACACAAGACACACGTAACACTGTCGAGAGAGGAAACTTAATTCACTTTTAATATCTGTGAGAAGATGTAAACCTGCCTTGGGAGGGTCTCCTGCGGGCACGAGGAGGGGGCGAACGGTCGCGCGAGTGTGCAGAGCAAAAGTGCAAAGTGCACCACTGACGGTGGAGGTGGCATGTACACAATCGCTCGGTTTGCATTACTGCGGCGGGGATGGCTGTGGGAACTGTCAGATGGGCACAATGAGATACAATTTTATTTGATTGTTTCTGCTCCGACAAGAACCCACCCTCCAACCCTCCAACCCTCCGTTTTCTCATAGACTCCCCCTTTCATCTTTTTCTCTCTCTCGCCCACTGTACTGTTTGCGATTTGATTAAATCGCTTTTGCTCAGCTGAGGATGCTGTGTGGAGCTTCAATTGAAACTGGTGAATCACTTTGCGGCACGAGGTTCACTCGATGGAGAATCAGAGCTCAGTTCCACGGCGTGGTGTGGGTGCGCGATCGCTAGGCTTGTGGAATGTCTGTTTCTCTGTGTGGCTATTTGCTCAACTAATGGACTGAAATATCTGCATCTGGGCATCACTCGACGGATACGTGAACAAGTAGGGACTTGTCAAGGTTCAGTTTGGGGCGTAGAGGGTTGGCAGGAAAAAAATGACAAGTGCGAGGAGTGTTTGTGTCCACCAGCTAAACAAACCCTCCAGAGAGTCAATTCAAGGTCTCATCTCAGGCAACGACTGCAACTTCGACCCAAGGTCCACCCGACCGAGTACAACAAGCAACCATCTCACCAGCTAACCAGATGCTCCACAGAGTCAATTCAAGGTCCACCCGCCAGAGTACAAGACGCAACCATCTCACCAGCTAACCTAATGCTCCACAGAGTCAATTCAAGGACCACCCGCCAGCCAACCATCTCAGGCAACGACTGCAACTTCGACCCAAGGTCCACCCGCCAGAGTACAACAAGCAACCATCTCACCAGCTAACCAGATGCTCCACAGAGTCAATTCAAGGTCCACCCGCCAGAGTACAAGACGCAACCATCTCACCAGCTAACCTAATGCTCCACAGAGTCAAATCAAGGACCACCCGCCAGCCAACCATCTCAGGCAACGACTGCAACTTCAACCCAAGGTCCACCGGCCTGGGTACAACAAGCAACCATCTCACCAGAGCCAATTCAAAGTCCACCCGCCAGCCAACCATCTCAGGCAACGCCTGCAACTTCCACCTGTCGCCAGACACCACCATCAACAACCGCAACATCCCACTGCCCCGACTTTCTTCCTCGCGTCTACCAGCGACGGAGAGAAAATCATTTCGCGACCTCAATACCCACCCATCGCCATCGCCACCATCCACCGTCAGACCGTCTTCTAGCCAAGTAACCCACCGACGGAAAAAAAAGTTCTCCCAACTAGACGAACGATTATATAATTACAGTCTCGCGTTACCCAACCCCCAGCACGGTGATGCATGCATACCGCCACACGGAATGACTTACTTCTCATCGCCACCATCATTGTCGTCATCATCATCATCAGCACCGGGGCACCAGAGGAGTAGGCTACCAGCGCCAAGTAGCAGCAGAAGAAACAACAGCCAGCAGCGTTTGCATTGCAAAACCCAGTGGCA